>CP141154.1:105832500-108332500 GCA_035233585.1 Antiaris toxicaria | reverse complement strand
GCACACTCAGCTTGTATGTGCCTGTATTATCCATACTCATGACACTGAACCACTTTGCCTTTCTGAAAATTGGATTTGCTCAAAATTGAAGACTTGTTCTTTTTGTTCAGTTGTTTTCAAAATTTTACCAAAAACCAAGACAAGAGATTCAAGGTCTACGTTGTCATTAATTTCTTCTTCTTCAACAAAATTTTGAGTCTCGGCTTGAAAGGTGATGCTTTACGACTTCTTATTTTATTTCAGATTCATCTCAAAAGTTTAGAAAGAACCCGTCAACTCATCCAACCTCATCGTACTCACATCACGAGCTTCTTCAATGGTAATGACCTTTTAGGTAAATCTATCCCGTAGTGATCTTAACATTTCCCTCACCAATTTGGTTTTTAAAGACTTTTCACCAAGACCAAAGGCTTCACTAGCTATGTCATAAAATTTGGCATTAAAATCCACAATTATTTCATCTTTAAGCATCCTTAAATTTTCAAAATGTGTTGCCAACATTTGAAGTTTTAACATCTTTGTCGCAATTATGCCTTTATGTACGGTCTCTAAAATATTCCATGCCTCTTTTGTAGTTTCAAATGCAGAGATAAGTTTAAACTGATTTGCATCAACCACATTAAAAATAGCATTTAAGGCCTTGGAGTTGTTGTTGGCCAACTGGTCTTCATCACTAGACCACGACTCTTCAGGCTTGGGCAAAATAGTTCCCTCTGCATCATTAATAGTAGAGTGAGTCCATCCAATCAAAACAGATTGCCAAATTCTTTTTATTAAAAGCTTAAATAAGTGCCTTCATGCAAGGTTCCCAATAAGGAAAATTTGTTAGATTTAATTTTAAATTACCAAATTAATTAAATTACTAAAGCATAAATAAATAATAAACATAAGAAATTTAACCAGATTCGATCATAACTATTCCTTGAGATCATGTCCAATTATTGAACACTCTACTAACTTCAAATAGTTACAAGCATTATTAGACTCTCTCTCTCTCTCTCTTTTTGTGGATAGCATTACAAGGACTTATATAATCTAAATACTCCATTTTCTTATTGTCGCCGTGTAACGTCCCAAATCTTAACTAAAAATAATATTACAATTTGACATTTAGAAAATAATATAGGTGATGCAATAATATTTTATTTAGCTAATCGCAATATTAGATTGAGCTATTTTTTCTGGTGACGCAACAAGAACTCTATATGTTAGAACAAGTTTATGCCAAATTGATGAATTTTATGTGATGATTTGATAAACTTATGTGATGATTTAAAAATACAAATAGATAATGTATATAAGAACATCTGTATATAATATTAACAATACATACTATATGGTTATGTATGTTTTGCTTTAGAATAGATAGATTGTATTTTTTTATGCTATATATTTATTTATTTATACGTTTGTACATGTATGGGAAATATATTAATGACTTGCTTAATAATTTAAAAAACAAGGGAAGATTAACCTTAACATAAGTTTTGGATATATATATATATATATATCTATATATATAAAAGAGAAGCCAGTGACAACTCTAGAGTTTAAATCTTGAAAGAGAAATTGTAGAAAATTTATGAGGTGACATTTTTCAAATTACCATTACAAATTAAAATAAATTTAGCCTATGGCTGGTTTTTTCTTTATTACACATTAAAAATACATATGTATATATATGAGAGATTTTTTTTTTTTTGACAACCAATGTTGAGGGTGTTCAAATGGAACTTTTAACCTCTCTCTCATCTCTAGCCACCTTTATCATCATTTTCCTGTTTTGTTTTATGATGATAATTTCTATGGTTTGTTGTTTTAATGGCCTAGTGTCTCCAATAGAGTTTTCTTTGTTATATTTTAACGAGTTAGAAGAATATCATGGGATGATGATTAAGGGAGAATGTATGATCGATTGATGATGGTTTATTATTGTTTTAGGAATGTGTTATGTTTTGTCCAGACAATTCTAGGATTTTTCATCTCTTATATATAATATTATTTGGAGTAGTTATTTTATTTATTTATTTATTTATTTATTTATTTATTTTATAGTTTAAAAATATATTTTAGGGTTGTATTTTGTATGTACGTGAATCATGCATATTGTGGTAACGATTTTATTTTATTTTATAATCTAATAAAATAATTTATGGATTTGGTCATGATTGGAAATTTTTAGAATTTATACTCAATATTTAGCAATCTGTTTAATGATTTAAACAGACTCCCTTTTTGAAAATTTAGTATCGTTAGAAAGCCTTAAATGTTTACTTTATTTTAAGACTAGTTTCAGATTATTTGGAGCTCCGTATAAATTTTTATGAATTTTCAAAGTGACAGAAATCTGATTACTAGTTTTAATAAAGTTTTATGATTGGATTTCAAAAATAAGTTCAAAGGCATAAATGAAGTTCAAAGGCATAAATGAATTCTGGTTTTGACGAATTAGATGTCATTGGAAAAGATTAGATATCTTCTTTCTTTTGAGACTAGTTTTAGATCATTTAAAATTTTGTATAAATTTTTATGAGTTATCAAATAGATGAAGGTTTAGCTGTCAGTTTTTATAAGTTATAAAATTATTGTATTCTTATGATTCGATGTTATTGGATGACAAATTAACCTTTTTAGGTGTTGTGTTAATGTGATGGATATATTAATAGATTATTATGACTTTTTAGTAATTTTATTAAATTTATTATTTATAGCATAAATAGTTTTAGAGATGAGCACTCGAGAGTCTCAATCATTACATCATCATCAGAAAATTTAAGATGTAAAATAAGGTGTTTATGTAAGTACACTCTCATATGTAATATGAAATTTATTAATTAAGAAATATATATTATTGATGTTGATGATGATATAATATTTTAATAATTTTCTTATGATAACATTTTGAAGAAAAATAAGTATATGTATTTTTATGTTTTAAACTGGTGTTATAGTACCTTGATGTTGATGGTGATTGGTGAGCAGTCTTTCGTCCGATGAGTAAATATATTATCACGGTTAGTTTGGGATTTGTTACCCCACTTTTTCATGACTAGTGCTATGATAGTTCAATATCAGACTTAATATATGATGATAATTTAAAGTGAAAATATTTTCTAAGATGTTTATGTTTTGTCTGGTGAGTAAATATATTATCACGGTTAGTTTAAAATTTGTTACCCCACTCTTTTCATGACTAGTGCTATGATAGTTCAATATCGGGCTCAATATATGATGATAATTTAAAGTAAAAAATATTTTCTAAGATGTTTATAGTTGTAATGACATTTATATGATGATGGCGATGATGATGAAATTAATATAAAATGTTTTTATTTAAATTTATGAGATATAAATGTCTTACTAAACTCTTGTTTATATAAGTTAATTTATATTGCAGATAAAAGAATGGATAAGATGTAATGATGGAGAAGTTTGAAGTGGAAGCGGAAAGATGTTTGATGAAAAAACAGGAAAAAAGATTGGGGATTAATCATGTTTAAGTTTTAATAAGTTATTAGGACTTAATTATGGTTATTTTTATGGAAGATTATGTTTGGATTTTTATTAATTTATATGGATTTTATTATTTATAATAAACATGAAGGTATTTTTGATAAGATAAAAAAACTACTTTGAAAAAAATAAATATCCATTTTTCTTAAAAAGTTAAGAATATCACTCAAATTTTATTATTTTTCACAAATCTTATAAGAGATGACGATTGAAAAGATAAATTAACTGTAACGGTCTATGAGAATCATTATAAGCTAGTTGTCTTGAACTAGGTTGATGGACATGGTCAGCAAGCATTACTCATCTTCAATATTAAAATACCTTCAACTAAAGCACATTCTTTTAAATACTACAAATCTTTCTCTCAAAAGCGAAAAACACACAATGTTTGAAAGTCTCAAATTAATTTGCATATAATCTGTGCTCTCTCTCTAATTGTTTGTTGAGACTATAATATATAACAACACAAAATCCCAATGTATATCTTGAATCAAATATTCAAAATTCAGATTTAATTCAAATTTTGATTTTTTTTTGCTAAAATAATTCAAAATGAAAATTGAAAATTTGAATTTATTACAAAAAAAGTGTTATAACACATCCTGTAATAACCTAAAATTTGAAATTTGAACTCTGTTTAATTTTGGAAAATAGAATCTTCCACTATTTTTCGAATATTTTCAGCTCCAATATTGCAAAACCTTTTGCAAAACTACTCTTCATTAAAAATGTAATCTTAGAAGCAATATTGGATTTTTTTTAAATCTTAATTTAAATTATATTAAAAAATCCTACCTAAATTAGATTTTTTTTAATTCAAATTTATAAGATTTTCTTTTATTTTCTATAGCATTATCCACTCAAAAAATAACTCTTTAATAAATACAAATTACATTTAATTTTCTTTATCATGTCATTTATAATTCGAATTCAAATCACAATCTGTATCAGAATCGTTACTTAAGTTGTTGCAACATATTGCTAAGTTGTTGCAACATATTACAACACAACCTAACTAGCAAAACAATTTATAATTTTTTTCCTAATTTGCCATAAATGCCAACATTAAAAATCTTACACACTTGACACGGTCTATGGTAAAGCATTTTGTTGCAGATGTTAATGAAATGCTGAATCAAAAACCAAATGTTCACTAATTTCTCAATGTGCAGATTACGTTAAAAGCCTCAAAAACTATCAAGAGTAAGTCAAGAGACTAATCCACTGTTGCAAAAATAAAGGACCAACTTGAATCTACAGGTCAGTAGGTCCAAAAGATTTCACCGAGGATCAACAGCACACGGAAAGAAATTTTCTCAATGTGTAATGATCAAGTAAGCCCTAGATACAACTCATCGGGTTTTATATCAAACAGTTGGCAGACTAAACACTGTTTTACGACTTTAACCGTCATAACCAACTTTCAAGCCATGTCCATAGAATCAGATATAACAGAAGTGTTAACCACACTATTTTAACGTAAAAGGACAATTTAGCCTCGTCCCATTTCGTGAAATGAAACTCAAAACATTGTGCTTCTGGAAAGAGCGTCAAAACGAGAAGAGAAGACAAGAAGATAGAGAGACCAAATGTTAACTAACGCCTTTGATGGCCAAGTTGCAGCACTGCTGAAAGCTTCTTAAAACGAAACAACACCAGGGGCAAACTCACATTGCCGCTGTCAAGAGAAGAAAAAGGTGTTACAAGTAGAACCCTTCAAAGATTTTCATGAGTTGGTTTGAATTAGAAAGGAAAAAAAAAAATTTCTAAAGCACCGGAAAGAAGGGGCATACCATATTCGTCAAGGACATTGATGGATGGAGAAAGAGCAATTGTCATCCCAAATGCGCCCCTTCTCATGTTTTAACTTTCTCACAAATTCATCGGGCATATTAGTTAGCTTCAATTCAAGTAAAGTCTTCAAGTTATTCAATCCATCTGGGACTCGCAATTTTTGGCAGGACCTGATCTCCAACTCCCGGAGACTTGGCAGGGCTTTTTCGTGAATTATCCACTCCTTTAGTTCTTCTAGCTTCCATAATTTCAGTACTAGAAGCTGAGGAAAGCCCTCATGGGAGAAAACCATGCGTTCTCCCGCATAAGAATCGGAGTAGAAACAGAGTATTTTAAGTCTTGGCAGTTCCTCTAGCATGCGGATTGCTTTATCCGGAAGGCGAGTTGCTGACAACGTAAGTTCTGTTAGATTCTCCGGTAATTCAGCAAAGGAAAGCTTCTTTAGCCTCCTAAACAAATCTAGGCTGGAGAGATTCTCAAGGCCCGAAAGCTTCAAGAACAGCTCGCGTGGTTTGCCCATGTCATCCACTGATCTTAGTCTCATAGACTGAAGCTTCTTCAGTTTTGAAATCCGGTATGCTAATTCCTCTTGCTCTGGCATATCTAACTGGAACGCCAATCCTAATTTTCTGAGGTTGATCAGCTTGTCCAGGCTATCCTTGAGAGGACTGTTCTTATCTATAAACACACCCCACAAAGTCTCGAGGTTCTTTAAGGGACTTCCCATTGGCTGACGCGTGAACTTTGTTCGATAAGTCTGGTTCAAGTATAGGTTGCGAAGTCTGTGCAGTTTCCACACTGAACTAGGGAGAATACGGACATAAGTATGCTTCAAATCCAAGGTTTCAAGGTGCACTAATTCCCCGGTTGATGACGGGATGCTCTCAAGGTAAGTCCACCTTAAGCCTAGATACTTCAACTTCTTTAGTTTTCCTATTGTGTTGGGCAATTCAGGTCTAAATACATGTTCAAGATCAAGAATCTGCATTTCTTGGAGGTAACCACGTCCAATGCCCCCACGAAGAAAGTTACCTACATCTTCTCCAGGTTCGTTTCCTTCTCGAGGATCAAAAGACAGGAAAGAGTGCAGATCTTTGTAGCTTTGCAAATCATTTTGTGTTGTTGTGCTGTCGCCGTGAATAAGGCCAAAACTTTCATCATTTTCATCAAAGTGATCAGCAAGTCTCCGAGCTGAACTCATACCCTCCCGTTGAAGTTTTTCCAACCAAAAGTTTCGCAGTGCTATTGGCAAACAACATGTCTTGAATTTCCCGTTCGGCTTTCTTTTGACTACCTGAATGAAATCGTCTTCGATCAACTCAGAAAGATAGCCGTATGCAACTTCTTCATGAGTTCCTGTAGCCTCCGTATTTATTTGCACCAGCCCTTCTGCCACCCATAAAGCAATTAGCCTCCTTGTAGAGACTTCAAAGTCGCCTGGGAATACTCCGAAGTAGTAAAGGCATTCTCTTAGATGCGGAGGTAACACTTTGTTAGTTATATGTGAAATTCTTATCCATCTTTCATCATCAGAACGAATGATGTACTCAAGAACATCAGAAACAGTCACATCATCCCCCAACGTTAGATATCCAACATGCAAGATGGCAAGAGGTAAGCCCAAACTTCTATCGACAATATCTTTTGCTTTAGCTTCTTCTCCCGGAGAAACGTGTAGCATTTGGGAAAGCAACCTCAAGCTCTCTTCTTTGGTTCGCAGTCGCAGTTGGCGCATGGAGCTAGTCAGGTCAGACTCAGAGACAACATCCTTGTTCCGTGTGGTAACTAAAATTTGACTCCCCCTAGATCTTTGCAAGAATGCATCTTTCAGTGAGTTCCAAGCTATCCTTGTTGGGACATTGTCTAGAACTAGAAGATACCTCTTCCCTCTTACCATCTCACTCCAGAATTCTTTGAGATTCTGTGTTCCATCCAGGATAACACCAGGAACTTGCATGAGTACTCCCAGAGATGGGTCATCATCCGAATATCGTTGAGGTACGGTAACCCATGCACGGACCTGAAAATGATCTATTATAGTTCTATGGCTATAGACTTTTTTGGCCAGGGTGGTCTTACCTATGCCCTCCATACCTACAATGGAAAAAATTGAGCAATCTTCATTGTTGGCAGTTAGTTGTGAGACTACTGCATGTATGTCTTCTTCTAAACCAACTACTGAACTCGTATCTTCTCTTGATTCAATGTTGTAGGCCTTTAAGCTCCTATCAAGAAGATGAATGCGATGTGTGATTCGGTCAATTTCCCGGGAAAGCTGTAATCTTGCCATTGTGATCTCAAAGGAATGGTGGGTCCTGTCTAGGACAGAATTATCTCGAAAGGTTTTTATGGATGTTTCTGCTTGTATAGCAATTTCTAATATAATTTCCTGCAACGAATACACCGCTGGATCATCTCTGCCTTCGTTTGCTTTTGTAATTTCTAAGAATGTACCCAAGGTCTTCAGCTCGTCACACATCGATACAACTTTATTAGATACAGCAACCAAATTTTCTGACTCTTGATCAATGAAATCACGAATGTTACTTATTACCTGTGCAGTAACTGTATCATCTGTGATCTGGTATAGCGATTGGTAGGTGGATTTTGCTGAATCTCTTCTGATAAATCTGAAACCATATATTTCTTTCCTTTCAAAGAGGTCAGAGAAGCCAAGTTCAATGAACCTTATGTCCGCCTTAAGCTTTCGCCTAGCCTTCCAAGTGCTTATATCTGAGAGGCACCTTAAGGGATATGTTGGTCTCTTTAAAAATGCATCAATAGCAAGCTCTAGCTCGCCAAGGATCTCTTCCACTTCTTTCAACCACGCCTTCTCAATTTCACTCTCAAAGTGAACTCCTTCAATACATGTCAAAAAGATATTTAGTGGCACGATTTGTAGCTCAATGAATTGAATTTGGAGTGGAGGAAATTGTGCCCTTAAATCCGGGATTAATCCCATAAGTTTGTTTACTCTGTTTTTAGAGGAAGAAATCAACTCCCATGCACCAACTTCCCATTTTGATTTGACCCACTTGTTCTCATGTTCTTCAAGAGGTCTATCCAACAGCTTCCTTAATTTAGACCACGATTTCTCCAGTGCTTTGCAAATCTGATATTTGGCGGCAATCTTCGACAGAATGATTTGGTTGATTTCATTTCTAACCACTCTACTTTTGTTGGAAAATTAATCTATCAGTGTGAAATTGAGAACATAGAAAGACTTACTACGAAATCCGCATGCCCCCAGCTTCTTAAACTTTGTGAGTAGAGCTTCTGCTTCTTGAACGGCGTCTTTTATTTTATCCTCCTGGACTTCCTCATACTGAAATAGTCCTACACTTTTTTGACTGGAATCAAGTATAGGCTCCCAGAGTTCCTGCGCTTTGTTTTGTACTTTTGCACCCAAAGCCGCAAGTTCTCTTGCATCATCTAGAATCGCGCGCAGTAACCTTGATTCTCTTCTGATCCACTTGATATCTTCCTCTAACGATGTAAGTGCTACGTAGTTCATGAAAAGGTAAACCACCACAACCACAAAGAAGGTGAACGTAAACAGGTGCAACGTTATCTGATTGCCGTATCGCAAAGCTAAAGAAATGGCAAATAAAGCATACAAAGTTGGATCATGTTGTAAGGAATCAACAAAGGGGTTGGGCTTCTTCGTTCTCTCTGGTTTCCTTGCCTGAAGAAACTTAAAGGTATACAAGAGTAGATCGCCGAAGAATGGAGAATCGGAATTGATCTCAGATTTGAATATCGGTGCAATGGCTGCCTGTGCAACTGCCCAACTCTCCATCAGACCCTCAACCTTCTAGAATTTTTTTTTTTTTTCGTTTTTTCCCTCAGAATTCCTAGCTCTTGGTGAAGGATGGCAGTCAAATTTGATGAAAGATGGCAATAACCAAATTTAATGAAAGGCAGTAACAGTCAAATTTGAAGGGAAAAAAAACAGAGCAAGGCGCTGTCTGTTTGGGCCCGATATTAAATTATTTTCCTTTTATAAAACAACAAAAAATAATAATTCATAAAATTTTATAACGAGGTTCTTTTATTTTTATTCTTGTTTTTTTCTTAATTTGTTTAATGTCACGTTTTAAACGTATTGTATTTATATTACGTTTAAATGTAATGTATTAAATATAATTTATATTTAAAGAAAAAATATTAGCATTATATTTGAATGTAATGTTTGTTTGAGTTAAAAGTATTTGAATTATATTTTAATAATAAATATATGATGTGATAGATAATAGTAGGGAGAGAAAAAAGAGAAAGGAAGAGAATATATGATGTAATTAATAAAAGTAATAGAAAAAATAAAATAATAAATAGTGATTGTATTGGATTTAAAATATAATATAATTGATATTTGAATGAAATTTTTTTGTATTTGAAAAAAACTATTTTGTATTTAAATTTAATAAAAAAATTGTACCGAGCTAAGAGTTTTTTAAATAAAATTACTGTATTTATTTTATTTTTATTTTTATTTTTCCGTCTTTAATTGTCGTACTGGGACAACACTGATTGAATTATCTTCATTACAGAAACGAAGAGGCTACTTGAACTTTTGCAGTATCACGGGGTTTGAAAATTTCAAACGGAGCAAGTGGTCCTGCCTTCAACTAGATTTTCATTTGATTGGTGGAACGCCAAGGGGATGGCCATGGATGTTAAAATAAGCAGATGCGTTAAACTATTACTAATTGGATGAAGCCACCGATAATGTTGACTTTTCAAATACTTTAAGGGCTTGTTTGGGCTCAGCCTCCAAATTTTCACTTTTTTCTAAGACTTCCTTATTTTTTACTATTTATATCTTTAAAACGCTACAGTAAACTCCAAATTTTAAAAATTTATAACTTTTTGTATACAAGTCCAAATGAGATAAATTTTTTTTTTTAAATTACATAGAATTTCGAGAGGAACGAAACAATATCCATATTGATTTTTTTTAAATTTTTAAAATTTTTTATTTTTTCACCTCAAACAGTTTTTTCTCCCAAACACATTCTCCAAAACAATTTTTTTCCAACCCAAAAATAACATCTCCAACACCCTCCCCCAAACTCTCCCTAAAGTTGTTCAATTGTTTATGGTACTATTTATTTTCAAATATTATATCTATATTATATTATATTAGAATATAATATAATTTTTATTTAAACATTAAAATATTTTATTTAAACATTAATCATATCACATTTTAAATTTAATATAATCATTATTTATTATTTTATTTTTTTCTATTAATTTTATTAATCGTATCACATATTTATTATTTAAATATAATTTAAATATTTTTCATCTAAATACACATTATATTCAAATACAATACAAATATTTTTTCTTCAAATATAAATTATATTTAATATATTATATTTAAATACATTATAAGTATAATATATTTCTCAAACAAAACCTAAATATGAGAGTATTAGAAATGGTTTTTGATTAAAAAGTAAGTTTAGAAAAAAAAATATTTAAAATGAAAAAAATATAAAATCTTAAAAATTTATTAAAAAATTATTAATATGAATATAATTTTATTTTTTTAAAAATTTTATATAATTTATGAAAAAATATTTTATTTAGATTTATATATATTTATAAACTTTTAAAATTTTAATTTATGGTAAAATTTGAAGAATATAAATAATAAAAAATAATAATAAATGAATTATAAAAAAATTAATTTTAATCTCAAAAACTGCGCCAAACGGCTTTGAAAAAACAGAAAACGAGTTCTCCGTGGACTTTGAAAGAAGAGCCTCCTGTGTCTTAGAATGACAAGATTTAACTAGCACTAATCACAAGTCCGGTTCATTGCTGTCCAGCAAGAGATAAATCTAATGTTAGTGAAAGGTAAGATTACTTGTTCACGGAATCTTTTGCTTTTTCATCCTGTACATGAGGTGAACTTGCTGCAAAAATTGGCAAAAAAACTGAGCAAACTTGATGGTTATATATATATGTGTGTGTGTGTGTGTGTATCTGCCGATGACTTGTCCGATATTATATTTACAGGTTTCAGCAGCCTGCTCTTTGCAAAAAAGAGGAACACAATGCAAATCTTCCCAGAGAAAGCAAGAAACCTATGGAATGAAAACGAGATCCGAGCTCTGGTTCTATTAAGCCTCGCCTTGCAGGTCGTCCTCATTGTTATTGGGGATTGGAGAAAGCGTTCGACCAGTAACAAAATCCGAATTGTTTTGTGGCTCGCGTACTTGTTGGCAGACTCAGTTTCGCTTGGCATACTCTCCAACAACCAAGAAGATAATGGTGAATCAGGTGATCATTCCATAGACCCAAACTACGTGATAAAGGGGTTTTGGGCTCCATTTCTGCTCCTGCACCTTGGTGGCCCAGACACCATTACTGCTTACTCAATAGAGGACAATGAGCTGTGGCTAAGGCACTTGCTCGGGCTAGTAGTACAAGTGGGAGTAGCTTTCTATGTCTTCCTTAGAGCCTGGAACTCCAGGACAATAAATTTTTTGGCAATTCCAATGTTCATTGCTGGTATCACCAAATTTGGGGAGAGGACTTGGGTTCTGAGGTCTGCAAGCAGAGAGCATTTCAGAGAGTCGATGCTTCCTCATCCTGATCCAGGACCCAATTATGCAAGATATATGGAGGAGTACTGTACAAAGAAAGAGGAAGGTTTCCATGTCAAGTCCACGGTCACTGAAGCTATCAAATCAGGGGATCGTCGTTACATAACAAATAGTTTAAATTCAAACACAGAAATCATAGAAAAAGCTCATGGTTTCTTCCAAACTTTCAGGCGGCTATGTGCTGATCTTGTCCTCAGTTATCGTGATATCACCAAGAGCAGAACCTTCTTCCAAAACACATCTTCTGATGACGCTTTCAATGTGATTGAGTTGGAGCTAGGATTTATCTATGATGTGTTTTATACGAAGGCAGTCTTGGTCCATTCCAGAGTGGGTGCTCTTCTTCGTTGCATCAGTTTTTCTTCCACCTTTTCGGTGTTTGTGGCCTTCTTGTTCACCAACAAAGAAGGATATTCGAGCGTGGATGTAACAATTTCTTACATATTGTTGGTTGGAGCAATCATGCTGGAGACTTATGCAGTGATTTTACTGCTCTTTTCAGACTGGACAAAATTCTACCTTAGAAAGCGCAGGAATATCATTGCCATGCTTGATCAACTCAATTTAAAGCCTAATGTTAGAAGGTGGTCTAATAAGTTGACGCAGTACAACTAAGTAAGTATTTGCCTTGACGATGAGCCGCCAAAGTGTATCCTTATCCAAAAGGCCTTCTTCATCGAAAAATTGTTGGAGAAATATCGATACATGTCCATTAAAGATGTGTCTCCATATCTGAAAGAAGTGATCTTTAAGTATCTAAAAGAGCAATCATGTGCTGATTTAGAAGGCTACAAGAAATTACGTGGTAGAAGGGGTGACCTGGTTCTCGAAAGAAAAAATTTACTTGACAAACTTGGCTGGACCGTTGAGTTAGAATTTGATCAAAGCATTCTGCTCTGGCACATTGCAACAGATCTGTGCTACTATCATCATTCGACCAGCACAATCAACAACTCAAATCGGGAGGCAAGTAAGCTGTTGTCGGACTACATGTTGTACCTTGTAATCATGTGTCCTTTCATGCTGCCGAATGGAATTGGGCAGATAAGGTTCCGCGACACATGTGCAGAGGCCGCTGAATTTTTCAATGAAAGAGTACATAAGAAAGATCCTGAGGAAGCTTGTCTTAGGTTGCTGGAGGTGAGCACAGAAGTGCCCCCATCTGAAGTGAAAGGAGACAGAAGCAAGTCAGTGCTTTTCGAGGCATGCACCATTGCGAAAACTTTGCTGGATTCCATGGAAACAGAGGAGAGGTGGGAGCTGATCGGCAATTTGTGGGTAGAAATTTTGTGTTATGCTGCTAATCAGTGTGGGTGGGTTCACCACGCACAGCAGCTCAGGCGAGGTGGAGAGCTACTCACTCATGTCTGGCTTCTTATGGCGCATCTTGGTATAACTGAACAGTTTCAGATTTCAAAGGGTCACGCAAGGGCCAAGCTGATAGTGCACTAGAATGAAACTGGTGTTTTACTTGGATTTTTTTTTTTCCTGCTTTTCAAACTTTTTAAGTCCCTCTTTACTCGATAAATGAATGTGTTTGTTCCCTTTCTATTTCTGTTCGGTGAAACACTCAACAGCATAAACAAGTTTATCTAGCAAAAAGAGAGAATAAATAAATAAATGAACACGAAACCAATATATATACATATGTATAGTTTTATCAGACTAGTTAAACTTTATAACGTCATGCATACTAGACATTAGTTAAACTGTACATATGCAACTAAGTATGCATTTAGTAGTACTTGGCATTCGAATACGTAACGATGAAAATCATGCTTTATATGGTAACACGTGTTAAGAGTTATTTTTATTTTTACATCCGGATTATGACTTAGATTTGCTTTAGATCTTGAATTTGATTTACTTTGGTTTCTCAGGTAAATTGCAGCGGAAAAACCATGTTCTAAAAAATCGTCAGAGTAAATCTTCTACTACAATTCCATAACTAATATCGTGTATAGATACGGATAACTACTCATTAAACACCTGACCATGAATTCATTTTTGCGGGCCAATGCAGAGATATATTATACTGGTAACGATATACATCCCAATTTTATGTACTAAGCCTCTTAGAAGCATGCGTTCGAACTTAAAATCCAATTCGAGTTGGGAGTCAGCAGCTGGATTGGTATTTGTGCAAAAGAAAAATGAATGTAATATGAATCAAAAAAAATATTTTGTTTTTATTTAAGTTGAATTGAATTTTTCTGATCCAAACCTTTGACCTCCTAAATAGGTGTAAATTATTTTAGTGCTTTTAGAAATGACCTAATGAGACTTATTTGTATAATTTGCATTAAAAATTGTATTGAAATAGTGAAAGTAGAGATAATTTGCATTAAAAATTGTGTTTAAATAGTAAAAATAGAGATAAAAAATACTGAAAGTAGATCTTACTAAGTTAAACTAAGCTAGAACTAATTTAATCAACTTAACCTAAGTTGCAAGTTATATTAAGTTAGATCTTGGAACCAAATGAATCTTAAGCAATGAAGTCTTCCACTAGAAGCATTTTGTAGTAAAAGAAGGTTCCAGTTTATTCAATGCAACCCACAAAAGTGATATGATTATCTAATTCAGACGGAATAATAAAATTCTGAACAAAAAGTTTGCTCATGGGATCCAGATGATAGGATCATTTCATTACAAACATAATTTTTTTGTGTTACAATTTGCATTGGACTAATAATTTTCTATCTTGATTCTTTGATGGTGAATGATTTGTCTCCAACTCTGTTCCATTGCCACTGCAAAGCCATTCTGGACATCAGATGCATACTCTCGGGGCATGTTGGTTAACTTCAGTTCCTGAAGAGTCTTTAAATGCACTAATCCGGTGGTAACTGTCAATTTTTTGCAGGACCTGATCTCCATCTCTCTGAGATTTGTCATCGCTCCTTCCTCAACACACAGACTCGCCAGATTATTTAGAAACCAAATCTTAAGAACAAGAAGCTGGGGAAAGCTCTACCTGGAGCAAATTATACATGTTCCTTCCCATGAATCGGAGAAGAAAGACAGGGATTTATGTTTTGGAAGCTTCCCCAGATTTAGCATTGGATCTTCTGGAAGCTGAGAAGCTGACAAGATGAGTTCTGTGAGGCTCTCTGGTAGTTCACTTGCGATGAATGGTCTCTCCAGCTTTCCGTATAAATAAAGACTAGAAAACTTCTGAAGCCCTTACAATGGCTTCAATTTTAGATCCTTGGGTTCGCTCTTTCCGTTAATTGAACTCAAACTCAAAGATTCCGGGCGGGTCAGTTCCAGAATTAGTTTTGCCAATACCTCTTGCTGTGGCAGGGTCAGCTGGAATGCCGATCCCATTTTTCGAAGATTGTTCAACTTGTCCAAACCATCTTTAAATAGACTTTCGCCATCTAAAAACACACCGTACAAAGTCTGTAGATCTTTCATGAGAATAGCACTTGGCTTAGGCATAAATTTAATCCGGCAATACTCGTTCAAGTGCAGGTGCCGAAGCTTCTTCAGTGTCCAAACCGATATAGGGAGTGTTCGAATACAAGTGTACTTCACATCTAGAGTCTGAAGATTCAACAGTCTACCAATGGATGTTGGAATTGTCTCAAGGTAAGTCCATCTTAAGCCTAGATATGTCCTACGTTGCTTGGTAAGTGAGGTCCAAAAACACCTTCAAGGTCAAGAACCAGTAAATGTTAGAATCACCCACTCTTAATTCTCCTATGAAGAAAGTTGCTCATGTCTTCACTGGGCTGACGTCCTTCATGAGTATCAAAGAACATAATGGAGCATGGAAATCTCTCCTCATGCAGAAATTCGGCAAATTCATGTGAAGACCATTGACTTAACGACTGAAATTGGCGTCATTTTCCTCAAAATGATAAGCGACCTGCCCTTTCAAACTTGTAGTAGCCAAGTACCACGAGCGATTAGCCCTGCCTATGCATCTTCGTTGCAGCCAAAGTTCTCTCAGAGTACCAGGAAATCGAAATGTTTTGACTTATCCATTATGCTTTTGTTCAACTACTTGAATTATGTTGCAGTTGATGAACTCCGAAATGTACTCATGAGCGACATTCTCGTGTGTTTCATTGGAGTCTTCAGTACTGCTCTGAACCAATCGTCTCGCCACCAACAAAGCAACGAATCTCCTTGCTGGGATTTCAAAGTATATGGGGAAGCTCTCCAAGAAAGAAAGACAGTTACCAAGAATAGGTTGAGACTGCAAGTCTTCTCTATTGATGTCTAACCATGGTGTTAGGTTCTGACCATGAGTGACTCTCTCAAACACCCTCGATAACCCTTCAGAATTCACTTGCTTCCCTGCAAATAGATACCCGAGATGTAGCGTGTAGTGATCACAACCTTTAGTTTCACTAATTCTGACATTTGCAAATGTTGATTTCAGTACATCCCAAGCTTCGTTTGAGAAGAGATTGTCCAGGACTAGAAGGTAGCGCTTCTCTTCCCGAGTCCCCAGAGCCCTCTTAGTAGTTCTCATAATGAGTGAATTTCGAGATCCAACGGCGGACATAAAAATGATTGACAACGGATATATGACTGTAGATCTTCTTAGCCAGAGTTGTCTTACGTATGCCTTTCATGTCAACAACTGAAACGATATTAGATTGGTTTTCAAAGTTATTGGTCAGCTTTGAAACCAATGCGTGTATGTCTTCTTCTAGGCCAACTACTGAGGATGAGCCTTCTACTATCTTGATACTATACACTCTTATACTTATCCATATTGATTAAAATGTACATTTTGATATGTTTAACTTTTTTTTTGGTTACATTCTTATATTTTTAAATATGTCGTATGAAATTATTTTATTTAAGGTTCCTTATGAAGCATTCTTTTTCTCACAAATGTGTCTCATACTTAAGTAATTCATGGCTTTAAAAAATTGCTCTTTCAACTGTGACTCTTATAAATAGCCATTATCTTAAAATATATTTGTTTCTTATAACATTCTTTATAACGTTATTTTCTCATATTTATCTATAAATAATTTTGTAGAAAAATATTTAAAAAAATTAAATACATGTACTTCGCACATGACTACAACTAGTATACACTAAAATATGGATCTTTGTATTATATTTATTAAAAAGAAATGAAAACACTATGAGAATTCATATCATACCTCTTCTTTTCTTAGCTGTTGAACGTGCTAGTTCTATTGGTGCTGTAAAAACGTTAATTTTATGGTAGGTTAATTTGATTAGAAAATATTTCCAGTTGTTTGCCAATTTTGACCTTTTTATATTTAAAATAAGGCCTTATATGGGTAGATTCCAATCCACTCTATAAATTACTACAATATTTTTTTTTTTATTTTTACTCATATTTTTTATTATTTTAATTTTTTCTAACTTTTAAATAAAAATTCCAATAGAGTCACAGGACGGCACAATCCATGAAACGAAGAATTTTTTAACCCAGACATGTTCAACTCATGAACATATGGTGTGAAAGATACAAAAGAAAACGAAATAACGCACAATTATGTGGCCTGAAAAAGTTGTAGGCCCACTCATTATAACCTTTTTTTTTTTTTTTTTAATTTATTGGCTATTATCCTCTTACTCACTTTTTTTTTTTTAAATAATTTTGGAAGGTCTAGAGATGCTGCTTATGACCAACGAATATGCATTCTAAATTTCCCTTGGAAATGCGAATGGTGCTTCCACTACATTATGCTTATGCTAATTTATGACGATAATTTCTAATTGAATGCTAATTAAACATCGAGTAATTAAGCTAGTAATTCTGTATGTCCGGGGCTGATTCACTTGTTTAAAGTGTTTTTAAGGAGACAGATTTAAGGCATAATTAGTTACATCTTCGATGTATTGCCCAGGTCCTTGCATGCAGGGATGTAACTTTTTCTGTTCTGTCACGACGAAAAAAGGAGATGAAACAACAAGCTTGCCTTGAAATTTTATAGTTCATATAAAATGGAATTATAATGATATCATTTTAAGGCGCACAATTGAGAAAGTAGGATGGTTTTGAGTAAAAGCAGTTCATTGAAATCCATAAAATGGCTAAACTCGAAGAATGCCAATCTCGAAAGAGTTATTATGAAAAGACAAACAATTTAATTAATACTAAACCACAAGCAAACTAATTAATACGACAAAACAACAACAGAAAATCTTCACTCAAAACAAAAAAAAAAAAAGAAAGAAAGAAAGAAGAAGAAAGAAATAAATTTAATGAAAGCTGGCCGCTTAGTTGGTGCCTCCAAGAACACCCTTGAGCTTCTTCACTTGAGCGTCGTCAAGGAACGTGGTCTTCTCCACCAGAGCAGAGGCCAAGTTGTTAGCAAACAGAGCAAAATCCAGGATTTGAAGCCCCGGGGATGGGCTGCTGAAGAAAGCCAAAGCCAATGCATGCGTCTTGTGGTCATTCAACTGAAAATGCAACAACCCTTGTGGGAAAATCATGATATCTCCCTTCTTAAGTGTCTTCACGTAAGGCACATTACTCGCCGAGGAGATGAACCCGGCCGTTATTATGCCGCGCAACACCACCAGGATCTCGTTGGCCCCCGGGTGGGTGTGGAGCGGGATGACCCCCTTCGGCGCAAGGTCAAGCCTTGCCCCGGACAGACCTAGCCCATTCAGCGCCGGGAATTGGGCCACAAAGGCAGGCGTCACCGCGGCGCTTATTATGTTGGTGGTGTTCCCCGCCACACCAAGGCCCGAGTACGCAAACTCATCGGCGGTGACCTTCTTGGCGTCCCTGCAGTGGTAGCCCGAAGGGGTCTCGGGGGCGGTTAGGTCGGCCACGCAGAAGTCCTGCACGGTGGCCTTCGCGGGCGGGGAGAAGAGGAGACAAATAGTGAGGAAGAGAATAACGTGAAGCATTATTTTTTTTTTTAAGTGGCTACTTCTAGTAGTACTAGTTCTGAGACAAGCTTTCTTCTTTGGTGTTTTTGATGGGCTTGGAGTGGGGGTTTATATAATTGTGAGGCTTGAGATAAAAGAGTTTTGTAGAATGAAAGATAGCCACAAATTTGGTGCATGGTTTTGGGCATATTTGTTGTGGATTGTAAGCGACCAATGTCATCCACAATAGTGAATTCTCTTTTCGGTGTTATTATCATTTATTAGTCATGTCATGCTCAAAAGCATTGATCAATCCAAAATCCACTTTTTCAAATTATTAATGCTAATCTATTTATTATATTTATATCTGCCAAAAGTGTTACATAATTGTTTGAAAGAAGAACAAATTATGTGTCACTGTGGGATAAAGTTTAATATATGTATTCTCTAAGCCATAATATATGTGTATTAAGAGAAATAATGTGGTCCAGTATAGTCACATGGGAGGGAAAAGGAGACAATTATAAACATACAATTTGACAGCCAAATTCCTAATGGCTAGCAAATCGCAACTTTTTGATCTAGTCGCTTTCAAGCAGTAGGGCAAGGGATGTCGTATGTGGAATGTCGGATTCCCTTTCCGGTATGGTTTGTTATGTATATATTGGAATCTTTTGAAAATGGAAGGGACAGCAATAATTGTATGGCTAGCATTTAATATCATATATACAGACAATACAGACTCACCAACAAAAAAAAAGTACTGCATGAAAAATGTAATATTAGTTAGAGTCAGTCACAAATTATGACTAATCACCTCAATCCTAAAACAACTAGGGGTATAAAATTTGCTCAACAACAAAACATACCTCTTGAGCCACATGACCTCTTCTCTGAGCCAACACTAGCTCTCAAACTCCTCCGCTTGGCAATCGGCAGTCGGCACCGGAGGCCGCGACTTTCTCTGCTTGAAAACACCCAGATCAGTGCCCTGCAATTCAGCAACACAAATGAATATGAACTGTTGTAGGAATTCGCAAAGAGCTCGGGGTTCTTCTCTTTGCTTTGCACTGAAGTAGCTTTTCTCCGATAAGTCATCGGCCAAAAGTGAAGATTAAAGCATGCCAATAATTAGTTGTCCGTTGTTTTTCATCTTTTTTTTTTTTTCCTTCTTTTTTCATGTGAATTATAAGCCAGCGGGGTCGAGAATTGATTAGCCTTCAATTCCTGTCCACAAAATTATTTAATTATTTGATCACTCATTAATTTAATTTCAACTCTCACTTCTTTCTAAAGAAGCTGACGTTAAAATTTCCAGCATGATTCTTCATTACAAGGCCTTCTTTTTTTTTTTTTCCTTGCTATTCTTTTCTTTTCTTATTATTATTACTTGCAATTTAAGCACCAAAAAGAATGTGACAGCCCTTAAAAAACCACATAAGTGAAAAATTAGGTGCTACATAATATGTTACAAAATTTGATAGGTACGAATAACATTACTTTCCTTTTCCTTTTGATCTGTCCTTTTGATCTGGATAAACCAAAGGGCTATCTTTGTGTGGCTATACCTAAGGTGACTCCGTCTCGTGATCGAGGTTATTGAATCATCGTATAACTTAAATCCGCCAATCCAACATGAAGAAATTAACCTTCAGATTGACTCTCGGATCTTTATTTAAATGTCTCTTGGGGAGCAACGGATACGAATGACCGGATTCATCTTAGAAAAGACACAGAATTTAAAGAATACTAAGATCAAGATTAATAATGATCACGCTACAACAATCAACCCAACTGCATTAAGCAAACCATTAGCCAATACAAAAACGGGTAAGAAAAAATTTTCACTCCATTAATTATTCATCTTAAGCTAGCCTAGTTTTTTAACTAATTAATCTTAAAGACTAGTTAATCAGTGCCACCAAAAACACAATGGAGCTTTTCTTTACTACTGAACGAAGTTCGTGCCTCGGCGCTTCCTGTGGTTATTCTGCTGAAAATGCAAAGAACCTTGCGCAAAAAAGAAGAATTTGCTAGTGTGACAACCTTATAATATTAAATTAATAAAATGAAATTTTTTTATGGATAATTCTACGACAGAGTAAGCCTACTCTACCTCTCTAATAGTGTAAAGATTTCTCAATCATAAGATTTCATTTTGATGGTATAGATGTCATGTGCACACGAAATCAACCATGCACATGACTACAGACCTTCCCCTACCAACATCGTCCAAGATCTCTTCCTCCTCCGACTGCCGAGGCTGCTCCAAACTCCAATCCGAACGAATGCAAGATTCAACATCTCACCCCACCCCTCCCCCCACCTCACCCCACCCACCAACACCACCACACACACCCCGCGGCACCCCCCCCCCCCCCCCCCCCCCCCCCCACACACACAAAAACAAAAACCAACAACCGCCACAACGTGCCATCAACGATTATGAGATCCGACAGTCCCCCCCCCCACCTACAAGATCCAAGCCCTCCGCCACACCCCCACACCTGTAACTGCGAGATTCGAGCTCACGAAAGTGTTCCCGCTGCCGTAATCGCAAGAACAAAAAGTGGTCGTGGATTCCAGCGAGACCCGTGACTTCGCTCAAAATGGCCGACGAAACGACTCGGGTATAGGCTTGGATGGCTCGTGAGAAGTGGTGCGCTTGATGCTCGGAGAAGGGACCTGGGTGGTGACCAATGCCACGAACCACAGCGGAGGGCTGCATGGGTAATATCCAGCGGAGACCAAAGCCAATGGGTGAGGAAGCTGCTAGTTGGGAGAGCAACTGGAAATTTTTTTTTTTTTTTGAAATGTTTTGTAAAATATATTGAGGTATTGTAGGTTTTACAATTCGTTGATGTATGGTAATAATCTTAGGTTGCGTTTAGAGAACAATTTTTCACGTTACGAAAATTAATTTTACACTAGACGTAAAGTTTTACATTTAAATACAATTATTTTCAATAGTATTACGAAAACAATTATAATTTATAAATTTTTTAAAACAATCACATCAACTTTTTCAACCCTAACTATTTATCTCTATTTTTACCAATCACATCAACTTTTCAACTCTAAAATACTATTCATCCAAACACATATTTTATTCATATACAGAATAAATACTTTTCAACCAAATACAAACTCAAAAAAAGAATTGTATTAAAATATAATGCGTTTACGAAACATCCCCTTAATCATTCAAAAATAATCTAATAGCTCAAAATTTTTACACTGTCAATAAAATAAAATAGGCTTACTCTATTACAAAATTGCCTTTTTTTGAATAAAAATTTTCCACTAAGCGTTTAGACAAGACGCTCATTGTAAAAATATAGCGTGCCAGAGTCATTCTATTAACGCCATCGGATTCCAGTTAGCCTCCTGGTGGTGAGCGTGCATTGAAGTACCCCAAGCATTTGAAGGCAACCAAGATCAGAATAACGAGAAGTCTTCTTAATAGGTGTAGTGTTGTTGATGTGGGCTTCGGACAAATGGGTTTTGTAAAGTGCAACATAGCAACAAATTCATCGGTGCATGGTTTTGGGACATTCTCTTTTGGTGTTTTTTTTTTTGGAGTGAATGGTGCCAAATATTTTTTAATCATGACCAAACTAAGTATCGCATTAAAAGGCTTTGAAATAACAGAAAGTTTATATAAGCATAATAAAAAAGAAAAGAAAAAAAGAGAGAGACAATTTTATGTCACCAGGCTAAAAATGCATAAGTTTTGTACTTGAGGAGTCTTATGAGCCATAAATGAGAGTTTATATGAGAACCGTGGTCCAATAGGTCACGTGGGCAGAGATAGATAAAGAGACAATTTGCCAGCTATAGTCTTTTAAAGGGTGGCAATTCAAAACTTTTCTTTTCTTTCCTTTCCTTTTTTTTATTTTTTATTGTTTTGGTCTCTTTCCAAAGAATCAGCAAATAATGATTTTGTATTTGTGGACTGTAAATTGTATAATGCTCTTTCCTGTCGAAATAATAAAAATGGAATAATCATGAAATGCCACATCTGTTGATGCCAACCTTAGGGTGGACAATAATACTATGGCTTTATTTGATGCATTATTTTGGATTGAATTGAACTGAAATTAAAGGAATGACTTATATAAGCTAATTTTATACTATCATGTATTTGAATAATAAACAAACACTTAAAATATGTAGGTTGCGTTTGGTATTGTTTTTAAAATTTTTTCTGTTTTTAAAAAAATTGAAAATGATAATGTTTTGAAAACTGTGTTAAGATCATTTCTGAAATTGTGTTTGGTTATGTTTTTTAAGTGTATATTTTGAAAAACATAAATTTAAAACTTTGTTTGGTTATATTTTTTTCAAAATCCATTTCATTTTCAAATGGCCCAAAAAACACAATATTTTTTGGAAATGAAAACAAAAAGTAAAAACAACTTTTTTTCGTTTTCAACAAACCCAAAAAAACAACATAGTTGAAAACGGTGTTTTCGAAACGGTTTTAAAAACGTTAAATAAACAAACGCTATTTTTGAACCGTTTTCATTTTCTGTATTTTTGAAAATGGAAAATCATTTTCAAGAACCAAAACAAACGCCCCGTAGTTCTTTATTTCATTTGAACCCTAAAACAAATTGAATATATTTATTATTAGAAAAGTGAGACACGCAGCCATAAATGTTAAGGTTATCTAGATAATCTCACAAACTGAGGGTATAAATTTTAATGAGAAAGAATTACAAATCCGGGATTACAAAATATTTAAATTTAAACAACAGTGAATTAAGAATAAAAAATCAATATTATAAATTGATAAAAGATATTATATTCTGTATTGTGGATGGGTTTTTATATTTTTTGAGAGTTTCGACCACAATAATCTTATTATTAAAGACCTTGTCCAAAATTTCTTTGTGTGCATAAATAAACTGTCTTCCATTCACTTACTCCCATTTTGTTGTACGCACATTCGGTAATTTGAACATGTTCATAACCAAAAAAGCGTTTTTTCAGCCATTGTTGTAAAGGGTTTAGCTATATAAGTTAATTGCTTATAAGTAGTAGTTAAATTTAGATGATAAGTTAAATAAAAAAAATATTTCTTGTGTGAGCGAGTATAAATTCAAATCACCAAAAAAAAAAAAAAAGCCAAAGAGGTTTAGAGGGTGTTTGGATTAGCTATTGTATTCACGTTATATTTGAATACAATTGAATGCTTATTTGGTTAAGAACATTTTTAAATTTTAAATCAAATAAAATTAATATTTATCATTCTTTTTTCTATCTATTTTTATTAATTACATCACATAATTTATTTCTCCCCCTATCTTTTTTTATCTACTTTTACCAATCACATCACATACTTTATATTTGAATACAATACAGATATAAAATATCTACTGCAATGTGTTAGATCTATTTTGGTTATTTGCTTGATTTAATTAGAAAAACAATTTAATCAAATTATTGAAAACGTGAATGAATTAAAAACACAGGTAATTTTTATGAGGTTCAGTTCTACCTAATTTTTGGGCCACGCCTAGATATTTAATAATTTACTAACTTCCAAACAATTACAAATACTACTAGGTCTTATATAACATAAATACTCCCTCCTCTTGCTGTCTATGGTCATCTTACACACAATCAATGAATCTATTCAGCAAGCACTGCTCATCGTTGATCCTTGAAATCACCAAAGACTTTAAACCTTTTTCTCGAGGACTGTAAATTCTTCTCCCAAATAATGATAGAATACCTAAATTTCAAAGTCTTAAATTGACATGATTAAACCTGTATTCCATAACTGCCAAACTATTTTTGAGATAAATATATATAGCAATACGACCAAATCTCTTTCATGGATAAATTTAATTTTGAATTTCAAGTGTCGTAGATTATATTATAACATGAATTACAACAACTTAAAATTCAAATTGCAAACTTGTTTTAAATAATAAATAAAATTTATTCAACTAAAATAGCTATTAAATAAATAATTATTCTTCAATAATCCTTTTGCAAAAAACTCCTTAATTAAGTACATGAACTTCAGATATCTTTGAATATTTTGAAAATCCTAATTTAAATAGAATTAGAAATACTACTTAAATTAGACTTTTTCTTTTTAAACCAAATCGCATTAGATTTCCTTTTGCAGTATTGTCCACTCTAATATTATTTTCAAATAATTACTTTCAAATAATTTCAAGATTTATCTCCTCGTGCAGTAAATCTTCTCAAATAAATTAATCTGAGCTAGCCAAATCTCTATTGTTGTGTATCCACATGCACCTGCCTAATAAACCTAAAAAAAATCTGAGCTAACCAATACAAATATTGTTTTTGGTTTTTTTAATTATGTTGTCATAAATGCCAACACATAAAAAACTAACACAATACAAATGCAAAATTTCTAATGCATATTCTGTTCAATGCAACAAAAATATAATATTGTATCCAAACACACCTTAATATGTAAGATAAAATTGAAATAATTGTTTTCCATGCATGGACGGTAGGATTATTTAATACTAATCTCTCTCTCTCTCTCTCTCTCTCTCTTTGAATTCTGTACTTAGCATTCACTAATAGAAAAAAAGGAGGGTTCCATGATCGTTAAAAAAACCAATTGTAGAAAGTTATTAGATTATTAAGAAAAGAAAGAAAGAGAGATTTTAGATCTGGGGTATTTTTGTTAATGTATAACAAACTTTTAAAAAAGTCAATTGAAAAAAAAAATTAAAAAAAGACAAAAATCCAATCTAATGTTTTAGTAGGGTAAAAATCCAAAATAAATGCATTAAAAGGGCTATTTCGGAAATATCCTTTAAAGTTGCCGATAACAAGGGGACAGTAATCAAATCTCTCGGACTCGGCCCACCATTTTTAGAATGCGGCCCACAATATTCTAGAACTCAGCTGAAACTGAGTAACTCAAAACCCCCTGAACTAAACTGAACTGAACTGAACTGAACTGTGAAACTGAAGCAACTCCGTTACTACAACACCCAAAACTTCAAAACCCCAATTCCGAATCCGTCACCCTCCGCCGCAGCTCGTCGGGTCGCCGCCGCTCATGGTCGTCGTCATGTAAGGTAGCTCCAAATCACTGATTTTTAGTTAATCTTTTCGCTTTTTCCCTCTAAATCTTCCAAGATTGAAACTTCTGTGTTAGCCCTCGGAGCTTCATTCCAACGTCAATGTGTGATTGATTATCTTTCTTTCTTTCTTTCTTTTGTTTGTGGGTTATATATATGTATATGTATGTGTGTGTGTGTGTGTGTGTGTGTGTGTGTGTGTGTGTGTGTGTGTGTGTGTGTGTGTGTGTGTCACCAGGCTATTTGTTTTCTTGTGCGATCTGTGTTGTTGTTGTTGTTGTTGTTGTTGTTGCTTTTGTTGCACATTATCTGTTCGAGGAAAGTCCCCAGACGCCATTTCCTTCGTTTTTGATTGTGTATTGTTCCTCGTTGATAATAGTACACTTTAGTATCTCTATTTCATTGCATGGTATGGTAATACTGACATAATATAGAAATCGATATATTTAATATTTATACAAAGTTATGTTGCCTTTTTTTTATTCTAGAGGAAGTGAGTGTTACCTGGCAGTGGCACCAAAAAGCTCAATAGAATCCTGAAGCTAGCTTAGACAGACAGGGCTGGTCGTGTGGGAACCTTTTGTTTGGTAAGTGGTCCTCATTTTATTTTACTTAATCTGCTACATTATACAAATTCTCCATGATTTGCCTTTTAATATCAACTTTTAGAATTACGCCCTGGTTTGGATAATGTTCGTGTAGTTTGAGAACTGCAGATATTCGTATGTTCTATTAATTTCTTCATTTAACTTTACCCAACTGAACGTTTTTAGTCGAAAACCTCCCTGACCCAGCTCACCCCATTTACTTCCCTAGTTTCACATATTACAAATCTGTACTTTGAGACTGAAAAGTACCTTAACTTTGAGTCCGGCTAAAACATCCATTAATTTGGAATGTCCTTGTACTGGAATATACGAACTGGCAATTGTAAGCTGATTCCTTTTCAAAGCTGCAGGCCTAAGAGTCATATTCCATAGACAGAGTCATTAGCTTGCAGCCTAATCCCTTTAGTCACAATCGACTTTTTAACAAGGATTGTGGCTTTTATAAGCTTTGAAGACTTATCAAGACATTAACATATGGAGATTATAATGCATGTCGAACGATAAGATGAATTTATACATATTTTCACTTCTGGGCACTTTTTTACTCTGATATCAGTCTTTGACTCTTATTCTGTTTCTCACCTTGTGTTCTGATATAGTATTTAGGCAAGCTTCTGTTATACTTATGAAGTTGGATAAAACCAAGAAGCTGGTTGATACTAATGTTGTGTAGACATAAAAGATTAATCTGTGCACTAGGTTACTAATTGTGCCATATTTTACTCCTCCCCCCACCGCCCCCACCACCACACTCGTTGGAAGTTTAAGCCTGGGTAAGACATTAAAATGCATAGCCGAGTTAATTGCAGTGTGCTCTGGTGAAAGAATGATTGAATGATCTGATGCCCATTTATCAGCTAAATCCAAAATTTTGAAAACCCTACATTCTACAGTTCGCAGGCCATCATGGCTCTGTAAAAAGGGGGGGAAAAAAAATTTTTGTGACAATTACAGTTTCTGGGTAGTTTGTTATTTCTGTAGCACACTGTAGTTTATATTAATAACAATAAAGGAGAATGGTCTACCAAAGTCCGGGTCTCCTTGTAGGTCCATCTTTCAAAAAATTTTATTGCAAAAGGTACTTCCATAATTGGAAAGCATTGAAAGAAACCCACCTTAGAGGTGGCATTAATTATCTCAAGTTTAGGTGATACAATTGGTTCCAAACTTACATCTCTTTATCAGTATAATTTGGATTACTTGAAATAATTTGAACAATGGGGAAAAATTTATAATGACCAATAGCATCTCAGAATGACACTTAAAGTATTCAAAAAAGTATTTTCTACAAGAGTGAGTCTCTACAATCTCGTGAAAGAAAACCAAAAGAAGGTGAAAAAGAAGAAAAAATTTGGTCTCAATTTTAGGCAAAAGCCACAAGGTCACTGATACAAGTTTGTCACTGAGCTGAGAGGGTGTTTGTTGCAGTCAAAAAGCATGACCCCAGGTGAGCTTTTTAGAGTTTGGCCTTGTTAATAACTGCGCTCACTCTGGCAACAAAATTTTGCCCAACAAGGATAGATGAATGTGACTAGTATGGAAAGAGGTGGGGGTTCAAAGAAATGAAGGGGGGTGAGGAAAATGTTGGATTTGATGAACATAAAGGCTGAGTTGGTTGAGGCACATTAAAGGAGAAGTGGGCATGTGTTTTGAGGCAGAGTAACAGAGGCCCCTATACAGTCATCACCCTAGCGCACTTCCCTGACAACTCCCTGCCAAGTGCCCAACCCTTGAGGAAAGAAAACAAAATAAAGAAGAAGGAAATAAAAAATAAAATAAAATAAAAAAAAGTGCTTTCAATTGCAACCAAACAAATCAATGCCTCCCTATAACCAATAGTTTTTCCCTTGCCTCCTGTATTGACATCATCATTTGCACTTGTCTTCATTCCTCCTTCCACCTCCAGTCCTCCACACCATTCACAATTTCTGTAAAATATATATCCAAATATATTTATATGTGAGAATAATGTGTCAAATTACTTTTCATTAAAAGAAAATATCTTTCCAAGAATTTTTTTTTTAATTGTGTTAAGTAGACATAAAAGAAACTGTGACAAAAAAATTTTTTTTTTAGGGTAATACGAGAAAGAAAATCAAATCATGCAATCAAAGTTGTTGATTCAACATGCGACCAATGGGATTTCTAGCAAAATTAGAATTGCCACTCTAATATGTATAATCATATTTGAGGGGTTTCAAGTCGGTTATAGCGATTTGACAGCAGTCTAGTTGCTGTCCCAGTTGCTCAAAGACTCTTGTAGAACTGGTTCTTAGCCGTGACCTACAACGGAATCTGGTAAAGGTAAATACATCTGTGTATCTGCCATAGCCCCATTATTTGTTTCTCTCTCTTCTTCTTCTTCTCTTTTTTTTTTCTTTTTTTTTTCTATTTTTATTTTCTAAATGTTTTTAGCTGGGATGGTTGTCCCAAATTTTCAACTCAAGTAAGGTGTTGGATGGTAAAACTACGATTAAAAAAACGAAAGGGGGAAAAGGTAAAAAAAGTGAGAAAAAGGCATCAAATCCGTACCACAAGGCAGAACTGAGTAGCTCTTATTGGCCTCTTATGTCTCTCAATAGGAGCAAAGACATGTACAGACTTTCTCTTACTGACTCACGCCAAGCTTCAGTAACCTCACTCCCATTACAAACAAAACAGATTTGCTGTATCCACTACCACCACTACAAACTTGTGCACATTCATTTTCATCATATATATACAAAGGGCACCATCTTTTTCTCTCTTTCTTTTTTTTAATCTTTTCTTTTTGTGGGGATCTATATATTGATGTGGAGATATCAAAATGAGAGGTGCACAGAAGTGACCCATAATTGAGATTTTTAATCTTGTTCTTTGCTTTCCTCATTTTTATTTATGAGTTTTCGTAAAAATTTCAGAGACAAGGGCAGCAACACAGGGGGCAGCAGAAAAGAAGCAGTAGCATCAGAGATGCAGTCATAATAAGAGCAGACCACTCAGAAGAGAGAGAGAGAGAGAGAGAGAAAGAGAGAGATAGAGAGCGAGAAAGAGAGAGGAGAGAGAGAGAGAGAGCGAGAGAGAGAGAGAGAGAAGGGTTTTGTTGTAGCACTAGGTTCATAAGGGGCTGTAAGTTTTATCCACGCACAGAAGAATCTGCATCCTAATGGTCTTTTTGCAAAAATACCCCTCCTAATCAAGGTCTCCTAGCCCAAGGAGAACAAACTGCTTGCTTCCTCTCTGTCCCTGAAGTCTTCTTCTTAAAACTGTTCTTCTTGTTTCTCCTCCTTTTTTTTTTTTCCTTTTCTTTTTCCTCTTGTTATTTTCAGGCAAACGAAAAAAAAAATGATAAGTGCAAGTGCAAATGCAACTTCAAGAAACAGGTCTCCTTTCACTGCAACTCAGTGGCAAGAGCTTGAACACCAAGCCCTTATCTTCAAATACATGGTCTCAGGAGTACCCATCCCTCCTGATCTCATTTACTCTGTCAAAAGAAGCTTAGACTCCTCATTCTCTTCCAGACTCTTCTCTCACCATCCCAGTAAGCATCCATTTTTCCTCAGCTCTTTAGTTTTACTCTAACTAGAATAACAACAAAGAAACAAAAAAATGTATTCTTGTTTAGTTTTTTGAGATCTGAGATATGCCTGTGGTTTTCAGCAGCTGGGTGGGGTTGTTTTGAAATGGGTTTTGGGAGAAAAGTAGACCCAGAGCCCGGAAGGTGCAGAAGAACAGATGGGAAAAAATGGAGGTGCTCAAAAGAAGCATACCCAGATTCAAAGTACTGCGAGAGACATATGCATCGAGGCAGAAACCGTTCAAGAAAGCCTGTGGAAGTTTCTTCATCATCTACATCCATGACAACTGCTACTACAGCAACTACAATCACAAACCCTTCTCCAGCCATGTCGTCTGTCAACCGAGATCTTTCTAGTTCCACTCCAACTATCTCTTCCTACTCTCAACTCCCTTCATCAATCATGTCTGAGTCACTTTCCCACCATCCCTCTCATCACAACCCTTCTCTATATCCCTTTGCTTACCCTCACTCTTCTTCTTCTAGACCTCCTGATTATGGTTTTTCAGCACAAAATAGCAACACAGCTGCCGCCGCCACCACCACCACCACAAACAACACCAGTCCTTATTTCTGTCTGAAATCTGATTCTTACACTACTCAGTCTGATAAAGATTACAGGTTAGTGTTTTCAAACTGGAACCACTTGTTTAACTCTTTATATCTATATATATATATAATAAGCTTTTGGAGATTTTTTTTTTTTTTTTGGTGCTATAGGTATTTTCATGGGACAAAGGAAAGCATGGACGAACTAGCATTCTTTCCAGAATCTTCAGGAAATGCAAGGAACTTTCCCGAGTCATGTCATTCTCTGATGAGTTCCTACAGAGGAGGCTACTCTCAACCACAGTTCCAAGGCCTCACAGACAGTTCCAAAGAGCCCGTGAAGCAATCACCGGAGGATCAGCAACATTGCTTCATCCTGGGCACTGATTTCAAATCAGAAAGAGCAAATGAAAGTGGTGTGAAAGAATCCGACTCCCAAAAGCCACTCCACCACTTCTTTGGAGAATGGCCACCAAAGAACACGGCTGCTGATTCCTGGCTTGATCTTGCTTCCAATTCCAGAGTTCCCAATGGTAATTTCTATTTTTTTTTTTTTATCCGCGTTAATTAATATTTCCTTTTTATTTTTTTTGGTTTTCAATCATGTGACTCCCACTTTATTTTTTTCAACTCTCTAATTTGAAACTTTAAATTTTTTTTTCCTCTCTCTCTCTCTCTCTCTCTCTCTCTCTCTATGTGGGCAGATGGTTAAAGTCACAAGGCTCAATAATGGCTTCTCGATCAAAGGCCAAAAGAGTACTTGGTCATGGACCCTCGTGGGTCAATTATACTTTTTTCATGTTTTTGAATTTGTGGCTAGGGAGCGTTTTTTCGGATTTTGATCATGGAATAATGTAGGGCCACAGGAGGATCCTGTCTTTTCTGCTACATACTTAATATCTTCAATATCCCTTGTAAGGAACATGTCTGATATTTTGAGACTTGCTTGTTTGACTGGAGACATATTCTCTCTTATGTGCTTTGGGGGCCTCTAGACTCTCCCCCCCCTCTCTCTCTCTCTCTCTTTCTCTCTATACATACTCTGCCTTCTAATTATCAGAAATGGTAAGCTTTTTCTTATTTCTTTTTCATTTGCCTCTTTTTTTTTTGCTCCTGCTTTTACTATTTACGCTAATGGCATCACCAAAGAATGTGGCAATTTCCTCAAAAAAAAAAAAAAAGAAAAAAAACGGAAACAAAGAATGTTGCAACGTGAATGACTTGCAAGAACCTTATATTCTTCTGCAAAAAGTGATATTGATTCTGCTTTGCTCATCCAATTCAAAGACCCACACTCAAAGACCAACGTAACTGTTGCTTGTGTTTTCTGTCAGTAGAGGTAGACAAACTGGATTTCTAATTTCTGTTTTCTGTTCTTTGCGTTACTAGGCTGAGACATAATTAATTGTTGAGCGTATCATCACAGAATCCGTTTGGATAATACACAGCTCATTATGGAACCCGGTAGGCTGAGACATGATTAATTACTTAGCTAACTTTTCAAGCCTTTTTGTACCCGTGCTTTCTTCTATAATAATTTGAATTTATTGTTGTGGATTTGAACGTATTTGTTACCTTAGTGCATTATCATACATGCTTCCATGTAAGTATGGATCCAAATGTGTACATATATAGTTGTATGTGAATTGCTGTGGTGATCTGGCATTTGCACTAAATATATACTTTATAAACTTGATTGGAGGAGGGGTTTGCAATATTTTTATATTTCTTTAATAAATGAATTTTATAGGCTCATACCTTAAAAATGGAACTAATTTATACAAATTTTAAAATAGATCTCTTTTGAAATGTGTGATTTTTCTTAATATTGTGAATCTGTCTTTTTTTTTTTTTTTTTAATTTTAAAGGTGAGTACCCTTGTTGGGGCATCAAACAATATAGATAAAAGAGCTGACATGGATTTAGCATGCAATTGGTGAATGTTTTTTTTTTTTTTCATTACATTTAAATACAATACAATTTTCTTCTAAATACAAAAACATTTCATTCAAATACCAATTATATCACATTTTAAATCCAACACAATTATTATTTATTATTTCATTTTTTTTATTACTTTTATTAATTACATCATATATTCTCTCTCTTATTTTTTTCTCTCTATTTTTGTCCATCACATCACATATTCATTATTAAAATACAATTCAAATATTTTTCATCCAAACACACATTGCATTCAAATGAAATACTAATATTTTTTCTCTAAATACAAATTACATTCAATATATTGCATTGAAACGTAATATAAATACAATACGTTCACCAAACGAGGCCTTAGAATTTTTTTTTTTTTTTCCTACCAAAATCATTTTGTTGTTTGTCCATCAGGGCTTAAGTTGTGGAGGTGCCTCTTAGAACCACTCCCTTTTTTATTTCTTGCTAGATCTTTGAAAACTATTCATAAAAGTGGTGGTTTTAGTCCTCTAGATAATTTTCCTTTTCAGAAACTCAAAAACCGAAAATAGTTTATAAATACAAAAAAAAAAAAAGAGAGAGAGAGAGAGAGAAGAAGCTTTCATGTTACACCACCCCCCAATCCCCCAATCCCCCATCCCTCTAATAACGGCTTTTACAAAATGATAGTTGCGACTTTTCCTGTTTCTGAAAAGGGTAAACTACTTTCTAGTTATGTGACAAATAAGTCCTCCTTTCCGTGCTTCCTCTTCAAGCTAAAGCCCATTATAGACGAGCTCTCAAGTCTTCTTTTTTTTTTTTTTTTTTTTGGGTAATGGTCAAACGTTATAATTTAATTTGGTGTGTTTTCCTTTTCCTATCTCCTCCTATATGTCAAGCGTTACAAATGAGTTGACTATGGCAAACTTGACTTTGGCCATTATTCTACCAAATCACGCAGAAGAGAGATTTTGAAGAAGAAAAAGTCCCCATGAAAATAATCTCTCCAATCTATGACCATGTCCATGTTCCCTTTTTTTTTTTTGGGCTATATCATGTTCTTACTTTATTCAAAACTTTCATGTAAATTATAACAATGGGTCCAACGTCACACGTAAAACCCATTTCTCTGCTGCAAGCATAAATCCGAGGGGCCCATTCTTTTTTTGTTTTTAGTTCTTCTTACACAGTTCTCATTTCTTCAGCCCTATCTGCCAACTCACAGCCTCACCTTTCCAAATATCCACCAAACCTCCTCAGGCTCAGAGTCAATCATTCAGACTAAACCCAGTGAATTACGAATCTTTAAGGAGTTTTGGAGAAAATATTCAATTTTAATTTTATTTAAATATAATATAATTTTACATCAAATATAAATTTTATAATAATACTACGAAAATAATTATTATTTAAAATATTTTTAAAACAATCACATCAATTTTTCAATTTCCCTAGTTATCTATACTTTTACTAATCACATAGCTTTTCAATTTTAAAATACTTTTCATCCAAATACACATTTCATTCAAATACAAAACAAATACTTTTCAATCAAATATAATATTCAAAAAACAAATTTCATTCAAATACAATCAAAATACAATGCGTTTACCAAATGCCCCCTAAAGGTTACTGCCCGTGTAGTTTAGTCATCTTTTATAGCCAAATTGTTTGTTAAATTATGCGCCAATCTAAAACCGGTTATTTCCCTTTTCAATCTTTCACGTTTTAACGCATGTTCATCAAATAAATGAGCTGAAAACGCAAACGTTGCCAAATGCCCATTTATCTCCATTTCCAAAACTAGACGTGTAAAACGATTGTGTCGAAATTCTCCGATACAACTTTGAAACTTAGCAACTGTCGTTTCTCACCTCTTACATTGACTCAGAATGACATATCAATCCAGATCACTTGGTCGATCTATAAACTTCACGTAGGTGCCAGCTCAGTTGGTAAAGTTGCTGCGAAAAGATCCCAGGCTCAAATCCTAGGAACAGATGGTCACATATTTTTATAATAAAAAATTAAATAAATAAATAAACCCCCCAAACTCCACCTAGTTTTCAACAACAAGAAGGGCCATGGATGCAGCAATGTAATCATATATCTTTCAGTCAATCCTAACCTGACCAAAAAAGAATGGCAAAAAGAACCAACAGAACAATGAACTTAAAAACTACCTAATCAAAACCGAAAGCAAAGATTACTCAAGAGGTTTAAGATAAAGAGTGAACCGCAAGGCAAGATAACAGCCGTAAAGGCGCAGTTGAATTGCTGCTTAGTAGTCAACAATTGGGTAATTAATGGATGTATGAATTACTATGAAACTTTCCGAGCAAATCATAACTTCCTTTTAAGAAAACTCACTACATCATAACAAATATTGATGGGGAAGACAAGACCAACCATAATGAGGTAACGAATATACAAAGATTTGGGTTTAACTTGCCGGTGTACCTAAATAAAACTTTTAAGATAGTAGACAAATTCCTAAGCAAACGCTTGAGTATTAATTAGCTGTAGACATTGCCAAAACAATTGTTTCCTTTCTGTAACGCAAAGTTTCAGACTTGCCCACTCTAAAGACACGACAACCTACCCTCCAAAAACTAAAGACAGCTCTACAATATCATACCTTGCAAAAATGTAATAACAAACATTATATTATTGTAATTCTTTAATCTTTCCATAACATCTAACATCGTTAAGCAAAAACAAAATCGATAACGAAATAGACGAAACGGGTCTCTTTCTTTTTCAAGGAAAATGATCAATAAGCCGTGTAATAAAAAAGCTAAAATAAACCAAACGAAGAACAGGAAAAAAAAAAAAAAGGGTAAAATTAACATACAAGAAGATGAAGAAAAATGCAAATGAACAAATACCCATTTACAGAACAAATGCCAGGAACAAATAACAAATCATGTCTGCCCATTTCGGTATTCTTGATGCTCTCGCCGCCTCACTAAAAGAATCAGAATTCAATCAAATCCGTTCGCGGTGACAAATCTCTCTCGCAAAAGAATGATCTCAAACCCAACAAATTGGCTCCGACACTGTTAAAAGAATTGATAATAAATCTAAGAATCGAAATTCTTTCAAGAACAAGTTTCGTATCTGTTGATGACCTTCAGAAGCTGTCGCCTCTTGAACACCAAGAAGCTAATCACGCCAATCTGAAGAATCGCAGCGATTCCCGAAAACAACAACCCAATCTTCTTCCCCGCGTTGATCTTGCTTTTACGATGACGCGGCGGCGGCGGCGGCGGCGGCGGAGGCCGATGCCTTGGGCTACTGTGATGCTTGGATTTGGTACTACTGTGCGGCGGCGGGGCCGATCTATTTCCGCTCCGTTCTTTATTTGAATCCGGCTGTTTTTTGGAGCTCCGAGGCCTAGGCGGTGGAGGGAAAAAAAGGGATGGCGGTGCTGGCAAACCAGGAGAAGGCGGAGGAGGAGATAGTGGCGGCGGCGGCGGCGGCGGCGGCGGCGATGGTGACGGCGTCGGCGGAGGGTTTACAAGCGGCCGCGATGCACGATTCGTTCCATTTTGCGAAGACTGTGACGCGACGCGGAGAGCAAAAACCGAAACCAACAAGCCAAACACCACAAGGACTAAGCTCGACAATGGCGGTTCCATGAAATCCCAAATCTCGACACAAATTAGGGTTTGCGAATCATCGTTTTTTCTTCCCGGAAATCCTCTTCATCTCCGATTCCTCGTCTCCGAATCAGAAATGGAAACAACGAAAAAAGAGTAGTTCTTCGGAAATCTGGGGCGTAACCCAGGGCTAGGGTTTCCGAACGCTGGCCCCTTTTTTCTCCCAACCCGCGTCCCAGCAAAACCTAGATGGCAATTGACCCCTCGCAGTTATAGAATCAAGGAAAAAGATTCAAACTTTTGGTCCCCAAACAATGGATTTCGGTCCAAAATGGGAGAGAAAGAAGAACTGGGGTGTTTGGAGGTGGTGGGTCTGTGAGATTATGGTGAAGAAAGTCAGAGAGAAAGAATTGGTCAAAAGGGCGGTTGAGAAAAGAGCAGTGATTGGAAACGTGTCATTAGAGAGAGGGAGAGGGTGTGTCCTGAATGATCTTCAACCCCTTCGGAGAAGTGGAGGAGCAAGAACAGGGGGGAGAGAGAGAGAGAGAGAGAGAGCGAGAGAGTTTACACGGGCTTCAACGGTTGGGCTTTTGTGCTGAGTTGAGTTGATTGATTTTGGAAAGAATGATAGAATCTTAGGGGTATTTTAGCTGGTGTTTGGGACATAAATTTTTTTTTAGTATTGTATTTAAATGTAATATAATTTTTCTTCAAATTATAAAAATATTTCATTCAAATACCAATCACATCACATCTTAAATCAAACACAATTATTATTTATTATTTCACTTTTTCTATTACTTTTATTAATTACATCATATATTCTCTCTCCCTCTTTTTTTCTCTCTACTTTTACCCATCACGTCACATATTTATTATTAAAATACAATTCAAATACTTTTCTCCCAAACACACATTGCATTCAAATGCAATACTAATACTTTTCCTCCAAATACAAATTACATTTAATACATTACATTCAAACGCAATGCAAATACAATGCGTTCACCAAACGAACCCAGGCTTTAGAAATGTCGAACAGAGCACTTTTTAAAAAAATATATATACACTATTTATAATCAGGGGAGAATAAAGCAAATGACGGATTTTAGGAGTTAATGGAAATAAATAATAAATTATTAAAATAATTACATAAATAATGAGTTTATTATATAAATAAATTATTTATATCTGGATAAATAATATATTTAAGAATTATGATGATTTATTTATATTTTTATCAATTAAATAATTTATTTATATTTTATAAATATATTATTTATTTTATAAAATATTTATTTATTTAATAAATCTTTTATTTAATATATATTTTAAATATCTTAAAATTTTTTAATTATTTTTTTAATACTGTTACATATTATAATTTACCTATAATATTTTAGGATTTTTATTTTTTTATAATATAAAAAAAGATATTTAAAAAAAAAAGTTAAATCTTAAAGCAAAAAATTTAAAGATATATTTAAAAAGATTTTGAAAATATGTTTTAAGAGTCGAAAAAATGAGTTATGAAAAATGTATTTTAGAAAAAAAATTATTTAGAAAGAAGAGTATAAATTTTTTAAAATTTATTTGAAAAAAATTATCAATATAGATTTTATTTTTTAAATTTTATGTAATTTATTAAAAAAATATCCTATTTAAATTTGTATATCTAAAATTATAAATTTTTAAAATTCAGATTTAATATAAAATTTTAAATATATAAATAATATAAAATAATTATAAAATATAAAAAAATAATATATTTAAAATATATTTCTAAAATACTTTCACACACCTTCTAAATATATAGACTTAAAAAAAAAAACTATTTTCATAATTTCAACGACAACCTTTGTACTTGAGCTGTGTGAGGGAAGAGAGAGAGAATTATTTTATTTGTGACTAGTCAAAGAAGCCTTGAAGATGAAGCTCAAGTTAAACGATGTCAGATCATGTGGACCAACAAATAGGTATTATGACTAAGGCCTCTTAACGTGTTGCGATGATGTTGACAATGCCTTAGGCCCATCTTGATATTTCATCATCTAAAATGCAAGATCGATGATTTACACAAGTTCGATCTTTTGCATTGTAAAAGAAAAGCATTATATCACAACTCATTTAAATAATAGATTACAATTGAATTTTTACATTTAAAATATAAAATTTAGATTTTGTTTAAAATTAAACATGTATGTGATCATAGGTATAGCCTAATACCACAAGTTTATTTAAAAGTGTAGAATTTGAATCTCTTATAACTAAATTTTTTTAAAAAAATAGCTTTGATAGCAATACCACATATAAGTTTTATTTAATGTAATATTTTGATAGTGTAAAGGTACATATTTTCAAAGAGTGAAAATTTAAATTTGATTTTAAGTTGAATTATTATAAAATAGTAAAATATTCAAATTAATTCATTCTAATAATTTACTTATTAAACACCTATTGCATTTAAGTACAATATAGTTATTATAATAGTTATCCAAACAAGACATAACTTTTAATGCTCAACCAAGTCCATTTGAAGAAAAGAAAGGGGTAAAGATATAAAGCTAAACCTTGTAGTGTGAAATCTCATAAACTTGTTAGATGGGCTCTTTTGTCTCCGATGGTGAGATCCCTTTAGTTCCTTCTTGCTTCCTAGGTCCAAGTTTTCTTGTTTCCTCTCTTTGAGTTCCTTCTTGATGTATTGTGGTTTAGTAAGGATGCTCTTCTAGTTTTTTTTTTTTTTTTTGTTATTATTATTATGTGTTGTTGATGACTTGGTTTTGTTTTCTTAATGAAGCTTACCTAGCCCAAAAAAAAAAATAAGTAAATAAATAAGGCCAAACACATTAGAGATGTAAAAAATGAAAATGTAATCTTTATGGGATCGAGTTAAGATGTGATATATATTTTGAACGCTTAGTAGCCTCATTAAGTGAGACAAATTATGTACTTCACATCATGAACCAAATCAAGGTAAAAACGTTTAGTATTGCTATTGATGTCAGCATATCCTCCATTTATGTATTAATTAAATAAATGTTATGTTAATTGATGTTTTATAATCTTCTTGTTTTTACGTAAATAAATGATTTTTTTTAAATTGTTATTTTGTGTGTATATATAAGTTTGCTAAAGGTGTAGCACCTGATCATAATATTAGTGGGTATTTGGTTTCACAAATCAATTCAAATGCAATTGTTTTTTTTTTTTAAATTTACTCACTGTTTATTATTTTAATTATAACTTTATAATTTAAACTTTTAAAATTCATAATTTTATATATACAAATTTAAATAAGATAATTTAAAAAAAATACATAAAATTTTGATATAAATGAAACAAATTCCATATATTTTTTTTTTCAAAATACAATTTGAAGTTTTTTATATTTTTAGCTTCAATTATTCAAATTTTTATACTAAACGTAAATAATTCAACTCAAATCTAATTTCAAAAACTCAATTAACTAGTGCATCAAAATACATATTTATTATTATTATTATTATTATAAATGCACATTATTATAGCCGGTTTCATCCAACCCAGACATCCAATATCACTGGACCAAACAGTCTAAGGTGGTTCGCATCCAAATGAATCGATGAATGCATTATGCATCAAAGGGACATTTCCTTCCCACTAATGCTCCACAATACACAGTAAAATGCGATATTCACCAAATTATTATTATTCGTATTAATATTTCCAAACACTCATTGACAATCTAATACCACGTTTGTTTGTTTGGGAGTTCTATTTTTTAAAAATAAAAAATTTTTTATTTTAAAAAAATAAATTTTCTTAAATTTTTATATCTAAACATTTAAAATTTTTTATTTTAAAAAAAAAAAAACATTCTAAAGATAGTTTTCAACTCTTCAAATAACTTTTCATTTTTTAAAAAAATCAAAATAACTTTTTATTTTTCAATTTAAAAATTTTTTATTTTTTAAAAATAAACCTCTATACAAACATTTTTAAACATATCATAAGAAGATTCTGAACAAAAAATAATAATAATAATAATAATAATAGTAATAATAAAATATACGACACAGCCAAATTGAGCCCCATACTGTCCCTGCAGATTTACCATCCAAATGTGCCAGACTTCGCCATCTGTCTAATTTTTTGGAATTTAGGGAAGTCCCCTAATATAGTAACCGGTTTTGATTCGAGTTTTTTTTTTTTTTTTTAGTCCATTTTTATGATAATCCTTTTGGTAGGGCAAAAAAAATGAAGAAGAAGAAGAAGAGGCATAATCTCACAAACAAGTAACTAAAATCTGTTTTTAATTATAATTATTTTTTCAAATGGAGTGAACAAAAATCATTAGAAACACTATCTCAACTAGCACTATTTTACTTAGTAAAACAACAGTGTAACAATATTCACCACAGAAAGGAAAAAAAAAAAAACTATGTAACAAAATAAGTAAGAATAAACAAAATATGACAATTTATTTAATATAACAACGCATTAAAATAAAAACAACGTAATCAAATGTCACTGCCTTTTTTTCTTACCTTTTTTTTTTTTTACTCTTTTTTTTAGAAGAAAAAAAAAATATTTTTTTACTTGCTCGGTTGTAAGTCGGTGTATGTATAACAATTTATTTAATATTAGCACGTCACATGGAAAATCTGTCAAACAATTAAATATTGCTGAGGAAGACATATGGTGATGAACATTTTTAAACGTATTTTGGTCTCTAATCCAGTTTACGCATTAATATAATTTAATGGGGGTGACCCAGGAAATGCCACCAAGGAAAGAAGTATTTTCTCCTCCGTACGGTCACCAAACTCAAAGAATACATGAAATTAATTAACTAATTAATTAATTAGCATTAATATTTAATGCTAATCAAGAGCAACAATACAAAAATGTCTTTGGCAAAAATCAAATATAGAAAGTCCCCTTTAATCCCCCACTTGTCGACCTGGCAAATGTCACCTGAGTAAACGACAAGTCTTGGCTAAGTTTTTTCTTGGATTCCACTAAGGCTAATTTTGTTAAAGGTAAATCTAAACCAACATTATCAAATGAAATGTAAGCAAGTGTTGAAGTCAAAACCCGACCAACGACAAGAAAAAATTATTAAAAAAAAAAAAAATTCACAGAATGAAAACTGAAAAAGACTCCCAATTAACCACTCGGCATTAATGAGTTTGAATCAGCATATTGGTGAAAGCGAAAGCTTTTCTTCACCATCTTTTTTATTTTTTGTTTTCCCTCTTTACCCTGCTTTTGGGTAACATGTTGGTAAAGGTGTTGGACTAAAATAGTGATTTGAGCAATAAAAATCTTACAACTAACATCGCAAATCAATGCCGCGCATGAAAGCTGTAATCTCATCTAATTGTAAGGACAACAGCGCAGACAAGGACGCGCAGGCTGCTATGTACAGCATGAGATGTTACGTTTTATTTATTTATTTATTTGTTTATTCATTCATTCATTCATTTTTACCTTGAGTTAGCTTAATGTCTTAGGTTTCAAGGTCAAAATCGGAAATATGCTTTCAAATTCGTAAAGCAGTGACTGGCAAATTGCCTTTTTTATTTTTTAATTTTTAATTTTTTTGACACACAAGCAAATAGACACATGAAAGAGGTCGATCGCATATACTTCGGGAGGATGAACAAAGTGAACTTATAACAAGATTTTATTAAGTTATAACTTTCAAGTAATTTCTAATTGAAATAAAGCCTGTGAGCGTTTATAAACTACTAAACGTCCTCGCTTCCCGCTAATACAAGACTTGACATAGTGACTGATAGTTTTCTAGGTGGACTTACAAGCAAGCAAACACACACATCTTATGAGTTAGATTGACTACATATCTTTTAGGAGGAACAAAATATTGGATAGATGGATATATAAAGAAGCAAATATATACATCTTACGAGACAGATTAATCATATATCCTTCCAGAGGAGGAACAAAGTGGACTCATAGAGAAATCCTACTAAATTATAACTTTTAAATCATTGTTAACCGAAAATTAAACCGACGAGCACTTAAAAAATCATCCAAACTCCTCACTCCCTGCGAGTGGCAAATTGTTTTTAAGACATGCGAGAAACGTATTCTTCTCAACAGAAAAGACAGAGAGAGTGTAAATGGGCCACCATGATTTCATAGGAAGCCCGTGAAAGGTCAAAACAGAAGTCAATAGGGCATTCAGTAAAGTTAATTGGGCTTGGCCTTGGGGAGTTGGCTTATTTGGTCCGAATGGTGTCCGCTATTTCAATTTTGTTCTTGAAATTACACTCCACGACATATTTATAAGAGCACAATTGAAATACGTACTCTTCGAAAAAAAAAAAAAAAAAAAAAGAAATACCTACCAAAATAAAAATATTATAAAAATAACATTATATATGAAATAATTGTTAGAATGGCTATTATATTTGAAATTACAAAATTATACATACCCTTATATGTCTAACTCATTAATTTTCCTTTTTGAAGGACACTTTTTTTTTTTTCTTTAGCAGCTCCAAGCACATTCCAAATAGCATAATAATGAAATAATTATTTTAATTATTTTAATATTTTAGATTACAAAATTATATGATAGTTTTTTGTGAGAACGAAAAAAAAAGTCCAAAAATATAAGAAAATAAAAATAAATAGGTTAAAAATTTTAGTTTGATAGTAAATAGCATATTCAAGTATAAATGTGAATTTATATCTATTTGAAATCTTGAAAATATCCCTCTTAATTTATAATATAAATGTAAAATTTACACTCAATTTATACTTTGATAAAATCCATACAAAAATCTGAGATCAATATTTATAGTGTAAATGCAAAATTTACACTCAATTTAGTGACACTATGACAAAAATCTAAGGTCAAAATTTACAATGCAAATGCACAAATTAATTCAATTTAAACTTAATTTATGGTGTAAATCATTAATTTACAGTGATATCTGGCCTCAAATTAACCCACCTTTATATTGATTTGCTACCATCGATGGCCACCGTCCACCAAAGCAACACCAAAAAAACTGTTAGAGTAAGAGTTCTCTTTACTTGGCGATCTAATCTTCATCGTGATCTTCTCCCGGAGCAACCCAAAGTCAATCGTGATCTAAGAACACGCACAACTTCATTAAGTTTTGCCAGATCTCATTAGAATTATGAAGCAAAGGAGCTGGTGGTGGAGAACGTAGCTTAGCAAAAGGATTAGAGCTCGGTGGGAACAAGGAGGAAGTCGAAGGCATGAACTGGGAACTTTTAATGATGTTCACAAAGGAAGGCGAGGAGTTAGAGGAATTAGGGCGCTATATTGTACTCAAATCTACAACAGTGACCGGAAATAGATCTATGATCAAAGGTCAATCGCGATCAGATCTGGAGATTAATCGTTGTCACACCCCTCTATCACTATCGATTTCATCATCGTGATCTGGAGAATATGTTGGTCGCGATAGATACGTAGGTGGTTGCGCCAATCAGGTGATGGTAAGGATCTGCCTGTGATAGGGACAGAGACAACCGGTCTACTAGTGACTAAGTTTCTATATGACGGATGCAGCAATTGTCACCAAAGGCAATGATAGAAACAAGAAGAGAAGGCAAAAGAGAGAGCAAACCTAGAGCAGGGAGAAAGAGAAGAAAAAGAGAAATTAGTGAGTTTTTAAAATATTTTAAAAAAATAAATAAAAATCTATTTTAAGAGTAAAATAAAGATATTATATATATTAAAATTAGATTATATTATTAATTTTTAAAAATATATATTTATTTTTGAATCATAAACTAATTTAATTGATATATATAATATAATTTTCTCGGTTTTTTTAATACTAATTTTCTTAAAATTAAATAGAAGTTAAAATATGGGAAGGGGGGCAGAAATGGACAAGAAACACAATCACATGGGGGCAGAGACAAGGCCTGAGGCCTGAGGGGGATAGCCCATGACCCTGAGTACGATGCAGTCAGGAAAGAAGCATGTTCGCCCGCTTCCAGCCCACCACCCTCAGTGCCCCCCTCTCTCCCTCTCTCTCTCTCTCTCCCTTTTGTGACTGTGTCAGCCCACCCCAACTGTCTTACCCTCCTGTCCCATCATCCTATGCTCCCTTCCCTCTTATATCTCCGAACCAAAAACAATATAATAAACAATATTTTTACTCTTTTTTGGGTAATTTTTACTTGTGCAATTATGAGATATTTTAATCTGAATTTCCTTTGGTTGTTTTTCTTAATATATTTTAATACAAGTTGGTAATTTGGGCGCTACATGTATATGTATATTTCGCTCGAGAGAGATATGTTGGAATTCATGAGACAACCTTAGGAGAGAGAGGGGGGTTGAGCCAGAAGATAAAAGGAGGCATCCTGTAATCTGAGTTGATATAAAATATTTACGTGTATAAATATATATATTATACACACACAATCACACACATATTTCTTGGAAATTGGTGCTGGTTTTCCCATTTTATCTTTTTGTGGTTAAAAAACTTTAAACCAAAAGAGCTAGAACAGCTGGTTCCAGACCACGCCGAGTGACCCTGGGAAGGCAAAAAGGAAAACGACGTACCCTTTTCAAAAAAATACGACAACATCATTATTACTAATTTTTTATTTTATAATCATTATTTATTCTTTTTTTTTTCCGAGCATGGGAAATGCCATTCGAAAGTTTTTTCATTTTACTAATAATAAGTCCACCTATGAGAGCTGGCATGGCCAATCAACCCATATTTTTCCAAAGTCTTATCATTATTACCCTTTCATTAACTTGGGTCTTTCGTCCATAAATGCTGTTAGTTAAGTTGCCTTCCAGTTCAACTCAAAAAAAAAAAAAAAAAAAGCCCAGCCACACACACTAAAAAGTGGAAAAACACAATATATTGGAGCTCATTCTTTGAGCTCGTATAGGAGGAACCGAAATATAAAAAATTAATAATAAAAATTATAAAAACTATATAATGTATAAGAGATGGATTGAAATCTTTCTAAACGAGTTATTATAAAAATAAAAACATTTTTTTTTTTTCGTGAATGAGAAAGTATACATGTATATATATATATATGTAGAGTGACAGAGAGTGTCATTTGAAAGCAGACATGATTTTCCTTTTTTTTTTTTTTTTTTTGGCTAAGATGCAAACATGAGTTTTGGAAACGAAAATGGAAAATAGCATGCAAGAGAGAAGAGGAAAAGCTAAGAAAGGTAGTGAAAAAAGGGGTATGAGCGGCCTAAGAAATTAAAGGAAGGTGGAGTAGCTAGAGAAGTAGTACTGAGGTCTACAGGCATAAGATGTGAACAGGTTAGTAGGTAGGGGAGGTGATCACGATGGAGAAATGTCTCTGCATGAGGTTTCTTGTCTAGATATTGTCCCTTTCTAATTTTCTCTCTAAATAAATAAATATGAATATCTCTACTCTACGTAAATGGAATTGTAATGTTTTCGTGTTATATATATATATATATATTGTGTGTGTGAGTGTCGCATGGGTTGCTGCCACCCAAGTTTTGATGGTAGATTTATGTGGATCCCCTTCTGCCCTAATATCTATCTCAATTTTTACCCTTTGCCTGCACACTTGGACCGTACATATTCTCAACACAGCTATCCAAAACTTTTTCTTCATACTATTTATTTTCAATCTGAAATTTTTTTATGTTCCCAACATCTTTTTGTATTGGTTTTTTTTTTTCTTCCCCCGGGACAATACTAGTACGATGTGAGGAGGAAAAGAGAAGACTGGTTGCGCTTTTATTATCCTTTTTATGTCCGAAGAATTATCTTTTATTTATATTTAGATTCTTACATTTAATTTGATGTGATAATTGATATTCTAAAAAAATTCAGATACAAATAATCTATATTGTAATTTTATCTGCTTGGTTGATTTTTTAACGTTTGAATAGAAGATTCAAAAAGCTAAAAAAAAATATTTATTTTAAGTTTTTTTTTTATCATTTTTCTATTATGAAACGGGAAAATAAATTTTTTTACATATATCTTTTATAGTATTTTTTTGAGTTTTTTTACACTAAGTTAAAAAATGAAAATAATTTTTTTAATTCTTTCATAATGCATATTTTTCAAAATTATTTTTACTCATTTTAAATAATTTTTTATTTAAAATTTTTTTTATACATTTAAATATTATCTTGTTTTAAAAACTTAAAAGATTTTGTTATCTGAAATAAAAAAAAATTTTAAATGAATCTTCCTTACAAAATAGGGGGAAATTTTATGGTTTGTACCATATAATTTTATGTTTACCAGATAGTTTGTACCATATAAATTCTCTAAGACTAATAAATATATATATTTTTTAAAGTAAATAAATGAATAAGCGTGCTTATTCAAACTGTACTTTGAAGAAAACAAAATTACAAAGTTTTGAAAGGACTTCATATTTTGGACTTATTTGCCTCAACTGCATTCTGTGGTCGTAAAGTCCAAAAAGTCCTCTTACTTTCATTGTTTACATCACATTTCCCATATTTTATTCCTCTCTCTGCCGAGTGTCTCAGTTCTATTATTTTATGCACAGCAAAAATTATAAAAATGTGATCACAAGATCAATATTTCAAGATCCTCCGTCCTCTTCTAACTTCACTGTTTTTAAAGCAGAAGTCGTTGGATTCAGTAATCTTAAAACTTGTTATCGTGACTGTGATATAATACTCATGGATATTAATTTTAAGGAGATAATTGATAAATATATTATATTTATATTATATTTAAATATAATATATTAAATATAATTTAAATTAAAAAATATTTATATTATATTTAAATATAATATATATTTAGATGAAAATTATTTAAATTATATTTAAATAATTAATATGTGATGTGATAGGTAAAAATAAATAGAAAAAAGAAAAAGAAAAAGAGAATATGTGATATGATTAATAAAATAATAGAAAAAGTAAAATAATGAATAATAATTATATTGGATTTAAACAAATTGTTTGAATGGGAGGTTTATTATTAAAAAATGGAAATTTTTTTAATTTGAAAAATAAAAAAGTTGTTGGATTTTTTTTTAAAAAGTGAAAAGTTGTTTGAATGGATAAAAACTTTTCTTTTTCTAAAGATTTCTTTTTCTATTTTCTAAAAATAAAAAATTTTGGATGTTCAGGAATGGAAATTTAGGAAAATTCATTTTTTTAAAAGGAAAAATTTTCCATTTTCTAAAAATGGAATTCCCAAACAAATGTAGTCAAAATATGATGTGATTGATATTTGAATGTAATACTTTTACGTTTGGATAAAAATTACATTGCATTTAAATATAATGCTGAAAACAAACAAGGCATAAATCTTCATTTAATTTTTGCATCATAGTTTATATTTTTATACCATCACTTTGAGATCTAATCGTAAAAAATGATATATATATTTTTTTCAATGAAAACTCAGCTTGAAAGGATTATGTTTTGATACTCTTTTGCTTCTAAATCTATTAAATTTTTATTAGAATGGTTAACCGAAGGTGTAAAATACTAATGTTGATAATATCTTATTATAATAAGCAATAGAAATTAATCTTAAAACTTCCATTGCAAGAAAATTGCCGGATATTCTTTTCAAAAGAAAAAATTTTGTTGTATAAATTATAAACCTTGTTAATGCATTAAGTGAATTAAGGGTTTTTTCTTGGGATTAGTAGAACAAAAGAATAAAAAATTATGATTTTTCAATAAGTACTTAGAAATTACAATCTTAAAAGAGTTTTTAAAATTAAAGTGAATTTAGAGTTTATTTGATAAGAGCTTATTTGAGAATGAATTCCAATTCACCTCATAAATTATTATAGTATTTTTTTATCTTTTTTTCTTAATTTTTATTATTTTGAATAAAATTTAATCTATTAAATAAAGGTTCCAACTCTCTCAATAAAAGTCCTAAATAATAATAGAAATGTTAAATGCTAAATTTTATAATTTTCAACTTAAACTCTATATAAATTTGAAAGTCTAATTAAAAATGAATTTTTTGAAGGTTTTATTGTTTAAACTTCGACCGGGAATTTTTTTTAAAGGTTGATAGTTCTTTTAAATACTATCATAAATTAAATATTATGAGAAACAATTTTAAGATTCAGAAAATCAATCACTACAATAAAATTTCTGGCAAACAGACCCTTAAACGGAGGCGAAATTTTGTGGAATAGGAGGAGGAACGAGTAGAGTAATCATCAGCGATAGAGGGGTGAAAGCGTGCTAACACGCGCCCTAAAAGAGGTGGGGTCTGGCATTAAATGAGAAAGCCACAAAACAAATGACTGCAAAACAGAGAGAGAGAGAGAGAGAGAGAGGGAGAGAGAGAACAAAAAAGCTAAAGGCCAAGGGGCACGCAAATTAAGGCAAAGAGAGAGAGAAGAAAAAAAAAAACCTTTATCACTTCACTGTAAAGCAGCTACTGCTTAGATTCTCTCTATGTGTCTGAGTCAAAGGGTGGGATGTGTCCCACTGCTTTGACTTTTTTTTTTTTTTTGGCTTTTCAAATGTTAAGGTGCACCTGCACTCCATACACCCTAGTGTGTCTTTTGCATTTTCGTTTGAAGTTGCAGATCTACATAACGTACGCACTCAGAGAATCTCCGCTTTGCTGACGCTGTTGCTGCCCCAGAGGAAGCACCGTGCTCCCATGCTGCGCCACACCACCCAGCCGTATGTACACACCACACAGTTCGCCTGGTTTGAATCATGCATCATGCCTGACGAATATTTGATAAATATATTATATTTATGTTATATTTAAATATATATAATATATTAAATATAATTTATATTTAAATAAAAAATATTTATAAAGAGGGTTGATAAATATATTATGTTCACGTTACACTATATAATGTATTGAATTTATTTTGTATTTATATAAAAAAGTATTTGAATGTATTTTAGAATCGATAAATTGATGTAATTGGTAAAAGTAGACAGGAAAAAATGTGATAAAAAAAGAATATTATATGAAAAAAATTTTATTTTTAAAATATTTTAGAATAATAAATGTATTTGAGATACTGTTAAAAAATATTATATTTAAATGTAAAACTTTTGCATTTGAATGAAAATTACATTGTGTTTAAATGCAATACGAATACAAATTAACAATCAAACGCCCATCATATTATATTTAAATATAATATATATTTAGATAAAAAAATATAAATTGTATTTAAATAATGAATATGTAATGTGATAGTAAAAATAAAGAAAAAAAAAGAAAAGATAAAAAGAATATGTGATGTGATTAGTAAAAATAATATAAAAAGTAAAATAATAAATAGTTATTATATTAGATTTAAAATGTGATGTGATTAGTATTTGAATACAATACTTTTATATTTGGATAAAAATTACATTACATTTGAATGCAATGCGAATACAATGCTGCAAATAAATAGGGCATTAAATGTCATTTAAACTGATGGTGCATTTGTTTATTACATTATATTCGTATTACATTTCAACGTAATATAATTTTCATCTAAACTTAAAAGTATTAAATTTAAATATCAATTATAATACAATTTAAATCTAGTATGATCACTATTCACTATTCTATATTTTTTTTACTATTTTTATCAATCATATCACATACTATTTTTATCTCTCCTTTTCTTTCTCTCTTTACTTTTATTAATCATATTACAAACAATATAATTTAAATATTGTTCATCAAAACAAATATTATATTTGAATATAATATAAATACTTTTCAGTCAAACACTTATTGTATTCAATGTATTGCATTTTAATATAATGTGAATATAATGTGTTATCCAAATGCCCTTGAGTATTTATATTAAAATGTAAAATCTAAATTAAGCATCGAAATTAAATATGTTCTTGGATTTTTTTTGGTTAAATTAAGTATTGAGATTTAGATTTTAACCACTGCTTAATTCAACAAAAAAAGTAAATAGTATAAAATTAGAAAAAAATTATGTGATATAAATATATAAAAAAATGAAAATTTAGATTTTAGATTTTAGTTGAATTGCTTGTGAATTAGTAAAACATTTAAGTAATTTTACTTCAATATACATTGCTCATTAAAATGGATGTAATATTAAAGTTCAATAATAACTATTAAAATGACTCATCCAAACATGCCATAAACTTGTAATTAAAGGTACCTTTGAAGACGAGGTATTAGTAGGAAGTAGATCCTCTTTGTCAATCTTATAATTTGGGATTCATTTTGTATTGATATTCTTATTTTGAAACTGAACAATAATGTTTTAGTATTACTCCTTATAAATGAGTAATGAACAAGAATAATGACCAGGGTGCTAATTACTAACGTGGGCTTCAGTATTAATTTTTTAAAGTGGTAATGCCCAACACTCATTATATATTCATCTTCATAATTTAGCCTCTGTGTTTGTAACGTTACATTTATATTTTATTTAAATACAATATAAGTTTTATTCAAATACAAAATTATTATATTTAAATACTAATCATATCACATTTTAAATCCAATATAATTACTATTTATTATTTTACATTTTCTATTACTTTTACTAATCACATCACATATTCTCTTTCTCTTTCTATTTCTATTTTTTCTCTTAACTTTTACTCATTACATCATATATTCATTATTAAAATACAATTCAAATATTTTTCATCCAAACACATTATATTCAAATACAATATAAATATATTTCTTCTAAATATAAATTATATTCTACATATTATATTCAAACGCAATATAAACGGAATACGTTTACTAAACGGAACCTTAGTATTGAACCCTATTTAATGCCTTAGTATTGCGTTTAGCAATTGAGTGATGAATGTACTAATAGTGTTCAAATTTTCAAAATTAAAGAGAGTTTTATGACATGCGCTTCCCATATAAAACTTATTTTTTATTATTTATGACGTTCAATATTAATAATGGCTCGAATATTATTATGTGAAACTGCTTGAAATATCACTACTTGTACCAACTGCCACCATTAAACATCCACAAGTATTGTATCATTGAGCTTAACTTATATATAGGGATGTTATTAATTATTTGCACGTTTTAATTTAAATTATCTCTGATTTTATCGGTAATTAATTGACTATTTGTTCAGTTTAATTTTGGTACCTAGACTTGAACATAATGAGAGAGGACGTTTATTGATTTTTAACGTAGAGAATTTAAACGTGACTTTTATCGAAGTTATAAGAACCAATGGTACTGAAATATTTCACATGAAATTTAAATTTTTAATTTCATAATAGCATTTATCACAATAATTCAACAGCAAAAAAAAAAAAAAAAAAGGAAAAAATTCCTACTTTGTGGTTGTAAAAATAATAGAATCTTGATAAGATCGCGTTTGTATATTGTGGAGACTAAATATAAGAGTACAGTTTTAATAGTTATCCTAATATTTACATTAAATTAATTTAATGAGTATTGGATTAGAGGATTCATTCAATTAATTTTAGGTGAATGACTTTTATTCTTATTCTGTTGTCATGAATTTTTTTAAAAATTTTTGTATTAAAATAGAATCTAAAATGAAAGACTTTTTCCTTGATTTACGTTTGGGATTTTTTTTCCTTCCAAGTTATTATTACAAATGCTAAGTAGCTAATTTCGGCATTGTTAGTTTTCGTATTTGTCGTGCTACTGATGTTTCTAAGCAGCCAAAATGTTTTTTTTTAATCCATAGAGTATTTGTTATTTTGTTCATGCAAAGTGGATGTAAGCTCAGAACCACGCCATTGAAGGATGTGCAACTATTGCACTCCAATGGATCATCCCATAGAGTGTGTTGAGAATTCTATTCGAAATTCATGTCTTTTTTTTTTTTTTGGAAGAATTCATTATTTTTGTGTAAAATTTTGGCTTGAAAATGATTATCCTTTTTTCCTTCTTTGTTGAAACTTTATTGCAGGCATTAAAAAAAAAAAAACCCACATACTTGATTTTATTAGATATTAGATGGTTGCAAATCTTTTTTTTTTGTCTTGTTCTCAAATGTGACAATTCAATTTTAACATCATTCTCTTTTTGTTTTTTATACTTAAAAAATCTTATTTCGTTACTTAAATTTTGATTTGATCTTACTTTTTCCGTTTTATAAGATTTTTCCAGTAAAAACACGAATGTAAAAAAAGGGGATTTGTTTTACTTAACCACTTCAATTAGAATATTTGCTAAAAATAAATGGAAAAATACCACATATTGGACTTGACTCTTCTTCTTTTTTTTTTTTTTTTTGTCTATTTTTAATAGAAATTCAGACAAATGAGACTTAATGGGACGAAAATCATATGGTAAAATAGAAGTTCTTAAAGTATAAACGAAAAGGTTAGACACAAATAATAGCAATCTTTTTTTTTTCTTTTAAATGAAGATAAATGCAAATACATCTCCAATATCATCATATATTTTCCACTAGCAATGTTACCTTTAGATGCAAATGTTGATGTAAGCAAAAGTGAGAAGAGAAATTGACAAAGAACAACAAATGAAAGAAAGGGAACAACATTAATTAGTCAAGGATTATAGTTTTTTTACTTATCTATATCCATGATATTATAATTGATGAGTAACACTATTAAAAATCTAAATATTTTTACCCATTTCAAAACAAAAAAAAATCATTTAACTTGCTATAATTGATCATATAAAATGCCACATTATCAGAGATAAAACATACATACACTTCTTTTTATAATTTTGTCTGTAATACAAAAATAGAGTAATCATTGAAAATTTTTCTTACATAGAATTCCTATGCCGACATGAAGCCATGTTGTAAATAGTGGTTATTTTTTTCTCTTAAATTCTTACTAATATTCTTGTTATTTTAACAATTAGCCACCACAAAGATTCAAAAAAAAAAAAAAAATTTATCGTCCCCTGAAATATCCATATTTTTAATTATAGCCCCCACAAAAATTGAAGAAATTCACATTTCCCCTGTTCTTATCTACTTATACTTGATCAAATTAAAATGTAGCCCCTCTACAAATAAGAGAATCAATTTGTCTTAATAAAAGAAATTAGGACAAAAATTTTTCTATTGAACGAAAACCCTGGCTCAGTCACTAATCACAAGCAAAGATCATTGTGGAAAGGTCGTTGTGGAAAATTGCAAGGAGAGCTGGGAAGCCGCCTTCGGAGGGTGCGGGGGTAGAGTCTTAGACTAAAATTTCATTAGAAGTATTTGGGGATTTTACACTTGGAAATCGATTGCCTAAAAGAGACAAGTGATTCACTTGTCACGTGGACTTTCTTTTATAAGCTTCTTCTTCATCTCATGCTCTTATAAATTTCTTTCATTATAATAAATTATTATGCATAAAAAGGAGACATTGTAAAATCACTATAAATCTGGAATGTTCTTGTTTTTCTTTTGTTCTGTAGTTTTATTCATATCCAATTCTTTAGCCTATTATATATAAAATTGTGTAACAAACCTCGTTACATATTTGATAAAACTATGGCTTGTTTTGGGACATTTCCCAATAGTATTTTACTGTCTTGTTTCTAATACCTATGTTTTACATTACAACCTTTCTTTTTTTTTTTTTCAAAAAACTCAAACTTTAAAAATCTTCATTTAAATCGAAATAAGATAATTCTTATATTAAAATCTCATAACAAAACAAACAAAATAAAATCAATTTTACATTTTGTTTCCAAACAAATTTTAAAATTTTATTTTCTATACTATTGTTCATTTTCAAAAATCCTTTCCAAACTCGCATTTCCAACCCACCCCAATGAGCCTTTAGATTGAATTTTTTACTCAAAAGCCAGTTGGAGGAGTTTTATGCAAACTACAAACTTGTGATGCATTTGCCCCCTACCTACACAATATCAATAAAACGAAGCTAGGCGCCTAGTTCAAACGTTTGCTTAACAATTTAGAAGACAAAAATCAAAAGATTTCATCATTAATAATTACTTACCCTAGAGAAAAACCAAAATTACCAAAAACGTTCAAATTACATAATCTAGTTGACCCGTCCACAATTTATTGAGTACCAGGTGAATTATTTTTAGTAGGATCGAAAGATTTAAAATGGTTAGCAAACTTATTACATTAAATCTAATTAGCTTCAAAAGTTGTGAGATTTCTGGATTAGCATTCGATACTTCGTCAACCATTTGCTACTCAACGTAACATACACAACACTGTAGTTATGCTAAGTGCGAAAGCAAATAAATAAATAAATAAATAATTATATATATAACTCACTACTTCATCCTAAACCTTACCTTTTTCTTCAATAGAAAGCGTCGAAGACAGTTAACCAAAGAACAAAAAAAAAAAAAAAAAAAAGTTAAAAATGCACCAAAAGTAACACCCACGTTTGACCGACGTAGCTTTCTTTAACTTTTTTTCTTCTTTTTTACCACCTATCTGGCTAACAAACTTAAATTAGGCTTGTACGTACTACCACAAACAACCCACTTTTGTTGCCCAAATCCAAAATTATCTCTTTCATTTTCATAGTTTCATTCATTCCACAGTGCAAACATCGAAACATGTGGTTGAACCAAACCCAGGTTCCTAATCCTTCCGTGCTGATCATGATTCCCTCCATTGCCATGTTGATCAAACTTTGCATTTCCTTGCACGAAATAAGCCTGAGAAAAATCACTACCACCACCGCCGCCAATCGGATCACAGCCCATCGGCGCGCTCTGATGACTTGTATCCGAATTAATCTCGCGCGTAGGATTGTTGTCATTGTCTGCATTGGCGGTCCACACCATGTCGGCAAGCTCGTCTGAGGGCTCCCCGTTTGTTATGGCCAAAAGAGGCTGCTGCGGTGATGATGAGGCAGACACGCAAGAGTTGAAGTCCTCGAGGGTTGCTGTCATCGTTGGCGTGGAGTCCCTTGGAGAACGTTTGGCTAGATCGCCGGCGATGAGGGTTGAGCTCGAGCAGATTCTCTTCACGTCATATCTGCTTATGTCGAAGTTGGTCACCGCACTTGTGCCTCTGAATTTTATGGCCGCAATGTCATAGGCCTCGGCTGCTTCCTCTTGTGTGCCTTTAATATTTAGATCCACACCAATTTAAGTAATTAATTAGTCCATGTTCAGTTCTGATGAATTATTAATCATATGCATTGGTTTAGACATTGCAACTGGTTAAACAAGAATAACTAGTCAAAACTAAAAAAAAATTCCTTTTAAAAGTCATCCTCCGGTTAATTTCCTAGTCAATGTTTGGAGAAGAGTTTCATATCAAAGTTTGTCCCATGATTTGATGTGACTTGTCAAAAGAGTAAATGAAGAAAATAGGTATTATATTTCACAGTTCACTTGCTGATACTCAATTAATATTTTCATAGATAGTGTGGGAGCCACCTAAACCAGCATGTGTGTAAAAATGTGATTTGAGATTTGAGAAAAATCTAGTAGGCAAACCTCAGTTCAACAGTTGACCTAAAGGCTAAAACCTACATTGTTGACTTTTGTAACACATGTGCCAAAATCTTCATATTGGCAAAAAAATAAATAAATTCAAAATTAGCTTTTTACTTCAGTATTTTACTTGATGATATATATATAAACATATAAGCATACAAAGAATAAAATACCATTTATATTCATAAAAAAAAAGGAAAAAAAAAAGAAGAGAGAGAGACTTACTAAAGGTTCCAAGGTACAAATCCTTATTTCCAGCAACTCTTCCAATTCTAGCTTGCCACCTTCCATGCTGATGGTGTCTGGCAAGACAAAAGAAACCAGAACAACATGCAGATGACTGGAAAATAAGGGACAAAAATGCATGTACATATCTTTTTTCATTTTTTTCCTTTTTGATGAATAAATGCATGTGTATTTCTGAATATAGGGGACCTAGCTAATTTTACTAATTAAGCACGGTCAGCACTCATACGCATTTGAAATATAGTTTCCCCATTTATAAGCCTATGATAATTCAGAAAAAAGCTGCACTGTAGATGCAGTAAATAATGGACGTTGGTCCATTATTAAAGTTGCTTTTCTGCCATACCTTGTCACACCTCTGTACATGGAAGCTCCTCTTGAAAAGCCACTACTTTTCCTGTGTTTGGATCATGACATTAAAAAAAAAAAAAAATTGTTGTAAGAGAAAGAGAAGAAAATGGATAAAATAAAATAAAATAAAATTGTTACGGTGGAAAAAGGTAGAATGTTGGACAAGCATATACCTTCTCAAGTTGGCCACAAATTCTTGTCTTGTCATGTTCTTCATCTCTTCTAGTTCCTTTTCGTAAGTGCTTAACTGAGCATTAAAGTTAACAACAAACAGACAGTATCATTTATGGAGCAAAAATAAGCTTTTTCAAAGCGAATAATAATATGTAAAAAAAAGTCGAGACTTCTTAAAAGGATAAAACCCCAACAAGCTTACAGGAAAATTTATGTGAGTTGTTGGACCCCAATATTTGAGAGCAGCTAAATCATAAGCCCTTGCTGCCTTTTCCTCCTTATCATAGCCACCTGATTGACATAATTTACAAAAAGAGGATATATTTATTAATTAAGAAAATCTAGCACACTTTTCGATGCTTTGATGTAAATAACTTGCTCAATAAATATGATTTTGGACTACTGATATTGTACGAAAAACAAAAGAGTAGGTCCAAGAAATTAATTATTAAAAAGGACTAACATCAAAAACAGAAATGGACAATACTGGGGTGCTTCACCTACCAAGGTAAACTGCAAGTTTGAAGAATTGAAACAGGACGGCCCCAAAGAGATTTTATATGCATGAGAAATAAAGTAACAAACAGTCAGCATATTCCTCAACAAACCAAAAGAAAAAGGAACAGTTTAAAACAAAAGCAGCATAACAATGACGATAAAAAGTCCTAGTTGGATCTTGATCATACAACTTTCTTTTCCCATCAAATATCTAAAAAAAATATAAAATTTTTTTTTTAACACAATAGAAAAAAAATCACCCACTCACCTTGCCTTCCTTTCCTTGTTTGCCCTTCTTTTCTGCAGCTGTTATCCCACAAATGAGCCTCATATCTCCCAGTCCATCTATGCCTAATAATAACAATTTACATGTAGAAAAATTTAACTAACCCAGAAACCAATATACATGGGGTGTGTGTGTGTATACATACATAAAGAGAAGAAAAAAGTTTTTCAGTAATGTCATGATTACCTCGTAACTCCGCGATACTGAGAAGTTCTCTGCCCGAAAGTATCAATGGATTTCCGAGGCACAGGCTCTTTAGCCACAGCCTTACCCACAGACCTTTTCCGACTTATATCCGACGCTTGCAACGCCGCGGCCGCCGGATAAATTTCACCGACAACATGATCGTGACTATTCTGTGCGCTCGGGCTCATGGTAAGCGACAGGGACTGAAACCCACAACCACCGTTCGATTCATCCCCACCACCCACGGGCTTCTGATCATCAGTGTGATTATAAGGCAGCGTTTGGCCGAGCCAAGACTTGCACGCGCCGCCATTATCACCAGCACCACTACTCCGATCGAGCTGGCCATAAGGCTGCATCATTAGCGAAGCTGAGGTCGGTGCGAGATTGACGTTGATCATTTCGGGGATGTTTTTGGTGGTCTGGCCGTAGTGTTGTTCTTCTTGGCTGCTTTGATCATGAGCTGATGAGGCGCAGTACACTTTGGCCTCAGAAGGTGAGTTCGAATAACAACAGCCTAAAAAATCCTCAAGTTTTGGACCACGTTCTTCATTCGGATTGTTTGAAACGTCTCCGCTGCTAGCCGTCTCAATACTCTCCATGCCGATCTCGTACCTCCAATCTTCATTTCAAACACATACATGTTTTCAAAGTAAAAACAACATGCAAAATATTTTCAACATATATACATGTGTGTGTGATATATATATATATGAATACCTTGGGGGGGATTGGAGCGACGGAAAGGGCCAGGAGGGACACAAAGAGAGCCATCTAAGCGCAAGGGCATGACAGACATGTGAGAAGGGAAACCAGAAGCTCCATGGTGATCATGGTCACCATGGATTCTCAGGTGTGGAGTGAGAGAGAAGCCCAACCAGTCATTACTCATATCTCTTTATTATCCCGGAAAAAAAAAAGAACCACACACACCAAGAACCCTCTAGAAAAATATTAATATTATCATTTACTAAATACCTACACCCAAGAAAAAATCTCTCTCTCTCTCTCGCTCTAAGTCGTTTTTTTTTTTTTTGTTGCTGGTTCTCTTTCTAAGTAGTTTGTTTTATATCCCTCTCCAACTTCAGGTTTCTGGGTCTTGGAGCTCAAACTTCGAAGCTGGAAATGGTGGGGGGATGGAGCTAATTACATGCTCTTTTTTATTTTTTTTGGTTGGGGGGGTTTCTTGACAACAGTTCTCAGACTCGTCATGCAAGGCTCAATTTCGTGTTTTGTTTTGTGGCGTTTTCTATTGTATGTGAACCCAAAAAAGATTTGAAGAAAATTACAAAGCAACCTCTCGTCTTTATTTTCTCAGCTCTGTTCTGTTTTTTGTATTGAAAGGTCTCTTGGGCTATGTGCCCCTCCTACCCTCTCTCTCTCTCTCTCTCTCTCTCTCTCGCTCTTTTTTCCTCAGATTTTTGCAGAGGTGGCCACGACATAATAGACATAGACAGAGACATAGTATGGACGACATGAAAATCAAATTCTTTTTTTTTTCTCGAAAACCCAAAAGAAAATTGAAAACCGACTGAAGAGAAGCCAAATCTAGTACAAACTTTGGTCAAATTTAGGGTGAAAAAAAATGCCCTTTTAAATTTTTTTTTTTATAGGTGTCACACGTCCACGTCTTACATTACGAGATAACACGAACCAGCTTCACATATTGATATGGATTTTTTTTTTCTTCTGTTTAAATCCCTTATCGATTCACATGCTCTACTGTTACTATCATCGCCTAGCATAATTACTATTGATAAGAAAAATGTTATTGGTGATTTTTTTTTTCGAAAATATGATTATATAAGCATACTTAGTCTAACATATTTTAAGAGTCCAACTTCACTTAAAATTTAACTCATTAGGTTTTGAGTTCGTTTATATATATATAAATCATTTTTCATCTTCTTTTACTATTTATGTAAAATAACACACATATACATTTTTTTGATTATACATTTTTTTCATCAATCTCCCATTCATATGTGTGTTCACTAAGTACCCTCTTAAATCAAAGTTTCTTGTAGTTGACATATTCAAGTATCGTACTTTAAATGAGAGCCGACTCGAGTATGGAAAGGAGTCGAAACCATGCGAATTCATTAAATGCTACACTATCCATACCTATAATGACACTAACTGCAGGTAACACCAATTTTTCACGGGAGATAACATAAGAACAATCGAATGTAATTGCTTGGCTAATATGAACTATCGGCTTAAATACCACTTGATAGAGAGAAATCACATGTAAAATTATTTCAACATATTTCAAGAGTCCAATTTTATCTTAAAGATTAACTTATTGAGTTTTGAGGGTATAAGTTATTTCACATTCTTGTCACATGCACTTTTCTTAGTAAGGTATCCTTAACAGGTGATGTATATAACTTTCCTGCATGTTATCTATACATGGATATTGCTTGAGATGGATTGTCCATGTCCCGTTCACCTTACAGCTATCCCCACTTCAATTTATGATTTTTTTGGTACAAGGAACGAGTGAGTTTATCATTCCATTTGAATTTTGGGAAGTTATTATTGATGATTATGATAATATATTAATTAAACTTTTACACAGTATATTATATGCATTACCTCTGATGATGCGATAATTTTCTTACTATAAGCGTGTGATAGTACAAAGCAGTACTCAATTCTATAAAAAGTTATTCAAAATGTAAGTTAAGGGGCCTTATTAGGTGATTAAGTGTGAAAATATAGGGGGTGAAAAGGCAGACAGACTAGGCCATTTTAAGTAGATCATGTGGGTTGGGGTTTTTTTTTTTTGGGCATTAAATCGCCGACCCTCCACGGACGAGCGGGCACTGTGCAATTGTTGTGGGCGAGGACTGGCGGGTTGATCTATGTTGGTTAATTGGGCCTCTTTTTTTGAAAAAGTATCAAATGTGCAAAATAATGATAATTAGATTTTTGTAATTAATTTTAAGTAGAAGAAAATATCCATTCACGCAAAAAATAACACTGATCAATACTACATTCTTAACTATTATCTATATATGTATGTAATATTTCAATATTACAATATTACATTCTAATATAGTGTTGAAAAACATGTGCACTAGATTGTAGATAATGGAATTATTGTTATGTCTTCTTGAAGAATTGGCCTCTTAATTTGAACAAAATTAACCAATGTAGCCAAACATAAAATATCATCATGAAATGAAAATAGCGTAACAACAGTTTATACCTGCAACACAAGCTAATTACCAAACTGCTAGTCAATAAATAATGGACCCAAAAAAAAAAAAGGAAAACAAAAACTAACTTTTAAAACCCTAAATCACCCCGCCTGTCCGGCTAAGCATATTGGCGTTCGGGTTGAGCCCACCATTGGGTGGGTTGATGGTGCGGACTCACTGAGGGTGGTCGGACCGATTTGCAACCGGGTGGTTTTTGTTCAGCCCTATGCAAAAGTGACGATTTCCTTCTAGTATGGTGCCTTTTAAGCCTACCACACGGCTGTCATTCTATGAAATTTATATGAAAATCTTCATCGTTTCTTTCAAATTGTGCTATTTATGTAAAACCTCAACTTGAGTGGAAATTAGTGAGCCAACGTCTAAATGAAACTTCATCAGCGATTATTTGCAATACATGACTATGGCTTGTCCTTGTTTATGTTAATATTTGCTTTATCGTTTTCCGTTTGACATTAAAAAATAATAATAATAATAATAAAAAGGCAGTATAACCTGTTTGCTTTGTAGGCATGCCTGAGTTTTATTATATGGGCTTAATGATGGACCATGAGTGGGCAAGCATTTCATAGTGACGGGGCTGAGCCCAAGTTCAAATCTTGCCTATTATTTCAAGGGAGAATTGAGTAAGTGCTTAAACTGTGAGTCGACTCTAAAATAAAATAAAATTTTAAGTTTATATTAGTTAATTTAGTTATAATTTTGGTTGATTTAAAAAAAGAAAAACTAAAACTAAAATTTTAGATTTGATCCCTTGAACCATTCACACTCTAAATAACATAATTCAGAAAATAATTAACTTAAATAACAAGTTTATAAAATGTTTATAATAAATAATAAGTTTATCATATAAATAATTTATTTAGTTTAGATTTATCACATAAATGATGAGTTTGTGGATTTAAGTAAATGATTTATGCATATGTTATAAATACTTTATCAATCTTGTAAAATTTATATTTATTTAGTAAGTCTGCTATTTCCTTAAATATTTAATAAACATATTGTTTTCTTTTATTATTTTCTAAAAACTGCTATTTGCTATATATCTCTTATTTTCTACTGCTTTTAACATTGGAATGGTATTAAAATGGGCCCGTCCCGCTACCATTCCTTTTTATTTTTTATTTTTTCATCATATAGATTTTTTTATTTTATTAATAAAAATTGTTACTTTCTTTTTCATATAAGTTTTTTCTCTGTTCATTAACAAATTTTTTTCTCCTTTTTTTAAGTGACATGTCACAAATCCTTTACGTGTTCCAGTGGAATTATCTGATTCCAAATCCATTGACAAGTTTTTATATAAGTCATTTTAGAATGTACAATCGTCTTTTAATACTGAAATATAATAATCAATTAGAATATCCAGGACTGTGGAAACGAATAACAATACGCTACGATAAGCAAGTATGTGAAATGTAATTATTCAATAGGTCAGTCCAGGTGGGACACCGCTTTCCAATAGAAGAAAATCAATCGGTTGCTAAATCCAATTAAGTTTATTAATTGTTTTGTAAATGTCAAATACATAATCAGATTCGATATATTTCCCTATTAATTAATTTGCTGAAAAAAGGAACGTCTAGCTAGGTTTTTTTGGTGTTGTTGTTGTGTGGTGGGGGGTTGGCGGTGGTGCGCTAAAAGGACATCTAGCTACTTTTGTCCTTGATATAATTGTCTCTAATGTATATAAACATATGGCGCTTTCTACGGTCCTTCAAACATGACATGAAATGAATAATACATAAAGATAATTAAAATATATATATATAACATAACCTTTAAACATCTTTTAACTATGTTATTATTTATGTATTCAGACATAAAACAATCCAAAATTGATGGTTGCATCATTTTTGCAAAATATGTCTTCATTGATTATTGGAAGTTACTATTTTTTTGTAGTAGCTGACTTTTTAATTTGGAAATGATTTGAAAACTTTCCTTTTTTATGGGATTTAAGGTAGCTGGCTGGTTTTCTTGTTTAATATATTTGATTAGTTTCCTTTTTGCTGATCTTAGAGTCAACTTTTTGTATTTGACCTTGGGTGACTAGTTACTTGACAGGTTTTGTCACGTTTCAAAATCTGGAACAACGACAGGTGTCACATCCCAAAATTCTAGGATAATGACAGGTATGAGGTGTTAAATAAATAAATAAAAGAAAAATCCAAATTCCTAAACCTATCAGTTTTTATATATTACGTTTTACCATCTTTTTAAACTTGTTAACAAATTATACTTGTATATTTTAAATTAGTTATTATCTGTATTTCAAATTTTATTTTTCACTATATCAGGTGGTGAGGTACCGATATCCCACAAATGTATACTTGAATAAAATAAAATAAGTGAGAATACAAAAGTAAGGTTTGGAATTTATAATTCCGGAATACTCTTATACATATTTGGTCCTATAGTACAGAAATATCACGTCCGATCTTTAATCCTTGTCACCCACTTATAATTCCACGTCACTTGTACCATCTATTCACCTTTCTCTCCTGGGAGTTTACCAGTTTTAAAACAGTGAGCGAAAGGCCCAGTAGAATTTAAAAATATATATATTTTTCAACATTTTATTTTAACTATCATACTAAATATATCAATGCAGTACCGAATTATAAACATGAAATCGTGATTATGCAAATTGTTGATAACTCGAATTTCTCGAGTTATGGAGTTACATTTTCATGCTTAGATAGCCCATTTTAGGAAGTTAAAATCACAAAAGTCATGGTTCTTGGCACTATAAATGAGAATTATCAATTTTTGACTTTAGTGCCCATTGATGAAAGTTCATTCTTAGCAGCACATGGGAATCAATCTTTGTTAGAGCATTTTGAAGTCTTTTAACATGTGATATGTTTTTGGAGGTTGGTTTTTGTTTTTGGTGAATGGCAGGACTTGCAGCGTGAAGAAATGCTGAAAATTAGACGTTGTCGCAGCAATGCCACAGCAAAGCTGAAGCAGGCGTTGGCTGACGTGGTCTGCTGAATGTGCACATATTTTAATCCACGCTGGCCAAATTTGATGATGTCAATCATTCTTCCAAGTGTCAGCATCATTGCCCAGCATTACCACAACGTCCACGGCCAGCCAGAGGATCATCCACATGTCACAAGTAGGGTTTAAATGTTCCCTTTTTGTACTATAAAAGCTGAGCTGAAAGAAGAGGACAAGGGGGATATACGGGAAAAAGATAACAGAAAAAGAAGGAGAAAAATAACAGAATCGGAAGAGAGAAAAACAGAGCAAAAAGGAAAATCGGAAAAGAAATATAAAGTAGAATTGAGAGCAACTTCGGCCGGATCGTGAGGAATTCAACATCTCAAGAAGGAATTCGTCTGGGTACATTCTTCACAGATCGCATCAGGCATTGGAGCTGTACCAGCTTGATTCGAACCTTGGAAAAGGGGAGATCATTACTGCTTAATTCTGTTTTGTATTGATTTCAGTCTTTTTTTTTGCATAACAGTATTTTGATGTTAAATCAAAGTCGTTTTACGATTTTTGCTGAACTCATGGAAGCTTAATTTAGCTAAGTTGTGAGTCATGAGTACTTGAACAGAATTTGAGATCTGTGCAGTTTTGCTTAGTATAATTCTTTTTATTGTTCAATTTGTGCTTATTCTATTTGATCTGGTATTAGATCTTGGAAGGGAATCTGATATTAGCAACTGATTCGTGAATGTTGGAAAACGTTTAATGAATTGACTGAGATTGAATAACATATGTTTGGTTAGTTTTCAGAGTAAAAAATTAATCAAATCTGTGGGTAAGCTAGGAATAGTCATCCATCACATGGTCTTTAAGGATAACGTTCTTAGTTGATTTTTCTCAAATCTGAATCTACATAGGAATATGCAGACTTAGAATCTGAGAGCTAAACGTAATTTTTTCTATATCCTGACTAGAAAGAATGATGCTATAGCAAAGCTGTAGCACGATTTCAGAACTGTGAAAGGAAAGTGACTTGCAACTTATTTCTCCCAATTGTTTGTGCAAATATAAATCCTGAATTTTATACCTGGAAATTTCATTTTAATTCTTGTTAAATTCTGTTTGCCATTTTATTCTTTCTCCATAATTGAAATTCATTTAGTTAGTTGTCTAGTTAAGTAGATTTTCTTGTAAAAACAATTACATTTGAAAACAAAAGCACTTTCCTCGTGGGTACGACACTCTTTCTCATCATATATTACTTGGATGCGATACGTATACTTGCGTTTAATTGCATATATCACAGATTTGCAAACAATTGTATCCTTAAATATATCTAGTTCGTGTACGGTCCGTATGAGCCCTCTCACTATGCCTAAGCATGATGAGTGATCCTCGATCGAGCTGTGCACTCTTTGCATATGTGTGCTGGCTTCCGGTATACTTTAACACCAAATCCAATTTGAAATTAAGATTCGTATAATAAAATATGCCGTATTATTTTTCAAAAAATCCGTGACCGAATATTTTTCCTTTAATTTCTAAAATTGTGATATTTTTTAAAATCACAGAATTTTCAAAACTTTATAAACTCATTTTCTTTAAATTATTTTGGCCAAATCATTAAAAACAAAAATGGTTATAAGGAAAGGGTAAGATATCTTACCTCGTTGACAATTTAATCTACTGATAACTTCTCACACAAATTCCAAGATAACCTTTTTCTCCGAATTTGATCAACGATACCTAAAACAAGAAACACAGATAATTTAATTATCTGTCCAGGAATTTCATAATCATAATTACGGTAAATTCAATTAATTAGTGTGCCGTTGATTTTAAAATTCAAAACGTATTTTATTTTAACATCGAAATTTTAAAACGACAATTTTAATATAAATACCCAAAATATTTTTAAAAAGTTTTGACATGACCTGCTTTAAAATATAGACTCCCCAAAAGCTTCAAAATGCTTAATCTATAAAAAAAAATTCAAATTCCCAGAACAGTTTAAATTTCAAATTTCAAATCCCAAACAAGTTTAAAATACACATTCAAATTTATTATTATTTTTATCATTATTATTTATTATATAATATATATACACAGATATACACATATAATATATATAGACTTTTTTTCCCCTCTTGCTTAGGAGGACCGATCGGCCCCGGAAAAGGGACTCACGGCGACACAGGGCAGTGGTGCTCAGGCGTGAGGGGGTTCGGGCTTGGCAACAGGGCGGCGAGGAACAACCGGGTGAGACAGGGATGGACGACAACGAGGAAGGAGAGGTGCTGCTGTTTCACGGGACTCGGTGGCTGGGTCAGACGGGACGGGGAGGAGCTGGATCGGGCGACAGTCAGGGAGCTTCGGTCTCGATCGGTGTTAAGCTGGTGGTGGTGGCTCGGGCTCGGTCGACGTTCGACTGGGCTTGGGGAGGGGGAAAGCGACAAAGGCCCGGTGGCTGCTTGGGTCTGGGCATTGGGCATAATAAAGGATAGCGACAGCGGCTCGTGGCTGCGGCAGTTGGCAAGGTACGCGCGATCGAGTTAGACAAGCTGGCTTCGGTGGCGTTTGACTAAAACGAAAGAGAGAGAAAGAAGAAGGGAAGGAAAGAGAAATGGCAAGGGAATGCGAGAGAATCGGTGAGGGGGAGTGAAAAAAAAAAAACAGGGAGAGAGAGAGAGAGAGAGAGTGAGAGTTTTTGAAATATTTTGGGAAATTTTGAGAGAGAGGGATCAGTGAGAGAGTGAAAGAGAGTCAGTGAAGGAAAGGAAAAAAAAAAAAAAACAGAGAGAGTTGGTGAGAAGGAAAGAAACAAAGAGAAAAGGAGAAATAGATTTCCAGAAAAATCCTGAAACAGGAAAGAAAAAGAAAGGAAAAATAAGGAAAATAAAGAAAACAATATTTGATAAAAATTTATTGGGTAAAAATTGTAAAAATTTCAAAATATGTGAAAATGTTCTAAATATCCTCAAATTAATATTTAATAAACCAAAAATTTAAAATTGAATTTTCATAATTAAACATTTATTGGCACACTAATAATTGAGTTTTATATATTCACGTGCGAAATTTAAACTCAAAAATTTCGCAACGTGACATAATTATTCTAAAGTCATTTGGAAATCGTTTCTATGTTCGTCTAGTCATTTCTGGGCATCGTAGGCTACTTGTTTGTGATTTGTCTTATGCCTTTTGATGGCTTATCCGGGGACATGTGTATTGTAAAAAACGAGGTACAAAATTTGACTTTAATAGAAATAATATGTATACTTTTAGAATAATATTGTAAAATCATTGCCTTGCCTTCTTCGAGCCTTCACCTGCTAAGTTGGTGCCCTTGAGTCCATCTATAACAACTAGTAAGTGATTCTTCTGCTTGGAAACTCCATGACTTGCATTAGAGCTAGCTCCTTAAGGTTTGTCAAAGGTCAAGCAACTTTATGAAATAGAAAGAGCTTGTTGAGGTAATTTAGGCCCGATGAGGATGAGACGGATACAGGTTGATGAGCTCTAGATGGCTAGATGAGTTCGTTGAGGTAAATATGGCTTGACGAGATTGCACAAAGTAGATAAAACTCAATGAGGGTGAAGCAGATATGGCTTGATGAGGTTGAAGTGAATATGAGTCGATGAGGTGGATCCAACTGAACTAGGCGGATTTGACTCAACGAGGTGGAGATAACTTCACAGGGCATGGATGGTTACAAGAGGTGGAGGCATGAACCAGTATTCTCTAATGGTTGGAGACGTCACCGTTGACTCTGAAAGTTGGAACTATAATTGCCATCTTTGAGAGTTAAAGCCCACCTTGACTCCTTAGAAAGCAAGGACTCTACCATAAACTACTTGATTCCTATGAAGAGAGTCATTTTGCATTCTCTATTAACTGATTCTTTGTTAATTCTGGATCTTTTTTATTACTTTATCTCAACTTGCTCGACAAGTGTATGATAAAAATTGAGGACGAGATTTGATCATAATAATATAAAATTATTATTAGATTATATCTACAATTTTTATAACCTCTCTTTATTTATACTTAAAAAAATCGCTCTTTATTTATATATTTTTTTCCTCCTTTTAAGAAATTTGGAACGTTTAATAGTACTCCTTTTGAAGTAGCTATGCGTAAGGATCCAGGAATAAACTCCTCAAGATTTCAAAGGAAAAACCGTCCCCTACCATGTAGATGGGAAAGTTAATGATTGGTGTGGGGTAATACTATAACGCGTGTGATTTCATTTATTTATTTTTTTTATTTTTGGGAAGCTTGTGGATTTGAATATTCTTTGCTTCTGTATTAGAAACTTATAATTAATTAGTTAGTCAGTCATTCGTCACGCCCGTTAACTAGTCAAACAAGAGTGTGGATCCTGACTTAATTGGTTAGAGTCTTGATCCAATTGATTTTGGATTTTAACTAAAATATTGATTTGGTTGGCAATTCGTCGTTTTCAAGCGCTCAAGGAGTCAAATATTCCGTACTCTAAAAATTTTTAATAACCCCTTTCCCCCAACAGTATAAAATTGCAAAATTCATATGGAATATTCCATAAATTTATATAGAATATTTCATATGATTTCGATTACATTGTGAAGATTGCTTGAACTTCCGAACCTGTAGAAGATTTGGTAGCGTATGGGATAAGCTTTTTTTTTAGTATTACATTTAAATATAATGTAATTTTTCTTTAAATACAAAAACATTTCATTCAAATATCAATCATATCACATTTTAAATTTAATACAATCACTATTTATTATTTCACTTTTTCTATTATTTTTATTAATTACATCATATATTCTCTCTCCCTCTTTTTTCTCTCTCTACTTTTACCCATCACATCACATATTTATTATTAAAATACAATTCAAATATTTTCTCTCCAAACACACATTGCATTCAAATGCAATGCTAATGCTTTTTCTTCAAATACAAATTGCATTCAATGCATTACATTCAAGCGCAATGTAAATGCAATGGTGTACACGCTGTCAAAATCTTAGGCAAATCTATGTGTACATTTTTAAATCAATGAATAACAGAAACTGAATCCCCACTCAAATTTATTAAATAAATAAACAACAAAAAATAATGAAATACAAAGTCCAACCTCGATAACGAACTAAACAAAAAATAATTATAATAATAATAAGAAGAAGAAAAAACCCTATTCCAATTGAAAATTGGTCATTTATACATCTTCACACTCTTTTCCTTTTGAACATAAAATTTGATAGTTTCTTTTTTTTTTTTCTTCTTCAGAATCAGGGATATATGTGTGTGTGTATATATATATATGTATGTATATCATTGAGTTCTACTAATTTAAACCAAGACCTCAAAACTGCAATTTTCATTTCTTTATGAGCAAATACTAGTTATCGACTTCTTCCTAGCTTGATGTTCTTGGGATTTGAAACTCTTTTAGCCTCTCTAACACATGTGAAGACGCAGCATATTATTTTTACGCTTGTCGTTGCGTTGTTTTTTTTTTTTCGATTTGACGGGTATAAATATTTCATTTACTTTCTCAATCTGATTTGTCCGTGAAAGTCTTGTGACTATATTTCTTTATAACTTGATTAACTATTTGATCATTCTCAACAAAAAAAAAAAAAAAAGGAAGTAGGATTAAAACAGTACTTGAGCGAGGGTATATTTGGGAGAGCATTCTAAAATTTACTTTTGACTTAGGGCGGTTTGGGACTAGTTCTCCAGTCTTCAAAAATCAACTTTTTTACAAAATTTCACCACTTTTCATTATTTACATCTCCAAAACGTTACAGTAAATTCCAAACTTTAAAAATTCATAAATTTGTGTATACAAGTCCAAATGAGATAATTTTTTTTAAATTGCATAGAATTTCAAGAAAAATGAAACAATATCCATATTGATTTTTTTTTCTAAAAAAATTTTTAAAATTTTTTATTTTTTCACCTCATACAGTTTTTTCTCCCAAATACATTTTCCAAAACAACTTTTTCCAACCCAAAAATAATGTCTCCAGCCTCCTCCTCCAAACTCTCCCTTAATTAGGGGCCGTTTGGGGGCTATTTTTCAGTCTCTAAAATTTCACTTTTTTCCAAAACTTCCTTACTTTTAACTATTTATATATCTAAAACATAACAGTAAACTACAAATTTTAAAAATTCATAACTTTGTGTATATAAGTCCAAATGAGATAAATTTTTTTTAAATCGCATAGAATTTCGAGAGGAACGAAATAATATCCATATTGATATTTTTTTTCTAAAAAAATTTTTAAATTTTTTATTTTTTCACCTCAAACAGTTTTTTCTCCCAAACACATTCTCTAAAACAACTTTTTTCTAACCTAAAAATAACATCTCCAGCCTCCTCCCTCAAACTTGCCCTTAGTTTAAAAGCTGTTTTTAAAAGTATTTAAATAATTTGTTAAAAAAGTTTCTGGTTTTCAAAAAAAGCTTCTTGACCAAAAAAAAAAAAAAATCTAGAAAAAGCTTTTCTAATTAACCTTAAAAACTTATATCATAATTTAAATTAGATGTTATAAACTTTATTTTAATATTTTTATTATTTATTAAAAATCTTTAAAGTTATTTTGATTTAAAATTTTTTTAAAAAAATATAATTTCTAAACATTTACCAAAAAATTGTAATTTTTACTTCTTCTCTTCTAATAACTAAAAACAAAAGTAAAAATTCTATCAAATGCCTTGAATATCACTATCGTTTTCTTGCTTGAAAAACCGTGCACTTGTTATGATCACCGTGTCGGGAACCCCTGCTATGGTGTCATCCTACTCGTACCTGTTCTCTTGATAACAATAATGCTTTCAGGGCTATTATATGCAGCTACGAGGGAATAGGTGTTTCAGTTGTTTCTATCCTAAAAGCTATATTTCGTTCCTGAAGATGTTTATGGCATGAATCATGACTGGAATGTTTTTAGTTGGTGAAGCTGTTCCTGTCTAAAGCAATGGCTTCTTTTGTTGATCCACCATAATCTATTACCCAATTACGTTTTCGGTAACTGTCGTTCTTTTCTGGAATAGTAGAGGGCTAAATTTTGGATTGTGTCGGCGAGTTCTACATTGTTTTCGTCTCAACATACATAGAAACTTGCGTGGCTTGAGCATTCTAAGTTCAATTAAGTCGGAAAAAGTGCCTACTCCGTTACATAACTCTCCATTTTGTCGCCAAATTTCAAGCGGATTGCAGTTTTGATTTAAGTTCAAGGCAATTTGACATTGAGCCACCCACTTCTCAGAGATAGATTCAAAAATTCGGATTTCTGTATTATTTCCTTTCTATACTGATCATTTTACAAACTCTGACGGATAAAAAAATTGGTGCCATCTTGTTTGTAGAGACTGCCGTGCCGTGTATGACTCTGTTTAATAGGATTAATAAATTGGGTAAGACGAATATAATATGCTAAACATCGAATTATTATTGGGTATGACCAATACTTTGAAAAGTATTTGACAGAATTTCCAAATTAATTGCTCGGGCCACAGCTCTTTCATAACTTAAATATGTCAAGCTGGTTTCGTTCTTCGATTGGCCTTATGCAAACTTTATGCCCTCTATCATCGTTGTCCTCTGTATAATTATTCATAGCTTTATGAATAAACAATACAAATGTATTAGCTAGGGTTTTGGCTTTTTGCCTGTATTTACCATTCATGTGATCTCCCACCCACTTCATTATGTAAGCTAGTTTGGAGCCTAATAATTAGACGGAATCAGGGTTTAGCCTGTAATTGTAATCAAGAATCAATACACTAATATATATATACATTGAGATACGTGAAGGGCATATATATATTGATTAATTTATTAATCCATGTTTGTAGCATGGCATGTTATACAATATTTCCAAAATGGCTAGACAATATTGTATAACGTATCACTCACAAGATCTGGGACAATCAAGAAGTCATCAACACATTATGAATTTCAAATAATAAATTTTGTCAATACTATTTTGTTACTGTAAGATGTTTGCTAGCTTTGTTTAAGTTTCCATCTAACTCTTTAAATTAAAATATCATACCAACCTAATTTGTTTTTTATTAAACGCTTTCTTCTTGTTTTTGTTTCACTAAATGAATTTCAGTGAGCATTTTAGATCTAGGATTTGGTAGAATAATAATATCAGAGAACATTTATTTATCATGCAAACGGAAATGTCAGTGAAACTGTAACAAGCCCTAGTCCTCAAAGAATTATACATCTATATATATTATTGAGATATATATATATGCTGAAAATTAGTCTAAAACCAGATCATGAATGTTTTGGAAGTCGTGAAAATTTCTTTTATCTTTTCACGCATGGATTCTTAATTTAATTTCTAGCTTAGATAGATAGATATAGGAGGAGATTTAGCACATGACATGCATGGAGGTCTTCAAAGTTCAAACTAAGCTCTTGACGTATGTAGCTCACAAAGGTCTACTCTTATTAATAAATATGAGAAAAGAAACAATTTTTTATATAAGAAGTTGAACCAATCCAAGAGATTCTTCGTGCACTCACTAAATAAGCTTTCCTATATTTCACCTAAGCCCTCTGAGATATGAGATATATGTGTACTCTTCTTTTAAGACAAAACTATCCTAAGATTAAAGTACATATATCTTATCTCATCGTATTATCCCCTGGGGATTTTCTTTTGTTCCCAACCTTTATAATATATAAAGGCATGCATCCTCTTTTATTTTATCATATTTTCTTTTTTCTTTCTTTTGCTTTACTATATTTGCACGTGCTAATAAAATTAAAATGAAAATCGAATTGTAAAATATATGTATGACAAATGTTTAAATGGTTTGAGATGTTACAATGGGTGGGGTGATGAATTGGTACGAGGGTACGATATGATTATCAAATTAGACTATTATAAATGTGGTTTTTTGGACACGAAATATGCCAAAGGTATAGCAAATTAAAGGGTCTAACATTAATATTAGCATGGACACGATAAGCAGCGCAACAACGTTGCTGTTCTTTATTATTTTTTCATAACCATTTCCTTATGAGACTTCTGATTTACATTTTTTTTTCTTGTCAGGATTTATCTTATTTGTATTTTAACTTCGTAAGAGCTTTTAAAATTGTAGTTTCTTAAGTATTATATTTTTTTTTCGTTGAAAATCAATGTTTTCTGTCATAGTATATCCTTTTTTTTTTTTTTGGTTTATTTAGAAGTTTGTTTGTCTGTTTTTTTGTTTATTTGATATAGGATAGGCGCACGATTAAATACAAACACGGTAAAGGTGCTATAACATGTTTATGAATGGATCACGGATTGGAATTGATGTTATAATTATAAATGAGCAAGCACGGTGAACATAATCTTTACGTTGACTAGTAATAACATATACTGACCTAAAGTAAATCGGCCGGGGAGGATCACTGTTTCGACATCTCTCATTTGGCTATTTATCTGATATAACTACCTTTATTATTCTCTCTCTTTCACGTGAGACTACAATTTTATTATTATTATTATTATTTTCATAAAAATGAAGCATAGTATATGTTTTTATTTTTTAATAAAACTCTAGCACTCTTTAGTATTAAAAATTGTCATGGTATTACACCCTTACTTCATGTACGACTGTGTAACTTTATTTCTTTCCTTTTCTTGTCTTTGTTTTCCTTTCTTTTTTCCTTTCTTCATCTTTTCCATAAATGCTGTTGGACACTCTTTTTTATTTTTTTTCTTCCTTTTCTAGAACCATTTGATTATGTAAAACTTCTATTTATAACGTAACATGTACTATTTGCGTCTTTTAAATAACAGAAGGAGAATTTTTACATTTATAGATCGGGATGATTCAATAAAATATGCTTCAAAAGTTGAGACGCAAAGTCTAATTACAAGAGTCATTATTCAGAGACATTTTTGTAAATAATCCAAAACAAAAATGACACAACACTAATTTTGTAATAAAAGGTCATTGAATAACTTTGTTTTATTTTTATAAGAAATTAGAATGGCATATAATAATAAGATGAGAAGAAAAGTAATGAAATAAGTTTGGATGGGAGGTTCACTTTCGGAATGAAAAAGAGTTTTTCAAACAAGTGTTTGTTTCAAGTTTTTCCACCATTTTTCTCCATTCTAAAACAGGAAAGAGAATTTTTGTTTTTTTTAACATGTCTTCTACGGTAAACTTTTAGGGGGAAAAAAAAGAATATTTTCCAATCCATTTACAATACACATTTCTCAATTCTATTTATGCTCATTCCAAACAACCTTTTGCTTCAAAAAGAAAAATTTTTTACACATAAAATCACTATCTCATTTTAAAAAAACGAAAAGACTTTCTTATCCGAAATCAGAAAATTTTCCTTTTCAAAAATGGGTCTTCCATCTAAACGGGAGTAAGACGTAAACTAATTTAGAATGGGATCTAATTATAGAAAATTAAACAAGAAAATAATTAAAATAAAGAAAGAGAAGAGAACATGAAGATTTTTAATGTGGACATGTCTATGTCTATGGGCTAGGAACAAAGAGGAATTTTCTAGTAAGAAGCACTATGAACGGGCTCCCATATAAATACAAATTATAACATACAAAATCAGGTAAGCTTCATAATACTTAAGAATCATCTAAAATCAAGAATATTCCAAATTACAATAAAAATAAAATTATTAATATACAAAATAATAATTTTCCTAAATACTATCTTTCCTAATTTGTCCTAGCAAGATGGAGTTCTATAGGAGATCCAATCTTAAACTGTAATTAAAAAAAAACTTGTATAAATAAAATTTTCTTTTTTTTTGTTTTATTTTGAATTTATTGAGTAATAAAATAAGAAAAATATGAATGAAAATTGTTAGAAGATGAGGGAGAAGGTGTAGGGCACTTAAATGTAGGGATGACAAGCATTAGAAAGGAAGGAGTAGGCAATTGGCACTCGTTAGAGTATAATCACAATGATAAAATAAAATAAAACAAAACAAAAGAGGATATAATGGCTCATGCAATCAAAGGATTAGTGATTTGTTAGAGTATAATTATATTGATAAAATATAAAATAAAATAAAATAAAATAAGTTTTTTTTTTTGGGTGTATGGATGATAGAAACGTGATGTGGGGGAAGGGAATTGGGGAGTGAGAATAATTGTATTGGGTGGTAGAGGCTAGTGGGAGGGGGATCACGTGATAGTGTGTGAGATGGAGGGTGCAGGATGGTTGGTGGGAATTACGTGAGATGAATTTGTAATGACAAAGTGAAGATTTTTTTTTTTTTTTAATGGTTGACAGATGTGAGTAAGATGAGGGGAAGATAGGGGAGTGTGTTTTAGGTTTTAAGGTACAGGATCTTAGGCTTTGGTGTCGTGTAGAAAACTAAATAAGAAAATAATTAAATAAAGAGAGAGAAGGAGAAGAAGGGAAGAGAACGTGAAGATTTTTAACATAAAGGTGTTTATATCTATTAAGAATAAAGAAGAATTTATTAATAGGAAATACTATAAATAGATTTTAATATAAATACAAGTTATAATATATAAAATCAGATAAATTTTTTAATATTTACAAATTATCTAAAATCATACATAGTCCAGCTACAATAAATATAAAATTCTTAATGTACAATATAATATCTTTCCTAAATTATACCTTTCCTAATACTAATTAGTTTAACCCAGCCGTCGTCGATCCAAGCAACTCTTTTAAGACAAATTGGATACTTTTTTTTTTGTCACCCTTTATTTTTGTCTTTTCAATAAAGAAGGAGTGCAAGTGTTTGCGCACTATAAGTACGACAATTAATATTAAATTCTTTCAATTAATCTGCCAGCTTCATCCAAATTTAAAAAAATAAAAAAATGAAGCCTTTTTATGTTAACAGCCATTTAATTAATGACTAGCTTAATCTATACAAAACTTTATTACTCTGATCTCTCCTTTCTCAATCATCAAGCTCTCATACCGAACCTCGAACCACGTATATACATATATATTATATATAAGCGGTAGTTGAGCTTTGCTCCCCACCAAGAACGGTCGAAAACAAGGTTCCAAATCTCTCTCTCTCTCTCTCTCTCTTTCTCTCTCTAGAGGACGCCAAAGTAATGGCTAATAAGATGTTAGAGCAGTCAAACTTGAAGCCATTAACGATATTGGAAGAGAAAAAGGTCCTAATTACCAAGCAGTCGACTAAAAAGGAATTCAACAAAGGAGCATGGACACCCAAGGAAGATCAAAAACTAGCTGAGGTCATTGCAGTTCATGGTGCTAAAAAGTGGAAGAGTATTGCAACCATAGCAGGTGCGCACACACACACACACACACATACATATATATACACATATTATTTACATAGATACGTATATATGTAGTCTCCAATTATATTGGAAAATTTGTGTTAATATTGATTTGCAGGCCTCAATCGATGTGGAAAGAGCTGCAGGCTTAGATGGTTGAATTACCTTAGACCCAACATCAAGAGAGGCAATATATCTGACCAAGAAGAGGACTTGATCCTTAGGCTTCACAAACTTCTAGGCAACAGGTAATTACTCACATCTCAACATGTACACACACACACATACGTGAGTGTGTGTATATTTGTGGTACTTGTTGATAATATTGCTTTGATTATTGTAGGTGGTCTTTGATAGCGGGAAGATTGCCGGGTAGAACAGATAACGAGATAAAGAACTACTGGAATTCTCATTTGAGCAAGAGAATAAGCCAGAATAAGGAGAAACAAAGTGGAGCTTCTCTGACAAATAATATTAGATCACAAGGTTCCTGCAGAAACCAGATTATAAGGAAGTTTCATGATCTGCAAGTGACCAAATTAGAAGATCAGAATAATTATAATATTGCATATAAAGAACTAAGTAGTATTACTAGTGCTGATCATCAAGACTCGAACTGCAGTAGTAGCCCCTACTTTGATGTTAATGATTTCTTTGATTTCTCCTCTGAAGGGCCTGCCAATTTGGAGTGGATGAGCAAATTCCTTGATCAGGAGACAGCTTAGTTATTTTTTCTGATAATTTTATTTCTCGTAATTCAATAGGCTAAATTGTGTAAATTATAATATCATTTCTGTCTCATTCTGTTTGGGTTTTTTTTTTTTTTGGTTGCAAAGTTTTTTATGTAAGTGTTGGATAGGAATTCTTAGATTCGACGATTTAAACATGTTTTTAATTTTCATCTTAATAATTAATAAAGCCATAATTCGAGACTGGAAAGTATAAGAACAATAAAAATACGGGTAACTTGTTCATTTGGTCTCTAAATTTTTTATAAAGTTGTGATGTGATGTTTTTTATTGAAAAAAGAAAAAAAAATTTAATAAAAAAATAACATATAAATAGCATGATTTACTATTTAAATGTAATTAAAAAAATATTTATGTAATTCAACTTATATATATTATATATATGATATATTTCTTCTAATTTTTTAATTTTTTTAAATAAAGATCAAATTAAATCTTTTTAAATAGATAAGGACTTTTTAATAAAAAAAAGATTAGAGGTTAAATTGTAATTTTATTAAAAAAAAAAAAAAGGAGCAAACAACTAATTTACACTAAAAATAATTTGGTGTTGAAAAGGGGTAGTAATGATCATTACATTGCCTGGAATTTCATGGATCTATGATCTAGCTTCTACAGCATCAATCATTGAGAAAAAGTAGGCAAAAAAAAGACAGAAGGCTAAGAAAGTTCAATGAATTGAGGAACTGAAAAATTGCTAAGAAAATAGAAAGATGACTGGGACCTTACAAATGACGACGTAGACAGCGTTTGGCATTTTGCCCTTGATGGGTCACAGAGAGTTAGGATTCTCTGTTTAGTGTGAAAGAGCTAGCTCTTTTATTTATCATGGTTTTATATATAACTCAGACGTAAAAAAGAAAAAGGGTTACAACACTCTTTTTTCTTTTTCTTTTTCTTTTTCTTTTTCCTAAGAAACACTTACGTTATGTTTGGCAATAGGGGTGGAAAGGTGAAATGATGGAGAGAGTTGGAAAGATAAAGAATATGGAGGATGAAAAAGATTGTGAGAATTCTTTATGTTGTTTAATAAAAGAGGGAGAGTTGAAAGAATAGATGAAAGTTATTTATCAAATTATAATATTATATTTTTATAAAAAATTTAAATAATTTTGAATGGGGATAAAAACAATCATTTTATCTTACTCAAAAAAGTGAGGGAGAGCTTGCATCCTTCCATCAGTGGAACGATGCAAACTGGTGGGCTCAGAGGGAGACACTTCCCTTGACTCACTCCATTCTTCCCTTCAACTAAACAATAGAAAAGAACTCTCCCTCCACCACTCTCCCTCCATCTCTCCGTCTAACCAAACAAACTATTAGAGTAGGAGACAAATACTAATTTGAGTAATAGTTTCTAATTAATTAAAAGTATTTTTAATTTCTTTCCAAAAGAACTCTGTGTAAATCAGATGGTGTGCAATTTTAGAACACGTTATTGTTGTCCTTCAAACTTTTTATTTTGTGACAACTTGTTCGATAAATTTCTAATTTTGATAATTTTGTTTATAAACTTTTTAAATTGTTACAATTAATGTATTTCATTTGACATAACTTCCCGTTAAATTCCCATTAAATTGGTGATAAAAAATCCATATGAAATAATTTAAAAAGCTCAAGTATTAGAAAATTATCAATATTAAAAATTTAAGATAGGAACGACTAAAAACTCTAAAATTTATAGGACAATATATAGTACTAAAAACTTAAAAAGTGACTTGTCTAACCATGAAGTATCTCAATTTCTCTAATCCAAATCATCTCTCTCTTCAAGCATGATATCTCATTGGTTTTTCCGATGAGTTGAAGGCCTCCGAGTCAAGAGCAAGAGGCAGGGTTCAATTGCCTTGTCCTTTTGGCCTTAATTAAAAATTGATGGCTAGAGAAGTAGCTTCAATGGCGAGTTTGGAGGCATGGTTGGAAGAGTCAAAGGCCAAGGTGAGAGGAAGAGATCGCTACGTCTGTATTGGATCTTAAGCCCTTGGACCTCGATCTCCTAGGCAACACAGATGTAGATGCAGGATTTCCAAGCAAAGCGGCCGTTGGAGGGGAAAGACAATCCGTTCCAAATCTGACTCGTACTATATCTGTGCTTTTTGTCTACTCTAATAGTGTGTTTTGACTTGCTAATGATGGCTTTCCCTGTGTTATTTTTTTTTTCACTTTTTGTTTTGTTATGTTTCTTTATGTGCTATAATGGTAGTATTTTCACTATTTAAGTTTGGGTTTTTGTGTTGGTTATTTTTAATAATAGAGGTGGTTTAATCATTTTGAAGTTGTTTTCGTTCCGTTAGATTTGTGTCTTGGCTTCTTTTAAGTCTTATTAAATGTTGTTTATGGGAAGGTTTTGGTGGTCTAAGTGCTATGTTTTTTATTCTTAATTGATCATGATTCCATCAATTGCAGAGATATTATCAAAAAGAGTTAACTTATTTGTATAGGTGTCCCCTGAACTTTTCAAATTTAACAATTAAGTTCCTAAACTTTTTTCCTCGGCAATCAAATGCATGAACTTATAATTTTTGGTAATTTGGTCTTTTTGCATAAATCAATTAAAATTAGGATAGTTTTTTTGCACAAAACTTACATATTACAGTTTAAGAAGGATATTGTTAATTACTTTTACTTAATTTGAATACAAATTTCTTTTTGAAGCTTATGTTTAAATTTGAGAATAATTTAAGTAAGTTAAAGATTTCAAAGGATAAATGACAAAAATAATCAACAACACTCTTTTTGGACTATAATGTGCAAGCAACGTATAAAGAATCGTCCAAATTTCAACAAATTTGAGCAAAAATGACTGAATCATTAAAAATTATAAGTTCAGGGAATTGATTGTTAATAAAAAAAAGTTTAAAAACTAAATTATCAAATTCTAAAAGTTTAGGAGCATCTATACAAAAAAGTCAAAAGAGTTTACGTATGCGCTCAATTATTGGTGTGTCAATGAATTTTCCCAATGTCTTAGTGTATGTCTCTCTTTGAACTGAACTTAATCAGATTTTATTAATTAAATCGGTTTCAATTAGAAGTTTAATCTTGTATGTCATGAGATCATATATATTAGTAATAGTATCGTTTTATTAAATATAATTCTCCGTTTGAAGAAAAAAAATAAAAAGTCTCGTTATGCATTACTGAGCTAACCAATCAAAGCACATATGCATTTAGTGGATAGCTCAATATATATATATATATAGAGAGAGAGAGAGAGAGAGAGAGAGAGAGAGAGATGGCTAATTACATGAGTGGCCCGCTAATTTTAAAGTTAAAGGCCCCTCAAAGAAGTCTTCCTTCTGATCTCACATGTTGTTCTGTAGCATATCTACTACCAAGAGGAGTGCAGCCTTAGTATAATATTTTTAAGGCGACATTTTTCTTAAATAGTGTAAGTAGACCCAAACACGAAGTGCAAGCTTCAATATCATTTACTATTGAAGAAAATTCCACAAGTTCGTACAACATTTAACACGAGTAGCACAAGGTTAAATTAATCATGCATAAGAGAGGGGGGAAAAAAAGATAGAAAGAAAAAGGCAACATTTTTTCTTTTCTTTCTTTTCTTATTAAAAAATGAGGATTTTATTGACCAGGAGGGATCATATGCATGCAATACAAATGGAATGTTACCGGCAATTAGCATGTAATTAAGTACATGATTGTTATGGTTATATACATTGAACATTAATGTTATTTACTGTGAATGATCATCAAACAAAATTATTAATTATTAGTATACGTCTTATCCAACTTCTTTATACTATTGTAACAACTAATTGATTTTAATGTAATAATTTTTAATAATACTTATCTCTTACATTAATAATTCTAAATAATTCATAAATTATAAATAAAAATTTATATATAAATCAACTGATAATGACAAATACCAAATAATATATGTGACTTACCCGACTGTTGAATAGGAGAGTCGAGGGATTCAAATCCTAGGGAAGAGCAAAGATTTAAGAAGGCCATTCCGCACACGCCCGTGAATGGCGGTGCATCCTAAAAGGGGCCTCGGGAGAATTGCAGCTCCGTGGACCTTAGTTGGCTCCATTTCTGACTCAATACAAATCTTAAGCTCTGATATAATTTTGCCTCGTGCCGTAAATTACACCCATGGATTATTGATTTTTAACCAACCTTCAAAACTATTTTAGAATATGCCACCGTGTGAAACTATTTTTCTTCCTTTTTTTTTTTTAAATTGTATGAAACTAAGGGGTGTTTAAGGGCATCTTGTAGACAAATTTTAAACATTTTTTAGTATATTTTTATCCACTAACTACTTTTTATTAATTATATTTTTAAAACTTTACATTAAATTTAAGCTTTAAAAGTTTATAATTTTACGTATAAAAGTTTAAATGAGATGATTTTTTGTAAATTATATAAAAATTTGAAAAGAATTAAATAAGATCTATATCGATAATTTTTTCCAAATAAATTTTTAGGATTTTAAACTTTTTAATTCTAAATAGTTTTTTTTCTTAAATACATTTTTCAAAACTAACTTTTTTTCAACCTTCAAAACGCACATTCAAAACTCCCTTTTTTCTAACCTTCAAGACACATTTCCAAAACCTTCCTCAAGTAGACCCTAAATTAATGGTATTCACCATATATATATATAACTAAATTAATGATGTACGTGACATAAACACTTTAAATAAGAGAAAGCACTTGAATAACACAAATTTAAAGACTAATGCATCCATATGATACAAAAATTTAACACTATACTAATATGATACAAATTGGATAAAAATAAAATTTGTGTCATATTAATTAAGAATGGAGAATTTCTGCCATATCAATTAATAGATGAAAAAAAGGGTGATTATTTAGGTAATTTTCTCGACTAAAAATATAATAGTATTACATGTTAAGATAACTTTTAGAATTGTTTGTTTTTCTGGTGTCATAACTCATCTAATTATTATTGTTATTATTATTATTGGCTTACAACCACTGAGAACTATCAAACTATATCCATTCTTCGGGCTAAAAACTCAATAATGCTTGTGATAGGAAAGCGAACGTAAACACAGTGAGAAAGTGGGGTATGACGTTAACATGTATTTCAAGCTTACTATCGTAAACAACTGAACTGTTCTCGTAGTCACTTCCAAATCATTTACGAAGAGAAGCAAAGAGGTACAAGTTTTTCTTTTCTTTTTTTCTTTTTTTTATAGATGCAAAGAGGTATAAGTTACTTGACACTTTTTTTTTTCCCTCCGTAGGTGGGTACGTGCTAATGCTACACATGCATTTGGTAGGAGAAAAAAATGAAAGGAGAGATATGAAGGGATTAAATGAAAGGTTTTTGACATTTATAGTTATTTAGTAAGAGAAAAAAAAAGGGAAAGGATTACAAATGACTCTAAACTTTTTAAAACACCCCAAATTTGACTTTCTTTTTTTTGACATTAAATGCCAAATATTATAAGCAAATTAAGGATCTCTCATTCTTAATCCTTACTCATTTATATCACTTAGGTGATATACCACTCTCTCCTTATTTTCTTTGCTTTCTATCAAACATACCTGTAGTACGATTTTCATAATTTTTTGTGTTTAATTATGATGTCTGAACTAAAATTGAAGTAAATTGTCATTAATGAATTGTAGTTGCTTCATATTGGTAATTATTACTCAAAAATGGACGTGGTACAAGTAACCTGACTTTTTTTTTCCGTACGTGGTAACGCTAACACATGAAAATTACCATTTTCTTTTGCGTGAAGATGTAAACAAGGAGGAGTTTTTGAACCATTTTGTTCAGTACGGAAGAGCAGAAAATTCAATGTAGACTAACAACTAAAATTAAACTTAGATAAAGTTAATATAAATCCACGTTTGACTCAATCATAAAATAAAAAGTTCAAATTTTTCATATTCGAATTCAAAAAATAATAATAAAAGAAAGTTATATAACGTGGAAATCTTAATTCTAATTCCAACTTTCTAATTAGGTAATGCAAAGAAGGGGACCTTCCCAAATAGCTTTAATTAAGGATAAGTAACTCGCATATTTATATGCATACGGTTTGAGTTGTACATATATTAGTAGAATAGGAGGTATCCATGACTGTTTTTAACAATCGTAAAAAACTACTACGATCGTTTTTTAAATGTGATGGAAAATAAGACAATTCTATTACCCTTTTTTTTATGGACGTGGTTTCTTCATTTTCCATGACCATTTAATGATAGTCATGCAAATTTTTTTTTATTAAAGGTTTCCGTGTGGAATCTCGGGATTCTATGACTGTTTTTTGAATCATTTAAATTTTTTCCCCCACAGATAGCAAATCCCATGCATTATCAACATTGTCCATAATTTGAATTAAGAAATTAAAATTCCCCGATTGTTAAAGGTCGAAGATTAATAAAGTCAGCATGAAGAACTTTCGCTTCATACACAATTTTGGAAGGAGATTGTAGATGACAAGTTTGTCTAGTCAAGTACTATGCCTACTACTCATATTACTGTATGGGTTCATTCTATTTGCCGACAAATCGAGACGTAGATTCGTTGGTTCTGTGCTAAAATCTAGATGGTCGGCATCAAGGGTTTTCCATTGTAGTGAATCAGCTGAATGTCTAAGCATACGATCATCAACACGTTTATCATGGTGCAAAGTCAAACTCTTAGCATGTTCGATATTATAGAATAAATGCCTAAAATGTGGAGCCGATAGAATGTACCATAATACTTTTGCTAGTATTTCTTTGCTATCATTCGATGGCTTCTTACCCTTCTTCTATCTTGAATCTTTATAAATCAGGTATTCATCTAATTCTTCACACTCTTTCCAGTAAAGGACGCGATCATTTGGATAAGCATGTATCTTATCATCTTCCATTCCTAAACTACTCAATATCTTCTTGGCTTCATACATACTTTGTAGTATTTTGTTATCATTCAGTAAAACATCTCTTATAAATTCTAAAAGAAATATGAAACTAGAATTTGTCCATTCTCCTGACACCTTCATGTTTCATAATTTAACCAACGCTGACAATTTTGTATATTTTGTATATTTTGTATACCTATTATACAAGAGCGTCTCGGTATCATTCATTATTATTTCAAATAACTCTAGACAGTGCATAAAGTATTCTTCCTAATCATTTATTATATCAAATATATTATCACCCACATCTTCCTCAATTATAGGATATTTTCCTTTACTTGTTGATTTTTGATTACTATTGAAATAAGTTTCACCAAGTAAATACTATGTTGGTAAGAACAAATAATCCCATATGCATACAAATGTGATCTAATCTCATCAATTGAACAAAGTCTATGGTCTCCACATTCAATACAAGGGCAACGAATCTTATCACCTTTCATGTGAGTTATGGTAAATGAAAAAAATTCTTCTGCACGATTTTTATATCTTTTACTCAATCTATCAACCCACATCCAATTTATATCCATATGCAACTACCCCTAAAACAAAAAGATTATAATATTTAATAATATCAAGTTTTTGGAATCAAACAAATACTCAAGCTTTCAAAATAATTAAACAAATACCCATTATACACAAACTCAAACAATTTTGTCAAAAAAAAAAAACCTATAATTACAATAATAAGGTAAAATTAATCAAAAAAAATTAATGATCACTTACCAAAAAAAAAAAGAGTAGATAGAATAAGAGATGTAATAGAGATGAGCTAAGCTGGAGGGGCTATTTTTATTACAATTTCAGTTTCTACAAGATGAGAGTTAGGGTTGTGTATAAAAAGAGAATTTTGATGAATTGATTTCACGATCGTTTTTTTTTTTTGAATTTTATCTCTATGTCACGTTTTGACACACTTTCCAGTATCTTTCTTTAAAAACGATGTTGGAATCTAACATTTGTAGCAGTGATATTTAAAGAAAAAAATTATAATATTATCACAAAAATAGTAAAACATAAAAAAAAAAAAAAAACTCTTACCTTCTAAACTCCTGACAGCCTACGACCAAGTGAGGACTTCACTGCAAGTACATTAAACATCGCTTGAAATGTTTGGGTTTTAATCTATACTTAAAACATAAGTTTAAAACATTTTTATATATATAAAAAATTCAAATTTAACTGGAATTTTTCACCATTTTAAAATTCATATCACGTTTATTTTTTTTCTCTCTCAATTTCAAAAAGATTCCCAAACATATATTCCAAAAACATGTTTAGTTTTATAATTATTTCTCCTTATTTCAACAGAAAAAAGATATAAAATTTCACGGGAGGTCCTTGATTTATTTTTTTAAGAATTATTGATTTATTTTTGAAAATTAATCTCTATAATCAATTTTGTCTGATTGTTGGGCCATATATTAGAAGAGTCTCATGGAATCATTTTCTGTTAAATTTTTGCATAAAACAATAAAATTAAATGATAATAATGGTAATTATATACAGAATTTTTCTACCATAATCGACTTACCATAAGATATTTTAATAATTGAAAGCAAAAAACATAAATAACAATTAGCACCTAATTTATTTGAAAGACCTGTTTTATGTGTTAATGCATTATGAATATGATTTCCACAACAATATAATTGGTTATTCCTCACGTTGAGACCACGCTACTGGCTTAATCCTCAACAATGACTAGAAAAGGACGAAAGGAAATCACATGATCACATTAATTTGTCACCACAATTTTTCAAGTTGACTGCTTAAAAATAAACAACTCTATCGTAAGTCACATTCAAATAGTGGTTTTGCCTAAAGAAAGCAAAGAGGTACAAGTAACTTGACTTTTAACTTGACTTTTCTTTTATTGCCAATTCCAACAGTGAAAAATATTGTCATGATCTTTTGCGTCTAGATCAGGCAATTCGAATCAAAATTAGAATAAGGATGGTCTATTTTGTCAAATAAGAGTGCCTATATTATTATCAGCAATGATGTCTAGTTCACCATATTAGTTTAATTTAATTTTCAAGTTAAATTAAGTTAATCATTTAGTTAAATTAGTTTAGCTTGAACTACTATTGAAAATAATGTTAAAAAAAAGAAAATAAAGATAAAAGATTGTTAAAGTAAGTCTTATCAATTAAATCAAATTAAAATGGTGAACTAAACAATCAATAAAGTTTTTATTTTCAATGGATTTGAAATATATATCCCTCATAATTATAAGAAGTATTCATGCCAGGATTTGCAACTTCATTAATTCTACAAATTTTTAATTACTAATCTATATATGATATGTTCAATATTTATCAGTAGTTTTTTAAACTCTAACATGACTAATGTAAGTCGACAAATTTTGACGACTAACGTATATTGGTGTGTGTGTGTGTGTATAACATTCCCACCACTATTTTTTATATTGAAGAAAGTCAATTATTAGGTGCAACTGATACTCAGCTATCTAGCCATGTGGACATAATACGTGCAGGGAGACGCTGTAACAATGGTAGGCATGTTATGTCAACTCTTTATAATGATATATATATATATATACATATCTATGAATTGTTTTTCAATTAATTGCCTGGATAAGTTGGAAATTAGTACTTTAGTGGAATGTTCTTTATTTCCTTAAGCCAGTTCGTACACGTGTATTAAGCAGCTGACCATATAGGACAAAGGATTTGAAGTTTGAGCGGGAATTCATGCAACGACACGTTCTTAGTTCTGGCATGTTTTATTTCAATTCGTAGCAAAAAAATACTCTATGGACCAAAGCGTATGTAAGAAATGATCATATAAGAAAATTTTATTATATGGCATATGTATATACATATACATAAATTGTTATTGTTCAAAAAGAAAAGACATGATATCTTGGTCAAGTTGTACCAAGAAAACTGTAAATATATATATATATATTTCATGGTCATGTACCCATCATTTCAATGGTGGTAGCTATTAATGACGACGAGTTGCTTTGATTAGCCAGCTAACTTTCTATACGTAGATGCTTTTGAAGGTTTGTTGAGTTGAGAATAATGTATCCCCAAAAGTCCAAAGAAATCGATTATTGCTTTGTCCGGTAGAGGATTAATTTTTAGAAAATAATTTTTTTTATTTTTAAAAAATAAACTCTTTTAACTTTTTATATTTAAACATAAAATAATTTTCACTTTTAAAAAAATAAAAAGGAGTTTTTTTTATAAAATAAAAATTTTTTTACTCACCTAAATAATTTTTTATTTTTGAACAAAAATCTAAATAATTTTTTAATTTTCAAAAGTGAATTTTTCAATTTTTAAAAATAAATATTCTATCCACATAGAAGCTATGATTCCTTTATTCAATTTTGTCACTAATAAACCTTTTACAGTTAAGGATATATATATAATTAAAATAAAATCTTTCTAGAAAGCAAGGAAAATGACCTCTAGTCACCTCGGAGTATCCAATAAGACTGAAATGATGTGGAGAAGAATATTATGCATGGGTGCAAATCAAGAAGTAGCAACATGTTTGATATTGGTTTTATTTGTCTTATAAATGATGTTATTTTTGTATGAAAATAAAAGATGAGAATATCTGAGAAATTCTAAGATTGTTTTTGAAATTACGTTCGGTTGTTTTTTTAGAAAGATTACATTAGATATAAGAAAAATATGAATTGTATTTGTGTATATTTATGAAAACATGTGATAAGTTATGTAGTCTTAATTATGAAAATAGAAATATGAAAACAACTTTTAATCTTTTTAATTTCTTTCACAAGACCCGTCCTCATTATTTTGTTTTTGTTTTTGTTTTCGTTTTCAAAGCATTTACTAAACAAATGCAATTAATAAAATGTTTTTGGTTTTGCAACGTATTGAATTATTTCCAAAAACACTTGGAAACAAAACCAAATATCTATCCAGATTTTTTTCTCCTACATATCTCATAATTCATATTATTTAACCCAAGTTCACGTGGAGGCGGAGCTATGTCGGGGTGTCCTCACTAAATTTTTCTTATATTAAAATTCAACCTAAAATTTTGTAATTTTTTTCTTTATTCCAATACTCAAAACTAATTATCTCACGAAATTTCCCATTTAAACTCTATTCTTTTGCTTATAAGCTCATTGGTCGCGTACATCGAGTAAGAAATTTTTTATTTTATTGATAATAAAGTTATTGTACAAAACCTAATTTTAGAATACACCCCAATTAAACTAGTTAGAAGGCTAAATCCACCGCTGAGTTCACATAATAAAGTTTAATAAAATCTAATTGCACGCTAGCATTCTTTCAACCTTTTTTTTTTTTTTTTTGTTAAGGTGGAATTAACTCATTTTGTGGCAGCATTTGGCAGAAATGGGACGCATAATATTATAGCCAAAACGCTTGGATATGTGTATATATATATATAATGTTAGTTATATGACAGCGATCTTTTTCACAGTCTTTCTCTCTCACCCTTTTACTCCTTTTCCCTCCCCTGCCAAACGTTCGGTGGCGCTGGAAAACAGAGCAATGCCATGTGTATATAGGTACACATATTATAGTTCAGCAAAATATGTATACACACACACACATACATAGGCCGCTAGACTGCCAAAACCTATTCGTCGTTATGCGACGGCAGAGTTTTTATTCTTATAATTATTAAAGACTGACAGTACCTGAATGATCAATATTGTACAAGGTGGTCCATTTGAGAGAAGACATTATATCTATGTGACAGAATTATCAGATTGCTGGGTTGCTGTACATACATGTGCTTTTATGGTCGTCTACATTCCAATAATTCTGGCGCAAACTTACACGTGATAATTTGATGTGGTTACCCTGCAGTCCTAAGATTTTGAAACGTACATATATTATATATTATATTTCTCAATCATTGAAATGAAAAATGAGCTGAATGGTTGAAAGTAAAAAATGTTATACTCCAACATATGCCGTATATATATGATAAAAACTGAAAAGTCTTAAGTGAGATCATTTTAAAGTCTTGTGTATATAGACACAGGTTGAATTTGTTGTATACTTATGATAATATCTTTGGTCATACACATATATATATTTGTTTTGATGCACAATATAGTGGTTTATTTCAAAACTCATACCCAAGAACAAAAGAAAAATTCCACCGGCCGAGTCACAAGCATCTCTACTGTGGCTTGATTTTACCATGTAGACCAAACTGTCATAACATGAGGATTATTTTACTTGAAAGGGGATGGTAATTAGTCCATATTGTCTAATTTAAAAAATTAAAAAGTATATCTCAAATATTTGAAAATTATAGATGTTAACAAACCTAATTATAATTTTATATTTGAATTCAGGTGGAGTTTGAATCATTCTATTCTAAATTAAAAAAAAAATCAAAATCAAAATTTACTATTGTGCTAGTAGCTAGTCAAATGGGCACGTGGTCTTTTTATAAAGCAAATTAATAAAAATTGGCTGTTATATGTATATTCTCTTTTGCAAATATTAAATATATTTTATCTTTTATGAGTCACAAGTTGTCTCCGAGACCTTTGGGAAAAAACCAAAAAAAAAAAAAAGTTTACGTCTTAAATTCCTTATCGTTTCAACTGGTGGCCACAAGAAGATGCTGTACAACATTTATCGACTCCTCAGCCATTTTATTATTATTATTATTATTATTTTTCCACCAAAGTATGATAATAAAGATGAATGGTAAAGGACATCTTGAACTAATGTAAAGATTACACATGGTGGAAGCGAAAGCAGGAGTGTACGATTTTGGTGGCTTTGGCTCTATCTGTTTATGGATAGATCGATAACTACATGAATAATTAATTGCCCTAAATAGAACTTTCCGTTTATTCCTTCAAGCAAATACAAAAAAAAAAAAAGGGTTGACTGTTTCACAATAATTGGTCATATTTATGGTGAAATTGATTTATCAATGCGAATACGTCTTAAGCCCGCAGACGAAAAGATAGTAACTGTAAACTTTTATTTATAACTTATAATTACGAATTAATTTATATATAATTTTTTATTTAAAATATTATAATATGATAATATTTAAAATTATTAATACAAATAATAAATATTATTAAAAAAATATTATATTAAAATTGATTGATTTTTATAGAAACATAAATAAATTTATAAGTGTCGTTTTAAACAAGAGTATCGGATATGAGATTATAAATCTATGTATATATATATACATATACATATATGTGCACGAAGACGAATTGCAATTAATAATGAGTAATGACTTGTTATCAAACTCGAATCTGCAGAATTGCCGTCCACCTATATCCCTCAATAGAATAATATGTGTTTTTTTTTTAATTTATAGAAATAGAATATCTTATGTTACTTACATATACATTTTAGATGATGCCTCTATATAGATGTATATATCTACGTATATAAACCCATGCATGCAAAATGGGAGAGGAGGGTTAATTAGTCAGTGGTAGGGTTTTTTTTTTTATAGAAAATTACTTTAAAAATTGGTATAAAAATATTTGTATACTAAAAATTGAGACATAATGGGAACACAAATATTTATATAAACAAAAATTGAGAAATAGTGCAACACTTTGGTAAATTCAAAGGGAGCCCAATTAGCCAATTTGGAAAAAGTTAAAGGGGGGGAATGGGGGAATAAAAACTACAAAAAAACAACCGCACTAAGAGAAAAAAAAAAAAACAATTTGTAGTTTTGCTTGTCTTGTTTAGGATTTATGGTTTCTTTTTTTTTTTTTTTCAACTTGTGATATTATTAGGTATGAAAATTATCGTTTAATTATATTTAAAATCACAATCAATAGTTATAATGGTTTCACTTTTATGATATGTAATTTCGATACTTCTATCACTCATATATGATTGTCATAATTTCAATGAAGCTTGGGATACAACGTGACATTAATAATATAATGTCACTCTAATCAAACTACTATATATTAATGAGATTTCTTGATTAAGAAGATAATATTGTGCATTTTCTATAATAAAATTGTAGGTCTCTTGTCACTCCTACAGATTGGATGATTAATTATAAGCCGTACATAAATCATAATTGATGCCAATCGGTGGCTAATTAGATCGATTAATAATTAGTTAAATTCCTATTCCAGATTTTGATCTTGATAAAAATATGGTGCAGAAATCCTTTTTATTTGATCTAATTAAGTTTACAAAAATTGTATATTTTGAAGGAAAAAAAACTTGAAGAAGATTATGTCTTTTCAGCAAAAAAAATCCATTTGTCTTATTATTTTCCTTTTATTTTGGCGGATATATAATAATAATATTTTTATTTATATTATTTCTTGGAAGAATACATCTACCCAATAATACGAGAAATCAATGCATCTGTCAGTGAATCTGCTTTCCCACAACCACCGCAGAACCTTAAAAATTGTAGGGTACACGCTTGTGACAAGGAAAAAAAGGCATAGACAAAGCACTAATAAAAGAAAAAGAAAAAGATATTCAGGACAAAAAAAAAAAGTCACTATATTTACGACAGTTGGTCTATGTCATTCATTCATAGCTTGACTAATATGCGTTTAATAATAAATTTTTGTTACCACAAATTTTTAATCACCAGATTTTTAGTCATAATTGATTAAGCCCACGTTTTTTTGACAACACATTTTTTTATATTGTATTTAAATATAATGTAATTTTTTTCTAAATACAAAAACATTTCATTCAAATATCAATCATATCACATTTTAAATCCAACACAATTACTCTTTATTATTTCATTTTTTTATTACTTTTCTTAATTACATCATATATTCTCTCTCTCCTTTTTTTCTCTCTACTTTTACCTATCACATCACATATTCATTATTAAAATACAATTCAAATACTTTTCACCTAAACACACATTGCATTCAAATGCAATGCTAATACTTTTCCTCCAAATACAAATTGCATTCAATGCATTGTATTCAAACGCAATGCAAATACAATGCGTTCACCAAACGAGACCTAAAATTTAATCATAAAATTATTGTTAAAAATGACATCTTAGTCTTAGGGTCCGTTTGGATGAGGTGTTTGTTTTTGGAAAATGAAAAATTTTTAGATATGAAAAATAAAAAGTTGTTTAGAATTTTTTTTAAAAGTGAAAAGTTGTTTGGGTGGGTGAAAACTTTTTGTTTTTAGAGAGCTCTTTTTTCATTTTTTAAAAATGAAAAATATTAGATGTTCAGATACGGAAATTTAGGAAGATTCATTTTTCTTGAAATGAAAAATTTTTCATTTTCTAAACTTAAAGGTGTCAAACAGATGGAGGGTTACACAAATATTGTAACTAAACACCCATTTGAAATAGTAGTTTCAATCAATATTTTCCAGATTGGCTTTAAGAAACACCAACCCTAATTAACTACGTTATAAATCTCTCCTTTTTTTCTCTTCTATTTTTATAAGATTCAAATTTTAAAAATACATAACTTTCTTCTTTTAACTCAGAATGAGAGGACTCTTTTTTCAAAACACTTACAACGACAAGAAGAATAAAATAAGATTCATATTGTCTATTTTTTCTAAATACATTTTAAATTTTTACATTATTTAAATATCATCATTCATTTTTAAATTACATTTCAACCAAATATACATTTCTAACACGTCTTCAAAACTTTAACTCCAACCTATGTTCAAATCGAACCCCAAAAGTGCGTATGTGCAAGGATGTGTGGATTCACTTTCAGTCATGGCGAAAGTTTAAGACTAAAATTGATTACGATTGTTTTATCGAAGAAGCATATAATTTCTTAGTTTATTCTGTGTATGTGGGAAGATATAAGGTAAAATTTGTCTCATTAGAAAAATACACATGAGATATATAGTTTCAGCATTTTTAAAAACACAAAATAGATTCTTGATTAAACACGAGAAATACTTTCATCTAATTATCCCAAATTCGACGTTGGTGCTTTTTAATTTGAAGATTGAACGAGAACTGATTATTTTTCTTGGGTTTTGTTTATAAATATATAAGTAGATTATCCCAAGGCCATCACAGATAATTAACATGAATTAAGCTGCTGAAAAGAGAAAATGGAGAATATATTTGAAATTAAAGCATGAAATAATATATTACAACTAAAATATTTCCAGCTTGTCCAAAATGTGTATACATTACACATGGAGACAACATTTTATTTTATTTCAACCTTGCTTACAATAGATTTGAACCTTATAATGTTAAATGTAAAATAATTATTGACTACATATGCATGACCTTATTATTTGACACATACCTAATTAAATTACATACACGCTTCTAATTATTAAATTCTCCAACTAACGGCCTCTCTTATAGGCTGATACCAATTTAGTCTTGGAGCCAGTCAATTTCATTAGGGTCAATCATTGAAGCTGCACCAGATTGTAACTCAACTCCGAACAGCAAATCGTGATCGTCAGAAAATAAGAGGGTTTCATCAGAGCCTTTGTCGTCATTCACAATATTATTGCATGAACTTATGATATTAAGTTTCCATCGTCATGATGATCACCAACCCGATCATGTCCTCCACTGTCAAAACAATCAGAGAGCTCCAACTGATCCAAGCCGTCAATGTTGAGAAAATCTGACAGAAATTTCTCGTCAAGCTCAAAGTCACCATGATCAACCATTAAAGTGTTACTAATTTCATGATCATGATCATCTGGGGCAAATGGAGCAAAGGGTTCATATTGACCAAGCCCCACGCATCCCCCGGCCACCGTTTGATCATCCCTTTCGTTGACTAATTTGTCGTTGACCGCGGACGGCACGTTATCCACCGCAGGTTTAGAACTGTTGTCGTGTTGATGATCATGACCATGATCATCAGGTAGTGGTGGGACATTTTGTGGGTCGTGATGAGGGAGGAGTATGACTTTGGTGCACCTGGTCGCTTTGGTTCGAACCACACGCGAGTTTGGGGCAATACCGGTACTGTTCACTTTAGATGGAGCACCGGAGCGTGTCGTTTTGTTGGGACTCAATGGAGGTAATTTGTGTTGGTTTGATGATGGTTTTGTACGACATGTCGTGTTGTTATTGGAGGTTACTGGAGGGTGACCAGATTGAATTTTCTTTCCAATGTTGGTGTTCCAATAGTTCTTGATTTCATTGTCTGTTCGGCCTGGTAGCCGCCCAGCTATTAGAGACCATCTGCATTAATTATATAAATATATAAATATCTAATAACTGTGAACAATGATACGGTAATGTCATAATATAAATATATACATGCACATATATACATATATATAGTGAAGAGTGAGGGGCAGAGAGAGAGAGAGAGAGAGATAATCCTAAAGAAATGTACATTAATGTTTTTTTTTTTAACCAATCTTACTAGTTAAAAGACTAAACTATAGAGGTGATATTTGGAGAACATATATATATATATATATATAGAAGAGATGATTATAGGATGATGACCTGTTGCCCAGAAGATTGTGAAGCCTGATGATGAGCTCCTCTTCGTCATGAGTAATGTTACCTCTTTTGATGTCAGGTCTTAGATAATTCAGCCATCTCAGTCGACAACTCTTCCCACAGCGCTTCAGTCCTGCAAATGATTACCACCACAAGCAGTTTTAATTATATGCGTGTGTATACATACATACATACATACATACATATATATATAATAAACAATGTAAGAAATTAAGGAAGAAGTAAAATAATAAAAATAAAATAAAGGGAAAACCTGCTCTTTTGGGAAGGTTTCTCCATTTGCCTTCACCGTGAACTTTAATGTACTCAATGAGTATTTTGTCTTCCACAGCTGTCCATGCCCCTCTATTCAATCCTTCCTTTGAACAACATGGATTTCTCCCCATGGATTCCGCTTTTCTCTCTCCTCTCTCTCTCTATAGACTTGATCAAAAGGTACTGAGTAGTGCTTTTCCTTCAAGCATAGAGAGTACTACTGGAAGAACTCTCTATGCTTGAGTTGCTAGTCTTCAGCTGGTTGTTGCTATATATGCATATATATATATATGTATATATTATACATATTACACACACACACACACACTGTAATTTAAGTAACTATAAACTACGACGTCATCATCTTTCTTTTTTACTTATACTTTATTTATTTATTGTAAAGAAAAGGTTTAAAAAAAGGAAGAAAATATATAAGAATATTCTCAATTTATAATTGGTTGCATGTGCGTTGGGGGACCACATGCTTTTACCGTATCATACATAAAATATAGCACATGCGATTTTTCAAAAATATATATATAATAAATTCGTGTATATATGTATAATTTAAGGAGACTAATAACGACAAATGATGGCTCTACTTTGATTGAAATTTTGGTCCCGAGAAATTTCTCTGCTGGTTCTAGTCCCTTAAAATCTATATCTGTCCGTTCTGTGTATTTATTTATTTATTTATTTTAATATGCATTTGACCAATTTTTTTTCAAGAGAGAATATTTATATTCGATAAAACATGCAATATTTTTTTTTAATTTTTTTGCCTTCATCTTTGTAGTAGCACTAATTGACACCAACATGTATTAATTGTTTGTATCATTATAAGCATATATATATATATATAAGGATTCACCTGCCCTTCTTTACATTGTTGAGGGCTGCTGTTTCCTTCTAGCTAACCTTCTAGATGCGATCAACAAAATCTTGAATGTTGGTTGACAAACACAGAAACTTGCTAAGCCTTAAGCAAGTGTCGACCAAGCTATCTATGTCCATACTGGAATAAAAAACATCGTCTACACTAGCTTTACATACCAGCTCCTTTGCTCTTCCAAATATATGCATACATACTTGTACGTCTCTCTCTCTCTCTCTATATATATATATATTTATATAAAGTTGCTCTCTCTCTCTCTCTCTATATATATATGTATATTTATTTATTTATTTATTTATATATAGAGGTTGAATAATCTATCTCAACAACATTTTGAATACCAGATCATGATGTTCCGATTTCATAAAAGCAACATTGAATAGTAATGCTAGGTAGGAGTAACTCCTGGCTCGTCCTTGTCTCAGAAGGAATATACAAAGTATCCTTTTGTCATCGCTAAAGAAGCAAAAGATCCATTGCAAAGGAACCAAGGAAAAAAAATATAATATAGAGGCCAAGACGCCTAGTTCCAATTATCTTTTTTTAATAATAAGAAGCACTACTTGGGAGAAGTATTTTTCTCAATGCGGACGGCTAATCATTTATTTAGGAAATGTCTCACGTACAACAACCGAATAAACTCAGCAGTTGAAATATTCATTTTAGAATCTTACAATTATCAGTTGATTTACATATATTTTTTTTATTTAAAATATTATAATCAATACTTTTTAAAATTATTAATATAAATAAAAAATATTATATTGAAATCAATTAGTTATTATAATAATATAAAACAATTTACAAGTATTTTATAAGACGACGGAGATGAGACAATCTTTTATATATACTGTGTGTGTATAGTTGCTATATTATATTTTTTCTTAACCGATAATGATGAGCTATAATCCATGAGAGGCGCTAGTGCTTTGATGTTCACGGATCATATAATTGTAACACCAAGTGGATGATATTAACCAGATAGTTTTTTATTCGATCGTATATATTTATCTATATTTATATGGCACCTTTAAACACTAGATGGTCACTTTATAGCCTTTAATTAGCATACTATAATCTTTTGTTTTTACACTTTTTTTTATTACTACCACTTTACTCCTAATTAAGCCAAGCTGGTGGTTTTGAATTTCCACAAGCAAATTATGATCTCCAATTATTTTTAGAGCTTTGTGTTTTGTTAAAATTTTATCTACTGAAGCTAGCTAAACGTATAAAATGAGGTATTAGATTTCAAGTTCGAAACTCAATTTTTTTTTAATAATAAAGTTGGTGTTTATAGATTTCCATACCCCAACAAGCATTAGTGGACAAAGGAATTTGTTATATATTATTCTTGTTATTTTCAAAAGAAAGACTGGAAACCAGATTCCATCTGAACTTTGTGGCAAATAATTTTTTAAGTTTAAAGATCAATTTACGAGTAAAGGAAAAAGAGAGAGAGAGAGAGAGAGAGAGAGATTTGCAAAATGGTTATTATCGTACTAATTCCAAACAACTTTTTCACCCGATCTTGTGTACTAAACCTCTAGAAAGATAAGATTAAAATAATAATTACTTGATAAACTATATATAGGAATGATTCTAAATATCGTACCATAGGTGATCTAATACATCAATTATTTAAAATGTAAACTTATATAATAGTAAATATAAAATTAGATATATTTAAAAACATCATGTGAATGTGAAAGTTCTAATAATTATATTTATTTATACATAAATTCATATTTTTACTAATTATAATTTACATCAATATATATATATATATCTGATATCAAATTTGAATTTGAATATATATATATATAGGACGCACGTTTTGATAATTACATAAACACAAGCTCCTTTTTATTATTATTCTAGGGAGTTGGGTTCCTCCGCATGCATGATTGAGTGCTTCCATTATTATATACAAGTGGGGTATATATTAAATCCCCACCACCACCACCACCCAAAAAAAAAAAAAATGTTACGTATGTGGCCAGACTAGTGGTCCTCTCTGTCCCTCTCTTGTGACAACACAAGGGAAGCTATTTACGTAAAAAGAACTATAATTTTTTTCTCCGTCTAATGTAGTGAGTTTGCATCTACCATCTCAAATTTCTTATTTCATATTTCTTTAATAAAAATTTAACAGTTCATTTAAATTTAAAAATTTAATCATATAATATCATTATTATATACTAAAAATACTTAAATAATTAATGAGTTCTTAAAATAATATTAAGGTACAGTTAATAAAAATACAAAAAAAAAAATGAACAACATATCTCAAACTCCGAAAAGGTTCTGTCAATTCTTTAAGGTTCAGAGACATTTAGAGAAATATTCAATTTTAATTTTACTCAAATACAATATAACTTTACACCAAACACAAATTTTGCAACAGTGCTGCGAAAATAATTATTATTCAAAACATTTTTAAAACAATCACATCAACTTTTCAATTTTACTATTTATCTCAATTTTTATCAATCACATCAACTTTTCAATTCTAAAATACTTTTCATCCAAATACACATTTCATTCAAATACAAAACAAATACTTTTTAACCAAATATAATATTCAAAAAATAAATTTCATTCAAATATAATTAAAATGCAATACGTTTATCAAACGGCCCTCGTATCACTATGGCAATGATAACGAGAGTTCAGAACATGAATTGTGTCATTGCGTCCTGTGTGACAAAATGTGTCCAATCATCGTCGTACGATGTTTATGTTTTTGTTTATTTTTTATTCAAGTGCCCAATAATACGAATACGTGTCGCATGCGCATGAGCTTCATAACACGATTAACAGTCCAACGACAATGCATTTCGATATCTATACATCTTATTTTTCAGCCCAATATTGATAAAATTGAACGGTGATATAAGTATTATTAATTATAACAATAATATCAACCATTATTCATGAAAGTGGGTTCCATATAAAACTTATCTATAAAGTCTATTTTTTATTAATAATAATATTTAATAATGATAATGTTTTTAAATATTTTTCTTTTTAATCATTGCATCAGTTTAGAGATGATATAAACTATTTAAAAAATATATTTCTTGTTATTATTAGATAAAAGTGAAAAATATTAAATTGATAAGATCGTTTTCAAGAATTATTTACTATTCATATGGAGGAGGAGAGGTGAAACCTTTATTTAAAAATTAAAAAAAATAGAATAATAAAAATTGATTGATAATAAGAATAAAAGAAAAAAAATTATAGCAATCGATGGTCCCCATACAAACTCTTAAGTTATAGACTTAGGGTCCGTTTGGATAGGGTGTTTGTTTTTGGAAAATGAAAAATTTTTAGATATGAAAAATAAAAAGTTGTTTGGAATTTTTTTTAAAAGTGAAAAGTTGTTTGGATGGATGAAAACTTTTTTTTTCTAGAGAGCTCTTTTTTTATTTTTCAAAAATGAAAAATGTTGGATGTTCAGATACGGAAATTTAGGAATGTTCATTTTTCTTGAAATGAAAAATTTTTCATTTTCCAAATTTAAACGTGTCAAACAGATGGAGGGTTATAGTTTGACAGCTGGTGTTTTTAGAGATATGTGTTGAAAATTTTCAATCAAGGCTATTTCACAACTGATCTAATACGTGTTTCATTTGCTTTTAAGGCGGAGACCATTATTCTTGCTAACGAAAAAGCTTGGGAGTTTCAGGGGGCGTTTGGTAAACGCATTGCATTTTGATTGTATTTGAATGAAATTTATTTTTTGAATGTTGTATTTGTTTGAAAAGTATTTGTTTTGTATTTGAATGAAATGTGTATTTGAATGAAAAGTATTTTAGAATTGAAAAGTTGATGTGATTGGTAAAAGTAGAGATAAATAGTAGAATTGAAAAATTGATGTGATTGTTTTAAAAATATTTTAAATAGTAATTGTTTTCGTAACACTGTTGTAAAATTTATGTTTGGTGTAAAATTGTATTGTATTTGAGTAAAATTAAAATTGAATATTTCTCCAAATGCCCCCTCAGTACAAGAATATCTGCATTGAATATGATTCTATGTAGTGGGATCTCTTTAATATCCCTATTAGTTCAGTGGCATACGGAAATAATGGAGACGCGTTCAAGCCTAGCTTGTCAAATAGATTGAATGTTAAAGTGATTTAAATTTTTTGGGAGGGTAATACAGTTGCTTTCTCTTTTGGTTAGGAAAGGGATTTACAAGTAAATTCACTTTTTAAAATGGTTTTCAAACAAATAGCTGAAGTTTTAAAAAATTAACTGAAAGACCTTTTTTTTTCCTTAAAAAAGTTAATTTGCTTAATTAATAATTAATTATAACCAATCACTAATTAACTGTAATATAGATAATTAATTTTCATAATTAATTATTAATTGATCATAATATAAAATCAACAATTTTCAAAATCAATCATTGATTGATTATATTATATTGTCAATCACTAATTGACTGAAATGTAAATATTTAATTTTTATAATTAATTATTAATTAATCACAACATAAAATCAACAATTTTTAAAGTCAATCATTTATTGATCATAATAGATTAATTTCTAAACCCATGCGGACGTGGCCATCATTGGAGAAGATGAAGAGCTCAGGCATCGACAACCACAATTTCATTGAAGAAGACGACATCGGAGCACCGTCAAAGGTCACAGTAGTAACTGCAAACCAAGTTTCCACTGTTGGAGACCAAGTTTCTGCTATCGGTCTCGTGCTCACAAGGTCCACGTCCGTCGCCAATTGATCGCGAGGCCATCAATTACAAGAGAGATCGCCAAGTTTCATGTGCGGAAAGAGATTAATCGACCAAAAAATGACCGTTAGTCCATTTAGCCAAATAAAATAAAAGTTAACCTATCTTTTAAATTACGCGTTCAAAAAGTAATACCAAGCCCAATTTCTAAAGATATGGTTCCTTCATCTTATTATAAGTTTTTAAGTTGGGTTTTGTTTTAGGTTTGTTTACATTCAGATGTTTGGTTGCAAAACAAGCATAACACTTTTTTCTCTTTTTTTGTTTTTCCCAACGAGTTTTACAAGAAAAAGTTTTTTATTATAAAATACGGAGGCATGGGTTTTAGCTGTTCTTTTTAGCATTGTATTCTGCTTGCTCTTGACTGCATCTATTGGATTTTTTTTTTTTAATTATTCGTTTGGGCAGTTTCCCTTATGGATGGTCATTGTTCCTTTTAATTTTTGACATTTATGTAATTTTCTCTTTTTCTATTAATAATATAATTTGGGAATTTCCCTTTAAAAATATAAATATATAATTTAGAAATTTAGCATGAAATGAGATTGTCAGTAGATATCAACCTAATTAGGATATGTTATTTTCTCTTTATTCTAGCTGTATCAGCTCCATTTTAAGCAAAATACATTCAGGGAGAGAAATAATGCGATATTTCATATTTGTAGGCAGCACTGCGTGCCCGGCGAAAACGATACATTCGACCACAGCCATAATCACAATTCAAATGTCGTACGTATCTATGCGCATTTAAATTCTTCCCTCAATACCAAGTTATATTTTGTTGGTTGATTCATGTCCCTATCTAAAATTAAGAAATAAGATCAAATGTCGTATATAGCAGCCGCAATTATGGGGTTTTTTGGCAAGAGTTAAATGACCTGGTATCTTTAAAAAAGAAAAGGACTGCATCCAAACAAACTAGCTGTGAGATATATGCCGTTAACCTTAGGGCAATGCAGCGAGTTATCTTCACTTGATACTGAGAAAAAGTTGGGAGTTCACATTGAACTTTTAGCAAGTGGGATTGGTAAGATATAAATATGAAGACAACGCCAAGAACGAAAGCTGATATGCTAAAACTACTACTGTGACTAGGTAGCAGTCATGTTTATAATTATGAATCTTTGGGTTGTTATCATGTAATTAAGAGATTGCAACATTTTTTTTTTTTAATTTTTTGCGTTAGTTAAGAAGACGCATAATGCAAAATTGTTGACTTTATTTCTAAAGAAAACAAAATGTTTTACAATTTGGCATTATTAGACATTTGACCTTTCTCTAAGTTCCATCAAAATTAAAGGATTACGATATTGTTTTATAATTAGAAGATATATTAGTGGACGGACTAAAAGTTAAGGTGAAAATCCCCTAATAAATAGTATAATTAAGGTAAATATCCCAAAGTATTTATAATTGTTGGCCGAATAAATTAATAATTGCGTGCGTCGCTTTTTTTGTTTCTTTTTTTCTTTTTTTAGAGAAACACTAGGTATTCTTTTTATTCATACTCCACATTTATTTATTTTAATAACCTCGAACAGTTAACATCATTATTAATTAGCATTTTAGTATCTTTTTGGAAAAACTAGAAGACAATTAATCACTGTACTATATTGTTTCCCCCTCAGATTTTGCTAAGCTATATCACACTAATTTATTTTCGTATCTTAGGACAAAAATAAATTCAAAAAGATCCATCATAACATTCGTTCACTTTTTTGTGAAATCCTGTTGTAGACGGAAAAACAACTTTGTAGTTTACAAAAACAAAATATATATACTCATGTCAATTGGTTTTTATCTTCGCAGCACAACATATTAGGCAGCAACTTAGACTTTAATGACTTGAATTAGGATTAGTATTTTGAAACCTAAATAAATCAATCTTACTTTGCGACGGAAAGGTAATTAGTTTCGGCTAAGTCACTAATTAATAATGTGTAGTTCATACTCGAGAAAACTAAAAGGTAGTAAAAGAGAATTTCTAAACTAATATGTATGGTGACATCATGATCCTAATGAGTACAGGGCTAAATAGTTTCTAATTGAACAATAAAATTAGCTTTGAACACCAAATAACGTGGCACTTTAAGCGGTCAGTCTTTCCCTACCTAGGCATAATCCAAAAACTAGGGTTTTTTTTTTTTTTTTTTTTAACAATTCCTACCTAGACAGTCTTTCAGCACCATGGAATAATTTAGTTAAACTGTCTAGGTAGCTTTGATCTCTGTCTAAATAATTGACAACGGATTTCAATCATTTAAAGGTAGTATTTTGTTAAATCGATGTAAGTAAAACTCGTCCTTATTGATGGGTAACTAGATTCCATGGACCATGATCATCATGACATGGTCATATTCCATGGTTAAGATATTGGCATTTAAAATAAATAAGTAGTATTTTTAGATATTTGAATTTCAAATAACCAGTTAAGATTATCGAATATTTATAACAGAATTTACAATATGTGCAAATTATATCTACATTCAAGTTTAAATGTCAAATATTTGTATTTAAATATTAAGTAAGGCTTATCTCTTAGAAGCCTATAAATACAAGTGAATAAGCCTCCAAAAACCCAATTCACAATTTGACAGATTACACCACTTGTAATTCTGAAATATAATGAAATTTTAAGTACTGAAAAGAGGACATATTTTACTCATTCACAGCGAACCTCTATGACTTTCTAAGTTCTTTATTTATCTGTACTTTACTTTTATTGTGTTTTGTATTATCTTGCGTCTACAATAGTTCTCAAGAATCTCTATTACTACGGGATTTGTTAGGCAAGTTTTACCCATCAATAATTGGTGCTAGAAGGATGGCTTGAACCCCTGAGCCTTAATTAACCAACAAAAACCCCCTTAAGAATAGTCCAATGGCGAGATCTCGTAGAGATCCCATCACCAACTCATGTGTCGAGAAGGCTAATTACCAGGACGTCTTACCTTGAAAGTCATGTCAAAGAACTAGTGACAACTGTCTAAGGAGTTGTCGACAACTTTAATGAATTACAAAAGCAGGTCATGCTATTGCTCTAGGGTTTACAACAACAACAAAGCAACAATAACATTAGGCTAAGAAACATTGACCGCCAAGAGATCCTAACTACTAACAGTTCTAGCCAACCTCCTATGGCAGTTGAGAGCATTCAACAATAGGACGTCCAGAACGACGCCTTCACTGAGGCAACTGGAGATACCCATAATGGAAGAAGTGGAGATGTTACTAACCTATGAGCAGAGACCAGTGAATGATCTATTTGTAGCCAACATAAGAGGAATTATAGAAGGAACTTTTAGTGGGAAAGGAGTTTGACCATGCAGCAGCAAAAGACAAGAGCTAACTTACCTCCGAGGCCATTGATAATGAATCCAATTATTAACTTAGGGACAGCCCAAAATTTGGGCCCGTCCAACCCCCAAAGCAGTGACCTCTGGGATCATAGTAGGTTCAAACAAGCTCAGACGTAGGAAACTTGTAGTCACCTTTACCCTGGTCCTTGAATTAAAGGTAACTAAAAACATCTTGGACCGTTTAAAATGGGTAGAAACTTAAATGAATAGGGAGCTAAAAAAAGAAGAGGAAATCAACCATTCGTTTAATCCTGAGGTGATAGCAATACTTTTGCCTGAGAAGTTTAAAATGTCAAAGATCCTCATATATGATGGCACCACAGATCCTAACGATTACTTGATAAGGTATGATTCATACATCAACCTTTGTAGTATTCCTTATGAAATAACTTGTAGAACATTTGATTCAAAATTAGCAGACTCCGCTAGAGAGTGGTTTAAGATGTTGAAACCAAACTTGATCTTAAGCTAGTTAGAATTAGAAAACATTCCAGGCACAATATATTAGCGTAAAGAAGCTTTCAACCCCAAAGAAACAACTTATGTCCTTGTACCAAGGCCTGAATAAGAAACTAAAGGATTGGTTAACTATATACAATAAAAAGGTAACTCGTATCAGAAATTAGTAGGAAGAGGCATGCCTACAAGGTGCAATTAGCAATATAAGTACCAGTATCTCTTTTAGAGGAAACCTAAATGCAAAGTTGGCAAAGACTTAGAAGGAATTCCTATTTCGGGTAACAAAATTCATCAATATAGAAGAAGTCTAGATTTTGCAACACCGAATGCTGCACTCTATCATTGTAAACAACAACAACTATAAATCATTTAAAAAGAAACAACCAAATGACAGCAATTGTGATTCGTCTAATAATGAAAGACATCGCGTGATCGATGACTGTCACCCATAATCCTTTAATAGGTTTTATACTATACTAAACTGAATTGTGACATTGAGGATATTTGCTATACTATAAGGGACAAAGATCTCTTGCGGCACCTACCTCCAATGTTGAAGGATCCCGCCAAAAAAAAATCAATTAAAGTATTGTAGCTTCCACGAAGAAGTTGGCTACCTCACCTCAGAATGTAATGACTTGAAGAAAAAAATTAAGGACTTAATTAGACACGGTTACCTCAAAGAATTCAAAGAAGATTCAAGAAAAGGTGATTAGCACGACGGTAGTAGCAGAGGGAAATGTTGAATATCTTAAGTTTTATTAGCAGTAGCCATTGCTATTAACATGTCTTTTTACGTTATTATGATATTTTATTAGGATGTTTGTTTATTTTGTGTTCAGCATGCCATTATTATTGATAATGAACTTATTGATTCATTCAATTTTTTTGTTTTTGTTTCATGTTTTTTTAGTGGTGATTACACTTTCAATTGCCATTAAAATTACTGGCAACATATCGGTAACCTACAACAACGAAACCTACAAACTCCACTAAGTGCAAGGAAAGCTACAACAACTACTAAGCCTTTAAAAATTCCTTCTTAAAGGGAGAATGATAAAGCGGGTGCTAAACGACCATCCATATATCATATAATCATGATTACGACTACCACCAACAAGACTATCCAAAGCTAGAGCCAAGGCTCAACTAAGGACAGAGGGGTAATGTCGGCTGTTAGAAAACCTCAAACAATTCCTGAGAAAAAATGAGAAGACGAGTGTCGAGAAGCATCCCAAAATTAGAGAATTAAAACAACTCTTAAGGGAAAAACGAGAAGATAGTGGTAAAGAGCCATTCAACACAAGTAAGATTCTTATCTTCAAGCAATTCCCTTTTTAAGAAAAGAACGAGAAGATGTTGGCCGAAACACAAATCAAACGGCTTAATGTTACGTAGCAAGTCAACAACTAAGACAAAAAGATGGGATTGGTTGAGATTTAAAAAGTTTGAAATGACGTGGAAACATTCAGAAACGATTTGACAGTTCCAAAACCTGAGGCACGTGTCAGCTACAAGGCAATCATGGCAAAGCCATCAAGTTTAACAATGAAGTAGGCCACTAGCCCTGATAGCCGGTAGTCGGAGCCCAAAGCACTTTAGGGTACCAAGATTGAAGCATTTTAGGCTAATGGACAATTGTTGATGGGTAGTTGAGATCCCATGGATCACGGTCATTATGACATAGTCATATTTGCTAGTTAGGATACCAGCGCAATCTTAAAGCAGTGTTTTTAGATATTTAAGTTTCAAATAACCAGTTAAGATTGTTTGATATCTATAACAAAATCTACAATATATGAATATTACACCTATGTTCAAGTTCAAATGTCAAATATTTTTAATTAAATATTAAATAAGAGTTATCTTTTAGAAGCTCACAAATATATAATAATAGACCTCCAGAAACTAAACTCACAATTTAACAGATTACACAACTTATAATTCTGAAAATACAACGAAACTCTAATCACCGAAAAGAGGACGTAGCTTTCTTATTCATAGCGAATCTCTATAATCTCTGTGTTTTCTATTTTTCTATAATTTTATTGCATTTTGTGTTATCTTGCTTTAGTGATAGTTATTGAGGATCCACATTATTGCAGAATTTGTTACGTAAGTTTTACCCATCAACAATTATAAAAAACAAGTTCACATGGGAAAGTTGTTCAATCCACGTATAAATACCATGATGATTCAGTAATTTGATGATATGAAACAAATTTGTAATTTAACAATAATCATGTATCTATCACGTAAGGATTTGAAATTTTATAAAAATAATTATTTTCAGTATATAACGTTTTCTTCAACGTTGTTAAAATCGTACAAAAACTAGAATGTATTGCTCTTAATAATGTAAATATTTCAATAAAATTTTGAGTTATCATGCATCAACGATGTAATAATTCTGTAAACTTCGTTGGTTTTTTTTTTTTTTTTGGTCAATTTTAGTGTCATTCATTCAAATTATCAAAATATTAATATGTTCATGTAGTAGTTTACTTATATATATATATATATATAAACGGGAGTTCATAGACCAATGGACAAAAAGCGTAGGTAACAAAATAACCGAAGTTTGTGTTCAACATGCCATGTTACATTTATATAAATATCTTTTAACTAAATTATGCATTTCTTGTGACCAGAGTCCCGCATCCGGGAGCGTCGAGACTCATCAGGCTCTTGGTCTTGAATTTATTTATTTATTTCGCTGGATTCTTGGTCTTGAAATTTGATATCCAAGCTTGCTGGACAATGGACTTTCCAGAGGTGGAAGCAGCGTGCGAGATAGAGATTCTGTTGGGGTGGAGCGGAGATCGGTAATTATTGGTTGGGAGCATTGTTACCATCAGTTGTGTTTAGACTTTTTCTTTTGTTTTTCTCAATGCTGTGATTTTTTTTCTACCCCAACTTGACAATAGTCAATTAATTTTGTTTTTAGCGGTGTTTTGTAATAGCTATCTCGATTTTGGTGAATCGGATTTTTTTGACAGCAAATATTTTTTCAAACAACCATATATTTGCTCAATTGTTAGTGTGCTTAATTCGGTATTAATTTTTGTAACTCGGTATATTTTCTATTCCCCTTGAGTGTTTTATTTAAGTTTACTAGTGAAACCAATTATATATTAAGATCGTAATTTCAGTTTGAGGCCATATATGTCAATGTTGATATTTATATTCCATGATTTGAAATATATTTTCCCTTTAAAAAAATTGCATATATTAGCAACCTACTCTAAGCTAATATTAACGAAGCAATCTCACCATTTAGCTAAACAAAGTATGCCCACTAGCGTTAAAAGAACATGCCAACAAGCATACGCATTGCCAATTCCAATTAAAATACCCTGCCACAACCAAACAAACTCCTTCAGTTCAGGGGCTGTACCTGAACAAAATGTTAGGACCATGGAACCATTCTTTGCCTTTATTAGTTAGTCATTTCAAGATGATTTGAAAAAAAAAATGTTGTTAAAGTTAATCCTTGACTTGGACCTGTTTGGCGTGCCAAACTTGGTCCCATCTCTCTTAGCTTTGTGTACAGAATTTGGAATGTAGCTAAAAGAAAAAATGGTAGAAAATGAATCCTTTGAAGCTGAACTCCTATGATTGAATAATTTTTTTTAGCGAAAAGAAGAAAAAAGCAGAATTAGCCCTTTTACAAACCTTTTTTCTCTAACCCTTCGAGAAGTACTTGATTACTCGTTAATATTTTTTCTTTTAGCTAGTCCTCTTAGTCATCAAAATTTAGAGGCAAAAAGGGGAGGAAAAAAATGGCTGAAAAAAGAGATACCGTTTTCAAATCAAAGCCTTTCTTTTGAAAAGATTGGAAAAAGAAAGAGACCGATTTCGAAATAGAAAGCGATAAGGCAGGCACGTGTTGATAACCAACTGGAAAAAATAGAAGTGGACGGGACGATTTCATGAGTAGTACAATGTATTATTAAATGGTTTCCCAAATTATAACGCTTGCCGCACAGATAACAAATATATACACACACACAACCAAGTCCCACCTGAAATATTGTCAAACAAAACAAAAGTTATTTTCAACTAAAGGTAAAATATCTTCAAGACATTAAAGAAAAAAATTTCAAGATTTCCTACACTATCTTTCCCAAGTGAAAATGATTTTTACTGAAGTTTCTTTTTAGGATTAGTATCATTTTTTCCCCTAAGTATATGTTCAATCTTATTTTAGTCCTAAACTTCAACAAGTTACATAATCGATTCTCAGACTATTAATTTGATCCTTAATAGTCCTTTCAAAATAGTGTTAAAAAGAGTGTTCATTTTGTCATTTTCACACTCTAGATTTCCATTTTCGTTTTGAAAGTTGTAAATTCTCAAAAAATATGTACTCTGTTATTATAATGACAAAATTCACTTTGATTAAAACACACTTGATGTTCACGTGATCATTACAGTTTGGCTTCTAACTGTTTTTTAAGAAGAGGACTATTATAGGACAAAATAATAGTTCAAAGACTAATTCTAAGATGTTTTAAAGTTTGTAAATTAAAATATGATTGGACTTATGATTCGTAATTAAATATGAAATAACGTGCTTAACTCACGCCTTCTTTTCCATTACCTTTAAGTTAATTAGAGCGCTTAAAAAGTACACAGAAATCCAATTAACATTAATTTATGCATTATCAACAAAAGAAAAAACATTAATTTCAGCATAGATAAGCAAATATACTTGAAAATAGACCTGGCCAAGAAAACAATGGAGGGGTAAAATCCCCCAAATACCCGCATTTATGAGTAGAGTAGTATGTACAAATAAATGCACGCCAAATAAATTAAATTAGAATATAAAGCCATTCCAAACAGATTCTGCATTTTCAGGTTAAGATACAAAGAAAATCCTAAATTTAAGACATAAGTAAATCATCCTGTCTATAAACTAATAAATTGGATTACAAAAGCCCAACAAATATAAATCATCATCGTCATCATAGAATATAAAAGAAAAAAAAAGATTTAAGCTGCCCAACTGCTACTTGCCTTTTCAACATCATTCTCAAGTCTTAATCTTAAACACTTAAAAAAAAAAAAAAAGGGTAAATTAGTAATTACAACATTGTGCTTTTATCAATCTAGCTATGGAGGTCTATGCTTTTTGGACAAATGAACCTGCCATACAAAGAACCAAGAAAGGTCAAGAAAATGAAACATAAAATGTTAGGATGAATCTTGTTTTGGTCATAGAATATAGAAGTGAGTCTTATCAAAACACCCTACAACCAGTCTGGTTTTATAAAATTGTCCTATAAAAGCCCTTCCATCCAAAATCTGCTAAAACATGGATGAAAAATGACATGTGACAATCATGTTATTTTATCTTAAATGCCCATATACTAAAAGACTTTTAATGACATGATTTTATAGATCGAGGACTAGTCATGGGACCTTCTGAATAATAAGGATCAAAAAAGAATTCACCCCTAAGTATGGGGACTAAAAATTAGATTAACCCTTAAAGTCTCATCTAATTTATAACACAATTTAGATACACAATGAGCCGACAAAGAAGGCAAAAAAAAAAAGACCTTGAACTGAGGAAACCAAGGAGGTCCATCATTTATATTCAATCAGCAAGAAGATCAAAACAATATGAGCTAGTTGATTAAAACCGTGTTGGTTGCTGCAGCATTTGAGAACCAGTTGATTGTGAAATCAACTGCTCTGAACTCAGGGAGGGTTTTATCATGTGGTTGGTGCCAACTGGGTTGCCAACCCCTTGTCTAATCAGCTCTTTACGATTAACTGTATTTGCTTCAGAGTGTGAGGATTCCATTAGCGTTCGTATCTGATCATAAGATTACCGATTATTGTAGAACAAAATTTTATACCAAAGGAAGTGTATTGAATGAAAAATACATGTAGAAAATTATCACTTACCATGTCTAACCGTTTCTTGTGGAGATCACTTGACAACTGCATGTTTAGAATCAAGAGATTCACATAAGTCTTTTAAGGAAGTCATTAGTAATTGAAAGCTAGTTAAGAATTAAGACATTCACAAAGTGCTTTAGAGGGCAAATGTAATAATGAACATTAGCTCCGGACCGTTGGCCAAAACAAAAAATTAAAGGAATGAAAATGGATAAATCAACTAGCTTTATACATTGTTACAAGCATGGGCAAGTAGTAATTCTATGCTCAACTTCACTACAAGGTATTGAATTCAAATCAACTTGCTTTATACTATTTTCAGGGGGGGAAAAAAAGAAGCTGAACATTCAACTAGATGGATTGATCAAATTTAGCTTGTGAATCACGTAAATAATTTACAAAGAAGTGCTTGGAGCAAAAAAAAAAAAAAAAAGCTCTAAAAATAACACACCTGTCAGGCATATATTACTATTCTATTCCTTGAAACGAAAAGTATCAACACACTCAATACTTACAGGTTTGCTTTGGTGCTTCTGCTCTTCAAAACCTGGAACAGTCAACTGCCAATTCTTTTCTGCAAAAAACATGACTTAAGTAAGCTCCAATTTCTTCAAGAAAAATGAGTTCAACAGTGTTCCAATTTGAAATCTTATAGATATGTAAAATCCCCGCGCACACCTATAAACCCAACCCCCCCCTGCCCCGCAACAACAACCCAACACCAAAAAATAAATTAAATTAAATTAAAAAATTAAATAAAAACTATAATACAAAGTACTATACCAAGCTTTATAATCTCAATCTAAAGGTTGTCCCATCAAAAAATAACTAGAGCATTCAGATAATCCTAGCGAATAACTGCACTAAATACTAGAGATTAGAAAACACTAACTTGAATACTTTATCAAATGTCATGTTAGATCTAAAAAATAAAAAATAAAAAATAAAAAAATAACCAATGGAAGTCCTTGCCTAACAGGCAAGAAGTTCAGAGTTCAAAAGCAAGGGTCCACAACAAGTTCAGGAGACACTAATTACTCAAGATATTGTAAGAAACATGCATCACCAAAGAGTGCAACTAAGAGTTCCAACAAGGCAAAAGAACGGACCTAGGTGTAGCAATAAATCCTTGGACTCTAGGGTTGAAGACTTTCTATGCTTTGCCAAGCTGCACGCAAAAGTTGTCACCTGCACATAGATAGGACAAATTTTATCAGAAAACCTTGAAAATCTCAGGGGAAAAAAATGATAAAACATGCAGGACTTTCAACAGAAGGTAGAAAAATAACAAGCAATAAGGCACACAACACCATGACCGACCAAAAAGCTATGATTTCATGTATTTCCATAGGTTTCACTAAAAATTTCTCAAAGAGAAATCTGTATTTTTTAATTGTAAGCCAAAGCCACAACGCAGGAATTTAATGGGTCATAGCTGTCCAAATGGTGTTTCTTCAGAATTGAAACTTCAGCCACCCAACCATTAAAATGTGGTTCTTACAACAATGACATGGAAACTTACCGTATATGTTTCTTTTCCAATTTTAATTGCATATAATGCAAACTCGAAATGGGAGGAAATGAATGCAGTCAAAAATTGGAAAATGTTATATAAAGTTCCCAAAAGATCTACAGTGAAATATAGTTTCAATACCAAAAACTTACCAAACTACAAATCCTATAAACTCTGGACTGAATTCACAAAACCAATCAATGCCTAGCATGATTTTGATACACAACAGACTGTGTACCAAGAGAAAAAATATATATATGCATATATATATGTTTATATTTATATACATATTATTGAATTCTTCCATAAGATCCCTGCAAAAGCTTTCCATACTTTCCTTTTAAAGTTCTGTTACTAGAGACTACATTTGACAAAACTTCGGAGGAAAAAAAAAATAAAGAAAAACAACACAAAGCAGCAAAGAGATGATTAAGAGATAGACACATTAACCTGAGTATTAAAAACATGCACAAATATCCAGGGGAAAGTAAATTGCGGAAAGAAAGTTTTATCTCACAGAGTCAATGAAGTCATCCGCAATCTCCAAGAGGAAGTCTTCAACTTCCGAATCCAATTTTCCATGTGAATCTACCTGGACGTGCAAAGGACATGACAGTGAATACAATTCATCTCAGTAGGACATGCAAATTGGAAATCTACAAAAATAATAACAAGGTGAGAATTCACGAAAGACCTGTGAGACTAAATCCTGTATCTTTCTCTTCCCAAGAAGTTGATTTGTCGCCTCTGTTCCCTGGCTTGAACTCCCCCCTGGTGTAGTTGTTCCAGATGCAGTAGCATCAGGTTGTGATCCTGTTAGACTAAGAGACTTTTGGCCTGAGGGTCCATGAACCCTTGGGGAATGCTGCTGCTGCTGCTGCTGCTGCTGCATATGTATGGGAGGTTGTTGCTGTGATTGTTGCTGTGGCAGCTGCTGTAGTTGCTGTGGCTGTTGCTGTGGCTGTTGCTGTGACTGTTGCTGTGGCAGCTGTTGTTGTGGCTGCTGCTGCTGCTGCTGATGCAACTGTGGATGCCCCATTGGGGACTGCTGCTGCTGTATGATCTGCGACAACTGTTGGTGGTTTAGGCCCATTGAACTTTGATGCAACTGAGTAGATGAGGCTAGCTGCTGCTGCAAGAGTGCCTGCTGCTGCCTCTGCTGTTGGAGACGGAATGAAGGTGACCCAGGGCCAGAAATTGATGCAATTTGCTTCAACCACTGCGGTGACAATGTGTTCTGCATCATAGCTGGCTGTCCATTCTGAGCCAACCCAGATATCTGATACGCAAGTGAAGATGTCCTTGGTAAGCTTTGAACCTGAACATAGTATTATTAGAGCGGAAGTGAGAACAATAGATTTTAGATTTTAGATTGTTCACGTCTGGAGAACCCAACATAATGCTCTTAATATGCCAAATTATATATAAATGGATCTCTATCTAGAGGAGCAAAACAATGATACTACGGAAGACAATGAAGCTTAGGATGCAATAACGGCTAAGCTGCCTCACTCATTTAAGCCCAAAAGTCTCACAATTTCACACTCTCCAATCAAACTCATAACAAATGAGCTTCATTGTTATGGAAACAAGGTCAGATTACTAATGCCAAGCCCAAAAAATGCAAGCGATATGTTTGCGTGCCCATCTCATTATTGATAAAAGTCGGACCCATGGGATCAGTCAAATAAGTTAAAGTACTTGAACACAACGTTAAAAATCAACTATATAGGCAGTTTCTACTTTAAGAACCGACTATATTTCCATACGCATAATGGCATAAGGAACTAAAGATTGACGTGGAACGTGAAACGAGATAGAACACTGATATAATCAGAAGAAGATAAATAGAAATATTTTGGAATCACGAAAGTAACAACATGGTAAAGCGCAAAGCTATCACATACCTGTGGAGAGTTGAGCGCACTTTGTTGCGACAATTGCTGCCTCAGCTGGCCCTGATTCATTCTCTGCTGAGCATAAGAGGGGAGAGCCCCATTCGATCTTATTTGTGCGCCCAATCCCATCATCCCCATTGCTTGCATTCCTTGCAAGGTTTGCCCGGCAGAGTTACCTGGATGGAACTGGGACGCTTGTACTAACGCAGTCTTTTGCCTTGGCTGCATTCAAAATCTCCTCTGGTTACTAAAGAATTAGACTTACAATTTGGAAAACACAAACCTTAATTTGCTACTTATCCATCAAGAACAATAACTACGCACCAAAACTCGATATGGCATAATCTAAAAAGCTTAATTCTACATGGATTTCATTGCAATTATGATTCTCTTCACCTAGAAAAACACAAACTTAGTACAAGGAATAGTAAAAATAAGAATAAAAATAAAGATTCACACCGAGGTCAGGATCTGGTTCTGCAAATTGAATTGCGCGGGAGCTGCGGCGGCAGCACCAGACAAGACAGGCAAGTGACCGGTCTGTCCGATCAAAGGCGACCTAGTCAAATTCGCCGCGGCGGCGCCCATTTGATTACTCTGCTGCTGCTGCTGATTCTGCTGCTGTGGCTGCTGATTATTCTGCTGCTGAATCGCAGGGGACCCACCAAAGTTCATCTGGCCGTACAACCCGGCTTGTTGCCGCATCACGTTCATCCCCATATTCGGCTGCTGCTGCTGAATTTGGTTGAATCTGGACATGGACGGAGACCTCTGGAGGCTCTGCTGGAGCTGGTAATTGGACATGGGTTGGGGGTTGACGTTTTGCTGGACCAACGGCTGAGATTGCTGCTGCTGGAGGGGGGGCTTGGACTGGTAATCCAATCCGACGGCGGGATTGATCTGCTGCTGCTGCGGGAGGGGAGGGGACGAGATTTGAGGGGATTGGGAGAGGGTCGAGTGGGAAGGAGAAGGGATTGGTGGGTGGTTCATGGCGGAGGTCTGTAAGCTCGATTGGTTTTGAGGAATCATCGTATTGTTCGTGACATTCGATGTCGTCGGTGTCGTCGTCGTTGCCGTCGTAATTTGGTCGGCGTTCGGGTTTGGCGATGACACTGCGTTTTCCGCCATGGATTTTGCTCTTTTCTCAAGGGATTGTATCTCTGGGTTTCGTGAATTCAGAAACGGGAAAAAGAATAATTCATAGCGGAAATTCTGAAACAAAAGAATAAAAAAAAAAGGGTTTTTCTGAATATTTCTGAATTTCAGAGAGCGAGAAAGAGGCAGAGGAAGGAGGAGGAGGAGGAGGAAGAGGAGAAAGAAAGGGAGGTGAAATCTGGACCGTCCACGCCAGCAAGGGGTCCACTTTGGATGGGTTTGATTGCAGCAAGTCATGAAGATTGGGAAGTCAACGAATATTTGGTGGAAAATCTGGGCCGTTGATCAGTTGTGGATTGTGACGTGGCGGTGTAGGATGGGTTTATTGGGTTGGATTTCGGATAATCGTATGATTGGGGTTTCTTCGTTGAAAAGGAGTATTAAATTAAGATTAAAGAGAAGTGTGTGTGTGTATGTGTGTGTGTGTGTGTGGGTTTGAAGGCTCGGAGGCAAGTGAAATGCGTGTTCCCTCACTTCCCAGCAAACATACTTGCTCAACTCCACCACTCGTCTGTTGTTCGCCAATTATCTCGCGGCAAAATTTTCATTGAAATTTGAGGTAAAAGGTTAAGGAGATATTTGGTAAAAGTAATGTATTTATATTATATTTAAATATAATATATTAAATATAATTTGTATTAAGATAAAAAATATTTATATTATATTTAAATAAAAATTATTTGAATTGTATTTACATAATGAATATGTGATATGAAATATAAAAATAAAAAAAATAAAAAGAGAAGGAGAATATGTGATATGATTAGTAAAAATAATAAAATAAATAATAATAATTATATTAGATTTAAAATATGATGTGATTAATATTAAATATAATATTTTTACATTTAAATGAAAATTATATTGTATTTAAATGTAATATAAATATAACGAGGTATAAAACTCTTTTTTTTTATGAAATTTAAAATGAAAAATTCAAACTTTATATTTTTAAATAAAGTCAGATGTGATATTACTATTATGATATTTTTGTAACTACCTTCGATAAATATTTTCATTAAAAGCAACTAGTAAAAAAAAAATTAAAAATAAAAACACACACATTGCTTCAATAGTCTTCAAATTTGTAATTTATTTATTTGTTCCTTTTGTTTTTTCTTTTGTATTTTAACATGGAGGTAATGGTTTCCCAAAATCCAAGTTTATTTTACTACTAATATTATCATTATATTTTACACCATGATTTTCAGGGTGTATTATATTACACTTATTTACGTTTAAAAAACCTCAATATTACACACACGTGAGATACGTTAAATATTGGAAACTTAAAACATTTCAAGACACATGTCCTCTCCCTCATTTTTTTTTTTTTTTTTTAAACTTCTCAAGCATTGTCTATAGGCAGCCCAAGTCAAGGAAAGTGTCAATTGCATGCAAAAACACTATTTATGTAAGGCTCAACAATAGCTTGCTTATGTCACTTTGTCTTTCAGATTCTCTTCATTCTTCATTTGTATTTTCCACGACAACCATTATGCAAGAACCGAGAAGGATTTTTAAATAGACGCTTCACTAGTGCAATTACTGGCTTGTATTGCGAGCTTCTAGTCGAAAATGTCGGATCCATAAAAAAATTACCCTAAAGCTCTTTCCTATAACCACACATTCTATACAACGAGGCTGTGTTTGATTGCCTTTTAATGTTTTCTAAAATCAACCCTTAGGAACTCTTATGGCAAAAAAGTGAAGCTTTTTTCCTTATAGTAAAGACGTACTCAGGGGATTTGCGAAAAAATGCTCACGACAAACGAGCTTTGGTTTGCTGAAGCTGCTTCGGAAGATGGTCCCTAGAATGGCAGGAGGTGCATTGCATGTAGTTTGATGCATCTTCTTTACAACTAGGTGTTTGTCCAAAGTCATCATCTCCAACAATTTTCTACAGCTCTGCAAAAAGATTTAGGACTAAAATGAGCATGCATTCACAATCAATAATCTTATTTTAACGCCAGTTCTAACACACGCATTAGATGATCGAAAGTGCATTATATGATTGCTTTAACAGGTTTAAGAAATCTCTAAAGTTATCCAGTCATGGCTATGGGATGTTTGATGACGACGAGATTAAGAGCAATCAAGTACACACTCTCTCTTTGCATAGCACATATAACAATCAAAGGAAGCATCTCCCTTATGAGAATTTTTTACTTTTCCAACAAATTTTAAATGGCATGGTAAACTAAACTAACATACTAGATTGTTGTGCTAGACCCAAAGAAAATGAATATCAGAAAATAAAAATCTCAAGATAATCCCAACGGGTGAAATTGAGTGGCGTACCTGAGGATTCAACACCTCCATCTGATTGATAATTTCATCCTAACATACAAATAGAAAAACAAAAAGTTAAAGTAAGAAGACAATAAAATATCTGTTTAAAGCCTTACTACAAAAAGCTAATTGTTCAAGTTTGATATAACTGGGACCAAAAAAAAAAAAAAGAACATCCTACACTTATATCAACCAATGCCACCCGCAAAAAGAATGAAAACAACATAAAAACGACCAAATCAAAGGGGGGAAAATGGAAAAGACTGTAAGCAGAGCAACATAAAAGCCCTTTTTGGAAAAATTAAACAATAGCAGTCAATCGTTTTCTTGCTCAATACGGAGTAGACCATTGTCATCGCCAAATGCCTAAATCCATAGACACAAACACTGGAATCTCTTAATAAAAAAAAAAATAGATGGATAGATAGAATGATGTCAATCGGTTATATATCTTTTGACACAAACTTGGAGCAATTTGCATAAACGCAAAACACTGCTTGATTTGGTCAGGTTACATTATTCAAAAAAAAAAAAATATGAGCTTCTATAAATTCTAGCTTTTCTGTTCCGTAAACCACAGATGAAACTAATGCAAAATAAACCATGATTACCTCCAAAATCCCTGGATTTTGCATCACTAATCCAAGGACACGTCTTCTTAGTCCTTTGTAGATAGCCTCATTAACTATCCCATCTCCGTTCATCCATGGCAATATTGGCACACATACTTCACCAGAAGAAAGTAAAGATTCATCTGATTTATCCCCTCCAGGTAACACAAGTTTTCCATGCATACAGTCTTCATGCACGTTGCTAGTTTGATTATCAGTAAAGGGATCGGTAACCTCTTCAGGGAAATTGAGAACGGACACTTTGTGTACGTCATTAGCATTCGCGTCGATTTCTCCCTGTGCATAAGCACCACCAAGATCATGGAAGACTAAGGGGCTGCTATTACCTTCTATGGTCTCTGCCCTGTCCACTGCTGATGTCAGACAATACTTGGAACCATACAGAGCATCGACAACATGCACAGAGTCAAAAGCATTAACCTGTGGAGGAGACAAAAAGCCAAACACATAATTTCTCTTTTGAAATTGTACAGTTCCAGATTGAAACCATTCATTCATGCAATTATATTTAAAAAATAGTAATAATAATTAATTAAAAGGTCCTCAAATTTAAGCTGCAGCTGTATAATAAGTCATTTTAAGTATGGTTATTTGGATTATCTGAAACCAACTTTTCCTTCTCCAATAAAGTTTGTTTCCACTTGTAGATATGAATAACCAATTAGTAGAGACCCTGTTTATTTATTTGTTCAGAGGGGTTGTGTGAATCGTGTGTGTCCAAAAATTAGAAGACGCTTTCCACATATGCATAATAAGGTTACTCTGCAGTAACATAATTCTAGCAGTAATCAAGGTTATGTTTACTCTAACGCCAATTATTGCTAAATCTAACCTTTAAAACTCGTCCAAAGGTTTGGAGCACAGAAATTATATGTTCGGGCAACTTTTTACCTGAAAGGAAACAAATAGAAGTCATCCATTTGGATTTGAAGGTATAATATCATCTTACCAGCAGTTCACTTAAAGATACATAAGCCATCAAATGCACTCATAAACTCCTGGTATTGTACCTGGCATTTTTATGACTTGAGAAACTTCATTGATGCTCAAACCTTGGTCACCAGCCTTCCGAATGGCAGCATATACAGCCTTAAAAACCTCAGGATCAATAGGACTGGTTTTTTCATGATCAGAATGTATTGGAAGCAAACATGCAGCATAACTTGCCATCGCCATCCAAGGTGACTCACTACTGTTCTCTACCGTAGAGATGGTGCAGCCTGAATTTTGCATTTCCTTTACAAGCTCCAACTGAGAAAAATTATTGGTTCCTGAAGTAGTGTCACTTGTATTATTTCCATCATTGTATTGTTCATCAGTGCAAGTATCTCTGAATAAATCGACAGCATCAGCTGTAGAAAATCCTGCCCGGTGTATGGATACCATTATACCTGGAAAACCTTTTTCTCGGCGAGAAATTATTTCACCTTCTGATGCAACCAAGAATTTCAGTTTCTTACACTTATTACCATCAGGAGATTCATTAGTATCGATTTTTCGCTTCAAGCCTCTTGTATCCTCTGCCTCTCCAACACCTTCATCTGGCAAGCATAAAGAAAGAGATAATTGACCTAAAGAAACTAGAGCAAACAAATGGAAAACGTCCCCACACTGTAAATCGTCACCGAGATTAAACCCTCCTCCTGTAAGATCTGTCTCTCTTTCATGAAGCCAATTAGCAAATTCAGCAGCTCTAGTTCCTGAATTAGTCGGAAATGGTGACTTCGAAACATTATGGATGAACTGTTGTGAAAGTGAAAAGGGTTGATTACCGTTACCACCAACCTGCCAATAACAAAGAAAGTTTATTCAGAACAAAATAGATACTGGGAATAATCAAAAGGGTCTCAGAACGATTTCAAATTGATGGTATCATCTATTTCTATTGCAGGTCTTCACACGTGCAGAAAAGTTTTGTCTATGATTTCTGCATGTCAAATTCAGGTCTTTTTTTAGCAAATGTATTCATCAAACCTCATGCATAACAAGATCCAGTTTACGTCTGCAAATGAGATTCCCAGTCATCATCAAACAACTGTTCAATAATATGAAAAACTGCCTAGGCCTAGCTTCTAATAGGATAGCTCAAACCTTTGGGAGAAATGATTTCTGACATTATATCACAAATGATGAGATATTCTGGCCAAACATGCAGCAGAAAATAACCGTTTTTGGAGTTTAGATCAAAGACATTCTTAACTGGTTATGAAATGATAGGACTTCAATTGGCATCACAAAGAAGATTAATCTAGTTCATCTGCGTGCTCTTTTCGTAAAGCCAAAGATTAACTCTGATGGACCAGAATATAGTTTTGATTGAATTCAATAATTGACCCGGGAAGAGGAAAGATAAAACAGAATAAATATAACAAATTAAAAAGCCTTACCATAAATCTCTTCTCTCTAAGGTAGTTAAAAGCTGCAAAAAGGTCATGCTCTGAGTAGTGCCTTAAAATTTTGGCTAACCTATTGGGCACTGCCGGTGCAGTAGAGGTACTAAGGAAAATAAGCTTAAACAGCTCTACAGCATTTGAAATAGCCACTGATTTGTACACTTTCCTGCTGACTTTAACTTCTTCGTTCAAGAGCTTAATAAACTTTTTATGAAGGCGTTGAGCCCGCGATCTACGGATAGAATTTTTCTGTTGTCGCCCGTCAAGGTTTTGAAAATCCCCGGAAGGAGCAGTTGTTGCAGCTAGTTCAGATTCCTGAAATCCCTGCAAGCAATCCAAAGGTTACAGCAATAAGATGGTTGATATACCTAAAAAAAACACGATGAAAGTGTAAGAGACAAGGTATCACGTGTTTCTCAGCATCTATATTTAGATCAGACCACTCCTCATAGGTAGACCCAACTCTTTTTGATGCCTCCAGTTTAGCCATCCATTTGCACCGCAGAATCTCATCAAGAGCTACTTTAACACCATTGTTATTAAAATCATCCCATGGCTCTTCCTCAGAACCTGTCTCGCTAGTTTGTTTACTGTAGTCATGAAAGTTTGTATCTGTACCAGTAACTCCACCTAATGAATCTTGTGATATGCAATCATCTTTATCATGCAACCTGTTCCCCATCTTCTCAAGGAACTTTACATAGCGTGCACTGAGAATGTTACAAAGTCTCATTACAGCTTTTCTGAATCTTAGATTACTAATTAGTGAAGACATTCTTCGCTTGCAGGGAGTTCGAGGTGCTGGAAGGTCAGGAATTGAATTCCAATCTATGCGGTGATATTTTGGCCCAAGTGCCACACGATATCTAACATATTGGATCACCAATTGCCTGAAAGGATAACATGCAAGATAGTAAAAAGAAACCAGGTAAGCTATAATTGTATCAGAAGATTAGAAAACATTCAGTTTCTTCTCCTTTAGAAATTTGAGGTGGAGGAAATATTCTCCACCAGCTGCAAGCCTGCATCTAAGTACATGGTAAAGTTACCAACATAGAGGAAGGAATTTAAACAAAATAAAAAAGAAAAGGACAAAGAAAAAGGTTTCTTATATTTCCTATAGTTTATCCTTTTCTAATCTCTTTAATAACTAAATAATAGCAATTCAAAGACTGACAACTAAATAATAGCAACCCAAAGACTGATAGTCGCGATTTTCTCTCAATACAATATGAATTGTTAGCCTTTCTTCTTTCATATTTCTAGAGAGCAAAAAGAAACAGGCTAAAGTGCATGCAAAGTCCTAAGCCAAACATAGCAGGGAATTACATATTTGATCCAGGCTAACAAAGCCAGAATTTTTTATTGGGGGGCTAATAACTTACTAATGAATAATTAGAGGCTACTAAGATCAAGTTCTCATTTTTAGGTTGGCTCCTACAAAATTTTATTAAAAAATGTAGGCTACTTATAAAAAAAAAAAAATGTTGAGTCCTTCATTGGCTCCTACTTTGAATCCAGTACCGGAAGATCCCAAAATTACCAGAAGCCAACTATATGCTATTATAACAGTACGGGTTATTATGAAGATTCTTCCCATGGTCAAAATTAATGTCGCATATGCTTTACCTATCAGCTTCCTCTGTCCACAAAAACCTTCTTTGCCGTACTGGCTTTACCCTCGAAAGGGACGACCTACTAATTACTGAATACTGATCCTCATCATCTCCATTTGGTACAGGATCCCCCCCATTTACTAGATCATCATCCTCCTGACACACTTGCAAATCCGTCTCATGCTTTTCTGGAAAGACTAAAAGTTCTTCTCCTTCCCTGAGTTGGTTCTTGGTATCAGGCAATGCGACAGAATTCTTCTTGACCAACTGTTCAGTTACCTCCTCAACTTTTCTCAACTTCACCGACCTCATTTCAGGAGATCCACCCCTTTTCCGCAAAGATGAAAGACGGTTATTCCTTAATGTTTGAAAGTCATCCCCTTCACCTGGTAATTTATTAAGACGTGATTGGCGCTTATCATAATAGATGCGTAGCACCTGAAAATTCCATTAAAGAGATGAGAACATGCATCTAGAAAAGGTGACATAACATACAAAATAATATGCAATACAGCATATAAGATAAGTGCAAAACCCATATCCTTAACTCAGTTCTGTAAAAGCAAAGAAGCCATAGGGAGTTAATAGGAAATACTAAGTTCTTAGGAGCTGCTATGTGTGTAAGTGCCAGTTAGAACGAATTGGGGCTGCAGGAAATTTCAGTTAAAAGGTAGGAAATTGGTGGCAAGACAGGACTTATGAAATCCTGGTAACATTAGTAACAATCTTTTTCTGTTGTAGTGATTCAATGAAGAAGTCCTCTTGTTCTTCTTCAGTCCTTTTCTTCTTTTCACTGTTCAAATTCTCAGAAAACGTGTTTTTAATACTATCATATCAATTAGTATGTTTGGGATGCTTCTTGGTTTTTCGTTCCAAACTGATGATGAACACCCCACCCCCCCCCCCCCCCCCCCCCCCCCCCACAACAAAAAAAAAGACGAATCAAACAATGAATGTTAATATAGATGGGAAAAGACAATTTCATCTTAATAAACTAAACTGAAACTGACCTGCTCCAAAGACAAATTGAGATCCTTTGCTATCTTGCTGGAATCCTTAAATGAAAGTTTTCCACTTTGATTGTCCTTCATCACACGCTTCAAGAGCTCAGCCCGCTGATCAGCTGTCATAACTCGAACAGAGGCCCATGACCGGAAAAGGAATACCTGTTAAGGGTGGGAAAAAGAAAATCAAAAATGCTCATCCCACAATTCTACTGAAGGCAAGGCCAGATTGATGGGATTTTCATGGAAGGAAATGTTAGCTATAACTAGATGCAATAGGACCTAATTTTATAGCCTCAGTGGGTTGGAACTTGAAAGAGCAGGAACAGAAGTTCCCAGGAATGCATGTAAGTAGTTTAGTAATGCATTTAAACAAAAAGAAAAATGTTGCTTTTGTGCATACTTCATGAACGGCAGATCCAGGGAATGCATGTAAAGCGGCTCTTGGATCAGCAGCTGCATAACAGTACTCTAAAGTTTGCCAATACTCATCAACAACTTTTCTACTTGAGAGGACAAAATCATGTCTGATTCGTGGGCGAAGATCAAGAGGTCTAAAACGCAAAGATATTGCATCTTTTGAAATTGGTTCCTCAATATAAGGTTTTAGCTCCATTGCATGTGTAAAGGTTGCTTGCAAGAGTTGGGATCTATCTTTCTCACACTCATCACTTACCATCCGAAGCAACTGCATTATAAAATAGTTGTTAAGCATGATAGCTACTAAAAAAAATCCAAATCAAAATCAAAATAAAAACACGCAGAAACCCTAGCCAGGGTGGGTCCTTGTAAATTCACATTTCAAAAAGTACACAATATAAGGACCTGCTCAAAATTGGCAAATATTCAACGTAGGGATTAACTGATGAGACAAGAAAAACATTCTGAATGAGAGGAACCCATGCTACCATCATGAAGAAACAACCATACCTTTAACCGTCGCAAAATATCAACAATCAATGAGAGCCTTCTAGTTGCATGAGCATCCATCAGAGACTTGTACTCTTCAACAGGAAGATCAGAGAGACACAATCCTCTCTTGCACTTCTCAATCATATTATCAAATGATTGAGTTGATCCAACAACTTGTAAGAACAGCTCAATGGGAATGGCCTTAATTGCTGCTTCCAAACAAAATAATTTGATACTACTGTGAGGATTGCTTATATCAATCATGGGTTTTTCATACAATGAAGCAATATTAGAACCTTCAGAACCATAAAGGTTCTCCCATAAGAAGCAGTGTAGCAGCTTTGCACGAATCATTTTTGCCAAAATAAAACCATTAGCACGCATGGCTTCTGATCTAATCGCTTGGGCATCTGAATTGACATGAATCTTAGTTCTCTCAACATCATTAAGTAAAGGAACTGCATCATTATTCTTTGAACGAGATGAGTTATGGCCACGACTTTGGATCTCAAAAGACCTTGTTCGGTCATAAATTTCAGAAACTAGTTCAGGAGGTAAGCTTTGAACAGAAACAGATTGGTCTAAAACCACATGAATGCGTCGGCTACTGCCACACTTCGTGACAACTGGAACATTGATTTCCATGCATCGGCAAAGCTTTCGTTCCTGAAGTTTGTTTAAAAGTCGAACAATAGTTTTTTTGTCTGTTCTGGTGGATTTGTCTTTTTCAAGACTCTCCAGCCACTTATGCAGCTCGGGTATAACGATGAACTTCTCATTCTAGGTAGGGGACAAAAAAGTTTTGCTTTTAAAACCATGGAATAGTAGATCAAGAAAAATATTTATTTCAAGCAAAAAAGCCCTAACGCAGTGATTCATGAAACAGACCTGCAACCGTTCAAGTATCATCTTCTCCCTTCGCACACTGTCCACTGTCAAAGATGGATGCCTGTGATGCGATCCAGAGCTAAATGGCTTCAATGCAACAGGTGTTGTGTCCAATGGAACAACATCTTTTCCCTTTTCCACACTCACTAAGTCAAGTCCGCCCTCAGAAAAGGTGTCATTCGATTCAAGGAGCATCACTTGTGAATTGCTCCTTAAAAGGCTAGATTCGGTATCCTTCGGGGATCCACTTGAAATCTTGGTATTAATTTTGCTGTTTTTCATATTTTCAGGAGTAGCAATATCACCTGTTAAATTTGAAGGATCAAATTCTGGACAATTATTGACTCCCCTGTCAAGAGCAGCAAAATTATCAAAATTCCTAGTGGAAATTCCGTGATCATTGGCTAAGTTTGGTCCGTTAGGAAAAGGATTAGCCAATTCAGGGTTGCATCGCCCAGGCGTCCAAACTCGATAGACCACGCACTTCTTGTGGTTTTCTGCCTGCAGATCCATTCCAAACCTGGAGAACATGCTGACAAGCCGATTATGGTTCTTCTTGTTGTCAATCCCAAGTCTCTTGCAGACCTATTTGTAGGAAAAACAAATGGAATCTGTTGTAGAAGTGCACCATTCATCTATATGCATGTTTAAAAAATTGGAAGGAGAAAAGACCTGAAATTATCTATCCTGAATCCAACTTTCACAATCGTTACCTCATCAAGAATGTAGCATTAGCAAGATAATATTCTCATACTTAGTAGCCCAAAGGTAGATTAAATTACATTGGTCTCTTATGGAGTAAACAACGAAGATACAACGTCAAGAGATAAGGCAATCCTTAAATCAAATAAAGAAATGTCAAAGCTACTTCAGTATTTAGATGGTCCTGATAAGTTATTAATTATATATGTGGTAAAATTAAAATATACATATTGGGTTATATATATCACAAACTCAACTTTCACTGACAAAAAGAGTTAGAACTGTTACATCAGGGCAAACACCAACCACACGAGCTGACACAAATTTGGAAATCAAAAACCGCTGGCAGTGTCAATCAGCGAAAATAAATTAAAAAATTTTTCATAGACCCTTGGAGTTACAACAAAAAAAAATTAAAGCAAAGAATAAACTTTAGCAGACTAACCTCCATCACAGTCAAGCCCTGAGAACCAGCAGCATCAATCATGTCATATATCTGATGCTCAATGGGGAGTTCAACAAGCTGATCACTGACTTGACATTGCTTTCCAAACTTTATCTGTTTGTCACCAAAATCATTTTCAAATCCAAGACTCTCAGGAGAAAAGGTTTTCAGTAGTCTCAGAGCCTGCCAAAAGTGCACTAGAAAAATCAAGTCATGATCCATGCACGAACAGGATTACTCCCTGTTCTTTAACATCAATTTTAAGTTTTTAATCTCAAACAGTTGAGTTTGTAAAATTCAATTACTCTCTCGTTGGGCTAACCAAGAGCACCAAAATAAATTAGTAGATAAAATATCAATATTCACTGTAACAGTAGCAATAGTTAGCACTCTAGTCATAAACCTTACATCTTAAACAGTAACTCAGTGGCTTGTAAGGTAAGTTATAGGAAAACAAAGATGAAAAAACTAGTATTTGGCTAGCAACAAAAAAATCAAAGTTTTCCCTTTTTTTTTTTTTTTTTTGTTACGTAACCTTCTCATTCACTTTTTTTCTTTTGGGGGAAACCTTCTCGTTCACAATAGCCTCAAACTCCTCCACAATTTGGGACTCTACCAACCTGGAACAAACCTAGCAGTACAAATACCAGTTAGAAAAATCAGAAAGTACCAACTTAAAGAATAGCTCAATCAAAGACTTGAAATGAAATGGCAATATCATTTACCTGTCTCCACGCTCTATGTTCAGAATGATCTCCAATATAACCCAACTCTTTTTTAATATCCGAAACAACAAGCACCTTCAACAAAAATACCAAGAGAATATCGATTCATAATCAAGAAAAAAAAAATGTTTCGAATCAAAATATTATCAACAACATCAACCTTGCCCTTTGCATTTTCAAGTAAATCACACACTGCCTTCATGGCTGGAAGATAATCTTTCACCACCACATCCTCCTTTATATTTTTGCCTCCAAAACCATCTCCACTTACGGCACTTCCCTTAACACCACCAAGACACTCAGTAGATTGCTCTTCCTTGGTGATCACAAATTTTTGTTGGGAGCCCAAATGCTTAGCATAGCGAGATAAGTACACTAAATTGGTTGTCACACTTGCACTGTTTCTCGATTCCCCTTCTTCAGAGGCGTCTCTCGTCTTCACAACTGCAGATTGCCTCACAATTAACCCTTGACTTTCAAGGCTCTTCAAAACATAGAACAAGTTTCTTCCTTCAATACCAAACTCTTTGGCAAGTTGACTTTGTGTAATTCCATCTTTTCTGCAAAAAAACACAATTCTCATATCTTGTTTGCCAAAATCTTTTATCGCTTTTCTATGTGTACAAGAGAAGAAGAGAGATTTGAACCCGATAAAACGACATAGTGCAAAAACTGATGTTGTTCACTACAGTCTACCAGAGCTAAATTTTCAATACAAATCTACCCAAACAGCTCACACACACACACACGAGATCTTGTTTGCCATAATCTTCTTTTACTGTTACAAAAGAAAAATTGAGATCCGAACGAACAAAACGACATAATGCAGCATATGGTCTACCAGAGCAAAATTTTGCATACCAAAAAAAAAATGAAAACAATAAACAAGAATTTTACACTAAAAAAAATTAAAACTCCCTAATTCATCCAAGTTCCAGGTTATGGCCTCATCACTGCAAACTTCATAATCACAACAAATAATCCAAAAACTCATAAGAAAACGGATTTTAATAACAGGAGGTGTTGACAAACATCACCAAGATCCCAATTCGAAACTTTCACCATCAGCGACAAACCAATTGAAGCAAATAGAGAATCGTACAGAGCAACGGCAAGGCGCTGGAGAGCGCGTCGCTGGGGCAAAGGAATGGCGCCATTGGCGGAGTGGGCGTTGTAGAGGCCGAGAAAGTTGTCCCCGAGGCGCTCTCCGGCGACGACCTTCACGTTCAAGCTCTCGGCGGAGTCGAAGGACTGCACGGAGGGATCAGAGGGGCTAAAGTTGGCGTTAGGAGCTTCGAACCGGAGGGCGGGGACGCCGAGGAGGCCGGTCCAGAGGGCTTGCTTCAGGCCCGGAGAGAGGTCGAGTTTGGCGGCGGCAAGCAAGGGCTTGAGAGCTGACAAAAGCGCCGGAAGAGAGACGCCGGCGACGCCTTGCGAGCAGATTTCTTCGAGCGCCGACGAGATGATGGAGTCCATGGGCGGAGTACGGGCATGACCGATCGATGGACGAAATGGAGTGTGATCAGAAGAGGAATAAAAAATAAAATAAAAAAACGTTTCGATTTTCGCGGTAGAGCAGAAGTGGAAGTTGGAAGGGAAGGAAAAGAGAGTATGGGGTGTTTGGAAACGGGTTCGAAGTTTTCCTGGGAAAGTTTTGAATCGTTTTGCGGAAGTGAACACAACGTCGGCTAGGTCAATCACACGACAGTAGTTTTATTTTGTAAGTTGTATGTCGTTATTTACTTTAAAAAAAATAAAAATTATAAATTTATAAAAATTAAAATAAATAAAAAAACACACGCGCGCGCGTGCACACCAGTGCCTTAGTAGTTTTGGAAAAAGAAAAAAAAAACATTAAGAAACACATAATGTTGGTCCAACGAAGTTGTGACCGTCAAAGGTGATCCATAGTTTTGTAACTTTGTAAGGTATAAGAGTCCAAAGGTCATAATTCGATGGTTCTCGACTACGTCCAGCCTATGAGCTTGCAACAACCTAGGATTCAGAGAGATCTCAGCAATCTGATAATTAGCGATATATTATCTTTATTCGAGTTTGATCATTTTTTCTGAGTTATGACACATAACGAAATGGTTATTGTACATAGAATAATATGAAAGGAACTCTAAATGATTTAAATAATTAAATCAACCATAATGCGGAAGTATGGATCAAATTTTATTACCTCCGACCATTGATTCGGTTTGTTTTCGGAGTATAATTTCACAAGAATTTGATCTTCTAAACCTTCAACTCTTACTTACTAGATGGTGTTTGAGAAGAATAACTTCGAGAGTTAGACTTAGGAACCAATTTGGACGCACGGGTTCCATTTTATGCAGTTTCTTTCCATCAAAGAAACCACTTTGTACGTGCGAACCAGGGCCAACAATCTCAACCGTTTTCTGAACGTTGAGGATGTGTTTTAAGAGTTGCACATGTGGATCATTTCACGGTTGGTTAACTATCGAAGTTTAGGAGCATAACAACATTCTCCCATTTAATCCACGTGTACCACTATTCACTACAGCAAGAAACAAAACACATGAATCATGGCAATAGGTCTTCTAAATGTGAGTATTATCTTCCATGTATCACAGTATGTCGTGTTTCTCAATAATAGCCCAAACAACTTTATGAATAAACCCTATGTTTATTCTTGGTCCAAAACTTAATGATTTTTCTCATCAAATACGAAAAATATATAAATATGTGTACACAACCATATATGAGAAAACATCACAATTAGAATTTCTTTAATAACATCGTTCTTACAACGAAAATTACATTAAGGAACCAAATCCCATTCTATCTACGTGATCCTTAAATTTCAATGGTGGCATGCCTTTAGTCAAAGGATCAGCGATCATTAAATCAGTGCTAATATGCTCAATGATGACTGATTTATCTTTAACACACTCTCTTATGGTCAGATACTTAATGTCGATGTGCTTACTTCGACTACCACTCTTATTGTTTTTAGCCATAAAGACAGCGGTTGAATTATCGCAATATATCTTTAGCGGCCTAGAAATAGAATCCATGATTCTAAGTCTAGAAATGAAACTCTTAATCCATACACCATGCGAAGTAGCCTCAAAACAAGATACGAACTTGGCTTCCATAGTGGAAGTAGCAGTCAATGACTGTTTCGCACTTCTCCACGATACAACTCTACCAGCTAGCATGAAAACATATCCTGAAGTTAATTTTGTTGAATTAATGCAGCCAGCGTAGTCTGAATCAGAGAAGCCAACGACTTCCAAATTATCAGTCCGTCTGTACATAAGCATGTAGTCTTTAGTCCCTTGAAGATATCTCATTACCTTCTTTGCAGCTCTCCAATGTTTCATACTTGAATTATTCTGATATCTACCTAACATTTCAACAGCAAATGCAATGTCAGGTTTAGTACAAACCTGAGCATACATTAAGCTTTCAATAGCTGAAGCATAAGGAATGTTTTTTATTTATTCCCGTTCAAGATCATTTTTCGGGCACTGGTCCAAATTGAACTTATCACCCTTCACAATGGGAGCTACACTTGGTGAACAATCCTTCATCTGAAACCTCTCTAAAACCTTGTTGATATAGGTCTCTTGAGACATACCTAGAATACCACGTATTCTATCTCGATGTATCTTAATTCTAATGATATAAGATGCATCGCCCATATCCTTCATATCAAAGTTATTAGAGAAAAATTGTTTCACCTCATATAGCATACTCTTATCATTGCTTGCAAGCAAAATATCATCCATATATAGAATAAGGAAACAAATTTTGCTCCTACTGACTTTCTGGTATATGCATTGATCCTCAATGTTCTCTACAAATCCAAATGAAGAGATGACAACATGGAATTTCAAATATCAATGACGTGAGGCTTGTTTTAATCCATATATAAATTTCTTAAGCTTGCAAACCAAATGTTCACGGCCATTAGAGGAAAATCCTTCTGGTTGTTTCATGTAAACCTCTTCCTCTAGTTCTCCATTGAGAAATGCTGTTTTCACATCCATTTGTTGCAACTCAAAGTCAAAATGCACAACTAATTCCATAATAATGCAAAGATAATCTTTCTTAGATATAGGAGAAAAGGTCTCCTTGTAATTGATCCATTCCTTCTGAGTGAATCCCTTTGCAACTAGTCTAATATTGTATCTCTTAATGTTGCTCAGTGAGTCTTTCTTTATCTTAAAGAACCACTTGCATCTAATGACTTTTACACTATCAGACAACTCAACAAGGTCCCAGACCCCATTTGACAACATGGAATTCATCTCATCCTTCATAGCATCGTACCATAAGCTTGATTGATTAGAATTCATGGCTTGTGAAAACGTCTCAGGATCATTTTCGGCTCCAACATTAAAGTCCGATTCCTGTAGATACACGATGTAATCACTAAGTATTATTGACCTTCTCAATCTGGTAGATCTTCTTAAAGTTGTTTCAACATTTTCTTGAAGATCGTGTTGATCAACTAGTTGTTCAACCATTTCTGGTACTTCTTGAACAACTTGATCTACTAGTTGATCATTAGCAGTTTGTGGAATCTCAACAACCGGTTATTAAACACCCGTTGGAACTTGAGGGGCATTAACAATGACAATCATTTTATTACTTGATGTGGAAGGTTGAGCATCAATATGATCTCTTTCAGGAACAATGTCTTAAAATCGATCTCTCCCACTAATGATTCCACAATCCTAGTGCTGTGAGATGGACAATAGAATCTGTATCCTTTAGACTTTTCAGCATATCCAATGAAATACCCACTAATAGTCTTTAGATCCAGCTTCTTTTCTTGTGAGTTATAAACTCTAACTTCAGATGGACATCCCCAAATGCGTATATGACGCAAACTCGGTTTCTAACATTTTCATAATTCAAATGGCGTTTTTGGGACAGTCTTGGTTGGAACTCGGTTTAATATATACGCTGTCGTTTTAAGAGTTTTGGTCCATAATGACATAGGGAATTTGGCATTACTGCGCATACTCCTTATCATCTCCATCAAGGTCCGGTTTCTTCTTTCAGCCACACCATTCTCATTAGGAGATCCGGGATTGGTGTATTGAGCAACTATCCCTTACTCTTGAAGAAACTTAGCAAATGGACCAGAAACTTGTCCATTCTCAGTGTATCTACTATAATACTCTCCTCCTCTATCAGTTCTCACGATCTTAATTTATTTTCCATATTGTTTCTCTACTTCAACCTTGAAAACCTTAAAGGCATCTAATGCTTCATTTTTATTCTGAAGTAAGTAGATATACATGTAATGTGAGAAATCATTAATAAAAGAGATAAAGTATTTCAGACCACTTTATATATCTATATCTGGACAACAGATATTTGAATGGATGATTTCAAGTAATTCGAAACTTCTGTGTGCACTCTTCTTAGATATTTTGGTCTGCTTCCCCTTAATGTAGTCCACACAGATCTTAAAATCAGTAAAATCTAAAGTACTTAATACTCCATCATTTACCAATCTCTTAATCCTATCTTTGGAAATATGTCACAATTTCCGGTGCCACAACATAGAAGAATTCTCATTTATAACACATCGTTTTAAACCAGCGTGAACATGCATAGCATTATTAGTGGCATCATTTTGTAAATTAATAGAAAAAAGACCATTCAACATAATACCATTTTCAACAACATCAGATTTATAAGATAAAATAAAGATGTCTTTGAAAAGTTAAAGGAAAAACCCAATAGTACAAGTCTTGAAACAGAAATCAAGTTTCTAGAACAACTTGGAATATAAACGGTATTTTCTAAATTCAAAATAAAACCATTACTTAAAATTAAACTGCATGTCTCAATGGCCTCCACATGCGAGCCCATCTTATTTCCTGAAAAGATGCATTGTTCACTTCCCACTGGTTTTCGCAGATTTTGTATACCCTACAAGGTATTTGAAACATGGATTGTAGACCCAGAATCAATCTACCATGTGTTATGACCAATATCAACCATATTAGATTCATAACAAACAAATGAGATTAGTTTACCTTTCTTCTCAAGCCATTTCTGAAATTTAGTACAATCCTTTTTCATGTGTCCCTTCTTTTTGCAGAATGAACACTTGGATTCTTTCTTGATTCCATCTTGCGAAGGTATTTTACCTTTCCCTTTCTTCTTAGCTTGCTTGTCATCCTTCTTGTCTATTGCCATCATGACACTCTCATCTTGTTCCATTGTCATCCTACCCTCTTCTTGAACACATATGGTCATGAGTTCATTAATTGACCACTTTTCTTTATATATGTTGTAGGAAATTTTAAAGGGCCCATATTGCTGTGGAAGAGTGTTCAATATGTAATGGACAAGAAACGTTTTAGACATTGTAACCTCAAGTGTTTTCAATTGAGCCACAATATCTTTCATCTTTATGATGTGCTCCCGCACACCTTTTACTGTAGTGAGCCTCATCGATGAAAATTTCATTATTAAGGTGCTAACAAGCGCCTTATCAAAAGTTTCAAACTGTTCATCTATGGCTTTCAGCAGATCTCAGACTTTTCATAGCCTTTGACGGAACCACGAATACTAGCAGAGATATTAGTCTTTATGAACATAATATTTAGGCGATTAGATCGCTCCCATTTTTTATAAAGAATAATATCAGCTTGAGTGCTGGTTTCAGTTATGGCAGGTGGTTCGTCTTTCCTAATGGTATAATCAATGTCCATCCAGCCCAAATGAAGACGAATTCTCTCCTCCAGATCTTCTAATTATCACCCCTTAATTGGAGAATGTCACACTTAAAATCAGAATAGTTCACAGGTTATATAGCTGCACAAATTAAATATACATGCTTAATTCACAATTTTTAAGGCTAAAACTTAAATTATGCTTTACCAATGCAAAATATAAATATGAATCTAGTGACATAAAATTTACCTATGGGTTAAAGTTTTACTCAATTGATTCATCTCAACTGAACAATAAAACTATCAAAATTATGTTCCTTTTCTTAATTCCTGTGGGTAGATTAAGAATTATAATTTTGATATTTTATTCTAATTAATCATACAAAATGCAATATAATTTCCTGTGGGATAAATTTCATTACATCATGTATAATTAATTACAATTTATATTATAATGTGATCTTGACTCTTAAATTATAATTTTAAATAATTAAGGATGCTGTGGCCACTCCCTAATCAAATAAAATCATACAAATCACTTAACATTAACAAGTCATATTATTGCATAAAATCATAAGCAATATCAACAAAATTAATGTACTCTCTTAATTAACTCAATATTGTATGTATAATAAAATAACAAATTTATATACACAAAATCAAATAAATTAATTAAGCACATTAAATAAATAAATAAATAATTTTTGGAAGAAAAACGACAAAAAAAGAAGAAAACGACAAAAATTTGAGCTTCTGGAAACGACATGTCGTTTTTCTATCTGAATGTCACTTTCAAGCTGTCAAAACGATGTGTCAATTTTATTCATAAAAATGACATGTCGTTTTTCCCAGATGACAGCGGCCATTCACCTCATAAAACGACATGTCGTTTTTCTCAGCCAACAAAACGACATGTCATTTTTTCCGGTCGTCTTCAACCTCTAGCTGGGTCTGTAAACCCGTTTTCGACTCGAAATGAAACCTGACGGTTTCTCGACCTTTCAGACACCAAATTAAGCATTTCAAAAGCCTAAATTGATGAAATTCAATTTCCTAATGATCCATAACATTTTTTTTAAGTTTGAACGTCAAAATTGGATTATCCAAACTTAAAAACCATGAACGACGGTTATGGAAGAAAAAAAAATCGAAAAAATTTGAAAAACCAATCATGCTATCAAGGCAGAGGTATTCAATGCTCTGATACCAAATGTAAGGAACTCTAAATGATTTAAACAATTAAATCAACCATAATGCGGAAGTATGGATCAAATTTTATTACCTCCGGCCATTGATTCGGTTTGCTTTCAGAGTATGATTTCACAATAATTTGATCTTCTAAACTTTCAACTCTCACTCACTAGATAGTGTTTGAAAAGAATAATTTCGAGAGTTAGGCTTAGGGACCAATTCGGACGTACAGGTTCCATTTTATGTAGTTTCTTTCCATCAAAGAAACCACTTTGTATGTGCGAATCGGGGCCAACAATCTCAACTGTTTTTTGAACGTTGAGGATGTGTTTTAAGAGTTGCACATGTGGATCATTTCACGGTTGGTTAACTACCGAAGTTTAGGAGTATAACAACATAATAATTTTACTATTGATGTTGTTTATATTTGTGTTTTTTTTTTACTTTTGTTCCATTCCACTTGAGTACATGATTATTAGATTCATTAGTATTATGACTAAGTGGTGTTTATTACGAGATCTATGTTGTAAGTGACTATTTTTCAATCGATCAATCTATTTCATCAATTGTAAATGTTATTTTCAAAAAAGTTTTGTACATGCTCGATTATAAGATTGTCGAAGTATTCGATAAATTTTCCCATCATCGAGTCTCGATTTGTGCCCTCTCACTAAGTTTCATTATATTTTACCAATGAAATCAATATTAGTCGAGAGGTGTATCTCTTGTACGACAAAAATATTTCATTTTTCTATTAATGTATGTATCCTTTTTAGTTTGAATAATTATATTGATTAAAAAAAAGTAGTTCTATGTTTAATTTTAATGGATTTCACAATATGTTTTTTGTTTGTGTTTTTTTTCTATTTAATAATATTATGACACATATTTAATTAACACGGCATCTTAATTGATGTGTTATGATATTTAAATCAAATTGAAACTTTTATTGGCTATTTTGGGGGATAATTGAAAACAGAGTTTTGGAGATATTCTGACTATAGATAAGCTAAATTTTGGAAAATTGTGTTTAGTTGGAAAAATGTGTTTGAACTGGAAAAGTATAAAAATCTTAAAATATATTTAATAAAATCAACATATATCTTATTCCATATATCTCAAAATTCTGTATAATTTTTTTCTAAATAATCTCATCTTGACTTAAAATATAAAAGTTATGAACTTTTAAAATTTAAGTTGTTAATAAAGATTTGAATATATTAATAGTATAAAGTAGTTTTGAGTTGAAAAAAAAAAAAGCATATGGAAATATGGTATGGAGACATCCTCAAATAGGTCCTTAATTAACCATCATGATTTTATTTGAAGAAGACGAAGGAGACAAATGTAAAATGACAAGAGAGTATCACAAGATGTAAAGGTAGAATATTCAACCTTAAATTAAGGAGGAATAAGATAAAAATTAGCTTAAATCCTTTTTCTGTGTTTTGAATATCTAATGTTGTTATTGTTTAAGATGATATTATTAGAGAGTCTACATAGTCATAATTTATAATCATGTAATTAGTTTTCTATTTCAGTTTATTTGTTTATATTTAAATTGTAAAATCCTTGATTTAAGAATTAGGAAAGTTGATTTGTAATTATAGTTAGATTAGCAAAATTGATTCATTGTAATTTATATGTATTCAACATTACATCAATAGAAAGACTATGTCCTAATTTTTCAAATTCTATAAATACAACGTTAATATATTGTTTATCATTTCTAATTCATGTCATTTTATTATAAGCTTTTGACTTATGAATAAGGATGACAATTTATCTGTTAATCCATTTACTTGTAGTTTGACTTAAATATAATAGGAAAAACCTGAATTAAATGAGACGAATTATAAATGGAATGAATTTTCAAAACTTCTAATGAGGGTAGGGACAGATCTAAGGGTTCCCGACTCTATTACCCAGTCTGTTTATATATAATGCATTTTTAACATATATTTATATATATATATTATAATAAATAATATAAATCTATATTTCAATCGATAAAAAAAATTATCCATTTTCATATAAAAAACATGCACATACATATATATTACCTTTTATATAATTTTTAAAAATTTTTAGATTATTTTTGTGTTATATATTTTTATACAGATTAATGGGAAAATCTTGAATCTGACCCATAAAAACTTGTCCTACCTTCTTAACATATATAGATATACGAGATAGGAACGACAAGTATTTCTTCTCATATCACGTCTCAAAATCCGGGGCATAATGTTTAAGGAATGAAATTAATGAATCGAATCGATGAATGGTAGATCCCGATTTCCTAAGTCCACCAGTTTTATCTTATAACTATTTATCATTTATTTATTATTATTATTATTATTATTTTAATTATGCTCGAAAGAACGTACTAAGCATTAAAAATATCATGATAGGTTCCCCATTTTCTCACAGATACATACTTGGATGAAATAAAATAAATTACAAATAATAAAATAAAACTTAAAGTTTACAGTCCCTGAATATTCAAGTTTACGTACATGATTATAAATATAAATTAATAGACTTCTCGTCCTTAGTCTTCAAACTCTGAATTCAACCAACTCGTATTTACTAATCAACTTCCTTCCCTCGGGGTTTACTAATTTTAAACAATGAGCGAAAGGCCCAGTAAGATATTTTTAAATCATTTTTCAACATTTTATTTTGAAACAGGATAATAATATTATATAAATACAGTACAAAATCTTAAATGTGTAATCGTGAATATGTAAATTGTGTCCTTAAATACATCTAGTTCGTGTACGATCCGTATGAGCTTCTCCCACTACAACATTCCATGATAGGTTGTCATCGATCGATATGTGCACTCTTTGCACGTATATGCTGCTCTCGGTATACTTTAATACCAAATTCCATTTTCAAATTTCTTCTAAAAATAAAATTCACCTAATAAAATATATCGTATTATTTTCTAAAAATCCGTGACCAGATATTTTTCTTTAATTTCTAAAATCGTAATATTTCTAAAATCACAGAATTTATAAAACTTTATAAATTCATTTTTTTAAAATCATTTTGGCTAAATCACTAAAAAACAAAATAGACTACAAGGAGAAGATAAGATATCCTACCTATTGTTAAATTAATTCTACTGATAATTTTCCGTACATATTTCAAGATAGTCATTTCTCTAAATTCTGATCAATAAGTACCTAAAACAAAAATCACAGATAATTTAATTATCTATCTAAAAATTCCATAATCATAATTATGGTAAATTTTATTAATTAGTATGCCGTTGATTTTTTTTAATTTAAAACAATATTTTATTTTAACACTGAAATTTTAAAACTATACTTTTAATACAAATACCTAAAATATATATATTTTTTAAAATTTTTGCATGACCTGCCTTAAAATATAGACTCCTCAAAAGCTCTAAAACGCTTAACCTGTATAAAAAAAATTCCATTTCCTAAAACAATTTAAATTTCAAATCAATTTAAATCTATATTTTAAAAATCATCATCATCATCGTTATTGTTATTATTATTATTTATTATATAATATATTTATATATTCATGTAGAGATATACATATAATATACATATATATATATATATTTTCCTTCCGTTTTTGCTTGGAGGAATTGGCCGGCCAGAAGGGAACCCACGGGCGGGAGGACATGACATTCGGACGTGACGGTCGGCGGTGCAGCGAGGGGAAATCAGCAAGGCACGGGGCTAGTTGGCGGCAATCGGGCACGGTTTCACTGAACTGGTTCGGGCGACGGTCGCAGAGCTCTGGTCTTGGTCGGGGTTATGAGCGGCTGGCGACAAGGGCCACAGCTGGGCGTTCGGTGGTGGCGCAACCAGTGGGCAACGACGGGGCTCACGGGACGTTCGCGGGCGACTTGACGGCGAGTGGCAGCTTGGGTGGTCGCGAGGAGGACGAGGCACGGCTTGGGCTTCCATGGGCTTGATCAGCGTCGGGTGGTGGCGAGGAAGACTGGGTGACGCACGACTGGACGATCTGGCGTGGGGGGTTTTGGGCGCAAGCGTGATGGCAAGAATGGAGGAGGCGACGCTCGGGCGTGAGGGGGTTCGGGCTTGGTGGGGTTGGGCTGTTGTGGGTGGAGCCGAAAATGAAGAGGGAGAAGAGAGAGAGAGTGAGGGCGTGAGAGGGAAAGAAACAAAAAGAGTGGGAGCTAGAGAGTGTGAGAGATCAGGAGGGGGAGTGAGAAAACGCGAGGGAGAGGGGGAATCGGTGAGGGGAAAAAGAAGAAGAAAGAGAAAGAGAAAAGAAAAACAGAGGAAGAAAGAATCAATGAGAAAGAAAAGAAAATAAAATTTGAAGATTAAAAGGCAGAGAGCAATGAGAAAACCTTTAAAGAAAGAAATGGATGATAAGAAAAGTAATCGAAGACACGGTGGTTGAGAGACAAGATAAGAACTTGATGCGAGTGATTGCATGTCGCGAATGATTTTTTTTTTTTGTTTATTATTATTATTATTATTATAAAAATTATCCGGTAATTTAAAAATATTCTCAAGTTAATAGTTAATATAGTAAAAATGTAAATTTAAATTCTAATAATTAAATGTTAATTGGCACACCAATATATATATTTTTTATACACTTGCCTGCAAATTTTGAAATTTAAAATTTCGCAACTCAACATTTCATAAGATAGATTAGTAAGAAACCTATCCGCCTTGAACCCCGTTTGCCACCCTACTTATAATGTCTTCCAATTCAGAAAATTCTTGTTTTTCATAAGAAGAAACCTCGTGTTGTTTTAATCTTAAGTTTGGCATCATCAAATGATGTCATTGTCTTAGACTTTTGTTGTCGTATGATCAAACAAACGACCAGTCATGCCAACTTCAAAACTAGATTAAAAAGATGATTTGTCGCTTTTGAATTTTTGATGTTGTCTACTTTAAGAAATGGCATGTATGGAACAAAAAATTTGTTATCGGTTGATCAAAATGACATTTAAATTAGATACATTTGATATTTCAGAATTTTTCTCTTTTATATGTATTTTTTAAATATTTTTACATTTTGTAAATATTTTTTTAGTGTTATTATTTAGAGTGCATTCGCAATTTGTGAAAAAAATACACGAGTCTCATTAGGATGAGAAATTTATAATTATACTGTTATCCTTATTAGTAAATTTTATTATTTTAGTTGGTGGATCAACATTTCAATTACCAGTTTATGATTAGAAATAATTATCAGTTTATTAGTAAAGTTTGTTCATTATTCACTCTCTTTGCAATTCATTATTCAAAATTTTAATGAAGTTTTTTTTAAGAGTTCTTATATTTTTTTATTATAATAAATTTTTACTTCAATATTTTTTAAAATTTGTTAAAAACCCATAATATTAAAAAAAGTTGCAATGAAGCCTCATATATGTATATTTTTTAATCCACTATGTTGTTTAGTTATAATAAAGCCCTTTACGTTCAAAACACATGTTGTCCATTAGTACATTGTAAATTTTGATATGGACACTTGATATTGGAAACCGTATTGTATTTATATTTCATTGTTTTATAATGCACTGAATGAATATGCGTTTGGATATTTTGTATTTGTGTTGCACTCAAATGTAATATGTATTTTGATATTTTGTATTTGCATTACATTCAAATGTAGAGTATTTGATGTAATTGATAAAAATAGATAGAAAAAGGGAGAGAGAAAAAGAAAATATTTGATGTGATTAGTAAAAGTAAGTAAAAAAGTGAATGATAATAAAAATTATATTGGATTTAAAATTTAAAAGTGTTTTTATCTAAACGTAATGCTTTCTTAATCAAATACACATTTAGGAAGCGTTCGGATAACGTATTGTATATGCAATGTATTTAAATACAATGCATTAAATGCAATGCATTAAATGCAATATGTGTTTAGATGAAAAGTATCTATATTGTATTTAAATGTAATGTTTGTTTTGGTGAAAATTATTTAAATTATATTATATATGATATAATTAATAAAAATAGAAAAAGATGAAGAGAGAAAAAGAGTATGTGATGTGATTGGTAAATATAATAGAAAAAGTAGAATGATAAATAATGATTATATTGAAATTTAATTGTGATATAATTAGTATTTGAATATAATATTTTAATATTTATATGAAAATTATATTATATTTAAAAATATTATAAATGTAATACGATAAATAAATATGTTTTTAATTATATTTAAATATAATATGAATATAATAACTAATTTAAATGTCGTTAATAGATATATTTAACTTAAAAATCCAAACCATATTTTTCTACTTTATTTTTTTTGGTTGAAATGTTAACAAAAAAAATTAAAATTAATTTTTAAAAAATCAAATAATTTCAATAAAAATTTTCCATTAATCTTCATTGCAAGCGCAAACTTAAAAATTAAATCATTAAAATGTTAAAACAAGAAAATTGTTAATTATCGAAAAGTTTTGGCTAAAAATACCTAATAAGGGGCTATTTGGTAAATAATTATATTTCAATTTCATTCAAATACAATATAATTTTACACCAAACATAAATTTTGTAACAGTGTTACGAAAATAATTATTATTTAAAACATTTTTAACACAATCACATCAATTTTTTAATTCCTCTATTTATCTCTACTTTTACCAATCACATTAACTTTTCAATTCTAAAATATTTTTTATCTAAACACACATTTCATTCAAATACAAAACAAATATTTTTCAACTAAATATAATATTTAAAAAATAAATTTCATTCAAATACAATCAAAATATAATGCATTTATCAAACGTTTCTAAGAAAAATAAAAATGAAAACAGAATAGATAAGTGAGATATCCGTTGCCTCCACACGCGACCATATCCTGGGATACACAGTACCATGTGTTTTCTCTCCCATAAGACGATGAATATTGAAAGCAAAAGTACTGCAGGCGAAGTAAACGAGGACAACTAGGCAAGAGAGAGAGCGAGAGAGAGAGAGAGAAGACAGAGCGAGAGAGAGAGAGAGAGAGAAGAGAGAAGAGAGAGAGAGTCCGCTGTCAATCAAATCTCATACAAACTCCTATCTCTCTGGTCCATGTGTCCTTCATGATTTCTGGGCCTCCCCGTCCCGGCAGCGTATATGTAGATTCGATTTTTTTTTTTTAAATCTCTCCCTCCCCCTCCTAAACATTCTCGAGAAAATTCATGTTCTTTTTTGCTGAGAAAATTCTTCACCTTTTCGCCTCGTTTTAAAAAGATTGCTTTCAGGTCTTCCATCATGCTCTTCTGTTTCTTCAAGGTAAGACAAAGCCAAATGCTGATTAATTCAATTTTTCTTTTTTCTTTTTTCCTCTTCAAATTAAACACCTCTTGATTATCAATTAGTTTCACTGTTCGATAATTGGCACTGCCTGATAACTTATTCATGGAAAAATCTGTTCTTTTCGTGCTAATTCTGAAATAATGACCGTCTCTTTTCTTCTTAATCTTCTTCTTATTCTTCATCTTGGAGTTTGAACATGTCTCTCTTTCCGTAGAATCTGGAATCAGAACAGAGTCTTCTGCCAAAAAAGAGTGGGTTTTTTGGGGGGCAATTGTTTTGACTTTTTCTGATCGAATTTTTATCTTCTGAGAGACGATTCTTGTCGGGGGTTTTTTTTTTTTCATTTTTTCCAAAAAAATTTTTTTTTTGGGGGTTGGCATTGACTCGGTTCTAAGAGGATTTTCATTTTTGCTTTCAGAAATAAAAAAACAAAACTTGGCACTTGCCCATTTTGGAGAACACAATGTAAACTTTTTTTTTTTTAAGTTTTAAAAGTCCTCTTTTCAAGGTAAAAAGGGTCGTCTTTCACGTCATAACAATACCCATGTCTGATTTTTTGTTTTCCCCCCGTCCTTGTACACGTTTCCTAGCGTCTTGTTTAGTTGCTAAGAATATGGAAAGAAAGGAAATAGAAAAAGAAGGGAAATTAGGAAAATAAAAAAAAAAGGATTAACCTCTATTTTGATGCAATGCAAGAGTTAGGCATAAAGGAATACTGCCTTGTGCATATCTGTCCCAGGTAACGAAGAATAACAATAACAATACTTATTATAAGGTTTGAAACTTCCTTTTCTCTTCTATTTATTATTGCTTCTTGAGTCATCGAATTTCTTTGTTAAAGTACTGATTAGATTCCCGTTTGGTAAAGCTCTTCCCCTCTCTCTCTCTCTCTCTCTCTTTATTTGTTTATCCCCCCCTCCATTTTTTTCCCCCTTTTCGTTTTCATCATTTCTAGTATTTCTGATGTAGGATAAAGAGTGGTTCTGATTGAAGGTAGATTTGAAAAAAATGGAAGGTGGTATCTTTACAGGCATGGGGAATGGAACCCAAGTAGATGGTAAAGTTTTGCAGACATTTCAGAAGAGCTTTGTACAAGTTCAGGACATTTTGGACCAGAACAGATTGCTAATTAACGAGATTAACCAGAATCACGAGTCTAGGATTCCCGATAACTTAAGCCGGAACGTGGGGTTAATCAGAGAGCTTAACAACAACATCAGAAGGGTGGTTGATCTCTATGCTGATCTTTCAACCTCCTTCACCAAGTCAGTGGAAGCATCGTCGGAAGGCGAATCGGCCGGGACTTTAAGATCAGATGGGAAAACTAGTCAGAAGAGAATTAGATCCGGGTAGTAGTAGTGGTAGTAGTAGTTGTTGTTGTTGTTTTCTAATTTAGCCGTCTCTCTTATTGATTCTGCATAGGCATCCATTGTTGAATAAGAAGAATATTCTGACACCTAAAGGAAAGAACCTGATGAGAATGTATTACTGTTAACTCTTATGTATCATTGCAGAAATGTTCTGCGGCTTGGAGTTTCATCGTCATTACTTTTTACAAACTGAATTAAACATCATTTGTGGATTTATCAATGTAGTTATAAAACCTTTAATTATGGATCTTTCAGTCTTCCTGTAACTGAATTTGAACCATTGTGGGATTTGATAATATAAATCCGTATACATTAAAGCTCAATTTTTGGGTCCTTTCAAGAAGTTCTCATAGGTATCCGTATACCAACAGAGGAGAGAGTGCTATTTATGCTGAATGATTGCTGAACTATTATGAAGAGTACTTTGTGTGATGATCAATTATTGCTTAATGTTTCCATCATGGTAGAAAAATTTGCATCATTCAGCTAACCGCCCTCTTTCTTTTAGACTGTCATAAAATAAGGGCTGTTTTTTGGCTTTGGCCATTTTTGTTCTTGGATTTTGATAATCATTTTTTGTAGATACCATCTGCTTTCGATAGGAACTTTCAACAACCCCACTTTATTCTTTTCCCTTGTTTGTCAAAAGAGAATACTCATGGTGTCTTCAAATCTATAGAGGAGTACTGTAGAGGGATTGGTATATACTGTTGTTTTAACCCTGGCTATGAGCTCACCACTTGAAATGTGATTATTCTTTCAGCTTTGGTTTCTGTCTGGCCAAGTAAGAAGTTCCATTTCTTTTATCACCTTGAGAATTATTTGGCTTTTGGGATGAAAAATGCTTTGGTACGACAAAGAAAAGCTGCCTATTGAATTATTAGTTGTACAGTATTTGATTTTGAACCAAAAATACCCACTCGTTTAGAATCTCATGCAGTTTTAATGATTTTCCTTTTTGACCATTGTTTTTGCGTTTGGTGGCTTTTTAAAGATCGCACTATTGCTTCAAGAGACAGAAAGATAATATATCTCTATATGTGTATCTATATATATATATGTATATATATCTAACAATAGGACAAGATTCCAACGATAGATATCATTGGCTTAGGGATGGAACTGGTTTAACTTTACTCATCTTTTGCTTGATTTTATCTACTTCTTTCTCTTTGTGGTTGATTCTCTCCCCTTCCCACCTGTTTCAATATTGGATTTGCCCTTTTTGCATATGACATACATTGCTCTCTCTCTCTCACACACAAGGACAAATGAACCAACTCACGTTTTGATTGGACGATTGCCCTTTCCTTTTATTTATTTATTTATTTTGTGGACCCATTATCTTTTGTTTTGTTCACTCTTTACGCATTTGCTGAGAACCACGTAAAGTCCTTTTTTTTTTTTTTTTCCTACTTTGTGTTGAAAGATCAATGATTTAAGTGAAGAGATTTTTTTTATTCCTTAGCTGTTCGTTGTCACTCGATTTATAGTTTCTAGTTGCTGGTGTTGATTAAGATTAGAACAAAGTCATGTCAATGAACTGCCATCATATTTATGGTCTTAGCTTGATTTTCATCAGTTTTCTGCATTGTTTGAATGTTATGTTACGTGATGACTTTGCAAATAATTTCTACCAACGTTTGTTGATTTGTAGTTTTCATAGTTACACCTCCCCCCCTCTTTTTTCTGTGGGCTACTTGGCTTTTTCAGTAATTGTGTTCCACACCAATAATACCACCTTTTGATCTTTAAACTTTCAGATGCTTACGCTTACTCATCCCATTTATTTGAAAAAAAAAAAAGAAAGGAAAGTAAAAATGTAATTTAAGAAAAACTTTGACTTATATTTTTACTTACAATCTTCATCACAACAGATTTTACTGCCATTGGTGATTGATTGCTGTGAACCAAGCACAGCATTGTGAACCAAGATAGAAAAATGTGCACTATCTTCTTTTTATTTTAATTTTTTTTCTGATCTAACTTGTATCATAGGACTTTTTGTCCAATAGATGATAATGAGAAACAAATCTTCTTTAAAAAAAAAAAAGAAAGAAAGAAAGAAAAAGAGGCATAGTTATTGGGATTAGAAAGATGGGGGGACAAAAAAATATGTAATGGCCTAAGTTGTGGTGGAATCTCATGGGGCTTTTGAAAAGGATGGAGGATAAGATTTGGTTTAGACAATAAAGAAATTCTTTCCCCATTAAGTGGTGGAATCAGATCAGACATATACTAATAAAATTTTGAGGCCTCGTCCGTACATTGAATATATATATATTTTTATTCCTTTATTTTCCTTGTTTGCTGTTCCCTTTGATAATGTTTGATTAAATAAAGCCGGTGGGAGTGTGTGTTTGCCATTTGGTCTAGAGTTTTACACATGTACATGTCCATGAAAACACACGCTTATGAACTTACGCACCATTGAGGATAATTCTACGGTTGGACACGTTGTTTTGCACATATATATATATATATTTTTTCCTTGATTGAAAAGGAAAATATTTCAATTCAAATATCAGTAAATTGAGGGGGCCAAAATGCAAAATGAACCTAAATTGGTCACTGTGGTTTCTGTCCTGCTTTGTCCATCAACCTGGCCAAACATTCTTTCCAATCTGAAACCTTCTCTTCTCCATTGACCACCTATTTGCATACAGAGCCGTTAAATCAGTTATTCTGTTATGAAGAAATTTGAAACAAAAAAAAAAAAAAAAAAAGCATGGACAAAGTAAACTAGTAGCCAGCCTATGACACACTTTCACTTTCTATGACATAATGTTTTGTTAAACTTTTAGTAGATTTTAGAACTAACTCGAAACTTTTATTGAAGTGATTAGAATATGTATACCTCAAATGAAAATCCACCTTGAGGAACTACATTAACTGCTTCCATACAAATAAAAGCAGCATCCTCCTTGCTAAGCCTTCCTTTTGCTGCACTGCCCTGTCATGAACAAGAAATGGAGTATAAGATCATAAAGTTATTTGTTAATCCTTTTTGTTTCTTGCAAAATCACACATATATGTTTGTGTTTTAAGGCCGCGTAATGTGTTCTTATCTTGTTTTTCCGCTGTCAAATCGAATGAAAAAGTACAAAAAAAAAAAAAATTACAACACTTCATGTTTGAAAGTTCGTAACTGATAGGAGAAGATGGTTTGTCCCTCACTAGAAGCACTTTTAAGTGAGTTATGTAGTAGTAGTCCTATCATTTTATTTTCTTTTTATTGATAGATCGTGTTATTAGGCAATTTTATAAATCCCTCGGATTGAGGTGGTGGGGGTCCACCTTTGTCTCACATTAATGTTTAACATGTTCCTATCAAAAGATCGAACCATACCTCTTCAAAGCTAAAGCCTTGATTTCCACCTGGAGAGTTTTGTAACAAGCCAGCCCTGATGATGGTGTAAGGGATTCCTGAGGCCACCAATGCTGACTCCTCCTTCTCCGCCTTGTCTACTGCATTGCCCTTCATGAGGGCTTGAATGCCACTGGCTCCTTTATAAGCAAACAACTGCAACATAATTAAACCGCAATAGCCCATGTGTTTTTCCTCTTGAATATGAAAAGTCTCTCTCCCCTTCATAACAACTGTTGCATTGTGTAGAGCCTAATTATACTGAATTCTTCTCGCACCTACCGCGGTTCGACCTAATTAGTCTCCAAGTAGGAAATGTTACTTGTGCGCACCGGCTTATCTTACAAGATTATTTTAGGTATTATACACTTGTTTTAGTCTTCCTTAATTAGTTGTGCTATTAAGGGGGTTTTTTTAGGCAGCCATTTTAAGCGAGCCGTCTTGCGAGACAACTCAACAGGTGTAAGAACATCTTACACTCTTCCTTATCGATGACAAAGTGGCCGTAACTTTGACATCGAGAGTAAACTACTATAAATCTTGTGTGTGCTTTGTTTATTATTTTTCCTCTTCCTCTGCTGTAAGTTTGCTCTCTTATATCAAAAGGATGAGGATGCAACTCCTATAAACAACCATACAAAAAGACATAAAGATAGACAGACGTATCGAGATTGAAAGGTACCTGGGATAAGAGAATTACATGCTGTACACCTTTCAAGCTTCCAGCGTTAGATAAAAAACCTTCCTGAGAAGAATCATAAAGGACCTCTCATCCATTTCCAACTACTTCTCATGCTATTTATAAGAACTGTAGATCAAGATATATGCTTACATTTGGGCAGATTATGGTCCGAACTCCTCTCAGAGCTCTTTTCAAGAACGGCTTGTCCCTTGTATCTCCAGCCATTGACTTTAGAGCAATTATACCCATAACAAAAATTTGTATCATAATCATCATAAATGAATGCACACTTGAAAATTCTTTAAGTTCCATAAACTGAGTGTGTGTTTGATCTAGCTTAATCTGTATTGAAAATTAAGCTAAATTAGATATTTTATTCTAGTTTAGTTTAACTTGACTTGTATTGGATATTGTGAGAGTAAAAATAACTTGTAATGAAAGTTATGTTGAAATAGTGAAAACAGAGATATGAAATAGTGAAAGTGGACCATACTAAGTTAAACTAATTTGAACAAATTAATTTAACTTACAAGCTCGATTAATTAAGCTAGATTAGCAAACTAAATAAACCATGAAATGACTATTTTGTCCAAATTTTATTACCCTTAAAGCTTATTTTTAACTTTTATATTGTGTCATCAAACTACTTTTTCACAAAGCGTGTCATTTTTCAAAATGAAATAGAAATGCGCGCAAGGATAACATCACCCACCTCAACATATGTTCCAAATGCTTCAAGAGCAGCCCGTTTGTCCTTCACCAGCGCCTTAACTCGGCTTCTTTTGACAATCAACGACAAAATAACCATCTACAAAAACTAAATATCACAAGCCTTAGAATTTATCATCTACAACACAATCCTAAATAATAGATAAATTTAAGTATATGTATAAACTCACACACACACCTGACCAATTTCACTATCTCCATCAGAAACCAAAACTGCATCCCCGATTTCGTCTTCACGTGCAATGTGCATTGTCAAAAACGACTTCAGAAAGCACCCAAAGACAGAAAAAAAGAAAAAAGTAACATTAAGATTGAACATTTGTCAATTGTGATATCAGATTACCCGAATCTTCATCATCGACAACGGACCCATCTTTAGGAAGGAGATCAGGTGCCCCATACCATCTCCTCAACTTTGGACCCCCTAAACATATAGACACATTGTTATAAAACTGAATCACAAGATATATATATATATATATATAACTTGTGAACTACTTCAAAACACTATGTAGTAAGACATAATACTATGTAGTAAGACAGTAAGACGAGATTGAAATACCTTCGATGTAATCAAGAATTCGGTCGGCGAAGCTGATTTTCTTCTTGGCCGAGCAGCGAAAGAGAGAGCGGTTTTTAGCGGTGAAGATGGCGAAAGTGGTGGAGTTGAGTGGCCTGGAATAGGAGGTATGAATGTGATCAGAAAAGGTGAGGAGGGAGGGAGATGGAGAGAGTGTTGGAGGAAGAACAACCGCCATGGATGGACCGCATGCTCGGTTTTCCCCTGTCCAACCGTCATTTCAGTTTAGTTCCCCACCACACAGGATAAGATAATGTTTGGTGCATTTTCTTAATTTTTAAAAATTAACGTGCTACTCTTACAAAAGATGAATTTGCTTCTACATAAAATGTACTACCTAAGAGGGAAATATCAAATATAAAAGAACACCATACTACATTTAACTTGTTAATATCAAATGTTTTAGCATGTGAGTTATTATTTATTAGTTAATATTGGAAAATTGTCACATATTAATAATAAGTAATTTTTTTATAAAAAATAATAATAAATGGTTGCATTTATTAGTAAAAAGATTAGGTGCTTTTAAACAAAATATTTGGAAATATTTAAAACGAAGGTTTGGCTTGTTTGAATTGTTACAAAACATTATCATTTAGATGTTTTAGGAAAAATTCTAAAAAGAAGTGAGGAAATTTTCGCCATTTAGATTTTTTTTATAGGATTAAATATTTCCATTCATACTTTCAAAAAAAAAAAAAAAATTCCATCCCAAATATTTATAATAATTTGGTAATAAAAAAATTGGTATTAGAATTTTGATGCTAGCACCACTCGTATCATTAAAATAGTATTTCAATTAGGAAAAGCCGGCTTGCAACGACAGGTCGTTTTTTTGCCGTTTCCTATAAAAAGCGACATTCTCTTTACCGTCTAAGGAAGACTAATGAAGCTCTTTTTATCTTAAAGTTACATGTCGTTTCACATGCATGAACGACTGTTGTTCGTCGTCTAAGCAGATAAACGACTTACAATTCCAACTAAAAGTTTGCTGTCCATAGAAACGACATGTCGTTTACTGGCCGAAACAACTGGGCCAACTCTTCTCCTCACGCTTGAACAGCCAGGCCCAAACCCAAATAACAGCTACTGTTAACAATCGTGTGTTTGCGGAACACAGCGCTTTCAATCTCAGCCGTCGATTGACACTCTTCACCGTCGGATCATCTCCCTCCTATATCTATCAGTCACTCTAATCGGTATTCTAGGGTTCTCTCATAAGCTCATCTCGCGAACAGCGGCAGACCTTCTCCGATTCCAAAAAGTGCAATCAAAGCAGTCCAACCGACAACCATGGCTACTCAAATGAGCAAAAAGCGAAAGGTACACCCCCAATTTTCTCTTCACTTTCCGACCAACCAAACAACAATCTTTCGATGTTCAAGGTTGTGATTCACTTTTTTTTTTTTGGCCACAGTTCGTCGCTGACGGAGTTTTCTTCGCCGAACTGAACGAGGTCTTGACCAGAGAGCTAGCTGAAGATGGCTACTCCGGCGTCGAAGTTAGGGTTACGCCTATGAGGACGGAGATCATCATCAGAGCCACTCGTACTCAGAATGTTCTTGGTAATTTCATGAAACTCCCAATTTTTTTTTCCCGTCTGTTAATTTATTGAGTTTATTTCAATTTTTGTGGTTTCAGATTTAGTAAGAAATTTCTAGCTTGTTGTGTTTGATCGAGTGATTCTATTCGATTCCGAGAAAAACAAATACTGAATTTAGTTGTTCAATTGGAAGCTGACTCTTATATTTATTATAGTGTGTGTGTGTGTTAGTATTTTTATATTTATATTTTATTCTCTTTCTGAATTCAATTTTGTTTGAGGGGCTAGGTGAGAAGGGGAGAAGAATTAGGGAGCTGACATCTGTTGTTCAGAAACGTTTTAAGTTTCCAGAGAACAGTGTTGAGCTCTATGCAGAGAAAGTCAACAACCGAGGGCTTTGTGCCATTGCTCAGGCGGAGTCTCTGCGTTACAAGCTTCTTGGAGGGCTCGCTGTCCGGAGGTTTGCCTTGAAACTTAACTTGCTTTGTAGTTTTAGAACTTCGGTTTCGGATATCGCTATCGGGATCATACACGCATCGATATGGGTAGTCCAGGTGCAATTTTAGTCGTACTTGGTATTGCAAAGGCTCGGTTTTGTTTTAGTAGCCTTCAGATCTAGGCACAGAGTTACTGGCCTATTCATAATGGTATGTTTTTGAAGATACAGGCGATTTTGACCATGATATTTCTTCATTTCCATAGGGAAATATTCCACCTTAATAAAATACCTAATACCACTAGCATTCATACTACTCCTCCCTTTCCCGACAATTATGGGTCAGAGGATCTCGAAGGATGCTTATATTAACCATTGGGAGCTTTGTTAGTTTCTTTGAACTGCTCATTAGTTCTAAGGTTCGGAAGCTCCAACATTTCTTATCATCTCTGTCATGATCCAAAGGAAACATTGCTCCGCAAGTAAAATTTTTTTTTTTTAAATTTTCGGGTCATTAGAATTAAACTATATATATATCTGAAGTGAAAAATATATATATCTTAAATGATTAAATGAGCCGTGTAAACAAAAAAAAAAAAATATATATATATATATAGTAGCTTTTTTTTTTGGTGAGTTAACTTCAGTGGCAATATGGCAGATTCTTCATCAGTCATCACTGTCTATTTTTCATGCTCAAACAACTAAAAACATATTTACCATATCCTTAATCCTCATTTAATTTTATTTGATTCCTATTCTCCAACCTCCTTAATTGTGAAGTTTAAACGATGCTCTTGTATTTCTGTTACGCGGTAGTTGTTGTCCCTTTTTGTTTGGCATTAATATGTGGAGGGTTTAATTAATTTTTCTTTGATCTTTTTGTTTCTAGGGCTTGCTATGGTGTGCTCAGATTTGTCATGGAGAGTGGAGCAAAAGGATGCGAGGTTCGTTAACATAGACCATATGTGATTGCAATTCGTATATCTTCAAGAATGCTCTGAGAATTTCTACTTTGTAATGTTCAGGTTATCGTTAGTGGTAAGCTCAGAGCCCAGCGTGCAAAATCCATGAAGTTCAAGGATGGATACATGATATCCTCTGGTCAGCCGGTTAAGGAGTACATTGACTCTGCCGTGAGACACGTGCTTCTTAGACAGGTGAGCCTAAGTTAACCCGTTTGCAAATGGAAGGCCCTATGATGGATAGCATCGTGTGCTCTTTTCTGTTATTTTTGCTGACTAATATCTCTATTACCATTTTCATTTGCAGGGTGTTCTTGGTATCAAAGTCAAGATCATGCTCGACTGGGACCCGAAGGGTAAGCAAGGCCCCACAACGCCTCTACCGGATCTTGTTACAATCCATCCGCCCAAGGATGAAGACGAGTACTTGAGGCCTTCATTTGTGGCAGCAGATGTACCAGTAGTTGTTGATGCATAAATTACTTTCTTTACCCCTTTTTGTCTTTTAGCTTTCAGTGTTCAGGTCAAGGATCAAGTTATAGATGCTTATAGGCATTTTCTTTTTTCGAGTTGGGGATATGGATTTTTATTTATTTTTTATTTTTTTAGGATTTGCTTCATTTAGTTGTGTTGAGCTGAACTGGTGAGTAGAGTGGTGACCTTATGTAGTAATTTTGTCTGATTAAATATTTTGATTGTTATGCATGTCTATGGCCTATCAATAATAACCTTTGTCGTGAGCAAGAGCCTTGTTTAATTAAACTTATGCCATGGGCTTTTCTTGATCTGTTTGTTATGTGGTTAAATCGGTGACAGGCATTTTTTTTTTAAGGATATGAAAGGCATAAGCTGAGGGTGGTCATGTGGTGGTTTTCTGAGATTTTCCTTTAATAGGTGCATTTATTCTCAAATTTTCTTAGGAATCATTAGTCCCAGTTTTGATTCTGGGTTATAATAGGTTAGGTTTGTAAAGGAGGGGCGTACATGGTGTTTTATAACTTAAACAAAGAAAAAAGGTATAAATCAATATGATTCAGTTCAAACCATGTTGGTGAGCCAAAAAAAAGAAAAAAAGGGTACAGACCATGCTGAGGCTGATTCAGTTTGTCGTCTCATACGTGGACTTGATGACATTTTTTTGAAACAAAGAAAGTACTTAACATTGAACCTGGTATTTTTATGACTATCATCGCTTTTACACCTTCTAACCCAATTCTTTATTTGAAGAGAGCTGTGAAGTGAGGAAAAAATAAAAAATAAATAAATAAACAACTTAATTATTGAAAAAATAAAAAAGAGAATAATAAGCTCTCGGAAAATGGAAAAAGAAGAAGAAATTGGTAAGAAATTTCTTTCATGTTTAGTGGAGGTAAAAGGTGGGAGGAAAGAAAAGAGTGAAGGAATTTTTTAAGAGATAGCAGGATTTTAATTGTTTGATGGGAGAGAATTACGTAGGGAAGAGAAAAGTAAAGATGAAAAAGATCCATGGGTCCTTATCTCTCTATAGAGGGATTTTTAGGGAGAAATTAAATTCTCTTTTTTTATCCTTATTTTTAAAATAAAATAAAAATAAATAATAAATAAAATAATCATTTAAATTATCATACATTTTATTTTCTATTATCCAATCAAACAATATAAAAAGGAAAATCAACTTTCTTTTCTCCCATTCACGTTTTCTGTCGGGAATGTTTTCTATCCTTTTCTCTCTTCTTTCCCAATTGCCAAACGGCGTTTGAATATGCAGCCCAGTGGTCCAATGGGCCTCTGTCAGCTGTCCGATCCAAGAAACGCCCAGAGCCGAAGCATTGATCCGCGACACAGGACTTCTTCAGGACTTGACGCCTTTTATTCATTCCAGTTATAGCAAATTTCGAGTCCGGAACTGTAATTGCAAATACAGCGTACTAAAAAAGCGAGCCAAAAAAACGAGGCCAAGTTTTTCTCTGCAGAGCCAGAGTCTCGCACGCTCACATCAATCCGATTGTTCTCTTTATAGATTTCTGCTTTCGTGTCCCTAAAGCTTCCTTCCTGCCTTCTTTCTTTCTTTCTTTCCTTTTGCCTGTTTCTCCTTATCTACTCGCCTTCCCCGACTCAGTCTCGGACCGCTCCGACTCGGCTCTTCTGTTGCAATTCCCAACTCGCCACGACTGAGTCCAATTGGTCACCTCTCGTACCTTTCCTATGGTGAGCCCACTTCCTTAATTTCGCGTTCCTCTGCTTAATTTCCGGCTTTCTTTTTTCCTTTTTCTCTTTTTTTATTTTTTGTGATTGGTCATGTGAATTCCAGAATTTGAGAGTTAGTTAAGCTTCATTTGTGCTCAATTGTCCTAATTATTGTAATTTTCTTGATCAATTTGTGCTTCAAACATGCTCAGATAGAATTCACTCTTGCTTATTTCGGCTTTTTTTTTTTTAATTTTAATTTGTGGACAACGATATGAATTTCTTTTTAAATATATATATAGATATATTCGATATGTTTTAGTTTAAATAAGACATGAGTTTGCCACGTTTTTGCGTATTTCTGTTTTGGATGACATTTTGGTATTATTGTTTCTATTTTGTAAGTCTAAATTGACTGAAAAAGAAAAGGAATTAACTTTATTTATCTTTTTTTTTTTTTGCCCTTTATCGTTGTGGGGTTACAGTTTGTGTATTTGAGTTGCATGTGGTGGATTTTCCATGGAAACAGTGGTTGGAGTTGACAATAGTGATGAAGGGAAGTTTGAGGAGTGTGGGGTTAAGAAGAGTAGCTCCTGTTTGTCTTCGCCGAAGTATATCGCTGATCCCGTTGTATACAAGCTCGTTCGGGTAGATTTCCTTAACATTTTGCTTTGTTTATTTTGTAGGAACTTTTGTTCGTTTTTCTTTTCCTGTCTCATTTACTAGTAGTGACATTTATTTTCATAAGTGGCATAAAAGTATTGATTAATTTAGAATAACGGCAAAAGCTATGATTGTTTCCGAATTAGTTTCTGAATTATGTGGCAGTTGACTTGTTAAGATATAATTGGTATCGGATATCTGAATCAGTGGCTGAAGCGTTATTCTTAGTATTGTTACGATGTAGAAATCTGAATTCTGTTCCGGTTGATTGAATGAGAACAATTTTTAGATGAGTAATGCAAACGTAGACTAAACGTGGATGTTAATAATTTGGAGGAATTTTCTATATCACATTCAACTGATTGATTTTGACTTAAAAATTTGGGAATGGCCGCCATTTTTTAATTAGTGAACTGGTTTTCGGTGTATGTTGTTAGAATCAAATGCTTGGGATGAATTGTAACAGAACCTCCTAGTCACGCTTCTGTCTATATGGAAGCATTATGATTGCTTCTTATTTTTTTGATTTTTAATAGGTTGAACTTTGGGTGGCTTACATGTTGTCCAGGTTGATGGTGATGGGAGATTTGTGCCTGCAACAGATGAAGAAGTAATGGAAGTTGAGGATTTTCTTGTAGATGACAAGACAGAGATGCTTGACATTGTGGACATAGGGAAGACTACAGAGTGCACATCCAATGAAGGATCAGACCGTGGGAAGCTTCAGTTGGAAGTCTTAGAAGGTATTGCGTAGTGACAATTTCTGCATCTAGTTGAATAGGTTTGTAGATATTTTTGCCCTCAAAATTTCTACCTCAGGATTGTGGAGCATAATTAAGAATTAAGGTTTTGGCAGACTTTTCTATATTTTTCATTTTGCCCTTTTCATTTTGTGTAAGAGTATTAGTTTGCTTCAATGAGCTAGAAAGCTCATATTCATGTTTAATTGAACAATATGTCCCAGGTTTATCACATTCTGAGAGCGCAGAAGAAGTTAATACAGAAAAATTGGCTTCAAAATTTGAGGTATTGGACTGCTTCTTCTTCTTCTTTGTTATTCTCAAATTTAAATGTGGATTCTGTTTGCGTTGCAGAATAATTGGATGATTGCAGGGTGAGCTATGCTTATTTAGCTACTACTTAATCATGCCGAAATGAACTTTAGAAGGACTATGTAATCTAAAAAAAATGGTTTTGATCGCTGGTAAATATTATTTAATTGATAAGTTAATCTCTTAGTGGCTGTGTCTGTTATCGCGTTCTTCTTTAGAGTAGTTTTTCTTCCGAAGTGGTTCAGTTAGTCCCCTGTTCCTGCTGTGGATATGTCGTTCTTCTTTAATATTATTCATTTAAATTTGATCTGGAAATATAGCTTCTGTAGTTATTCATTTCTTGGATTCTTCTTGATTTCAAAAACTAAATCTTGTGTAGAGCATTCAGGAGGCGCCACAAAAGGTTAGAGAGGAAGAGAGACTCCCCACAGCATGTGGATCTCCTGATGATTCTTCTGCTTTTTTCAGTGTAGACAACAAGTGTTCTGATCAGCATGATGAATTTTCTGCTGTTGAGGAGAAACTTCAACTCGAGATTCCTTTGCAGGAAATTGTTCCCTCGTCAGCAGCAAGAGTAAATGACAGCTGTAATAGTTTATGTGGGAGCATTGGGGAGTCCTCTAAACCTCCAGATGGACAACGAGATAGTGGATCATCAACTTCTGCTGTCTGCAATGATCCGAAACCTGATTTTTCAATGTTAAAGGGGGAAATATGCTTGGACAACCTATCAATTAGAGAGCTTCATGAATTGTTCAAAGCAACTTTTGGGCGGGAAACTACTGTCAAAGATAAATTGTGGCTTAAGAGGAGGATTGCTATGGGACTGACCAACTCTTGTGATGTTCCTACCACATCTTTCACTATTAAAGATAATAAATTGGTGAAAAAAGAAAACGAAGAAAGCTGTAAGAATGCAAATGGGGCTAGCACTGATGAGTCCAAAGTTGAAGCGATGAGTGTCAGCCCCAAGCGTTCACCAGCTGATCATGGTAGCCAAATGGAAGATCATCAAATTGTTTCAGGCGAGAGATATAATGACCATGCAGAATTTGATTTGGGTAGTGATAATCATACAGAACAGAGAGCTGCCAAACGAGTTCGGAAGCCCACAAGGAGATACATTGAAGAACTTTCTGAAGCTGAAACTAGAGATTGTAGCCAAAAAGTACACAGTTCATCCAAAAACATTGGATATGGACAGACATCCCAAAAGTTTTGCCTTAGGCCTATAAAAAATGTCTCCTTAAATGAGAGAATTATGTTGACACGGTTGGACTCTCTTGGTGGATCTGGGATCCAGATTCCATTTGTTTCTCGGGTCCGTAGAAGCCGTCCAAGGAAAAACATAAAGGCCCTTATGGTACGTAAAATTCTCATCTGGCTTAGTTAGTTGATTATTGCTTTTAAAATGTAGAAAATTTAGGTTTGGCCTTTTGGATCTAAAGTGTGGTATCAGAACGTCTGACAATGATTATTGCATATTAATTTTACAATTATAGGATATAAGAAATAATTGAATGGAAACTGGGATTTCTTTGATTCTGTTTACTAGCTTCATGAAACTCAGGGTTTGTTTGTTTGTTTCTTTCTCGTGTGTGTGTGTAGTTTATGTATATAAAGGGGAACTCTGGGGCGTGCCTTGATTTGAAATATAGGCTATATATAAACCATGTCAAAAGCCTATTTACTGCTCTAGCAAACATGTTCCAGGATTTATTGTATATCTGCATAGACTCTCTCTCTCTCTCTCCCTCCCTCCCCCTATACAATTTAAGATTTTAATAAGGTTAGAATAGGCTGTTCACCCTAAACTTTGTGTAGGCGCTTTCCATCATTTTGTTTTGTTTCTGCAATCCGGTATTAAATTTAAGTAGTGCTTGACATTTTTCTCGTGACAAAAACTGAAGTTGGTCAACTGCAATTTAATAGAAATTCCATCCGAGTAGTTTGGGCATGGCAGCTGAAGTAGTGAAGGTCCTTGCAGTGCCTAGTTCTCAACCAGATAGTGATTGCACAGATAAAGTCTTGAAGTACAGATCTGCTTCTGAACAGACTAAGCCACCGGTGAGAGAAACTTTGCATGTAATATGTGATAACTATGAGGTCTTATATTCCCCCACCCCCACCCCAGCCCCCTCCCTTTTTTTTTTTCCTTTCTTAAATTAAGGGCTTTATTCCTGTAAAGGAGAAAATAATTGTAGAAATTGTACTCTCTTAGACACCCTGCTCCATAACCTTGTTCTATTTCTATCTCTATAACTTAGTTATTCCAACAAGTGGAGCTAGATCTTTTGTACTTATGGTTAGTTATTGCTGAGATCATATTTTGACTTTTGTACTAAAATTGTGTCTGGCTTACCCGCTTACAGTGGAGGTGGGTATAGTTTCAATGCAATAAGACTGCATTTTTGGTTCTTGGTTTTACATTCACAAGAGATATATGGCATTATACATTCTCGAATGTGTCTTTTTATGCTGATGCTTTTTTCCGTGCAGCTCACCTCTGAGGCAGGGATAAATAAGCAATATTCAGCGGTGGGCAAAGTTCAACAGGTGAAGAGTCTGGGTCCAAAACACACAGATTCATCTGAAGACAATTCAGATGATAGTGTTGCAACCGTTCCTACTGCAAAAGGTGGAATGAGAAGGAAACATCATAGAGCTTGGACTCTTGTTGAGGTTATGAAGTTGGTTGATGGTGTATCCAAATGTGGCGCTGGGAGGTGGTCTGAGATCAAAAGGCTTGCCTTTGCATCCTATTCCTACCGCACTTCAGTCGACCTCAAGGTACGTCTTCCCACCAGTTTATAATTCTACTAATCAGTGGTTGATTATGCTTGGATTGTATTGAGGCTAATTAGGCTTAAGTCTGATTTCTTTTGTAGGACAAGTGGAGGAATCTGCTGAAAGCAAGCTTTGCACAGACGCCTCCAGATGAGGGAGTAAGTACTCATTCTTGTTTTCCTTTCTTTTTCCCTAATTTCAGCTGGTTTTTCTATTTGTGAAGCACCGCATATAATTTTCTAGTCAAAGCATGCTTTAATTGACCTCGTTGCTCAGTAGTTAAGAATTTAAGACTTGAAACTATATTTTTTTTCATGTTCTCTCCTATATTTATGCTCTATTCTTTTGAAAGTTGAAACCTTAACCTTGTCTCCATAGTTTTTCCGAACTTGTAATTGGTAGCGGATCCATTAGAAATGACTATTTATTCTTTGATAGAAAATTTGGAATGTACATGTGATTGTATTTTGCCTACTTTGATTTCGTCCTGTTAGACTACTTCCAGGATTTTTCATACATGTTTGCAAATGATTTTGACCAGGAATATCTTAATTGTGGCATAAAAAATGTAACCTGGGTTATCTCGGTCCAGCTTCTTTCATCATTTTTGTTTCACTCTTATGATTGGCCTTTCTGTTACTGGATGTAACATTCCCTTTCGTTATGTGGTCCACAATGCAGATTAATTCTCGGAAACATGCTTCAGTCCCCATCCCAGCCCCGATTTTGCTGCGAGTGAGGGAGCTTGCCGAGATGCACTCTCAAGTTCCTCCAAATCCTGGCTCAAACAACCTGGGAGGTGTTAGTGGGAGAAGCATGCATGAGACACGGTCGGGGTACTTGTAACTTTGTAAATAACTGCCATTCAGATTCTAACCATCTAAATAGGAAAATAAAGAATACCAAATTGTAAGAGTTGAAAATCCAAATGTTTTGCCGATATTTTCTTGTGGATTGCAGGTTGTCGGGTTCGAGTTTATGAAACATTTTCCGAGCTTTTCCCAAATATCTTTCTTATCCGATATCAAGTACCTGGCAGCTTTGGTAAATTAGTTTGGCGTTCGCATTTTGATTGATGGGGTTATGCTGTCTGAGTAGTAAACTGGGAAACAAACCGGCGACATTGCGTGGCGTCGCTGTTGACTTTCAAAGTCTGGTGTACTGCAAAGTCTTGCAATATCAGAAAATCTTAAAAGAGGGTTATTTTTTGTTTGCAAATGAACTAAAAGAGGAATACCCACCACTTTAAAAAAAAAAAAAAAAGGACGAATAAGTAAATTAAAGGACAAGTTGCGCAGAGGATATGAAGGGGGCGTTTGTTATGTGGGATTGGGACTGTGACTAGGTAAGCCTAGTTGTGTTCGGTAATTGTATTAGCCACTGACTACAAAATAATCTCACGAACGTGGGATTTATTACCCCCAAAATAGCCATGGGATTATTAATTTCACAGACAAGATTGCTTTACATTTCAACGTGGACCACAGTTGCCAAAGCACAAAGAACCCCGCGAAGAAAACTTGCCACCCAAATAGCGGCTTAAAGCTAAGCCTATCACGAGCAGTGTCGCTGCTTGATCGGCAGGGGGGACCATCTCAAAGCATGCGGCAAAGGATCAAGCACTTCTACTTTGTCCCACGGGATCCACCACAGGTTGGGTTTGAAAGCTGTGTTGTGGGTGACTATCCAGCTCGGTTCGGAGAGCACTTTTGGTTTGCGTTGGTGGTCGAAGCCTTCCATCAATGGCATGGTGCCCATTGCAGGCCCTCAATTTATGTCGTATCCATTGCAATTATGATTTTCCTCGTCTTCACTGTAGTCATTATTTTTAACACAAATCATCATATATTATTAAAAGGAACTATGACATTAAACATCTAACGAGTGTTATTAGATAAAATTTTGATAAGAACAGCAAAAGGTATCTTTAGACATGTAGCAAATGTAATGAGTGAAATAGAAATATAGCAAAAAAAACTAAAAATAATTTATAAATAGCATAAAATGACATCATTATATTAATTACAATTTAATTATGCAGTACAAAACTGGAAAATCATTATCATATTTTGTTGAGAAATGAGACAGATGCAAAAGGAAAAGGAAAAGAAATCTGGTCATTGTTTGCTGGGTTGATGTGTGGACAGAGCATTAGTGGACCAGTGCGTACACAGACGGTGTTAAAGTCTGTTGTGCGGACAATACACAGATTGACACCGCGTAGACGGTGGGAAACAACGTGAAGACAGAGAAAAAGGCCATAACAACGTTGTTTAGAGTTAGTTTTATTTTCTCGTTATTAGCAGATACGACTTGTGACTGCCAAAGGTATAAATAAAATAGGCTAGTTTTACTTTTTTAGCTGTAGAGAATAAGAGTTACAGGGAGATGAATTGTATAGATAGAGAGAGAAAGTTTGAGGTTAGAGAGAGAGAATTGGAAAACACTCGTGAGAGAAGCTGTAAGGGGCTTTTTTTGGGTTGTGTTTAATTATTGTAAAAAACTCAGAGAGTGTATTTTCTTGATTGAATTTCAATAAAAGTCTCGGTTTTCGTTTCAAGTTTCATTATTATAGTCTTTGATCCGTGGCATTTTCATAACATATTTATTATATAATTATGGAAGAAACACCTTAATAACATATATTTAAAGATCATTGTATCAATGTGACACAAATTTAAGTCTTCATTTGGGATAAGGTTTTGACATCTCTAAAATCAATTTTTTTCTAACATTTTATCACTCTTTACTATTTATATCTTCAAAACGCTATAATAAACTCTAAACTTTAAAAATCTATAATTTTGTGTATATAAGTTCAAATGGAATGAATTTTTTTTTAAATTATATAGAATTTTGACAGAAACAAAACAATATCTATATTGATATTTTTTTCTAAAAAAAATTTTAAAATTTTTTATTTTTTCACTCTAAACAACTTTTTCCCCCAAATACATTTTTCTAAAACAACTTTTTTTTAACTCAAAAAAAATTATCTTCAATACTTCCCCCAAACTCCCCCTAAAACTAAATCAAGATGATACAAATCAGACACTAATAACAATTAAGCTTGTGTCACTTTGTTTAAGAGTAGAAAATTTGTATTATATTGGTCAATAAATAAAAACAAATGTGATTTTTTGGATAATTTTCCATACAACTACCTTAATTCTAAAATATTTCTAAATATTAACTATATTTCAATTCCGTATGTACTACATGGTGAAATATTTCAAAAAATTTATTACAGATGTGACCTAATAGTTATTCTATACCCAATCTCACTAAAAATTAAAAGAGATTGAATCCCTTCTCAATTTTAAAAAAAGAAAAGAAAAAAAAAAACTCAAGGAAAACGTGATTTACAGATGGTCTGGGCCTAGCCATTGAGCCCAAATCTCTTCGGGCAGCCCAGTCTTGAATTCAAAAAACTGAGGGCCCATTAATTGAGTCCAGGCTCCGGACACCCTTTCTTCTGAGCCCTAAACTCCTCCCCTGCTCTCATCCTTGATCCTTCTCTCTCTCTTTCTCTCTCTCTCTCTCTCTATCTCTGTCAGCTTCCAAACTCCGGCGATCATTGCCCAACTCAGTCTCACTCAGGGTGAGAGCGGAGTCCTCGAAATCCGCTACTTCAATTCTCATCAGCTTCTATTCGCGTTATTGTCTTTCATCTATTTTGTTTGGTTCCCAAGAAAATTCGTGACGAACTAATCTCTTTTCGCTTTTTTTATTTTATTTTATTTTTTTATTGATAGAGCGGCTGAAAACAAAGGAAAAATGGGAATCATAGAGAAGATCAAGGAAATTGAAGCCGAGATGGCTCGGACTCAGAAAAATAAAGCAACTGGTAACAGACCTCCTCACAATTTAATTTTGTGATTCGCAGTAAAGTATCATCTTTATTGATTTTGAGTTTTTTCTAATTTGATAATGGAAATTTCAGAGTATCATCTTGGTCAGCTCAAGGCAAAGATTGCAAAGTTGAGAACTCAATTGCTGGAGCCTCCAAAGGCATGTCTCCTTTTTTTTTTTTTGGCGGACTCAATTACAACAAATATATATATATGTATATATTGCTGATTCGTTGCCTGTTATATAACCAAAGGGTTCTAGTGGAGGAGGAGAAGGTTTTGAAGTAACAAAATTTGGCCATGGACGTGTTGCACTGATAGGTTTTCCAAGGTTTGCTTGCTTTCTTTATTATATCTTTTCATGTAATGTTGAGTTGTTGTTGTTTAGTTATACAATTGAATATGTGGGTCTGAGAGAGAGAGACAGGGAGGGAGGGAGGGAGGGAGGGAGAGAGAGAGAGAGAGAGAGTCCAAATCCTTACAAAATTTTTGACCTATTGATTGTTCATAGTGTGGGGAAGTCAACACTTTTGACAATGTTAACGGGCACGCATTCGGAAGCTGCATCTTACGAGTTCACAACACTCACATGCATTCCCGGCATTATACACTATAATGACACAAAAATTCAGCTTCTTGACCTTCCTGGAATTATTGAAGGTGCTTCTGAAGGCAAGGGCCGAGGAAGGCAGGTATAGTTGCGACTGCGCTTATTCACTTTGTGATAATGCACCTATCATGTTTTTCATACCGGAGATAGTTTATAGGACTCGTATAAGGTTGCTTTATCGTCGTCGTTTCTTGTCAATTGTAAATCTAAAGAGTTTGGGGTAGTGTGTTTCTGTCAGGTTATTGCTGTTTCCAAGTCTTCTGACATTGTTCTAATGGTACTTGATGCCTCAAAAGTAAGTAATTGTATGTAGAATACTTCTGCTTCTTTGATAATTACTCCACTGATTTAGGACGTCTTGCACTTTCAGCCTTCCGGTTATTGTTACTTTTATTTCTTCTCTTCCATTTCCTGTTTTGGTATATTTCTGTCATTTGCTTTTATTCCAACAATCTTGTTATAATGTAAATTGTATTTTGCATTAGAGTGAGGGTCATCGGCAAATATTAACAAGGGAGCTGGAAGCTGTGGGGCTGCGGTTAAACAAAAGGCCACCTCAAGTAAGTTCATCGTTTCAAAGGCCTTAATATGATTTCCAAAATCCACTTTGGTTGGATTTCTTTTTAGTATTGGTTTTTAATTTGTTGATTTGGTATAAATAACTTGCGGGGATCATAATTGGGTTTGGCATTGTTTCTTGGCAGATATACTTCAAAAAGAAAAAAACTGGGGGTATTTCATTCAACAGCACTGCTCCGCTGACTCATGTGGATGAGAAGCTTTGTTATCAAATCTTACATGAATACAAAATTCACAATGCAGAGGTATGACGCTGAGGCCATACTAGCTGAACTAGCTGGCAGATTCAGCTCTAAATGGATTATACCTTTTCATGTTGTGTATGTTGCTCTATGTATAACTTCCAAGCTATGTTATGGGAAATCAACTCATTTGATGGCGGATCATTTGCAGGTACTATTTCGTGAGGATGCAACGGTGGATGATCTTATTGATGTCATTGAGGGAAATCGTAAATACATGAAGTGTATTTATGTATACAACAAGATAGATGTTATTGGTATTGATGACGTGGACAAATTGGCAAGACAACCTAATTCTGTTGTTATTAGCTGCAATCTGAAGGCAAGTTTTCTGCCTTTCACTTTACTAGTAAATGGAGAATGAAGAAATTGTTCTTGGTTTAAGTCATGCTGATTATTGTGAGCTGTCCAAGTTCCATATAATTTGGCTAATGTTCAATAATAAATCTAATAAGATCCACTCAATGTAGTTTACTACCTTTCACATTGTGTGTTTGGTAAATATATCATTACGTACTATGTCAAAAATGGATTGAGCTATATGTATTTTGTTTATTCTTGTTGCTTATACAGCTGAACTTAGATAGATTACTGGCAAAGATGTGGGAAGAAATGGGTCTTGTTAGAGTTTATACGAAACCGCAAGGCCAGCAACCTGATTTCACTGATCCTGTTGTGCTCTCTACTGTATGTTTCAATCCTTTTGGGTGGTTTTCTCGGTATCTTATTGCTAGCTTATTTTGTATAAGCCTAAATGATTTCTTTCCTCATCTTAATAGGATAGAGGCGGCTGCATGGTGGAAGACTTCTGTAACCACATACACAGGAGTTCAGTGAAGGATGTTAAATACGTGCTAGTCTGGGGTACAAGCGCTAGGCATTACCCCCAGCATTGTGGTCTTGGTCATGTTCTTCAGGATGAGGATGTGGTTCAAATTGTTAAGAAGAAGGTAAGCTTATTTCTCCTTTTAGCTGTTCAAATTGTTAAGTTGCCTGTGTGATATAGATTAACTGGAAAATCAGGAAATTCTTGGAGCTTTTAGATCTTGTGTTCATTCTAGTTGGATATGTTTGTTTAGATTACTGAATGTTTCTCTTCAGCTAGATGGGATGTTGAATTAAAAAAAATTAGAACCATTTCAACTGTTGGCTTTTTTTAGATTTTTTCTGCTAAACCAGTTGCAAAAGAAGTGTTTATAGTGGGTATCTGTATGATTCTCGTACTCCAGGAAAAGGAAGAGGGTGGAAGAGGTCGGTTCAAGTCGCATTCAACAGCTCCTGCTCGAATATCTGACAGAGAGAAGAAGGCTCCATTGAAGACATAGTTCCAGGAAGGATTCTTGTTGTCCATACAGAAGCTTCTTTGTAAGAAGGGCATCGAGATGTCCAAAGCTGATAGTATAGCTCAAGAGGTCAAATGGCTATGCAATCCTTGTGCACCCGCTGTATGTAAGCATCACTCAGAATTTGATGAATCTGCTAGGAGGTTCTCTCGTGCTTAAGTCTGCTCATCAAAATCTCTATACTTTTGGGTTCATATATTGTAATCTTCATTATTGAGGTCTTGAATATTCAGGAGTAGAGCACCATAATTTTTCGATGTAGACATATGACGATAATATATTTCCATGAACTGTTTTGACTCCACATCATAATTTCCGAGGTTGCAATGAGAATTTTATTGAGTTGTTTAAGAAACATCATCCTAGTTTAACCAATACCGGTTCTTACGCACTAGTGAACTATTCCATGCATCTTTTCGAGATCCATTCAGTGAGAAGTTGCAAATGGGTAAATTGCTAACGTTTTAGTGTTACTGTATAAAGTTCCACATAAATGTTTGTCTAGTGACTCTGGTCGGAGCACACATATATAGTATCAACAAAAAAACTTGATAGCCCCATCACTTCTACCTCCAAATTCTTTCATCTCCGAACTTGAAATCCAGCTGCGTCCAGGAGATTTTCTTATGCCCCTTTCGCTCATCATCTTCCTAACTCTCTCTGCATCATCCCACTTACTTGTTGCTGAATAAATACTTGCCAAAAGCACGTAATTTTCGGAATTCTCAGGCTCCACTTCAAACAGATGCTTGGCTACAACCTCACCTATTTCGTTGTTACTATGAACTCTACATGCTGCTAACAGAGAACCCCAAGTCTTCGCATCTGCAGCCTTCACATTTTCCATAATGAGATTGTAGGCCCTTTCAAGTAGCCCGGCTCTTCCGAGAAGATAGACCATGCAAGCATAATGCTCCTTCAACGGTTTTATTTGAAAAACCCGAGTCATGAGCTCAAAATAATGACACCCTTGTTCGATTAATCCTGCATTACCGCATGCATTAAGAACACCAATAAATGTAACCTGATTTGGTGTTACACGTTCCCTTTGCATCTTTGAGAAAAGTTCCAGAGCTTTCACCGCCATTCCATGGTCAGACAGGGCTATGATCAATGCGGTATAAGATACAACATCTTTGTCCCTCATTCTGTCAAATTCTCTCAACGCCTCGTCTATGTTACCGCATTTTGAGTGCATGTGGATCAGCACATTGGACACATAAATTGTTCGTTCTGAAAAGTTTTTGACAGGTCAAAATCACATTTTACAACATCATAAAGCAAATAGAATCAACATGCAAAAAAGAAAACCGCAACTATACCCACCACAACAACCTTGGTCTACATGGTTTACCAATGTGGTCGCCATTTCAACGTCTTCAAGCTGCGTACAAGCTGATATAGCTCCAACCAGTGCCACTACATTAACCGTCACATGTGCTTCTCTCATTTTCTTGTACATGTCAATAGCTTCCTTAGCATACCCATTCTGAGCATAACAAGCCACCATTGCCGCCCGAGTCGACGAGTCCCACTTCGGTATCTCATCGAAAATTCTCCTAGCCTCCGTCACATTACCGCACTTCCCATACCCTGCTATCATGGCAATCCATGTGATCGAATTTTTTTCTGCCATTTCATCATACAGCTTCTTTGCTGCTTCCATGTCGCCAAAATTTGCATACCCCGCAATCATAGTGGCATACGATATCACACTTCGCCGCCCCATGTTATCAAACAACCAGCTAGCATCATCCATCATACCCTTCTTCGTATACCCGTAAATCATGGCCGTCCAAGCAACCACATCTTTATCAACCATTCTATCGAAAACATCTCTCGCTTCCTTGACAAACCCGCATTTGGCATACATATCAAGAAGCGCCGTCTGCACAAATTTGTTTCCCAAAAAACCCACCTGCACAGCCTTTGCACTGATCTGTTTCCCTTCGAACAACGCCGGTATGCGAGCGCAGGCATTGAGGAGGGAAGACAAGGTGAACCCAGATGGCGGAATGCCCTGGCGCTGCATTTTAACGTATAAAACGATGGCGTGGGTGAAACGGTCATTGACGACATGGGAGTGTATGAGGGAGGTCCAAAGGAAGTTGTTTTTGTAGTTGGGTATTTCGTCGAACAGGTTGAGGGCGTAACGGAGATTGTCACCAGGGAACTGCAGGAGTCGAGAGAGGAACCGAGCCAAAAGAAGGTCGTAGTGGTGGGATTTGGTGAAGATTTTGAGTAAGAGATTGTGGGTCTGTTTCAACTGGGAGACGCTCTTGCAGGCGTGGAGGTGGTGGGAGATTTCACTCGCACTGACGTTAGAAGGTGGGCGCAGAAACTTGGTTGTCATGAATTTCAATCACTCTCTGTAACACACGGACTGTAGGCAAAGAAAATATGTATGTTATGCCAACTAACACATATGCATATATATATATACATGTATATATATGAATGAGATATATAGTTAACTAGTTTTTTAACAACTTCTTTTTTTTTTTTTTTTGCAGATGACTTAAGTTTTTAAAAAATCAGTTAAAAATTTTTTTAGGATGGTTAATTAATTTTCTTAAATAATAAATTAATAATTAAATTAAGTATTTTTTTAATGAATTATTGATTATTTAATAATTAATAATTAATTAGTTAAATTTAAAAAAATAATGAATTATTATTTTATTAAAAAAAATCAACTACCCGAACAAAATAACTACCCTTTAATTTTTCATATTTAAAATATATATATACATATTCATATATATATACATATATATATATATATCAAAAATATGCTGCTCGCATAAAAGATGGTCTTACCTCATTGCAACTAAAAATGACATGTCGTTTTATAGAAACCCTTTGAATGCCATTTCCTTGCAACAAAACAACGTGTCGTTTGATCCTTGAAATTTTCTTTCCTCCGACTAGTAAGGTAAAATGTTGGTTTTATAATAGAAATTTAGAGCTATGCTATTCATCGCCTTTAGTGATGCTCCAGCCACGTTGGCCCGAAGGCAGCTACCATAAGTATGAGATTGTTTTTAATTTACATTATTTGTACAGAAAATTTCTAAACTTTTCGAAATTTAGTTTATAAACTTTTCCTGATAATCAATTGTCTAAATTTATAATTCTTGACATTGTCGATCATGTTACTTATGATAGTTAAAATTTGGACAGTTTTTTTGCACCTGATAATCCAAGAAAGACATCGTGGGCCATTTTTGTTTAATTTCAAAACAAATTCGCCAAAATCTTAATCTAATTTAATTATAACTCATACTTGAATCTAAATTTTGAAAAGAAATTTGTATTGAAATTAAATAAAAATTATCAGTAGTATCATTCTTAGGCCATCACATACAATTATAATGTATAATACTATTTAAATTTTAACATATATAAGTAAAAATGATTGATGATGTAGAAAAATTATAAGTCTAAATAGTTGATTGTCAAAAAAAAAAAAGTCTAAATTGTTAAATTTAAAATAATTGAGGATTTTCCATACAAAAGAGCCAATTTGATGACAATAATTTAGGTAGCGTTTGGTATTGATTTTAAAATGTTTTCTGTTTTAAAAAAATTGAAAATGAGAATGTTTTGAAAATGATACGAACCCCGTCAAGAATAACGAGACCCGTTAAGATTATGAACCCAAGAACGTTCTAAAATCAGGTTCGAATGAATGGGAGACCTCGACCCGTTGCTTCAGCAAAAACAAGAACCTTGGTATATGGACCTCAACCCGTTGCTTAATGCGAAACAAGAACCTTGGTATAATGAAGACGCCACAATCAACTATGGAAGGATTGATTGATAAGTCAGAAGCGAACGCCACGGAAAATTCCGATAAGTTCAGATAGTTCTTCAAAGAACCAAAGAGAATTAAAACTCTCAAATTTATGAATTAAACTGATGTGATCTGATTTATTGCTATGGGGACGCCTATTTATAGGCAATTGTTACAAAGAATATTCCTAAAGAAAATCTGAAAAAATAACCTTAAAAAATCCGAAAATTATTTGAAAATTTGTTACAAAAGATAAGTCTAAATCCTAACTGAAATTTGTTACAAAAGATATTCCCAAATCTTCCTAAATCCTAACAAATCTGAAAAGATAATCCAAAATCTTCCTAAATCCTAATAAATTCGAAAATCTAATCCTAACCAAATTCGTAAATATAGGAAGGTAGTTATTCTGCCACAAATTCGAAAATTCTTGGTTAAAAAACGTCTTGGGCTTGATCGAATTAGCTGAATTCCTCATGGGCTTGAATTAAGTCAATGTATCATGAATCATGCTCAATGGGCCACGAATTTAATTGAGCCCAAACCTCTTGCATTAGCCCATTAAGTGCTTCTTTAAATCTCTTTGCTCTCGCTCTTGTAACCGGCCCAATTGGTATTTGAATTGGTTCCCTTGACGTTGATTGGTTCCTTTAAAGCTGTTATTTGATTCACATCAGAAAATTGTGTTGAGATCATTTCTGAAATTGTGTTTGGTTATATTTTCTGAGTGTATATTCTGAAAAATATAAAAATGAAATTTTATTTGGTTATATATTTTGAAAACTCATTTTATAAGTGCGTATCTTATAAAAACATATTTACTTTTAATTTTAAAAAAATAATAAAAAATAAATTATTAGTCATAATTTAAAAAAAAAACTTTTGTGGTAGGTTTTGCAATGAGCGATAGGGTAGAAGAGATTAGTAGTTTGAGCTCTAGGTAACGGTGATGGCTAGATTTAGGTCATGAGTCAATAATCATCGTCGCAAGGGGGCCGTTGTCATCGTCACTAGCCCATGGTCATCAGTCTTCGTTAAAGATGGATGCCATCATTAGACATGATCATCATTAATGCTGTACAGACAGAAAGAAAAAGAGAGAGAAAGAGAGGAGACGGAGGGAGAAAACGAAAACAAAAAGTGAAAACAATTTTTTTTTTGTTTTCAAAAAACCCAAAAAAATAACATAATTGAAAACGATGTTTTCGAAATGATTTTGAAAACGTTAAATAAACAAACAATCATTTTCATTTTCTGCATTTTTGAAAATAGAAAATTATTCTTAAAAACAAAAACAAACACCCCCTTACTTTTCTTCTCATTTTAAGATTGTACTTATATAACTTTCATGCAATTTTTGTCGCTGGTAATCATATTTTAATGCCATCTGATTGAAACAAAAAAAAAAAAAAAAAGAGAAAGATTCCTCTCCATAACATTGTGATCCATGTAGTTTAGTTTAACAAAAGGAATATCTTTTACCAAAACAATAAAAAAAAAAAAAAAAAAACAACAACAAAATGAATATCTTGCCATTATAATCGTCTCTTGAGGCCGATTTTGATCATGGTTTTCACCCCTCAAAGTAGTTTCCGATCATGCTTATTGACAAAATGGTACACATCTCTTCGCATTTGCTTGTTGATTGGGATGCTCTTCCTACATATTGCCACTAACTTCGAAGTTAGACAAGATGATCAAAATATAGAGTACTTGAAGATCATAGTTTACAGAACAGTAATCGACCTTTGGAGTTGAATTGTGGAATAATCAACCTCTGCAAACACAACCGTCTCTTCATGCCCTGAGGTTGCAATTATCTCACCTGACTGTTGTGTACAAACAAAGGCATTTTTTATCTATTAGAAATAACTAGTTCTACTGTACATATATAATATATATAAATATATATAGAATATATAAATGAAGCGAGAATTGAGAAATTCGACAAGTTTTAATACCGGTGCAACAAGGGTCGAATGGCCCCATATTGGGTAGCAACCACCAGTAGAATCACGAGCGGGTGAGCAAGTAGCAACAAATAACTAAAACGACAACATCAAAATAAATGTTCAGTTTGGAACGGCCTTTGAAACTGCAAAAGATTTAGAGGATATGGTGTGGCAAAAGACTATTTTGTGTTCACCTGGTTATCAACGGCCCTGAAAATTGGAAGAAACTAATCCGATCAGATGATTGTAATGATGAGCTTCGGACGATTTTGATGCAGAAAACAGTATATAGTTTAGTAGACTTAACCAAATGATTTGAATATAAACATCCACCGGCAATAGGGAAGCTGTATATTCTTTACCTTGCTCTTTGCTCTAGCTCCCACAACAGTTCACCAGTGCTCAAGTTAAACGCTCCGGGATAGCATATCAAGTGAACACCTTTTTATTTTCATCAACGATTTCATCACATGAATCATGTGCATATGAAAATAAAATAACAACTTTTTTAACAAAATCACGAACCTTTTTGCCTATACAGCATGGCAAATTCAGGAAAGCGTATGTCATGGCAAATCCCAATGCCAATTCGACCAACATCTGCATAAACATAAAGGTACACTTAAGTGAAAAAACAGAAAAACATATTTGTAATGACTCTCACCTTTATGTAGCATGATATTATCCTCTTTGGACTCAAACCCGTACGGTTTTACTTACCTTAAAAAGGCCCCACACCATTGGGAGATTGTTGTTCTTAATTATGAACGTTCACTTATAACCTTCTTGCTTGCTATTCTCGTGACTCGGGTGGAATTGGCTCAAAGAATTGATTACTCACGATATGAGAAACTTTTTGAAGCACAAGGAGCCAAAAAGTATACCTGTGTCCACTATGGTAGGTTTATCCCCAGCAGTAAAGGAGTCTGATTCCTTAAATGAGATCTCTCCGGGAATGTCAATATCAAATAGATGTATCTACAAAACAACAAAACCAATCTCTTCAAGAAGTTGCATACTTAATCAAACAAAATGGAAAAGTAGTGGATGTGCTTGCTTTTCTATGCCTAGCCTTGAGCTTCCCATCAGGACCAAAGATGCAGCAAGTATTATACAAGCGGCCATTACTCCATTCAGGCATTGACCCACCAATGATTGTGATCTTATAGCAAAGAGCAGCTTCAGCTAACATAGAAAATGCCGGCGAGCCGGTGCTCTCGTTGTCGAAATCCTCGGCGTGTTTGGCAAAGTAATCAGTTGAGTAAGGACAAGACCACATTTCCTTTATTTTTTGTAAAGACACAAAATCAAACATCCGGGAACTGAAACAGTTCAATGACTAATTATAACAACATTTTGTCTACAATAAATCATGGGAAAGTAGAACTCACCGGTAAAACGACAAGCGCTGCGCCGTGCTTAGCGGCGACTTTGATTAAACCAAGAGCATGATCTATGTTCACCTTCTTGTCCGGAGTAACAACTAATTGGCAAAGTGCAATCTTAAACTGTCCCACAATATTTAAAAAAAAAAAAAAAAGTTTCATTCACGTCCCACCATTAATAATGTAAAAGGGCTTATAAAAGAAGTTACAAATCATTATCGGGGAGAATGCAGATAATTTCATTGTTCTCTCCAATTTAAAACTAAAATTTGCAAACCCTAAAAACTTCAGTCTTGGCAATGAACATGAAACAGTTGCCAACTCCAAATATGGGACAAAACTCAAATAAATTAATTTCAAACCTTTGTTATGTTTGGTAGCTCCAAGGAATCCGAAGCAGAAATTACAATATCCTTTTTGTTTTCTGTTGAAAGTGCCATCTGACACTTCGGGACAGATGGTTTCTGATATGATTCTCAGGGCGGGTCTGAGGCATTTTATTTCACTGTCTTATTACTCATATTTTAATGTTAATGTTTCTCTATCTTTTCATCGTACGACTTGTCTTTTTTCATTTGTGCTTGCTGACTTTGTCCACGTTAGCTGCCTCTTTGGTTGAAAACGACAATCTCTATTGTCCAGCCAAAGAAAAGTTTCTTGGGAAGTAACACAGCTCAAACGATACGTAAAGAAATATAATAGGAAAGAAAATAGAATTGAAAAGTAGCGTAAAAGAATAGGAAGGACAAATATTGATTGCTTTTTCAGTATTTATATATCTATTATATAGCATAAAAGAAAATAATTATATTCTCTTTCTCGTATTTATCAATTCTAGAAATGCTAATTTTGTTAACATAATTATATTAAAATATCTTTTTACACTGTCAAAAATTATTAGTATATGAAATCTTGTTAAGGACACATAAATAAATTTAGTATTTATTCTTTTTGACGAAGAATCGATACCAACAGATGCAAAAATTAATATTTTCCTTTTTATTCCCTATATTATATGAGGTTTACCTAATTCTCATTTTTTATTTTGTACATGAACACATAATTAATAAAAAACGAAATAACTGCTTACTTTTCCTTTCCTTTGCAAAATAAACATGCCTCATAAGCGCCTAAAATTTTTAACAAACTGCGGTTTCATGATCCAAAAGACCCATCATGCTTTCTTAACTTGGAAAAGTTAGGCGCATTGAACTTAGTTGTTATCACATAGAATTAATATGCGGATTGATTTTTGAAGCAAAGGTTTATTGGAGATTGAACATTTGTAAATTTGACCCTTATAATTTTTTCCTATGGCGACGTTTTTGGGATTAGAGAGAGTTTAAAGTAAAATATTGTAAATTTATGAGCTGTGGTGATTTTTTTTTTTTATAATCTTCTTCATATCAATTTTTCTTTTTAGAAAATTAGAATCTGTTATTATAAACGATAAGCATATGATCTAATAACAGATTTTAAAACTAGGAATGAGTCCTCAAATAAAACAAACTCATCATCAATATTAAGAACATAAGATGTCAAATAATATATAGATCTATTAACTTTCTCATAAACTTGACATAACTTAACTTCTAGAAAATATAATAAAAAGCTAGATAAATATGATAATAAGAGTCCAAATTTATTATAATAAGAAGACTAATTCTTCAAAGTTTAGATTATTATCAATGTATTTGACTCCACAAAATGGAGATTTTAACTAGAACTCTAGTTTGTTGCTTCAAATGTTCTTTTGAGCTTGAACCCACCACTTTAGTCATTGACCTATAATATGAATACACAGAGGATTAATAATCTTTGAAGTATTAGGAAAAAAAAAACATAAAACATTTGTATATAGACTTCTTCCCTTTTTGAAAATACCATATAGTTCATTAAAATACTTAAATTGACCTAAAACACTAATACATGAAGGATTAGTAACCATAAAAATCTTAAGAAAATGAAAATGTAAATGATATTCAGATTTATATATCTTCCCTTTTCTGAAAAATTTTGAATAGGCTCATTGAGATACTCCAACCACCGCAACAAAAAAATTAAGTAATAGACTTTTAAAACTACTATAAATAAGAAATTAGCACTAAAATTAAATAATTTTGAAACGAAAAAGAGACTTATAATAAATAATTTTAAAATACACATAAAGAAAGATTTTGAAACTTTCCTAAGAAAGACTCGCAACAAATACAATATTGAACTCTCATATGATAAGACTTTTAAAAACTCTAAAAAAAAAATGAAACTCTTATAAAAAGACTAAAACAAAATAAAATTTTAAAACTCTCATGAAATATTTATAAAAATAGTAAACAAGTCATATATTAAATTGTTAAAAAAATCATGCTATCAATAATCGCTCAAAAATCCTTGTGAAGAAAATACTCATACTTTAATAAGTAAATGTATAGATATATTTTTCCTTGAACATATGTAAGTATAAAATTGTTATAATTAAAACAAAATTATAGTAAATATTGAATAATATGTATAGTTTTTTTTTTAAAGAAGGAAAAGAGCATAAGACTATAATGAACTTTTTTTTTTTAACTACAATAGTTAATAAAAAATAATAAAACAAGCTGAATAAAATAGTATAATAAAAACTTTTAAAAACTCTATCAAATATCACTTAAAAAAACCTTAATAAAAGAAACTATTAAAATAGAAAACACCAGGAAAGTTATTTGGAATAGTGATATAGACGTTATCCCATTGTATTCTTCTCCGTAACAAAAATATAGTAAATATTAAATAGTATGTATAGTTTTTTTAAAAGGTAAGGGCATATAGCTATAATGAACTACATTCCAAGAGATCCAAGAGTTGTTATAAAATTAAATTTTTGATTAAAAAAGGTCGGCTTTTATTTTGAAAATAATTAAAAGACTTCACAACAATTATAGATAAATTTACTAAAGCGTGCATGGATGGGAGGTTGGAAAAGAGGAATATATGATGAAGGAAAAAATGCATTTATTTGAATTTTGAAAAAATGCATCCTTCGTGGAAGAAGGATGAACTCGTGGCAGTGTTCACCTCATGGTGTCGTCTAAGACCTCTAAACGCTTCCAGCAAAGTCTGCTGGTAACAATGAAAGGAGAGAGATAGATAAAGAGATTGAGAAATTGGCATTTCTTCATATCAAAATTTAAGGCGGCTAAAAAATGAATATACTCTCATATTGTTAGTGAATCACTATGGAGTATATATATATTTTTTATTTTTATTTTTGATTTGTTAATAGGAGATTTGAATTTTATACATCATTTTCCTTGTAACTATAGTCACAAACAGCTATAAATCTTTTTATGTACTTGTTTATTTTCTATGTTTTTGTTACTCTCGATAACTAAAAAAAAATTTGGGGGTGTCTAATAAAGAGTAACTAATTTAGAATAAGAATGTTAAAGCATTATTAATAGCACTTTTTATTAGGGATTTTCAACATTATTTCAAAAGTCGAAATAATGGAGGCGATTTTCCTGAACAATATCCTGCAAAAATTATCACCCTTCATTCAATTAACCTTCAAAAACAAGATAAAAATTTATGAACAGGGCCCTAAATGTCTGCACAATTTGGGTCAAATGGCTAAACCAGCCCTCTCGTGGCTATACAGCCGAATAGTTTACCTGCTCGTCAGGATTCAAAATCATCAAATCACTGAAGGGAAAAAAAAATATTTTTTGGTCATTACGACACTGAGAATGACATTATTCGTCTCGCCCAACCCTAGAATTTATGCTGCAAATAAGGTTTAGTTCAATGCAAATATAGCAACAAAGATGAAGATACTATTGGAGAATAGATTCTAAATCTGATTTAATTTGAATGTTGTAATTGTAAATATTTAATATTCTAGATATAGGTAGTTTTAGTTTTTAAAATATCTCTAGAATAGATTTAGTTACTCGATTTTTTTTTTAAATTTTGATTCAGTCTTGTACTATTTATTCTCTCTCTTCAATGAAAAAGTTGTGAAGCAATTCTCCCAATTCTGATAACTTCTATATGGTATCAGAGAAAAGATCCGGACCTCCCTCTTTTCTCACCACTTCTTCTCCTATTCCATCGGCATTATGGCTCAAGAACAGTAGCAAATTACTGTTCCCAATCCCACCGACCCTGCTTCACCCCTTATTCTCATCAACATATCCCACCAAAATATATTAAACTCACGTCCACAAATTACCTATCCTGGAAGCTCCAAATTGAGGCTATTCTCATAGGATATAATCTTTATAAATTTATTGATGGAACTCACCCTTGTCCACCGGCCATGATTCACTCTGCTAACAAGGACACCACGAATCCGGATTTTCTACCTTGGATTCGACAAGACAAATTGCTATTTGGGGTGCTTGTTAGTTCGATTTCTGCTTCCTTGATTCCTTTGATTCAACAATCTGCAACCTCTCGTGATGCATGGCTCACACTTGCGAACACTTATGCCCGTCCCTCTCGTGGGCATATTAAGCAAATAAAGGATCAACTCAATAATGCAACCAAGGGCTCTCAGACGATTACCGAATATATGCAATTTGTTAAGTGCCGTGCTGATCAACTAGCTGCTCTCGGGAAACCTCTTGACCACGAGGACCTTATTGATAAAATTTTGGACGGCTTGGATGAGGATTATAAATCAATTGCAGATATTGTCCAAGCTCGCGAGACTCCAATTCCCTTTGATGAATTACACAAAAAATTAATTAATCGGGAATTGGCACTTAAACAATCACATTCTGTTCACTCTTCATTCTCGGTCACAACCAACATGGCCTCTGGGCGCTCAGCAAACAACCATCGCCCGTCGAATTACAGCTTCTCCAATGGTCATCCAACTCCAGGCCCCCCAGCCTCCTTCCCACCCCCGGCATCAACTTCCTCACAACGCCAATCTCGTCAGTACCTTGGCAGGTGTCAAGGATGCCGTACTGTTGGTCACTCGGTCAATCGGTGCCCGCTCTACTAATTGGTACCGATCTCCACTGCCTCACCAAACCATGCTCGGTCTCCTGACAATCCACCCATGCGGCCTTCCTCTACTTCTCACAACCGACAGTGGCAACCTAAGGCTCATGTTGCAATATCTTCACCTTCGGATACCCCTGCATGGTTGTTAGACAGCGGCGCTTCTCATCACGTCACAACCGACCTCAACAATCTGTCGCTTCATACTCCATATGATGGTCCAGATGACATTGTCATCAGTGATGGTACTGGGTTACATATTACTCATTCTGGCTCCACTTCCTTATCTCACTCCTCTCATTCATTTACCTTACAGAATGTTTTATGTGTTCCTAACATGAAAAGAAATCTTATTTCTATATCTCAATTTTGCAAAACAAATAAAACTTCTGTTGAGTTCTTACCCAATTCTTTTCATGTGAAGGATCTGTAGACGGGGGCAATTCTACTTCACGGTCGAACTAAAGATGGCGTTTATGAGTGGCCGACCAAACCTTCCAACTCTATCATTGCGTTTTCCAGTGTCAAGGCCTCTCCTTTTGATTGGCATCAACGTTTAGGGCATCCCTCTAAGTCTATTCTTAGGCATTTAGTTTCAAAATACAGATTACGTCTTGAGTCTGCATTATCATCATCGTTTGATTGTACTGATTGTTATTGTAATAAAAGTCATAAATTACCATTCTCTCAATCCACACTTGTCTCTTCCGCTCCTTTGCAAATTATATTTTCTGATGTATGGGCGTCTCCTGTTCTGTCATCTGACAACTTCAAATATTATGTCATTTTTGTCGATCATTTCACCCACTACATATGGCTTTACCCACTCAAACGCAAATCGGATGTTAGCTTGATTTTTCCCAAATTCAAAACACTAGTTGAGAATTTCTTCAAACAGAAAATCATTACATTGTTCTCGGATAATGGGGGTGAATACACGGGTTTGTCATCCTTCTTAGCCACTCATGGAATTACTCATCATACATCACCACCACACACCCCGGAACACAATGGTTTTTCTGAGCGTCGCCACCATCACATAGTTGAAACCGGTTTAGCACTTCTCTCCCACGCCTCTCTCCCACTCACCTTTTGGTCATATGCTTTCCTTACGGCTACATATCTCATTAATCGTCTTCCCACCCCTACACTTCAGATGTCCTCTCCATATCACAAATTATTTGGGTGTGCTCCTAATTAGTCAAAACTTCGTGTCTTTGGTTGCTTGTGTTACCCATGGCTTCGTCCTTACTCGTTGCATAAACTAGTTCCTCGTTCCATCCCGTGTGTCTTTCTTGGCTACTCACTTACTCAAAGTGCATACATCTGTTTTGATCCTTCCACCACTAAAATCTACCACTCTCGTCATGTCCGTTTTGTTGAGTCAATCTTTCCTGTGTCTGGTGTCAACCTCTCTCTTCCACGCATTGATGAGTCCACTGTTTCCTCTTGGTTTTCGGTCACTCTCGTAAACTCGGCCACTCTTGCCATGCCTCCAGCACCCCCAGCTGCGGATCCAACTCCCAACTCTGTGCCGCCTGTCCCTTAGCCCTCCCCTAACCATGGTCAAAACCCCTTCGCCGCGCCCCCTCTGTCCCTAACTACCACTCTCTCGGCCTCTCCAAACACGACAGAACTGGCCCAACCTCAAGAATCCGAACCTTCACCGCCCCACCTTACTGGCCGTACCTCCCCGATTGTCACTCGTTCCCGCAACAACATCCACAAACCTCTTCAAAAACTCACTCTCTCTGCCCAATTAGCCCAGGAAATTGAACCCACCTCTGCAACCCAGGCTATCAAAGACCCCAAATGGCGCAAAGCGATGTCTGAGGAGTTTGATGCTCTTGTACGGAACGGCACTTGGGAATTAGTTCCACATGATTCAGCTCAAAACATTATCGGTAGTAAATGGATTTTTAGAATCAAACGCTTACCTGATGGTTCTGTTGACAGGTACAAAGCACGCCTGGTTGCCAAGGGCTTTCATCAGAGACCTGGCATTGATTACCATGATACATTCAGTCCGGTGGTGAAGCCAACCACTATCCGTTTAGTTCTGTCTCTTGCCACTAGCCACGGGTGGTGCCTCCGTCATTTAGATGTCAACAATGCATTCCTACAGGGTACTCTAACAGAAGACGTTTTCATGGCTCAACCATAGGGGTTCAGTGACACTGATCATCCCAACCATGTGTGCCGACTACGCAAAGCTATTTATGGGCTCAAGCAAGCCCCTCGTGCATGGTACACTGAGCTCAAACAGTTTTTACTCACCTCTGGTTTTCTGAACTCCACTGCAGATACTTCTCCATTTATCTTACACAGTGATGATGTTCTTATTTATCTACTGGTGTATGTTGATGACATTATCATCACTGGCAACAATGAGTCTGCTGTTCAGCGCTTCATCACATTGCTCTCTCGCCGGTTTTCACTCAAGGACTTGGGTGCCTTGACTTACTTTCTTGGTGTTGAAGTACTTCCTCATCCACTCGGCCTCATCCTCTCTCAACGGCGGTACATAGCCGATCTTCTCGCCCGAACTTCGATGACGGATCGATGACCGATCTCCACCCCTCTGCCGACCACACCTACCTTGTCTCTTCAGTCTGGTGCTGTACTTTTTGATCCTTCTGAGTTTCGTACCATTGTCGGCAGTCTTCAGTATTTGTCGCTGACCCTGCCGGACATTGCCTATGCGGTCAACAAGCTCTCCCAATTCATGCATCGTCCGACAAGTGATCATTGGAATGCAGCAAAGCATATTCTACGCTATCTATGTGGTACTATCGATCATGGGATTGTTCTCCATCGCCGGTCGCCTCTTCAGCTGCATGCATACTCAGATGCTGACTAGGCTGGAAATAAAGATGATTTTACTTCTACCAGCGCGTTTATTATCTATCTTGGCTGCAACCCATTCTCTTGGAGTTCCAAGAAACAACGCACAGTTGCTCGTTCCTCCACTAAAGCTGAATATCGATCTGTTGCTGCAACTGCTGCTGAACTGCATTGGATCATAAATCTGCTTGGTGAGCTCGGTTTCACCTCCACTCAGCAACCGGTTATCTATTATGACAATGTTGGTGCAACTAATCTCTGTTCTAATCCGGTGTTTCACTCACGTATGAAACATGTTGCACTTGATTACCACTTCATTCGTGAACAAGTACAGAATGGTGATCTTCGTGTTACACATGTTGCTTCTGTGGATCAGCTTGCAGACGCTCTCACCAAGCCTCTACCCCGCATACGGTTTCATCAATTACTACTCAAGATTGGTCTCTCCTCTCGGAGCTCCAACTTGCGTGGGCATATTGGAGAATCAGATTCTAAATCTGATTTAATTTGAATGTTGTAATTGTAGTTTTAGTTTTTAAAATATCCCTAGAATAGATTTAGTTACTCGATTTGTTTTTTAAATTTTGATTCAGTCTTGTACTATTTATTCTCTCTCTTCAATAGAAAAGTTGCGAAGCAATTCTCCCAATTCTGATAACTTCTATAGATACAACCAAAACAGGCTTTAAAAGTAACCTTCACAGTTTAAGTAGCTAATACAGTGAGATTTTGTAGGCGTATTCGGACCTACATTTTTACACATCTTTCGTTATTTGGGATCCTATTCACCTCGTTAGACTTCTATCAAATCAAGAAATAAGTTTGATTATCCATCTTTTTAATATAATATATATAAAAATATAAGACATCAATTTAAATTAAAACAATTGGATGTCCGACTCTCCGTTCCACCTATGTTCTATAGAAGATTTACGAAATAATACTGTGTTGGATATGAAAAAATGTAGATCCAATCCTAAACTGTCATCAAAACCAAACCTGTCAGAGACCCAAAACCTTATTATGCATGCAGAGTCCAATACTGCTCTCTTCCTAAAGGCCCTTTCCCATAAGTCCAATCTCACTACAACACTGTACTACGTAAAATGACCCAACAAAATATGGCAACTTTTAACTCCACTTGGGGATTTTAAGACAAGACGACGGTTCAAAAATTTAGCAAAGCATTAATTAGGTTGAATTAAGGAAATCTTTTCTTTTTTTTTTCTTTTTTCTTTTTTTGTCGAAAGAAAAAAGGAAGAAGTAGAATATGAAGATCCTTTAAAGTTGGAAAAACCATGCTTAAAAAGTACGAAGGCATGCACAAGAAACAGAAACAGATATTGTTATATGTAACTTTTGCTCCGCATGATTTTTGCTGCATAAAACCAAAGTCTATACATAGAGTAGACAGTATTCTACTATTCTAATTTGTTAAAATGTGGTGACCCAAATCCTGCTTTGATCCAATTTGAAAAGTCTACAGTGTGACTTATTATGATAATTTTTTTTTTGGAGTTCTATGATAATAACAGAGAAATTGGATACAGACCTGTTTTAATTATCATACACGTATATATGATGCATTTTTTATTTTTCGGTGTTGTGTTTTAATAGCCGCATATTATTCTTGTCTTTTTGTATCAATTTTTGGAATTAGTAAATTTCTATCCTCTGTCTGTAGTTTTTTTTTTTTTAAGAGTTTATTACTTAAACCTGTAGGTTCTTTTTTTTTTTTTTTTAATTTTCGTTGCCTAATGTAAAATGGACAGAACGACATTATAAAATTAATATTTTATACACTGTTGGCTGGTCTACTCTTGTATCAATTCTTTACACTTCAATAGTCAAGATGTGTAACCAATAAATGAAACATTTTGCTACCGTAGTCCGAATATTTGACGGTGATTTTAAATCTTCAAACCAGTCAAAGCTACACAATCCACGCAACAATGACCTTCGTAATTCGTTTCACCCTACAAGTGAAATCGAATTCGTTGTCCGAGAGCTATTAATGGGTTCGAAAAAGAGAGACTTTTCCATCCACATATTGCGCGATATTGAAACTTTGTTGTCACCGAATTCATCCAAAGAGAGAAAATCCGACACCATTTTATGGTTTGTGTAAAATCAAGCAAGTTTTAGTCTCAATCAAGTAGCTTAGAAATGACAAACCGCGAAAACTAGCTGCGAGACAATTCTGTTGCTTTCATTTTGCAGGACTACAATTTCTAGTTCAACTTTAATCATAGTTGTTAGGTCCACACTATACTAGATGCGAATCTTAACCTAAGCACATCATGAATGACATAAACCAATCTCAAAATGGTACTTTTCACTGGCAATCAAAACTCGAAAAATTCTTTAATCAACCGAAAGTTCTAATCTTGCAGATAAAATTAGGTGTTGAAATGAATCCTGGATCAGACATTGCTTGACCATGAATTTCAAGCATTCACGTAACTACAAGACAGAAAAAAAAAAAAAAATTAACACTGGTGAGCTAAATATAAACAAAACTATAGCCCAGTACATAAAAAACTGTAACATCAGTCTCATTTCCACCCATGTTGGATATTGACGATTGACACGGACCAAGTATTGTGCCATGAATGATACAAATCATAAGTCATCTGAACCGAAAACGACACTTCAATAGCGGTGCGTTTTCAAGGCAGACCATGCGGTTGCTGCGGCCTGAGACTGGTGTGCCATATTAAGCACAGGAAGGGGCTGAGTGGGGCGCAAAATTTACTATCCCCACTTCAAGAAAAGAAAAGAAAAAACAAATGCCTTCTCCACTAGGGTGTTTCTCATGTCAACATTAAATTTTTCATGAAACTTACAGTTCAAAGAGGCTCTTTAAGGCTAGTGGGCACTGTACCATTTGTTGTCCCAAGTCTCTAATTAACAAGTCGCTTTCTTAACAAGCAAATCAAAATTGTGTTCTCTTTTGCAATGACTTCTGTGTAAAAAAATTAAAAATAAAAAATCTTCATTATCACAACTAGTATTATTATTGTTTTAGGCAGTAGTCTTTCTTTAACTTTTTATAGGCTTGAAAATTGAAATCATTGGTTCTTTTTTTTAAGCTTCCTTGCACTCTATAACTGAAAAAGAATACAAAAGAAGAGGGGAAGAAGGGCCTTTGGAATCAAACATCTTTATCTCATACTATACATTTTGCTGGTCTTTTTCTATTTTTCCACTCTCATACCAAGCATAAAACAAAAGCTGCGTTAACACTTGTTTTTAACTGTACAGTTTTCAAAATATGCAATCTTCTTGGGATCACCAAAAAAAAAAAAAAAGAATCCTCCTCTTATGCCCACTTTCTCTTTTTCACTCTCACGCACAACACACACACACACATACACCAACAGCAACATGCATCTTCTTTTCTTTTACTAAAGCTACCCTTGTTCTTCCTTTCTTTGCTTTCACATTAATCCCAAAAATACCCCTTATCAAAAGGTGACACCCCATGCAAACGCCATGTCCCAGTTGTTAACTTCGACCCAGGAATGTTGACTCATCAACACGTGGCAAAAAGCAGAATTAGGTGTCAGAGGATGAGTGGTCGTTATTTTGTGCTAGGTAGTAGGGAGGCAAAAGTAATCAAAGAGAAGGGGTCTCAAAATTGGTCCCCTTGCACACTCATAAACCTCTTCTTTTTCTTTCTTTTTTTTTTTTTTCCTTTTTATTCGGGATTTGAACAATTTGCTCTCGAAGTTTTAATTTCAGCAATTTATTGTCCAAACTTTCTCAATTATTACAATTTATCCCATTTTATTAAATTTAAATTGATGATTTGAATTGGATTATAAATTTATTAGTCTAAGACATAGTATTTTTCGACACCAATTCAACAAGAAGTTAAGCAAATTGAGACATATATAATGTAACATTTTAGAAAGTCCATAAAATTAATGATCAAAAATTAGAAGTTTAGGAGGAAAATTTTTCAAAAAATTGAAAAGTTTAAAGGGCTAAACATGAGGGCAAAATAAAATAAAAAACTTTTATTGTGTGAGAATGATATTTTGTGCTCCTGTATGACAGCGGATCTCACAGGGATCCGTGCAGGAGGAGCACACGTGTGCATGCGCGACAGGTCTGGAACATGTTGGCCCATCCCATCACGTGTGGTGGAAAAACCAGAAAAAAATACAAAAAAAAAAAATCCGAATCCAAATCCAAATCCAGAATCCAAAAATACCAAGTGTGTGTGTGTGTGAACCAGTTCTGCTCTAGCACGCTTGGATGGCAGTAGTCTATTAATGTTGCGCTCAAGGAAAAGTTGAGTCCACTTTTCTTTTCCTTCCTTCCTTCTTTCCTTTCTTTCTTTCTATCTTTTCTGCAGAATGAGAATTTATCAGATTTTGAAATTTTGATGATTAACTAAGCTTAAAGGAAACATACAAACATTAATGATAAGATGAAAACATCACAAACTTTTCAAAGTTTAGCCACCACCTTATCTTGCAAATTATTGAGCCAGACATGGTTTTTGCATGGAATTAATGAAAAGTTGTCTTTTCTCATTTTTTTCAAATAATAATTCGTGTGGACGGAAAAGAAAGAATTTAACGTGACAACCAAGAATATTAAGAGCTATCTACTTCTTGCCTATATAGTTTTATCCTCCCCTGTATATTTAACATATTGTATCCGTTCAAATTATTGACAAGAATGTGAATAATAAGCAATAGCAAAATCTGAGGCTCTAGTGTTTCATCTCTTTTGATGAACACATATGCCAGACCCCATTCTGCACCCTCCTATAACGACATGGCTAGCCATCGATCGGATTCATTTTGTGGTAAAGACTCGAACCCTAACCAGAACTTTTGGTTCTACAAAAGATATACCAACATAAACCCACATAAACTGCCTTTTGCTGTAACAATTTGTTACGTGCCTGCGAATACTGGTTCGGCATGGTGAGTGAGTGACATTTCCCACTTCTTATATTAGTTTTATATTAGCGGGACGCTTCCAAACGGGTCGTCCATATTCAACTATTTTGTTCCCACAAATGAAATTGTTCGTTCGATAATGATCAGATTAAAACCGCCTTTTTTCCCTTGTCGATTCAGTGAAATATATAGCCATTCGTTGGAAAGAGACTATACATTTATATGTATATACACATGAAAATATATATCTGTCAGATAGTGCTTTGCATGGTTGTGTTTAACTCTTGTCTACCACTAGGAGATGCTTGAGAGAGCTTACGTCCCACATGGAAATTGACTAAACTAGAAAGGTTTGTGTTTTAAAATAGCTGCTTGAGGGGTTCATATTCTTAATATCATGCAAAATATATATATATATATATAAACAACAAGAACGTGTACACATGCATATTTTTCTATACATGTGCACTAACCTACTTCTTTTTCACAAGAGTACTTGGCAGAATTAATTAGAACCAAAACATCAAAAATAATAGTTTGTGATTAATTAGGAGAAGATTAAGGTCATGATGAGAGCTTATGTCAAAATCCAGAAACAGTCAATCCTTGGATGGGTTGGTGGTCTCAAACACCCACTATCTCTCTATTGGCATCATTAATGTTGTCAACTTCCCCCCACGTCACCAACCATATGAAGATATGGGTATATACATTCTTTTTTCCTCAACAGAGAAGGATTGGAATTTTTCATTGTATAATAATATTTATATATATATATGTAACACGCTTTAAATCTCTTTAGGATTGAAAAGAAGTAATTTTCAATCTAATAAGCTGTTGGTGTATAGCATTGTTTTTCCCCCTCTCAATATACTATATACCTGGTCCCATTAATTTTCAACGTATAGCCATTTTGAGTCTATAATACTTTTGACCATAGGCTAGCCTTTTCTTTTCCTACAGTCCAAGCTAACTTTAAATTTTTTTTAGCCTTAAACAATTTAGTTAGGAATAATATGGGTTATGATAATTTAATTCGCATGTCACACTGTTATGATTTAGTGGTCCTCCCAGAGCTATCTCCTAGATTTATGAGTTATGACTAACTTCTCAAGAAGGGTTCGAATTTGACAGAAAAGGATATTTATTAGTATTTTATGTATAAATAAACCTACAGATTAGCTCATCAAAGGACCAGCTGTTAATATAGATGATAATATACCACAGTATTTTTGCGCGCGCGCATATGTATACATATATACACACATATAGATATGAGGACATTATATGACGTACGCATGCATATATATGTATACACATATAGACATGAGGACATTATATTACATATCTGTATGTGTTATATTGCGCAAGGCATGGCAGGATCAGTTGGTGTGTTTTTCACTATAAATTTGAGAGAGAGAGAAATCTGATAATTTGTTAAATAGAAGAATATAGGAGGATTAATAAAATAACATGATTCAAGTAGTAGATAAATATAAAAAGAAAAACTATTTAAGTGTGTGTGTGTGTGTATATATATATATATATTGCCCTGGAACATGCATGAATTGAAGACTCTAGAGCAAGAAAGAAAGTGAAAATGGTACGCGCAAAACTGGAACTGTAAAGCATTCTAAAGGCTTGAGTTATCAGTAATTAATTCAAAAGAGTAATTAATCAATTAATTAACTAGCTATCTTTTTCTGGTGTTTGATTCATGAAAAAACAGGCTTTGAGTTGTTCTCTTCTCTGGCCACCATATTCTCAAGAACCAAATGATTAGAGCTCCTAAAGCATTATCAATGTGTTTGCTTAAATTTAATTCAAAGGGAATATTTAGTTTGTGACTCCCTATAAAGCTGATGCTTCTCAGAACTATTTTTTCCACACAACGACCGATCATGCTGCTTGAAGCGAGCCAACGAGATATTTTAAGCATAAAATTTGTGTCCGAGACCCAAGTGCACTGTTAAAAAAGTTGGTGTCTCTTTTTGACATTTGCATTTGCATTTGCATCACATAAACCCAAAGTTATAAAACGCCAATCATGGAGACCGTAGGCAACCATCCAAGAAAAAAGTACAAATAAAAAATTTTGATCGAATTTTTGCCTACAAAAAAACTCAATTATACTCTGCAGAAGAGGCCTACCTATACTAATACATGGCCTAACTAAACAGAAAAAAATATTTATAATGTTATTACACACCAAAACTAACAAAAAAAAAAAAAAAACCAGTTTCATTTATAGGTTTCATTCTGATGATATCTATAATTTATTAATACATAGTATTAAACACAATTAATGTCGTTTATTGTTATTCAATTAAATGATAAAAAAAAAGTTCCATGTGTTTAAATCCAAAATCACCCATTAATATTGCCCTGATTGTGACTTTTATTTTGTGGAAGATACGAGGAGGTAAAAGAAAAAGTTTTTTTAAAAGGGAGATCCACAGCTCGGCTTTTAGACTGAATCTGATCGCTTGAGTATTTGAAAATGAAGTTTTACGGTAACATTAATATATACATATACACGTAAAAAATAAGTATTGTTAAAACATCTCAAAATACCTTTTGGTGCCATTCTCTTAGCTTAGAAGCCAACCAAATTTGACATCAAGGCCTAGAGGATCAAAGATTAGATCCTTTTGTCCACAGCTTTGGAGACCATGTATCTAATCACTCTCTATCTTTCCATTAGCCTCATCAATTAACCTACTTTTACCCTCCCGGAAAATTCCGCCGCCACCGGAAAATTAGGGTATGGCCAATCGGCTAGAAATTTATATTATTATGTTTTAAAAAAATAAATCAGCCACCAAATAATAATATTAACAAGAATCGCCTTTTTGATCATTTTTTTTTGTAAAAAAAAGAATAATAATTTTATCTTGCAATTATACAGTTGTTGATCAAGGAATTAAGATGGTGTTATCGTGAAGCAAGGGAGGACCCACGTGTTATGTGAGGAAAAGTTAAAGCTGTCTATCATCTCTCTTGCAATGAATGGGAGTGTAGAAAATCTGCCTTTGCTTTTTAACCTCACGATTTGATCATCTTCTTACCATCTTTCTTTTTTTTTTTTTTTTTTTTTTTGGGTTTTAACTTTATTCCACTAAGTACTGTCTGATAACGCAATCCAAGAATAATCTTTCATTTTTAGCCTTTTTTTTTTTTTTTTTTTTTGCTCTTAACAATAAGAATATTTCACAGCTAGCTTTGTACTCTCTCAATTTTTTTTTTTTTTGGGCTACCACATATTTTGTCTTCAATTACTGAACTGTCAATTCAAAAAAAAAAAAGAAAAGAAAAGAAAAGAGAGAAAATTTGTAATAAAGAAACTTCATTCACAAAAAAAAAAATCATAGGTAAGAAGTAAGTGGTCATCATCAAGCATAATTAACACAAAGAAGAGAAAATATTATTCTCTAAATTGGAAAAAAAACCCCACACCATAACTTGAAAAAGCTAATTATAAAATTAAAATTTATACCATTTTCCCCCTCTTATCTTTTTGGAAATTACAAAATCAAACCATTTGCAATGGCTCGATTGGTATCGAAATGTGTCGTTTCATAAACCGGCAATTCTTCTCGATACCTTTCGATCCCAATCGCCGAGAGATTATCCAATTCAAACAGATCAGAGCTCGAATAACTCGCTGCGTCGTCGTATTCTTCTTCTTCTTCGTCGTCGTCATCGTCGTTTACATGATCAAAGGCATTGTCATCTCTACGAACGACGTCTCTCATGTCGAACTCTTCGACGACACCGTTTCGAGTGTCGTTTCCGTTCTTCTTCTGGTAACTCTTCAGCAGGTCGATCGCCACCTCCTGGACTCGGCGGCGGTCTTCGACGGAATCTCTCACGGCGGTCAGCGCCATTAGAGCCGGCTCGCGATCCTCATGCAGGCTCTTGTGGCCGCACGGACGGCAATCCTCGTCGACGATGACGCTCACCGGACAGAACCTGACGGACCTCTTGGCACCGCCGTCGCTGAACTTCCCCCTCGACGACGGCGTGTTGCTCAGGCAGGACCTGGAGAAAGACGACGCCGACGAGCAAGTCGACGCGTTCGTCGACTTCGATTTATTCCTCTGCGGGGGCGGATTATTCAGGTCCTCGACGATCTTCGCCTTCTTCGCGTTGCCGGCGGTGAAGAGCGAATTGAGGAAACTGGCGAGGCGGCCGCCGGGGGAGATCGGCTGTTTCACCTTCTTCAAGTCGCCGTAGATCTTCATCGCCTTCGATTTCGTCTTCCCGAAGCCGCTCTCGTGCTTGCTCGACTTGATCTGGTGCTTCATCGGAGCGGAATTGACGTACTGGCCGTACCGAGAGTAACCGCCGCCGAATTGAGGATTCTCCGACGCCAGAGGAGCCGACAAGCTCGTCCGAATCGGCTTCGGCCTCCGCAACGACTCCGACTCCGACGACGAGAATCCGCCACATCCGGAGCTCGACTCCGACGAGCTCGAACTCGAATTCAGCAGCGGAATTTCCCTATGGTGATGGTGACGCGATTTCCTCTCCAAATCGGCGACGGAGCTGCGACGGACGACCACCTTCTCGCTGACCTTCTTCTCCATCCACTTCTCGATCAAGCAAGCCCGACGGAAATTCACCATTTTCTCCTCCTCCTTAAGGCCTGAACCACTCTGCTTCTTCCTCATCGTCTGCCGATAGAAAATCACCTCTCCTTCACCTTCACCTTCACCTTCGCCTTCAGCTTCACCGTGATCAGCACCGTTTCCGTCGTCGATGGAACGGTAAATGGCGTCGAGAAGAGATGAAGAGAAGGAGGGATTGTCTCTGCGGTGGCGGTGCCGATTATGATCTTGTCGTAAGGAGGAATCCCACCTCTCCATGTTTCCTTTTATAGTAAAGAAGAGCTCGCTGGCTTGCTGCTGCTGCTGCGGTTAAACAAACAGTGGGTATGTATATGTTCAAATGATGCGCAATTATGTGTCTGCTTAACTCAGAGAGTGTCAAAAAAGCTGATGCACATAACTGTTTGGGAAGTGTCGTTTGTGTGTTTTTGATGATGGGAAGGGCCAAAATGATTATTGGACCAAGAGAGAGAGAGAGAGAGTTACACAAATCTAATCAGTTCTTTTTTTTTTTTCTTTCTTTTTTTTTTTTTTTTGTGGTTCTGCTCTCACTGTTGGAGAACAAATTAGAAGAGAGAAGGAAACAAAGCGGACATGCGCTTTGATGAGTGCTTGATTCCTTTTTCACAGAAGAGAGAGAGAGAGAGAGAGAGAAAGAGAGAGAGTTAAGTAATGAGAGCCAGAGACCACGCCTGAGAGAGCAGAGAAGATGATTGAGAGAGAGAGAGAGAGAGAGAGAGTCTTTCTTGTGTGCCTATTTTTTTTTTTTAACATGCTTTATAAGGGGATTTTGCAAGCGCGTGCATGCAAATTCCAAGCTGGAGTCTCTGCCAGCTGGAATGCTGACGTGGCACTTTTGTTATTTGTTTATTGTTTATCTATTTATTTATTTATTTATGGGGTAGTGGCCATTAATTTCCCCATTATTGAATTGAATTGAATTTCTAACACACAGTACTTTGCAGTTTTGCCCTGTGAACTGACATAAGATCTTGCTTTATTCACTGCCCAAAAAAAACGATTTTAGGAATTTAAAATGAAAAACAAAAGAATTTTTCTTACAAACTAAAAAGAAAAGAATACAAAATAAAGAATTAATTTTGTTAATGGTGTAGGACCGTTACTGATCTGAACAACTCAATCCGGTATTGATTAGGGGTCTACATTATTATTATTATTATTATTATTATAGAATTTCCCATTCCTTTTTTAAGTGGGTATTAGTTTTAGCAGGCGAAAATTTTGGCTCACCCTTTTTACTTTAGGCACACCCAATATTGATCATCTGGGTCCTATGGTTGCTCCATATCTTTTTTATTTATTTCTATATTTATTATTTTAATCTCTTCAATGCTAACTACTCTACATATAAAATACAAAATAGGTTAGTTTACATAGTTACTTAAAGTATAGTATTTTCCTACATTTTAAAGGTTGATTTTTCATATTTGAACGCTGTGGAAGTTTCAAACTTCAGAGAAAGATAGAGAGAGTAGTGGCCTAGTGGGAAACACATTTGAGGAGTGGTACTGCCCTTGTGAAGGGAACACCACTAATATTTGTTATTGAACTTTGTATCATTAATCAGCAGTATGATTGCTCAAAGCTGTTTTGCTTAGCTAGCTTTGCAACAGTCAACTTCTGCGGCTCATCAATTCTAATTCAAATGCTATGCATACTTAGTTATGAAACCTTCTTCAAACCACAAGAGAGAAAGAGAGAGAGAGAGAGAGAGAGAGGTATTTCTTCTCTTTGTGGGGGGAAAAAAAGGTGCATATGATAAAGTTAATAAAGTTGGAAATGTTTTTTTTTTTTTTTTATCTTGCATGTGAAATTCAAAACTAGAATGCTTTGTCAAATCTCTATATCACTTCCATTTTTGGTTTTTAACATATATTTTATATATATAAGGACAAACAGGTAGTTTGGCATATGAAAGTCGTTGAAATACGAATTCGAATTACTAACACTAAGGTTACTTTAATATTTATATAAATGTGGTCCGAAAAACATCAAGCAATTATCTAAGATAATTTAATGTTTCCAAAGATGATTGGCATATCCTCTTACAATAATCACAAGACTAGATCCATTACAATGGCAAATGAGCCATATAATTATGCACGAGATTTGGTAAACATTGCCTTGACTTTGTTAGTAGATAAAAAGAATCCCTCGAATAGAATTTGTTTGTATAGATTAAATTTAGTTGGTAAATCACTTTTTATTGTCATTCTTGCAATCAATTTTACCTTTGCTTTACTTAATTTATTATTTGTTATGTTTTTTATTATTTTATTTTACTTTTTTCCCCCCATGAATGTGTTTATTTTTACCTTTAGCCCTTATGGTGGGCACTCCAAGCTTTTAGGTGTATCTCTACTAATTGTTTCCAACAGTTTGATTACAGTGAATCCAAATAATTTACCGACAAGATTATTACGCAGTCCTTGTTGTGAATCATATATAGCAGTCTTTTGGATTTCCACATAACCCCATAGGACCAGCTTCGTAATATTTAGCTTAACTAACAAAAAGTGTGTTTTACTATTCATTGAGGACCTTCAAAGATATGGAGAATTTAATTGTAATTCTGTTAAATCATACTAAAATCATATTTATCAAATATTAAAATACTATGATAATATGAATAATCTCATGATTAAAAATTCTATTACGATAACCCTGCTAATAATTCTCCCAAAGATATTTATAAAATCCACTGAATACCTTATAACATGACTTCTAAGCTAATATATATATATATGTATAACTAGTATATTTAGAGAAAATTCTAGAGAGGACAATACTGAGTATTACATGTGTATAAACACATACATTTATTGATAGATGGTATAAAGATAGTTAGGTGCTTTATGAATGTACATGCATGATTTTATGGAGCGACAGTATCTATACAATCATGCTTATTATATGGATTATCTATACCAGTTTCTTTTGTTTGTTTAACAAGATTCAAAGACCTATCATCTTAAACCCAGTACTCTCTCACCCAAGGCTGGCAAAATATGATCTTTTCTATTTGTTCTCATTCTGTTTATTGAGATATTGCATAAGCATTTAATAATGATATCTCGATTAATTGAACAAAAAATAATTATCAATTACGTCGGCAATATTATTATGGCTTGTTAGCAAAAAAGCATTAATTAATTTTCGGCACATACACACCCATTTCTCTCTTCTTAATTGATCAGTTGTCAATTCTTCAATAGATGTATATTGAATAGATTTGTTATTTTTAGAGAGAGAGAGAAAGAGATTGCATGTTCTTAGTGGGTAGTGCTTATTTGCATAATCATTGCACTCGTGGCTCCTAAGCTTTTCTGGTGAGAGAGAGATAAAAGATAGATATCTAGATATAGATATTGATCGATTTGAGAAGACTAAATCAAATAACAAAGTAATATCTAAATGTGATTATTTGATTAATCTATGAAAGGATTAGGACAAGGGAATTCATGTGTGTACACAACAGAGAAAAAAAGTAAGACTAAGCTAATATAAATATGTATACAGTCTAAAGAAAAAGCCTCCCAAAAGCCAAAAGCAACGTGCGTGTGCCTTTGCTCTCCTCTTCATTCCCCTTTTCCTCACATGTACTCTTCCAATCTCTCTCTCTACCTTCCCTTCAAACTCAAGAAAAATTCCCCATTATCATATTCTAATATTCCATAAAAAAACAATATTAAGACCCTCAACCAACTTTACCCAAATTAATTATAACTTGTACATGATCCTTGGTATATATTATATCATAACCTTGTACCATGCAATCACACATGACACACGTACCCATATTTTCCAAGTTCCACGTCAAAATATAACCATTAACCGTACATTGGGTTTAGCAATATATCAACAAACACACATAAATTAAGAACAATACTAAAAACACCATTAGTGCTCCACACACTAGTTAATTTTTTTTTTTTTCATGGTTGTACTCTTTAAACCTTTCTCGCTTGGTAAATCATTTTTTGAACTAAAAATATTGATAATAACCTCTCAAACTTCAAAGTTAGTTTTATTTATGAGGTTGAAATTTTGTGGTCTTCTTACATGTTTCTCGCGAGTGACCAACTTTACAAATAAGAAATTTTTATTCTTATGAGGTCCAATTCAAGGCAAAAAAAACAAAAAGAAAAAACCCCCAAGATCGGATCTTGATAGTAGGTATGTGTGTGTCACATGTAAGAAAACCAAACAATTTAAACACGTCTTTTATTAGATTTAAGATGAAATGGATTCCAAAATTTGAGGGCAATTGTCAAATTTTTTAGTTTGATGGCTGATTTACCAAAACATAATAAGTTTACATGACAATCATACAAAAGAAAACTCTAATGAAAGATAGGACATTGCACAAAAAGGAACTCATAAATGGGATAAACTTTCTAATTAGTTTATATTTTAAAGATATAGATTTGAAAATGAAATATAAAAAGGATTCTAATATTTCAAACTTTTTTTTTTAACTTTTTTTTTATCACACTCGTCTTTCTTTTTATTAGGAATGCAACCAAAGTTTCACATTAGCTACACATGGAGAGGATAATGAGTTTATAAGAATGAAAGAAATCTTTATTGGTACAAGGCCTTTTAAGTAGAATTTAAAAACAAATCTATAAGAGCTTAAATCCAAAATAAACAATATCATACCAATATAAAGATTTATGTGTTCCTTATTCCTTACACTCACTCTCAAACACCAATTCAAAACAATTCTCAATTTAAACTAGAAATTTTAGAATTTTTCTTTTCGAGCCTACGTACCAAACATATTCTAAAGAGACATGCTTTCATTTTCTTCAATAGAGGTGCTCTAAGTTTCTATTAATTAAGGATATTCAATACTAGCCGTGAACTAAGAATTTTTCGTAAATGGACAAGGAAAAATGTTGTAGTAGGAAGCTCATTAAGTGGTATAATGGTTCGGTGTTCGTATTAATGCGCTAACAAAGTTACATGAAAACCTAAGACTCTACGATGATGTATAAGTGTAACATAGACTTAGCTAGGTTCACGAAAAGGGCTAAGAGATTCTTTTTAAATCATAGGGTTAATGGATGGGAAACTAGCATGCATGGAAGAAGAAAGATTCCATTCAGATCACTATGGAATTAATGACCAACTTTGGGGACCCAAAATCCAACACCAATGCAAACATTGACACGCCCTAGCCAAGCAAAAGCTCTTTAGCGCGTACGCTTGATATTTCCATCACATATCATCCCACTTAAGAATCCTTCACCAAAAATATTCCTTCAATATTGACGTAGTAATAGAGCCTCCACTAAATTTGTACCCTTCTAATTAGGTATATATACACTGAAGAGTACTGTATAAAATAATATTTCTCAATTTAGACTAGTAGATGATTAATCAAGTATTTTCCTGCTATAACTAATTTGGTTTAGAGGACAAAAATTACTTCTTCTTTTTTTTTTTTTTCCCCTAATACTTCCCATTGTGTCATGTATGTGTGGCGTCTGAAATTCATCTTTTTAAATTATAGATACATTTGCTAAACGTCGCACATATAATAATGTAAAAGATATGCACGAAACCGTTGAAGCAATATTAAAGGTCGTTTCAACTTTTGTTGTTTTGTATATGATGATTGATGGCATATGAATAGATTTTTGTCCCTACGCACATAACAAAATAGAAGCCCTATAGCTATTTGTATTATAGCCGTAAAGGAATTCACACTCAGCAAATGTTTATGGAAACAAAATTTTCTTGATTTTTGATCATTTGATGGTTGTACTAAAACACTAACGAGATGGTCTACTCCAATTGGTGGAGTATGATGGCTTCCACAACGGATGGAATAATTCACATCAATCTTTCCCTTTTTTTTTCTTCTTTTTCTCCTCTATCTATCTATCTTTCTTTCTTTTCTTTGCGTTTCTCTTTTCTTTGTGCGCGTGTATATATATACACACACACACAGAGATATATAATTTCCTTTTCACATATATATTTTCCCATCAATTCATCATGGAATCATATGTTGATCTAATTAAATCCAACTAATTAAATGTCACACCACCCACCATCCTTAGCCTGCCATGCATATATATATATATGTGAGTGATTTATCTATATATATATATACACACGTATATAGATATATAAATATATGTTCTGATGGAAATTGAGGTCCATCAGCTATTAATTCCATCATTTTTCTCGTGTTTTCCAATTTTAGGTCTCACCAAACTTAGCTTCAATTGAAACCCTAGATTGCTTTTGTCCCGTGTTATTAATCATATATAGAAACATATATATATATATTTATCATAGCTAGAATAATTATCACAGTGCAACTCCTTGATAGTGCTAGGTTGATCTATCTCTTGAAAATCATGACTCATAACAACCATGCAATAACTTCCTCATTAGAGCTTGAGCCTTCTCTTTTTGTACAGCTGTTAGGGGAAAAAAAACATGCAGTTGAGATCAGAAGAACCAAATTAGCAACTAGACTACTTTGATGTCAATTCGAGAAAGCTTGATATTCAAGTTATTTCAATTTTTTACTTTAAACAAAAAATTTTGGATGAACAAGAACCCTAGTAATTATATGGTACTACACATATTAATATGTGTAGCAGTGAACAGCTTCATCTCCTCGAGCTGACCTGTGAATATTCTCTCCTCAATTTCAGCCTTGCCCAATTTAGCTAATTCTTTTGCCATTATTAATATTTGTTTGACACTTTGATTCTATGGTGCTCAACCGAACAGCCATTTCCGTACATATTGTACGGATTGTAGGGTGAAGTGGGCCTAAACCTTTTTAATTTCCTCTACACTTTAACGATCCCCAAAGAGACGCAGCTCAAAGTAGAACATCACGAGCTGCCAACCACTCCAGGTTTTCTTTGTTTTTATTTTTTATTTTTTAGCCTTACAAGACTGAGTATTTTTATTATGTATAAATACATATTTCTGAATATTATATCTAATTAAAATCACAAGCATCAATAGAGATTAAACCGTGCGTTCAAAACAATATCTTGTAAACAAAATTTTTATGTATTTCCAAAAATTTTCTAACTAAAACCACATGATTTCTAACGTTACACCTAATTAAAATTGTGAACTTTTGACAAGCTCTAATTAAGGTTAAACCGTTCAAAACAATATCATATTGACTATTTTTCATATCTTCTCAAAAAGATTTCTTTTTTTTTTTTCATTAAAAAGGAGGATTAATATAACTAAGAGGAAGTTTTTTTCTTTTTTTTTTTTCCCCCTTTCAAAGGCATGGACAGAGAGAGAGTGAGATTAAAACAGCGCATGCGTGAGAAAGGACCACCACCAACGAGTGACTGACAATCTGTCTCAGGCCCCTCTCCCCCCTGCACGTGCAACCTTGCTTCATTTCCTAGTTTTTCATTAGAATCTCTCTCTCTCTCTCTCTCTAGACTAATAGGAAGAGGACCATCCATGGCCTCTAACGTTATTTTTGCACCTATGGAGCATCATTAGCATCCTAAATCCATTTATTAAGGGCAAAAAAAACAAACTACTGCAATTGGGGTAACAACCATGAGACAAAATTAAGGATACTAAAGATCATTAGGCAATTGTGGGTTCCATTTCTATCAATTACTATCATAACAAGACAAAAAAAACTTTAGTTTATTACTCTTTCAAAATTTCAGTTACATGAGTGAACATGATAAAAATCAGCTTGGTAAAGTAAAATTCAGGTCATGGGGTGACTTAAAAAGGGTAAAAGAATAGATATCTGATCTGAATTCGAAAAAGCAAGTTGACTGCTTGGATTGGGTAACTTGTAATTAAAACAAACTGATTTTAGAAGCTGGTAACTAATCATGACATAAGTAATGCTAAGGATATATATCAATTTCATTCATAATTTTTAAATATCAACTTAAATAGTAATAAATTATCATTTTTTTAATTAGGTGATATATTCAATTAAGGTGAAACTCATTTCACGTTTATAAATAAAAAAAAATAACAATTATATATTATTTAAGTTAATATTCCAAGATTGACATCAGGGTTGATGTCTATCGTATTTTTCCATCATGACATTGCCTTGGAAGGGAAGAAGCATGGAAGGGAGATTTGTAAAGGGGCATCATGAAGTAGAAGTAGAAGCGGGACTTGGGCCTGCATTGGCTTCGGCTTCGGCTTCGGCTTTGGAGGGTCTCTGTCTCTGTCTGCCGTGTGTGTGTGTGTGTGTGTGTGGATGTGGAATGATGAATGATATCTCAGAAAGAAAGAGAGAGAAGAGTTGGCAATCCCAAGAAATACGGTCTCAAAGACCTGTATATAATAAAGACGACAATGACACAATTCCAGTACTTTTTTATGGAATGGATGATTCTCATCCAGTAGCCTCCGGGCATAAAAGAGGACATAAAATTTTAAAGAGCCCCTGATATAAGTACGAGTGACCAAACCATTGCCAGTGGTCCAGCCAGGCCAGTGTAGATCTGAGACAGAGGAACAGTTTCGTATTTATTTTGGGGGTTCCAAAAGTTCTTAGCACAAAATACGATGTAAATATTGTGTTTGATAAAGATATTTAGAAGAAACTTTATTCGATCACTATGTATTTTTATAGCTATTAGGAGAAGTTAATATTTGTATTTTTTTTTATTTGTTTGTACTGCTACTTTTGCTAGAAGTAGAAATTCTTTGAAAACATAACAACCCTGAACTGTCCAGAAACAAGTATACTTTGCCATGCCCTCTTAGGCGTTCGTTCGTAATTTTACATTCCTATTATATTTAAATATAATAAAATTTTTAACTAAATATAAAAAATTTATATTTAAATATAATATTTTTTAATAATATCTTAAATATATTTATTATTTTAATATATTTTAAAAATATTTTTTTTTTCCATTCACATTATATTTTTTTATCTTATTTATATTTATTAATCACATTAATTTTTTAATTTTAAAATACAATTTAAATGCTTTTCATCTAAATACAAAATATATTTAATATATTATATTTAAACATAATACAAGCACAATTTGATTACCAATCATTCCATTAAATATTTGTTGACATTATTACTTTGAGTCCCTAATCTTTCTTTTTTTTTTTTTTTTTTTGGGTTGGTTGGTTAACCTTCGACCTGAATATATTGATCTTTTTAGTCAGTAATGAAGCTAAAAATTTTTGCTCAAGAGGACAAATAACTATAATAAAAAGTTGGTTTAAGGGAACATTTATTTCCAATAAAATCAAAGAAGATGATGACGACAATAATAATAGTAGTAATAACAACAACAGTAATAACACACACACACACATATTGTCCGGTCGAGAATTGTTTGGTCCTCGTCAAGTTCTAAGATAAAATTAATTCCCTTATGCCATCCTTGCCACTTTTTACGAAATGAAAGAGCTAGCCCCTTTGTGGCTTGTGCAAGGCAAACAAAAGCGGCAGAAACATAAGAAGCAAATGAAGAAAATTGAAAACCAAAAGGCAAATGATGCAGCATTTTAATTAGAAAATTATGGGTTATTCATTTCACAGATGAGAAACCTTCTTTATAACTACTCCACAATCCCTTAAAACCCAGGGATTAGATTCACAACTTTTTTTTTTTTTTTCCATTTTTGTTCAGAAGTTTGGTGTCCAATTGACATGACCCAGTTGAGGTTGCTGATATGCACCAACCTGTGCCCCAGGAGCAGCGGCAGCAACGCCAACACCTACATTCCCACCCATTGCAGTGCCTAAATGATGTGGATTTGCAATTGCGGCAGGCTGAGGAGGGTGGTACAAGCCCGGGAACTGCATGTGGGAAGACTGTGCAGCAGCAGCATTGTATGATGCATGACCAGTATGAGATGGCAAATAAGCAGCATGAGGAGATTGTCCAGGAATGTTGTAGTATGGAGTGGATTGCAAGCCTGGGAGCTCTCTTGTGTTCTGAATCCACATCTCAGACGTCTCAGCCTGTCATTCCAATCATAAGAAACAAGTTAATGACTTTAAATAATAATGTAAAACAATAATTCTAAGATATTACACAACTAGTGTCGCATCCGCAAGTTCATTACCCGTTGGACAAGAAACAAAAGTCTTAATACACTGGTCAGGACGAACAATTACATTAAAACATTGGCTGACGTGCTAAGAGATTAGAAAATCAGCAAAATCTGATCCGCATATGACGTTTACTTGGTTTCATATCTTTTTCCTCCACAAATGACTTAAATCTATGTTCTTGTAAAAACTAACTTGCTTTCATCATCAATACTTCTAATAGCACAATAGGATGCGATGAATATAGAAAACACGAAACTATGATTAGCGGGAGACTACATGATTTTATCTTCAAACATACATAATTAAATAGGGCTAATGACACTAGAAAATTAAAAAAATGAACAAAATATCTTCTTTTCATCACCAGCTCTCTAGGCTACATACCTGTGGATTTGGCACATAAAGATTGCCATCTTTGTATTTCATCCGTGATGAATCTTCAAGCCCAGTGGCTCCCCCAACCACACCAGGAGTGTTGATGGCATAGCCGTTGGGATTAGAGAAATTTCCAAACCCAGTCGGATTGCCAGCAGGGACAGGTTTAAATTGCTGAACTCCATACTTGAGGCTGTTGGCATTTAGATGAGTACCACCTCCAGGCATCAGCAAATAACTGTTGCCATTGGACGGGTGAGGATATGCAGGGCTATTGGAGTAGCCTGGCATGGCCATTGGTGGAACATACACCGGAGACAAGAACTGGCGATATGGCATGAGATTCGCAAAATGCGAAACATGAACTTGTGGATACATCTGCGCCACAGGAGGTTGTTGTTGCTGTTGTACCATGGGAATTGTTGATGTAGGGACACTGTTTGCGTTATGCAAATTCAAGGCCTACAATCAAAACCAGTAAAATAATTCAGTCACTTATACAAAAGTGCGTGAGGAATGAACAAAACAAAAGCATAACTTTACATGCCAGATCCCAATGTCGTATGTGCTTTACAAATATACAAATGGATACAGGTAAATATATACAAGAACATACATGTACAAACTAAATACACAAAAAATGTACGCTGCATGCATTATCAAGTAGCTTTTATGCAGTCAGAGTGCAATAAGGCCAAAAATATGACCTAAAGAGTATCAATGCAATTAAAAAAATTTCATTCCCCCAAAGTCTAGTGGCAGTACAAGCAAAATGTTAAATATATTCAGCGTTATTATCCTAAAGTTCATAAAGTGCCTATGGGAAAATCACTAATTTTTTCATTGGCAGATAAAACAATCCATAAACAGCTCTATGCATATATTAAAAGACAGAAATCAAGGAAACGTGTTCCTACATGAAGGGACACATGAAATGCTAGAGCTGTGATTTTAGCATGCTCAAAATGGCCAAAATTATAAGCTTATAGCACATATCAATACATTATAGGACTAAAAGCCTACCTCCTGAGGAGTTGGAAGGCCCTGTCCCCTCATGGCTTCATCCATTGCAGGTCTGAAATATGGAAAATCATAACCAGTCTGGGAATCATATGCCTGCTCAAGAATTAGCAAGGATTTAGAATAACCGATCACAAGATATGTTAATAACTATGTCATGATAAGCATACATTTAGCATTATCAAATTTAAATCTGATCAGCACAACGAAATTATAAAGGAAAGGAAAAAATTTACTTCACCAATAGCAACCAATCAAAAGTTCCAACATTTAGATTGGTGAAGAGACCTATACTTTGTTTCGTAAACACATTGGGTTTTAATTGCGTTTGAATGCAATTCATTTTTTGAGTGTTGCATTTAATTGAAAAGTATTTGTTTTGCATTTGAATGAAATGTGTGTTTGGATAAAAAGTATTTAAATTGTATTTTAGAGTTGAAAAGTTGATGTGATTGGTAAAAGTAGATAAAAAAGTTAGTGAGAGAAAGAATATGATGTGAATAAAAAAAAATGAAAAACTAATAAATAATTGTTTTTAAAAAATAAAGTAATAGTAATTGTTTTCGTAACACTGTTGAAAAATGATTGTATTTTAACGTAAAACTTTTGCGTTTGGGTGAAAATTGCATTGCATTTAAATGCAATATGAATTCGTTGTAGAACCAAACGAAGCACTAATATTCGAATTGCCTTTCCCTAAGCTTTTTAATCTATCCAACATTCCTGATGCTTGTATTGCTGTCATATTTCAATGGAGTAACAATAATGAAACAAACTTGGATTTTGGTTTTAGAAGGAGCTTGAATGATAGGGAAATGGAGGGGTTGCATTCTTTACTATGAATAATGAGTTTGTTCTCTCCTAATTCTTCACTGCATGACAGGAGAGTGTGGTTGTTAGATCCCGTAGGGTATTCCTGCAAATCATATTTTGATTCCCTTGTAGAGAGCATGGGTAGCCCTAACTTTGAACCATTTAGATTCATTAGGAAACCTCGTGTTCATTATAGAATTAAGGCTTTTGCATGGCTGGTTTATAATAAACTTTTTACTTGTGATTTGGTTCAAAAGAGGAATCCTCTGATGGCTTTGTCATCGTCTTGTTGTGTTATGTGCATGGCGAATGGAGAAATGCTAGAACACCTAACGTTTCATTGTAAGGTGGCTACAACTCTTTGGGGGAAGGTATCAACTGAAGCAGGTTTTCAATGGGCGATTCCAAAAAATTGCAGGTCCATCATGTTGGAGGAAATGGTGGGTTTGGGTTCAAACTAAACGGCAAGAACACTTTGGAAAGTACTGGTTTTGTCATTGCTTTGGAATATTTAGAATGAAAAGAATTCGAGTCTTTGAGGGAAGGAAAATGAACTTAGAGGACTTGTATGACAAAACTAAATTTTCAGCAGCATTGTGACCCCCGGCAGACAAGGCTTTCAAAGATATTCCATTTCAAATAATCATCTTAAATTGGAAGGATGTGATAGGAAGATACTTTTGGTTGTTTAATGTTTGTTTATAGTAGTATGCCTTTTCCTTTTTGGTAGTGGTTTTAATTCAACTATCCTGTTTTTAATTCACTTGTTGTATGGAGGACACCTTGCCTCGTTTTTAATTCACCTATCCTGTTTTTAATTCACTTGTATTTGATAATTAATTTTATGATTATTAATAAAGAGGCTTTCTTATCTTATTAAAAAAATCCACACTTTTGGTCAAACTCAAGGTTCGGATTTTAAAATTAAAATGTGACACTTTTAAATACTTCACAAATCTGAACTATACTCACCGAAAAACCAGGTATTTCCGGATGTTCTTGATGCTGTGAGTCTGAAGGAGCATAAGATGGACTGTTGTCTTGAACCAAGCCAATATCTGCATAGTCATCCAAATTCCTAGGGCTTGAGGACTCTTTCTTATCTGGCAACTGATTCTCAGACGTTCCACCTGATGGAGGAGAATCAGATCCAGAATTTCTGATTTTCTCATCAACTAAATCTACCTGCTTGCTGCCAGAAGCATCACCAATGGATGACTCCGAAGCTGACAAACTGCAAGAAATAGTTATACATAACGATTTTAAATAACCATCTCATTAAAAAGATTATAAATAAATGAATTAGCAATTACGCCAACCTTGCAGCAGGTTCCCCATTTGACTCTCCTATGGCTCCTTGAAATCCATTAACCAGATCACTACCAGACTCAAATTCTTTTCCAAAGCTACCAAAGGTCAACTGACAACGGTCTCTCTCAGGGACTCTAATATGCTGCGCAATGATGACATTCTGATTTTCATGTATGTTTACCCTTGAAAGCTTATCTTGCACCTTAACCACTTCTGACTCAGGGTCCTTAGAATTTTGAGCAGGAGGTGAAACAGATTTTGTAGGTGTTCCAATCACACCAGGCCTACTTAGGCTTGGCTTTTGGCTTGATTTAGGTTTCCACTCCTTATTAGGTTGTGAAACTGCATGAAAATCCGTGGTTCATAATCTCCCCAAAATTTTATCACACATGCATGGGAAAGGTCACTTTATAAAAGCAAACACACGCTAAATGCAAAATTTCTCAAACAAATATCTAGAAACCATAAACAAGATACTTGTTATTCTCACTCAGATAATTTTTGGTGAAAATGTACCAGAAAATGCTTAAAACATGTTCACGAGTTCATGCTTAACAAGAACATAAAATTTAAGCTTCCACTTTGTTTTTAATCATTATATTCCTGCAATCATAGTTTACACACACAAGTTCATTTTCAAGCAAAATTTTTTAACAGGGATGCCATTCTGACCACTTTTCTTTACATAAACTCAGAGATTGTTCAAATTGATATTTTGAGGTTTACCCTTTTGATGACCAACTGGCTGTTGATGCTGCTGCCTGGTGCTGTAATGACTATTTATTAATGATTTGCTAACTGACATGTTAGGTATTATTGATTCAGAAGTTTGGTTGACTTGATCATTTTTTGAGATGGCTGTGAAAGATTGTAAAGCTTCTCCAGAGCCCTCCCCTCCTAAAAGTGAATTTGAGAAAGAACTACTGGGTACAGATGACTTCGAGTTGTCAGAGGTCTGCCGGCGTACACCCACCACCCCAACTTCACGCTTAATAGCACCAACAGACCCAGAAGATCTGGAATCAGGAGATGGCACATGAACAGGATCTGTGGAAGAGGAATATACCCCAATAGAAGAAATGCTTGACGCCACTGTTGCAGACTGTGAACGAGCATTGTTTGCCTTCCCTGCTTGTACACGTGAAGCTACACTTGAAAATGTAACCCTCTTTTCCTCAAATACTTCTTTTCTGATCAAGCCAGAAGAGTTGTTATCTTGCACAATTCTAAGATGGGAATCAGATGGTCCATTCAAACCTTGAGATGAATTCTTGCTAGCAGAGGGCTTTTCACTGTTTGAGCTTGAACTGGCATAAGGAAGAAAGTAATACAACAAATAAATGAATAAGCACTTCTTTGGGAAAAAATAAATACTAAGAAAGAAATCATAATATATGATAAATTTTTTTAATATTGAAAGTATAACATACATTAAACCCAGCTATTGAAGTCTTTCAAATAAGATGGCCTTAGTTGATATGTTACTAAAACATCATTTCACCAGCAAATGAAACTTAATTTCATCGAGGTCCACAATTAGACAAGCGAAAATCATCAGCATTATTTCAGGTGTAAATAAAGATGGTCAGCGCAAAAACATTGGGGGCGTTTGTTTTTGTTCCTGAGAATGATTTTCCATTTTCAAAAACACAAAAAATGAAAACGGTTTCAAAATAGCGTTTGTTTATTTAACGTTTTCAAAACCGTTTCGAAAACACCGTTTTCAACTATGTTGTTTTTTTAAGTTTTTTGAAAACGAAAAAAAGTTGTTTTCCCTTTTTGTTTTCATTTCCAAAAAATATAGTGTTTTTTGGGTTTTTTGAAAATGAAATGGGTTTTGAAAAAATATAACCAAACAAAGTTTCATTTTTATATTTTTCAAAATATACACTCAGAAAACATAACCAAACACAGTTTCAAAAATGATCTTAACATAGTTTTCAAAACATTCTCATTTTCAATTTTTTTGAAAACAGAAAACATTTCAAAAACAATACCAAACGCCACCATTATCTCTTCATTTCATTTTTTCTTGCCAAATTTAAACGATGCCAAGAAAATGAGCATTCTATAAGAATGAGGCCACTCTTAGAGTAATGATCCTGAAATATCTTAGCAATCTAACAAAACTACAAGATCACACAAGTTGAAAATAAATTATCTAGAAAATAGTTGGCAATTCCTTGGGATTCCAAATTCTCCAAACCAGTAAAATTGCATCTTGACATTGGCTTAAGAGTGATGCACTCTGTGCCAATTAGAGGAAGCACATTGCAATTTGACACGAACCTATCACGTTTGAAATAATGTCATAGTTAACATGAAGTACAACACTTGGTAAAGTTTTGACAACAAATGTCAACAAGTCACCCAACTAGTCAGGAAACAGTTCCTCTAAGTACTTGACTTTTGAGTGTTTTTCATGGTATCTACATAAAATAATGAAACAGCCCATTATGTTTCTCCCTTTTTACCCCTCATAGTGCCACTAGTATTTGTTACTTGCATTTCTCATCAAAGAATACGAGTAATTTCAGGCTTACTTGGCTGGAATTTTAAAGAATAAAGAACAACAAGAAAGTCTTCTACTGTCTACAAAATACAAATATGTTGCTTCGTTCGAGACTACCACCCTAAAGAAATGTTTCGGTTCAAGTCAATTAGTAGTTGTCAATTAGTAGTTATCAAGTGCCAAAAAAAAAAATTGACTTGGTATAGTTGTAATGGTTATGGCGTACCCCTTCCCAGAAATGTTCTCAAAGGTTGGTGTTGTAGATGATGCAGAAGCAGGCTTTGCATCTCTATTACCGCTCCAGTTAACTCTGTTGTCTCTTACAACACGGAACTCTCGGCTAACTACTGCATAGAAAATGGTTCTATGAGTCAAACAATTAAAAAAAAAAAAAGGCATTGCACAGAGTAATTGATACCAATTTTAATTCACAAGTAGTTCAAAGAAAAAATCCAGCAAAACAAAAAGTAGATAGTATGGAAAATTAAGGATTCTGAGCATAAACAACGAAACAAAATTGAAGTTCAAACATATCTAAATTACCAGGTATAGAATTCCGAGCATAACCTGCTCTACGAGCATTACGATCAGAATGTTTATTTACTTTAATTTCTCGGCCTGTAACCTCTGAATGACTTCTTGGATCAGTAGAACTATCATTCCCTGCACTCTAAGACCCCAAGCACACACATTCATCAGTAAGAAGCAAATATTGTTCCTAAAAAAAATTTCTTCTAGCAAAGCTTCCAAAATTACTAATTCCAAGACATTTCAACGCCCCAAACGTTCAACACTTCTAAGTTATCAGAAGGTAGAAAAACTGTGAGATTAGAGCAAAGTTTTTCTCTTTGATGACAAAACCATTCCAATTCTTAGCCAATTTCCCTTCAAGTTAAACAGAAAAATAATTCCAGCTTTTCCAATGATTACTTCAAACACCCCTCAACCAAATGTATCTAAATAGACAAACGTGGCATAAATTTTTGCCAGCCTCCCTCAAGTAGTATCATGAATAGAGTAGCAATAAAATTGTATCAAAGATGAAAACACCTCCCGTTTAAAAACAATAAAGATATCGTCAAAACTGACACTTATCTACATGAACCTATTTGCATATTAAGACATCAGAGAATATGCTAAAAAAATTCTGCCCTTTCGCATTAGAATGTGAACAGCAAGCAATGAATTAACGGACTGACTACCAATTAATTTATACATGATCTTAATACTACACTGACATACATTTGTAGAGTGCCACAACAAAAAAAGGAAATTAACCCCATTAAAAGTAAATAATTGAGAAACAAATACATCAAATTATACCTCCTTTTTCTTGTCTCTTTTCCTCTTCACCTCATGAAATGGGTCTGAGAATGTCATATATTGTTAGAAGGCGTTACAGTATATCCAAAAAAAAACAAAAAACAAAATTTAAAATTAAAAAAGGAATGAGTAGTGAAATGAGTATATAATTTGCTGTGCAGCCTAGGAGAAGTTTGTGTGACGAGAGAGAGCACAAAGGAATTAGGAGGTCATGCTATGAAAAAACAATCAAGCAAAAAAGTGATTGATTGAAAAAGAAAATAACTAAAGCAAGAGGGAAAAAAACAGTCTTTTTAATAAGAAATCACAACCTATCAAAATCCAAATACAGAAGAACTATCAAAATTAGAGCTCTAGCATCCCGACACCAAAAAAAAATAAAAAAATACAACCCAAACCGAAAGAAAAATACCCAGTAACCAAATAGCAAACTATTAAGTTCAGCAAAATATATATATAGCAAACAATCAAATTAAGCCAAAACCAGAGAAGAAGAAAAAAAATATTCTTCTTCAAGGAAAATAAAAATAAAAAATTGTAATCCAGAATTAGGACAATCCTTAAAATACTGAAAATACGGATTATCTACATTCCTCATACCAACAATAAAAACAAATGCAATTTTGAGAATAACGCCCCGACAGTGACGAACAACAACAACTCCAGAACCGCAAACGAGCGGAACAGAACAAAACAAAACAAAAAATAAAAACAAACCACTGCACAGAAAAGGAACGAGAAACACTCATACAAAAGCGGGAAACCCTAGAGAGAGAGAAATTGAAAAAAAAAATGGGAAGTCCATAAGAGAGTAAAGTTGGGACCTTGGTTAAGCAATTTCTGGGCGGTTTCGTTAGGATCCATGTTGGTCTCTTTAAGCGCCCAATAAATGTCGATGTCGGAGTGATTGCCCACTATTTCCTTGATGGATTGGATGGTCTTGCGAAGTCCCGCCGAGAGTATCTGAGGTGCGCTTTCGTTTAGCGAGGCTGAGACCATTTCCTCCCCCTCTATTTTCCGGTAAAAGAAAAACACAACCAAACACTATTATTTATGTATATCTATAGGATGTATATATATATATATGCGGGAAAACAAATCAAAAGCCTAAGGAAGAAGAAGAAGAAGGGAGGAGAGAAAACAAGGCTAGGGTTTTGGGTGGCATTAGAGCGAGAGAGAGAAAGTGGGGGAAGGTAGGAAATAGGAAGGAAGGCGAGGGTTTTGAAGAACGTTACTACACGTTTGTCTTGTGAAATGTCCAAGCCAAGGAGGACTTTTTGTTAACAAAATCTTCAATAAAAGGGCGGGCATGGTAATTACAACTTTAATTTCAGTTAAATTGCGCGAAAAAATAAAATAATATTTATTAAATTAATTTATTACTCGAAAAAAAAATTGAAACTAATTTTTTTTTTCAATAATTTAAATTAAAGTATAGTATTTTTAAAGGAAATGATTTAGGATCCGTTTTGTTAAACGCATTATATTTACATTCGTTTGAATATAATGCATTGAATATAATTTGTGTTTGGAGGAAAAGTATTCGCATTACATTTGAATGGAATGTGTGTTTAAATGAAAGATATTTAAATTGTATTTTAATAATAAATATGTGATGTAATGAGTAAAAATAGAGAAAAAAAGAAGAAAAAAATAAAATAGATGATGTGATTTATAAAATTAATAGAAAAAATAAAATAATAAATAGTAATTATATTAGATTTAAAATATAATGTGATTAATATTTGAATAAAAATTATATTATATTTAAATGTAATGTAAATTAAATATTTCTACCAAATGCACGGCTAATGTGGATTATATGGGATGTGAGTTGAATATCCTGGCTAAGCAAGTGACTAATTTACTGATTAGTAAAATAATAGCCGTGAGTGGGAAGGTTACAAAAACCACCCACTAGTCAATCTCAAACGAACACAAACCACCCACTAACCATGTCATTGTAACATTGTTGATTTTTTTTTTTTTTTTTTCTGAAAGGAAATTTGTAACATTGCATTGGTTTTTTTTTTCTTAACTCATTTTTTAATGTCAAAATAATTTTGACCGGGCTTATGTTTTGGACCAAAGCAAAAACCAATTTGTTTAACGAAAACCCCTATTTAGCCTTCATTTGGATCAACAATTCAAACTTAAAAAACTCAATCTATTTTTTTCTTAAAAAATCAATATCAATTTTACTATTTATAATTATTATTATAATTTTATAATTTAAATTTTATAAATCTATAATTTTATATCTACAAATTCAAATAGAATCCTTTTAATTACTTAAAATTTCGAGACGAACAAAATAAATTTTATATTGAAAAACTTTTTTTTTCGATATATTTCAAGTTTTTATATTTTTTTAACTTTAACAATTTAAATGTTTCGTTAAATATACATTTCAATTTAATTTTATTCAATTCAAATTTAAATTTTACAATTTAAGTGGGCTTCCCAAACTAGTGCTTACTCTTCGAAGAATGACATAACAAGAAGCTCACTGTTTTTATAAGTTGTAGTAAAAATAAAATATTAACAAAACTAATGAAGTAGATAGCTTGATTTTTTTTTTCCTAAATTTAGAGTGAAGGATTTAAACTCTATATTATTTGTTAAAGTCTAATTTGATATTACTAATAAGCTATATCAGCAATCATTAATTTTATAATATTTAAAATAAATAACAATAAATAAAACATTTACTACTAGAAGTAAACAATTCGTTTACCTGAGTAAACCTGTCATTAACTAAGAAAAATTGAATTATTTTATAAATAACAAAAATTCACATCATTTATAATTATTACATAATTTTATATTTATAAAATTGTTAAAATATTTTTTAAAAATTTGTTATAGTTCAATTTGACCCTTACATGCAATGTAGTGTTAATTTCTCCTTTCTTTATATGCGTATCAATATTTTTTTAGGATTCAAATTTTGTATTTTATAATAGAATTAAATATAAAATTTAATTTTAAGATCAATATTTTTTTAGTCTATATATGCTATCACCAACAAAAAGTTTATTTTAAGATCGTATGTTGTTGGGACTACAAAATAATATGTATATGATTAGCTTTTTAAATTTATAATTTTGGGCAGATAGATATTATCCGTTAAGATGTTTCTATATGGAGAAGAATCTTGAAGCATTCACTACTTTTCAAGTTTTCATATTTTTCTCTATGATGTTTTGGGGTCTTTTTTTTTAAGTAATTATAATTGTGGTTGTTTCTTTATATATCATTATTTCGATAATACTTTTATTATTATGCTATATTTTACAAGAGACATGGAAAGTAGATGATAAGTATAATAAATAAACTCTGAAGACGAGAAAAATACATAAGATGTAGGGACCCCCTTTTTTTTTTTTTATATTGTTTTGTAAGACTTGTGCTTTGAGGTCATTTGGGCTATTTTTAATGTTCATATAATCAATCGATTTTTTTTTTTATTTAACTTGAAATAAAGTAAGTTATAGTTAAAGTTGAATATTTAGTACGTAAAACTTGTAATTAAATTTTGTATTAAAAATTATATTAAAATAATAAAAATAAATATGAAAATTGATTAAAATGAATCAATAAAATTAAATTTAAGTTTAATCAAAATGTTTATTTTAGCTTGATACAAGCTAATCCAAAGATAAACTCTGGTGTTTATATTACTTTGCTCTTAAATACAATATTCTTTTAAAATTATTTTAAAAAAAACTTAGAAAATCAGCAAAACAAACAATCATTGATTTGGTAATCTTTTTTTTTTTTTTTTCCTTAAGGTATTAGGTACGTTAGGATTCAATTGCAAATACACCATAAAATGTTGGCAACCTTTCAATGGTATGATGCTTTATATGCTATGTTTACGTATTTAATCCTTAAATAATTTAATTTAGGTATTGATAGGCATTACATGTTTTTCCATTTATTTTTATTTACTAAAAAATGAAACTCAATTCACCAGATAATTTTGGTCGCTTTTAGTTTTTGTTTTGAGAATAATTTTCTATTTTTAAAAATGCAGAAAATGAAAATGGTCTCAAAATAGCGTTTGTTTATATATCGTTTTCAAAATCATTTCGAAAATACCGTTTTTAACTATGTTATTTTTTGGGTTTTATTGAAAATGAAAAAAGTTGTTTTCACTTTTTTGTTTTCATTTTGTCCCTCATTCTCCTCTCTCTCTCTCTCTCTATCTCTGCCTTTGCAGATGCCGACAACAACAATGGCCATTGTCAAAATCTCGTTCGCCTCCATCTCCGATTGTGACAGCCACCCGTCAGGACCACGTGAGACGTCGAGACCACAACGGTGATAATGAACAAGAGGTGCTTAGGGGGCCATGGTGCAGTGTAAGATCCTTTACCTCTACCCCCAAGATTTGGCAAGCAAAGTTGCTGCCGCCCTGCCAGCCACGGAGATTTATTGCTCTCTCCATGGAGCCACTCGCGAGGTCGCCATTATCGTGACAAGGAAGGAGGCCACCCAAACTTTGGTGACAACAAAGGCTCCCCTTCAAACTCGCAAGTTACAACGGACGAGGAAGAAATCTATAGGGACATCCTTGGGCACCGATTGTCGCAAAGTCTCATCGCCATTGTCCATGCAAGGAAAGGGCTTGCCGACATACAGACCACCAATACTAGAGATGGAGGCTGGGGGCAATCGCTAGTCATGACAAACGAAAAAGAACTTTACAGGGACGTCCTTAGGTGTCAATTGCTATGAAATCTCGTCGCTGTCATCCTTGCGAGGAAAGGGCTTGGCGATGTATAGACCACCGACACTGTAGATTGAGGTCAGGCGATAGTTGGCACCGGGAGGGTGAGGGCATTACGGAAGGAATCCCAAAATCGTGTTGGTATTTTCAAATTTTACAAAAAAAAAATACCAAACATAATTTTAAAATTAGTTTTAACATAATTCTTAAAACATTATCATTTTCAACTTTCTCAAAAACAAAAATCATTTTAAAAACAATACTAAATTCTGTCTTTATTTCCCCAAGAAGTGAGTTCTCTGAGACAAGCCATAAGTGAAATAATATTGTGTTATCCTAAAATTAAAAAAAAAAACCATAAATGTAGACATTTTATTTTTATTTTTTATTTTCTTGAATAAAACTAAAAACATAAACGCTAGCAGATAATAATTAATCTTCAATTTATTTTTGCTGTATCACATACCAAAATTATCAGTCTGTAATTTTTGAGATAAACACAAGGCCAGCACACATTCTGCTGTCTAATACAGACTTTACGAACAGATATTTACTAGTTTCCATTTTAACTTTCATCGAATGGATATGAGAAAGTAATAAGATAAATAAAAATAAAAATAAAATGCAGACCAGCGAGAATGATTTTCAGTTTGAGGCACTTAGAACAGAAAATGACATGGCAGACAATAAGTTATACTTTACAGATACAAAACACCTCAAGGCAATTATTAGTCAATTAGAGCACATTTGATTTCATCTCATCAACAAAAAAAGGTTCTTAAAAGGAAGGAAAAGGAAAAAGGCTGAAGACAGAACAAGATTATGTATCAGATGAGAAGTTAATGTAATACCACTAAGAATAAATTTCAGTCACAAAGTTAACATTTTCCACCATCTTCATTTTTCCATGCCCAGCACAAAATCCAACACTTGAGCAGCAGCTATCTACCAAGAGAGATAATTTAAAAAAGTAATAAAAAAATCCCACAATTCACAAAGACATATGATGTATCCACGTTCCAACCAAAAAAACAAATTGACAGCAGCCTAGTTTGGCATAGGATTACTTTCTTCATGCGGTTGTTCTACGGCACATGTACTTCTAAAAGTTGAGTTGTTAAAGTTTTCATCCACACCCATGCCAAAGATATGCCACAAGTCACAAGTACTGTTCTTGTATCCTCGCTTTATTCTCTTCCCACCACAACCTTGCGTGCATTTCGCTAAACTTTTCTCGGCTGCATAAAATAGTTTACAGAGCAAAGTAAATATCCGACCGGACTTGAATACAAGCACCGTATTAAAACTTGAAATGAAAAGTGTTGGTAGAATAGAAAAATGAGGGAAATTAACAGAGAAGCACTGGATAACTTTAGCCATAAAGTATTCACAATTATAACATTCATTTTAATATTGTGGAAACGGAAACCTACTAACCTGAACCTCACGCGTCTAAGTTCCCGAGTGCCACCCGGCAACGCTCTAATTGTGATGTAAACTCCTGGTTCGTCCTGTTCTGCCCACTCGGTTTCCATGTCACTGGCATTGCTGACTGAAAGCTCTCCTGAGCGATCTGCCTCTCTTGACGTACTCGTCCTCGCGGAACCATCAACCGAAGATGTCTCAGTCTTCGTCCCACTAATGCTAGAAAGTTTAGGTGTAGAGGCTACTGCTCCTGCATCATTGTAAGGACGAGATTGCATAGGGTGGTGGTCTAGCGAATCCGATGAAGAGTAGCTCACCCCCATTGGACGGAAGTTGCGGGGTAGGCGTTCTTTGCCAAGAGGGGGAGTTACAGGGCTATCCCTAACAGATTCAATATTTGGGCTCTGAAAGATAAGATCACAAGTGTAACACAATAAAAACCAACCTATATATGATGTAATGGTTATCAATTCGAGTTCTGGGAATCCCGAGGCACCCATCCATCTACAAAGTGGACCAAAATTATGATTGATTTTACCAGAAACTGAAATGAAGGCCACAATCCCATGCCATAATTCATATAAGTGAAATGAACTTTTTAAACGGTTCAGACACCTATTGTAGCAAGCAGCTATATGTGACAATATTTAAGCATCATGTAACAATCACTGGCTCCAACTTCTAAGTTGTTGACAAGAACAACTTTGCATGGTAAACAGGATTTTACCTCTTCTTCAGATCTAGGCGGGGTTGGAAGCGGGACTGCTTGGTGATTGAACATCTGAACGTTGTACAATTCCATGACCTTGTCATAGTTTTCTGCCCACCACCTCTGTGCTTGCCATTTATTAAACAATTCTCGACTGATCAAATTAGAAAAGGATTATTAGAAATCCCATCAATTCCAAATGAAATTATTTATAGAAACATTCCCAAGCATGTTTGACCTTCCTGAACTTACTAACCACAACAAGAAATTCATTTTTTTTCCCCTTCTTACTTGTGCAATTCCATTATTTAGCTCCATGGACAATAAGTAAAACACTGAATATTTTATTTGTCAAAATTGAAACTGTAGTTCCAACCACAACAAGAAACATTCTGTTTTTTCCCCCCTTCTTACTTGTACAATTCCATTATTTAGGTCCATGGACAATAAGTAAAACACCGAATATTTTATTCGTCAAAATTGAAACTGTAGTTCTAACCAATCAATGAAAATCCAGAACCAAGGCCCAGATGAACAAGGCCCAAAAATCTTGCATACGCTCTCCGGCTTTAACCCACAGAAATAGCATGCTTTATAGTCAGGAAGAAAACAAACTTTTTATTAATTTATATTTAAATCACAAGCGGGTTAAAACCCTGTCGCATCATTGGCTTGAAAAACTATTGGAATTGAACAAAGTATATAAAAAGTATCCTACTTGGAAATCTTCTTTTTATTCTTTTGGGTGGTGAGGGTACCATTTAACAGTGCAATCATAGACGTGGATGATAAGAAATCTTGTTTAGAAGACTCTTCACACCGAGTAACACCCTTTATTGGAAATGTAACAAAAGCTGCAAATACGTTAGCTCGTCCTGTTTTAAAGACCCACACATGGGCCACCCCACCCCAACCGAACCAACAAAGATGGCTCCAAATATGTATCGTATTCACGTGCAATTCCACCGCGACTCTCTTTTATAGCACAAAAACGCTTAGACCAAAAGGACAATGTCCTCCTAGCATTTCAACATCAATTACCATCCATCACAATTCACAACAAAAAAACATAAACAACGCTTGAATATGCACCAAAATTTTTCTGAGTTTCCAGACTATGGAGAACAGGAAAAGTCAAAACAGCATGAAAGGCAATGTCTAATTGTCTAAACCACAACTACCTCTACATAAGCATTTGACAACAATCAAGCAAACCGGAGACTCTCACAATCAAGAATGAAAATGTCAGTATCATGGGAAAGATGGAGGGTTTCAATTTATGATTATCGATGTCCATATCGGTGTCGGTAAAAATTGATAGTTGTAAAAATAAAATGCCGACATTCTGCATAAATTCAACTCCCTTGTTTTCTGTATCAAGAAGCTACATTCATTATTTACCCATAAAGTTGCAGAAATGTCTATAAAATTGCGGATATTAACTTCAACGCTCACAATTGGATCAAAACAAAACAGAAAGACTAGTACCTGAATCGAATCCGCTTGAGATCATTCCCTCCCTGGGGCAATGAAACAAAGGTTATGAGCACACCAGGCTCCACTTGAGCAACCCATTCCTTGGGTTCATCTTCCTCCATAAACACAACTGACTCGGTTCGCCCACTCACCGACGCCGGCGTCCCTTCCCCACTTGAAAGCCCTTTCAATCTTGACTCCATCTCTTTGCCCCACGGCCTCGGTGTCGAATTGGAGCTTCCTGCTCTCCGGTATCCGCATTGGAACCTCGCCGAGTCTGATGCAGCATCCGATTCACCGCAGTTTTGGTTCCGGTTTCCATTCGACCCCGAACACGGCTTGCAATTCTTATAGGCTCCCGACGCCTTCAATGCCATGTCTTTAATCTGGGGGGAAAAAAAAGTCAGCTCAGTTTCGTTTCTAATTTTTTGGATTTGCGAATATTAACTAGACAACGACATCCTCAGCACCTTGGCCCTCCAGAAAAAAAAAAATGGTGGAAAGTGATAAGACAAAAATAGATTCTTGGTAATTTCTCCCCCCTTTTTTTGTCTAAATTATGAGTTTATGACATTGACATCCTAGAAAATTTTCTTTTTTCTTTTTTCTTTTTCTCCCTCCACTAAAGCTTAAGCAACATGAAATTTGAAATCTATTCTTAATCCGCATTTTCTCGCGAACCAAACACAGGCATAGTAATTTTACCTGAGCAGTGAGAGTCTTGATGGCTTGCTTGGTTCTAGGAGTCGCAGCCGCAGCAACCGGATCTTCATCCTCTTCGCGGTGCGTAGATCCATTGTTGAGCTGCTTCGAGCACGCTATGCAAGTCAACATCTCCGATTTCTTCACTCCGAATTTCCACCAGAATCCAGATCAAAGAGACCTGACGCAAATCACAGAAAGTCAAATCAATCGAACAAGCGTACCAACGACAAAGAAATAATAATAATAAAAAAAAAGAAATTCCAATGCTTACAGTGAGAACAAAGTAAGCGTTGATGGCGGAATCAAAGCATGGTTTTAGGGGTCTTCGGATCCAAGCAACTTCAAACTAAAGCCTCACACTCTGTTCCTTAGAAAACTGATTCAAGTAAGAAACACCAAGGAAAATGAAAATATATATATATAGATATATTTTTATATATGTATAGGTGTGCATGTGTGTATTATATATGTATGTATATATATGACATAGAGATTTGGGGAAGGAAGGGAAGTGGTAGTAATAATGATTAATGGGGCGTGGGTGATAGTGGGTATGGGTGCATGTGGTGAAGAGCCTTTGGCAATTTGATTTAGAGAGAGAAAATGAGGAGAGAGAGAGAGAGGGGGGGATCTTCACTCGCAAAGACTGGGACTTTTTCAGTTGAATCTGTGAAATGAATGAAATGAAAGCGAGGAAGAACCAAACTAAACAAAAACAGAGAGAGAGAGAAGAGGAAGAGAAAAAGGTCTAATTGGGACGTTAGTGTGAATACTCTTGTAGTTCTTTCGTTTATATATAATGAAAAGAAACTATTACTTTGCTTCTCACCGGTGACAACTGGAGTCTGCAGGCTGCAATTACGGGACATTGGGATTTTTGTGTAAATTATAAATTTTTTATTTTTTTCTATTTGGAAGGTCAGGTGATTTCAAAATCAATGGTTTGTTTTTGGTAGCGTTTGGTATTGTTTTTGAAATCTGTTATGTTTTCAAATTCTTTGAATTTGAGATCGTTTTGAAAACAATTCTGAGAACGTTTCTGAAATTGTGTTTGGTTTTATTTTCTGAGTGTATGTTTTGAGAAACAAAAAAGTGAAACTGTATTTGGTTATATTTTTGAAAACCAGTCATTTTATAAGTATTCTATAAAAACATATTTATATGTTTTTATAAATATAAAACTTTGAATTTGAGATCGTTTTGAAAACAATTCTGAGAACGTTTCTGAAATTGTGTTTGGTTTTATTTTCTGAGTGTATGTTTTGAGAAACAAAAAAGTGAAACTGTATTTGGTTATATTTTTGAAAACCAGTCATTTTATAAGTATTTTATAAAAACATATTTATGTTTGATTTAAAAAAAATTTATTATGAATACCAAAAATTAAAAATTAATAAAATTTTTTAATTGAAAAATGAATTAAAAATTAATAACCATAATATTTAAGTAATTATTATATCAATTAAATCTTAATTAATCATAATAATTAAATCAGAAAAATAGGAGAAATGGGAAAAATGAAATCAGAGAAAACGACTTTTAATCGTTTTCAATTTTACATTGGGAGCAAAGGCGATTTTGGATTTGTTTTGAAATCTATTTTTAAAAACAATACAAACCAAACACAATTTCACACCGATTTTGAAATCGATTTCCTAGGAAATCGTGAAATCAGTTTTGAAAACAAAACCAAACACCCTCTTTGTTTTCCATTTTTAATTTGGAAACGGGGATAAGAATTCTTGGTATTATGGCGGAGTGGGATATTAATTTGTTGCTAAATTGTACATGTATTCACAATTAATAATTATGCTTATTTTTTTTTTAGAAAATCAATGATTATGTTCATTTAACAAATTTGAGAGGGTAGAAAGAGAGAGCATGAGAAAAAGAGAGAGAGAGAGAGAGAGAGAAAGAGAGACATTCATGTTAGGTTTAGGGTTTGTGGTCTAACATCTCACAGGGTTATTATCCTCCGCCGTTTGCAAGGGAAGTTGTAGAAGTTGTCGACTTTGAGTTCATATTGTCGTAGAAGGGGACGGTTTCAGTGAAGAAGTTTGACGAGAGGAAGAAAAGGCCTTCCTTCTTCGGTTGAGCTAGGACACATTCGTCGTGGAATTTTAGTGAAAATCTGGGAGCTAGGTTGCAGGAGAGAGGTGAGTTTGCTAGTCCAGCGCGTGCAACGGATTCTAACCATCAATGACGACACGTGAGTCACATGCGCCGAAACTTTACTTATGCTTTTGGTGTCATTTTATCCCAGCATTGTCTTTGTCGTTTGTTTCCATCATCCAACGTTGAAGGGCTTGATATGTTTTGGCAGATTTAAAGGATTTTCCCAAGTTTTTTGGTTTTTAGTTTTTGAAATAATAAAGGCATTGACTTTTCTATCTTGGTGCATTTGTTTTGTTTGTTTATTTCATTTTGTAATTATGGAGGCAGTTTCCATGCTCTTCGGCTTCGTCCACTCTACTGTAGCAATAATTGTCCCGTTGGCATTGAAGCTATGAAAGGTGTGTATGGTGGCCTCTGTTCTACTCAGTCATGGCTCTCAATAGATCAGAAACATCCATTGATTGTAGCGGAATTTTCTAAAATTGTCATATGCAAGCTTGATTTTAGATCAGTCGATGAATTTCTCTATCATTAAATCTCGATGTATGTTTCCCTCCTTGAGCATTATTCAATTTCACAAGTGGATTCTGTCTTTGATGAAGGTCATCTCTCATATTGCATGGGGTGATGTATATGATTATTAATGTTTGTAATCTTTTCTTATTTTAACATATTTTCCCCTTAAAAAAAAAGATTCGGATAATTCTATTATGGTTTTTTCCTTTAACAATTATGGTATGTTGGTATAAATGATAAAACATACTATAATATAAATTGATTTATCAAATATACAATGATTAATCATTTTTATTCTTTCTTTTTGAAAAAAGTTAATTCTTTTTAAAATACAAATGAAAAGGTAATTTATAATTGTTTCTATTATATTTTTAATTTAAACCGTAATTCTATAATTAATTCCATTATAAAGTATAAGATTTAAATCACTCTACAATCCACCTTAAGTTCAAAAAATTATGAAAATTTTTTTTGACGATCATTACTATTGTCACTAAAAATACAATGATAAGAAATAAAATAATCAATAGAGAATCAACCCTAAAATCAAATATGTTGGAACCTGTTTCTTTTCTACTAATTTCTATGTCTTACTTATTTTTATTTTAACATGAAATTGCTGTTAAAAAGCAATGGGAAAGACTATTGTTTTTTGGTCTCACATTCCTATCATCCAAGCATTCCCAAACCTTTGACTGACTAATATCGGTGAACATTAATGGTTAAAACATGACTTAAGAGTGTGAAATTACTCATTAAGTTTGCAAAAGCCAATACAAATATTACAAATTACCATTTCCCAATCACCCTGGTTTTCAACTAAGACATAATTGATCATTGATGTGGTGGGCATGATGATAAGAAAGGCCTATTTAGAGTCTTCACTCCTATCAGATTTGAAGCTTGAATCGTGATATATGTAAGAGTCTATTATTTGGCAAGAAAAACCATACGCAACCTTTTTTTGAAATCTGAGATCTGCTAGTTGTGAAGACTAAAGATCAAGTTTTTTATTATCCCATCGGTGTGACCAATGAACTTATTTAGCGACCACTGGGATGGCGGTATAAGAACATTACTGATCCCTTTTTTTTTTCTTATAAAATTAAAAAAAAATCCTAGGACATTATTGGACATCCAGTAACCATAGCACGTTTGGCCAGCTGATAATAGATTTAATTCTCTTACAACAACAAATTGTGCAAAAGTACCCTTATGTTTGATATGTGTCCAAACAATACTTTACAACTAAATCACTGCAAATGACAAGAACAAATTTGAACTTGTGCTAGTTGATATTCTCTAGGTTTTGTTAGACTACACAGCTAATTTTTTTAGTATTTTTAGACACTAGTTTAGAATTGTCATATTTATTGCTATCAGATTTTTTTGATTTTGTATACTTTTTTATAACGATGTGATTTTGATCATATACTCACAAATATGTCGATATTAATGGTGACTTTCTCTACGGTGTATGGATCTCTTGCTGTTGTTTTGTATTTTTGCCGTATGTTTTTCAATGTAATAAGGGCGCTTTAGATGTCTAGTAGGACTTTTCATTGTTTGAACGTAGTTTTAGTGGATGTTTGGTAAACACATTGCATTTGTATTACATTTAAATGCAATGTATTGAATGCAATTTACATTTAGATGAAAAGTATTTGTATTACATTTGAATGTAATGTGTGTTTGAATGAAAAATATTTAAATTGTATTTAAATAATGAATATGTGATGTGATAGGTAAAAATAAAGAAAAAAAAAAAGAGAAAGAAAGAGAGTACGTGGTGTGATTAGTAAAAATAATAGAAAAATAAAATAATAAATAATAATTATATTAGATTTAAAATATGATGTGATCGGCAATTAAATAAAATACTTTTATATTTAGATGAAAATTACATCGCATTTAAATGCAATGTGAATGTAATGTTGGAAACAAATAAGGCATTAGTTTTTGTTGGTTTTCATGTTTTGACTGTGACTGTTTTAATATAAGGGTGGTGGTTTCCCCAATCATCTTTAGTTTTGTGTATTTATCTAGTTTTTTGTTATCTCTCATTCTTAAATCTTCGCGCGTTTTACGGCAGGAACCTGTTGAAACCGCAGCTGCTAGGTCGTGGAAGGTTGGCCTCATTTTGTTGGTTAGAAGCTGTCTCTTGGCTAGATGTTGTTTGGTGGGCGAAACTTGCTTTCATCTTTCCTTTAATATGAGTTTTGCTTCGAGTTTGGGATAAGGTTTTTCTTGACAGTCTCATATGTGATGTTCAGGTGGCCCATTATGGCTTGCTTTAATTGCGTTGCGACCGCGTTATGGACTCTTGGTTCACTTGTTCTTCTAGTTATTTGACGATATTTGGTCGACTGTTTTGATAGTAACTTTCGGACTGTAATTTAATTTTAAGTAGTTTTCTATGAGTTTTGGTTATCATTTATAATTCTAACCCATTAATAGCATATTATTAATGATATACCTACTTCTGGAGGGATAAAAAAAACTTATGGGGGTCAAGTGAAGAACTTGAACCCCAATCAAGTTCACCTTTTAAGTCTCTGCCATGTTTGTAAAAACCTATTGGTCTGGATTTATAGCCACTTTAACCTGCTTTATAAAATAAACAATAGTACAAGCTTTTTACTTGAAACGGGGTTTTCCTTGAATCCCAAGCCATTACATCTTGACACTTTTACTTTGGAATTCCCAATTATTTATTTATTATTTAAAAAAAAAGGGCAATCACGAAAGGTGGGCTTTGATTTGATCAGCATTTCTAATGAACCCTCCAAGAAATCCTCCTTTTTTCCCCTTAGAAAAACCTAGTACAGTAGTATTATTCTAATATCATTACTCACAGTTAAGCAGTCCATCATATTTTTATGGAATCTTTGCTGTAATCAGATAGGAAAATAGTTGAAATCCAATAATTTCAGGGGTACAATAAAATCTTGGCCCTCTTAATTAGGCCACACATGTAGGATGCAGAAATGTTGGAAAGCCATTATCAAATGGGACCCTCCCCACCATAAAATCAATGTTCCCTTGCAACCCATATGATTTTTTTTTTTTTGGTGTGGCTACTTCAGTTTGGTATCTCAGTCATGAGTGTCTTGACCATCTCTTTGTCTCTGTCGTTTTCAATGAATTTTTATGTATTTTTTTTTCATTGTCTTCTTCTGTTATTTCCAACCAATCAAGCAGCCAACAACATGAGAACAAAATAATAATAATAATAATAATAGATAGATAGATAGATTAATAAATAAAAGAAAGCTCCAAAATTGCTTCCTTAAAACCTGGAGACGATTGTCCTTTTGTCATGTTGCCGAGTAATGGGCCAAGCTATTGTTTTGATCCTATTAGGATTTCAGGAGCCAGTCTTTCCGTGAAAAAACGACAGATAGTCAATATGACTCAATAATACAATGCAAGCGGTTTTTTTTTTTTTTTTTTGGCTGAATCAAAAATCCAGTGCAAGTTGTTGTTGTTGTTGTGGTTGTTGTTATCTTCTCTTCTTTACTTTTTTCTTATTTACATTTATATACTTTATATTTTACTTTTATTCAAAATATATATATACACTCTTCGTTTTATAATTTTACATTATTATACCTCAAGATTATATTTAATCCGTAAATATATATATATAGATCATTTCTCAATCAACATACCATTTCGACATGTAAAATGATCAAATTGATCTTAATTTCTAATGTTAGTAGTAACATACTATCCTCGTAACCAAACATAGACAAAAAAAAAAAAAAAAAAGAGAGAGAGAATGAAAGAATGAAAGAAAATTCTCCCCCCTCTCTCTCTCTCTCTCTCTCATTTATAATGTAAAATTCTAAAATACATGGTATATTTTTTGAATAAAAATAAATTACAAATTACAAAAATGTAAATAACCCTTTTATTAAGCAATGAAAGTAATGTGCATTCGAGCATGGGAAAATCAAAAAGGACAAAAATGACTTTTATATTGTAATTGCTTTCAAATTATGCATCTTACCCCTATGAAGCAACAACAAAAAATAAAAATAAGGGGACATTTGGCAAAAATATTTCATTTTAACTTCACTCAAATACAATACAATTTTACACCAAATACAAATTTTATAACAGTGCTACGAAAACAATTACTATTCAAAACATTTTTAAAACAGTCACATCAACTTTTCAACTTTACTATTTATTTCTACTTTTACCAATCACATCAACTCTAAAATACTTTTCATCCAAACACACATTTCATTCAAATACAAAACAAATACTTTTCAACCAAATACAACATTTAAAAAACAAATTTCATTCAAATACAATCAAAATGCAATGCGTTTACCAAACGCCCCCTAAATCTTGCTAATCAAAATCTTAGCCCAGCAAAAAATAAATAAATAAAAAATACTTGCTAATCAGTGGTGTTTGATAAAAACATTTGGAATTTTCCCTAAATATTAGTAGCCAAACGCCCATTTGAATGTTTTCAAACGTTAATTCCTAATGGGAGATTGGAAGTTTTTTGTAGTGTAAAATATTTATATTTAATTATTTCCATTCACAACATTTTCCATTTAAATGTTTTTTCAAAATAATTTCCTCAAAAAGTCGTAATTTTATTAAAATTTATTTGAGGTGCGGGGTTTGAGCTTTTGTCTTAATGGCTACAGTTGACCCGTGATCATGGCAGCTATGACTTTTCTTTTAGGGTTTGACAGTTACTTCCCACATTTTGTTCGTAGTCGCCAAAATAATATATATATATATATAATTAAACTGGGAGGGTAAATGATAAATAAGAACAAAGACCCGCAACACAAATTGCTTCTTAATCAATAACTGGTTAAACTTTTAACTAGTTATGACCTAAACTCATTTACATTTATTTTTTTTCCATACTATTCAAGACGGGTCCCCTAAAATTAATGGATTAAAAAGAAACTTTACCATCACTAATTCAAACCCATACCATATACATTGTACAATTTAAATTTTATCATCATGATCAATGGTCACAACTAATTGGACAAGCTTAGAATCTCTCTAGTTTAATACACTCTTTTTTTTTTTTTTTTGTTTTCTTGCAATTGTTAAATTATGAACAAGGTTCCCCTTATAAATAAATTAAAAAAAAAAGAACATAAGTGAATAATTTGCTGTAAACATGATTTTAAAAAGATACCATAATACAATGAAATTGAATTGTAATATTTGATGTCTGCAATCTAAAAAATGAATAATATCTAATACACAACAACAAAGAATGCAAACCCATGCTTCATACTAATATATCTCAACAATGCATATTTTAACAATTTCATGAACAATTTCACCTGTAATGCATTTGATTTCATATATATTGCAATAAATTTCATATTTGCAGCAAAGAAATTATTGAATCACAATTCAAAAAACAATGGAGGCATTTGTTTTCGTTTTCGATAATGATTTTCCATTTTAAAAAACACAGAAAATGAAAACGGTCTCAAAATGATATTTGTTTGTTCAATATTTTCAAAACCATTTTAAAAATATTGGTCTCAACTTTTTTTTTTGTTTTTTAAAAACGAAATAAAGTTATTTTCATTTTTTATTTTCATATCTAACGATGGCATCCATCTTCGGTGAAGGACAACGACCATAGATCGACGACGGCCCCTTGCAACAACGACCACTAACTCACAGTCATGACTATTGTCTTGTGATATAAATCTCACCGTCACCGTTACTTAAAGCTCATACCATTAATGTTTTACACCCCTATTCCTCATTGTAAAACCCACCATTAAAGGGTTTTTTTTTAATTATCACTAATAATTTATTTTTTGTTATTTTTTAAAATTAAAAATAAATATATTTTCATAAAATACTTATTTACAAAATGGGTTTTCAAAAAACATAACCAAACAAAGTTTTATTTATATGTTTTTTTAAATATATACTCAAAAAATATAATCAAGCATAATTTTATAAATGATTTAAATATAATTTTTAAAATATTTTCATTTTTAATTTTTTTAAAAATAAAAAATATTTTAAAAATAATACTAAACGTTGCCAGTATCTTGCCCTTCTCCCTGCTCAAAGTGTTTCCCTAAGCCCAATAAAACCTCAGCTTGTACTCAAATTTTCTGTAAAAATATGTTAATATTCAGCCGGTTACCCACCCCATAATTTTTTGTGTGCCCCTAGAGTGCCATTCATTGCCTTTCTCAAATCTTACCCGTCGGATGTAATTCAGCTGCCATGTAATTAATCTAGACATAACAAACCATATTACGGACCGGTCCCCCAAATTTAAACGGGGGACTGTAGGAATGCCATATATATTATGAAATATCTCCTTAAAAAGGAAAAAAAAATAAAAAGTAATATTCTTCTGTTTAGGGAGATTGTCTATGGCTGTTTTTTTTTTTTTTTATTTGCAAAGGAAAAAGTTTGTAAATAAATGTAGACGGTGATGTGCCGCAATAATTTCAAAAACTCTATATTTTATGTATAAATTCTTCGCAACGGCTATTAGATGGAAATATAAAATATTCTGAGGGGAAGAAAAAAAAAAAAAAAAAGAAGGTCTAAGGGGAAGTGATGACTGCCTTTATCACGCGCGATCCCGAGTGATGTTGCGTCACGCGTGAGTCCCGATGGCCACTACCGAGGGACGAAGGAGAGAAAAGTGGGCCCACAGAGTGCCTTTTGGAGCTGATCTGATGATATGTTTATTTGACGTATCTATTTTTAAAATATAAAATATTTATTATTTAAAAAAAATAGATATTTTTAAATTTTTATATTTAAATATTTAAAATTTTTTATTTTTAAAAAATAAAAAAAATTTCTTTAGATAAAGAAAAAAATTTTTATTCATCCAAATAATTTTTACTTAAAAAAAAATTTCAAACAATATATTTTATTTTTTAAATATATTTTTTTTATTTTTTAAAAATAAACCTTATATCCAAACAAATCAAGAATACAAAAGAAATATAAAAGAATGTCGACAAAGTAAATGACATTAGCATAAAACACCGTCACAGAATCCCGAAAGTCTACAAGAAACATTAAAAGAAAGAACACAATGTAAAAACGACAGCAACAACGTAAACAACGTGAAATTATAAATGACATCTTTCACATTTGAGGCAATCTAATAAAACAGAAATGGCTAGGGGTGATGCTTAGTTGAAAACCGAGTTTTGGTTTTAATTTCGATTTGGTTTTGGAGAATCACAACCGAAACCCAACTAAGTTATTGCATTCCCGATTTGGTTTGCCATCGTCGGTTTCAGTTCAACAGGAATCGATTTAGTCAGTCAAACTAGGAGAGTAACTTGATGATAACCTATTAGCTTACTCTGGTAACCTAATTGGTTTTTCCACCTATTTTGGGGCAAAACTTTCATTTTCCAATGCGATTATTTTTTTCAGTTATTTTGCTAGTCAAAATGAAAGACGCAATAAAACCAATACCAAGAACAATTATAAACCAAGACATCAAGTACCCCTTTTCCATTTTCTAATCCTAAGCCTAAACGTTGCAAATTCTCAACTCCAAAGTCCAAAGTCCAAATAATCAAAATAGGAAGTAAAAAAAAAAAAATCCTTTTCATTTTCTCAAGTAGTTTCTCGACAACCAAACATAACTTCAAAGAGAAAATTAGCGAGAAGAGAGAAAAATACCTCGACTTGAGATGTGGGGGTAGAGGAATGTGAAACGAGCAAACTACAAGTGCAAAGTGGACTTCAGCGATCAACATACTTTGGCGGATTAAAAGTGTAGTGGCGGCCTTCATGAGAGTCTAAGAGAGAAAGAGACACTAAGATAAAAGAGAGAGCTGAAAGGCTTTGGGGATTGGGGCTACTGTAGAGAAGAGAAAGAAAAATTAGATATAGGGTTTAGTACCTCTGTGCTTTGAGAAACGACTCCGTTTTGAAGATGGTGAGTTTTTTTTTTTTAGTAAGTTATATTATATATATAAATAAAATAAAAATTTGTTCTTTCAATTTGGTTTCAAACCAAAATCGAGATTACAACATTGAAAACCAAGCCGACAATCTTAGTTTTCTAACCAAATTGTTTGGTTTCATGATTTTGATTTCTTAAGTTGACCTGTGGTCGGTATTTTGGTCAATATTGGTTTTTCGGTTTCCTTGAACAATCATAAGAAATGCTATGAACGCTAATGAATAAAAAATCCTAAAAGGTGGAGAAGTTTTGATGATGAAAACTAGGTAAACAAATACAATATAAAAATTCTCTAGGGACAATGAAAAACAACATTTAATTGGAAAAAACAACATCAACTTTATAAGGACATAAAATTGTAAAAACGACTACATTCTCATAAACAAAATGAAACTTTAGCAAACGACGAGCATTTGAAAAATACCCTAAAATTAACATCTTCATAAGATATTTCCAATATTGCTCATTATTAACATAAAAAAATGACAAAATAAGGTAAAGGATACGAAATTTTATAAAGTTGTAACTGATGATAATATTATATGCGACATAACAAATATAAGAACTGCATTTTTCAATGATACCTAAGAGGATATAATCAATGATAATAATTTTTCAAAGGGGATAAATTGTATAAAACGAAACCATATGAAAAGGACATTTTTAGGCATCTCAAAAAGATAGAAACATGGATAAACGACATTAATATTAAGAAATAACATTAACTTGGAAGGCAACACGTTGAAAGTGAATAATTTGGAAACAAACTTCGCCTTATAAACGACGCAAAACTCAATAGCAAAAGCTGAAAACAGTATTAGTCTTTAGAAAACGACAACAATCTAAACATACATTAACAAAAAGAAAAATGGGGCAACGACAACTAGGAATCGCGAGTAATTGACCAACCTTATGAATGAATCAACAGCACAAGTTTCAAAACAGGAGACGTAATACATATTTTCCTTTTTCTTTTTTGATGGAAGACGTAGAGCCAGTTTGGGAAACCGAAACTTTGATCTTCAAAACACCTTTTTTTTATATTATTTTTACCTTACAATTATTATTTATTATTTATGTCTTTATAAACTCCAAATTAAAAAAATCTACAACTTTAAGTTCAAATAAGATAACTTTTAAAAAATTATATAGAATTTTGAGATAAATTAAACAAGATCTATATTGATAATTTTTTTTAAATAAATTTTTAAGATTTTATTTTTTTCACTCAAAACAGTATTTTACTTAAACACATTTTCTAAAATTACTTATTTTTTTAATCTTTAAAAACTTCCCCCAATCAGGCCATTATATATATATTTTTTCAAGCACATTAATAAATGAAAAGGCAAAATAATAAAGATGCCAAGATAAAAAAAAAAAAAGGAAATGGGAAAAAAAGAACATGAACTAGCGTGAAAAGTATAAACGAATGAAAATGAAGCTCAACTTTGCTCTCGGTTCCAAAATAAAGTATTTTGGCGGAAAAAAGAGAAAAGAAAAAGAAAAGGAGATGGAAGATTCTAACTTCGAAATAAAGAGAGAGATAGAGATGGAACATGAACATGAATATAAACTATCCTTTGTTTTTGTGTATGTGTTTATTGCTTCCTTTTCTATTAAATACTATCATGCCAGCATTTTATACTTCCAAGCGAAGGAACATGTTAACTGAAGATAAGAGGTAGAAATTAGGTAGCGTTTGGTATTGTTTTTAAAATCTGTTATGTTTTTAAATTCTCTGAATTTTATATCGTTTTGAAAACAATTCTGAAAATGTTTTTGAAATTGTGTTTGGTTTTATTTTCTGAGTGTATGTTTTGAGAAACAAAAAAGTAAAACTGTATTTGGTTATATTTTTGAAAATCAGTCATTTTATAAGTATTCTAAAAAAACATATTTATGTTTGATTTAAAAAAAATTTATTATGAATACTAAAAATTAAAAATTAATAAAATTTTTTAATTGAAAAATGAATTAAAAATTAATAACTATAATATTTAAGTAATTACTATATCAATTAAATCTTAATTAACCATAATAATTAAATCAGAGAAATTGGAGAAATGGGAAAAATAAAATCAGAGAAAACGACTTTTAGTCGTTTTCAATTTTACGTTGGGAGCAAAGGAGATTTTGGATTCTTTTTGAAATCTGTTTTCAAAACCAATACAAACCAAACACAATTTCACACCGATTTTGAAATCGATTTCTTAGGAAATCGTGAAATCTGTTTTGGAAACAAAACCAAACACGCACTAAGAAACTCTCCCCCTCTCTTTTTGTAATTAATTTAAAATTAAAAAAAGTTCAAAATTGAACAAGATTTTCCGTCAAGTACTTTATCAGAATCCATAATTTTAATATATTTTATTGTAAAGACATTAATTTTTTAAGGGTTTTAATCATATTTCAATCATATGATTGGTTAGTAAAATATAATTTTTTAAATAATTTTATTCATGTGTTTGTCACCTGATAAATACACATTATAAAAATCTTTGAAAAATTGACATTTTAATAATAAAAATAGTAAAACTGCAAATGTGATAAACTCATAAAATTAATTTTATTTCATTTGAAATTATAAAAAAATAAAATAAAACGAGATAACTCCTATTTTTATATAATTGATTTAAAATTAACCTTTTTTATATTTTTTAAATGAGAGGAGAGCCCTCTTTTTACTTTTACTTTTACTTTTACTTTTAGCTTCTTCTCAAGACAACAACTTGCCCAACTCCAAAAGCTGAGACCCACAAAGCTCAAGTTCCGAGGCCATTGATCCTATCGATTGCAAAAGGAATTGCTCGACTTCATCTCACGCACCACAACAATCATGGCCACTTTAATTTCTATACTTTGGGAGTCTTTGGATCTACGTGAAAAGAGATTGATAAGAGATTGATAGTATTAAGTTTCATCAATTAATAAACTCATTTTTTATTAAGATTTATTTAGGAGTGGATTCTAATCCACTTTATATAAATTGTAATATTACTTTTTTTCAAATTTTATTATTTATTTTTTTCATATTTTATTATTTTATTATAGAAAACAAAAGTTTCAATCTTTTTTTCATACAAGTTTTTAGTGATGATGTTTATTATGAGCTATGTCTTTTAACATTTTTCTGACAATATAGTAAAAGTAGCCACATGTTAGATAAAGATGGAGTCATTCATAACCGAATGAGAGGCCCAATAGTTTTTTTTCTTTAATTCTTTTAAATTAAACCTTTTATATTTCTCGTTTTACTCTAGCAAAATAATGATTATTTACTATATAAACTTCCTTGAGATATCTATCTTTAGCGTACACTTTCATTAAAATTATAGACTAACTCTGTGTTTCTATCAATATATCTAATTTTTATTTGTTGCTTTAAATAGAGTGGCCACTAAGTTGTTCATTCTTAATATTTTCCCTTCAAACTTCATTTGCGCTACCACTTTCAACTAATTATGCTTCAAAACCACTACTAATTTTTATGTAGCGCCTCTTTGTCCACTCTAATGTAATCGTTCATTGGTATTGCTTTACATGGTTTTGGAAAATTGCAATAACTGCTATCATGAAGTATGGCTACCAAGTTATTATTAATCTTAAAAATCATACAAAAAATACTCTTTTTCTCATATTTTACGGGTTATTTTTTTACCTTTGATTTGCAATATGTAGTATGTATTTATGAAGGATATTAAGAATTAGTGCTTTGTTTAGTAAGAATGAAAGGAGCAGAGAGTAAGAGATTAAATACGTATGAATGAGGGAAAAAAGAAGTAGTTTTTACTTTATCATATTTTGAAAAGGTGATTAATTAAATGACTATGATGCCAATATATTAGCATTATTTTAATTTAAAAATGAAAGAAAAAGATGATTTGATTATTCATGCAAGATGTAATGTATTTTATCTAAAAAATATCTCTCTACTTTTCGAGAGACAAAAAATATAAGATGATTTCAGTCATTTTTTCTCTCAGTTTTTTACTATTTTCTTCACTTTTATCTCCTACAATCCTACTAAACAACATACAATTTCATTTTGTTTTTAGAACTAATTCATTATTTTCTTTCCTCCTCACTTCTCGTTTCTTTCAAACATGGTAAGGTAAATAGCGAGTTAAAGTGGCTACAAGATTTTACATAGCATTTTAATTATCATGTCTTTTGCCTATATATATATATATGTATACACACACATACATACGCGCGCATGTATTTATATGTATGTATGGATACTCAATTGGATATAAATAATTAAGGTTTCGTTTGGTAAAAAAATTACATTTTAATTTCACTCAAATACAGTACAATTTTACACCAAACATGAATTTTATAACAGTGCTATGAAAACAATTACTGTTCAAAATATTTTTAAAACAATCACATCAACTTTCTAACTCGACTATTTATCTCTACTTTTACCAATTACATCAACTTTCCAACTCTAAAATACTTTTCATCCAAACACACATTTCATTCAAATACAAAACAAATACTTTTCAACCAAATACAACATTCAAAAAATAAATTTCATTCAAATACAATCAAAATGCAATGTGTTTACCAAATGCCTCCTAAAGCTGCAAACATTTTCAACTAGAATCCTGAAGACCATCTGAAGATATAAAAGCTCCCATTATTGTTATGCTTTTCTTTAAGGTGACAACGACCAATTATTTTTCCCTTTTTGCCAAGTGGGGAGTTCAAAATCAGCCTAAAAAAAGAGAGATTCGAGTCAGAGTACAACGAAGGTAAAGTAGTTTTCCACCGAAGTATGTGATATTGGTGTAGCTTTATGTCTCATTGCAAACCAATTAGGCAAATGTGCATGGGATTTTGGCACTTCTATTAAGCAACCTCAAAGTACCTAACTAAAGTACGCTTCATGTCTCTGCCTTTTGAGGTCTATCCTTGTATATTTTAGATGTAAACTTTGCTCTACAAAACGCTTGGCCTACAGTGCTCGAGATCATGATTCATAATGGTAGACTTTGTTGTGGCCCTATATTTTCTTGTCTTTACCTTTTTAATTTAAAAGTAACACTATTATCTTTAGTTGAGGACTTCAATTTATATGATAGTGATAACGATATTAATTTTAATTTTTTAACTTTTTATACATTAATTTATATATGGATATGTTGTTTTTTTTAATTAGTAAATGTGATCTTTTAATTTTAATAAATGTGATAATTGTTTTAAAAACCATTAAAACAACTCCTTTTTCATAAAAAAACAAATCATCATTAATAAAAAAAAATTGGTGTCTTTAATCTTATTCATACATTTGTTATCAATAGTAAATTCTACGACCACTATTTTAGTCAACAATTTTTTACCCCCGCAATTATGTACGGAATGCATTATTTTTCTACCAAAATTTTGTTGCTTCTCACGGTGGAGGGAAAAAAAAAAAAAAAACAACAACAACAACAAAATCATGCATGTGCACATAATCTATAATATTTATATGCTACAAATTAGGAATCATGAAAAGGACTTGTAATTTAGATAAGACTGAGCGTTTGATGATCACTGGTACTCCATATAGATTGGATCAGGTTTTCTTTTATCCCAGCATAGAAGAAAAGTATTTGGTCTGCCCATAATATTAAGGTATGGAGCGATATAAATTAATAAAAAGAAATGGGAGTGATTGTTTGTATTATATTTAAATATAATATAATTTTTTTTAATTGTGAAAGATTTATATTTCAATATAATGTTTTTGTATAATACCTTAAATACATTTATTATTTTATAATATTTTAAAAATCATATTTTTTTTATTTACATTATATTCTCTCTTTATTTCATTTTTTCTATCTATTTTTATCAATCACATTAACTTTTCAACTGTAAAATACAATTTAAATATTTTTTATTTAAATACACATTACATTTAAATACAAATCAAATACTTTTTATTTAAATATAAAATATATTTAATGCATTACGTTCAAATGTAATGTAAATATAACACATTTATCAAACGCACATAAATAATAACATGAGTTCTCTTGTTGAGATTACTTCAAATAATATATTTTGTGCTCACGTGGAATCTCAATCACGCAACAATAACAAATCTTTTTCAATCTCACTTCATTATACACTATGTGTCCACTTATCCATTGCCGTAAGTACTTTTAAACAACGTATGTAGTTTTAGGATTTAAACACTTTGCTTTAATATAAGTCATTCTCTTTTTATAAGAATTCAAAAAGTGCAATCAAGTCCGATATATCCTTATCTGGTGCAAATTTATGCACGGTTTGGAATGGTACCGGTCTTAGATTTTAGGTGGTGTTTGGCAAAAAAGTTACATTTTAAATTTTACATTCAAATATAATTCTTTTCAACAGTGTTATGAAAATAATTACTATTTAAAATATTTTTAAAACAATTACATCAACTTTTCAACTCCACTATTTATCTCTACTTTTACCGATCACATCAACTTTTCAACTCTAAGGTGTCGTTTGGTAAAAATATTTCATTTTAATTTTATTCAAATGTAATATAACATTACACCAAACACAAATTTTATAATAGTGCTATGAAAACAATTACTATTCAAAAGTTTTTTAAAACAATCACATCAACTTTTCAACTCTACTATTTATCTCTACTTTTACCAATCACATCAACTTTTCAACTTTAAAATACTTTTCATCCAAACACACATTTCATTCAAATACAAAACAAATACTTTTCAATCAAATACAATATTCAAAAAATAAATTTCATTCAAATACAATCAAAATACAATGCGTTTACCAAACGCCCCCTAAAATACTTTTCATCCAAACACACATTTCATTCAAATACAAAACAAATACTTTTCAATCAAATACAACATTCAAAAAACAAATTTCATTCAAATATAATCAAAATGCAATGTGTTTATCAAACGCCCCCTAATTTTCAACAAAATTAAGCCTTTGTTTGACTCTTTGGTTTGGATCCAAAATTCCATTTTATTTGTTGTCCTTTTAACTGATTTTAATTAGTTTTTTAAAAATCAATCGATTCAAATAAAAAAATTCCATTCAAAATCAGTGTACCAAACACACCATAAGGATTTCACATTGACATGAAAGAAATGAAATTGTATATAGCAAAATAGCAAAGCCATGAGGCCAATGCAACACATCCTAGCGTGGACAACTATGTATATCTCAAAAAATTATCGCAAGATGTAAAACAGCGCAAAAATCCATGCACAACAAAAGCAAGGAAGGGAATAACCTAAAATGCCAAAATTCTTGAGTAGTTTTAACCAAATGTCAATGCATGGATTTCCTTGCAGACAATTATAATGGAAAAATGCTAGAAATATTAATTATAATCCTAATTTTTGAATACCAATTTATATAGTATGTAAGTTGTTAGTTTTTTATTAGTAGGTATTTAAAGTATTATCACATCAATTGATTACATCTTTTAATAAAAATATGACACATGAACTGATACTTAATACTATACTTTAAACACTTATTAATAAAATAACAATAATTCATATATTATATAAGTTAGTATTTAAAAATTTGAATTAAAGTTGCTATTTTTAATATTTTTCTTATAATATTAGAATTATAATCCTTTTCGTGACTATGAGATTGAGAATGACAATGACGTGGGTTTGTTTTTACAGTTCTTGCCTCGATTACAATTGAAAAGTTCTCATCTTGTTAAGTTTCAAATAAGTTACAGATATTGATTAGTATTCGTACAAAATTATTATACAGGGAACCGTAGTTTTTCTGTAATGGAATCTTCTACATATTCACTAATGGGGTGTTTGGTACATGTATTGTGTTTACATTACATTTAAAATACAATATATTAAATACATTTTGTATTTGGATGAAAAGTATTTGTTTTGTATTGAAATGTAATGTGTATTTACATAAAAAGTATTTAAATTATATTTTAGAGTTGAAAAAAATGATGTGATTGATAAAAATAGATAGAAAAAGTGAGATAGAGAGAGAACATGATGTGAATGAAAAAAAATCATTTTCAAAATATTTTAGAATAATAAATACATTTGAAATACTGTTAAAAAACATTATATTTTAATACAAAATTTTTACGTTTTGATGAAAAGTACATTATATTTAAACGTAATGTAAATGTAAAATTGCAAACAAACGCCCCATGAGTTTTTTTTTTTTAGGGGCACACTAATTCAGTTTTAAAAATGTGATTAACATATTCTATAAAATTTTATTACACCAAGAGCAATAACAGCCACCAATGCTTTTTTTTTGTTTTTAATATAATGTGTGTTGATACCTTAAATTAACATTTCTTTATATTTTATTTGATAAATAATTTAGATTTTAAGAAATAAAATAGTTTTATAAAAAGGGAAGCCTCATGAATGCCAACAAAGAAAAATATACACCTCTAAAACGATAACGCCTTAAGGATATGTGTCATTTTTTAGAAAAGTTTAAGATTAATTTAATATATATTTTAAAAAATACTTCAAAATTAATCAAAAATGCATTCTGGTACTATCTAATTAATCTGTTGGAATATCATTTAGTACTCTGTTAGGTTATTAATTTTTTTATATTAAACTAGTTCAAATGTATCTTTTGAAATTTATTATTTTAAAATTTGTTATATGATTTTCTTATTTTATAAACAAATAATTATAAATATTATTTTTTTAAATTAACGCAAAAATTAACATATTCAAAATACTAAATACATTATATCACAAAAATAAAAATAAAAAAGAAACAAATAAATGATAAATTAAAAATAGCAGATTTGCACTATACATCCTTGATGGCCGAAGAAAGGATTCTCTGGTAAATATTACGGCGAGAGAAATAGTGAAGAGGAGAGAGGTGAGAGACTGTGAGGTTGGGTACTGTGCGCAATAGATCACAACAATGGGTGGGTTTTGTGAATCGTGTCGTGATAGCATTAATTATGCACGAAGATATTAGTATAATTTTGATTAAAAAAATTTTAACCCTGCGTTAAGGATGACATTTCTACCTATAGGTGTAGGTGCCACACTCAATTATGGAGGATATTATATGAGTATACCCCCTTGATGCAATTGCAAGTCGAAAGGTGGGGGAAACTCCTCCGTATTTACACCTGTCTCGCATGTATTTACTCTCATAAAAATATATATTTATATATGAATTTTTTATTTCATATATAAGTATAAAAAAGGAACTTTCATATAGGAAAAAAAATATATGAACTATCTTTAGACTCGATAATTTTTTAACTATATATTGCTAATTTTTAATTTAATTCTTATAAGAAGAATAATAGAATTTTTAATGTGTAACATTTTAGTTTGCTTGTTGGATTTAATTTATGGGTTTACGGAGTTTTGATTTGTTTTATGATTTTAGTTTCATTTTCAGTTATATTTGTAATTACTTTGTTATATTTTATTAAAATTTCAACAAAATCTGTTTTGAGGTTTCTTTTTTAATTTATAATTCTTAATGCGTAAATAAGTATAGCATCTCAAGTAAGGATTATCCGTTCCTATAGCCGCATTAAATTAAGTAAATATGAAAACAAATATGAGGATGAGAGAAGCATACTCACCCACCTCAGCCCTACTCCATTGCCATCCATACTTTTTTTTTAATAAATTCTAACTCTGTCTCCACGTGAGTTTTTCTATTAAAAAAAAAAAGTTTTATATGATCACTGATAATCATTCATCATAACTAAGAAAATGTAAAGCTTCTGGAAGAAAAATAAAAACGGTTTTCATCTGGATCCTATAATTGAGATTTATTCTATGGGAATTGTAATATATACATTTATACTATATTTTCATGTCTTGCCATGATGATCAATAACTAGAGCGAACAGAAAATAAAAAATAAAATAAAAATAGCTAATTTTGCCTTTTGGGTTGTGATGCAACATAAGAAGGTAATGCAGGTGCTCTAGTTGCCTGATGAAGCTTTTAATTTGGATGGTAATATCCAGGGCACAAATATTTAGATTGTTACTTAAATACATATTTAAATATTAATATTTAAAAATAAATATTTAAATGGATATATTTAGATTTAGGTTTAGATAGCTTGTGAGACAATTGAATTGTTCAAGTTAAAAAATATAAAAACTTGAAATATATAAAGAAAAATATATCAATACAAAATTTATTTTATTCATCTTGAAATTTTATGTAATTTAAAAAAATCATCTCCTTTAAATTTATATATGCAAATTTATGAACTTCTAAAAGTCTAATTTAGAAAGTTGTAATAGATATTTTGAATAATAAACTTGATGTTGACTTAAACAAAGAAGGAATAATTTAAACTGAACCATGTAGATGGAATATTTAAGATTGAAAAAAAAAAAAAATCTTTCATAAGATAATGTGATAATATGGTTAGAATAATTCTCATTCTTGAAAATGAGTTAAACAAACAAGGATTAATTTTTTCGGTTTGACTAGTCCGAAAGCATTGTTGCCCGCGTTCATGATCAGTTAATTATTGAGCCCAAATAGATAGCAGCCTACAGCCCAAATCAGAGCTAAAATGTCCAATTCGATTTCGTTATATGTTTGCAATTTTTTTTTTTGACAGGAATATAAGTTTGCAAGTTTTCCCTTTTCACCTTACTCCTCAAATTAGCACTTTAGAATTGTTTTTTTTTTTTATTTTAAGTAAATTTGTTTTTTTTTATAAGAGAAAATATATTAAAAAAAAAACATTTTAAATAACACTACAACTGTGATCCAAACAATTACTTATAATAAGTAAATGTGAGCGCTTGACAAAGCCAAAAAACAAAGGTTTGTTTAGGGACGAATTTACATAAAATTGAGTTGGGGCTACTATCTTATTAAAATTTTTTGTTTTTTTTTTCTACTCAAAAGTTTTATAAATTTTATGTTTTGTCCCAACTAAAAATAAAAAATTCTCGTCTCTATTTTTCTTTTATTAAAAATTTAAAAATTCTTATATAATCCCCAATAAAAGTAATTATATTGAAAAGGGTTTATCATTTTTTTGCTTTGTCCTTGGCTAAAATTAAAAATTCTCACATAATCTCCACTTAAATTTATATTTTCTTAAACAAAAATTTTGGCCTACATCCCCACTTAAATAGATTTCTCACTCCACCTCTGGTTCATTTGTTTTAGCCATTCTCAACTTTCCAAATGTTTTCATTTTTCAGCATTTCAAATGGAAGGTTTGGAAGTCGTATTTGAAATGTTACGAAATGTTGACAGTTGAAAATTGTAGGCAAATTTCTCAATGTTAGGGGCCTAACATTTTATCGGCTGAATATTTTTTTATAGAGTTAAATACTTTCATAATAAATGTTTTCTCAAAATGTTTCTCCCAAACGCAGACAGGGGGCTTTTATAAGAGTGGGGGAAAAAATGGAAAAGTGAAAGAGTAGATAAATAGTTTTTTTAATAATAATAAATGAGGTGTTATAGCAAATAACTTCAAGTCTTTTTATCCAAAATGTCTACAGAGGGTTAAATCTTTTGGGGCTTCTTTATTGAATAACGTATATGGAAGTAGGTTTTGTAAAAAATGAGTAGTTGGCGTTGTTTCAAGCTAAAATAATTAGCATCATTAAGTGGTGTGGTCTAGTAGTTAAGACTCATGGTGGTGGGCTTGGGTTTGTGGTTACAAATTCGAGTGTTAGTTCATTTTATTAGATCAGCTTCATTTAGATATTAAATGTGAATCTAAAATTTTAGACTTAGTTTTATTTATTTATTTCCAAAATATCAATAAAAATTATAATTAATTAACCAACTTTAATAATAAAATATCAATTTATTTCAAATTCAATCAGTGAACTAAACATACGTGAAGGTTTGTTTTCTACCAATCTAGTACTTAATTGATTGCTTAGGAATACACCCCTATATGTCCTTACCGCTAGATCATTTGGTGGGACTAGGTTATGATTTCCTTGTCGAGAAATAACCTATATCATAGTGGATGAATCGAACATTCCTGACAACATTTGAAAAGCCTTTAAATCACGTCTAGGAGTTATGCTAACGTTAGCCTAATCACCAATTCTTGGACTTTTTACTATAAAAAAAAAAAAACTATAAGTGATTAATTGTTCGCAATTACTTTTAACGTAGGATTAATCGTTTGATTAAAGCACCAAGGAGCCCGTAGGAGAATGTAAATGAATATTCAAATAAAGTTTGTTGGTAAAGTCAATGTTAATTTAATTTGTAAACGTGCAACATGTTTCTTATTATTTCCAAACGACACGAGATCCGATTGTAACCAGTAAAGCACATGTCGGCGCATGCAACAACGTTAAAATTTGGTTTTTTCTACCCAAGAAAATAAATAAATAAATAAATAAATAAATAAAATTTTGAATAAGAAACGACATGTCGTGTTTTTCTTAAACAACGGAAAGATTTATACGCAACTACATATAGTTATTGTGCATCACCGCTGCAAGCACTGAGAAAAAAATTATGCCGTTTCTCTACTTAAACGATATCAGATTTTTTTTTTTTAAATAACATGTATATATATATATTTTGTCTTAAAATGCAAGAAAACATAAGGGCAAAATGTCTTTTAAATCTTGAACGACATCAAACATTAAAACGCTAAAACAGATAAAGTTGGACACTTTTTTCACGTATTACGATATGTCGTTTTTTAGGCTGGCAACATACACAGCAAAAGACGTGCCGTTTTAGTAACTCTCTCACAAACACACACCCTCACTTTCTTTAACAGAGATTGATTAAGACTTCATTCGCTAAAAGGATTATATTTAAATATAATATATTGAATCTAATTTATATTTAGAGAGAAAATATTTACATTATATCTGAATGTAATGTGTGTATTTTGATGAAAAGTATTTAAATAATAAATATGTGACGTGGTGGGTAAAAGTAGAAAGAAAAAAGGAAGAGAGAAAAAGAGTATGTGATGTGATTAATAAAAATAATAGAAAAATAAAATAATAAATAGTGATTGTATCTGATTTAAAATGTGATGTGATTGCTATTTAAATGTAATACTTTTGCGTTTAGGTGAAAATTACATTGCATTTGAATGTAATGCGAATGCAATGTTGAAAACAAATAGCACCTAAAAGAAAGTAAATATAGATAATTTCAGATAGCACATAGCTAGTTCGTATCTGACAACAAATTTCTTGTAATTCTCAAATTTCCAACCATTTTTAAAATGAAATACGTTTTTTTTTAGTTTATTTGGCATTTGATTAGAGATTAATTAGACATAATTTAAAAAAATTTTATCATGTTTTTTCTTACAAAATTTTGAATTTTCTTTTTAGATTTTATGATCTAAATTATGCTCAATTAAGCTTATATTTTTTTTTTTGAGAAATGCTTACAAAACTTAAATGTTTTGAAAAATAATAAAATTAGATAAACAAAGAAAATACAAATGATATTTTTTTTAATGAAAAATTTAGATGAACAAAGAAAGTATGAGCCCATATTTGGATGGTATGTCCAATTTTGCAAAAAGAAAGGTGGCATTTGGTATTTATTTTGAAATGTTTTCTGTTTTCAAAAAAATTGAAAATGAGAATGTTTTGAAAACTGTATTGGGATTATTTCTGAAATTGTGTTTGATTATATTTTCTGAGTGTATATTCTGAAAAACATAAAAATGAAATTTTGTTTGGTTATATATTTTGAAAACTCATTTTATAAGTGAGTATCTTATAAAAACATATTTATTTTTAATTTTAAAAAATAATAAAAAATAAATTACTAGTCATAATTAAAAAAAAAAAAACTTTGGTGGTAGGTTTTACAATGAGCGATAAGGGTGGAAGAAATTGATGGTCTGAACTTTAGGTGGCGGTGATAGCTAAATTTTAAGTCATAAGTCGATAGTTATCGTCGCGAGGGGGCCTTCGTCATCGTCACTAGCCCATAGTCATTAGCTTTCGTCAGAGATGGATGCTATCATTGGACATGATCATCACTAATACTACACAGTCAGAAAGAGAGAGAGAGAGAGAGAAGATGGAGGGAGAAAATAAAAACAAAAGGTAAAAACAAATTTTTTTCGTTTTCAAAAAACACAAAAAAGCAACATAGTTGAAAATGATGTTTTCGAAATTATTTTGAAAATGTTGAATAAATAAACACTATTTTAAGACCGTTTTCATTTTTTAAGGTTTTGAAAATGAAAAATCATTTTCGAAAATAAAAACAAACGCTTGTAAAATGTTTTACAACGAAGTATTTGTCTTAATTTTATCATCATTCTAAACTATTTTTTTTAATCCTCTTTTTCATTTAAAAAATAGAAAAATATTCAATTTTTAAACATGTTCTCTAAAGTATCTTTTTAAAAAAAGAAAGTGAATTTTTTTTCGATCTTTTCATAATTCATTACTTTTAATATTATTTATTCACAATATGAAAAACCATTTTTTTTTTTAAAGAAGGTAATTTTTTTATATATCTAAATATTTTTTCATTCTTTAAACAAAAAAATTTTCATTTAAAATAAAAATTATTTTTTCTAAAAATAAACATACTATCCGAATAAGGATGAGTGATTTTTGTTCTAAATAGACAAACAAATAAAATATGTGTGATATTTTTTGTAATAAAAAAATTTAGACAAAACAAATACTAAACGGAAACGATATTTTTCCTTAATCGGAAAACTTGGTCACATGACTCATATTCGACACCTTAACACTGGTGAAGAGTTTCCATTTAAAAAATTTTTTTTTTTAATTTTAATTTTTACAGACCCTTAAAAGTCTCTCTTCCTGTTTCTGTTCAAAAAAACACAACACAACGCAGCAACATCTCTCTCTTTCTCTCTCGATCACACCGAGCGAGACCTCTCTTTTTCTTTCGCTCTCTTTCTCCCTCCTCTCGTGATTTGCGCTCTGATCCTCAGCTTCCCTCCATATCTCTCTCTCTCTCTCTCTCTCTCTCCGAGCCCTAGCGAAGAACCAAACCCCCGCGTTTCCTAACCCTAACTCACTGAGTTCACTTCGCCTGCCCCCGCCTCGAACTCGGAAGGAAGGTAGCCGCACCCGCCAGCAATCTCGCGCTCGATTAAGTCTCCTGAGGTGAGGATCGTATATTCAATTGTTTGTTCTCGTCGTACGATTTCGGAGTTGTTTGATGGAAAATTGGAAATTAGATTAAAGATGGAAATTAAAGTTCGTGTCTTTTTCGTTAATGGCGGTGTTGGTTTAGAAATTGTATTGATTTTAATAGAGTATTTTACGAATAGGGCTTGTGAAGGTTTTAGTTTGATTGATTTTGGTCTTTTAAGTGATGGAATTATTGAGATTTGATATGTTCATGCGTTTTTGTTAGTGAACTTACATAGCCGTTGATCGTTGCGTCGTTAAATTTTGAATTTTTTTTTTGCCCTTGTTTTGTTTGGATTGTGCTTTTTCCGGTTTCGTTGATCTTTCATGTTGCTCGTTCGGTTATTCCTAGAGCCTTGATGACAAATGCAAATGCCAAATTTTACTTTTCACGAGCTTAAGGACACTTTTTCTAGTTACTATGTTCTTGTGCATTTTGGTTGATTATAAATTCGTCTCACTTTTTGGGTAGGTTTTCCTTGGAATTTCACAGGATCTTTAGTGGGTCGCTTCGGCAAAATAATGGTGGAATCTTGTACAATGTTGTTGTTGTTGGTTTTATTATTATTATTTTTTTAAATTTTTTATAACTTTGTTCTTTCTATATCAACATCAACGAGCCCCCTCTGTTTGCTTCCTCTTATTTCGTTTACATGGATGAACTCTGAAAGTAAAATACACTTATGTAGATTTTTGAATATTCACTACTTTTAAAAATACGATGTACTTGTATGTGATATGATTGATAAGTGGTTGAATTGAGGTAAAAAGCAGGATTTGCACCAAAAAAATAAAAATAAAAATAAATAGAGTTCAATATTTGGTGCAAGAGTTCAACACTGGGTGCAGCGATCAAGCAATTGGTTTGAAGGGAGCTCAATCCACCAGTATGGCAGCTGGCGCTGGGAGGAAAACGCAAGCAAAGAGGTTAACGAGTGTATATCCTCAAAAAATGTCCAAAAGCTGTCAAGTGTCAGCACCTTCAGACTTTTATTACAAGACTAAAATGCAGCGTTTGAGATTATTACAACCGAAAACAACTAACCGTTTTACTAGTGGATGCAACCACTAAATAACCCAACAAAACAACTATAAAATAGCACATAACCAAAACAAACTAAAGAAACGACACAAGCAAAAGTCCAATAGTAGCTGTTTTGCATCATTTGCCCCCACTAATAAAAGAACTTGTCTAAGAGTTCATATCATCTTTTAATGCCGCATCAGGAGGATAATATTCGAACGAATCCACAACAATGAAAGTGTTAGATATTTGCAAAAGTCTACTATGTAGGCATTGTTGTTGATTTTGTGGAGGAGACAGCAAGGGCCAATTTTCTTCGCCTATAACTTGTGATAAGTTCCAGTGGGAAGACGGTTCTTTTGGAGGTGAACCATCACTAGATCGCCAACCTGAAAAAGCTTCTTCTGATGGAGCTTATCCGCTTGGAACTTGTGCTTAGCGTTAGCAGCTTCAGGCTTCTCTTTGACAACCTGATGGAGACGGACAGCCTGATTAGCCAATTCAATGGCGGTCTTGTTCTTTAGGTGGGGAAGTGCCACCAGGTTAATTGATTGATTAGGCACTTTTGTGTAGACAATGGAGAAAGGAAAGTGGCCAATGGAGTGGTTAGGGACACTATTATAAGCAAATTCTACATAAGGCAGGGCTAAATCCTGGCTTTTAGGATGGTCACTAGCAACGCCGTGAAGCATGTTGCCAAAGATTGGTTAACCACTTTAGTTTGCCCATCGGTTTAGGGATGATTAACACTATTGAATTGTAGAGTGGGGTTTAAACGCTGCCAAAGAACCTTCTAGAAATGGTTGACAAATCTAACATCACAGTCAGAGGTAATTGAGTGAGGAATGCTGTGGAGACAGACAATTTCTCAGAGGAAAGGTTTGGCCACATAGCTAGCATTTGCCGCCTTCTTGCAAGGGAGGAAAATTTTAGAAAATCGGTCCATAACTTTAAAGATGGAATCAACATGCTATTGAGTTTTTGGAAGACCAAGTACAAAGTCCATCGTTAAATCCTCCTAAATAGATGCTAGAATTGGCAATGGAGTATATAATCTCGTGTGTTGGGAAGTGCCATTGGCACACTGGCAAGTGGCACAACGTTGGATGAAATGTTGGACCTGTTTTCGCATGCGTGGCCAATAGAAACACTTGAATAAAATGGTCAAAGTCTTGTTGTGGCTTGGGTGAGTTGCAAGGCCATTGGTATGTAATTCTCAAATAAGGTGCTCTCAAGCAGTAGAACGAGGAGCACACAGTAAATTACTTTGAAGAAATAGCCTTGGTGGAGGTGGAAATTTTTCAAAAGGTTCACCTGTAGAACACTTGTTTGATATCTTAGCAAAATCTTCATCTTGAGTGTATTGGTCAAGAAACACGTCAAAGTTGATGAACTCATTGTGAAGTATCAAGAGTACGTGAGTTTGTCTATTGAGGGTATTGGCCACTATATTCAGGAAGCAGGCATGGTGTCAAAAAACAAAAGAGAACTTTTATAGGAGCAAAACCCACCAAGCATGCATATGTCCTAAGTGCTTTTGGGAGTTAATGAATTAAATTGCGTGGTGGTCACAATGAAGAGCAAACTTTTTCGCAACGAGGAAGTGTTACCAATGTTGCAGAGCACGAATGATCGCAAAAGCTTTTGTTCATAAGTTGTCCACTTTTGACGAGTGTCATTCAACTTTTTACTAAAAAGCTCCAATGGTTGACCTGTCTTGTAACAAAATTGCTCCAATCCTAGTCATGCTAGCATCGGTTTCAACTTCGAAGACCTTGTCGGAGTTAGGAAGAGCAAGGACAGGTGCTTATGTGAGAAGATGTTTGATGGTTGAAATATTGTCCTCCTGAGGTTGTTCGTAACGAAACTGACCTTTCTTGAGGCAATCGGTCAATGGTGCCGTAATAGATCTAGAACCCTGAATAAAATGATGATAGAAGGTTGTTATACCGTGAAAACTACGGAGTTCATGGATATTTCTAGGAATTGGCCACTCTCGAATAGCTGGGATCTTTCTTAGATCAACATGGATGCTGTTACTGCCCTTAAGGAAACCTAAGGAAAGGAGTTGGTATGTAAGGAATTCTCACTTCTTCAAATTCAAGAACAACAGGTTTGCCTGCAACACTTTGAAGACTTGTTGGAGGCGGTCCAAATGTTCTGGCTTAGATTTACTAAATATCAAATGTCATTGAAGTACACCATAACAAACTTGCCAATGAAAGGTTTTAAAACCTCATTCATGAGTCTCATGAAAGTGCTTGAAGCATTGCTAAGCCCAAATGGCATTACAAACCATTCATAAAGCCCTTCCTTGGTTTTAAATGTAGTCTTCAACTCATCTTCGGGCTTGATGTGGATCTGGTGGTACTCGGACATAAGATCCAATCTCGAAAACACCTTGGATCCGTCAAGGTTGTCCGGCATGTCCTCTAGACATGAGATGGGAAACCAATACTTATTGTAATCTTGTTAATTGCTCAACTATCGACGTGTATATGCCAAGTTCCATCTTTCTTAGGGACCAACAAAGCGGTATTGCACAAGGACTCTTGTATGCAATAATTACTTCTACAACAAATCATCAACTATACTTTGCAATATGCCGTGCTCGTAGGGGCTCATCCGATAGTGAGGAAGATATGGAAGACTTGCACCAGGTAGTAGGTCGACACGCATACACCAAGTTTTGAGGCTTAATCGAATCAATTGCTTCCACAACAAATCATCAACTATACTTTGTAATATGTCATGCTCTTGGGGGCTTATTCGGTAGTGAGGAAGATTTGGAAGACTTGCACTAGGTAGTAGGTCGATTTGATGTTGGATTTCTCTCATTGGAGGAAGGCTATCTGGTAAATTAGTTGGAACAACATCAAAATAGTTGGCATGTAAGTGATGTATATCAGCCGACTAATCTGATGATACTTTGACACCTTCCTTTTAAAGTAGAGCCATGAGGAACTTGCTCTCTTTAGTGGCTTGGCTGAATTGAGAAGCATTAGTAGTGAGGAAAACTCCCATAATTAGTGCAGGAGCTTGGGGAGGTTGTGTGTAGGAACAAGCGGCAATAAAGCTAATTTTCACCAAGTGAAAACATAAGTATTCTTGCGACCTTTGTGAACCACATCCATATCAAATTGCCACGGACGTCCCAATATTATGTGACATGCATCCATGTCAAGAACATCATAGGGAACCACATCTTGGTAGCTTTTGCCAATGGACAAAGGAACTCGGCAAATCTCAGTAACCTTAGATTCAACTCCTTCGTAATCCAGACCACCTTATAAGGACGGGGATGGCACTCTGTTTGTAGTGCTAGTGCTTTGACTAGGGCCTTTGACCCTATATTCTCCATACTCCCGCTGTCAATAATCAAGTTGCACGCCTTCTGTTTTGTAGTACAACGAGTGCAAAACAAAGAAGTTCGTTGCGAAGGGTTAGAGTGCTTCAGTGTGAGAAGTAACCTTTCAATAATACACACTACACGGTCTTCCTTATCCCTGTGAACTAACTTAACTCCCTCATACTCATCAGTGGGAGTGTCAAAGTCTCGGCCTCCTTCTTCAACTGCGTTATCATATCCCCCTCAACCAAACCCATAAGATGTCTTGTTGGGCATTCATTAGACTTATGGCCGAGTTCCTGACAACAGAAACAGTGGCCAGTGGTTGGCTTAGCTTAAGGATTCACAAGTGTAGGGGCGGCTTGAATTGGTTTGGAAGTCACTCTTACTCCTTTGGCAATCCTTCTCGGTTGAAGAGGACTACTTGGCGTCCCATTTGAAGGAGTGAAATGAGGTTTGTCAAGTGCATTTTCCATGAAAGCACATCTTTCATATGATTGTCTATCTATAGACTTGCAAAGTTGAAGCTTGGCTCTGTAGGCAAGATTGATGACATTAGACAATGATTAGATATTTTTTAGAGCCAAATGATCTTGACTAGATTCTTTGAGACCACCCACATAGCAAGCCACTTGCTGATGATCGCCTTCAACCAAATCAATTCTTGCACTTAGCCTGTAAACTTTTGATATAGTTAAACACACTCTTATTCCACTAGTGGCACTACTGAAACTGCTTGAAGATCTATTGTTCATAATCTGAAGGCAATAACCTTGCCTTTAGCATTCTCCTCATTTTTGGCTAAGAGCGGATGGGTTGCTTTCCTTCCTTCCTCCGATTGAACTAGACTTGCTCCCACCAAGCAGAGGCCCCTTCTTCCAACTTATAGGCAACAATATTCACTTGTTGCTCTTCCTCAATCTCAGAGTAATCAAAGAATTTTTCGATAGTGTGAATCCAATCTAAAAAGTCTTCCATGTATAAACGACCATCAAATAAGGGCAAGTCAATTTTAAACTTATAATCACGAGAATGAGAACATTCCAGACCTTGGTGACATTGCGCATGCTTCTGATTGCCCAAAAACAAATCCTCCACCTTCTTGTTCGAGTCAGAATTTAGAGTTGGGGTCTGTCGATAACTTGGTCGCCTGTCATCACGCTTGGACTCCTCCAATGATTCATCCAAGCCATGTTGACGTAAGTTTTTTTGATGGTGACCAAGCATTGCCGGTGGATGTTCACAGGCTAATCCTCGGTCCTGACATGATTGGCATCGCTGGTTTACCAAAGGGCTATCCATGATCTGGGCGAGGGTTTGATGAACCTCATAAGTGAAGTCGACAAACTTTCGGTCCAAATTACTGATAGCCACCCGTAGGGCCTTCACGTTGTGGTCTTCACTGTTGTGGTGGTGACTACTGCTCTCCACACTTGCCATCGTTGCTCGAGAAAAACCAGTGGCTTTAATAACAACTATGGTGCAATGGTCATGCAATTGGTTTGAAGGGAGCTCAATCGTGTGGCAGTTGGCGGCTGAGAGGAAAACACAGGCAAATAGGGCAACAAGTGTATCTCCTTAGAAAATGTCCAAAAGCATCTGAGTGTCAGCACCCTCCATACTTTTATTTCAAGACCAAAATGCAATGTTTGAGATTATTACAACCCAAAACGACAAACTGTTCTACTAGTGGACGCAGGCACTAAATAACCTAACAAAACAACTATAAAATAGCACGTAACCAAAACAAACCAAAGAAACGACACACACAAAAGTCCAATAGCAGCTGCTCTGCATCAACATTTTCTCTAGGTTGAAATTAAGTGAATCCTTAGTAGCCCGTGGCGCTTATTTCTCATTTGTGTCTGGAGTTTGCTGCTTTGTCTGAGCTGTTGGCTATAAGTTTAAACTGCTATTGAAGGTTTTCAAGTATTTGATGAGGGAAACTTATCTTATGGTAATCAGTGGGTCATTCCTATAGATATATCACTATTGGTTGATACATTAAAGGTTGCCTTTGTTTTACTAAGGTTCTTTAAGCTAAAATATATGGTGCATTTTGCTGCAATCTGCATGTGAGGCAGACGCATATTTTTTTGCCGTTTTCTATTTTGTTCTGTTACCTCCTTTGATATCTTGTTTCATGTGGCACCATCTTTAGATGCTCTTAAATATATTTAGCATTTACCGCTCAACTGATATTACTGAAGTAGGATGGCTTAAACAGATGCAAGTTCTTTTTTATAGGTTAGAGGCTGTTGTGGAGGATGAATACGCAACATGCTGTCCATTCTAGGTCGTCTTCCAATGGTTTTGGCCGTCGAAGAGGTGAAAGAGAAGTAGGAACTAGGATGGAGAACAAGTCACAATCTGGGAAATCAAATTCCAGCAGCAGAATAACAAATAATACAGGTGAAGCATTTTTTTTTTTTGGGTGTTTGTTTGTTGTTGTTGGTTTATTATTATGAATTTTTCTTTCCTTACTATTAGATGTTACTGACAGGCAGAAAAATTGGTGGATATGGGAGTCCATCGCGTGATCGATTAATATATATAAGTACATGTTGTATTGGTGGTCATGTGGACGTCCAGGTGAAAAATGGATCCATATACTCTGGAATTTTCCACGCCATAAATGCTGAAAAAGATTTTGGTATGTCTCATTTGTTTGTTTTTCTTAAATAGTTACAAGAGTTTCGTTTGTTTGTTTTTTCTTAAGTGCTTCCAATTTCATTTTTTGTCACTGATATATGATGTTACAAGAGTTTGCTGACATCCTCTGTCCTGTATTTTTTACCAGCTTTGTCACATTTACTTGCTTGTCATTTTCAGGAATTATATTAAAAATGGCTCGCATGACAAAGGATGGTGGCTCTCGAGGACAGAAATCAGTGGCAGAGTCAGTCAGCAAGGCTCCTTCAAAGACTTTAGTTATACCTGCTAAAGAACTTGTGCAAGTTATAGCAAAGGTTCTGCCATATTTTTATACTCTGTTTTCTGATTATGGTTTCAAGAAAGCTACATCTTGTAGTTTTTCTATATGAAATGAATTACGGCAAGTGTGTGCTCGTGACTGATTCATTGATGACTCAAATATGACAGGATGTGCCAATTACAAGGGATGGTTTTTCAGATGAGGTTCAACAACAAGAAATTATGATTGATTCCTTAATATCACAAACTCGCCGTGTTGAGGTGGAGAGGGAACTGGAACCATGGGTCCCTGATGAACATGATCCACAATGTCCTGAGTTGGAGAATATTTTTGATGACCAGTGGAACAGGTTGTTAGCTAAACTTTCCCAAATCTTTAGGCAATTTTTCTAAACTGCGAATAATTTCTTGACCTGAGTAAAATTCCATCCGAACGAGTCAATAGTTGATTGGAAACCTGCATTCCTGACTTGTTTACTTCTTCTGTTGTTATTCTGTAGGGGGTGGAATCAGTTTGAAGCAAATGAAGCATTGTTTGGAGTAAAAAGCACATTTAATGAGGAACTTTACACAACAAAACTTGAGAAAGGTCCTCAGATGCGAGAATTGGAAAAGGAAGCTTCAAGACTAGCAAGAGAAATTGAGAATGAGGACACCCATGATCTTCATTTGGCAGAGGTGAGGCCCACCTTTGTCTTGCCTAATCTTTTTCTCTTCCCAAGTTCCCTTTTCTTTTGGATGTTGATTATCCTAGAAACAATGCAGGAAAGAGGCATTCAACTTAAAGAAAATTTTGATATTGATGAGGAGACTAGATTCTCCTCTGTTTATCGGGGTAAGATAGCGGATGACAGTGGTTATGAAGAAGAGGAGGACACAATGTTGGATTCATGTAATAATGAAACCTTTGGGGATTCCTCTACTTCTGCGAGCAACACTTCAATTGACTGGACCAAAGGGAAAAATAATGATGCTACTCGAGTATCATCAACCTCCTGTGCCATGGTATTACCTTCATTTCTAGTCTTTCCATTAATTTTATCACCATTAGCCGTTATATGTTTCGAATAGTGTATCCAATATAAGTACGTGCATGCACACCCACACATGCACACATATATAGTTTGTTGAGATGTGGATTGTTGTCAAAGAGGCTGTTGATAATGTTTGCGTGCATCCGGTTTTGTTCATTGTTGTGCACTGATTCCACACAGATGATAACATATTGACACTAATGGATATTAACATATAGGCGTTTAGGAAGCCACTGTATCGCTTGCACAGATAATGTTGCTCAGGGATGGAGTCAGGATTTTAGTTCAGTCAGGGCACTATTGACATTGGTTCAAGAAAAAAAAATTAAGAGGGGCCAAATTTGAGAAAAAGAAGTATTTTATTGTGAAACTTTTTAAAATCCAAGTAAACTTACAAGTTAAAATTATAAATTTTAAAAAATTGAGGAGCAAGTGCCCTCACTCAGCTAAACCTAGCTCTGTGCATGATGTTGCTTTATCTTAAAGAAGCTTTGGGGACGCTGCGATTGGATAATTTTGTATCATATTAACCTAATTAATGTTCAAAAGCAAAATGAACAGCAGCATTTATTTTTGGTTCTTTATATTCTTGAGCATTATTGCATGATTTTCCACGTCCTGAATTTCTATTTATAATGCCTGAGACAGCCTTTACGAATCGTGGAGTTTTTGTCTTCCTTTTCTCATAACATCACACCCCACCCCCACTTTTCCTCTTTTTTTTTTTTTTTTCCTTTCAGTGGTTTAACATTTGGTCCTCATTCGTCTTATGTGCTTTGATCCTCTCCTTCATAAAATTTTTGTCTTCTCTCTCTTTATGAAGGAAACTCATTGCGAAGAATGTTCTTGGCTTTTTGTCCTGTGATTATACAAATGCTTGTTCATTTGTCGTCTGTGTTGCCTTCTTTTTATGCAATGGATTCTCTCTTAAATGGTTTTTAATCGCTATTCATTTTGCAGGATCAAGCACAGTCTTCTCAGTCAAATGTTGGTGTTGATTTAAGTAGGTCTGGTTCTTGTGATCATGTCAGGCAGCTGGCATCGGAATCACCTTTCAATGGTTCTTCCACTGCTGGCAGTGAAAGCAGGTATGCATAGGTTTTCTAATTATGATGTCTTTCATTATGCACCTGGTGTTCTGATGATAACAAGTTTAATGTCTGGAATCTCAGGATACAGGAGAACCAACTTGATGAACATGGGCCAATAAATAGTGCTGAGAGTACAGAAAAGCAGAATGTGAGTTTAGCTTTCAGCGTCCTTATATGGGTTTTTTTTTTTTTTTTTGGCTCATTTTTGTTTGCATTCGTGTTGAAACAGGTAGTTGAGGAGACTCAATTATCAAAATCAGATGGCTATGGTGAGTGAAATTTCTTTCTTGGGGATGAAACAAATGGGAGAGTTAGAATATCAAAGTTATAGGCTAGGGTGGTTTTAGTCGTGAGATGAAAATGTTAACCTTGTAGTTGAAATCTGTTAGTGAACTTTATCTCTTTCTATCTGGATCAACCATTTTGTTTTGTAACTTCTTTGTCAGCATGGCGAGAATCTCCCACTCTTTACCTCTCCTCTCTCTCATTCAAAATCTATTTTCTTGATTTTTGGAATATAGATTCATCGTCTGGGAAGAAAGATGGCTCTGATAAAGGACTATCACCTAATGCCACTTCTCATGCCCCATCTCATGCTTCATCAAAGGGTAATGAGAAGATGAATACTCCAAGTGAATTAGTGGAGGGGCCAGTTTCTGGCAAATCACATTCACAGACGCAAGCCATAAATCCTCATGGACGACCTGGTAGTTCTGCATCTTCCAGCTCAGAGTGTGCAGTTGTGGCTTCTGCTTCTGGTGGTCCTGGTCTGTCACCGAGCTCTTCTGTTGGTTCCTTGTCCTCGGAAAAATCAACACTTAATCCCCATGCTAAGGTGCAATTGATTTTGTTTATTCTATCATCGACTTATGCAATTTCACTTTTCTAACTCTGATGTACTTGATTACTGTCTCTTCAGCATTATCTGACACGTCAGGTTTTATTTTTCTCTTTGCTCTTAATGTTAGGAATTCAAACTCAATCCGAATGCCAAGAGTTTCACTCCATCTCAATCACCTGTTAGGCCTCCTTCTCCAGTATCTGATGGTTCCTACTACTTTCCACCTAACATGTCTGCTGTACCGCAAATTCCTGGCATGCCTGTTAGCATGGGAGTAAGTACTTCAACATGTTTTTTACACTATTGTTCCTCTTGAATGGTATTGGGAATAGTTCTTTATGGAAACCTGTGTCTGAATGATTTGAACTATTCATAAAAACTCATGGGCTTCACATGTGGCACTATCAAGTCAACTGGTTAGTTGAGTTATTAGTAAATAAAATGAATAAACGTGGTTGAATCCCTTCCTGCATAGACTTACTAGAAGTACTAAGAAATATTGTTTCATCGACAACTGTTCAGAGATTACCTATTTTGCATCCACATGATGAATTTAAGTTTTGCTTCTAGAATTACCATGGAATTTGCACGCTCTTTGCTTTTGATCAATGTAAAGTCAACCTATTATTTATATTTTCGTACGAGGAAAAAAAAAAAACTGCAGAGTGATGGTTGCTACGATTGGTTTTGTGGAATTCAATCAATTTGTTATCTTTGAGGTTTTATGGGGTCTTAATGGTAAGATTGCTATTTCTACTTCCAGTCTTGAGAAATTATGCATGCAACAGTGATCTTTCGTGTCAGGGGAAATGGATTTTACATACCAGGCTTGGGTATGCAAAGTGATGAACGGAGCTTGACTTGGGTTTTGGGAGGTTAATATGATAGTAATTTATAAGGAGTCTTTTTATTCGCAACTTTTTATATTCATAGTATTCATCTAAAGCATTAAATTAACGACATTTAGTTATGTTTTCTTTTACCTTCCAAGGTGAATAATCCTTATATTTGTGGATGCTAGTAAATGGTTTGTTTATTTATTTGTTCATAATAAGTACTATGACCAATGTAACCTTCCATTACGTTTGCAGTTTGCACCCTCGTTTGGACACCAGCCTGTTATGTTTAACCCCCAAGGTGGACCGCTACAAACACCGCAGACATATTTTCATCCAAATGGTCCTCAGGTACAAAAATCTATTCTGAACTTCTCTTCGTGGTCCATATATCTGATTTCTTTGAATGTCATCATGGTAACAGCATAGGTTACAATAATTTTATCCATTTAACTGCGTGCAGTATGGGCAACAGATGCTTCTCAGTCACCCTAGACAAGTTTTGTACATGCCAGGATACCAACCTGTAAGCATTTTTCTTAACCCTTTCATTCCTTATTTGGCTTGATTTCTAATGAACATTGTTAGAAAACACAAAATCTGTTCTTAGTATGTAGTTTCCTTGAAGCGGTCGATACATGAGTTAAGAGGAAACTATCACAAAATTTCTATAAGAAAGCATCTAGTCACACGCCGGTCATTGTCTTGCAGCAGATTCTTTTTTTTTTTTTTTTTCTCTCTCTGCTTTGATTCAGCGTCAAGTTTATGATTGACAGCATTGCGGGTTTGGTGGTTTTTTTTTTTTTTCTCTCTTTCTCGCAGGAAATGCCGTATAAAGGACGAGATTATTAACTAGTTCATCCTTGAATCATTCTTGATTTTTGCGTTGGTCAGAACCGAAGAATAAGCCCGAGAGACAACTGCAAAAACTTTACTCGAGGACAGCGCCCACCAGACCATATCGATCTCGTAATTGACCCTTTATGTGCTAGAGGATGTTTTACCGTTTATACGGGATGCAACTCATGACCCCTACCATGCTTTAACCCATAGCATGAATCAGGATTTCCCAATTTTATATATAGTGCCTTCACATTTTCTCAATATCTTTTTTTTTCCCCCATTTCTTTTTCGCTTAATTTATGAAACTTATATTTTTTTTAGGCACCTTTTTTTAAATGTTACATATTTCGGATAATGGATACAATTGTTTGTATACGCTTTGGTTGCTTTTTGTCCCCATGATGGTGTGGTTCCGCTATTTGATGGTCCTGCCATCTAATTGAATCCGCCTTTTCATGCACCAAATATTAACATTTTAATCAACTCTTGAGAACTATTGGAGGAGACTTCCTTATTTTTGGATGTTGTAGTTGATATCGAGTGAAGAAGATTTAAAGCGTTGACGAGCCTTCACTTTTTTTTTTTCAACCCCCATTTTCGCCTGAGGAAACTTTTAGTCAACTGAAAAATGTTATTACAAATAACACATAACTTAGCAATAGCCTGGATTTTGATAAAATATATGCACACTAAATGATTTTTCACCGTTGCTTCATTTTTAGGTTAACCTTGGATTATTCGGTCATATTACCATTCAACTCGATCTCACAAGAATTTTGATCGTGGTAAATATTGTTTAAGATATATCTTGAACTGTGGTAAAAAGCATATTATCCAGCTTTTACTACAGTAAATGCGGTTCCAACATTTTCGTTGAGTGCTGGGTTTTAGCTCGGTGGTCACCACTCACTCCCATGAAGACTGCACATTTATTGGTGAAAGCCATCATGGTTTTGAATTACCAAAATAATCAATGTCCAGCTGCAGATTCTAGACGGTTGTGGTGTATTCAACTGTAATACGGTGGATGAATAAATAGATTTTTCGTTTGGTGGTATTGAATTATTTTCTTTTATTGTTTTTCCATTATTGACATAACATGGGACCTATGACGGGAAAATACTTTTAGATTTAATTTGAAAGATTGTCCTCGTCGAATCATAAGATTACGAAATGAATGTTTATGATTGATTTGTTATATACATATGTATAAATATGTATATGTATATATATATACACACAAGCGCACACACACATGTATATTTTGCTGAAGTGTGCTAGAAGTGTGTGTGTGTTTTATTTTTTATTTTTTTTAATATCAGCGGCAAGCTTGCAAGTGAATAGCTGCTTTTCTGCCGCCCATGCATGAATGGGGAACCTCTTCTTGCCCCTTCAGTATTTTCATCATTTACTGAAAAACCAAAAGATTGATTAAATTAATGACATATTTTTGGGATTTCTCTGTATGTGTTTTCATAAAGATTCTTTCAGTCAACAGTTAAAAAAAAAGGGGGTAAAATAGACAAAAAGTAACCGCATTATTTTCCTAAAAGTTTCTTCCAAAGGGTGCTTTCTGAAAGTTGAAAAGGGGGAGGAAGAAAGTAAACTGACTCTTTCGAAAAGCTCTTGCCAACGGCAACTAATTTGCTTAAGTTTTGTCCTTTTTTTAATTTTCCATTGGATTCTTAGAAAGTACTATTTTTAACCCAAATACGGTGTTTACATCATCGTACAAATACGAGGTTGTAGAGAGAGAAGAGAGAGAGAGAAATGAAAAACGTTCCAAAGAAAGATGATGCTAAGTTCCATGATTAGAGTATTAGATTAGGAGGTGACTTGCTTTCATTTAAATTGAATCAAATGCTTAAAATTAACATAATAATAAAGGGAAAAGCATTAACGAATAAGACACGCTGATTAGTTATACAACTGACAGACGGACAACCATAACCTCATTCTTTAAAATAATTAGTATCTAATCCATCTTGTTTGCTGATGTAGATTCTCCAACATTAAACTAGTTGTTGTTTATTATTATTCTTGGCTTTAATTTATTGCATCACTTTCCAGCAAGAAAGGAAAAATAAAATAATACCTTTGTGATTATCCCTTTTATTTTTTATTTTTGGCTTGAAATGCCTTTGTGATAATTGTTGCGATTTTGATTATTTTTTAATGAAGAAAATATACATCTTTTTTTTCCCCGCTTATGCTTGAAGTAGTCCACTATTTGCTTATTGTGAGTTGCATTTTTTTTCCTTTTATTTTTTATTGAGTGGGTGTGTTAATTTGTGGTGCAAAAGTGCAACTAGTCAATTGACTTGTTCTTTGTTTTGGAGTATGTATTGGAAATCGTGCTTGTCATTGAAGTTACTACAATAATGTATAATTAAGATAAGCTGATAAGGTCATGCTTAATTTATTGCTATTAATTCCAACAGCGAAAGCATTACTCAATAAAAAAGTGAAACTCTTTATTAAAAGAACGTGGATTTTATTTTTCCAAAGTAAAAATTAGGAAATAATTAAGACGACAGCTCTAGCTTTGGTTGAGTTTGAACCCTCTAGGATCATAATTTTTGTGTTCTAATATATTAAAGAAGAAAAATAGGTATAATTAGGGGGAAAAAAAAATAGATACAGTCACTGGATTGCCATTTTTTTTTTTTTGCCAAGATTTCTCTCGCTCTCTCTCAAACTTTTCAAATATATATATTTTGTGTATAACTTATGACACTGTTGCCATTGATGAGGACACAGTTAGACAATGTCACTACAATGTTGGCACTTCCTAATTTGACAATATCCTGACTAGTGAAGGTGATCAATGGTCTGATGATAAGTAATCTAACATTCTATGAGATATCAGTGATATAATGGTCAGTGACAATCTTTTATCTTTAATCGAGCTTGATTGATGTCTTTCAAGTTACAATATAATAAATAAGATAGTTTCCACACTTTCGATTTGTATTCATGTTTGTATTATGCTCGAGTTGTTGTCTAACAGTATCATTCTATTAGTTCCATTAGCTATTAGGCTAGACGAAGTTTGATGTGGTCTTTATACTATAAGTGATTATCTCTCAATCGATCGGAATATTTCATCGATTGTAGATGTATTTTTAAAAAAAGCTTTATACATGTTCAATTATAAGATTATTAAGAAATTCAATAAATGTTTCTATCATCGGCTCTCGACTTATGTTCTCTTCACTGAGTTTTATCAAAATTTACAGATGTAATTGGTCTTATTCAAGAATCGTGTCTCTTATACTACATAGTTGTTTTATCTTTAATATTGGTATTTATATCCAGTTTAATTTAAATGATAATTTCTCTTTAAAAAATATATAATTATTATTTCAATTTGGTATAATTATTATTATTCCAATTTAGTTTCCAACCAAACCAAAAAAATAAAATAAAATAATGAACTTTTTTTTTTTACATGTAGATAAAATAGAACAATTAACTTTGGCAGTAGCAAGATTAATGTCAAAAGTAAATATTAAATTTGTAAGTTACCAACAACTAAAAACTCATGAAAGGGATTCCAAAACTAGGTGTTGAATTTAATCCAACAAACTATTTAGGTTACAAATTAAAAGAGGAGGTTTGACAAAATAATTAGACTTGAATATACAAACCCTTTGGAGCGTTTGGAAGGTTGGGGTGGATGATTAGTTGCTTTCAAAAGGCATTATCTATTCACAACAAAATTAATGACAACATGTTTAAGTAAAACAAGGCATTACAAAGGACGTCTGAAGGGACATTAAACAAAAAGCGACCCTATTTTTCCCATTAATTGCTTTGATAATCATTTCTTTAATGGAAGATGATGCAAAAGATGGCTTCACGCTCTCACAACGCGTGTATAAGTCCCAACGTAAATGTGGTTTTTTAAATCCCCTACGTAAAATTAGAATCATTTACGTTTTTAGAAAATATAAAACAATAATAGATACGAACATAATCTAATAATTTAATAATAATATTATATTTAATAAAAAATATTAAATTAAAACAATAAATTATATTTGAGAATTATTGGAAACTCAAAAAAAAAAAAAAAGAAACATTTTCCTAGATAATGGGTGTGATTCAAAATTAGTGCACGTATGCCTATGCTTTCTTGAGTATTGAGTGAGTAACTGTATCGCTAATATATTTGTATATTACCGTATTATATTTATTGTAAATTAGTATAAAAATAACATTATCTATTTTATATTTTTATGTATTATTTTATTTTTAATATTATTTCTATTTCTATTTTCATTATTAAGTCTTGAAAGTTATAAAAGTGAATTATTAATATTTTAATAAATAAAAAATAAAATTATTATAATAATTACATAAATCAATAATCAATAAGAATCAAAAGTGAAATTTAACATGATGTACATCTTGTACTAAATTTATTGTAAAATCTAACACATGATAAATTTGACATGAAAGATAATATTGCAATAGAGAGTATTTTATTTATCCAAATGCTAAATTTTAACATTGATATATTAATTGACATTGTGTTGGATATGCTCAAATTTACTTTAAAAAGTTTTTATTGAATAAATTTTTTATTTATTTTTATGATATTTATTTATTCATTTATATAATTTTGAGATCGCTGAATTCATAATTTATATCCTGTAATAAAATTAACTAACATTATGATAAGATCATAAAAATACAAGGTTTTTTTTTGGAAGAAATTTAAGAAAGAAAAAAAATTGTCAATACATATTTGAGTGGTGCTAGTACCAGTTATCACGGGTAAAACGAATATTCTTCCAAAATAATAGAAGAGAGTTTTCTTCTTCTTCTTCCTTTTTTTAAGGTAAGGAGGGAAATTTTTTATTATAAATGAGAATGTTGTTGTTGAGAAGTTATATTCCAAATATATTCACTATCTGAATAAAGAGAAATTCCTCTTCATTAAAAAAAAAAAAAAACAACATTACGTTCCGTTTAGAATTTAGTTTTAGAGACATTTAAAATTATTTTTTTTTAAAATTTCATCATTTTTTATTATTTATATCTCCAAAACGTTACAGTAAATTTTAAACATTTAAAGTCTGTAACTTTATGTATACAAATATAAATGAGATAATTTTTTTAAATTATATAGAATTTATAAAGAAATAAAATAATATCTATGTTAATTTTTTTTAAAAAATTTTAAAATTTTTTATTTTCTTATTCTAAACAATTTTTTTCTAAATATATTTTTCAAAATAACTTTTTTTCAATTTAAAAATAACGTCGTCAACCATCTTTTCCAAACTTTGCTTAGAATTTTTACCAAAAAGTAATTACACGGACTCAAATAGCGCGTGGGGAAACCGGTTTCGAAAATATCGAGGTTTCAACGGCGGCTGAGGAGTGTATTTAAGAGAGTGAAAGAAAATGGCGTAAACGGGCGTTTGTAGTCCCCCAAATAGATTAGTAACTCATAAAGACAAACTTTGGGAAAATTAAGATGCCAGTTTCTTTTTCTTTTTTCTTTACATATTCTTTTTTTTTTTCATTTTAAGAAATTTTCCAAAAAAAAAAAAAAACAAAGGAGAAGCAGAATTTATCATTATTAGCTACTACACGACAAAAGTAAACTTATGTGTAGACTGCAACCCAAGTTATGTTTATCAGAAATGTAAAATGTAATCCAGCAAACCCAATAAACAAAAAAAAAATTTGTAAACTGTAAAATGGTTTCCATTTTTCTTAAAAAGGAAAATGTAAAAGAGAGTCAACATAAATTTTAACAGCAAAAGAATTGAAAACAAAATTTAAAAAAGGGGAAATGTTGGAGAAGGTGGGAAGGTGGTGGTATAGTTGCTGGTGGTGAGGATGAGATTGAGATGTTGGTGAATTTTAATGCAAAAAAGTTGTATTGTTTTAATGAGATTCAGTCTCAGTCTTAACTCCAAAAGCCAACAAGACACCCCCAAAATCCAATAGAGAGAGAGAGAGAGAGAGAGAGAGTGGAGAGAGAAAGAAGAGAGAGAGAGAGTGTGTGTGTGTCTGTGTGTGTTTGTGGGGGGTTCTAATAAAGGAGGAGAGGAAGAAGACACATGCACGGTTCAAAGTCTGCAACGATTCCCATTTCTTGTTCCTCTACTACGCTTTACTAAGTCCCAAAGGGTCTCTCTTTTTCCCAAAGGTCTTCTCTTTCTCTTCACTTTTCTTGCCTTTTCTCGATCTGGAATTGCTTTTTTCCTTTTTTTTTTTTCCGTTTAATCCTACTTATTTTAAGTTTTTTTTTTTAAATTATTTTTTTACTTCTTCTCTCCATTCTGATTTCTGCAACTTTTTCTGGAAATTATAGTGTGGGAGTGAGTGTTTTTTGTGATCGCATGTCGAGCTTAAGACGGTAAAAGCTGGTTTTAAGTCTTCTTAGGGTCTAAATTATTATGGATTTCTTTTCTTTTGCTAATAAGATTATATGGGGTTTCTCTTCTTCCCTTTTCCAAGTTTTTTTGATCTTCTTGAAGGTGGACTTACTTGACAGAACTTATTCAAAACTTCAGTCTCCTCTCCTTTGTTTCTTTGATATTTTTCTTTTCCTATGAGAGGGGTGTGTGTGTGTGTATCTATTCTATGATGAATCGTTAACTGTGGCTACCTTTCCCGGTTTACAATCACTATAGTTGTTGGTTTTTAGTTTTCTTTAGTCATATAGGGTGAAACATGTTGAATTCTTGGTGTTTTATGTAAATTCATATGAAAGTGAAGTTTAGGAGAAAGTAGACATGGACATTGGTATTAGGATTTGAAACATATATGGCCAAAAAGGTGTTTTATGGACATATTAGCTTGGCTCGTGCACCAAATTCTGGTTCAGTACTATTTTTGAGGATGCAATGACTAAGGATTAAGTAGATTTAAAGGACAAAAGAATAATACTGATGAGACGTTATCTTCACATGTCTGCTTAAATCTACTTCTGTAGTGTTGCTCAAGTTCAGCAAAGGCACTTTATTTACATTTTAAATTTGGTTTCCCCGGTAAATGTACCAAAAATTTCTCTTGTTAATTTACCTTTAGTGGGAATTCTCAGAGTAGTGGTATTTTTTAAGGTTGTGATTCTTGTAATCAAGTTGTCTATTATTCTCATGCTTCTATCTAGGAAAAAATTATTTTCAATCTCAAAATTCTGTCTTTTTAGTGCTTTTAAAATGTTAGATAGTATCATTTTTGGTCCTGTTGCTTAGAACTGACGTATGGTATTGGTACATTGTGGCAGCTTAGGCTTGGGTTGGTTCCGGGTTGCCAATGAGTGTTCAGTCTAAATATAAGGTCAGATTCTTCTGTTTTTACATATTTGACGATCTAGGAAGTTTGTTGTTGTAATCTTTAGACGCTCTGAGTCGCAGCCTAAAGATGATGCAGAGTTTGCTTAAGAAAGATTCCGGCCTTAGTGTCGCGCAATCAGAATCTCAGTTATATGGTAGTTGGTTGTCATGGGAGAATTCTACTGAAGCAAATGCCCAACAATCATCTGAATCCAAGAGTCTAAGCCTGAAGATGGGAGTTTCAGCACAACATTGTCATAACACCAAGCAATTGAGTTTTCACGTTCAAGATCAGGATTCATCCTCAACTCAATCGACAGGTCAATCTCACCCTGAAGTGACTAATATGAAAGGTATTAACCTTTGTAGATGTGTCTTGGTTTCTACACAATCAGCTTTGTCATTAACCATTTCCCCACGCTTTTTTTTTATTAGTTCTTTTCTTTTTTTCTTTTTTTCTTTTTGAAACCTTCTGAAACATTTGTTCTTTGATCCGTCCTGCCAAATGTTTCTTTTCTATGCTTCCGAGGTGTTTGATAATTCTACACCTGCTTATGTTTGTTGTCAATATACACCCTTTGGACATTCGTACTGGTCTGCTAACCGTAAGAAAAGGAGATATAGAGTGTTAAGGCTAGGTGATGTAGCAGAAGCCTAATTAGCACAAATTCGTTGATTCTTGAAGAATACAGCAACTAGTTAGGCTCAATATGATTATATGTGGCTGCATCACTAGCAGATTCTATTATTTGCAGCTGCTTAAGATCAGATAATAAGCATTCATGACATATAGGTTAAATTTATATACTTGCCATCAAATGCACTGGAAAATATGAGTATTTTGTCCTCCTAAAGAACAAGGCCGTAATGTAATGTGGCTCCAACTACCGATGAATGAGTCAGTGAGTGAGGAGACTGGTCCTGAACGACATCTTATTGAAGTGGTCTTGTTCTTGCTCAGGGTATACTGAAAGCCGAGGGAAGCCTATGGGAGGACACGCAAAGCAAGTCTCATTGATGGGAACTCAGGACTTTGTGTTCCCTTCTCAGCTTGATTATAATCAGCCAATTGTAAGTTGAAAACTGCCTGCCTCTTGCTTGTTAGGCGTGCATTGTAATCTGAATCTTACATTATCTATTGTTATTTTAGGCTCACATTCCACTGTATGCTGAACCATATTTTGGTGGTTTAATGGCTGCTGCTGCTTATGGCCCACAGGCTATGGTAAGTGCTTTTGTGACATTCAGGTTCGTTGTATGAGGAATTCTTGTTGAGGTTTTTTGTATTTATTTTAGGAGGTTTGTTTTCAGACTATGTTACTTATGTTGAGGATTGAAGTAGTTACTTAGGTTGAGCTTTTTCCTTAGAAGCATTAAATTATACAGAGAAGTTTCATGACGCTTCAGTTTTTAAAATCATTATTGTTCCAAATGTGAAAATCTTTCTTTGAAAGGACTTTAAATGTTATTACAAAAGGACCTTCATAGCACACTTGGAGAACCAGTGATTCCGTTATAGAATTTTTTTGTAGATGATCTTGTGGTAACCCCTTGTTAGGGCAAAACAAGCATTAAGAAGAATCTTCAAAATTGTGTGCTTTGCTTATGGTGCTTTTTTTTTTTTTTTTGGTCTGCTTGCTTTTATTTGGTCGAGAAAGGGCCGTAGATGTAAACTTTGCATCTCCTTTGCTCTTATTCTTCTCTGCTTTCCTTATAAAAATCTTTATAGTATAAAAACTTTTTCCTTCCTATCTATTAATAGAATAGCTATTTCTTTATGCTGAATGATATTAAACTTGGGTTATTACTGATTTTAAGATTGGAAAGAAAGCCCAAAAGTTTATGATTTATTATATTTTATTTCGTGTGTGGTTGACCCTGTGGATTCCACCATCCAGTGCCTTCCATGTAGATTCTGATTCCCTTGATTTTTTTTTTTAATTATTTTGTGACCCGGAGTTTTATATAACAAAACTCCAATCCTGGTCTGTCTTGCACAAGGATGTATTTTCTCTTCTGTAATCCTATGAGGTATCCACTGTTCAAATGCTGCCAGATGCATCATTCGCAGTTTGTCAGTATGGCTCCTTCTCGTGTGCCGTTGCCTCTTGATCTCACAGAGGACGAGCCTATTTATGTCAATGCAAAACAGTACCGTGCAATTCTGAGGCGGAGACAGTTTAGAGCCAAGCTCGAAGCTCAGAACAAGCTCATCAAAGACCGTAAGGTGCGTGCTACCTGGATTTCCCACTCTTTTATAGTTTTGTTAGCTATGAGTAGCTATAAAGAATTATATATTTAGAAGAACTGCAAAACGTATGCAGCCGTATCTTCACGAATCTAGACATCTTCATGCACTAAAGCGGGCAAGGGGATCTGGTGGGCGTTTTCTTAACTCAAAGGATATTCCAGCGTTGAACGGTAACCCCACAAGTGATGAACTGCATGCCTCGGGCTCGGCTCAATTTCATCCTACTGGAAACAAGATGGAATCTATAGCTCATCAGCAGGAAAACCTCAAAGACGGTTCTTCCGCCACCTCTTGTTCTGATGTCACAAGTGGCTCCAACAGCGACGACATGTTTCAGCAGCAGGAGTTCAGGTTCTCTGGCTACCCCATGCACGCTCACTTAGTTGATTCGCGTGGGGGCGGGAACCAATGCCGTGTCTCTGCCCTCCGGTGAGAGATGTGGCCTTCAACGGTTGACACAGCAGAGTTCACCGCTGTGTTCGGTGTTGAAACACCAAAACGGGGGAGTTCAGCTGCTGTGGCGTTCATTTGGGAAGTCATCCTTGGCTCTTTTACAGTTTGCTTTAGTGTCTTTCTTACCATGTCATCTTAGCTTGTTTAACTTTAAAACATGTATACTTCTACTGGTTGTGGTTTAACCTTTCTAGCATTTGGACAAACATGTTTAACCCGAAAACATGTTTGTGGAACTATGTTTCGGATTTCGCGTTTGATCGCAAGAAAATAAGTGCTTGACATGTGACAATAAATTATGGTCTTAGTTATGATTTGGGATTGACCTTAATCTTAAATGATTTCTGTTGTCTTCCTGTTTGATTGCTGAGAAAAAGGGAAAGAAAGCAACATAGGAAAGCTCATTCTCTTAATATGTGTATATATATATATATATATATTGGAATGCTAATGCTGATTTTCAACTGTAATCTGATTCTTTTCCTTGCAAAACACTTGCCGACCAAGATATGTTAAAGTTATGCTCCTGTTTGGAAATGACTTAAAAATGAAGTTTAGAGAATATTTGTTGGATTAGGAGTGTAAACTATGAAATACCACTAGTTTTTTTTTTAATTTTCTTTTTTATTCTCACTGCACGACCATTGTCTTCATAGCTACAATTTTGTAGGCTGTTAGATAGTTTGTTTTTATTATTTATTATATATTTTTAAAGTTGGTTGGAGCTATTATTATTATTATTATTATTTAATTGGGCCAATCTGAGAAGCATTAAAATATGGCAATGCCTCCTGGTGGAGGAAGGCTTATCACTCGGGGAAATGAAAATTTATTTTTTAATTTTTTAATTCATTTATTTTTTACTTGCGCATAGGGCATCAATAAAATAGAGATGTTAAGGCACCCTTTGAGTTTGGTATGAGGGTGGAATTTGGCTTTGTGACTTGTGTCACCATCTAACTATTTAGTGTTTGGGTTTACTTGTGTATCAAGTTTTTAATAAAAAATTTACAAAATTCATATAAAAAATTTTAATTTTTGCCTTGCCTTGTGTATTTATTTATATTTGGTTGAGTAAATTTATGAAACATTTGGTAAATGTATTGCATTCGTATTATATTTTAACATAGTATATTGAATGTATTTTGTATTTAGATGAAAAGTATTTGTTTTGTATTTGAATTGAATGTAACGTGTGTTTTGATGAAAAATATTTGAATTATATTTTAGAGTTGAAAAGTTGATGTGATCGGTAAAAATAGATAGAAAAGGTGAGATAGAAAGAGAATATAATGTAGATAGATTTTTAAAAAATTTATTTTAAAAATATTCTGAAATAGTAAATATATTTGAGACACTGTAGAAAAGCATTATATTTGAACGTAAAATTTTTGTGTTTAAATAAAAATTGTATTACGTTTGAATATAATACAAATGTAATACGGAAAACAACCGCTCCATTAAGCTCACTAATCTCAACCATCTTTTCTTGTTTACACAAAACATTTTATCTTATTTTTCTAATATGATTGTTTTATATCATATGTGATATTTAAAAAATCAGATCAATGCAAAATAAAATAAGTCACGCATAGTCTCACATTGCGGATTTTTTAGGGTGATTACATTCCAAGATTGCAGGTTCATTCTATGTACTCGTATTTTTTAGCATTTGTGTTCCAATTTTTTCTCCTGTAACTTGGCGTTTTCATTCTTGAAATTTTTTCTCTTGCGTTAACAATTTATACAACGGGTTTCCAGAAGAGAAGCAACCATAATCAAACCATATATTAGAGTTTTCATTGGCCGAGTTGTGACGCATGCAATGTATAGTTTTTGATTTAAAAAAAAAAAAAACTATATGTGTAGCGTCTTCTTGTTACTAAAATCATAAAATGACGCTGACCAGCGACGTAAAGACATGATCAGTCTCTTTTTTGTTTAAATTAAATTCTAAAAATTCTATGACTAATTGAATATTAAATTACAGTAAAAGCTGACTTTTTTTAAATAGAAAAATTGTGATTCATACCATCCAAGGCACAATTGCTAAAAGATACATTGCAACTTTTTTTCAAACTTTAATTTTCGTTAACAATTAGAATTAGTTTTTATTATTTTATAAGTTTAAAAAAATAATTGTCAAAGAAAAAATTTAAAGGACAAGAGTAGGATTAATTTTACAATTTGCCCACAAATTATAAATTTTTATTTTGTTCCTTGATTTTTCAAAATCATTCAAAATATCTCTTGATTTATATAAAATTATATAAACATCAGTGAGATTCACTTATTTATTTAAATTTAACGGATTTGTTATCATGACATTAGCTATAATATCAAAGTGCTCCCAAACTATAATAGCTATATATTATGCGTTTGTTTGGTGAACGTATTGTATTTGCATTGCGTTTAAATGCAATGCATTGAATGTAATTTATATTTGGAAGAAAAGTATTAGCATTGCATTTGAATGCAATGTGTGTTTGGGTGAAAAGTATTTGAATTGTATTTTAATAATGAATATGTAATGTGATGGGTAAAAGTAGAGAGAAAAAAAAGGGAGAGAGAGAATATATTATGTAATTAAAAAAAATAATAAAAAAATGAAATAATAAATAGTGATTGTGTTAGATTTAAAATGTGATGTGATTGATATTTGAATGAAATGTTTTTGTATTTGGGAGAAAATTGCATTGCATTCAAATGTAATGCAAACAAAATGTGTTGCCCAAACGTGGGCTAAAAGTCTTTATTAAGGAGAACCATTTATATTAAGATATTTAGGCTCCGTTATCTATAGGTTGGTTTTTGTCTTTTTTTCTTAAAATTTAACTAATTTGACCCTTTTTAACCTTTAAAACAAAAATTTCAGTACATCTTTATACAAGCCCTTAGATGGTATCATGGGGATATGAATATTTACAATGAGAACATTTGAATTGTTATTTAAATAGATGTTTAGATGTTAATATTTATAAAAGAATATTTGGATGAAAATATTTAGATTTGTATTTGGATAATTGGTGAGGTGTTTAAATTACTCGAACTAAAAAGTGTAAAAACTTTAAATATATTTGAAAAAAATAAATATTAATATGAAGTTTGTTTAGTTTTGTTTTGAAATTTTATGTAATTAAAAATAATCCCATTTAAATTTATATATACAAAATTATAAATTTTTAAAATTTGAATTATAAAATTATAATAAAAAATATAAATAATGAAATAGAGGTTGATTTTTGAAAAAAGATAAAAAAAAATTTAAATTATATCGTTTAGATGATGCAGTATTTAAGATTGAAAAAGGAAATACATGTTTCAAAAAAAAAATTATATAGATAGAATAATTTTTATTTGTAAAAATATTCAAACAAAAGAGTTAAATATATTTTCTTTGAATTATATGCATTTTTCTTCGCAGTCTTCCTCGAGTTATGCAATTTTATTTGAAACACGAACAATAATTTTAAAATATCCCGAAGTATTTGTTTTGTGTTTTGTATTTTTTTTAAACTTTGGAAGTCCATTGTTTTATTTTAATTATTTATGTAACGCAGTCGTTTTGTCTTATTTTTAATCGGGTTGTCGGACTTGTCACGGTTTTATCAAATGCAGTTAAACCCATCAGGTAAAAACCAGATTCAAATCTCCTAAAAAGACGTGCACGAATTCCCAAGACTACCCCTCTTCAGACTCCATTTTCTCTTCTTTGCCCTCACTGTCGCTGGCCCTCAAATCTCACTCACTCTCATACAAAAATCCCCGAAGTTCAAAAAATAAAAATAAAAATAAAAAAATTCCCAAAGCATGTAAAATTCTCTCTCCTCGTTCTCTCTCTACATATATTTCTCTCTCTCTCTGTCTCCGTTGCAATTCGATTTGACTTTTGGACTCGGTTTACCCGGAGAGACTAGACCAGACAGTGACAGACGACGACGCGCAGTTGTGGAAGTGAGCGAGAGAGAGAGAGAGACACAAAAAAAAAAAATGGAGGGTCTTGGAGGCGGTGCGCACTATAATCCTCGCACAGTCGAAGAGGTTTTCAGGGATTTTAAGGGCCGTCGAGCTGGATTGATCAAAGCTCTCACTATTGGTCTCTCTCTCTCTCTCTCTCTCGATTTTTCCCATCTTTTTGGTTTGTTCCGAGAAAACCCGGAAAGGAAGACCCTTAAAGATTCCGAGTTTATCTGTTTTCGGGTCTCTCGGATACGTGGTGTTGTGTTCTGGGTGTAGCAAGTTTGTATTTTTGTTTTTGTTTTTTGTTTTTTGCTTTTTTCTTTAACATCACTCACAAATCACAATCACTTAAATGTTTGAGCAAAAACCGTCTGAGGTTTGTGAATTTTTTTTATTTGTTTTGTTTTCTTCGGTTTGAATAATGGGCTTAGTTCTTCCTTGACATGTGAAAGAATTTTGGAATTTTATTGAAGACATTAATTTTTCTGGGTTGAAGTGGGTTTTTACTGTTAGACTTGGATATGCGTTTAGAAATCTTGTTATACTTTTGCTTTCGGAATTTGTAGTTTTGAGTTGTGCTTTGTGCGCTTTGGTTTTCTTTCTGCAGATGTTGACGAATTCTATCAGCAATGTGATCCTGGTAAACTTCTTTTCTTTTCTTTTCTTTTTCTTCGCATTCTCCATGTATAGACATTTTAGTAAGCTACTTCTTGTTTTTTAGATGTGTTATAGTGCATTGCGAGATGTTAGCCTTGTTAGAGTCTAGTGAATGTAAGATACTGATGATTGTCATGTTGTTTTTGTTTGTTGTGTAGTCTTACCTGTGCATGTTTCATTCTTGCTTTGGCCTTGTATTCATTTATTGTTTGAACTTGGTTTTCGTCGGAATTTAAATAGCAAAAAAAAAAAAAAAAACGTTGTTGTATACCTTCACACGAATTTTAGAATGTTAGTATGCCTGTATTTTTTAGATCAAGCTTTGTTTGATGGTTAGGTTCTCTATTGTATAGGAATTACAGACAGTTGTTTTGTACTTTAACTCGCCACCGTTGGATTGGGGATATTGCACTGGAATCGCTTTCTGCATTTCTTTATGAGTTATTTTGTGCTTGTAGAGAAGGAGAATCTTTGCCTCTATGGCTTTCCCAGTGAGCAATGGGAAGTCAACTTGCCTGCTGAGGAGGTGCCTCCAGAGCTGCCGGAGCCTGCACTTGGTATTAACTTTGCTAGAGACGGAATGCAGGACAAGGACTGGTTATCCTTGGTTGCTGTTCATAGTGATGCATGGTTACTTTCTGTTGCCTTCTATTTTGGCGCAAGATTTGGATTTGATAAGACTGACAGGTGAACTTGTGTATAGAATTTTTCTTTCTTCAGTTTAGCAACTAATAAAAATTTATCAGGTCTGATAGTTCAACGCAAGAATGCATTTTGTGATGCAGGAAGCGGCTTTTCAATATGATAAACGATCTTCCAACAATATTTGAAGTCGTGACGGGTGCTGCAAAGAAGCAAGTAAAGGAGAAGTCTTCAGCAAATCATGGTAGCAACAAATCAAAGTCAAACTCCAAGGTGGTAAAGATGTTGTTTTCATCCATATTCGACTATTGTTAAAAAAAAAAAAAAATCTAGATAGTTGGGTACTGTACTATTTGGTGCCCTTCTTCATTTGAGGTCACTGTTAATTGTCTTCTTCGCTTGATAGCTGTTAGGTATGACTTGTAAGCATATCTCTGGATTTTGATTTCTAAGTACTAATAGACTCTGATTTGGATCAACAAAAAATCATAAACCAGTTTTGCTCTATCTAGCATTACATTTGGGTGTATGAATCTCCATTTTGATTGGAATCCACTGATATTCTCATTATTATTTACTGATATATTATAATCTGCTTCTCATTTTTTGTTTTTTCGGTGGAAATGCAGAAGGGATCAGATTCTCATGGAAAACAATCGAAACCATTGCTGCCGAAGGATGACGATGAGGGCTTGGATGAAGAAGATGAAGACGAGCGTGGTGAAACGTTATGTGGGGCATGTGGCGAAAATTATGCGTCGGATGAGTTCTGGATTTGCTGTGATATCTGCGAGAAGTGGTTCCACGGCAAGTGTGTGAAGATAACCCCTGCAAGAGCCGAGCATATTAAGCAATACAAGTGCCCATCGTGCAGCAGCAGTAAGCGAGCTCGTCCCTGAGTCGTCGGTTGCATGGCAATGTGGATTTCTAGTTGTACTCTTCCCTGGGTGATATCCGCAAACTGCTCTGCAAATTACTCTTTCTTTCTTAGTCCTAGAATGGGTGCGAACCTGTGAAATTGTACTTTGTCTATGGGGAATCCCAATTTTTAGTACAGTACGATTACTTGTAGGCTCTAGATGGTCCCCTGTTTAGTTTGGTACATTTAAGGCTCTTTAGTGTTTAAATAGAAAATTCTATCACAAATCGGCCTCTTTATGGTTTACGACTGTAGTTTGCGCATTGCTAGCCGACTGTAGTTTATCCCAAATTTTTTTAACCAAAAAAAAAAAAAAATCAACTTATTTCTCATTATTATATCAAGTGATGGTTAAAAAAAAATATATATATATATATTTGGTAAAAAATATTATTCATTCACTGTTATCAAGACAGTGATGTGTTGATGTTGTCCTTAATTAGTTATAAATTTTTAGTCTTTCTATATTTTTTTGTGTGAATTATTTTATCATTTATTTTCTTTTTAAATTCCTTTGTTTTGGGCTTTCGGTAATTCTATTAAAAAACTTTATCATGTTTATCTTGTTTTTTATTTGTTCTTATTTTTGGATATGTTTTATATATTAATTTTGCTCTTTTGAAAGATTGTTAATTCTCTATATGGTATGTTCATTTGTTGTTTGATATTGAATACAATATCTTTAGCGTAAATTTAATTAGAATTGTTGAATATTTTTGAACTAGATTGTTAAAAGTGTCCTGCTTTGCAATTTGTCCTTATAATTTTTCAATTACTATAGCGTCTCTATCTTAAAAATAGAAAACTATCATTCGTTGCTTAAAGGCCCATGACGAAAATTCAAAAGAAAAAAAAAAAAAAAGGGCATAAAACGATTTTATCTATTCGTCGGCATACACATGTTAATTGAAATGTTATTTTCTACAATTTACTATGTTTACAATTATTGAGGGTTTGAATTTTGGCTTTCAATGTTTATATTTTTCAAAAAAAAAAAAGTATAATATTTATATTTTTAATTAAACTAATCTTAATTAAAAGAAAAAGTCAAAGGTTTGCTTATTTTTAAAAAAATATATAATATTTATTTATATATATTATAATTATAATAAAAATAGAAATATGGAACTGATCCTACCTTTGAAAAAAAAAAAATGTAAAAGTTTCCTTGCTTCTCTATTCCTCTGTCTTTCTCTTTCTCCTTCGCTCCCTTGTTGTTCCTTTGTCTCTCTCTTTCTCCTTCATTCTGTGCCTCTCTCTCTCTCTCTCCCTCTCTCTCTCTCCTTCACTTCTTACCTCTCTCTCTGTCTCTCTTCTTTGCCGGTTGTTCATGGGTTTGGGCTTTCCCATTTTTCCTCCATTTTTTGCCCTCGTCCCTCTCCTCGTCTTTCCTTACCCCTCTGTCTCTGTCTCTGTCTCTGTCTCTGTCTTTCTCCTTCGCTCCCTTGCCAATTGTTCGTGGGTTTACGCTTTCCATTTTTCCACTATTAAAACCGGTTGTTCATGAGATTGAGCTTTAAGGAAAAAAAAAAAAAAGCTTTAAAAAGGGTTTCACTATAACATGTAGACAATGATATGGTGTACGAAGTTCCTTTCTTATTTTTTTTATTTCTAGGTTTGTTTCTTATTCTGTAATGTTTGTGCTTTAATACAATGTGTTTGTGTATTTTTTTTTGATATGTTAATTTTATAAGAATTTGATGTTGGATTTAGTTGACTTTAGGTTTTTTTTTTTTTGATTTATAATACTGGTCGTTTGTTGAGATTTATTTTGCAAATTGTCGTTATTTTATAGAGATTGCAATTTTTTTTTTAATGTTTGTTAGTATGTATAGGTGTAAAGAAAAGGCTGTTGGAGCATTAAATATTTTATCTGATGTGCTCTGTTATGGCTATACCTATCGTCCCTTGCAACCATAATTTAAGGATTTCAATTTGGAAGGAAAAAGAAAATAATTTCACTTACTTTGGCATTTGGTTGAGATTCATGATAATTGTTATATTATTAGCTAATCATTATGATAATAAAAGAGGGAGCATTATAAGAGTATAAAGTACAATGAAAAATTAAAATGCTCATTGAGAAAACTCTACAACAAAAATCAGAATAAAATTTATGATAACCAAAATAATAAGAAGTAATAACAATACACTAATCATGTTGCAAATTTAAAAAAAAAAACTAAGAGAAGAACTTTAGTGGAGCAAATGAAAAAGTTAGAGAGATGAAAAAGAGATGAGATATATGTTTTTAAAAACTTGAGGATGAACGAATTTATAAGGTAAAAATTAGTTGTTTATAATCATTGGAAGTGAGGGAAAATTTTTTAATTTTATATAATTGTATTCTTAAATGATACAAATAAAATAAATATAAATAGTAAATGTACCTAATAAATATAATGTGTTTGTAAAAACTTGAGGAAAAATGAATTTATAAGGTAAAAACTAACTATTTATAGTCGTTGGAAATGCAGGAAAATTTTTAAATTTTATATAATTGTGTTCTTGAATGATACAGATAAAATAAATATAGATAGTAGATATAATCACGAAATGCAAAAATTTAACAATTTAAAACTAAAAATCATTTTAAATTGTTATTAATAAAAAAAAATTTAAAATATTTATATAAATTAAAAATCAAATTAGTTTAAAATTATAGTTAATATTTAGTACTATTATATTTAAATGATACTTCTTAAATTAGATTTTTCATAAAAAAAATTAAAAATGTTAATATTTTTATTTGTAACTTCTAAATCATTTTTTTTAATTTTTAATAATAGATGAATAACAAAAGAATGAAAAAAAAGTTCTCTAATATCAAAACATCATTATAAGCGGCGTAATTTTCCTTATCTGGATCAAGATTTTATATTTGGAAATAATCAATGTCTAAATGAAAGATATAGAAATTTTAATACTCTTTTAATAAATATTTTTCGATCCAAATTTGATATGATGTCAGTATTTTTTGAGTTTGAAAGTCAAATATTTTATTTAACTTAGACATCAATATTTAAAAATCATAATAAAAAGTTAAATTAATTTAAATATTATAATAACATGAGAATGATTTTTGTATAATATAATAATATCTCACGTTACATCACGCGAATTTTTGACTAGTTTTACACTATAAAAGACGAGCAAGCATGAGACAAACAAAAAATCAATGGTCACAATATTATTATTCAAATTTCCTTTCCAAATATATTATTTTTTTTAAGGAAAATGCATTAAATAGCATAATTTATATCAGGTATGAAAATAAATATCGTAACTTTTGAATGCTGGCAATTAATAACGTAGCATGCTTGTATTTTTCTGTTTAAAATAAATTGGCTAGTTTTACTCTGTTTAAAATAATAAGTTTCCTTCCTCCTCAACTCTGCTATCCTTCTTTAAGTGCGTTCTTCCCCGACACCGGCGGGGATCGCTTTTACCTTCTCTTTTGTTGACGTCACGAGCATGAGCGACGGCTGGAATCGCTAGGATTGGCCTCGCGACGGTGACTGTTGTGATGGCAAACAAACGCCAAAGAAATACCGTGAAATCACCAACCTCCGATCGGAGAACTTTTGTTGGAACGACCAACGGAAATTGAAAACTCCTCCCGACCTACGACGCCAACAGGATGACAAGCCCAGCGAAGCTCCTTGCGGCGACGACGACGACGAATTGCCGCAGAAGAGTACTGAGAGAGGAGTCGATCTCCGAGAACGCTAGATGAACGCTATGGCGACGGTAGTGAATGTCGTCAGAATCTGGGTCGGAAAAGATAGAAAGGTATTTTTGGATGTTTCCGCATTGTTGTTCAAAATATACTGTAATCTACTAATTCCCCAAATATATATGCTGTAATTTACTATCACCGCCTAAAATTATCCTATTTCCCTTTTTAGCCCTTATTTTTACAATACGTTCTTTGTTATTTTATTATTTTTTATAACACAACAAAGAACACACATAAATTACTCTTAAATCGATCTTAGCACCGTCAAAAAAAAAAAAAAAGAAAAGAAGTAACAAAATGACTCGTATATAAAACCCATAAAGTGATCCTATCAAAACGGTTACGATTACGCTCTACCATACTTTTGGTAAACATAGGTCAATTCGAGTGGTTCTGTAAGGCTATTTCTGACCACATTCCAGTATCCACAGCAAGCCACGTACAGCAAAATGAAAACCAAACCAAAAAAAAAAAAAAAAGAAGATAAAGATGAAGCTACTTGCACGACAAATTATCCATATTCAGTTCAGTTCTTAAATGACTTTCATTAAGCAGGATGATGACTTTCATAATTACTCATTTACGTAGAAAAAAAAAAAAAGCAGGATATGGTTGACGTGCATACTCTCTAGTCAATATATGACTTCAAAAAGCGAAGACTGTCAAAGCATGTAACCCCAGAAGGCCAAATATTTTCCAGTTTTTGACCAATGGTTTGGAAATCATGAGTTCAATCACTTTAGATTCCAACAAACAGCTGAGTTCTGTTTTGTTTACGAATATGCACCAACAAGAAATTCTACAAAAGATAAACAGAAATAACTAATAAATATGCAACGTAAAAGAGACCAGTTGTGTCTTGCATTGATCACAAATGTAGGCAGTTAACACGAAGAAAAAGAAAGCCCAAAAGAGAAAAAGAGACAATTCAGAGAGAGAGGGGGGAAAAAAACAAGATAACAGAATTAGATAAGGATCAAAGTTTGGAGATGTAATAAATGAAAAAAAAGCACTTTTCTTCTCCATCTCACGCCCCAGAAGTCTCTTATTATTATTTACCGTGTGAAAACCTCTTGATTCTTTGTGGAAAGCCGTTTCAGAAACTCATAGGTGGTGATCATTGTTGTTGCAGACATTGACATTGAAGCCCATCGGGGCCCCAAACCTCTGTAACAAGCCGTCCACCCTCCTTCCTTAACCAGATTCCTCAATGTCTGTCCAACGGTCGGTCCACGACGCCCATTCTCGTCGCCGTCCAGAACTTGCAACCTCGTCTTGATTGTGTCTAGAGGCATTGTAATCAAAGCTGAAATGCCTCCTGCCATGGCTGCACTGACTCCTTGCACTGCCATTACCGTTTTTGAGCCCGGTCTAAACGTGTTAGGCCCATTCTCGCTACTATCATCATCTTTCTTGACAAGATAACTCCCAACTCCACTCCAAACCAGTCTCTGAGCAACAGAATAAGAAGCCCACCAAACCGCATTTGACGGTGCATATGTTAAAATCGATATCCCAAACCCTCTGTACAAACCCTTTGGCCCATCCGTGTTAAGAATCTTCCTAAACGCATCGATCCCGTTAAGATATTTACAAGCCGAAGCATTAGGAAGTTTCGAATTTCTGCAGCCTTGCACCATTAGTCTCTGGCTGACGACATCAACGGGGGTCCACACAAGCTGTGCAGCCATTGCTGCACTCAACCCCGCAGCCGCACTGGCAATAGCTGATGCCGTCGGTTCCCGAAAACCTAGACCAAGGGTGGCAGTCCACACATTGCTCTTGGTGACCTCAAGTGATGCCATGTAAAGGGCTCGAGCCGGGACCGTTCCCATCAGAGAAGTCCCAAATCCTCTGTACAATGCCCTGAAACCCTCGTGCCTGACCAGAGAAAACGCGGTCTTGACGCATGAAACTTGACATTGAGCGACTTGTTGCCTGGTTTTCAACACCACAACAGGGTAAAGAGATGCGGAAACACCCGAAAACAAGGCGGCGCCGAGGAAGAAGAACTTCGATTTATCGAGCATTTCCCAATCTATTTCCGCCGGGACATGAATCTTTTGCGCCGATTCTTCCTCAGCAGGACGCAAATTCATCTTCTCCACTTTCTAAAACACCCCAAAAATACTTTAAGAAATTCAATCAAATTCCTCAAACACCAACATCCCCCGAACTTTCCACAAAATTAGTTCAAATCGTCAATCCACTAAATTCCTCAACAACTTTCTTGCCCTAACCTACTACTTTCTTCATGTACAACCTATCTGTACAAACTCCACAGACCGAAACAAGAAACCCTAACAGTATGAAGTGTACACTTGCCAAAAACCGTCAAAAAGAAAAAGAAATCCTAACAAATTTTCACAAAGTTGGGGAACAGAAAATCTATCGAATCAGCGAATTAACGTTTTTTTTTCTCCGGTGAAACCAGGTTTTGGATCGAGGATGAGCAACGATGAAGCGATCTAACATGTTCTTGTGCAAAAACGACATCAACCGAACCGAACTATCTTACCGGAAAGAAGAACATGATCAGAGTCATCATCGGAAGAATCTTGGTCAACTTGGACTCGCCGGAGAAAAACTCGGTTTCCGATGAGAATCAGAACAGAGACAGAAATCTATTTACAGTTGAAGAGAGAGAGAAAGTAGAGTGCGCTGATACGAACAGTTTAGAGAGAGAGAGAGAGTGAGAGGGAGAGGGAGAGGAGGGTGATCGGAGGAGGGAGGTTTTATATAGAGATAAGAGCGGGACCGGCAGAGAGGGAAGAGCTGACTCAGTTGAACCGACACGTGTCGGTTTTGGATTAGGGGTGTTTCAAGAATTCAGTTGTCGTTTGTTAGAAGGGTTTTTATTTTTATTTTAATATTTTTATTTTGGTTTTTGTGTTAGGTTTGTCCGGCCGCGGTATGTGTGACGTGTGAATCCTATCCATGTGGATATCAGTTTCTGATTGCGTACGGAAGGCTTCACCTTTCTATCCGTACGATCTAATATATATTCATTCGTTTTATTTATTTTTATATATTTTTTTATTTTCACTCTTTCATTCTTCCACTGTTTTGAACGACCATTGGTTGCTGCAGCATAAGAGGCTGTAGTATTCCTACAAGATAATTTCTCTTGGATCAGGTGGGCCATCTCGCATAATGTGGTTCAATTTGATAATCAGCAGGGTGCGACTGAAGTTGTGTCATTTCATTTTTTGCCCTTTTATCTTTTGGGGAAGTTTGAGTGGAAACTGAACACATTATTTTTAAGTGAGAAAAAGGTTGTTTTGAAAAATGTGTTTAGGAGAAGTAATTGTTTAATGTGAAAAAATAAAAAATTTTTAAAATTAAAAAAAAAATATTAATATGAGTATTGTTTTGATTCTTTTGAAATTTTATATAATTTTAAAAAAATTTATCTCGTTTGGATTTGTATACACAAAGTTATAAATTTTTAAAATTTAAAATTTACTATAGTATTTTTGAGATGTAAATGGTAAAAAATTATGAAATTTTAGAAAAAAAATTAATTTTTAAAAGCTGAAAAACTGGTCACAAACGAACCTTAATAACTATTCAAAACCCAGCCTTTATATAAACAATATTAAAATTTATAATTATAATTATAAATTTTTAAATACTATTTTATATATTATATTTTTATTAATAGATATATTAGATAAGTTACTAATATTTTAAATATTAACTAGTAAAATAATAATTCTTACGTTTATTATGGTATTAAAAAGATATGATCAAAATTGGTATTTTTAATATTTTTTTATTAATTATATATATATCTATCTATACAAATATGATGAAGAGTTGATATTTAAAAAATAAGATAAATATTGATATATTTAACATTATTCTTTTATCTTCTTAAGCTATATATAAAAGAAGGAAGGCACTGTGAATGATATATTTTTGTCCCCTCTTTCTTTACTGTCACGAGACAGCCACATATTCACTATATGGTGGCCAACATGACAACCCACTCAATACCACGAGACATTGTTGTTGTTGTTGTTTTTTTGCTTTATTCTATTTTATTTATTTATTTATTCCGTATGCTCATGCAATGTAATCAGTCTTTTAATAATAAAGAAAGAAAATAGGAAACAAAAAGAAGAATAGAAAGAGAAATATTAGTATTAATGGACATTTAAAATTTACACAACAGTCATAAGACATTATTCCGAGCGGATACGTTTGAAAATTAGGTTCTGAAAAATATTTACAGTGAAATATGTATTGGATCATATATTTTACATATATATTTTTTATTATAATATGCTTTTACTCAGATATAACAATTAAAAATATAAACAAGTATTATCAGTTAAAATTGCTTGTTTCATTCATGGATATTTTAAGACTCAAATTAATGACATGGAAAACGTTTTGCATAGTATGATACTAATCAATACAGGGTGCGAAGTTTGAAGATGTTAGTTTTCGTTAAAACTTAAGATGATTTTTTTTTTAAATAAAAAGTTAAGATGATTGGCAACAATACTAACTACCAATATTATTTCTTACTCGAGAGACATCTGTGAGTAGATTACATACATTCCATATTTACAAGGATACACCATAAATAAAAGGATAATTTCTCTTTAAAAAAGGATATATTCCTCCTTTCAGCAAATAAATAAACAAAACTAGGTCAAAACTATTACTCAGTTAATTGTGTCCGCTTATTGTTATTCTCTACCTTTAATCAACTCCGACAAATTGGAAGGAAAAAAATGTTAAGACTCAGTGTATCGAGTGATCAGTGTTTATTACATACATTATGGTTGATGATTTGCAAATATACATGGTTTCTTTTGAATCAATCTCATCATCTTAGGGCCTTTACCTATTAGAGATGGAGAGAGGGAAAAAAAAAAAAAAGAGTGTCCCTCTTAATAATTTTTTTTAATAGAATCGAACGTGAAATTACTGTTAGGTTATACTATCTGTAACGACTACAAACATTTTATCATAATATTATAAATTGCACGAACTTATTTTAATGCTATTAAAGACTATCTCCAACTACATAATACCAAAAATGTTTAATTATTGCAAACCTATTATTTATGTATAAAACTTATTCGTCTGTGGAAGACAATATTACAGCAAGTCCCAACTGCCTATCTTAGTAGCTTTGAGCTTTTTATTTTGAAAATTCGTTGGAACTTTCACCAACTCTCTTACAAAAAAAAAAAAAAAAAAAAATTTATGGTTGCAACATTAAAAGAAGCAAATATTTTAGGATACAGCCAATATATATCTTGCAATTCCTAGGAGATATCTACCAAAAAAAAAAAAGGGTCATCAACATTGATCTTATTTATCAATTTAAGTCATGCTTTTTTCTTGTTTAATTAGTGGATCACGTTTTTTTTTTTATATATGATAAAAATTAGGTGTGCTATGATAAGAATAATCCCTTTTTTACAAATAAATTAAAATAAAAGTACATTTTGTGATAGACATATATTGCTAAAACTAACTACAAAAATAAATTTTTTTGCTAATTCTTTTAGCTACTAATATGGAGTAAACTAAAAAAAAAAAAAAACTGTCTTTTTGAATCTTATCAAATATTTAACAAGATATTTTAAGTGTGTGTTCAATCCATACCATAAATAGGTCACCCCTTTCAATTTTGATAATGTTCTGTGGTTTGAATTTGATATACGCTTAAACTATCATGGTATACATTGATGAGGTCAAATGATATACTTAAAAACCCAAAGTATAAGGTCTATATACACAAATTGCCTAAGTTAAAAAGATGTTATATAGAGTTCGTTAAATAATAGAGATTTATTTGAAAGGTAGAGTACTTGACAATTATTGGAAACCAAGAGAAATGAAATTATAAAACTCACATAATTAAAGCAAGACTATCCATAAATGTTGACTTCTTATTAGCTGTGTTATAATACGTGATGACATGATATAGATGAAGAAACACAAAATCAACCCATATTATCCGTATTTAAGTGCTATCTCTAATACAATATTAAATTATTGTGCTAATAATCAATTTTGATATTTAGATAAAAAAAAAATTCTTTCTAATGGTATGCTATCTATAATATCAAATTTTCCATATATCAAATTTTATGACAAAATCTGCCACACGGTATACATAACCAAAACCAAATTTAGCATTTGATTTTTATGTTTTATTTTTTTTTTACTTTTTCACATAATTATTTCAATATTATCATTTTTAAGTTATTAAAATACTAAAAATTAACTTTTACAAGTTACAAAGTCTAATAATAATGATAAGAAATAAAAATAGTATTAGAAATAGCATCATATATTGTAGTATAAAGTAAAATTTCACACATTTTTTTAACAAATATAATATAGACATAGACGAATTCATTGGAGATAGTCTAATAAATTATATTCGTAGTTTCCCCTCAAGCAAGCGAAAAATACAATGAGAAAATTAACTGCAAGAGAGAAGCTGTACAGTTGTCGGAAACCGGCGACTTGTGCTGAACATAGCCTGGCAATTTAACTACGATCCAGCTGAGACAGCGAATTGCGTGGGCGACAAAATTATTTTGCTAGCGAGAGTTGGTGACAAGAAAAATACCTATCAATAATGCACATTTCTAAACATATTTACAATTACAATAGACAAGTAGATAATTAAATGCAAATTTACCTCACCGTGGTTGACAGATAAATGCTTAAGATTGTGTTTCCACCAGCATACTCTTTCAAGTTGAGGAACTCCTTGTTTTCATGACCAACTAATTCCACCAACACTCTGAGAGCCTCCAAATGGTTGTAAAAAACACACATGGAGAACTGTTTCTCCACCAGGAAGCACCTCGAAAACCGAGCTCTGTCGCGCGCCAACGAGTAGCTTGATCACATCGACCTGCCCTCTCATGGCTGCGTAGTGGAAAGGTATCCTCCCACCTTCATCTCTAACTAAGCACATATCTTCGGTGACTTGCAATAGTTCTTGGACTATCTCGGCGTGGCCCTCGGCGGAAACCAAGTAAAGGGGCGAGCGTCCATATGAGTCCAAATCGGAAGCGAGTTTAGGCTTGATCGCAACAAGTTGTCCGGTGAAACAAAGGTCTCACAGCAAAGCCGAGATGTGCAAAGGAGTGTCGGCGAATGTGGCGAGTGAAATCTTATTCAAAACCTACGGGTTCTTTTGGATCAATAAGCCCAAGTCGGCTATTGATCCTTGCATTGTTGCCTCGTAAAGCCTCGTCATATTTGAATAATCTTCTTTCCTCCTTGTTTCCATTGTTTTTTCTTTGTTTGAGTATACCTGTCTGAACCTACGAATGCGCCAATTATGAGTTACTGATCTTGTCTTGTATATATATATATATATATATAGCACAAGAATTTCACTGGAAATAAAGTAAAAGCAACATTGATTTTTAGTCTAGGTAAAATCTCGGTAAGAGGACATGCCTCATGAGCATGATTGCTTGTTTAGACAAGAATATGAGAAAAATTAAAGACGTAAATGAGTTAATGTCCCAATATATATAGCCAACAAAAAAAAAAAAAATCTTGCCCCTTTTCTTTTTCCAGTTTTCTGTTGCATTAAAAAGAGTACTGTCTGATCACTTTCTTTTTTTTGGGATATCCATATACCATGCACTCACGTACGTGCGAGAAAATTATGGATGTGCATGGGCAGGTTTGGCGGGTAACCGATGGGTGGTGAGTGAAATCTTACTCAGGACCAACGGGGTTTTTTTGGATCAACAAGTTCAAGTTGCCTGATATTGATTCTTGTATTGATATGATGCCTTTAAAGCGGCCTTACCATTAGATCATCCTCCTCTTCCTCCTCATTTCCGTTGTTTCACTCTGTGTGGGTAAAGCCCAACGCTGATCTCGCTTTGTGGGCAAGTGTTGTATTCGGCGTATAAAATTTACCCGCTCACATTCAAGATAATAAGTTGAAAAGAAGGTGCTGAAAACGAAATACTAAGTAAAATTTATATAATGCTTTTTAGTACTAGTAGAATCTTGTAAAGAAGACATGCATGAGCATGATTGCTTGTTTGGGCAAGACTGTAGGACAAAAAAGTTAAAGATGCTCATGACAACAATCACAAAAAAAAAAAAAAAAAAATAGTAATAATAAAATAACTAAAAAAAAAAAAGAACACAACCAATGTTCTATTCTCTAGTCTTTTCCAGTTTGATCTGTTGCCTTAAAAAGCTAGTGTGCAGTCTCCTTAATTTTTCTCTCTTTGTCCATCTTATTCTTCCCAAAACTTTGAGAGAACATTGTTTATTACTGAAAATAGAACATAAATAAGCATAGTTAGATACCAAAGATTTCTATTATAGTTTTCTATTTTTTTATTGTCTTCTTTTTGATGCTTGTGTACGTATTTATCACTTTATTTTGTTTTTTTTGTAATATTTCTTTTTATTTCTTTTCAATAATACATAAAGTATGAAAAAATGATAAAAGTGTTAAAAAGAGATTTCCACGAGATGTCCTATCATCATCATGTTGTAGAGTAGAGAATATGACATTTCATTTTTTTCTACCCAATCTTATTGTCCATGTTTATGGATAATTAAGAATATCATGAAATCATATAACATATAGTTAGAGACACATCTTAATTTCAAGTTTCTTTTGGTTAAAAGAACTTAGAACAAAAAGTTAAGAATCGAATTCTTATAAATTTTTTCTTACTTTTTTCTTTTTTAAAAAGTGAGAATCGAATTTTACAAAGCGTACGGAAAAGAATAATTTAATTGGTGGACAAGCTTTATTCTAATTAAAAAAGAAGAAAAAGTATGAGAAGCCAAATTCTAAATTTTCTCGTTGGTTTCAGTCTGTTCGCTCTGGCCTCTAAGCGGTTGTCTTTGTTAATATTTTCATGAATTTGTACTTATTTTCTTCCCTTTTTTTTTTCTAATTAATTTAAGGTAGTTACTAAGTGTGGGATGAGTACATTTCTCATCAGATATCAATTCAGTTAAGATGTTCGTATCTTCCCTTAATATTAATTTGTTGTTGTTGTTGTTGCATTTTTTTTTTGGTCATTTTATAAAATATATATAGAAGCATGTTAATTAACCATTAGGGAAATAGTCATAAGATATAGCCTAATAATCACCTAAGACGTTTGGTAAACGCATTGTATTTTGATTGTATTTGAATGAAATTTGTTTTTTGAATATTGTATTTAGTTGAAAAGTATTTGTTTTGTATTTGAATGAAATGGGTATTTGGATGAAAAGTATTTTAGAGTTGAAAAGTTGATGTGATTGGTAAAAATAGAGATAAATAGTGAAATTAAAAAATTGATGTGATTGTTTTAAAAAACTTTTGAATAGTAATTGTTTTCGTAATACTGTTGTAAAATTTGTATTTGGTGTAAAATTGTATTTCATTTGAATGAAATTAAAATGAAATTTATCTGCCAAAAGATAAAATTAAATAATAGTGAATTAGTTATTTAGGGTAGAGCTGATATTTATAAATCATCTAAATATTAATTATTTATTGAATAGGTAAACTATATGTGTCCACTTTATTTATTGAATACTTTATTGTAAATTAGATTCTTGATGAAATATGGATTTGGTTGGGTTTGTTTGTTGAAATAATTTGGGGTATCGGATTTTATTTTATTTTTTTTCCGAAGTTATTTGTTTTCGTTTAGATTTGGTTTTGTTTATATTGATAAGATATTTGTGTGTCAGATTTTATAGAAAATCATTGTTACGATTTTGGATTTGTTTATTGGTGGCGAAGAGGATTTATATAAATGCACTTTTATTGTTTGGGAAAATGACGAATGTATTCATTTTAAAAATTTTTTACGATTTTTTTTGGTTTTTTAAAGAACTGTTATTGTGTGTATATATATATATATATATATGGTGGCACGACTTATGATTGTTCTTCAGAAAACTGGACCTCACACGTAGACCCATGTATATTGTTCTATGTATGTGATTATATAAATGTAAATTATATTGAATCATTTGAAAAAAATTGTTTGCAGAAGCCATGGTAATTACACCCAAGCTATATTTTTAAGGACTAATTTCATAAATAATCTCTAAATTATATACTTTATTTGTTTTTTCATTTTGTCTCTCAATTTTACAAAACAATTTAAAATATTTCCTAATTTGTACATAATAGTTTAAAACGCTTCTTTCATCTACTTTTGTCACTAACCATAACAGAATTATTGACATAACAAGGCAGTAAAAGTTAATAAAATTGTTATTTAAAACATACAATCTAATATTAAAAGGATATTAATAAAAAAAATAATTAACCTTAATATAAAAAAAATAAAACTTAAGTAAATTTTAATCGAACAAAAAATGGGGCCATGTAAGCACCCATTAGGTGAAGTTTTTAGACCATATTTTTATTTTTATTCCTTGTTTATTTTTTGTTATTTTACTTGTTCTTTCCTTCCACTCAACCTTTCCCAGAACTTATTTCAAAATAATAGTAATAATAATAGAAACTTTCTAAGAACTGATAAGAGTCCTCCCACTGAAATTAAAAAAAAAAAAAAAACCATTTCGATATATGGCAAAAAGTGGGATATCTGACAGGCGAAGATCGATTTCCTATCGTTGTGGGAGGTGCGAGTGGACTGGGATTAGACCCATTTTGAGGGTTTGAACCCGAAATCCAAGACTAGAGGTCCCTCGCAGTCGTTCATGGCTGCTGTCTTCTTATTCTTCTTCTTCACCTCTCATTCTTTTCTTTTTTCCTAAGGGGAAAAAAAGAGAATTGAAGATCTGAAGAAAGGAAAAAAAGATCTTAATTTTTTTTTTTTTTTGCTTTTGCTGCCGATCGAATCTAGAACTCTAGAGCCCCCTTTTTTAGTTTTAGGATTTTTGAAATTTTCTGCAGTTTTTTTTTCCCTCAAAGGTGAAAGCACCAAAGAATTGGCAAATAATAGTAATAATCATAATAATATTAACAATAAAAATTCAAGTGAAAAATTAAAATCAAATAGAGTAGCAAAGGATGTGAAGCTAAAAAGTGAGGGGGAAAAAAAAAAAGTGAGAACGACTTTCTGATTTGGTTTTTAAAGAGGTAAGATTTGTTGCTCTAGATTTTTTGTTTCACATACTTGTCTTCCAATAATATTATATTAAGGGATGTTTGGAGATGCTCAGAGAACTTTTTTTTTTTTTTTTTTATTGAAAAAAAAAATATTTAAAAAAAATTAATATAAATATTATTTTATTCATTTTAAAATTTTATATAATTAAAAAAATTATCTTAATTTAATTTATATATGTAAAATTATATACTTTTAAAATTTAAAATTTATTATAATATTTTAAAAATATAAATAATAAAAAATAATAATATGTTGAAAAAAAAAAAAAAAAAGTTTTGAAGTCTTCAAAACAAGTTCCTAAACCCCCTTAAATTATCTAAATTTAAGGATTTAATCGTATAAAATATATTAAATATTAATAATTTTAAACAAACTGATTTAAAATATCAGACTATTATGGATTAGACAACTATTTAAACGTGATAACCAGATAATAGTTCCGTACTCGTTTTTGTGATAGCATGAAGTTTCTGCAAAAAAAATAAAAAGAAAATACAGTGAAAAAATTAGCTGCTAGCGCGAGACGCCGTACTGTCGTCGAAAACTGGTGGCTTGCGCTGAACATGGCATAGTAGCTTGCCTAAAATCCAACTGAGACATCGAATTGCGTGGGCGAGAAAGATGAACCCAATCAAAACAATCCAGAAAAGAGTTGACTTGAAATAGATTTTCTCAAATATTGGAAAATGGTCTTCTGGTGTCACCATACTTGTTCCTATCCGGAAGCTTAAAGCCAGAGAGGTCACCGCTCCACACAGGGCTATGATCAAGAGGAACATATAGAACCTGTTCTTCAGTGAAACAGTGCAGACAAGCAGCAGGATCACGGCGAGTGAGGCGAGGAATGATGTGGAGTCAAAGATTAGTAAAAACTTGTAAATCTGCGGCAAGGTTCGGCCAAACACCGAGGTTCCGACGAGGCACGGGTCATGTGGGCTGCAGTTAACTCCGTCACTAGCAGTGTTCAGGGTCTTTTGCCACACGCCGCCCGGCGGGTTCTTCGAAGCCTGAAACGCCATGGTCGCGATCACTGTCGCCACCACCATGATTGCCTCGGGCCTCTCTTGCATTCACTCTCCCTTGTATTCAACGTATCTAATTTATTCGCACCAAAAACTGGGAGAAATGGTACTAGTACTGGTACTATTTGATATTTTAGCAGTTGGTACAACTATAGTAGTAGCATTGTTGACTTGATCATCATGATGATGATCAGATTCGTGCATTTTCAGGCTGATTCCAGAGCTGTTGTTAGCGTCGGCATTCATGAGATTGTTGCGTTGGATTTGGAGGGTTTTGAAGTCTCTTGGAAAGTGATATTCGAGGAGGTCTAAGGCTCTGCGACCTCTATGATTCAAGTTTTCTTCAGCACCAGCTTTTACTCCGGACACTGAAGACAAGTACGATAAGATCTGCAAATATTCCCTAGTATACATATCATTGTTCTGAGTATATATGAAATCTCTTCTCCTATGATTTAAAAATAAAATAAAAAAATAAAATATGCAGTTTAAGAAAAAGAAGAAAATGGAACGAAGAAAAAAAAAAGGCTTGTAAAATATATATATATAAATATATATACATACATCATCACCAATAGCAAAGATGATATCGATTCTTTAAAAATTACTACGTTATATATACAGATAGTATTTACATGAAATTACATACTAATTTGGACCGTTTGGGGCAATAACTCCAGATGGAGTTCTCCAATTATTTTTTAATATTTTTCTTTAAAAATAATCAGATTTCACTGTTTATATTTCTAAATCTCCATTTATCATTTAAAAAAAATTCAAAATTTAAAAATCTATAACTTGTTTATTTCAAGTTGAAATGAGAAGACTTAAAAAATAAAAAATTACATAAAATGATGAAAGAAATCAAACTAAACCATATTGCTTTTTTTTTTTCAAACACATTTCAAGTTTTTATACCTTTTAATAATCATAGTTTATTTTCAACCAAACGCATATTTTCAAAACAGTAATTCATTTCCAATTAAAACATTTGCAAAACTTCCACTCCAGTTGGTTCTCCAAACAGGTCTTGTTAGCTTCTGTTACACCTTGTTTTAATTTCAAAATTTTTTAAAAATGTTCTCTCTTATAAAAAAAAAAAATAAATTTATTGTTTAAATTATGTGTCTGAAACCAACGATACATTGGCCTTAGCCTTTTAGGTTTACTAGGGTGATGGCGAACATATAAAACATACTCAGTGACATACCTGCATCTATTGACTTGTATACTTTGACAATAAACATATAGATTTTGGTGACAAGAAAGACCTATCAATAATACACGTTTCTAAACCTATTTATAATTTGAATAGAAATAGATCATCAAATGCAAATTTAGTATTTACCTCACCGTGGTTGACAGATAAATGCAAGATTGTGTTCCCACCAGCATGCTCTTTCAAGTTGAGGAACTCCTTGTTGTCATGACCAACTAATTCTACCAACACTTTGAGAGCCTCCAAATGGTTGTAAAAAAAATCACATCAACCCACCCTCTCATGGCTGCGTAGTGGAGAGGTATCCTCCCACTTTCATCTCTAACTAAGCACATATATATATCTTCGTTGGCTTGCAACAGTTCTTCGACTAAGCCAAGTGAAGATGCAAGCGTCCGAGTCAGTCCAACTCGGAAGCGAGTTTAGGCTTGATCGTAACAAGTTGTCTAGTGAAACGAAGGTGTCCACCAAAGCCGGGATGTGCAAGGGAGTATCGGCGAAAGTGGTGAGTGAAATCTTATTCAGAATCATCGGGTCCTTCTGGATCAATAAGTTCAAGTTGCCTAGCTATTGATCCTTTCAATAATGCCTCGTAAAACCTTGCCATATTTGAATCATCCTCTTCCCTCCTTTCTTCCATTATTTTTCTCTGTTTGAGTATGCCTATTTGAACCTACAAACTTGAGAATTATGAGTTGCTAATCTTGTCTTGTATACATATATATAATGCACGAATTTTTCCGGGAACAAATAAAGCTACAATGATTTTTCCTGCAAGTAAAACCTTGGAAAGAAGACAATATGCATGCATATTAATTTTACTGCATGATTGCTTGTTTGGGACAATAATAGGAGAAAAATTAAATATGTTAGCAAAAATAATACTCTAGTCCCTTTTCTTTTCAAGTTTCTGTTACGTTAATAATAATAGTGTCTCACTCTCCTTTTCTAATCTCTTCTTTCTGTCTTTTCTTCTTCTTAAAACTAATGGGAGACCAATATTTGTTAATGAAATTATAATTAAATACCAAAACTATACTATAATAACTTTTAGATCGTACAGAAATTACACTCCCCTTTCTTTTGACCTTTTATTGTCATTAATTCATTGATATTTAAATAATCACTTTACAAAAACTGACGTCATAAAAGTGACGTTCAATGTTCCTTTTCTACTAGTGAATCAAGAATATCATGCCATATGTCACATAATTTAAGAAAATCATGTCCACGAAAGTTGGGCAGACATCTTTATTTCCAGTTCCTTAGGGATTAAAACAACCAATAATTATAAAGCAAAGAATCGAATTCATGTATATACATGTAAAAGGTGGGAATCGGATCAAATAACATGTATACGTACGGAAAAAGATCAGGTCTGTGGACAAGCATTGTTAATTCAGTTGCTGGAAAAAAGAAGAACAAGGAAGAAGCAATAATGCTGTTTTCTTAAGCCAGTGCTGTTTTGGATAGAAAGAAATGTGTCGCACGTTCAAGCACTTCTCGTTATCAGATATATTAATCATATCCAGGTAATCCATACACCACGCGCTCACATATGTGCGAGAAAATTATGCATGTTCAGCGGGTGACGAACGGGTGGTGCGTGAAATCTTACTTCAGAATCAACGGGTTTTTTAGAACAAGTTCAATTACCTAATGTTGATCCTTGCATTCATGTCTCTAAAGCGGCCTTGGTCATTGAATTATCTTCCTCCCTCCTTATAATTTCCCTTGTTTCGACTCTGGGTTAATCCTAATGCTGATCTTGCCTTAATTGTAGGCATGTATCATACTATTCGATATACAAAATTTACCGGATCACATTCAAGATAATATATGGAAAAAGTAAGGTGCTAATGAAAACGAAATATATCCTAGGAAATAAGGTGACATGCATATGTAATGCGTTTTAGTACAAGTAGAATCTTGGACATAATTAGCATTCATGGGCATGATTGCTTGTTTTGGATAATATTGTAGGAGAAAAATAAACTATTCTCATAACAACAATCGCAAAAACAATATTCAGGAAGATGCAATCCCTTGTTTGGTTAATGGAAGAGGGAAGGTAGAGAAGAGGTGGAAGGATGTTGTCTCCCTACAAATCCGCTAAATTGAATACTTCTACAAACCAATCCCTCATTTTTTTAATGCCAAATATGTATTTTTTACCCTAAAAAATTATTAACAAATTATATAAATAGTCAATATAGTAATTATATAAATCATTATCATCCAATGTTTTAAATGATTCTTATTTCTTAAAATCCTCACCATCCTTTATGTTTCCTATCCTTCCAACCAAACAATGCCTTAACGTTCACTCTTCTTAGTAAGTGAGTTTTATACCCATGAATTAAGTGCTTTTGATTCAGTGTTTTGTTGGTTTTTCGAGTGTTCTTATGGTTTTATATGTTTTCTTTCTTAATTTACAAGTTAGGTTGAGTTTGGTTTGATTTGGTATATTTTTTATTCATTGGAGATGAATTTGGTGCAAAAATGAGCTTTTGAAAGAAATTAGGTTGAAGCCGCAGCCGCAGCATCAGAATTGAAAGCTATAGCTTTGCCATTTGTGGAGCCTAAAAACACCATAGAAGCTACTGCACCTAGTCGCAAATATATGTTTGAAATTTAAAACTCTGAATTTTAAAACAAATTACCTTATTTCAAAAGACTTGTAAATATTATCTTTTAGGGTTTGTTTGAGTAGTCTTTAGCTACCATTCTTGAGTCAAAAACTAGAGATGAAAAAGAAAAGGAATAATAAAAGATTTAGATTTAGAATTCAGGCTTTTATGATTTTACTGTGAGTTCTTGTTTTAGGCTTTAGCATTTTACAAAATTTTAAGAGATTACACCCTGAAGTATTAATAGAAGAATGAGAAGAAGATTAGAGAAAAATGTTGGAGACATGTGACACCTCCACAAGGGGATTTTTGTTCCTATTTTTTTTTATCCTTTTGTTTTTGTATTTTAAGAATGCTTTAATCTTTGTTTTGTGTGGAATTTTATTTTCACTTATGAAGTAATTTTCTTTCTAGGTATCCGATGTAGCCTAATTATGATGTCTTGATTTATTCTTTCAATTTAGTTTATGATTTATTTTTCATGGTGGAGCATTTTTCATTGTTTTTAATGCTTCTAAATAATTGGCCGCTATTTAGTTGATGAGCTGATCATAATGAAATCAAAAGGAGATTTATATGTCAAGTTCATTGTATTGAATGCCATGGGTTATATGCTGGATAGGCATATATCTATATGGTTTGTGTTGCCGCTATATGAGAATTATATATCTTAATGAGTTTTCATAGGTTATAATTCACATAGAAATATAGTAGGTTAGCTTACAAGAATAATTTTTTGTCACAGGAGCTAGTGAATAAGTTAGGGATTTTTGACAATCAACTAAGAGAATAAATCAGGCTTTTGTGATTAAATAATCAAGACGGATTAGTTATAGTGAAATCGGAGACATAGAGTTTTAGTTTATTGATTTCTCTTTGATTTTATTTTGTGTTTACTATAGTTTATTTTATTTTCTTCTAACATTAATCCCTTTTGATTCGTTCAAATAAAATTAGAGTTAATCTAATTTTGATAATTAGTAATCAATCAATTTACGTAAGATGATACTCTATTCATCATTTTATTACTTGTATTCGTAAATTTCTGCAACACTCGTTAATTTCTCTCTTTGTCCTCTTTTTCTTCTTCTTAAGACTATGAGAGAACGATATTTATTTTTGAAACAGTATGTATATATATATATATCAGTATAGTTAGATACCAAAGGTACATATTATAGTTAGTTATTTTTCATTATTTTCTTTTTGACGCATTCGTGCATATTTATCATTTTAATTTGGTTTCTTGTAATATTTCTACTAATTTATTTTTATTAATGATAAGGATGTTTAATGGTTGTTGATCATCTAATCATGATATCTTGAAGCTGGTAATCATCATTGTTTATTATTATTTAAAAATAACCTGTAGAGATTATTATAACCTTTATTTTTTCCGACCAAATATTATTGTCAATGACGTATATGTATAATAAAGAATTTTATAACACTTAATTGGGCGCATTTCGAGTTTCTTTTGGGCCAAACGAATCACCAACAACAATTGTTAGAATACATATAGGGGCACGTTTAATGATTTTTCTTCAGAAAACTGGAGCTCACATACACGTGCAAAGATCCATATGTATGGTTCTATACATGTAATATTTATATAGAATAATTTGAAAAATTGTTTGTAGAAGCCATGCTAATTACGACACCCCTTATATCATTTTATATATATATATTTTTTTTGAATTTGGGGGCCCCCTATATTATTTTTAATGTTATGGTAGAATTCAAATTTTTGTCCTAAATTTATAATTTCTAGGAATTAATTTTTCTGCTTCTAATTAGTATGTAGCCGTAGCCCTAGACAATGCAAGTGATAGGTCCTAAATAGATGAACTTTCGTTGTTGTAGACGTCTCATATATATAAATATATATATATATATATGGTGATCATATGCATATGTGGTCCCCCCAAGAGGACATACATTTGCAAAGTGATCGCAGATTAAAAAAATGCAATATTAATTCCCGATAATTCTCACATGACGATCACTATGACACTCTTTGAATATGATCCATGCAAGGAGACTTTTTTTTTTGGGAAAAAATCCTGGATGATTGTAGTACTTCTAATATTTACACTAAATATTTTATATATCTATTTACTATTAACCTCAATTATTTATTGCAAAATTACTACTTCTATTTTCAAGAATATGGAGTCAACTTTTTTGTTACCTATATAGCATAAAATGTATATTGACACCACAAGAATAATCCCCTAATTTATGATAAAAAATTGCAGAGACATTCACTCTGTTAATCTACTGTGAGTCCATAACCCAAAAAAAATTTTTTTTGAGTTTTTCCGTTAAATTTTTGAATATCATACCCTCCTCCTTATATCGAATAACATTTTCAACTATATATAGAGAGTTATAAAATATCGTTTTTGCTCTTATTTAACACTTAAAATGAGTTTTATTGATTTTAACGCTCTTGCAATGGATAGGAAATGATTTTTTTTATGTCTTCTTTTCAAAAATTCTTTTTAACAGTTGTGTCGTTAGATATTAATTAATGTTAATTTGAAAATAATTGACATATAATGAGAGATTTAAGTAATTTAGTAAACTTGTACTTATTAAAAAAAAAAACAGTGAGTTATCTTTTAATTGCTTTCATGAGCATTACGATGGCGTTTCGAAAAGATTTTTTTTTTTTTTTTTTTATAAATTATCGTCAACTTGATACATACCATGTGAAGTCCAAGGGGGTGTTTGGGGACAAAAAAAAAATATCTCCAAAACAAATTTTTTCCACCTCAACATCGTTTTTCACTATTTATATCTTCAAAATATTATAATAAATTTTAAACTTTAAAAATTCATAACTTTACGTATATAAGTTTAAATGAGATAGATTTTTTTTAATTGTATAGAATTTTAAGAAAAATAAAATAATAGTCATTATTAATATTTATTAAAATTTTTTTAAAATTTTATATTTTTTCCAATCTAAATAGTTTTTTTCTCAAACATATTTTTTAAAATAACTTTTTTCACATAAAAAAAATGTCTTCAAAAAAACATCCAAACAACTTAATAAGTCAACTCAAAGGATATTTATTACGGACAAAAAGCTCAATGATATTAAGAACAATTTCATGAATATTACATGACATGTTGCTGGTTCACAAACAATCTGATTGTGAAGTTGCTTTTTCAAGCACGACCGAGAGGATAAAGTACGGCACATCAGTGTAACCATCGTTTTAGGGACTAATTTTTTGGGTAGAACATTTTCATTATTAATTATGTCTTACGAATGAAAACTGGAATATAAAGTAAGTTACACAAGATACTGAACAACAAAAAAAGATAGAAAAGTATAAAGCAGCACCTTTTTCTTTTTTAATTATGTTTTACGACAAGACAACTGAAAGAAGAGAAAGTAACAAGCAACATGTGTTGACACATACCATACTAAAAAAAAAAACAAAAGAAAGAAAAGTATAACTAGCTATAAGCACCTTTTTGTAATCGTGTGTTATGAAAGATAACTGGAAGAGGGAAAAAGCAACAAGCATTGTGTAAAACACATGGCTCTAATCAAAAAAAGAAAAAAAAAAAAAAGGAAAGAAATAAATTTGCACGATGAAGCAAATAAGCAGCATAGGTATAACCAATGAAATATGAAAATCGGGACAATATTAACTCTGGACTCATATGTGACAACTATACAAACCTGCCCATGTCTTTTTTTTTTTTTTAAATAATAATAATTGCCCGCGTTGATCTTGTAATAATTGCACGTGCCCATTTTAAATCCTTTTAGTCTTTATTTTCCCAAAGGGGAACTTTCCTGCAAAAATTGGGTTTGATCATGATCCAATTTGTTGAGCCAAAAAAATAAAAAAATTAAATATTGAATATTGAAAGTAGTATTTTCTACACACAACATAATTTCACTTATGCTAGGATTTGGTAATTTATTATGTTTAAATTCAACCCATTTAAGATTATAAAAATAACCTTTTAATTACAATTCCTTGGTACAAGGGAAATCTGTTTGATTTCGATTATGATGATGTGAAGGTTACTTGTGTTGTTTTTTAAAGGGAAATGGGGATTGGTTTGGATTTGTAGCTAAGCTCGGTAATTTTGCCGAGTTGCCTACATACCCTGATGAGGGATCAAACCTCACTTGTAGTTCAAAATATTTGAATTTTTATATTTAGATAACTTTTCTGTGTATGATCTTATAAGGGATTAAAAGGATCTTTTTGGAGTTTGATTTAGAATTTAAAGTTTGTGGTTTGAGGTTTGATATTTGGAATTTGTGACTATATTTAGTTTTTATGACTAGATTACCTACATATCCATTTGTGAAAGCAAGTCTCCATAGTTCTAAAGGTTTTAAGTTTTGTCTTTAGATAATTCCCCCTTATATGACCTTACGTGGAATTGAATGGACTTTTAGAATTTGATTTTTAGTTTTGATTTGGAATTTGCATTTTAAAAGTGAATGACCTCATTTTGGCTTTTGAGAAATTTCACTCATTTGTTTTCAATTTTGAAATCTTATGAGGAATTGAACAAACTTTTGAAATTCGATTTAGAAATTTGATTTGGAATTTTGATTTTTAATGCAAATAAAGACATCACTTTCACTTTTGAGAGATTTTATTTGTTTGTTTTTTAATTTAGATAATTTCTTGGTGTATGATCTTATGAGAAAGTGAACAGATTTTAAAATTTGACTTAATTTTTTATCTTTGAATTTGTGATTACACTTAGTTTTCATGATTAAGTTATCTATGTATCCAAAAAGGTTGTCGTAGTTTAAAAAGTTCTAAATTTTGAATTTTGTATTTGATTGGCATGATGGAATCATTGTTTGCTTCTATGAAACAAGAATTAGGCTTGTTGCTTGATATAAGTCTTTGTTTATTATTATTATTATTCTTATGTTCATTATGATCCCATATTGGCTAGCGGATCTCCTTCATTTTTTGTGGAAAAACAGTAACTCGACTTTTCCTCTTTTTTTTTAATTTGGCCGTCAGCTTTACCATTGCTTATTTTGGTCGGTTATTACATTGGAATGCATAACTCTAGGTGATCAATATATATAAGCCCGATGCAAAATTTGATTATTGTTATTGCTTTTTATGCAGTGCAATACTTTGGCCCTTTGTCAGTTTTCTTTCAACGTTTATTCCATGAACAGAGCTTGCATGTTTCCTTTTTTTTTTTGGTACGTGGTCGTTGCAATGGCACAGAATTAACGGCTTCTTCCTTTCTCTCCTTTTTTTTATAAATTTTTTTAAAAACCCTATGAGAACACGTTTTTTTTTTTAAACTTTAATTACAACATTGAATTAGACACTAAGCTTTGTAATTTGTTTGCTTCTCCGTAGGCATTTTTGTTGTGAAAGTGTGTTGTCGCAATTTTCTTTTTATCAAAATGACCACATAAGTCTCACATACATAGTATACATAGGATTTTAAATCCATGGTTAGATAATCATTATCAACGTTTATGAATTTCTAAGAAAGAAATCCAAGTCTCAATGATAACCATAGGATTTTCGATAATGCCAATCACAAACCACACACTTTTAGTGTTTATGAGATTTGTTAAATTTTTTTGAGAGAGATATAGTCCAACAAGTCCCACAGCCAAGAGTGTTTATGAGACTTACCTCTCAACAATTGTAGTCCGGCAAGTCGCACACCACTAAGGAGTTTATTAGATTTGTCTCCGAGAGACCCAATAAGTCCCACACTGCTAGGGTGACTAGGGTGTTTATGGGACTTGCAAGTCTTGAAAAGAGAGTTTCCATGAATTCATATTTTCTGAATACATTAAAAATGTAGTGAGAAAACATGATGAAATTGTAAGGCTAATAAATATATCTTCTCTTGTTTTCGGGTACACAATCTTCTCCTTCTTTCTTTCTTTTTTCGTTTTTCTTCTCTTAGTTTTCTTCTGGTCGTGCGATTGGTTGCACTTCTCTCTCTCCCTCTCTTTTCCTTTTCTCTCTTTCCCTGCCGTTTGTTGCAGATGTTGCCCAGAACTTCTTGTCCGAATCTTCCTCCTGCCGTGCATATTGGACTCCTCTCTAGAAAAAAAATATGCCTTTGCATGTCATGTTGTCTGTAAAATAGGCAAATGACAGTGACTGTTATTTTCATTTTATATTATTTTTTCTGCACGTTTTTAATGATCCAATATTTTGTGGGATAAGAGTTTAAGAAGGTTGGGTAGTTATTTATTTATTTTTGTAATCCACTACCTTTATTATAATTGATCATTTTTCTCGTTGCTTTAATTTGATTGGTCAATTCCGTTCGTTTAAGATTATTATCTCCTTTTCATAATACTTAAATTTGATTGGCCAATAATTATTTTCTTTTTTTAATAAAAGAAAATATAGTTTTTATTTATTTATTCTTTGTTTTAACACAATTAATTGCTATAAAAATTAACTTTCACTAAATTTAAAGGTATTTTCTAATAAAGATTTGTAAAGTTTCACACTCTTTCGGTTGCTGCTGCTGAGACATCATTATGAATTTGTTTTTCCTCTCCACATTGAGGGTTTTATTGAGGGTATCATGTTAGTTTATGGTTATTTTTTAAATTTAGGTTGAGTTTGAAAGTTTTTCCTGCTTGTTTATTTTGTTGATCATTTGAATGAACTCTTTAATAATTTCTTTTATGTTAAATTTGCCTCTCGTTGCAACATAACTCGGGTTTGTGTAGATATTGGCTTTCTTAAGGAGGTATAGTATCACTACACAGAGAGTATCAACACAACTATTTGAAGCTAGAATACAGCACATTAACAGACAAGAGTTGTTGATTAAATATTAGATGTTGCAATATTAATTTACTACATAAATGTCATTCCATAAATATCGGAATCACTATACTACTTCAAATAGAAAATTGCATCACTACTTCAAACAGCAAATTGCAACAATGAAGCATATATATAGCTTTTTCCCTTGTTCATATTCGTCGAGCTAGACATTCAACAGAAATACACTATGAATTGGAAATTCTATGGTCGTCATTAGCTTCTTAATTCTTCTTCTTCTTGCGTCTACAGCAGCTGCACAACTTTCTCACCACACAAACAAGGGCGCGAATGGTCTGCAACAAACACACAAACAAAAGAACTCCTAGCCAAGAGTAAACAGAGACTTGGTATATCCCGTTAAACTCGGCCACCAAAGAGTTGGGCGTCACAAGCCTCATCCCGATCAGAAACGCGAACGCCATGAACGTGAGCGCCCCGCACATGGCGATCGTCAGCAGCCACATGCAGATCTTGTTCTTGATCGGGAATCCGCTCACCAGCAGCAGGATCGCGCTGATGGAGGCCAGGAACGAGATGCTGTTGTTCGCCATGAAACCGAGATACGAGTCCGGATCATAGCGAGCCAGCACTGAGGTTCCTGCGAGGCAAAGGTCTTCCTTGCTGCAGCTGTACAAGCCACCGGCTGAGTCGCTGCTGTGATCCCCCCATACGCCACCCGGGGGTGCTACTCCGTTTGTGAACGTCACCGTCCCGATGACTGTGGCGACCACCATGATGGAGCCTCGCTTGTCTTCCATCCAATCGCCTTTGTATTTCATGCACTTCATTAATTTTCTCCACCACCTCACTAACCATGATCTCTTCTCTTTAGGTTTGCTTGCTAGTAATTGTTTATGACTGTCAGATTTGTGGTGCTTTGTGCTTGATGTTCTAAGGTCGGCGTCCATGAGAAGGCGTTGAATCTTGAGGCTTTTGAAGTCTCTAATATGGAAGAGGTCATCGTCATCTTCTAGTAGGTCACACACTCTGAAGCCTTTGTGGTTCACTGTGGTTTCTGCTCCTGATCTTGCTTCAGGTAGCGACAACAAGTATTCGACAGTCTGCAATATTATTATTAGTTGTATATGCACTCGCTTTTCATATATACATATATATATATTTGTTGTAGAAAAGTTCATATATTTTGTTTTATATAGACCCTCATAGTAATTATGTAATAACTTATGATTCATTTGAAAATCTATTTTTTATAATATGCTTAGCCATGATAATAGTAACGGCCACATGTAAAACGATGGTCGTTACTGTAATTACATACGTATTTTAAATGCTGGGACAGAGTTCAAATTTTCCCTCTCATATACATATATATATATAGTGTTTTTTTGGGCATCGTAGTATCTGATTTTAGAAAATATACATGAATTTTTCTGTTTCTGTGTAATTAGTCGTAGTCCTAGCTAGTACATTTGTCCAAGTGGTAGGTTCTAGATAAGTTATATTATATTTGGTTGTCGTAGACTACTCATATATGGTCCAACCCTAAACTGACATTATAAGCACATATTTTCTGATACTTCTTCTTTGTATGGCTTTGAATATTTTAAATTTGACAATTTCTCTAGATTTTTTTCTTAACAATCAACCTTTTAAATTTATATTTTTTACAACTTAGTATTTTTGCTCAAATTTATTATTATTTAGATAATTCTTTATACATAACGTGTACATTATAGTTTAAAAAGAGTGTTATTGATAATTTTGTTGATTTCATATTATTTCTTTTAAAATTTTTAATTTTATTAAATTATACTTAAATTTAAACGTAAATTTTAAAAAGAAATTTATATTCAAATTAAATAAAAATGATTAACAATGTTCCTCTTAGACTATAATAATACGTTTTGTATTAAAAATTATTCTAATTTTAATTGATTTAAATAAAAAAAGTTGAACTATACTAAAAATTATCCTAATTTTAATTTATTTAAATAAAAAAGATTGAATTGTTAAAAATTATAAATTTAAATAATTGATTGAAAAATAAAAAAATAAAAAATCGAATCGTTCAGTGCATCCACACAAATTAGAATATTTTCAAAAGGATGATCATATAGACCCCAAACCACTCAGTGAGATGGGTCCTAGATCCCACTAATATATATATGTATATATATATATATGCTAATCCTGACAATTCTTAGTGATGTCCCTGTACGACCACTAACGGTAGTATTCTTTGATTGTGATGTTCATGCACTAAGATATACTGGAACATTCTTCATAACCAGTTCTTACTTTAATATAGTCCACTTCTAATAATGAGCTCTATTTTAATTATATATTAAATATTAAAAGCATGATTTCGACTGTTTTTATGACGTTTTGATTCTGACTGCATTAGTTAGGGTTTGTTTTGAGTTGTTTCCTTATAATCAGTGGTTTTTGTTTTTGATTTACACACTCTCATGTAATTTTTTTTTTCTTTTATTAAGAGTGGAGTGCTTAGTCTGAAATGGGGTTGCTAACAGGGTGCCCATCTAAGAATGTACTAGTCTCCTTTGATATATGATATCTGTTCCCTTCAACCAATTATAAATACACTATATATCTATAATCCACTTCTTATAAACAAATTAAACATTAAAAAAAAATCTAAATGTCAATTAAATAATTTAGAGCCAATCAAATATGTACATAACAGATATTTATGAGGAGCAATGTCAAAATCAGGCCAAAAATCATCTTCATGTTTAATTAAAAAATGTTACATAATAAATTTTTACTGCTAATGGAAAACTAATTACCTCAATTTGCTTCAGCATCACAGCTAAATGCAAAATAGTGTTGCCATGAGCCTGCTCTTTCAAGTTGAGCAATTCTCTATTATTCTCGTAACCAACTGACTCCACCAGCACTTTGAGAGCCTCCAGATGATTATATTGAACACACAAGTGTAGAACTGTTTCTCCGACCGGAGTCAGCACGAAAACCGATCTCCGTTGCGCCCTAACCAGAAGCCTAATCACATCAACGCGGCCTCTCATGAACGCGTAGTGAAGCGGGACCCTTCCATCTTCATCTTTTGCCAAGCACACGTCTTCGTTTTCTTGTAACAAAGCTTGGACTATCTCCGCATGACCCTCGGCAGAAGCCAAGTGAAGAGGCGATCGGTTGTGGGAGTCCAACTCCGAAGCGAGTTTCGGTTTGTGAGTGAGAAGCTGCTTGGTGAAATTAAGGTGGCCGAGGAGAGCTGAAATGTGGAGAGGAGTTTCGTTGAAGGTGGTGAGTGAAATCTTGCTTAATATCAGTGGATCCTTTTGGATTAATGAGTTGAAGGTGAGAACACATCCCTCCATTGACGCCTCATAAAGCTTTGTTATTGTATCATCGTCTCCCTCATGTCTGATATCCATTTGCTTTTGTTCATGAAAAGGAGAGAAGCGTGTGAACAAAATAAATTCAGAAATCTATATAATATAATGCATATTTTATGGGTTTTACTCTTTTCTAAGAAGCCATGGTGCGGAGATAGACTAAAGGTATTTAGAAAACAATTATTCGTGTGTGTGTGCGTGTGTGTTAAGGAAAATGACACTTACAAATAGATGTCGGCAATTTGGACATGAGTAACATTGCACGCTAATTTTTTTTTTTTTCCAATAAAAAACTGCATCAAAGAGAAACTCCATTGTGAAGAGTTTGTTAGAATAATCGAATTGTAAAATAAAAGATAATAGATTGATTAACCAGTTAATTCACATAGAATATCTAAAAAATATGCATTGTTAATTTACACAAAATACCAAAATAGTTGATAAAATAAAAAAAATAAACACTCTAACATCAATCTAAAAAAAATTTTCACAATTTCATTAATATATTTATAAACTAAACTATCCAAAAAAAAAAAAACTACAAATAAAGTTAGAAAACTAAATAATTTCAAAAAAATAAAAAATAAAAATAAAAATAAAAATAAGAAAATAACTTATATTTGACCCAAGAATTAAACCAAAAGTTAAATTTGACTTTTTTGGACCAAATAATTACAGAAAGAAATCTTTAAACCGAAAACATGATTCTTAATTGTCACATGATTTATCCCCAATATAAGCTGTATCGTTCTCCGTGGGTTGGACAGAATTCGCCCTCAAATTCAAAGTAGCTTCTTTTGATATGCGTTGAGGGCAATTTTCTTTGCGAATTTTAAACAATCCATCTTTGGAACAAATAAAATGATGACATTCATCCAACGATCCACCCACCAATATTCTTCGAAATGCGACGACATATTATAATAGCATAGCAAGGCTCTAATACTGACGTAGCAGAAGCATTTATTAAAATTATTGAACAATAAAATAAAACAAAATAGAGTGATTAACCTATTAATTCATACGAAATACTAACAATATAGACAACAATCACTAGTTGATTTATGAATAATACCGAGAGAATTAATCAAATAAGAAGAGTAAACACTTTAACACCAGAATCATCAGAATCATAAGAAATAGTTTTGTGATATAAAGTTCAAATCATCACTCTGAGTAAAAAAAAAAATGTTGAAAAAAAAAACTAAAAATACGTTAATGAAAATTAAACTATATCGCAGCATAATATATTTTACCAGAGTAATAGCATCTATAAACTAATCAACATGATAAAAGCAATTCTAGAACCCAAAAAATAAAAATAAAAATAAAAGAAAGAAAAATACAAAATTCATGTGGAGAGAGAATCCTGGTGGCGATTTGTAGGTTGGTGAAAGAGAACTGGTATTTAATTTCGGTAGAAAAATGTATACTAATACCCTATTTGGTGAATGCATTACATTTACATTGTATTCATTGAATATAATTTATATTTGAAAAAAAAGTATTCGCATTACATTTGAATATAATGTGTTTAGATAAAAAATATTTGAATTATATTTTAATAATAAATTGTGATGTGACGGATAAAAATAAAGAGAAAAAAAGAAGAAAATATATGATATAATTAATAAAAATAATAGAAAAAATGAAATAATAAATAATGATTATATTAAATTTAAAATGTGATGTAATTGATATTTGAATGAAATACTTTTGTATTTAGAAGAAAATTATATTACATTTAAATATAATAAAAAAAAATCGTATACCCAACACGCTATAATATTTTTTTTTCTTTCTTTTAGCTATAAATATACATATATACTGCGCAGTTGCAAGAAGAATAAGGGACCAACTATCGTAGATTTACAAGGACTGAACTGGTGGTGTGTATAATAGCTAAAATATATATATATATATAAACAAACACCCGAAATTAAGAACCCAAAACTAGTGAATATACGCCCCTTTCTGGCAACACTTAGACATCAATTTAGATTTTACTCCCTTGAAGACTGCATTAGCTCAAACCACTGCAACCAAAGAGGAAGGGAAAACAAAGAGAGATCAAACCAGAGCCCGTATCGCAAATGCATTTGGAGAAAATAACCGTCAACTGACTGTTAAAAACGAAAATACCTGTCTTAATAAATCAGCAAGAGTCCTGGGAAGTGCCTCGATATTTCTTAGAACAATGTAGAATGGGAAAGGAAAGGAGTCCATGTACTTGCATATTTTTAAGTTGTTTTGATCATCGAATCTCGTATCCTGAAAGTCCAAAATGAATGGAGAAACCAATTCAAGAAACAAATCTTTAAATTACAGAATAACCTCCTTTTAACTTCCAACTTTTTTTTTTTGTTTTAATAGAAGTGATGAAAAAGTCTTCATAATTAATACTAACTCGAACTTTTTTTTTTTTTTTTTAACTTAAACGGATAATTAATGCCACAGATAATTACCGGTAGATCCAAGATGGATTCTTGGGAACTGTCGAGTATTAAAAACGCAACCATTCGTTTTCTACTCATAAAATTTCTGATAAGAGGCTTCAAATCCTGCAGAGAAGAAAAAATAAACATAAAAAGAGTTGGAGCAGACGACAGCCTTTGAAGACATTGCCTATTGCTATTATTTGTTTATTGTCAAAACATATATAGATACCTTTTCAAGTAAACGGCCATCTCCGATTATCAAAACAAGCTGCTCCAGCTGGTTCTGTCCAGATGGGAGCCTCGCTTTTGCAACCGCTGCATCCAGCTTTTCATTTAGTTTCGTCAACAGCTCACGATATGGTTTACCATCGATGGTGTTCTCTTGCTTGAAAGTGAAGCTCGAGACCATCTGCCATCCATGGAGAAAAAAGAGTACAAAAACGTCATGATCAGGAAAAGAATGAACTTAAAAAATTTAGCAACTCAGAAACTATTGTTGTTAATTAGGAGTTAATTAGGATAGGTTCAAAATTAGGATTTTGTTTATTTGAAATTTAAACAATAAAATCGAATCTAGGGTTTCTGTTAGATATTCGGATTGGTTTTTCTCTCTATTCGCACTGCTTATTTATAGGTGTAATTTTTCACGTTTAATATCAAGGAAAAACAATCAGTTTTCCTCCTCATTCTTTCCTATAACCATATATCTACATCTATATATTTTTTTTTAACTTCTCATATTTTTTGGTACTTACTCTGATCCCAGACTCTGCAGTGAAGGGTTGATCAAAATCATGAAGCCACCTCATGTTGTTCATCTTTCCAAATCTTGCAACAGCAAGATTTCCCATCTCCAATTGAGACAAAGCACGACATACTGCCACCAAAGCTTCAATAGCAAAATTCCCGCAGCAACTCTCTGACATGCTACTGGAATCATCCACGGCAATGACAACTTGATAGTCTCGTTTGTTTGGACGAGTCCTTCTAAGCCATATTTTGTCCCTCCGAAAATGACTTGCTATGTATGGAATAACCTAAATATAAAATTAAATTAAAAGAATTAGGAACTAGATGTAGGAAAAAGAAACACTGCAAGGTAAGTAATTTGGGGGGTCGCCTCTAAAATTCAGGAGCGCATTCACCTTCTTCATGTTAATTCGTTTGCCAGTCTTGTAATCGCCTTGAAGCTTGCTCGCCACTGTTGGCTCCATAACAAGACGCAACTGCTCAGCCAACTCTTGAGACAACCTTGTTGTGCTCAACTCGTATCTTCTCCATAGAGCAGTGGAGTTATTTAAAGCCTCAGCGGAAATATCCTCAAGATCCTGGGCTTTCCCCAACTCACAGTCATTTATTGAAAGCTCACTGAGCTGATTTACACCTTCCCCAAAACAAGACTTGCTGACGGAAACAATACCATCTGATAAGCATTTGAAGTCATCATCACCATGACGTCGAATTTCTTTGGATTCTTCTATAGGAATGTTCTCCGTATGGGGGATAGGTATTTTGTCCTCAAATTTACTTTTGAAAACTGAAGCCCCATTCTTCAGAGGGTTCATTTCAGAAGTCTCTTTGTCAATTTCCATTTCCGTAATATCATCATCTCTGTCAGTGGTCAGCTCGTTTTCATCCGTCTTGTTTCTACTAACATTACCGTCAACCTGCTCAGCTGTTGCAGGTCCCAAAGCTTGAGATGTTCCCTTTTCAAACTCAGATACATATCCAAACTCATCTGCATTTTCATCCAGGACATCACCCTGTGCATCCGTTTCCTCGACCTCTAGATCAACACCAATGTTCACCCCCTCTCTCCATTCCTTGAGTGGATCACCATGACTGCGATAAGGATTTGCTTCCTTTTTCTTGACCAAATCATGCCTGGGTAATGGAGTTTGTGGTTGGTCATTACCATTTCTGCCACCAATCATCGACTCGGATTCCACTCTATCCAATTCAGAGTTATTACCGGATGGTAAACCTCTTAGAGGAGCAAGGCCACTATGTGTATCATTGCTGTTTGACCAGTTCATTTCAGGTGCCATATTACCTAAATCTGACGCTTGCAAATCACTTTTGGGTTGAGTTGAAGATACTGAATTGGGAACACAATCATCAACAAAAGAGTCTGACGCTCCAGCTCCTAACATTCTGCTCCTTTTTAAGTCCGTTTGAGCATTCTGCTCATGATCCCCACCTAATTCATCCTTGTCAGAAGTTGCATCCAATTGTCCAGTCTCTGCCTTTTCCATGGTTTCATCATCTGGACATGGGTTCTCTTCCTCTGAGTTTCGGTAATTAGCAGCCTCATCTTGCACCTCGACAGAAGCTTCTTCAACAGAATCTATATCCCCTTCTTTATCCAAGTCCATATCTTCTTCAAAACTTTGTTCCCCATCATCAGGCTGCAAACCTGTGGAATCCGCAAATGCTTCTTCTTTGTCCAAGTTAACATCTTCTATGTTCTCCCCATCATCGCAAACATCATCCTGTTCTGCAGTCTCACATCCTGATTTATCAACTTCTTGGGAGTTGAACTCTCCTGGTTCATCAGCTGTAAGAGCAGAATCATCCTTTGCTCTGAGCTCCCTAGAGCTTGCATCTGTATCCCTGATCGAAGGCCCAGATTCATACTTTTCAGTTGCTTCATTTGGACCTTCATCTTCCTTATTCCATAGTTTCTCATTAACTGCTTCACTATCAGCTCCAGTTTCTCCCATAGCGGACTCTAATTGCTCATCCTCGCCATCTTCATCCATATCTTCTTCAGAGTCCTCACTGACATCATATGTATTGGCATCAAGATCCTGATCCATCTCAATGCCTTTATCATGCTTATTCGGGGCTTCACCAGAGGAATCCGGTTCTTCTAGCTACAGAAACAGGCAAAAAAAAGAAAAGGAATATTCAGCAACATTTAGATGTCACCATGCTAAAGAAACAGGCACAGTAGCGTGACAAATCTTATAAATTGAAAGGCTCTAACTTGATTATACCTTATTAGATGCCCCCAGAAGCTGATCTTCATCAGTAATCTGATCACTGACATCCTTTGCTCCTACACCTTCCCCCATCCCCATTCCACTTGCTTCTTGAGGTGTATCTCGAGTACCATTACTGACTTGATCTTCAGTGGAGACGCCAAACCCTCGTGAATATAAAGAAGCAAGAACATCCGTAAGCACACGAGTTGTCATAGAAATCTGCATCGCAAAAACGGTTCGAAATTACATACTTGTAACATTAATAAACAGAAAAAGAAGAAAAAAAGATAAGGGTCAAGAATATATGCTGGTTTGCATACGGAATCAAACTTACTGTTTTGTGCATGTCTAAATGTTCTTGCAGTAGTCTATCACCAAAATTTGACAGCATGTCCAAAAATACTAATAGATTCTTAAAATGACCTCCAATTTGGAGGGACACACTCTGAAATTCACTCCCGGAATCTTTAAGTAATTCCTTCTGAACAAAGAATAGCAGACAGATTATCAGGAATTCCTGAAAACGAGGAAGAGTTGTTTGAAGAATGCGGGGGGGGGTTGTGGTGGTGGTGGGTGGGGGTGTGCAGGAAAAAAAAAGAGGAGCCAGGGGAAGTTAAAACTTACAGCACAAGATATCACTTCTAGAAGCTCACTGCATAAATGTTCCAAGCTCAATTTTTTCACCAACGAATCAAAGATGACATGCAAGGAGGTAATACTGCCCACTGACTCATCTTTTAGACTTTGTTCATTGGGTGATGAACATAAAATTTGCAAGGCCTGCTTACTACGCTCAAATGTCCTTTCGAAAGTGGGAAAAAATCTATTCTCGGGTTCAGAAAATCTCTTACTGCAGGTACCCGTTTCATAAGTACTGAGAGATACATTTTTTACCAGTGTTTCTGAAATGAATTCATCTTCCAGTGATTTTTTCTGCAAGTTGTAAGAAACCAAATGTCAAATTTACCAGTCAATAGACTTAGATTTGATCATATCTCCAGCTGTTGATAAATGATAATTATGTTCTGTCAGCTTTATAGGTTTCAGAAATCAAGCCCAAGAAAGAACCATAATACCTTATCAAATACTTCGTTAAAATGACTGAGCAAAGTCTCTTTAACCAAACTTCTATCGGTATCCCGGTCGTTCAGGCCATCAAGATGCTTCTTAAAATCCTCTATAATCTGGAAATTATGAGACACCAATGCTTCCATTTCTCTTGAAACAACAAAAAGATAGGGAGAAGCCGGCACTTTAGTTATATCTCTAAATCGGCCGAGAAGATTATCATCCAGCAATTCCTGTTGCAAAAGGATACATCAGTATATAGTGAGAATTCGGTGAATTACCTAAACAGGCAATATAAAATAAAACAAGGATGATAAAAGCTCACTTTAGAGTTCTTAAAAATCGGAAAGAATTTCTCAACAGAAGCAAGGATCCCTCGTGATGAAGCTTTGACATTTTCACAAGTTTCTGAATGGGTGTGCTCAAATGTCCTCAGCAACAATAATTCATCGTGAGAAATAGAATACAAACTATCAAACAGTTGCTGCAATAACAAGAAATTATTATTAGCTCTACGATCGGGTAGAGAAGAAAGGAAGAATATTAAAAAAAAAAAAGAAAGGGGACAATTCAAGGTAAAGTTGAGAAAATACTTTCTGCTGCCACATGCACTTGAAGATGGCATCTTCATTTCTGACAACATTGGACATGCTGTAACAAATTCCATCATCTGAACTGGTGTAATTTGTATGCAAATTTTCCAGAATAGAAATGCATTCTTTAAAGCACTTCAGATGCTCAGCAAAAACCACAGCAGCAGCATGCTGCTTCTTCTGTATCTCAATAAGCTGGTAGACAAAGGAACCTGACCTCTCAACCTACAGTGAGAAAAAAAAAATCCAAAATGAACTACACATGATAAGAGATTCAGAGTTCCTCCAACAAAAAACAAAGGAAAAATACATAGATAGTGTTAAGCACCTGTTCAAGAGTAATATCTTTGTGAGAGTTGAGGCAAATCTGGCGCAGAAGCAGCACAGATGCTACACTCCTGAAGTAGCAATCAGTAGCTGCTTTCCACTCAATAATGACATGCTTGTCAGGTGAACTTTCAGATTTGCTCAAAGCACCAGTCAGCATCAAATGCTGCAACTCATGTGAGGGCTCGAGGAACCACCAAGATTTAGCTTGATTCTACATATAGCAAGTCATCATCATCAGAAAATAATAATAATAATAATAATAACTATAAAGAATCTGAGCAACCAAAAACAGTACAAACTATGGCACAATCATTTTTACCTCTGGGTCCACAGGCTTATGCCTAGACAACCCACTGCTCTCTAACAACTTCAGAAGTTCAGACAAAGCCCTCCTCTTCTGCTGACTCCTGTTTTCCTCCTTCCAGAGGTCACCGCAGTCCACAACAGTTCTAAGTATTCTCTCAAGTTTGAACCATACAGCATTCCACTCATCCTTAAATGAAAGACGAGCAGACTGGGAGGACGAGCATTGCCTAATGATTCCTGAAATCCCTCAAAAAATGTCAAGCCACAAAGAAATATTGCAAGCAATTACAAAACTTCAGATAATACAACGAAAACAAAAATTGAGAGTACTAATAGAGAGATGAAAATTCTATCACCTTCGGACAGGGAAGGTAGAACATTTAAATTGTGAACTTTACTCAGTTTTAAACCTCTAATAGCACCATCTGCTTTCTTTTTCCACTCAGCATGCCATTCAAACCTATAAATCAGATCCATCGCGTAATAGCTCAATAAAAAGACCCAAACTATGAAGATCAACGAATAAAAATTACTTAAACATAGAAAGAAACCTGTCTTTGATATTGCACAGGCCCTGTTCAGAAGAAGCATCAACCATGCTCGCATTTCTTTCCATATAATCACCGAGAAACTTCTGACTGTCGTCAGATTCAATTGTTTTTTTCAATTCAGCATCTTGGTTAAGAAAAAGCATAGCAGGCAGCTGCAGCAAATCCTGTGCGAGCAAAAGTATGAGGCAAACGTAAGTAGTGTTTAAAGCAGCAGGAATCTTGTAGCACATGGCCATGCAGAAAATGTAAAAAGAAAGTTCAAACAGGCAAACTTATATTTTTCTCATATGCTAAGTGAAAATCTTAATTGCATTACTTCATGCTCATTTGTGAAGTTTTTGAAAACAAAGAATACATTTACTGAAGATAGAAACAACTGACAGTTGCATCACTCACGTTGTACTTCTGTATGAGCTTCTTAAACTTCTGTCTGGTCCTCTTCGAGTTCTCTATGGAGAGAGAACTCTCAGGACGCTCCCATGCACATAATTTTAGTAGTTCCTTGAGCTCCTTCTCAATATTTTTTCGGCTAGCTTCTATGTGCTCCAAAATACTGAAGTCAAAGAACATGGTCACCAAGAGGGCAAAATACAGATCATTACGATGGAAAGTTAAAGTAACCATGCAGAGTTGGACTCACCGTGGTAAGAATTGCACATAAAACCCAATAACGTTGAATAAAATTTTCATCTTTTCCTCCTCGTAGCAGAACATATCCATAGTTTCTTTCTCAAACCAACTACATGGATTATTATACATTAACAAACGTTAAAAATAGATTCTTACGCAAGGAAAATACTAGCAACTAACTACATAAACCTAATGGTATACTGGTGTTCAAAGTTGAGAAATTTTTATGCTGCTGTGGCTTTCCACAAATATGTGAATAGAAACAATAAAGATTGACTTATTTGTATATCCTCTTATTTCACCGTGGATCAAAAATACTTTACTAGAATTTAGATATGCCACAGTATTAAAATCCTACCGTGGATCAAATTTTAGGCAATGACCAGTATATATTTGACCAATGAAAGCAAAAAGAAGCTGAAGGCGTCTTCTAAATTCACCAATGCTGGAACTTTGCATAAAATCCTCAAAACTGCAACTAATGTTGTGTTAGAAAGCAACTCCATTTACAAGGTAAAAAATTTCTAACAAAGCAACCATCCAGTTATAGTCATGTGAACATGTAGTTTGAGTATACCTTTGGATATTAGTACTCACACCAGACCAAACTTTCCCTAGAAGAATTGGATAAAGAGGAAACCACAACTGCCAAAAGAAAAAAAATCAAGTGCCATCATGAACTTTCTAATCAAAATGCCCATAAAGTAAATTATAAATTTAAATGCAGGAATAGATCAGTTTTCAAATCCATCAATCCTCCTAAAGCATGAACGTAGGAAATCTATTTCCCCAGCCCTCCAAATTACCCAAGCTTCCCAAGTCAATGTGTTGACGTCGACTTTACAAAACACTAAACAGTAATTACCTTTTCTGCATTAATATCATACTGATGCTGCACTTCATCAAGCAAGACCGGCCATGACTCAAACTCCAACTTTTGCCAGGACACCACCAGGACAAGAATAGCATCCAGTTGATCTGTAGGCAGTCGTTGAAAAATAAAAAAGGTAAATAGAAACAAATACCTGCATCCTTCCTCTGAGAACTACAAAAATAATCAAATAATAATTATTCAAAAAAAAGTAATGCTCTCACCAGAGATGGGAAATTTTGTTCCATTTTCTTGTAGTATCCGAATATTATTTACTAGAAATTGCAATCCTGAGAGAACCTTAATGGAACAAAAGTGGAGAGTAAGCCATTTTGTAAAGGGAAATTTTCAGCAGTAATTACTGCATATGCATGTGCTTGACTGGCCGCAAACACACATAAAGAAATGTGCAGTAAAATCCCCTAAAGAAGCGGTTCCATAAAACTAAACCCCTAATGCATTATACTATATAATGTTATTCTCATACACCAATAGAAAAATATATGATACCTTAGCTAGTGGCGTGCCCAATGGAATATTCAAGAGCATTTCAATGACACTTAAGATCTTCTGACGTGCATGATCATATTCCCATTCATGTATGAGGGAACGAACTCGTTGTTCAAGAGGATAAAGTAGTTTTGCCATCTTAGACATCTCCAAAGAATTCGAATCCTAACAAAGAATGGTTAACATACAGAGCACGCAGAACAAAAGTAATTCATAATGGGACAGTGAGTTGCAAAACCTTGTAAAAGTTATATCTGCGTGCTGACTTGTGAGATGAGACAAATTTCTGATCATGCTCCAAACAAAGACGTAACAAGTGCTCCGGTGCTAGACGAGCATCCAAATTGGACAAGAATGACCCTTCCAAACCTGAAAATCCAAAGTGGTGAGAAGAAAGATAAATCAGGGACAAGAAACCGCATGCACTGAAAAGATCTTTAAAAATTTCACCTCTAACTATTGTTGTTCCAAAAGTGTATGAGCCAAGGAAGGAAATGATACGGTCCTCATCAGAGATTTGGAAAGCACCCTGCTGGATGGAAGAAAATATGTAACAGCAGCAGTAAGCTTCTTTTTCGATACACAAGATCATGTCAATCGTGATTTTCAAATAGACAAAATTTTCATCTTCCAGACCATCGGATTGAGTGATACAAAGATGACAATAAAAAGGAACAGGAGAAGTAAGCTACTTTTACAAAATCAACTTTAGAGAGCAAGGTTGATTAGCCATGAAATGCAATCCATGATGTTTTGGAAAGAGTTTGAACAGAAACAAAATGCTACGTCTAACTGATGAAACATGGACATATTTCTTATGGACCGAGTTTTTTTTGATAAAACTTACACTTGTAACGAAGCCATTTAATCCAAATAACTGATCATGTACACGGACAACACTGTTCAAAACGGATTCGTCTATGAGATTCCATTCTTCCTCTGAATTATCTTGTTCCTCACAAGCATCCTCCTGCTAGATAAAATATTCCTTAGAACATTTAAGAATCTTTTCATTTACAAGCGGGAGAAAAAATGCAGAGAATATAACAAAAGGACATAGTGAATAGTACCACTATATGGCTAATTATTAAATAATTGCCCTAATCTTACCTTTTGTTCATCTTCCGCCACCAATTCCTTCCATTCCAGAAAACTTCCATTTGCCAATGACTTGCCAAGAGTTGATATATCAAGCTCAATAACATTCTCGATCTTAAATGCACGAGTCCTGAACTTGTACTGCTGAGAATCATCCTCCGTCATGTTAAACTGATTCTCCTTCATATTCTTCCAAAAATCTGCAAATATCATGAAGGACTCGTGCAAAATCTGATACAGAGCACAAATGAATTGTCAGACACCACAACTATAACTGTATACATAAATTAAATGAAAGAAAACATACCTTGAAAAATGCAGAATCCATTATATGTGAATTAGATACCGAATGTGTAGTGCGGAAAAGAATATTCTGATGCAGATAAGCTTTAAGCTGTGAACGAGAGACCTGTTACAAATAGGGTAACATTCCAATCAGGTACAACTTGTAACTCATGTAGATACATCATCTTAGATTGCAAATTAAGAAGGGACAAAAGTTGGACTTGAACTGTGAAATAAGTGTAACCCAGTAAATAATGAAAATTTCTAAACATCATTACCTCAGGCTGGTTTCTATACAATAAATCCAACGTACGTGATATACCAACATCTTCAGCCCAAAAGTCCACATAGATTTCTAGCTCATAAGGTGGAAACCCAGGCTGCTCGCTTTTCAACTTGATTGATTTTGTTTTCGCTGGAGATGTCGAAGGAAACCTCATAAAAGTATAAATTGATTCCTGCCAGACTCTTTAAGTCAGCCACTGAGATAATAAAGAGACAATCTTAAAAATAGAACAACTTCAGAAAGACATCATACCACATCCATTATGTTTTTCTCAACTCTACTGATTAGAGAGAAGCCCAATTTTAATTCATATACTGCAACCTGAACTGGTTGAATAAAGTCAATGTACTCTGGGTAGTTGACTGATAATTGTTCAATGAAGCGGGTTGCTGTTTTCTGGAGGGACAGAAGGGCGGACAAAAAAAATCAATAACAAACAGAGATAAGTTTCTGAGACACAATGAACCACGAAAGCTAAAGAAAGTAATAATACCTGCCAGTCATCACAAATCTTCTTGTCCATGGATTTGATGTCAGTCCATAAAAACTTAACGCGCTCGAGAAACTCATCACACTCATGTTTTAAGTTCTTAAATTTCCCATAGTCAGAGCGGAATACAATCTAAGCACACATTAAACACCATATCAAAAAATAAAGAACAAAATTCATTATTTTTAGGCAAGGAAAAAATTCTACACAATTTATCTTTTTTGCAAGATTAACTTATAAAGCAAGTCGATTCTCTGTAGTAAATAAGTTCAAAATAATAATAAGCATGAATGACGTGAACATGGGACAATCACCAAAAAACCTCACTCTCAAAACCATTCACACCCCTCCAAGTAGATGGAGAAACTTCAGAATGTGGCAAGCCTTCATATTCCAGTGCAAACAACAGTGGACTACAAAGTTGATTATTACGTAAATCTATGCAATGCAAAATTCATAACTTCTAATCATGTAGCATGTCATAAAACTCTAACAAATAAACTGCAAAATTTAAAGATAGGCACCTTTCTTTGTAGTTTTCTCCTTTTATCTTCAAGGTTCTGCAATGCTTCTTTCTTATCATCTTCTCTTGTAGAAAGTCGTCCTGCCAAATAGTTGCACTCTTGTCGCACCTATTGTCATTTGAAAATAAACTACATATTAGAAACATACATTCATCATCTTGCCAAGAAACAATTGATAAATGCAACGTTAAGTCCATCTTTTTAACTTTTCATCCACAACTGGTATATACATGCACAAAGACACATCTGAATCGCAAGCATTTGATGGCAAAAAGATGTCATGTGATACCAGGATATATGTGCACAAACACACATCTACATGCTTATATTTTTTTTCCAAACGATGTACACGTATGACTGGGGGCATATATATTATTACATTTAACTAACTTCTTGTTCTTCGAAAGAATTGACAGACACAATATAAGTTCACTTAAAAGAACTGAGCAACGGTAACAAATAAATAAAATCTCCAAGATACCTGGATTTCAAGTTTAAGTGAGGATATCTTATCAGCTAACTGTGAATTCTGGTAATGGTGTTTCATTACTGGATCCAAATCATCACAGCTAAGCAAAAGATTCAAGCGCAATAACCCAAGGTGCAACCAAGCATGGCCAATATCAGAGATGGAGTCTATAAAAACAAGAAACACAAAGTCGACATAGTCAAATAAGCAGGAAAAATCAAAGAGGAACCAAATAATATCCTACAGTGAAAATAGATGCAACTTCTAAGACCATTAAAATACAAGCACATAAATATTTCCTTAAAAGAAAATTCAAAAGCACCGAATATCTCTCTCTCTCTCTCTCTCTCTCTGTGCATATTTATATATATATATATATAACGACGGTGTCCGAAACTTTGCCCCAACTAATCCACGAGATCCATGCAAAGCACCCCCTACACATGGATCGGAGGGTGTGGCCGCAAGGAATTTATAGCACTCAATGGAAATCTAACCTTGGACTTGATGCTTCATGTGGCACTAAGTCCAAGTGATTCAACACTGAGCCAAACCCTTAGGGTTATTCAAAGGCACCTATTTGAAAACGTAAATCCTACATTTTCCTAATTGGGTGCATATTTCAATTCTTAATTCATTTGCAGGGGAAATCAATTGGTATGTGAACAGCTTTAAAGAAAATGATCCAAACCATTCAAAAATCTATAAGCTGATAATATTGAGTAGAAATATAATCACCAGTAGATGAGCACTCATGATGTAGCTCCCTGAGCAGTGACTCAATAATATCCGTTGATGTTTTCAAACCTTGATGACTTGAAGACAAAATTTCAGATTTTATCTCCTCAAGCTTTCTATTAAAGCTTTCTCTCTGCACCACGAAAAAGTATCAAGTGAAATGGTAAATAATGGACTAGGCAGGAAGCTACTATCTTCTTCCAAACAAATATATCATGCTATAAATATTGCATATTGTTCAGTATCTGTGGACACACAACACCTCCTATATAAATAAGGTAAACAAACTAAAGTGGAAACAAAAGCTACTTGTTCCTTTTGGTGTTCATTGAGGTGAATTATGGAAGAAAAAATGGAACAAAAATACTTTGGCATCTAGTTGCGGTTTTTGTTAAACAAAGTTCATTAGACCTCAGGTTTTTTTTTTTAATAGGAAAAACCTTTTCATTGATCAAAAATCAATTACAAGGAAGGAGGATGAGAAATCCTCAACAACAAAAAGACAATAGAAAACAAAAATAGTCCACAATGGTTTTCATTAGACCGCAGTTTAAAAACTCAGTATTGGGATTTAGATTTTAGGGAATAATAGTACAGCAATTTATTACTAGCATAATCCTTAATGTATTTGTTCAGTTGTTCTTATATTCTCCAACAAAGACAATTAAATTAAATACAACTTGATACAAAAGCCTTCTCAAATTGAAAATTCGCATAAGAATAGCTAACATGACTTTACACATACATTCTTTAACTCTATGAAATTCTTTAGAAGAATTTATTCTAAATGTATTCTCGGGCAACCTTCACTAAATAAACAAATATAAAAACTAAGTACCTCAATCTTATTTGTCAAGAGATTACGGACAAAAGATTCCATGCCTTTAAACTTATCAGCTTCAAAGGCTTTTTTGTGTGCATTTATAATCTGAAAATAAAGAGAGAAAACAGGACTAAATAAAAGACACCAAAGAAAAACAACAAACTAATTTGAATCTAAAAAGGTCAACAACCTGCCCAAAAAGACACCGCACAGAAGATGAAAGAAAACCGAGTAATTTTAATCCAGGTGAAAGGCAACGCCAGAGATTACATGACACTACTTTAACCTTCAAGAAGCCCTCAAGATAATCCCTAACAGGTGTGGGACTTTGCCTGAAACGAATAAAGAGGGAGAGAATACCATAAAAAACCTATTTTACATTTATAACTAAGAAACCAGATAACATACAGACAAATAAAACATAAGGACCACTACAAACGTTCATGTATCTGTGCATGTCATGCTTTACTGGCGTCGTGCATGGAAAATAATATTATAGCAATTTCTAAAGCATAAACATCTTACACTATCTCGTTAACGGTATTCATCATTACAGGATGAACAAGCATATCAGGTACTGGAATATCATAACAATTCCCCTCCAATTTGGTAACAAAATCCTCCTGGGAGATATTACTCAAATCCTGCAAGGTTGAAGTCATTAAACCAAAAACATGATATTAACACTGCTTTGCAAGCAGGAGACGCATAACATATAATGTTACACTTCATCGACGTTTATTATATATCTCTATATATATTTGTTGTTTATGCACGTGTGTTTTTATATTGGTTCTTTTTTTTTTTCCTTTTTTCTCTTTTTGTTAATAAAATTAACCTTAACTCTAATAGTTTGGCACTTGGTTTATTAAAATGCTAATTTTTTATTTTATTTAGTCAAAATATAAAATCCAGTCCTATCCTAATATTGCAGTATCAAATATAGGAATGGATTAAACAAAATGCAATCCTATCCCTTCCTATAAATTCCAATCCAATCCCCTAATATTTTCCTATCCAATGTTGTTCTATATTGCACACCAAATGGGCCCAATAGTTGATTATACCTGGACAGAAACAGCATGATAAATCCACAAAGATTGATGCCACCAAAACCACATCTCAAGCACAAAACTTGCAACTTTAGCCTTCACTGCAAATATAATAGAAGGTGTGAGAGCACTGATATAAGAAAGATATAAGAAAGAGGCTCAACAGCAAAGCGAAGGGAATTACACTGACCAGCATCAACTAAATTCCATGCATCAAGTATCCACAGAAGTTTTCTATGTGGCGAAAACATTTGTGGAGGTCTTGAAGAGCAGACCAATGAAAAATTCAACGCAGCCTCCAGATGTTTAGATATATTAGTTAATTCCTGTGGGTAAAGAAAAAAGGCTTTAGACCGTGAAATGCATATTAAAAATTAAAATTAAAAAAAATGATCATTTAACTTTCATTTAGCCTGATACAACTCGTTTGAACATATGGTTTACTGCCAACTGTAAACCTGTTTTTCATCGTTGTTTACAGGACATTTAAATGGCTTATCCGAAAAGTTCACATGCGCCACCAGTGCCTTGATGTAATTATTGAAGTCGAACAAAGTATGTGAGTAATCTAACCAACTTTTTTTTTTTTTAAGGTAAAGTTACCAGGTTTAATTTTCCAGAATCAACCAAGAGAGCACATGACAGCTCCTGAAGCAACTCCATATCCAAGTAGAAGCTTGTAATGTCAATCAAAGGAAGAGTATGATGCCAATTATCAAAACCAGATTTGTGGCACAATATCTCAGCAGGGTAAGAACAAAAAGCAGATGAATGCTCTTCCAAGACTTCCAGCTTGTTATGCCCAAAAATATTCCCACAATCAAGTTTTGTGAGTTCAAAGCATTTTTTAAGCTCCTGCATAAAATAGAATAAATATATTGTCGTCCATGAAAGTTAATAGGAAGAAAAATACTTTTAGTAGTAAAGACAATGAATGAGAAATTCAAAGCTACAAAAAGGGTGCTGACCTCATAATTTTCGTTCAACTGCTGAATAGCATCCTCTTCACTCGAAATAATTGGCAACTTAGAAATACCTAGAAAATTAAACATTGCAAATTATAAATACACACATATACATATTTGTGTGTGTGTGTGTGTGTGTGTGTGAATTAAGCCATCGTCTCCAACTTAAAAAAAGATAGTAGGAGAAGAATGCAGACTACCTTCCACTGCCTGGATGCGAAGTTTGGAATTGAATGTCGCAACAATTTCACTCATACAATCACCTAACAAAAATTAAAGGAAAGAAAACAGAATAGAAAAGTGAATTTCAAATACATGGTATGGTATCTTCCCAAAAAATAAATATAACATAGATTCCATACAACCATACCAGGGTTTTCTGATCCTGCCTTATCCTTTCTGCATATAATTGATTTTGTCTTTGTTGGCCAAAGCAACTCACAAAAATCCAAAAGCTGAAGCAGCTTGTGAAATAAATCAGCGGATGATGGCAAAACAGGATGACCACCATAAGCCCACAGCAAGGACTTCTCTGAATGTGGACGCCAAGAAAAAACTTTCTCCGGATTCTGGCTCTCCTATGCCAAACAATGTAAAAATTCATCAAATTCACAATCCGTTATAGGAGGAAGAGAAAAGGAAGAATGTTATAGCTTACCAGCAGATGTCGAACAGCTTCTGGACAGATATGCTTTAATTTTGCAGCTTTCTTCTGCAATGAACGCCAAGGAATCAACATTTGCCCCAGGTCTTCTCTTGGATTTTTAAAATTCTCCACATTAACAAGTCTTTTGACACCAGTCCAAAATAGCTTGTGGTCTTCTAGAATATTTTCATATGTTTCGATGATAGCATCAAATGATTGAGACTCTACAACATTGTCATGTGGAAGTTTCTTCAGGAAGTCGTCCTCCAAAATCTGCAGAGATCTTAACATACCTTTGAAACGGACTTTCTTGATATTAACAGTGTGTTCCCGCTCATCAGTCCATTGTTTATAAGTAAGCTTCAAAAGGTGCACACAGTTAATAGCATTACAAAGGAACTTCTTCCTTTTATCATCCGTAAAGATCTCATCAACCAACTCAACTGATAGTATTGGTGTTGAAAACCTTTTAGAATCATCTAGCTTTTCCAATAGCTCATTGAAGCGGCGAGACATGTCCTTCCAAATTGGATGCTCCATAATCTCTTTAATTAAATTGGAGAACCGAGATAACAATTGGAACTTAGGACTAAACTTGCTAAACCACAGAAGATATAGCCTGAGATCAGCCTCGGGGGCCTGTTCAATTGTCCAGTTGGCAGCAAACAATAACTTCTTTTTAGCCACTTCAAAGTCAAAATTGTCCCTGAGGTTTGAAGTCGGCAACTCTGGATCACCAGGGAACATGAATTGGCATAACATCTTAGCGGTAGAGTTCTGTTTTAATTTGTATGACGCACATTGAGCAGCCAAGTAGTTAACATACATGCAGTTCTGTTTCATAGTACACTCTCTTGAGGATAACGCAAAATCCCTCAACTTCAGTGGATTTGGCCATCCTCCAGGCAAACACAAAGACGGTGACAGTAACATGCAAGATCCAAATAATCCAGTAACTGATAAATAAGCATCTTTTGCATGGCTAACAACAGTTTTTTGTTCATCTGCCCCACCAAATGATGAAAGATATATGTGCTCCCAACTTGTTTGAAGGCTCCAGATAGGCTGATTACCCATTATGATAAATTGCTGAAACAACTGAACCCAGCGTGAAAGTTCAAGATATGTTATTGAAACACCAAAACGGGGGCCTTCCTTTCTTGCATAAACATGTGCTTTGGACATGGCTTGCACCAAGCTTTCAATGGGAATACCTGAGAGAACAAGAAATCTGTTGATGTCTTTCAGTTCGAATTCATCACACTTAAATCCACTAGACTCGTCCGGTAACCAACATGGCTGCATCAAAAATATTTCAACTCCTCTATTTCGCATTGCTCGGGACACTTCACCAAAACTAGGATTAACAGTAAGGAACATGCGGAAATTAGGGTGTGGATGGAGAATAACCGGCTTTCCGTCAACAATACCACACTCATTTATTGTAATCGATCCTGATGGCTCCACCAAAGAGTTGATCCTATCAAGAACCTGTACACAATTTTTTGAGAAAAAGTCAGATGACAAATAAGCAAATTTTTTAAGTTGTACGCAGCAAGTAGTTAATAAAATGGGATATAATACAAGATGAACACAGTACGAGAGAAGTCATGTTTAGAGAAGTTTACTTACTGTCGGATTACAGCAATTTGCATTCTCTAGCACAATCCATTCTCCACGTTCTATGGCCTTAACTAACAATCCTGGAACCCATTCAAATTTTGCTGAAAATGACCCTTTCATATGGCCTTCTAGAACCTTATCAATAGTCCTCGTGGCTCTATCAGTTGTCCTCTTGGCTCTATCAAATTCTTCATCTGACCAAGGTACGCTTGTTTTATTTTTCTCCAGAATCAACTCAAATTGTCCTATGATCTCCTTTAACAGAGTCAGAGAAACAACAAATCTCTTCCTATCTTCCTCGTTATGAGAAGTAAAGCATGACAGAAAATCATTGTTTATGCTGGATGAAAAAGCAAACCATTTGGCGGTAATATTTTCACTGTCAAAATATTTCTTGGAATAACAATATTCATCAATATAGCACTGCATTTGAGCAACAACAGAGCGGAAGTTCCTAATAGCATTGTATTGCTCGAAGCATCCAAGTATTTCAGATATATCCGTACCAGATGAAAGATGTAATTCATTTAGTACATTGCCGGTGAGCTCTGCCAGTAACCTAATCAATGAAGTCTTACCAGATGATGCTGGGCCAACTAAAACACACAGCCATTGATGTTTTACACATTGCGCTACAGCTTCCAAACTTTGACGAATTCCGGGCAAAATTTTTAGCGAACTGCTATAAACTTTAGCTGAATGAACAGAATTTCTTTCAATGGCAGTATTGCCAACAATCAAATATCTTGGATCAAGTTGGACTCGTGGGGAAGGATTTATACATGGCTTCACTTCAAAAGTCAGCTCATACAGATGAATCACCTGTCTGCGATCAGCTTCAGTACGCATCCTTTGAACGTAAACTAAGTCAAGGAAGCAATACTCCTTTGTCTTGTCAGGTGCACCTAAATGGTTAGAGTAAATCTTAGAAACCCAGCATATCACCCGAAAACTACAATAAGTTGCTAGAAACCAAATAGTAAAGATAGTGAAGTATGATCATACCCACTATGATTTCACATGATCGTATCACATCTCGCAGGTTAAACTCCCATGGAGTACCTTCTTGAGCAAACTTATGATACAACATGGTGTCCTCATACAACTTCTTATTGAATGAAATTAACTTTTCAAGTAAATCCACAGGTATTGATGGAAAGCATGATTTACATATGGATTTATAGTCCTCATCAACCAACTCATCCACGTAAACCTGCAACAAGAGACACAATTAATAATTATGTCCCTATATTGAGCACAAGCCTGAACAACTTGAATTCAGCGCCAAAAAAAAAAAAAGTACCTTGGCAAAACGGTTGAGAAAGGATTTAGGCAGGCCTTTTCTACCACCCCCTTGATAAGTAGGATTTTGACAAGCAAAAATTCTGAAGGAAGATGAACAGTTGAATTTACGACCAAGCTCTGGGATAAAAACCTCAGCTCGATGATCCAGAATAGCATTCAAACCCTAATAAAGATTTAATAGGTTCAAAGTTTCAGAAGGTAAAGGTGCATAAATCGATGGAAAGAAATAAGTAGAAAGTTATGACAATGCCTCTAATACAGATTGTGGAGCAAGATTCAGCTCATCAAGCAAAACCCAGGAACCCTCCTCTAAAGCCTGCAAAATTAGCATACAAGAGAGAGAGTGTGTTAAGACATCCCTCAAGTACATTAGGACAATAGAACTCTCAAGATTAGTCTTTCGTTTTACCTGCAATAGGATCCCATTGGACCAGGCAAACTTCATTCCATCGTCACTCTCAACTGGTAAGTCCGATCCCAGTAAGTCCATCATATCAGTCTATGCATAAGCATCATAAACGAAATCAGTCAGGGGAAGATAGAGGCAAAAACAGAATAAACAGTGAGACCATGAGAAAGTTGAGGAGCAGAGACCTGCTCAGACAAATTTATCCGTACAACTCTGTGCTGAAAATATTTACCCAGTGCAACAATTAAACTAGTCTTCCCAACACCTGGGCTACCTTCCAGGAGAACTGGAACACATTATGCACATGTCAGTTAAGATTGTTGACAATCAAGCTTTTAAGGTCATTCACAATAACACGAACTAATGGTTTAGACAAATAGAAAGAAGCACTAAACTTTAAGGCCTACCAGGCTTTGGAAGCTGCATAGCACGAACTAAACGACGTGCATTTCTGTGGGTAGTTGGTGCTACGAACTTGAAATTTGAGGATCTGTGAAGATCAGGAGATGCAGGCAGTGGACCTATGTGACAGAAATATTCAGTTTTAGTTTGGGCTTAACTGATAAAATCTTCAAGGACTTTCCCCTTTCTTTGCTTTCTTCTTTGCCATTGTGATTCATTTTATTAGTAAGAGCAGGAAGTTTTTTGTTAGAGAGAGAGAGAGAGAGAGAGAGTTGGAAGCGAGGAAGGGAGACGGCCATAGGACTTTTGTTAGAGAATAGACCATGCTCGAAAACAAAATCTAAAACATGATACTGCGACCGCTGATAACAAAGTGATAAAGAAATAACAAGACAAAGTCACAGTGCATGAACATACCTTTTTCAATGTCAAAAGGACAAAAGATTTTGTCAAATTGCATTATGTCACCACTAAAAACATTTTTTGTGTCAAGGTCCACCCAAGCATCATGTTGCACTACCAGTTTTGAAAACGTCGAATTTGCATCATCCGCCTGTATTAGCAGACACGGGAATCAGACAAGGATAATTGTAGATGAATCAAGAAATCTTAATCACAGATTGTACACGCTCCTTTTGGATTTACATCATTTCCTACATTTTTGCTCTCTTCTAATGCTATAGCTTAAAAAATCCTAGAATTGCTCTCAACCAGAAAGAGACAATTATATGGGAGGGGGAATAAAGAAACAAAAAAAAAATACTAGAAAAATAATTAAAACTGCAGGAGTTACTATTAGAAATTTCCACGAAAAAGTGAAAAGTAAACACAGACATCTACACTAATAACAGCTATGTACTGCAGACCCCAACAAGAAGGGAACACTTAAAGGAAGCATGTATTTTACGAAGAGAATAAGTGGAAGAATATTTAGAGATAAACATATGTAGAAAAAACCTTTAGTTGCTCCAAAATGAAAGACACACATTGCTTCCCCAGTTCTCCAGCGTCTGCTTTTGATATTCCAGTTCCTGATAACAGAAGGTAACGATATTAAGCAACTCATCACTTCCATGTCTAAAAAGTTTGACTGACACATGTTGTAAAGAAACGGCACCATAAGGTGCAAATTTTCCCCTAAAATATATATATATATATTATACACAATTTTTCGGTAATATAAAACGATCAAAGAGAATGGGATGTTCTTGAACACTTTGTCAGTTGAAGCCCACAGAGAAATAAAAAGGGTAGCAATGTACTAATTTACTAAATTCAAAAGATGAACTGATACAATCAAAATCCGTCCAGTCAAAACAGGCATAATGATTTGTAGGCTAGCTCAGGGCAAATAAAGGATGTAATTAAGCATAAACTGAATAGAGAAACCCGAGAAATCCTAAAAACACATACAAATATAAATTGCCAATGATAATTAAGCATAGCTTAAAATTACGTAAATCCAACCAGAAAAAAAAAAATAGCGTCTGCTAGTTTGATGCTTATAATTGCTCCGAACATACTGGATCCGAATGTTTGATAAATTCACAAGAAAAAAAATAACATATGTTTTGTCAACCAGAAACCAAACGAAAGTTATAAAAAGTAGAACGGACAAAGATAAGCTGAACTAAGAATGCACCTAAACTTAATCCATTGAGCAAAACAAGGAACAGGCCATGACAAAATGCATTCTTGGCTCCCAGTTTGCCCTCAGTCTTATTCATAAAATCAACCCATGAAAGAAGATCTCTGACAGTGAGCACTTTTCCTGTCTGTAAACGGCTGAACCACTGAAAAACAACAAATAAGAAACAACAGCTCAGCAAATCAGTAACCAAAAACATAAAAAGGAACCTTTAGTGGAAGCTGAAGAGGAAAATAACCCATACAGAAATTATTATCTTACGAAGCCCAGACAGATAACTGAAGACCAATATTTTTTACAACCAAAAATGAAAAATAAATTCACACTAAATCATGACTCCCAATTCCCAAGAGATAAACATACATTTACAGATAGCATGGCTCTTAACACCAATAAGCAAAAGAAAATAATATGGAAGAAAAATTTATTCCATAAATGTAATATCTAAAAGGCATATGTCCATGCCTTGACTTACAACCGGTACATCTACAATGACTTCATTCTAAAATCAAGGGACTCAAAAATCGTCCCAGTTTAATCACTTCCACACACGAGAGAGAGAGAGGGGGGAGAGAGAGAGAGAGAGAGAAGTACATACTTCCCAAAAACTCAACATGGGATCAACAATGCCTGAAAGCCTTGAGGACAACCTGCAAATGTGAAAAGAAGAAGATAAATAAAGAGAAAAATGGTATATACCATCTCCGAACCTCCAAAAATACACAGCTCAAATTTACATACCTCTGCAAAGCAATTGATCTAAGTTCATCTAAATCAGAAACAGGAAGTACCCATATCTCAGTAAACCGATTACGGAGAGCTGGAGACAGTTCCTTCTTGCCAAAATCACCACCAGGGTTCATTGTTGCAAGCAATAGAAATTTTTCATCAGCAGTTACCTTCTCCAGCTCAGGGCCCCCCTTTTCAGTTAGAGACTGCAAACAGCATGGTAATTCAACGATGCATTAGACAGACGGAAACAATCAATTAAATTGTCATAGTACACACGAATACCTCAAAAGAAGCAATTACCCAAACGATGAAAACAAAATGATACTATTTGACATCCTAGTTGAAGCATTACTTAATCCTAGCTTCGTAACATAAACCAGACAAGAATTGAAGCACATCTCACCAAAGTTCTTTCTGTCTCCAGTACACTGTTCAATCTTTCAATTACACTATCATCAGCCAACGAAATCTCATCCACCAGAAAGAGATCACCATTTTTCATTGCATTAACAAGAGGCCCATCTTGCCACATGAAAACAGTCTGCCACTTCTGATGCAGCCCAGAAAGGCTGTCTATTACGATTTGCAGTTCCTTTATCTTATCTTCATAAGAGACACCAATTTGTGGAATTAATTCTTGTTTGCACTTTTTGATCATTTCTTGCAGTACAGTCAAAGTTGAAGAGGCTTGACATATGTCTGAAGAAATACTCTGAAGCAAAAAAGACACCGAAAGACCAAATTACTCTCTAAGAAAGAAGTGATGTAATTAGGAAGGAAAATGTTAAAGAAAAAGATGATGTCATACAGAATCTGGGTTACAGCGGTTAAAAGGATCCAGTGTGACCAATGCTTTAAATTCCTCAATTTTTTTCGCAAATTCTGACATCAACTTCGACCTTTCTCGAATGGGATAAAAACCCTGTAAAAATAGGTCATCAAGATTATACTCCAAAGAGCACTGACATTGAAATGACAATAAACAAAAGGGTAAAGAATTCGTTTAGTCCTTGACCTTTTTACGAAGTTGTGATTTTGTCCTAAAAAAAAAAAAATTTTTTTTTGGTGACTAAAAGCACCCTAAACTCTTTAAAAGAGTGCAAAATTGTTCTTTTTTACAAACAAATGTTAAAAATTAGATTTAAAGGATCACGTGGATGACACCTTTGAGTTGAATCATGTAATTTTTTTCCATAATTACCCCCAACTAGCAATCCATGTGTGTATTCACGTGATAATTTCTGCTAAATATTTATCGTCTACAAACAAAAAGATCATTTGGCACCTTTTTAAAGAGTTTAAGCAGCTTTTAGTCACAAAAAGAGGTTGGAAGCCAAATAGCAACTTCATAAAAGGTCAAGAACCAAACAAGAAATTAATCCTAAGCAAAAATGGAAAACATAACAAAACTAACCCCAATAAAATCTGAAGTTTCGGTGTACTGATGGCAGTTCAATATATGTAAGTTAGACTTCAAACAAGAACTCAGTAATTGACACACGGTTGTCTTCCCTCCCCCTGTTTCACCCACAAGAAGTACAGGCTCCTTCGCACGATAGCAACGCTCCACAAGAAAATACAATCTCTGCATACTTTTAGTCCAAGTGATACTGCATTGAAAGAAGTCGTTAGTGTATCAACCAAATGTCAACCAACGACAAAGACTATTTCCGAACCATTACAACTCTCTGAGTTCATACCTTTGCGAACCCACCATGACTCCAGCTCCAACAGAGAAATTCTAAACAGGAAGTCCAACAAATTACGGAACATTAGAAGTTACATCTCAAGATATTTTGAAATTATTGAATGCACATTTATTTTAATAGAAGGTAAAGAGATGCAACAAAATATTAAAGAAAAAGCTGGAGACTGACTTTATTAACTGACAGAACATATATTGCACTTATGAATGAAAAACAATATATTACATTCCAACCATCCGATACACACAAACAAATCAACGAATCCTGTGGTCATACTCAAGGCGACTACCCAGAGTAAACAAACAAATGAGGAAAGACAAAAAGAAAGAGAGAAACCACTATCCTTCTTTTGCTAACACACAGTATGTTGAATAAATTAATTATCTGGTAAAATAATCATATGCATGACAAATTACGGACTTTTTCAAAAAGGATAGAAACGATATATACAAAGCATAAGAAAATTTGCAAGGACCATGAGAATACCTTATTGTATAAGTCATTTTCAACTAATTTAACACGGAGATGTTTCTCCAAAACTTCTCGGACAACAGATTTCTCGCTTTCTTCTCGCAGCCTCTCTGCCAAAAGATAATAACCATCTCTGGCCAGATCATCTGAAGAACTCCCATCAAGTTCCCTAAATCGATCAGCCCAACGAAATAAGTCACGTGGAGTTATGTACCCGTGTTTTCCAGCAAATACTTTGCTTCTCTGCCTGTTCAACTGCAACTCCTTCATGACATCAACCATTTTCTTGGCATAACTGCCTGGTATCCTACACCTTTTCTCTATGATAGTACTTAACTCATCTTCCGGAATCTCTTCCACATGGATCTCTACAAATCGGTTCCTAAATGCACGAGAAAGCATTTTCCGGCCTCCATAGACAGTAGGTGGATTTTGAGTTGCAAAAAGCATAAAATTGGGATTTGCTGGGATTGTTTTTTGCAATTCAGGCACAAAAAGCTCTCTATTGTCATCTAACAGACGATTCAATGCTTCAAGAACATCAGATGGAGCCAAGTTTAGCTCATCCAGAACAATCCAACTACCATTTCTCACAGCCCTAACCAATGCACCTTCATGAAAGACCAGTTTCCCACTAGCATCCGTTATATACGTACCCAGATATTCCTGCAAATCAGTGTGTTCATGATTATTGATTCTAACAAACTCATGACCTGTTAGAGTAGCAAGATACCGAACAAGGCTAGTCTTTCCACTAGATGTGGGTCCCTGCAAAAGTACAGGATACCTTTTGATCAAAATTGCACGTGCCACATTTCTTAGATTTTCCCTCACACTTCCAGTTAAGATGTAGTTTTTTGTAAATTCGTCTTTATGCAGCTCCATCTGCATTTTTGTGACTCCATTTGCACGCAAATAATCATCAAAAGGTACATGAGGAGGAATTTTCTGTCCTAGTAAGAAAGACGATATCATCTTATCCATTGTCTCGGCACTTGGTCTGTCCAGCAAAGTTTGGAAAAACATGCAGAATCCATCATATATTGCTCTTTGAGAAACTTTTGATCCACCAGGAGTTGTTTCAGCCTTCCTTGTATATTCTAATGCACGGTAAAGAGACCTTAAACTATATTGTGGTTTTTGATTAGCTCCATCCTGCAGCTTTTCTTTTGCACTTTCTTTTGCTTTTTTGTAGAAGCACACTATCTTATCTGCCAAGTCTTTAGCTGATTTGTTGTTGCCCAAAAATTGATTGACAAAAAGAGTGAGGTCTTCAGGATCTAGAACATCATCAACAAAATATTCCGTAAATCTGCTCCGTAAAGAGAATGGTAGATCTCTCTTCCCAGCATCAGTTGCAGGATTCATACAAGCAAACAAACGAAAATTAGGATGTCGATATATACAATCAACATCTCCTCTTTCAGCCAAACAGAGTGAACTATTAGCTCCTTCAAGAACACCACTAATTCTCTGCAGAGTCTCTGGAGGAGCCAAATTCACCTCATCAAGCAAAATCCAATAACCATTTTTTAGTGCGTTTATGAAAGCCCCTTCTACAAATGAAAATATAATTCCAGATGAAGCAAGAACTTGGTGACAGGCGGTTTCAAGATTCCCAGCAAAATTCTCCCAAGACTTAATTCTTTCCTCATCCAATGGCTTCTTTCGCTTTTTCCCAGGTTCTGCCAGTCCCTTGTCAAGTGACTTCTGGAAAAAATCAACACCTTTCCGAAACCCACTTAGTAATGATTTCCACTTCTTCTCATTAAAATGCTTTTGCAAACGCAAGAGAAAATCACTGTTGGCCTGAAAAAGCAGCCATGTTATAGTTAGCTAAAACAGTACAAAATAAAAATGTGCAAGACGCATATCAAACACAAAGTACCTTCTTAGAAAATGTCTTCTTGAAGAGGTCTTCAAACTCATTGTACAGAGGCAAGCATATAAACTTAGCATCCATAGGCTTAAACCCCCCTAATAAGTCAGCAACGTCACTTTGCTGACTCAAGTTCTGGAGCAAAAAAAACACGGACATTAAGAATACCTTTAAGAAGACAACTGCAGCGACCAATTACAGTAGAAACAAACAAAAAAGAGGAAAAGAGATCCTAATTAAAATTACCAGAACTATTAATTTCTGACCAAGCCTCTGAGCCAGATCCTGTACAAGTGTGGTCTTTCCGGTGCCAGTTTCCCCAACCATGAGAACAGGCTCATTATACTTAACAGAAGCAGCTAGTCTCTCAAGCAAATGAAGAGAACTACGGATCTCAACAAATGATTTGCTTTTTGCACGGAACTGCAAAAGTACATGAAAATATAAATATGGAAGCTTAGAATGGAGATAACTGAAAGCAGGAGAATGCAAGGCAAGAGGCTCTACTAACGGTAGTTTGGTGTTTAAGAGGTTCAAGAGTAACTCGACCAATTCTAATTTCTGCAAGTGACTCCTGCAGCACGCTCAAACAGTGAGAATTACATCATGTCACCTAGTCATACAACAAACGATACTGAGTTCTAAAATCTGGGACCTGAATTATAGGTTTATTAGCAGGATACAAATCCTCTCCAGTAATTTGAGGCACGTGCCACAGCTCAGCAATCTTGCTTCTTATATTCTTGCAAGTGTCAGGAACTGGTGAAAAGGCTGCAAATATATCAACTGCCTAAAATCACAAGATAAAGGATCAAAAGTTGCAACATCATAGATCAATCATCAGCATGACATGAAGGACAATGACAAAAAGAAGCCTGCAGACTAAGTTAGAGACCTCTTGACAGATGCAACGGCACTCATTGGCTGACAAACTGTTCCCAAAAAAGCTAAAACCCAGCCTATCGACACGCTTGCACCATTTAAGTAGATCCCTGCAATCAAGATTCAAATATCCAGACATAAAAAATAAAATAAAAAAGTTACAAACAAAAATCAGAAACAATAACTCCAATTACCTTAACGAGAACCTGCTTAGATACCCAGCAGAATCCGAGTTTGCGTAATGAACTCCATCAAGTTTACTTACCTCCTCAAAAGTTTCTAGAAGTAATATCATCTGTTAGTCACAGGAAAATGTGTCTTAATCTGAAACAAATAGTAAGGTAATGTAACAAACTTCTTAGCCGCTTGGCAATAGGTTCCAGCCTTGGATAACTTGCTTTCACTATATCTTCCAAGTCCACCTCTTTTGGCTTTCCAACCATCACTCTCCTCCAAAAAACAGAGAGTGACCCCCCTAGCACAAAAGTTTCCTCACATTTAATCAACAATATACATTAAAGAACAAGATACATTCATGGAGAGAGGGGGAGAGATTCTATGCCAACTTAAAAAGAAAGTGTGAGAAACCGTGTAATTAGGGAAGGCTGTAAATTAGTCATAGAATCCTTAGGTAATCAGTCTATTTTAGGCTCATTCTATTTTTGGTAAATTCATTTATTCTAATTATGAGAGATTGTATTAATTGTATAGTTGACCCTAGGCAATACTTGGCTATTTAAAACTATGGTGATAGATCATTTGTACACCGAAAAATTATTCAATTTCAGAAACAGTTTTTCTTCCATATTTCTTGGCAGTGTTTAGGATTACTTTTCTTTCTATTGTCTTTTACGGTATCAGAGCGAAAGAAGATAATAGAAATTTGATAAGTTAACCATGTCTGGAGTAAGCGATGAAGGCAACTCGACCCCACCTTCCTTGGTGTCTGAGTTGATTCCCAAAATTGCTCCCACTGCCATGTTTGATAATACACCTCCTACTCTTCAAATCACCCCTGTTAAACTTAATGGCCGAAATTTTCTTCAGTGGTCTCGTTGTGCTGCCATTGCAATTCGGGGAAAAGGGAAAATCGGTTTTCTTGATGGATCTTCTCCACGTCCGCCGAGCACCTCTCTTATGGCTCAACAAGGTATCTCAGGTGCTCCTATGCCTGACATGACTGAGAAAGGTGAGTGGTGGATTGTGGATTCAGGTGCTAGTGATCACATGACTGGCTGTGCAACTTCACTTCAGACTTATACTCCTAGTTCTGGACAAAAAAAGGTTCAAGTGGCTAATGGCTCTTTTTCGCCTGTTGCGGGCATAGGCACAGTCCAAATAAGCCCCTCTCTTTGTCTAAAAAATGTTTTACATGTTCCGCAGCTTTCCTACAACCTTATCTCTGTGTGTAAATTGACAGCAGATAACCTGTGCCGTGTTAATTTCACTTCTACTTCTTGTGCTTTTCAGGATGCGACAACGGGGAGGACGATTGGCAGTGCTAGAGTCTTTAACAGCCTCTATTTCTTGTTCCCTGAGAATAGTTCATGTGCTCTTTCTGTCTCTTTGAATAATCAAATAATGTTATTACATTATCGTCTAGGCCATCCTAGTTTTACCTACATGAAATATGTATTTCCTTCTCTTTTTCGAAATAAAAATATTCCTTTGCAATGTGAAGTCTGTCAAATGGCTAAGCATACACGTCAATTTCTTCCTCCACAACCATATCGCCCATCTAAACCATTTACTTTGATTCATAGTGACATTTGGGGGCCTTCCCGTGTTCCAACACTTAAATCTCAAAAATGGTTTATTACCTTCATCGATGATCATACACGTGTCAGTTGGGTGTATATTCTTAAAGACAAATCTGATACCGCTGCAGTTTTTAAAAATTTTTACCAAATGATCCATACTCAGTTTGACACACAAATAAAATTACTCCGTACTGATAATGGTACTGAGTGCTTCAATTCCATTCTTGGGGAATTTTTTCAAACTAAAGGGATTCTACACCAAAGTTCATGCATTGATACTCCAAAACAAAATGTGGTGGCGGAGCGCAAAAATAGACATCTTCTGGAGGTGGCACGTTCCCTTTTATTTGCAACACATGTTCCTAAGTTTTCTGGGGGGATGCTATCCTTACTGCTTGCTACCTCATTAATCGCATGCCATCCAAAGTACTCCACTTCAAAATACCCTTAGACACACTCACATCTTCCTACCCTGCCTATAGATTATTCTCAACCCTTGAATCCCGTGTCTTCAGTTGTATGGCCTTTGTCCATAACTCTTCCCAGGGTCGATCTAAGCTTGATCCTCGCTCTCACAAATGTATCTTCCTAAGATATTCCTCGTCACAGAAGGCTTACATATGCTATTCTCCAGACCAGCGAAAATACTTCACGTCCGTTGATGTCACCTTCTTTGAAAACCTTCCATACTATAAACGTCATTTGCCTCAGGGGGAGAATGCAAACGAGCCAAATTCTGATTCCATGATGCCAGGTAGTGAAGGATTCGATTTCCTGACTCCCTTGTCTGAAAATCATTTCCCAGACAAACAACCAATTCCAAAAAAAGAACTCTTGACTTATTCTCGAAGGAAACAAAAAAGGGATGTCGAAAATCTTGAGCACTCTCAGTTGCCTGTCTCGGAGTCGTGTCCGGAAATATATAAGGATCCTATTGCTCTCAGGAAAGCTTCTCGAGCCTGCACAAGATACCCCATTTCAAACTCCGTAAAATACGGGCATCTTTCAGAACAATTGATGACGTTTGTTGCCAATCTGTCTAATGAGAATATCCCAGTAAATGCAGAAGAAGCCATGAAAATTCCTGAGTGAAAGGCTGCCCTACTTGAAGAGGTACACGCTCTTGAGAAAAAGGGACTTGGGAAGTTGTTGAAAAACCACGAGATAAAAGGATAGTTGGCTGTAAGTGGGTCTTCACAGTGAAATATAATGCGGATGGCACAGTTGAAAGATACAAAGTTAAGTTAGTAGCTAAAGGTTTTACTCAAACGTATGGTGTTGATTATGAAGAAACGTTTGCTCCTGTTGCCAAGATCAACACTGTACGAGTTCTCTTATCTTTAGCTGCAAATCTAGATTGGCCATTAGATCAACTTGATGTTAAAAACGCTTTCCTGAATGGGGAGTTAGAAGAAGAAGTGTTTATGGATCCTCCCCCTAGGTTTAACTATGATGAGAATAAAGTGTGCAGGTAACGCAAGGCTCTGTACGGCATAAAACAGTCACCTCGGGCTTGGTTTAATCGTTTCTCGAAAGCTGTAAAAAGACAAGGATATGTGCAGGCTCAAGCTGACCATACTCTCTTCTACAAACACCGAGAGGGTAAGGTATCCATCCTTATAGTATATGTTGATGATATGATCCTTATAGGAGATGACTTGGAAGAGATGTCGCGTGTCAAGAAGGGTCTCTCATCCGAATTTGAAATGAAAGACTTAGGGAAGCTTCGATATTTCTTAGGAATGGAAGTTGCCAGGAGTAAAGCAGGAATTTCTGTCTCATAAAGGAAGTATATCCTTGATTTACTTGAAGAAACAAGTATGTTGGGATGCAAGCCAATGGATAATCCCATGGATCCCAATCTCAAGTTCAATAATCAAGAGTCAACCAGCCCAGTGGATAGGGGGAGATACCAACGATTAGTTGGCAAATTGATATACCTAGCCCATACAAGACCTGATATTGGCTTTGCTGTGAACTATGTTGCCAGTTTATGCATGATCCTAAGGAAGAACACTGGGGGGCTATTAATCGGATACTTAGATATTTAAAGGGAACTCCAGGACGAGGTCTTTTATTCGAGAAAACCACAAAAAGGAATATTGAAACCTTTACTGATGCTGACTGGGCAGGATCGGTTATTGACAGACGGTCGACATCTGGTTACTGTTCATATGTATGGGGCAATCTGGTTACATAGAGAAGTAAGAAGCAAACGGTAGTAGCCAGAAGCGGCGCTGAGGCTGAACTAAGATCTTTGGCTCATGGTCTTTGTGAAGCTTTGTGGCTAAAGAATCTACTGACTGAATTGCGCCTAGAAGCACAAGAGTCTATAAAGGTGTTTTGTGACGACAAGGCAGCCATCAACAATTGTCATAATCCGGTTTACCATGACAGAATAAAGCATGTGGGAGTAGATAGACACTTCATTAAGGAAAAGATGGAGGATGGAACAATCTGCATCATATACATCCCAACAACCGAGCAAACAGCAGACATTTTAACAAAGAGTCTTTGGAAACCGGATTTTGAGCAGTTAATTAGCAAACTCAATCTTTTCAATGTGTAAAGTTGAGCTTGAGGGGGAGTGTGAGAAACCGTGTAATTAGGGAAGGCTGTAAATTAGCCATAGAATCCTTGGGTAATCAGTCTATTTTAGACTCATTCTATTTTTGATAAATTCATTTATTCTAATTATGGGAGATTGTATTAATTGTATAGTTGACCCTAGGCAATACTCGGCTATTTAAAACCATGGTGATAGATCATTTGTACACCGAAAAATTATTCAATTTCAGAAACAATTTTTCTTCCATATTTCTTGGCAGTGTTTAGGATTACTTTTCTTTCTATTGTCTTTTAGAAAGTAGTACTCATGTTATGTTTCTTGTAAGTCTAAGTGGCCATAAAATGTTTAAAAAGGGAACAATAAAATAAAAAGATTTAGAGCACCACATATCAAGAACAAATGCTATAAGAATGCATTTAATGCAATAGAAGAAAATGCAACCCTTGGCCACCAATCAATAGGAATAGCATCAAAATAATCCACTAAAAGGGCAGAAATCCATTCCAAAGAGCAAATAAGAAATCAGAAGCAATTAATAGTAAAGGATTAATAAAATAAAATTAAAAAAAAAATAGAAGTTAGGCAAGAATCATACCTTTTGTACTGCTAGATATTTCACGTTCAGAAGCTGTAATCGTCGAAAATAATCGAAAACCTTCTGCTACCTGTATCTCCTGCAAATATTCCTAACACTCTTAAGAACTTCTAAAAAAATCAACAGCCATCTCCAGTAAACCAAACGTAGAAGGTAAATACATTATCTCAAGGTAAAGCAATGTTGGTAAAGTTGCAAAGTGGGAGGAAAAAAAAGAGGGCAAGTTTTTGAGGAGAAAACAATGTTGAAAGTTGTTTGGTAGAAGGGAAAGTGATGAAAAGTGGAGAAATAAAAAGACAAATGCTTCCCACAAATATTTAATCACTCAAAAAGGGAAATTTTTGGATAGAAAACTTGTCATTTTTGCATAAATAGTCATTCTCTCTCCGTCCTCATTTTTAAACTAAAGCAAAGTTAACAAATTGGTAAAACAGTAATTTACTTGATCACCCATTTTCTGTCCTTCTATCAAACCAAAGACAATAAAGGACCCAATTTCCTTTTTCTCATTGACTTATTCTTTTTTTTTTTTTTTCTGGTTATGTTGTCTCTCCTCCCATTTTCTTTCCCTCTTACCAAACTAAGTGATCTGAATTGGAAGTGAAGATCAAAACTCAACAATGTCCAACTAACCATCAAAGGTAAGTGCCAAAACAATATCCAGGACAAATAACTAAAGTTTTAGTTACCTCCCCGTTCCCAGTTACAAGTGAGCTTGTGCCCTCCAACAGAGGCAATATGATAGAATGTACATCAGAGGGTGCTTTGTCAATATCCTCAAAAACAACCCAATACCCATGGAGAACTGCCTGTGGAGAGAGAAATGAAAGTAATTGTATACAGCATACAAAGAAGGAAACTTTTTTATAAGAAATAAAATTTATCCACAAAAGAAAGATACAACAGAGAGAAGAACTTTGAGGTCAAGAAGTTATCTCTTGGGCAAAATAGACGAACCTGACTAAGTGACCCTAGCTGCCATTTAAACTCGCCAGGTTGTTCCGTACTAACATAACTCCCAATTAATGTTTTTCCATCCGTTTGATCATCCATGGGTATGGATATAACTGCAGAATAGAAGAGGGGGTCAAATAATATTTATGTCAGAAAATTCAACAAAAAATCAGGAAACTGGTTATAAAGCAAGAGACATGTATATAATCTTTAAAATGAAACACTAAAGGTCTGATGGAGCCTGTCGGAGGCATGTGACTCCCAAGTTAAGCACATTGGCTAAAGCATTAAAATTAGATGCTATCTCTTGATCAACTGCTCCATTTGTAATAATGAAACATTAACAATCTGATGGAGTTTGTCAAAGGCATGAGAGTCCAAAGTTAAGCACAATGGCTAAAGCATTAAAAATAGATGCTATCTCTTGATCAGCTGCTCCATGAATCACTTTAAGCATTCTCCACAATGTCAAAACTTCATAGCTTTCAATCTTCGGTCAAAGAAAAAAAAAAAGAGTCTAGGAACAAAAACCTAAATCTATCACAGTTCATGTTTGTCCAATAATTGACATTTAAATTATCCTGAAAAGGAGTGAAAAGGTTAAATGAGATTAATGAAACTCCTACAGCGAGCATAAATTTCAAAGGAGACTTTAGAAAAAAAGGATCAAGAGTTTTCATTTTATATATATATAGATAATCAATTACAAGCTAAGAAGATGAGAGGTCCCCATAATCAACAAAAAAAAAAAATACAAGTCAAAGATCAGGCATACAATTATTAAAATGAAAGCTAAGCAGCCCTAGCCCTCAACACCCACTATCTACCAAAGATAAAGAATGTCATCATACTAATAAGTAAGAAAACAAGATCTCTACCTTGTTTCCCGCTATCATAGGCTAACTTGCTAATAAGAGCAGATTTTCCACTGCCACTGGGACCATATAAAAGCACCGGCCACTTTTGACCCGCAGCTAATCTTACTATTTCAAAACTTCTCTTCACAGCTGACGTTAAAACAAATGAATTTTCAGCCGATGCACAATCCCTGAAGAAAACAGGAAAGATCACAAAATGATAAGTTTAAGAACGATGGCCAACAGACACTCCTAAAATTACCAGGTGGACATAAAATGCCAACCTCACACTGTGACTTCCAGTAAAGAAGAAACTAATATCACGTCTACTAGTAGCAGATGCTACAAGAACAAGATAAAAAAGGATATCTCTTGTTTTGCAATATGCAAACCTACCAAGAACGCCGTTGACTCCTGACTGGTCGCTCAAGTCGAACTTGTGCTGAAGAAATGTGCTGGAAGTCAAAGCCAGAAGACTGCACACACATTTTCTGATCAAAGTCATAGCTTCCTGTAAAGGATGCTAACTCACTCTGTCTGGATGATTCAACGCACCATCCAGCCTTCTCCAATGAGACATCCTGGAGGAAACTCTCCCATCTGAAAATGGTGGAATAACATATAAACAACAAGGAACTGTTAAAAAAAAAATGCTTGCAATTAAAAAGATTGAAACCCAACCTCAAAAAACATGAAAGGGAGACTTCAGATTCTTCAGCTTCAGATTCTTTTAACTTAACTCCCAAGTTTTCGATTGCTCTATCACTCAACCTAAGAGCAACTGACACTATCTTAAGCCCACACCATTTTATGTCGCTAAAAATCTCTATAGTTTCAGTACAGCTGCAAGAATCAGGAATTTTATAATGTTTTATGAGGTACAAGAAACACGACCAATCCCAAAGTTTAGTGAAAGTGTCAGATGCCGTTAGGAGGAGGCGGTAAGATGTCCTGACAACATATAGTAAGCGACGTCCAACCTACCAAAAAGCAGAAGATGATATTGAAAAATCAAGAAATTATCACAAAAAGAAGCAATCAATGTCCAATAAAGGATTAAAGTTACATGAGACCCCCCGAAAAGACTTTCATTTGATTTACTCTCTCACATAAAAGAAAAAGTCCAATCACTCACTCATCTGAATTAACAGTTAAAATTAGTAAGAAACCACATCATGACAGCTTTAGCAAAAGACGAACCTCACTAAGCATAAGCATCATACAAACTCAATCTAACAATGGTAACATGTTACCACCTAAGCAGTTTACTTGGGCATGTTCGCAAAGTTTTCACCAAATTTGGTAGAAGTAAGAGTAGCTTTTTGTCCCTCATATGTGCTTAAGCTTTTACAAGATGGAGTCTAAAATGGCGTCTAAGAAAATATGTCCCAACTTCAATGCGAGCATGGATTCTTAAACGGATATAATTAACTAAAACAATAATAACATAGTAAACGAACTAACGTCAATTTAAAGTACTAGTCTATGACATAAATCTTTTCATAGCCCGTGAGCCAGGTACATAATACAGAGGGGAAAAAATTCTTTGCTAACCTTCCTCAGGCTTCATTAGCCAAGGAATTTCACACTGTTCCTTTCTTATGCTTTCTAAATTGTTTCACCGTTTTCTTAAATAAGGCCTTTTAGTTTGGGATTCTTTTCTCATTAGACACACGCTCGCACACATATTTACATATTTATTCAATTTGGTGGTATTCCAAAACAAAATATCTTCATACCGTAATATCGGGATCGGAAATTGCTCGCCTTGCCAAAACACGTTCAAATGGTGGAGGTGCAAATTCAAAATAACTTATCACAGACCTGCACAAAATCAAAGGAAACTTGTCTCACATATAATGCTATCCGTTACCCTTTCTTATATTCAAGTATAGTTGGCAAATCACACATCTTTCTCTTATATTCTTACCCCAACAAAAACGGAGCCAACTCAAGGACACGGCAGAAGGCGAGACAAGCGTGCTCGTGGAGATCCAGACCCTTCGCCTTTTGTCTATAGTACTCAATAACCGAATCGTTAACTAAAATCCAGTCGTCATTGTCTACTGCTGTAATTGCCTCATCAGAATTTGACCTCAAGTTGGGTACAAAGCGAAGCAATGCCACTGCTTTGTCCACGATTTCCCTTGCTATCGGCCGGAAACAACCCGTCACAGGAACAGTGTATTCCGGCAGCAGGAAGGCCTCCGCTAACTTCTTCACCACCTCATCTTCATCTTCTCTCACCGCCTGCATAATAAATCAGATAAAACTCACAAATGTTTCATGTTTAAAAAAACAAAAGCAAAAAAAATTATATTCTCAGCAATTTATGCCTCTCCTAATAAAAATCTAAAGTTTTTGCAAAATTTGAAGCCAGACAGAGCTAGAGAAAAGCACATCGAACTTTGTACCTGGTTCGCATACGATTGGAAGGAGCGAACATCTCGGAGCTTTGGGCAGCGCTCGAGAAGCCATTTGAGTGAAGATTGTAAACTGAAATTCTCCATCCTAAAGACAAAACTTTTCAACAATTGTATAATTATAGCGAAATAATATATATGTATATGTATAAATATGTATGTATAATCTTTATAACAAAATTTCACAAACCCAGAACCAATTCTCCTTAACCGGAATTAGGGTTTCGGAATTGAGGGGTTTTTGAGATTTTGCGAGCTGTGTTTCTCATGTAGGGTTTAGGGTTTTAAGGCTTTGGTACATGTTATTATTTTTGTTTGTATAGTTTTAGGCACCGCCAAGTGCACTGCTTTGAAAATATTTCTTTTTTTTTTAATTATGTTTGGTAAATTGCTCATTTAATATCTTTTTTTTTTTTAACAAAATTATGATTTGATATTAAGTTAAAAAATCCATAAACTTTTCAAAATAATATAATTTGATTTTTTTATTAAAAATAATAAAATATTTAGCAAAAAAAAATCATATGAATAACACATGATTTATTATTTAAAGAAAATTAAGAAAAAACTTTATAATAATTCGACTTATATATGCGATATATTTAATCTAATTTTTAATATTTTTTAATAAAAAGGACTAAATTATATTTTATAAGATCCGTTTTTATATTATTTATCAGATTTAATTAATTAATCTAATTAATTAATTATCATAAATAAATAAATAAATAAGACAAGTAATTTTAACGAGATTTAGTTTCCTTACTACATAAGGACACGTCTAGACGTTGAACATTTCATTAATTATCAAAATGATTACAAGCATTAATGAACTTATACAATTTAAAGACTCCATCTTTATTATTACCGTTGGTCGTCTTAAATCTAATCAATAAACATGTTTAACAAGATTCCCTTGCTAACATATGTTGCAATCTCTTTAACTGTTGTTGTCTTCTCCTGAAAACGCCAAATCTTTCCTCTAAAAGATACAAAAAACGCATAAAACTTTAAAATCTTCAAAGTTTCACAATATCACATTCACAACTCTTGCTTTATGTGTTAAATATGACTATTTTGAGACTATATATAGAATTCTAAAGTCATCTTTATACTTATCTTCAAAATCTCAATTTACTTCAAATTTTGAATATGTTATAAATAATATTACAACATTTTTTATAACAACCTCAAAATTCGAATTTTAAATCTGCTGATTTTTAGAACGCGGATCTTATCCAAATTCAATCCCAAACTTATCTGCACGTTTTTCTTAACCAAAATCGTAGCTTATATAAACAAATTTTAAGTTTTTGAAATCCTAATTTAAATTAGATTAAGAAATCCAATTTAATTTTATTTTTCCTTTTTCAGTCTCTTCCACTCCTTACATATCTTTTTAAATCATATTCTAACTTGATTTGCCACATCATTCTCAATCCAAGTAGAATTACAAAAAGTCTTCACAATGTTGCAGAAGTTGCTATAATATTTTGTAGTACAATCTGCATTGAACTTCCTAAACTGTATTAAAACTTCTTAAAATTTTTAGTTTTTCTTAAATTACCGTAAATGTCAATATTAAGAACTTAACACATCCTTTTAAAAAGATTATGAACCTTTTAGTCACAATAAAAGAATGGGATCAAATAGCAACTTTTCAAAGAACCAAACAAGCAATTTATCCTTTTATGTAAGCCGTGAAAATGAGTTACCGTATTTTTCTTCTTTCTTGTAAAATCCTTTTGTTCACTGAACTTTCAAAATTTAACAATATAGTTACTAAACTTTTTTTTCCTAACAATCATCCCATAAATTTATAATTTCTTATAATTAAGTTCTTTTTTCTCAAATCCATTCAAATTTAGAGGCTTTTCTTTGTACACATAATATACTAATTATAACCCAAAAGGATGCTGGTGATCATTTATGCTTAATTACAAAACAAAATCTTTTTAAATTTTAGGTTCAATTTTGAAATATAATTGAATCGTGTTCAAGTTTTTAAAGGAATTTGTATTAAAATTAAGTAAAAATTATCAACAATACTTTTATAGGTTATAAGGTGTAAATTATGTAATATATATATGTCCATATTTTTATAAATTAAAACAAAAAGGGTTATATTAAAAAATATAAGTCCATAGAAATATGAACAAAATTGTAAAATTTGAAAAATTTAAAAACATCCTGAAACGAATTAAACTTGTTTGTAGCTTTTGTTTTTATTTTAGAAATTTCCTTGTGACCCTTTTTTGTGAAGATTCAAAGAAACTCTTTTTTTTTTTTTTTTAGATTAGGTCTTATCACAAAATACTTTACAAACTTTAATTTGTAATATTTATTTCTTCAAGTTTTGAGTTATTTGTAAATTTTCTTCCTCAATTAAATATTTAATAGAAAATGACATATGGGATGCACACGTTGAGATTTTCGAGGGCATTTAAGTAAAAACATCTATTTTAGATTTTTTGAAGGATTTTAAGAGAGAGAGAGAAAGATAAGGGACTTGGTTGTGTCGACGATGGGGCGGTGGAGGGAGGGGAGGCGAGGGGTCGCCGTCAGGGTCGTGGAAAAGGGGGCTAGGGTTTCATAATCGATGGAGGGGGCTGACTAGGAAGAAAGAGAAGAAAGGGATGGGAGGATCGTTGTAGGGGCCTTGGGGTCAACACCGAAGTTTTTGGGAAGGGGCGAGCTTATGGTCGGTGCCGAAGGGAGGTGGATTTTTCTGAATATTTTATAATATATATTGTGAATAAGCATTGAAAACCAAAGGCAGTAATAGTTGTGGCCATTGTCCACTGTTACAGATGGCGACAGTGAGCACTAACTAGAAATATCATAAGATAAGAGAAGAAGAAATTCAGTCTTTAACAACCACTATTTCTCGTGAAACTTCCCTGACTAGAGATGTAGAACTAACACAGGGAAGACGCCAAAGTCAGAGAAGAACTAACGTCGGAGACAAAGAAGACAAGTGCAGTAATTTTAGGCCAATATGCTATTTTGCATTGCCCATGTAACAATTGTATTTGATTTTTAATTTGTTTTGAAATATATTTTCAAACAGTTTTTTGAAAGATTTAATTTTCATATTTTGAAATTATATGAAACTCCAATAAAAAATTATACAAATACTCTTAAGGAACATTTGAATAATACATTGTGTTCGTATTGCATCTAAATGTAACATGTGTTTGAATTAAAAGTATTTGCATTACATTCAAATGCAACGTTTGTTTAGATGATAAGTATTTAAATTGTATTATATGTAATGTAATTGATAAAAGTAAAAAGAAAAAAGATAGAGAGAAAAAAAAAGTATATGATATGATTGGTAAAAGTAATATAAAATATGATACAGTAAATAGTAATTATATTAAATTTAAATTGTAATATGATTAGTATTTGAATGTAATACTTTTATATGTGGATGAAAATTATATTGTATTTACATATAATGCAAATATAATATAGTAATTAAACACCCTTTTAAAAGCAAATTCAAGATATTAATTCTATTTATATAAATTTAGAGCCAATATAGAAATTTTCCAAGTAACATCCCTGCCTCTTACTGTGAATGGCCATCACAAGTTATTTTCTATTAAAAATCTAATTGAGGGAGGAAATTTTACAAACATCTCAAAATCAAAGGGGAACAAGTGTAATAAATTGAATTTGAGAGATATTTTGTGATAAGGTTTAAAATTTAAAAGAAAAAATGTAATTTATCTCTCTTTTTTTTTTTTTTTGAAAATGTAAAAGTGTATGTCTAATTATGAAAAAGGCCAGTGACCTATTGTCACTGTTTTTGTTTTAACATAATAGCCAATTTTTTTTATTTTTAGATAAATGACTTTTTTTAATTTTTATTATATTTCACAATATCTTACTTCAATATTCATAACTAATGTGTTATTGCAAACATAGCTTAAGTGGAGTATCATGTTTGATTCCATTTAAATATACAGATTTCCCTCACTTTGAGTTCAAAAAAAATTGTAGAAACAAACTCAGGACATGAATTAAAAAATGACTTGAATAAGACCATTTCTTCGTAGACAGTTAAGATCTAAATTTTGAATAAACCACAGAAACGAGAAACCTAAATAGAAAACAATCACTAACCGGAGACGTTTGTGTGTATATATATGTGCGTAGAAAGTTATCACCATTACATCTGTAGTATATCTTTATCCTACATATGAATACAAAGCAATGTAGAATTCTTTTTGTAGGATTAGGGGCAAGGTATCATCTTATTATTGCAATTTTGAATCTACAATCCTACATCTTTCCATTTTGGCACAAAAATGATTTTGTTTACCTTCCATTCCTTGTTGGGGGTCTATTACATTGACTTTTTATGTTAAATAACTTCAATAAATATATAGAAACTACATCAGTGTATAAACATGTTAGAGAACAAAGTCACAAAGAAGAACATATACATTTACAGGCACATATATTTTGATACAACAGCAGATATTAGCCAATAAAATGCGGCTAGCTTCAGTAGGAAGACTTGTAAGTTTCATGCCAAGGAGGGAGAGGAAAGAGCTGGCAAAGAACATTCAATCACATGAACCATGTAGTACAAATGCAAAACCCGAGTTTTCACGGATCAAAGGTGGAGGATCGATATAAGTTGCTTCGATTTGGTCCATCGACTTTGAAATGTCATCCACAGAAAACGGAATGCTGCAAAGTTTTTTTTTTGGTTCATGGATAATGTTGATATGCAGTCAGATGAAAATATAAGTGACAGCAGAAGCATCCAATGGTCACAAATCAATTACCTCGAGTCGTCATCCAATAGGAAGGAGCTGCTGATAGCGTTGTTCGAGCCCTCGGTCATCATGAGTCTTATACTTGAAATGACCTGCAGTAAGTGAAGAATATGGGGGTGAGATTTTCTGAGAAACCAATTAAAAAAAAAATTCAGAAGAAAAACCAAAAGAAAAAGAAAAAAAGAGTATCCAAAACAAATATTCATCACAATTTTCCAAATATTTAGGCAAGATGACTAGAGTTGGAAAAAATTCTAAAACAAGGTGTTCTATAGGCTATACGATGTTCGAGAGGTCGTCAAAAGGATAGAAGACTGAAAATCGACAAACCACTCAAATGATTAGGAACGCTTTCGACTTACATCCGAAGATACACTCTGTGTACCATATTTGTCGTCCCAGTACATTGTACAGATTCTATATAACTGCTGTACGCTCAGCGCCTGAAAGAAGCAGCAAAAGAAGAAATGAGCTCAGGTCCTAGAGAAAGAGACAAGTAGAATAGAAAAAAGTTACACACCGGGCAAAGATCGTTTGTTATTTCATTTAGACACTTTTTGGGCTTCTGATGTATAACCTGATATGGCATGGAAGGAAAAGGTATATAAGAAACACTTGGGAAAATGAATGAGTATATGAAAAATATAGAAACAGAAAACTGATCAAACCAGGAAGCCGACAGCCTGTCTGATATGCCTCAACTCCTCCCAAGCAGAGCCCACAAACTGAATGCAAACCAGATGTTAAACATGCGATTGAGAAAATTTCCATTTTTGACACTCAGAAAAAAGTCTGCATACTTTCTTTTTTATCCAAAAAATCAATGGTTTAATATCTATTATCTACTTGATTTGTAGATATTTTATATTTAACGGATGGTTTACCTTTAGTAAATCAAAATAAAATAAAAGAAATTGAGTCAAAATTTTGGTCATTTGTTACACACCCTTTGTTAAACTAAGTTTAGCTATTTACTTATATTCTTATATATAGCCGCACCTCCTCAGTGGCGTCATGAGACCACTGTTCCAACATGGCCAAGCCTGTCTTGACGTACTCCCCATTACTAAACGAGCAACATTCACGTCTCAAAAGAAGGCTGCAAAAAATAAATCCACACAATTAAGACTGATCCAGTTAAGTTAGTTATTGAAGCAAGCAGAAAAAAGATTTTTGGTTCTTGTCACCTGTTGAACAACTGAACGTTGACAAACGAAAATATCTGAGTAAACACCTTGCAAACCAGAAATGGACGTACCTGGAGGATCATGATATTGAAAAGGGTTAGATCCTGTACATAGCATAGGAAACAACAATTATCAGTACACGTAATTTAGAGTTCCACTTACACAGTTGGCTCTCATGGTCTTCAAGTAGTTATCTAAGCTCGTCACAATGCTCTGCCAGTGAGCAGTTAAAGCTCGTTGTGCTGCAGAATCAGCTTGCAAGCGCCCCTTCACAGAACCAGCTCGTGATGTCCTCGGTGCCTTCAGAGTTGGGAAGAACCTAGTCCGGGGGAAATAAAGCAAAGAAAAGAAATTTATTACTTGAACTAGGATTGTTTTGGACCCAATGAAAAATTGTTGATTGATGAATAGAACTAGTAATGGTAAGAGATTAGAGCATTCCAGTTACCTGGATGCATAAACCAAGCACCGAGGAGATCTCTCTCTTCAAGTTATCTCGTAGCATTCCATATATCTTCTCAAGGAAGGCTGTAAGTTGCTGTTTGAAAAGCAAAGCTGGATATTTGGCCTCAACTAGTCGTAAGTCATCTGACCCACGTAGTCGACCACTGAGTAACGAGAAACCAGCACTTTGTGGAGATGCTCGAAGCCCCTAAAAGTTCAGTTTTAATTGAAAAACCAACGGGAAAGAAGTTTACTGAGACAGAAAGAACTAGACACATTTTCAAAATACTCAAAACAGAAGAAAAGAGTTCCCATCTTACTTGAGACATCCTCCCAAACAGAGAAGTTGATGTTCTACGACGCTGTGGAGTTAAGCTCGCTGCTCCAGTTGCTTTTAGCGTCCGTTGAATCAGCAAAAGCAGTGTGGATGAATTAGACAACCAATAAGCTAAGATATCAGTGTTATCCTGAGCCTTCAATGTAGTGAAACACACATTAGCAACATGACATGGCATTCTCATGGATTGGTTAGAAAGTCTTGTAATTCAAGTTTAATGATTTAATGGAACGTGATACAAATCGAGTTCAGTTTAAAACCCATGAACAAGAGATTACCTCTATTGCTACAGCTATAGCCTTTATGATATTGTCAAAAATACTGGTTCTTTCGACCTCAAATGACCTCCATTGGAGAAGGCATTTGTATATCAGACAAGCGGCAACGGGCATGCCCCCCGAGAAACCTAGATCTTGAGAAATGCACTTTAAGAGGAGGTCCTGATACTCCTACACCCATACAAACAATGTTAAAAGGAAAAACCCGACCAAAGTGCTGGCAAAAATATTAGTTCAATGTTAAGAAAATGAATATCGAACTTCTATATTTTTCCCATTAACTTTGTATTAATTGACGACCTGCTGCTTCTCCTTTAGAGATCTCTGTGGACTTTCTTCAGCTTCAGATTCCGCGGGATTACTTGTAATGTGATCCTGAGTGACAACAAAAGATGATAATTACATTATTGGTTTTACCTCAAGTACTCAAATTGCACTTGTGCCAAATCACCACTTCATCTTACATGGGTTTTCGTCATGTCTCCATTATGCACAACCCCATTCTCTGGAGTTCTCTGTAGCTTGATGACAAACATTTTTAATTAATTCAAGACGTCAACAAAAATTCCCATGAACTGCAAATACAGAAGTTTAAAACGGTTACCTGAATAATTGTTGCCTTTGATCTTGTGGACAAAGTTTTTCCACTTGGTGAGACGGCTAGAGCTTCTAGAGCTTGTGTCCGTAGTACTTGATTCTCTGATTCCAAATGGGATACCTTTTCTTCAAGCCTGAATTGCAGGTGTGAGAAAGAAAGAAAAAGAGAAACTTCAATGTATTGCACCTTCTCTTGCAATATTTTTGTATTATACCTTCAGCGCTTATCTTGCAATTAAAGCATAACTTTCGGATTTATGATTATGTATTCTATTTTATTGGAGAAAAAGAATATTGGTTCAAATTCTATTTGCAAAAGTAGTCATCATGCTTTATTTTAAACCTCTGCACTGAATCTCGGAGCTGATCCACTTTCTTCTCAGCAGCTTCAAGCTTCATGGCCAATTCTTCATTCATGGCCTGCTCACCAGAAACCTGATTTGGCTCCTTAGTTTTTTGTGTCTCCAAAACTAGCAAAGCCTATATAAATGAGAGAAAAATCAATGTACTTGCAGCAAATTTCAAACTCATTTATGTGAAACAACTAATTGGAATTTGAATTGTGTGCGATCATACAAGCAATCATAACATTAAAAACCATTTTTATTTGAGACAAAGGTGGAACTCCAAAAGCATGAATCATATGCTCTACGTGACCATAAAAAGATCAAATAGAACGTCTCAAAAAGCAATTATCCCCTACAAGGTCGCAGTTCTACCTTCAATCTCTCAACTTCAGCTGTCAAGGAATCGATCTTTTCTGTATCTTGCACCATAACTGGGGTCTCCTTTATGACGGTAGTTGCTTTGTCAACAGCTTTTTTAGCTGCCTCTCGTTCTTTAATAACTAAGGAGTTTGCTTGTTCTACTTGTAACTGCATTCCACGCAAGATATCCTCCAATTTTGCAATTTCTTGAGCTTTTGCCTCCTCGAGATCATTCTGTTCACACACTTGCAATTTAAACTTAAAGCTTCATTGTTCAATACGAAATATAAAGTTTCAAAACTATGAACATAATGCATGCGCACATATTGAAATATGGGAAAAACAAGAGAAAGAAGGCACTACCCTTAATCGTTTTTCTAACTGTAACCGCCATGTAAGCTCCTCCACGCGCTTTTCCAATTTGTCCTTTGCTTCTTTAAGAGCTCCTGTTTCTCTTGCAGCCTAAATAAATTTAAAGGATATACCATCACTTGCCTAGTTTCTCTTAATCCAACTAGATAACAATGAGTCAAAACAGGGGGAAAAAAGGTATTTCAAAGAACATGCCATCTTCAGTTTTCTGAGCTCTCTTCTAGCAACTCTGCACCTCCAACCACACTGAGAAACGACTATGGCCTTTTGTAAGCTCTTATAATAAGAGTAAGCTCGATGGAAACGCCAATTTGCCTGCAGGCCACCAAGACAACAGATGAATAAATAACTCTTGAGTTAAGAAAGAGAGAGAGCCAATGACAAGTGATGATACCTGAACATTGATGGCAGCTTTAGTTCGCTTCCGCAAACTGAATTCCTTCCGCGCATCCATTGCTCTTAAGCCTGCCTGCAATGTGATTGCAGAAGAACACAGTGTCAAGTAGGATTTCTTAGCGATACATCGCTTGACATTCTTCTGGATCTTCAAAGCTGCAGCTTCCTGTCTCAACTGCCGATGCAGTTTGCGGGCCATTTTGCCTACCAAAAAGGGGAGGGAAAAATATTTAGCATAGATAGAGCTAAAAAGAGATTTGCGTCAATAATGCTTACAAGGACTTGTGGCTTTTAGGACTGCATTTTTCGACATGGTTTTGTACACTTTTAAACCTAGAACTAAGAAAAGCAAGGGGATCTGAAACACAAACCTCGCCAATGAGATTGGAACTGAATAGCAGCTTTATGCAATAAGATGAACTCTTTACGAGCAATGAACGTTCGGATTTGCCGCTGAATTGTTCTAGCAGCCTTTCCAAGAACTTCTGTCCTTCTAGCATCCAACTCAGCCATCTGTCCTGCTCTAAGGAAAACCTTTGACTTGCCTATCTGTTATTATACACCACATTTAGCGACTGAAAAAAAGGACATGAATAAATAATTCCTTTGGGGCACAAGAAAATGAGGTTGAAAGTAACCTGATATCCCTTCATTCCCCTTCTGTCAAGAATCATTTGGCATGCAACTTTATCATCATAACTGTGAAAAGATTGAAAATGTTTGTAGTTATGAGGTGTTATCCAACAAGCAAAGGAGCATGTAGAAATCGAAAATACAAAAATAAAATTTACTTTGCTTCTAAAACTTCTGGAGCTAGAACACCAAAACGATTTAGAAAATCATAAAATGTTTGTCTGGTAGGATAGCCAGCACAGCTGATCCTAATTGCCTCAAGAACGCCCTAAAAAGAAATAAAACACTAGGATTCTAAAAGAAAGGAAAACAGTTCATGAAACAATTACATATATTACCGCAATAAAAGCTGACTTACAAATAAAAATTAAGAGATGTAATATATACTTACACCACAACGCAATTGATGAATGATATTGACATTCTCGAATATTGCAGGCTTCAGGTCGCTATTTGGCTTTACACATCTAATGTAATGAGGTTCTGTAACACTTAAAGTCTCCATCAAAGATTGAAGTTGTAACTGTGAATTCACAGAAGTTGATTAGTTGGGTTCTTATTCATAATATAAAATTGAGTCACACTCATAAGACAAAATTGTACATTTTGTAACAACAAATTTATAACAATTTTTGAAGAACCTAAGAATGGGTAGACTTTAAACAACTGCAACTGTGGAATAGTAAAATAACAAATTTAAATACAAACAAGAAAATTTACAGCATTGAGACGATAGCCACAAATCAATTCAAAAAAACTAAAATAGCATATGAACATGGAAACCTTAAAGCACGATCCAATTGAAGAAAATTTGGATGACTTCAATGTTTCTTCTGGGAGTGGTGGGAAAAGACCACACACAAACGAGCATTTTGAGGCAGTTAACAAATCTTGATACTCAGCAACAATATAATCTTTGTTCTTGTCCAGGAACTGATTGGCTTGGTAAGTTACCTTTGCAGAGAGGATAAGATCTTAGATGTTAAATAGAATTGCTAACCCTTTCAAGTCAAAGGGCCAATAACAACCCAACATGAAACTTACCTCCCCAGCATAATGTGATATTGTAAAGTCAGTCTGGGAAAGCTTTGGTTTGATAAAACGTTTGTCATCTTTGAACGTCTGATACAACTTCTGTGCAAAAGTTTCATGAGTTGACCTGGGAAACATGCTGCAAGCGACAATATCGTACAAGTGAGCAGTGTAATGAAGCTAAAAAAATTTAAAAACGAAAAAACTATCTTTGTTGAGGACCGTGACTAGAGAGTCAACTTGATTCGTGAATCTATGATGACAAGTTTATTTGAATCTAGCAAACAAATCATTAAAAGATGTCAGCATACCAGGCTTCATCTAATAGGGCAATAATTCCTCTGGGTTTCTGTACAAGATCGGGTCAATTTATTATTACATGATAGAAGGATGAGAACTATAAGGAATTTATCGATATCACCGTGTACTAATCCAACTGCTACCAAGAAAGTCTCTAGAAGGCCAGAAAAGGGTAACATCAAAATCGGGCATTAGAAGGATTGCGCAAAGCAACAGGTAGAAACCTTTTCAATTAGATCCAGCACATCTTGGTTATCAACAAACTCAATGTAGCTCCAATCTATCTCTTCTTTGGTATACTCCTCTTGTTCCATCTTAAACACATGCCGCAATAAAAACCAAGAAATTAACTCTTTCATATAACATTTTCCTTAATTAAGATAACTTTGCCGTACCTGAACAGAATATGCTAACCTGGTTGAAATGTTGCTGTAGTTTTTCATTTGTGAAGTTGATGCAAAACTGCTCAAAACTGTTTCAATGAAGTATAAAAAAATAAAATAAAAATAGACACACTCTTGCACAGGCATAAGACCAATAAATAGTCAAAACAATGGTTATTATGTCAGGGGTTCTGACTCTTCAATGACTTACTAAGCTTGTCAAATGCCATACCTATTGCACTTAAAACTTTCAAAGCCGTAGATGTCAAGAACTCCAATTGTCGACTTCGAGTTTGGATCCTGCCCTATTGAAATGTTAATTTTATTTACAAGCCTGTAAACAATACAGCAAAACATGTTAATACCTTACGTACATAACAACTCAAAAAGATAATATAATTTAAAATTTTTCCATGGAGAAGGAAAGAAAGATGTGATGCAGTGAGCCCCTCACCAATCAAATAGGCGAGAATATATCGTCTTGGCTAATGCATCTCTACTAGCAGCGGCGTTGAGAGGGTCAAGCGTTTTTGAGATAACTTCTTCCGGTGTCACCATCACATGTTTAATCAGCGCATCTTCCAAGCTCTGGGCATCACATCTATGTGATAATTTTTAATTAACATCTGAAATCAGAATATGTTTTTATGAATTCTGAGATAATTTTCCATTACACAAGACTGGTTTATATACAGCTTAAGGGAACACAAAATAAGGAAAGAAACCTCCTAATTACAGCCACATAAAAAACTATGATACAGTTTCCTTATTTACCTAAACTATAAACGGCTAACTATGGGAAGAAAAAAGAAAGTTTACATATATATATTTACAGCTAATAAAACGTAATCTTCCAACACTCCTCCTCAAGCTTAGGAATAGATATTTCGCATTCCAAGCTTGCAAAGAAGATTTTCGTGACTTGATCTCAACAAGCTCTTAGTAAGAACGTCCGCTTCTTGCTCCTGAGTAGGGATATAGCAAAGGTTGATTCTTCCTTCATCGATCTCATTCTTGACAAAGCTCCGATCTATTCTAACATGCTTCATGCGATCATGTTGGACTGGATTATTTATTATGCTGATGGCTGACTTGCTATCACTGTATGGCTCAGGAAAGGATCTGGGTAGTTTCAAATCTTGTAGTAACCTTTCTAGTCAAATTAGTTCACACACCCCTTGTGCTATTGCTCTGAACTCTGCCTCAGCACTACTTCTAGCCACCACTGTTTGCTTCTTACTCCTCCAAGTAACCAAGTTTCCCCACAACTTGGTACAGTACCCGGATGTTGACTTGCAATCTTCACTTCCAGCCCAATCTGCATCAACATAACCTTTAATACTCCTATCTTCAGCTTTTAGGAACATCAACCCCTTACCAACCGTTCCTTTGAGATATCTCAAAATGTGATTCACAGCTTCTAAGTGCCTTTGAGTAGGAGAGTGCATGTATTGACTTACTACACTCACAGCATAGGCAATATCTGGTCGAGTAAGAGACAAGTAGATCAACCTTCCCACCAATCGCTGGTATCTCCCTACATCAACCAGTGCTTCTGCACCTGCAACCTTACTTTTCCATGCCTTCTCGAGTGGGGTCCCAACCGGTTTGCACTGCAATTTTCCTGTTTCTTTCAACAAATCAAGTATGTATTTCCTTTGAGAAATGAAAATACCTTCTTTGCTCCTGGCAACTTCCATCCCAAGAAAGAACCTCAATGGCCCCAAATCTTTAACCTCAAACTCCTCCTTCAACTTGCTCTTAAGTCTCAGAATCTCATCCTCATCATCACCTGTGAGAATTATGTCATCAACATACACGATAAGAATAGCTCTCCTGTTCGAGTTCCCCACCTTAATAAATAAAGTATGATCGGCTTTTCCTTACTGGTATCCTAACCGAGTGAGAGTCGAGTTGAATTTTGTGAACCATGCCCTTGGAGATTGCTTTAGGCCATATAGCGACTTTTTCAGCTTGCAGACTTTTCCTCTTTCTTCTGATTTCTCGAATCCTGGAGGCACCTTCATATACACTTCCTCATCAAGATTGCCATTCAAAAATGCATTCTTAATGTCAAGCTGATGCAAATTCCAATCCAGATTGGCTGCAATGGATAAGAGAACACGTATGGAATTTAACTTGGCTACAGGGGCAAATGTCTCATCATAGTCTATCCCATGTGTCTGCGTATACCCTTGAGCAACTAGACGAGCTTTGTACCTCTCTACTTCTCCGGTGGCCTTGTACTTCACAGTGAACACCCATTTACTACCAACAACCTTTTTTCCTTCAGGCAAATCGACTATCTCCCATGTCCCATTTGCCTGTAAGGCTCTCATCTCCTCCTGTACAGCATCCTTCCATCTTGGATTCTCTAAGGCCTCATAGATGTTCTTTGGAGTCTCTATTTCATCAATTTTTGCTGTAAAGACCCTGAACTCAGAAGATAACTGTTTACAGGTCACAACATTAGAGATTGGATGTTTAGTACACGACCTTACCCCTTTCCGAACTGCAATAGGTTGATCCAGATCATCTACCGTAGGAGACAACTTTTCCATCGGTATTCCTGGAACCGGTTCTTGGTTGGATGACTGGCTCAGCTTAGAGATCAATGGTCTGCGGGAATAAACTTGCAACGGTTTCTGGATTGGTAACACTTCTCTTTGGGACGTAGGAGTAGGGACAGGTCTAGGTTCATCCCCAAACAGTTGATTGGAGACTTCTTCAACAACGGGTACAGGAAGAAACTGACTTGCATATTCTGACTCAGAATTTTCTGTATTGGAGATTACGGATATGGATGGCGGGGATGACTCAGATATGACTTGAGTTATTGGTAATGACATAGTTAAACTCCACATTGGATCCCAATGGCTTTCCCCCCCAAAACTCTCTTTTTGAGACCTATCTGTTGAGTAATAACATTGATCCTCAAAGAAGGTTACATCACACGATACAAAAAATTTCTTAAGGGTAGGTGAATAACATTTGTAGCCCTTCTTAGTTGGGGAGTATCCTACAAAAACACACTTAAAGGCTTTGGGATCGAGTTTACTTCGACCAGGTAGGTTGTTGTGGACAAACACAGTACACCCGAATACCTTTGGAGACAGGGAGTTAAACAGGTTGGTGTTTGGAAAACTGTCTTGAATGACACTAAGAGGGGTTCTAAATTTCAGGATTTTTGAAGGTAAGCGGTTTATCAAATGTGTTGCTGTAAGAATTGCTTCTCCCCAGTAATGATTAGGAAGATAACCTGAAAACATAATTGATCTAGTAACTTCCAACAAATGACGATTTTTTCTCTCCGCAACCCCATTTTGTTTTGGTGTATCTACACAGGAATTTTGATGATAAATACCCTTTTCTCTCAAGTACTCACCAAACACATTTGAAAAATACTCCCATCCATTATCAGTCCTAAGAATTTTAATATTGGACTCAAACACGGTTTGAACAAACTTGTGAAACTGTTTAAATCAGAACAAAACTTCGGATTTTTCTTTCATCAAGTATACCCAACAAGCCCTTGAATGATCATCAATAAAGGTAATAAACCACTGAGTCCTAGTTAGGTTCATTGTCCTAGAGGGACCCCAGATGTCACTATGGATTAAATGAAAGGGTTTTGAGGGTGTATATGGACGTGGTTGATAATAAGCTCTGGATTGTTTGGCAAGTACACAATGCTCACAATGAAACAAAAATTTCTCTTTATTAATGAACAAATTTGGGTACAAAGTTTTCATATAAGAGAAACTTGGATGTCCTAAACGTTGATGCCATAACATAATCTCAGACTCGGAAATAACAGACAAAGACCTTTTATTTTTGATGACAGACTCTTTTTCTTTGAAGAGGTAGTACAGACCATCTCTCTTTTCAGCAGTGCCAATCATCCTCCCCGAAGTACGGTCCTGAAATTCACAATGGGTAGGAAAAAACGTTACTACACAATCCATATCATTAGTTAACTTACTAACTGAAAGAAGATTGTAAGTTAATTTAGGCACATGCAACACTGATTCTAGAATCATATTTGGTAAGCGAACCGTTCCTCTTCCTATGACTGGTGACATTTTTCCATCAGCAACCCAGACATTAATCATCTTATTGTTTTTGTCATACTCATCAAAAACTTACAAAGATCCTGTCATATGATCGGAAGCTCCTGTGTCAACAATCCAACAATTTTCTGGATACTCTTTACCTGTTTGTGCTGTGGCTGCTATGGGATTTTGTGTTTCGGCTCCTCCTGATGGGGTATTGGCAGGTTTGGCCTGATTTAGGAGTTGGTGTAACAAGTCTATTTGTTCAGCCGAGAAGCTCACATTCGAGGTGTTGCCTGCATTGGATTCTGCTAAATGGGCTGCCTTATTTTGACCACCACGCCGTCCTCCTCGTTGTGACTTTGGTTTGAAACTGGCAGGTTTCCCATGTAGATCCCAGCATTGTTCACGAGTATGGTATGACTTGTTGCAGTAGTCACAACGCACGAACTCCTTGGATTGAGAGCCACGGCCATCTCTTTGCTCCTCTCGGCCTCCTTTTTGTTTGCTGACCACAAGTGCTGAGCTTTGAGTCTCCATAACCGATGCAGCCTCTCCACCATTAGGATTCATCATTACACGCTTCCTGCTTTCTTCTCTTCTCACTTCAGCAAATGATTCACGAAGTGTTGGAAAAGGCTTCATCCCAAGCAGTCGTCCCCGTACCTCATCAAGACTTGGATTTAATCCTTGTAAAAAATCAAAAGTACGTTCTTTCTCTAGCATCTTAGCGAACTTTGCTGCATCATTGGTGCACTCCCAACCTGTTTCATAAAAGAGATCCATCTCTTACCATAATTCCAACAAGGAATTATAATAATCCGTGACAGAGAGATTTCCCTGTCGAGTGTTTCGAATCTTGGACCTTATCTCAAAGTATTGAGATGTATTTTCTAGATCCGAATAGATTTCTTAAACAGCATCCCAAACCTCCTTTGCCGTCTTGTAAAACAGATAGGTTCTTCTAATGCTTGGCTCCATGGAGTTGATAAGCCAAGCCATGACGATAGAATTTTCTGCCTCCCAAGTGCTGAAATTCGGTGATGTGTTTTGTAGAACTTTGACAGATCCTGTTAAGTATCCAGCCTTTCCCCTTCCACGGATTACTAGCATAACTGATTGAGACCATTCACGAAAATTCTGTCCATTAAGTTTATGCTGAGTAATCTGTAAGGAGTGACTGTCAACAGTTGTTGATGAACCTGCCATTGTTGCTGGAGTTGCTTGACCCACCATGGTTGAAGAGGATGAAGAAATCTGCTTTTCTCCAAACATTTTTGAAGGACGAGACTATTTCTGGATTGAAGAAATCTGGATTGAGGTTATTAGGGCCGGAAAGGCTCTGATACCATGAAATCAGAATATGTTTTTATGAATTCTGAGATAATTTTCCATTACACAAGACTGGTTTATATACAGCTCAAGGGAACACAAAATAAGGAAAGAAACCTCCTAATTACAGCCACATAAAAAACTATGATACAGTTTCCTTATTTACCTAAACTATAAACGGCTAACTATGGGAAGAAAAAAGAAAGTTTACATATATATATTTACAGCTAATAAAACGTAATCTTCCAACAACATCTGACATTTTAAGTAGAATACACATAAAAATACATAAGCAAATGAAAAAAAAAAATGTACCTAAGAAGTTCGGCAGTCATATTAAGATGGAATCTAGATTCATCATCCTTAATGACCGATGAATCTATTTCCTCCCCTTTGGAAAAATTGATATTACCAAGGTGAAGAATTGCGGCAACAACCCTAAATATTGACTCCTGGAAGAATCACAAACTATCAAAAATCTGACAACCGATAAAATTGACGTGCAAAATCTTCAAACTATAAGATGTACCTGTTCTTCTTCACTAATTCCAATTATGTCCATAGCCCTTCTAGTTGCAAGATATTCATCACCATCATTTACTCCATCCAGCTCATAACAGTTTGATTGATTTAAATAGTGGAATGATTTTGGGCTTCCCAGCTTATATTTTTCGATATCCTGTAATTATTAAGAACAAAAAAAGGCACTTAAAATCCTTCTTTATATGTATAAATATTCATCGATACTGTGTTGCCAATTTAAGGATACCTCATGTGGTGCAGCGCAAAGAAGGTAAAAGCAATGGTAGTTTCTTTCTGGATCAGAAATTTGGCATACCCGAGACCTTTCAAGTAGATAAGTTCTAATTGCTGCCCCAGATATCATTCCTTTCTTATCAAATTGGATTTCAACGAACTTACCAAATCGGCTATATAGTAGTAATACGAAAACAAGATGGTTTGCATAAGGACGTTTAACTACATTATATAAGACAGACTTGAACAGGTAAAAAAAACTATCTAAACTAATACAAAGTCACATACCTTGAGTTGTTATTTCGAACTGTTTTGGCGTTGCCAAATGCTTCAAGAACTGGGTTGGACTACATGATTAGACCCAAAAAAAACACCATACACTTTTTATCAGATCTACTGAGATTTCAAAATATGAAAGTCAAACAAATCCAAATTTATCTTACCTCAAGAACTTGTTGTTCAACCGTTCTTCCTTCCACTCCTGCATGACCCCCCAAGTATGCAAGGTATCTCATAAGCATCTTCGTCGTCTCAGTTTTCCCAGCACCACTCTCCCCACTCACCAGAATTGAATTATTTTTCGCTTCATTAATCATTGCCCTATTTTCTTATGACAAGCACATCAATAACAGGAGAACTAAAGGTACGAGTTTCTTACAAACATATGGAAAATGGTTACATATATTTTACCTATATGCAGCATCTCCAACAGCAAAGACATGAGGACTTAGCTCCCCAAAAGGAGCTCCTTTATACTGTTCCATCATGTGAATGTCATAGAGATGAGGCAACCGTTGAAACGGATTAACTGCTATCAGGATATTTCCCGTGTATGTCTGTGAAAGCAATGAACCAAAATTAGCCATCCAACAACATCTCACAGCTCCGCACCTTAATCTATCTTAGAGGAGAAGATTGAACTAACGCACTCACATAGATTTCATTAAGTGCATATCTAGTAGCCAGATTTTCAAGAACTCCAGGCTCGTGTAAATACGAAAGCTTTGTCATATCGTCTACGCCTCCAGGAAGAAATTCAGTATCTTTCGTAAACATTTTTGATGTATCCGTGACAACCTCCGCAAAGCAAATTAGAATGAATTAAGAAACATAATGAATGCAGTTCTATATGTGATATTCTACAATATGTTACATCAAGAGAAAGACATGTAACAAAAAATTCATTTAGGTTCATGTTGGTGATGGAGAAATGCTTACTGTGTTTCCATTTGTGGTATGAACATGAATCTCCGAGCCATCGACCCGCGTGACTTCTCCATCGATCCATGCAACATTAGGATCCTCTACCCAAACATGAGAACCTACAACTATGTTACTAGGTGCTCCCTGAAAAAACAAAATGCAAATACCAGATCAAAATCCAGATGAAATATCTAAGTAGTTAAACCAAAATATCAATAACTAAAGAAATAAGAAAAGCTTGAGATAAACAACTATTTTCTAAGAAACGAACATCCATTTGAATAAGAACTTTTGCACCATGATAGAGGTCCCACAATTGCACTACAAATCCTAGTACAACAAATTTTTGAGCAAGTGTAACTACCTAATTTATTATCAAAAAAATTACTTTGACAAAATTTATTACCAGAAATCATGTGTCTACTTACTAACAAATTGCCCGTAGAAATTATTATCTGGGAAAGTCAACAATTGGGAAAGCCCATTGACTGTTAGAAAAGGGTCCCTCTAAAAGATCATTATCAAATAACAATGGACCCAGAAACAAAAAAATGGTAATTGAAAATTAGACATATGCAAATTCGCTAATGCAAGCTTTATCATTATTATCTTTGTTTTTATGTGGGTTTCTTTCTGGCCTTTTTTTTTTTTTTTTTTTTGATAATTGGTATTTAAAGCGCCTCATTGTAGGTAGAGTTTCACAATATATATATATAAATAGAGAGAGAGAGAGAGAGAGAGACTCCAAAAAGTAAATTTCGCGACCAAAAGAAAGAAATGAAAGGTATTTAAAAAAGAAAAAGAAAAAAAGAAAGCTGAATTACCATTGAAGTCCTTCAAGTCATCCAATAGAAAAGCTTCTCAGCAGAACAAGCACCCGCCAGTAACGACCCACTAACAGAATCTCCAAACTCCCAAATAAATATATAAATATATGTTGAGAACCTAATGAAATGGCTTAAAGCTTCCCCTTTTAATTTCCAGCAAAAAAAACTTCCTTTCGACCAATAACAATTATATCCAAAAACTCAGAAAATATCCCAACATTATTTTATCTTCAAATATTGCCCCAACCGTCTCTCTTTTATAACTAAAGTCTCCAGCTTCAATGAATATACCAGTCTCTTTCTCTCTCTCTCTCAAATTTTTGTCCTTGTCTCTCCTAGAGCTTCTGAGTTCTTTGTTTGTCTCTCTCTCCCTCTTACCTCGAAGTTTCGAACTTCTCGCTCTAAAAGAGCTCGGGATTTTGTCTGGTCAGCTGGGGAGAGACAGTTTGGTGGGGACGATGACAATGGAGGTCTCCCACACGCTGCCAATACCCCCCACAAAAAATATATATACGCATATATATTTAACTCTGAAGCTCAAAAAAGGACGCCATTGAAAATTTTAAAACTTAAAAAACAAACGACCTGGATTCCCTAATTACAGAGTTGCCCTTGTCCTAAAAAAAAAAAAAAAGAAGAAGACAATTAATATTATGTTTATTTGGGACTTTTATTTTTAAAAAATAAATACTTTTTATTTTAAAAAAATAGATTTTTTTAAATTTTTTATCGGGTATATATAAATTTTAATTTTTAAAAAATAAAAAAAAGCTTTTTAGTAAAAAAATTTAAATAGTTTTTTATTTTTCTAATTTAAAATTTTTTTATTTTTTAAAAATAAACTATTTATTCATATATATATATAATAATTATTGTATTACATCCGCATTATATTTAAATATAATATAATTTTTATTTAAATATTAGCTATATTATAATTTAAATCTAATATAATTATTATTTATCATTTTATTTTTTACTAATTTTACTAATCACATCACGTGTACTTTTTCTCTCTTTTTTTTCTCTTTATTTTTATCATTCAAATTACATATAATATAATTTAAATACTTTTTATCTAAATAAATATTGTATTTTAACGCAATATAAATACTTTTAATTAAACGTATATTACATTCAAATACAATACGAACGTAATGTGTTATTCAAACACCCTTAAGGTTTGATTGGATCATGAATTCGAGTTAAAATTTTTTTATTTAAATATTAACTATATTACTATTTAAATCTAATACAATTATTATTTACCATTTTACTTTTTACTCATTTTACTAATCACATTACATACACTCTTTTTCTCTTTTTTTTTCTCTCTATTTTTATCATTCAAATTACATATAATATAATTCAAATACTTTTCATCTAAATAAATATTATATTTGAACACAATGTAAATACTTTCAATTAAATATATATTACATTCAAATACAATGTGAATGCAATGTGTTATTCAAACACCCTTAAGGGTTTAATTAGATTACGAATTCGAGTTAAAAAATTTGGATTAAACTTGAAATGAGTTTTATCATAGTATGAATCTTGTATTTGGTATTCAAGTTTGAACTAAAAAATTTCATTTTAAACTAAAAGTGTTTAGATGATAAAAATTAGGTTTGAACTTGCAATGAAAATTGTATTTTCCTTTACTTTTTTATGTGATTAGTATTATTTTTCTAGTATGAGAGAAAATTTATGAATAGTATTTTTTAGTCCAAAAATTATGTGAATCAGAAATTAAAAAACTTAAAATGAATTAACAAACCAAATATAAGATTAGGTTCAAACTCAATTTTTCGAGTTCAAACCTCTTATCCAAACAAACTCTAAGTCCAAAATTATCATATTAGGAAAAAAAAGAAAAGGGAGAATAATTATTAAAAAAATTGATTCCGATTGTAATATAATGTGGCATTTGGTTGATACATTATATTCGCATTATATTTAAATACAACGTAATTTTCATCTAAATACAAAAATAATGCATTTAAATACCGATCACATTATAATTTAAATTCAATATAATCACTATTTACAATTTCATTTATTTTATTATTTTTACCAATTACATCACATACTCTCTTTTTCTCTCTCTTTTTTTTCTCTATACTTTAACTAACCATATCACATATATAATATTTAAATACAACTTAAATATTTTTTTATTAAAACAAATATTATATTTGAATGCAATGTAAATACTTTTTATTCAAAAGCATATTGCATTCAATATATTGCTTTATCCAAATACAATGCAATATTTTATCCAAACGAATTTTTAAGAGTTGATAAATTGCTCAACATAATCACAGTAGAACCATATAGAGTGTAAATATTATTTAGGATTATGATATCTATACGGTAGAGTCTTGAGAATGCATCATTGTTAAGCTGTGTTTAATTACTCCACTTGAGTTAAGGGGCGTTTGGAGAAAAATTTTCATTTTAATTTTACTCAAATACAATACAATTTTACACCAAATACAAATTTTGCAACAGTGCTACAAAAACAATTACTATTCAAAATATTTTTAAAATAATCACATCAACTTTTCAACTCTATTATTTATCTCTACTTTTATCAATCAAATCAACTTTTCAACTCTAAAATACTTTTCATCGAAACACATATTTCATTTAAATACAAAACAAATACTTTTCAACCAAATACAACATTCAAAAAACAAATTTCATTCAAATACAATCAAAATGTAATGCGTTTACCAAACGTCCCCTTAAAGTTTTTGAGATATTTTGATTAGAGTTCAATTAAGTTGAGTTTTAAAATTGTACATTTAGTTGATTAGAGTTAAAAATTATAAAAATTTAAAATGCGTTTGAAAAAACAAAATCAATATGAATTTTATTTTATCAGTCTTAAAATTATATGTAATTTAAAAAAATTCATCTCATTTAAACATGAAATAACAAAGGTATGAACTTCTAAAATTTAAGTTTTTAAATTATAATTAAAACTGTGAATAATAAAACTGAGTTTATCAGGAAAAAAAAAATTAAGAGTTATGTTTAGAGTTGGTTTGTCAAACACAAGCTTGGGATTCTAGATATACTTATCAATAATTTATGTTTTTAAACCTTAAATTTTAATATAAATGTAAATTAAATTGATATAATATAATATAAATTACCTAAACTCTATTTAAGAGTCCGTTTAAAAGGGTATTTGAGACTTTTTTTTTGTTAGAGAAAAAGAAATATTGGAAAATGTGTTTAGGGAAAAAAATGTTTAAAATAAAAAAAAATAAAATCTTAAAAATTTGTTCTAAAAAAATTATCAGTGTAGATCTTGTTTCATTTTTTTTGAAATGCTATATAATTTTTTTAAAAATTATCTTATTTAGATTTATATATAGAGCTATGAATTTTTGAAATTTAAAATTTATTATAAAATTTTAAATATATAAATAATAAAAATAATTGTAAGGCGGAATAAAAACAATTAAAAATTAAATCAGGATCCTCTTTCCCCAAAAACCTCTAAAGAAATGCTTTTTATAATTATAGATACGTTTTTTATGATTATGGATCAAAAGCTAGATGATGATATTTAAGTAATTTTGATAAGACAGATGTATTTTCGTTAGACAATAGAAATGTCACAAGCTTTTCACGACAAGGCAGAGGTTTATCCATCTATCTTGGCAAGGTCGTGAAAATTTAAGCTCCATTTGGGGCACCTATCTGCAGGCGTGCATCCTGGGTCTGTAGGCCAAAAAGCATTTGGGGCGTGCAAGTCTTCAAACGATGAACAATATCATCATATACATTCTAAAGTTTTTCAGAATGATTCTCTGCCGTACATTTCCACTCCTTCATACTCCCCATTAATCGGATTCTTCAAATCCCAGTCTCCCAAATCTCAACTGCATCCCTTTGCTTTCACGATCTTCTCTTTATGCCTCTTTTTCTCTCCATCTTCATCTTCGGCTTGCTCTTCAAACTCCACTGTACATCTCGATGCCTTCACACTTCCCATTATTTGGATTCTTCAAACCCAAATCTCATCTGCATCTCTTTGCTTTCACGATCTTTTCTTTACACCTCTTCTTCTCTCCATCTTCATCTTCGGCTTACTTTTCACTCCCCACCGTACATCTCCACGCCTTCACAATCCCCATTGTTCAGATTGTTCAAACTCCAATATCCCAAATCTCATCTACATCCCTTTACTTTCACGATCTTCTTTGCATGCTTCTTCTTCTCTCCATATTCGTCTTCGGCTTGCTCCTTACTCTTCACCAACCAACTTTTTGTGTTAAGCCCACTATTGTTGCCTTCGAAACTCGAAAACTAAACATACCTTAACCGAAATACTATATGAAATTTGCTTTCCTCGGTTTTGATTTTTTACATATACGCTCTACCTACATTTTCTCTCAGATTTTTTCTTGAATAGCTATTGGTCAAAGAAATTTTTTCTTTGCATTTTTCTGGTTTCCTTTGTTTTGAGGAAATAAAGTGTAGATTGTTTGGGGATGATCGTTGTTTGGGAGGGAAAGATCTAAAATTGGAGATTTTTTCGTGTTTTTCAATGGTTAATTGACACTATCTTCTGTGAGTTCTTCTCTAATGGCTTGTTTCCTGTTATGAAATTAGGGTTTGACAGTGTTTCCTCAACAGATTCGTGCTGTTTTTTTCTCTGTGTTGTTGGGACGTGAATCGAGCAATACGGTAAGCAATTGCTGATAATGGGTTTGATTTCGGTATTACTAGAAGTTGATGTTTTTTCGGTTGTATGGTTTTTTTTCCTCTCTTTTTTTTTCTGTTCCCCATATGCATTATGGATTTGTTATGTATGTTTATGTTAGAAAATAAATTGATGTCTTGCTACTTGTAATTTTGCACCTTTTGGCAGGATTTTTGTAGAACTGTGAATTGTTTTCCCATATCTTGTCTTCAACATTTATGTTGTATTACTAACCTAGTTTGGAAACAATAGAAAAATGCATGTTTTTGATAGCTTCCTTATTTTTGAGTGTCTTAGCACTTATGCATTTTATGGCTTGTTAATTGGATATTTCTCCCAATTTTCTATCTATTTTTGAAAAATTATGGCATGAAATGAGTATGTGTTTTGCAGTTTCGATGATCTATTTAAGTGCTTTATATTTTTGTTACATCATAACATTTGTTCACTTGATCTTAGCCATTATCAAACGAAAATTTCAGTTGACGGTAATAGGTTGATGGTTTCATCACTATCGACCTATGTCGTCTATCTAGCCGCAGCCAACAGCAGTAGAACACACCGAGGTCGTGCTCATACACTGGCCACTTGGCTGTGCTATCGGAATCAAAAGAGGGCCTAAATTATGCACTACTTCCATGTTTAGAAGCGAATATAGCGATTAACATCTTCATTGCCTGTTCCTGAGGTGACTAGCATTATTTCATCCATTGGTTAGAACTTGATATACATCTAATTTAACATTTAATTTTCAATTTGCATGTGTTTTGTATTATTATTCTTTCATTTTTCCATTGCTATTGGTATATATAATGAGTTGTTGGATAACTCATTGTTATTGGTAAGTTTTTGTGTGTGCTTGTCCATGTTGTGCCTCATTTACCAATGCCATGGTTTTTTTTTTTTATGTTGGTACATTGTACATGTCCAAATTGTGTTTCTTGCTTTGATTTGCATTGTTTATTATGCCAGCTATTGTTCTTCTAATATTTAATACGTTTATCTGAGTTATGGTATTGTAACAACGAAATATGTTATGCTCAAATCGTAGCCATTACTGTAATCGTATTTATAATGCCGTGTTTTTGTAGAGTATATTTTATTCTAATGTTTTTTCAGTTATTGGGGTTGATTAGTGGTATCTGTTGTACGTGTTGGCTCTACTTGATTCTATTGTTGGCCCCTATTGCTTCTAGTTGTACACCGGCTATAATGCTAATTTGTCATTGTCGAATTGCTTATTCTGTTATTGGTGTTTTGTAGACCCATTCAACAAATGTGTTGCTAGTTAGTATCTGGATTGTGATAGTTTTTCACCAGTCAGGTATTCAACCTAAGTAGCCATTTGTTATCTGGGTCTACATAATGCCTAACTTGAACATTTATGCGATATTTTAATATTGGACTAAGTCATGTAAATTTGTTAACCAATTTTCATCCCCATCTTGTTTGTGATTATTTATACTATTTTATACATTTTAGTTTAACACGCATGTGCTTCAGTCCAATGGTTCACCTTACAATTGGAATGAGGAGAATGAAATTTATTCTTTAAACCTCCTTAATGATTACTAATGTAATCATGTTGGAAAATTCCCAAAACTGATACATATGTGGAGTGGGCTAAAATGTTCAATAAGAGATGGCCAGATATTAACACCTCATGTTATGCAATGACTTTTCATGGGAAAAAGACGCGAATACGGTAGACATACACCGCATGGAAGGCATTATAGATATGGACGGGTTTAGACTACAACCCAATTATCGATACGGTTACCTACTCCGATGAATAATGAGCCCAATTCGTTGCTGTGAATACTACAACTCCTGTTTAGTATGGCAACTTTGAGATTACATGGTGGTCTATATATTCCCATTTTAGCAATGCGATATTTTGTCTGTGTAGGTTCACTCAAACCAAAACTTCCTCAGGAATCAGGGTTTAAAACAAAGAGTTATACTTCAATGTTTTTGAGAAGTACCAAGCAGCTGGTGCAAGAGTTCAGCATTCATGAGCCGGCCCTAGTCCACATGCTCCACATTTCTCCAGAGTCGATATGTCGGTAATTGATCGTGTCGCCTTAAAAGTCATTTCTATCGATCGGTAGGATAGGAACCTGAGACATGTCTAGCTTCCTATCCTAACGATCGATAGAAATGACTCGCAAGGCGACACGATCAACTACCCACATTTTGACACCCATTACGCACTAGGAACATTAAGGAATCGAGAAAAACAGGCTAAGTTAAAGCAAAAGCAGAACACCAAAGATATTCTCACTACGCAATCAGGGGCATCGATAGTTACTACTCCAATAAGTCGTCAAGAACATCAAGTATGGATAAGGCAACGAAAGCTTTAATGCTTGGTGAGTGTGACAAGGTAATGGAAGAGATGGGAGTGCCTACCGATGACGCTGTTATCATGTACCTATGGCTGCGTAACGAGAAAGCAGTGTTAAGGGACTTTACTAAGCTTCTTGTTGAGAAGAGGTGAAACATTATTAATAGGATTGTGAATGGCTATATCTAGGGTTACTTTGAGGGAGGTTATGTTGTTTGTGCTTTTTCATTTGTAATGTTAACAAACTTATTATCAATTTTCTTTTTTATTTGTATGTTGACTCTAACTACTGTTGTTTCCATCTTTATATTTATATATGTATGCCACTTCAATATATCACGATGATGTTACTTTTATGGTATGCCACTTAAATATATTATAGTGATGTTACTTTTATGAAACATTTATCAAAGTTTATATATTCTTTTCTTATTATTTCACTGTTGGTAGGGTGCATAACAGGCCATAATATGGATACATCAAACACGAATAATGATAATGATATAGACGCTGTTGCATATGCCCTATACGCATACATAAGAAAGTTGCATAAGCAAAACGACAAACACGACTCCATTTTAATGGGGGCTCTAAAGACAAATGAGTTGTTATACGACAACGATGATAATATTAAACAAAAGACTCGGATAAATAGACGAACATTTATGGCATTATGTAAGTTGGTTAAAACAAAGGGTTTACTTTGCTCGACAGATCGTGTATCCGTACCTGAGCAATTGTTCATATTCATGGAAATACTATACCATGCGACAACGAATAAGCAGACACATGATATTTGACAACATTCCGGTGAGATGATCTTGAGATAGTTCACTACGGTACTTGATGTACTATTTACATTGAAGGACAAGTTTATACACCCTTCGGATTATAATACCGTGCAACCGTATATTGTAGAGAACACATATAAATATAAACCTTGATTTGATGTAGGTTTTTTTTTTTTTACCATTTTTTAGTTATAATACCATGTTATAAAAGCATTTATTAAATTATGTTATAACATTTCTAATACTGTAATTGTTTTTGTAGAACTGTATTAATGTTATTGACAGCACGCATGTGCCATGTGTTCTACCAGTCGATAACTTGTTGGCTTGACGGAACAAGAAAGGTATAAACATGCAAAACATCCTAACAGTTGTGTCGTTCGATCTGATGTTCACATACATGCTCACAGGCTGGGAGGGTTCCGTATATGATGCGAGGATATTAGCACATGCAATGGCCGTCAATAGATCCCATTGCCACCAGTAGATTTGCTTGTCGTTCATAAATTCTTTGCTTATATAGTATCGGTTATACATACCGTATACCAATTATGCGTATTGATATATCTTCGAAATGTAGGTAAGTTTTACTTAGTAGACTCCGGTTATACTAAAAATGACCACTTTCTTACTCCTTACCGCAGAGAAACATACCACTTGTCAGAATACCGTCAGCGACGATATGGACTTACAAGTAGGAAGAAAGTATTTAATTACACATACTCGTCTTTACGAAACTGTATTGAAATGACATTTGGTATTTGGAAAGCGAGATTCAAAATACTAATTAAGATGAATAGTTACGCAATCGAAAAACAAATAAAGATACCAATTGTTTGTGCGATCTTGCATAACTTTATAAGAATGCATGCAGCGGTAGAACTAGACTCGTTACTACAGTCGTACATGCATGACATGTTAATGTTTAGTATTAATACATCTGTGCCTACTTGTGAAGCTGAAGTCATCGACATTGATGACTTGGAAGATAATGTTGATTCTTACGAGGTCCTACAAACGAACACAACTAACTCTGATGTACATCATCGACGTTGAAGCGAGACCATTCCTATAGGTCGTTTCAGAGATGCTATTGCTGATCAAATGTGGGAGAGATACCAACAGTATCCATAGTATAAACTTTCATGTCTATCGTAATGTACTATACACTATGGGTTGTATTAGATTGTATCTAAAAAATTGTGTGTAGATTCTGGTCAAAAATTTTATAGCATGCAATCTAATATTTTTTTTTATTTTTATTTACTATCACATTTATAAACGTTTGAATAGAGTTTCAAAAAAATAATTTTAGAGATGTTGCTTTTGGAAACTAAATATGATTTTTAAAATTGTGTTTGGATAAATATTTAGTTAAAAAGTTGTTATAAATATATGAGAATTTGAATTTTAAATTATGTGGTAAAAAAGTAATGTCTAGAAATGTGTGCAAGTACAGTTAGAGGTTTGAGAGAAATGTTGAAGGCAAACAAAATTTGGCTTGGAGACACTCATCTTATGTCTCCAAACCCTTTATCCAAACACCCCAAGGCACGTACTCCTAAAAAGGTTCTTTTTACCATTTATTTAATAATTTTTATACACTTATTTTATAACAATTTTTGTTTTCAAAAATTTTTATCTCAAATACAATCTATAACATCATATCTCATTTTCAAGACCAACATCTCTAAAAATACATATCCAAAACCTCTCTCAAACCCACCATTAATATGTATTTCTTAAAGAGGGCAGACAAGGAACAAAGTTGTAGTTGGACGAAAGCATATCTATATAAGCGTATCCTTGCCATGGCTCTTGCCTAATATTAGACACACTCGTGATCTTCAAGTCAACAGCTTTGTCAATCCCTTCAATTTGACATGGATGCTAAAGACTTTTAAAGAGATTTTTTATTTTTTAATTTCTTTGCTAGAAACTTCTAGGATATATTTAGTCTACTATAACTTTTGTTTCAAGAATTTCATGATTTGATGGTACATTTAAATCATAATACTATTTCAATTGTTGTAAAATAAAATATTATGAATGAACTACAATAACACTTCAAATCTTTTATCGAAATTATAAACACACGCTCTTGATTAAAATTAATCATACCATAACCTCTTTTCTTTAACTCTATTAAATTTAAATGTAAAATAGCTAAAATAAACAGATAAATCTCGTCATTAATTTTAATAAAGTTGATTACAACCGTTTATATTTTTATTTCATTTTTAAGTCTATTTTTTCCCAATGGATTTTTTTAACTAAGTTTATCATTTTAACTAAACTTTTTCTTAAAAAAATTTTAATACCCTTGCATGACTTACCCCTTCTGATGACGACCATCCCATTTGCACATGCCAGAGTTCGCCTATGCAAAGGACAATGTTGTTGGAGCCATCGTTTGTGTAGGAGGTCGAGGAGATGGAAGCTGTGTTCGTGAAGCCAGAACCATCCGTCGCCATGTTCGCAAACCAAAAGTATCCATCACCGTCACCCGCTACGTTGGACTCGCTTGTCGTCGTCACCCCAATGTGAGTCATTGCTCCCTTCCATGAGCCATCGTCATTGCCCCCTTTGTGAGCCATTACCGTCGTCCTTGAGGAGTTGGAAGCTGAGTTTGTGAAGTTAGAACCATCCATTGTCGTGTTCACGAACCCGAAGCCATCTACTGCCGTCATCTACTACACCGGAGTCATCTATTGTTGTTGCATTAAAGTTGCGTTGCCCCAAACTCCTACCCCCTCCCACAATATATTTCTAATGATTTTAAAATATTTTGTTATTTTAGTAAGGTATGATATTAGTTAGAAATTGATAACTACTAAGTTTATACATACAATATGTATAAATCTTTCCAGAATTTTATGCTATACAATAATATATACTACTAGATTTTTACATATTTCTAACAAATACAAATTGACCATCAAAATAAAAAAAAAGATTTAAAAAAAAACAATAACCTTTTTTTTATTAAAGTGCAAATCATGATTAGAAATATTTAAATATTAATTAAAATTTATTATTGGTGTTATATAAGGGTAAAAATATCATCCTATATCTCCATATATCTCCATATATAGTTGAAGATAATTTTTAATGTAATAATGGATATTCTTGATATTTTTAATATAATTAACAATCGAACTACTTTAAGTCACATCAACTGATAGAGTGGAAGTCTCTGTAATTTCTTAAAAAAGTTAGGGGTTGACGTCATTAGTATCGATCAAGAGAGCGTCGTTGTAATTTTAGAAAAATACATAGGGTGTCAGTGTAATTTACTTAAAAACTATAAAAAAAAACTTATAAATAGTGTTCAAAATAATATCTAGGTAGTAATTAAAAGAACAATTAAATAAAGTAAGGCAATAGTTATTTTAACTCAACACATAATTTAAGGATGTAGAATGTAAAACATACGGTACTTTAATTAGATGTATATATAAATAAAAATAGTTGGTGCACATGATTAAGAAACATAGAATATGATTAGATTTTAATTATTTGTTTAATGAAAAATTTTAAAAGACTAGATTAGATAAACTTATAATTTAATCTTTTCAGAAAGAGATACTCATATTCTCCTCAAGAAGAGAATTATTTAATCTTATCATTTTCTACATATTATAATTCAATCATTTAATGTTATTATATTAAATGTAATCCTATTGTGTATATCATACAAACCCTAAATGATAATGGGTTAAAAGAAGATAATTAAACTATATATATGTGTGTGAAAATTACTGTGTGAAAATTACTATATGGACAATGTTTTATTTCTAATCATTGTTAGTTTTGTATATCTATATAATTTTAATGTGATATCATATTTTAATGTTTATAAAATGTAGAAAAAAGCTTCATATCTAAAATTTAGCCCTCGTTCAACACACCTTCTCAATTGAAAAAATTCAAATTGAATTGATAATCTAAAATGAGTGGATGCTTAGGAGAAACAAAACAACTTTGGTGCACATTTTAAAAAGTGAATTTGTGTTTGATTTTTTACGTTTGATTTAACATGTCATTCATACTTAATAAACCGTGATATTCCAATCTCAAGCTAAACACATTTGGAAATGAGCACACGTGTCCATATTCATAAGTAATCAACTAAACAAGCAAAATTGATCTGTTTTCCTTGTCTTTTTGCACCTAAACAAGGCATTCCGGACGGTACACGCTTTGAAGCTTTGGCTCCACAAATTTGATTTTTTTGTTATATTTTCATTTTGGTGTAATTTCAAGAATCTTAGGGAGAGTTTGGAGAAGATAGTTAGAGATATTATTTTTGAATTGGAAAAAAATTGTTTTAGAAAATGTGTTTAGGGAAAAAAATTGTTTGGAGTTAAAAATAAAAAATTTTAAAGTTTTTTTTTTGAAAAAAAATATCAATATAAATATTATTTCGTATTTCTTGAAATTCTATGTAATTAAAAAAATCATCTCATTTAGATTTATATACACAAAGTTATGAACTTTTAAAGTTTGAAATTTATTAAAGCGTTTTGGAGATGTAAATAATAAAAAATAGTAAAGTATTAAAAAAATAGATTTTGATGTCTCTAAAACTAAGTCCTTTAATCATTTGTATTATTGATGTCTATAAGATTTTTTAATCTAATGAAATTTAACCTTAAAAAAATCACAATCATAAGATACTTGTAATTATGCATCAGCAACTCAAAAGAGGGAAGCAGTGGGTATATTTCTCTATCTTTAAATATATATAAAATAAAAATATATATATGTATATCTAAATATAGTATAAGAATCAATAAGCTCTTATTTGGAACAATTCTGATTTTTTACTACTCAACTTTAAAACTTATAAATCTACCCCTCACTTTTACTTAAATTTCAAAAGTACATAATTTCTTTATTTTAAATCAAAATAAGATGATTTTTTGAATCATACCAAAAAAAAAAAAGGATTAATGAAATAAGGTTTATATTATATATTTTTCTAAAAGAATTTCAAATTTTTACATTATTTATCATATCACATTTCGTTTCTAATTTACTTCTCATCAAATACATATTTTCAACCAAACCTCTAAAATTTATTTTCTAATCATAACTGCAAACAACCCCTAAATCCTTGTTTTGGATGGGGCATTCTTTTTCAAAGATAAAAAATTTTCTTATTTGAAATGAAAAAGTTTTTCCATTTTGATAATATGATAGTGTTAGGATGTAAATTATAAAAAAATCATCTTAAAAACAAGAAATTGTTTGAAATGAGAAAAAAAATGATGTTAAAAATAGTGCATTGTGAGATAAATAGAAAAAATTCATTTTTTTTTAAAATGTATTATATAAGACATGTTTGAAAATTATATATATTTTTCTCTTTTAAGAAGAGAAAAATGGTGGGAAAAAAATTAAGAAAACACTTTTTTTCAAAAAAAATAAAAATAAAAAAAATGCAAATTTCAAAAGTAGACATGTCATCTAAAAAGCCATTAGTCATTACTATAACCATGGGCTTCTTTTTTGGGTCACTCTTATTCCTAGTTGGGGGAAGAAGAAAATAAGCCAAAATTAAACTCAAGTAAAAATAAATAGTAGAAAAGTTTTTAACTTTTGATAATTATCATATTTTTAGTAAATTATGATTTATTATAACCTAAAATTTAAAAAATATCTTTTATGTGTAAATTTTAGTAAATTTATTTAGTAAATCACATTTTTATTTTATTTATCGATTTTGATAGATTTACCTGGTAAATCACATTTTTGATTTGGATAAATTATTTATTTATTGATTTGGATAAATCATTTATTTTGACAAATCATTCGTAAATCCTTATTTTACCGGTGTAATTAGTTGTAAATTCTTAATTTATTTTGATAAGTCGTTGATTTATATTTATCAATTTGTGGAAATTCTTTACTCTAATAAATCATTGATAGACTTTGATAGAGAAAGACGGCGATGATCAACTGAAAGAAGTGGCAGTGGCAGAGGGAAAAAGAAGAATTGGAGAATCAAGAGCCAGATAGACCAACTCCGCCCACAGTCCCCGTGAACCAAATTGGAAAATCGCCTGTAAGTCTGATCATCGTCTCTCCATTACAAATTCGAGAAAACTTATTGCCACCACTAGATGGCTTCTCTATCACGTAGTTAAGGAGAATCATTGCCATTGCTGGATCAGAACTCCACTAGGTCTGATCATAGCGTCATTGTCACAAAGTTGAGGATAATCGCGATCTCAAGATGTTCTAGTCAAACTCCGTTCATAGACCAATCTATTGGAAATCGCAATAGTTAGATAAAGATGGATCTTGGGCCGGTAATCTCAATTGCAATGATTTCAACTTATAATCCGGTAGTTGTGGATATGCTCGGAAACTTTGATGGCGATGTCGATGGACTCTCAATGAGCCCTAATCACGACTGTCATGCAAGCTTTGATAGGAAGAAACGGAGATGATGATGGAACAGCAATGAAGACTTAAAAAAAAAACCAACAAACCCACAGATTTGGAGAGAGAGTGAGTCGCGATCTCTTCAACATCGATATATGTGATCTCATCGCCATCACTAGAGCCGTTGAAAGTCAATTACCATGGTGATCTCGTCGACGTCGAGATCGGGCCTCTCCATGAGGCTTCGCTTGGTTGGTTGGCCATGATGGCAGTTTCGACACGGAAGAAAGAGAGAGAGAAAATGGGCTTTCGGAGTGTGAAAGAAGGGGGAGAGAAAGATAAAGAATGAGTAAGTAAGAGTTGGGGAACTGTGTGAAAGAAATGAGTAAAATACAAATATTATCTATATTAAAATAATATTATATTAAAAGTTTTCAATGATTTTAAATTATATTATCTACTTCTAAGGGGGGTTGAATTGTAGTTTTGGAGATTTTTTTTTTGTGTTGAAAAAAAATTGTTTTAGAAAATATGTTTGGAGAACAAATTGTTTCATAAAAAAATGTAAAATTTTAAAAAAGTAAATAAAAATGTCAATATGGATATTATTTTATTCTTTTTGAAATTCTATATAATTAAAAAACATCATATTTATATATATAAAATTATAGATTTTTAAAATTAAAATTTACTGTAATGTTTTAAAATTATAAATGATAAAAAGTGATGAATAGATAAAAAAAATTATTTTGAAAGTGCTTTTTATTTTACCCTAAACTCACCAATCACGTAAAAAAAATATCGTATTTACTATAATTTCCGTTCAAATTGGGCCCAAATGCCTGTTCCTCCTTTTTTTTTTTTGTACCTCTGGAATTGCTTCCCAACAAAACCAACCCAAAATAGAGAGAGATTTTCCACTCGCCAAGTTCTTACGCGCCCGGTCAAACACGTCTCTTTAAGCGTCCCTATTAACAATCTTACAATCACGCTTTGTTAGATCTCCCCGCCGACACTCTCTCTCATTCACTCTCTCTCTCCTCTTTCTCTCTCTACAATGGCGGACTCCTCCATCTTCCACCCCCACCGGATCTCCTTCACACCCCAAACCCCCAACCTTCCAAACCCACTCCCCAAATCCCATTTCCGCTTCTCCTCCTCCGCCGCCACCACCACCATCAGAGCCCTCTCTCAGCCCAACTCACCACCACCACCACCCACCGTGACCTCGAAGCTCCGGCGTACCGCCGACGAGAACATCCGCGACGAGGCCCGCCGCCACAACACCACCCACACCCACCACTTATCTGCCAAGTACGTCCCTTTTGGCGCCGCCGATTCCGATACCGAGTCCTACTCCCTCGACGAGATCGTCTACCGATCCCAATCCGGGGGCCTCCTCGATGTCCGCCACGACATGGACGCCCTCAAGAAGTACGACGGCAAGTACTGGCGCGACCTCTTCGACTCGCGTGTCGGGAAGACCACGTGGCCGTATGGCTCCGGGGTGTGGAGCAAGAAGGAGTGGGTGTTGCCGGAGATCGACAGCGACGACATCATCAGCGCCTTCGAAGGGAACTCCAACCTCTTTTGGGCCGAGCGTTTCGGCAAAAAGTTTCTGGGCATGAACGATCTCTGGGTCAAGCACTGCGGGAACAGCCACACGGGCAGTTTCAAGGATTTGGGCATGACCGTTCTTGTCAGCCAAGTGAATCGCCTCCGGAAAATGAACCGCCCCGTCGTCGGCGTCGGATGCGCGTCGACGGGAGACACCTCGGCCGCCTTATCGGCCTACTGCGCCGCAGCGGGGATCCCATCTATCGTGTTCTTGCCCGCGAATCGTATATCGATCGCCCAATTGGTCCAGCCTATTGCCAATGGTGCGTTTGTGCTGAGCATTGATACCGATTTCGACGGGTGTATGCAATTGATCCGGGAAGTCACGGCAGAGCTGCCAATTTACCTCGCGAATTCGCTCAACAGTTTGAGGCTAGAAGGACAGAAAACAGCAGCCATTGAGATCCTACAACAGTTCGATTGGCAAGTCCCAGATTGGGTTATAGTCCCTGGAGGCAACCTCGGAAACATCTACGCTTTCTACAAAGGTTTCCACATGTGCAAGGAATTAGGACTGGTTGGTAGAATTCCAAGACTTGTGTGCGCACAAGCGGCCAATGCCAATCCTTTGTACCTGCACTACAAGTCAGGGTGGGCGGAGTTCAAGCCCGTCAAAGCCAACACCACGTTTGCCTCGGCCATTCAAATCGGCGACCCGGTTTCTATTGACCGGGCTGTTTACGCGCTCAAGAATTCGGATGGGATCGTCGAGGAGGCAACGGAGGACGAGTTGATGGACGCCATGGGTCAGGCGGACTCCACTGGCATGTTCATATGCCCTCACACTGGGGTTGCCTTGACAGCGCTCATTAAGCTGAGGAACAGTGGGGTGATTAAGCCCACGGATAGGACTGTGGTGGTGAGCACGGCTCACGGGCTGAAATTTACGCAGTCGAAGATCGATTACCACTCCAAGGAGATCAAGGACATGGCTTGCCGGTATGCCAATCCGCCAGTGCATGTTAAGGCGGATTTCGGGTCTGTCATGGATGTTTTGAAGAAGTATTTGTTGAGCAAGGCTCAGTAGTTTCTCTCTTGTGGCTATTTGATTTAGTTTATGGCAACTTTCTCTTATCTCTATGATTTATCTTGTTGTGATTTGGACTGGGCAATTGTTGTTTGGCTATGTGATGTTCATGCTATATGCTCAATCGGCTGTCAAGTGTATGAGAGGGAGTGATTGGTTTAGTTTGTAGAATCTAGATTTCAGTTGAGAAGGGCTCCATTTTATGGGCAGCAAATGCCTATATTTGAAGAGGTCGTCTATTTTTTCAATGCGGCTGGAAATTTTTTTAGTGAACTCTGTGTTTCTACTTGTTTTATTGCTCTTGCTTGCTGAAAGTTAAATGTTTTTTTTTTTGTTTTATTTATTTCCCATTAAAGCTTCTGACTTTAAGGGGTATTTGGTAAACGTAACGTATTATATTTTAATTATATTTGAATGAAATTTATTTTTTAAACGTTGTATTTGATTGAAAAGTATTTGTTTTGTATTTGAATGAAATGTGTGTTTGTCACGTCCCAAAACCCAAGACAGCGACAGGTGTCACTTTCCAAAAATCCGGGATAGTGACGGATATAAAATTTTAAAAGAATAAGAGAAAGGAAAGCTCAGGTTCCTAAGTCTGTCAATTTTTACATCTTACTCTTTACCGACTCTTTAAACTTGTTTATAAATTATGTTTGTATATTTTAAATTAATTAATATTTGTATTTCTATTTTTATCGTAATATCAGGTGGTGAGGTATTCATGTCTCACAGATGCATACTTGGATAAAATAAAATAACTGAATTTACAAAAAAGTAAAGTTTAGAATTTACAGTCCCGGAATGCTTTTATACATACTTTGTCTTAATGTACAGGTCACTACTTCAAGTCTTTTGACCTTGTCGTCCACGGTCGGTTCCACGTCACCTGTATCTCCTAATCAGCTTTCTCTCCTGGAGGTTTACCAGTTTTAAAACAGTGAGCGAAAAACCCAGTAGGATATTCTTTTAAAAAAAATGTTTCAACATTTTAATTTAACCATCATACTAAGTATGTCAATGCAATACCGAATCATAAACGTGGAATCGTGATTATGCAAATTGTGTCCCTATATACATCTAGTTCGTGTACGGTCCGTATGAGCCTCCCTCACCATGCCGAAGCATAATGAGTGATCCTCGATCGAGATGTGCACTCTTCGCACGTGTGTGCTGGCTCCCGATATACTTTAACACCAAATCCAACTTTCAATCTTTCACGTGAACATATGATTCACATAATAAAAATATACCGTATTGTTTTTTAAAAAAATCCGTAATCGGATATTTTTCCTTTAATTTCCAAAATCGTGATATTTTCTAAATCACGTAAATTTCAAAGCTTTATAAACACATTTTCTTCAAATGATATTTGATCAAATCATTAAAACAAAATTGACTGCCAAGAAAGGATAAGATATCCTACCTCGTCAGCAATTTGACTTACGATCAATTTCTCGCACAAATTCTAAGATAGTCTTTTTCCTTGAATTCGATCAACGAGTACCTAAAACAAGAAACACAGATAATTTAATTATCTGTCCAGAAATTCCGTAATCGAATTACGGTAAACTCAACTAATTAGTATGTCATTGAATTTTTAAAATTTAAAATGATACTTTATTTTAACACCGTAATTTTAAAATAGAAATTTTAACACAAATATCCAAAATATATATGTATATTTTAAAAATTTCGACATGACCTGTCCTAAAAATAGACTTCCCCAAACACTCCAAAATGCTCAACCTGCAGAAAAACTTTCCAATTCCCAGAACAATTCAAATACCAATTTCAAATCAATTTAAATTTAAAATCTAAAATTCACTATTATTATTATTATTATTACTATTATTTTTTTTTAATTATTTATTTATTTTTTCTGTATACGAATACACACATATATGTATATATGTTTTTGTTAAGGGGGGATTTCAACCGGTGAGCTCACGGCGGCAACAGAGCGGCGGCACTTGGGCACGACGATCGGCGGCGCAGCAAGGAGCAATCGGCTAGACGTGGGCCGACGGACAACGAGGAGGAGGGCGAGGCACAGCTGGCATGGCTGGGTCGGCTTGGGCACGGGATTCGGCCGAGCGAGGCAACGTTCGGGCGAGGAGTTCGCGCGGTCTTAGGCACTGACGACTAACGGCTCGATCACGACTAGCTCCGGCGGATTTGATTCCGGTTCGTGGCGGACGAGTCTGGCTTGGCCACGGCGGAGCGGCAACTCGAGGAGGCTAGCAGCAGGCGGCTCGCGATTGTCGGCTTGGGAGTGAGGAGGCGCGGCTGGTTCGGGTTCGGCGGCTTGGCGGCGACTGTCGATCGACTGTGGCGTCGCGAGGAGCTCGGGTTGGGCGAGGCGGTGGATCGGCTAGCTCGGTGGCGGCGGCGAGGAAGGAGGGGCAGTTGCTGGGTCGGCTGGGCTTCCGGTGGAGTTCGGCCGGAAAAAGAAGAGAAAGAAGAGAAAGAAAGAAAAAAAAAGATGGGGAGGGGAAGAAAGAAGCGGCGAGGGGAAGAAGAAGAGAAAAGAAAAGAGAAGAGAAAAAAAAGAAATAAAGGGTGTGAGGGAGAGAGGCGAGAAGCAGAAGAAGAAGAAGAAAGAAAGGAAGAAGAAATAAAACAAGGGAGAGAGAGGGAGAAAGGGAATCGGTGAGGTGAAAGAAGAAAATAGAAGAGAAAAGAAAAGAAAAAATAAAGAACGTGAGGGAGAAGAAAAACAAAGAGAGAGGGGTGAGAGCTCGGCAGGGAAAAAAGAACAGAGGGGGAGTGAGGCGGTGGGAAAGTGAGTGAAGAAGAAAGAAAAAGAAAATGAGGGAGAAGATACTAAGAGGGGAGACAGGGGAGAGGGTTCCGGAATAATCCGGAAAGAAAAAGAAAGAAAAAAAAAAAGAAAAAAAAATATTTAACAAATTTTGATTAAGTAAAAATTGTTAAAATTTTAAAATTGATAAAAATGTTTTAAATATCCTCAAATTAATATTTAATACTTAAAAATTTAAAATTGAATTCTCATGATAATAAGAAAAATTTTATTGGCACACTAACAAATTGAGTTTATACATTCACGCGCGAAATTTTAAATTCAAAAATTTCGCAGCGTGATAGTGTTTGGATGAAAAGTATTTTAGAGTTGAAAAGTTGATGTGATTAGTAAATATAGAGATAAATAATAGAGTTAAAAAGTTGATGTGATTGTTTTAAAAATATTATGAATAGTAATTATTTTCGTAATACTGTAAAATTTGTGTTTGATGTAAAATTTTATTATATTTAAATAAAATTAAAATATAATTTTTTTATCAAATGACACCTTTTGATCAAAAATGGATAGAATTAGCAATACGAGTTTGTAAAATCAGAGAAAAGGATCTTGGTTTGTTAGGTTCCAGTGGTAGTCTGCTAAACCCGCCGTACACCTTGATCATATCCATCCTTTTTTTTTTTTTAAGCTAAGTGAGATATTTAGCAACAAATGGTCAAAGCCAAAAGAAACATAAACAATAGAACAACCTACCTATAACCCACAATTCAATCTCATAAAAATCAAATTTTCAGTTTGAACTTCATACTCAAACCAGTCAGCAAAACGGGTTTAAAAGAAAAACAAAAACTTGACGAAATGGATGGATAACTTAAAGCCAGGGCTCAAAGGTAAGCATAGAACCGGCAGGCACGGCTGTCCATTCAAGAGAGCTACCAAATTCATTCCCCTAAGACTACCATCCGAGCTCATGAGCTGGCAGGATATTGCAGAGTCTCCATTACTACTCATTAAACCAAAGCTCCAACTTTTGAAGATCAATGTTATTTTTTTTTATCATTATTGTGTTAATTTTTGTAGGGGTGGCTAAAGTAACGAAATGACCTACCGATGGAGTTCCTCTAAGTTCTAACATGTCATATGTATATTAGTTAAACTGACCCATATAGGTTTCACATATGAGATCAACCTTTTATTAGCAATGGGGTTAGGTATGCGCTGTCTCTAGCATTTTTCAAGCCAAAATAGTTAGCTTTGCGGAGATGGAATTCATGCTTGTAATTAGGATCATCAGGAAACATATAATTTGTTCCGAAGCATTTCATAAGACAAAAACGGAAACCTTCTTGAAAGTTGGCAATTTAAACATGTTTTGAGCAAACTTCCTGCTACCCTCACAACATAAAATACTCGGCCAAGGAAAAGCAAAGTCATCTCTTGTCTGTATCGCTGGTTCAAGAAATGACTTGTAACCAAAGTTTTGATGCCTCAATTTCTTGAACTTCATTTTACGAGGCTGCATAATTTTTTTTAGTTTACAAATCAAAGAGCAGAGCAAGAATCTGAATTAAACAAAAGTCGGCTGAATTCTGACGTTTGTAATGCAAACGACAGTTTCTTAAAGAGCAAGTAAGACGAATGTGTATGAATCATAAAATAAAGGCATAATGATTGAATTTTAAAATGAATGTTTTGCTCATCTTACATTCATTCCAACCATGTTTCAAACTACATGCAAAACACGTTACGAACTTTACTAGGTGAGCATTCTTAAAATAAAAATTGTTTAATAAAAAAAAAAAAACCTGTACTAGGTGAGCATCACATGTAAATGAGGTCTATTATGCAGACCACGAAGAGGTCACAACCTGATTATATTGCGTTTAAGAAAACTAAATGGATCAAATCAAGATATTGACAACCACATCATGGACCTTCTGTCACATTCAATGTTCTTGACAATATAATTTGTCTCCGGAATTTGTTGATTTAACTGTGTGTGTATATATATATATTAAAATATTTAGCTAGAAATTATATCAGAAACGTATAAAGTAAAAGAGTTGGGTAGAGTTTTGTTTTAAAAACTTTCTATCCTGCGTATATATTAATATTTTAACGTGGTTTTGATTAGATTTAACTATTGGAAACGTGCATTAGCGGTAAACAATAATCGTGCAAGCCAGAATAAAAAACCAAAGAATATATTTAACAAAAAAAGAATATCCATTTTCCATCTTTTATCAAAAACAATAACATCTTATCCCAAGCTTAATACAAACCCCAACAAATCTGACTTATTCAAGGTCTAGCAAACCACACAGCATATTCCTCAACGGCCAACTCCCAAAAGAACAAAAAATAATTAAAAAAAAAAAAGAAAAGAAAAACGATTCGACAAAGAAGAGGTTAAAAAAAGAAAAAAGAAATTTTAATTTCCCAAACTAGAAAATGAAAAACTATCCTGTATGAGTATCTACAAAGAAACTTCCTGTGTATGTATAAGTCAGCACAAACTCCATATCAAAAATATGCAAACTTTTTCAAAGGAAAAACGTACTAATTGGGCCCAGCCCATTCTACTGTTGGCCGCCCGAGTTGGCATCTAGGCCCAGCCTGGACTTCCCTCTGTTCCTCTCTCTGAAGGAATTTTCCTTCTCCAGGATCAGACCAGCTCTGAACCTCGCGATGAAGTTATCGGCCTTCGTGTCGACGTCGGGGCTCGGACAGAACGTCCTCGCCGGCGACATTCCGGCCTCCGTCACGGCCAAAGGGCTCGCTCCTCCGCTCGGGGTGTCCTCACTGCCGTCCAAGTCCGGCGAGCAGCTTCGCGAGCTGTTGTCGCTCTTGATCCTCACGAAATCCCCGTGCCTCACGAACCTCCAGTCCCGAACCTTGAATGGCGGCGGCGGAGGCGGCGGCGGTATCGGATTCAATGGCGATAGGCCTCCGATCTTCGCGATGTCTTCTACGCTGTCCAGATTGCTCGTCTGGACCGGCATTGGAGGTTTCTGCGTCACCGCAATCGGCCTGCTTTGCGCTTTGCTCTTCGAAACATGAACTGTTGGAGGAGGTGGCGGCGGCGGCGGCGGCGGCGATGGAAATTGCGAAAATGAGTGAACTTTTTTGGTTTTCCCTTTCTTTGAAGAAAACAGAGTCTGAAAGACTGACGGCAGAGGAGGCGGCGGCGGAGGCGGAGGAGGAGGCAGCGATGGAGGTGGATATGAAGAGCAATAAGGAGGATCAATGGAGTTAAGAAAAGAATCGGAGAGTTCGACACTCTTTTGTCTCTGGTTCTTCTTCCTCCCCCTAAGGGCTGATGTCAGGAATCCCTTACCGGCGCTCCCTTTCCTTTTCTCTCGACTTTTGCCAGTACTCTTGTGCTCCGTTTCTTCATACTCCGGCGCCGGCGGAGGAAGCCGTGAAGGCGGTGGAGGCCTTGAATACTTCACCTTATAAAATTTGTTCCTTTCAGGACTTTCATCACTGCTCTCTTCCTTTCGCTTCGGCTTACGCTTAACCTCCGCCTCCTTAGGCCGTGGAGGCGGCGAAGGTGGAGGCAATGGAGGTGACGGCGGCGGCGGAGGAGGAGAAAGTTGCGGCGATGGTGTTGGTGGTTCAGGTGTTTCCGATTCTTCTTTCGAACGGACCTCGAAAGTATCAACTTCTATGTTCTTTGTCTCCAAGTGATCATTCTCAACTTGATGTTCCTCTTCAGGCTCATTCCACGACCGGCGAAGATAGTGCAGTTGATGATGATCGGAATCAGACGGTCGGTAATTCGCCACGTGCGTATCATCGTAGAACCGCCATTGTTGGTCCATGGTCACCCATGAAGATTCCTGTCGGAGATCAGGGTACGATCTGCTACTTCCCATCCTTCTGTAAACAATAGTGTTAAACGAATCTGATGGCGTCCGATCCGAATAACCGTACCATTGATGCGGAGTCGACGGGTTTGACTTTTGACCACTCTCTCGAGAGACAACTGAAGCCGTCCGATCTTCGTGATTGGAGCTCGTGTTCTCGGCGGTGTTTCTACTGAGAAAGCCGCAAACAATGGCGAAGAGAACCAGAAGCAGATTGAGAGAGTCCCAGCTCTTCTTGACAGAGTGGGGTCTGAATACCTGAGACGTGAAGGAGACAATTGCTGGAACGATAACGAAAATGAATGCCAGAGCCGTGATGATCAGAGCTATGAGAACGGCTCCGGAGTTGAAGAAGAGAGAGGAGGAGAAGGAGCGGCTCAGCCGTCTTCTCCGGGGGTCGTCGTTTCGCCGGAGAGAGTCCGAGGATTGCAGCCAAAACGGCGGAAGTGAGTCTTCTTGTTCTCCTTCCATCCTTTGGTTAATTCGAAGAAGGGGGAAAAAAACAAAAAAAAAAAAAAAAAGAAAGAGACTCAATCAAGAAAAGTTTTTTTGAGACACTTTTGATTTTTGCTTTGTTTTAGGTTTCGTGTGTTGCTTTGCTTTTGGTTTTGCTTTCTTCCTATATGCTTTACTTATAAAGAGTACGCATGTAGTAATAAAGATGTGAATGAGGGAAAAGTGCATGCTTTGTTTGTGTAGTGAAAATTATTATTATCGTGATGTGGGGCAGGGGGTTTGTTCATTTCTTTCATCATTTAATAAGAAAAAAATAATAACAAAAAAAAAAAAGGGCTAAAGCGCGTCATATGCCGCAGTTTTACCTGTCATTGCTAGAATGACAGCCAAATTATACGTTGAATAATTGGCATAAACCATGTGCAGATTTTCATTTTTTTTTTTCCTTCCTTCAACTTTGGGGTATTTAAATTTCAAGTAGTTGATTGAGCAAGTTCAATTTCAATAACAAAAAGGCTGCATTCGGGTTTTCGTTAAAATATTATATAATATCATGGTGTGCAGTGCAAATACTTATTTCATTTAAATATTATTTATTGAGTCAATTTTTTATTTTCAACAAAATATTGTTCTAGAACTTAATATCCAACTGTTGTATATTTGTTGTTATATGCAAATAAACTAGGCAGCCAAAATAAGCATTTGGCCTTTTGCTGTAGATTGGGATCATCAATAAAGTCGTGGTCAAATGTTCCGCGTAGAGCCATAAATTTCAACTAATCCCCCACGATTAAATTAATTTTGATTAGCCAAAATAAAAGTTTAAGAAGAAATGAAATGGTTTTGAGTCACGGTTTTGTGTAACTCATAGAAATAGTACAATTGACAAGGACAAGTATAGAAATTGGTAGATTCCTTGAACGATGCTGAAGTAACGCGTCCTTCCAATTTGTTGAGTGTCTCTGTCATCTCCTTGTTCTCTTTCTTTTCCCCCCCCCAAAAGACACCACCTTGTTTATCACTGGAATCCACTGTTTAATGCCCGGGCCGCCAGCATTAGGGAGAGTTTGGAGGAGAGTGTTGGAGATGTTATTTTTAGGTTGAAAAAAAGTTATTTTGAAGAATGTATTTAGGAGAAAAAACTGTTTGAGGTGAAAAAAAAAATAAAAAATTTTTTTTAAAAAAAATATCAATATGAATATTGTTTTATTCCTCTCGAAATTCTATGTAATTTTTAAAAAAAAATTTATCTCATTTAGACTTATATACATAAAATTATGAATTTTTAAAATTTTGAGTTTATTACAGTGTTTTGAAGATATAAATAGTAAAAAAAAAGAAGTTTTGGCAAAAAATAAAATTTTGGGGGCTAGAAAACAGCCCCCAAACACCCCCTTAGTGTTTGACACAAGATATTTGAATTAAAAAAAAAAAAGACCTTTGTTTCTCTTGTAAAAAAAGAAAATTAACAAAATAAAAAATTGGAACTTTGTCTTAGCCACAACATTACATCACAAGAGCAATCTTAACCGTACATTCAATATTTCATAATCCAGTGAACTACAGCTAGTTAGGTCTTATAGTTGAGACTTTGTCAAACTGGACAAACTCTTTCTTTTTTTTTTTTTTCTCCAAGCAAAAGAGAAAAACAAACAAGCAAATTAAAATAAGATGATAGATAAGTAGCTAAAAAGACAAGCAAGAAGCTTTTCAGTCAGTGAATTCATTTCACAAGTTAAGGAGAGAATTAAGGACACGACACCATGTAGTTCATTCAAGGTTTTTGTCGTGTCAGTGCAACAAGTTTGTTTTGCCAGTCTGGACTCCAAGCTCACGTGAGCCGTGAGTATTTAGGGGGTGTTTGGGAGAGATGTTTGAAGACATTATTTTTAGATTGAAAAAAAAATATTTTGAAAAATGTGTTTGAGAAAAAAAACTGTTTGGGGTGAAAAAATAAAAAATTTTAAAAATTTTTTTCAAAAAAAAAATATCAATATGGATATTGTTTCGTTCCTTTTGAAATTCTATGTAATTTTAAAAAAAATTATCTTATTTGGACTTATATATACAAAGTTATGAATATTTAAAATTTGAAATTTACTGTAGTGTTTTAGAGATGTAAATAGTGAAAAGTAGTGAAGTTTTGGAAAAAAAATTAATTTTGGATGTCTTCAAAAATGGTTCCAAACGAGCCCTTAATTTGGCCAATTTCATCAAAGCAATTTATTAACATGTTTACATTACTAGAATAGCAGTAAGAATCATTTTTCGTAGTAAGTTTTGTTAATTATGTGAGCCTTTTCCAATAAGAATCAGAGAGTTGGTAAAAAAATGTGGGTTCCCTGGATTTTTGGACAGATTATATTTACCCTAGCGTAGTCATACCCTAGTTCAAGTTATATAATTTGACAAACAGAAGGAAGCAAATGACAAGACGAGTAAGCTAACAATTAGCAAAAAGAGAGACAAATGGAACAACTCTCATTTTTCACATGTATATATTTATTTTGATCAAATCCAACGTTAATATACTCCACAATAGAACATTGTCCTTATGGTTGGTGATCCATGTTTTAATAAAATCAATAGATAACATCTGACAGACAACAGATGAAGTTGGTTTGAAAATCAATAAAATCACAAGAACCTTGAAAAACCAAAGCAACTTTGCATGACAGTTGTTTCTGATATTTATAACTTCTAGGACACGAAGTTATTTAAATTACCTGCCTCTTCAGCAATATTTGTTTTTGCTGAAATATTTACATATGTACATATTACATAACCATGAACGTTACAAGCGTTCTTTCCTAACAGATTCGTGTATTTGCAAGTATGAGTATGGTGGTGATAAAAAAAATAATGGTTCAGATGCAGTTGTTGATTAGGTTTCTACTTTATAGACGCCGTATCTGAGAATCATTAAACTCTTTATCCAATAGAAAGCATAATACCTTGTCGGTTTTAGTATCCTTTTTTATAAACAACATGGATAATGGCAGAAATTAGTTGAGTCTCCGGCATCAATTTGTATTTTTCTTCTAATAAAGTGACAGAGAGCATCAACTACAACTGTAGGCTAAGTTTGGTAAGAAGGAGAGAAAAATAAAGAAATGAATGATACAACACCTGAATGAGGGAGATGAGAAAGGAAGGATAAATCTTTTCTTTTGTGACATTTGATATGATAAGAGAGAAAAAAAAAAGAGTAAAAATCATCTTCTTATTTAATAAAAAGATACAAGAGAAAGAAAAGAATAGATTTTATTTATAAAATAATAATTTTATTTTTTATTAATTTATTTATTATTTTTTTATAATTTTTTCAACTAAGAAAATAATCTTTGTCATTAATGCTAATACTATTGTAATTTTAATTCATAATTAATAAAGTAAATTGATTCTCTTTAGAAATCTTTCAAATTTGAAGAGATTAAAATTGTGATCTTTTGAGATATTGAGAATTCATTCTCTAATCTCTTTATTCCTCCCTTCTCTCCCACCAAACAATCTGTGATTGTTACAATCCTTCAACAAATCCTTCAACCCCTTTCCTTCCTTTCTCTTTTCTGTCCTATCAAACATAGCCTTAGTATAAAGCTACACAGGGGAAAAGATCACACTCCCATGGGATGCTCTGTTCGGCTGGTGTACCATCACTAAATGCTAGATAATATAATATATACATATATGCATTCGTCTGTGTAAATATATATATATCCTGTGTTGCACAAAAGTGGTATTGCAGTGCCAGGAAATGGAGCCATTTGCTAGTTCACAAATCACACCCCAATCCCATTTTCTGTAAGTAGAAAAAGTTTGTTGGTTGCTCTCAATCTGAAGTAGCAACTAGTGAAGACAAGGGATTCTTGCACTACTTGATTTTTCTTAAGAATATGTTAAAGAATGAACTTTGTAGGATAATGAAACACGGCAAAAATGTCGTTTTTTCTTCTCTCCTTCTCTCTCTCTCTAATAAAGTGAATTTATTTCATTACCAAACTATACGACATTTAATAAACATATTATGTTCACGTTACGTTTGAACGAAATATATTAAATACATTTTAATTTGAATGAAAAAGTATTTGAATTATATTTTAAAATTAAAAAATTAATATAATTGATAAAAATAGATAAGTAAAGTAAAATAAATAGAAAATATAATATGAATAAAAAATTATTTTTAAAATATTTTAAAATAATAAATATATTTAAAATAACATTGAAAAGTATTGTATTTGAATATAAAATTTGTATATTTAAATAAAAATTATATTATATTTAATATAAAACAGCAACCAAACACCTTATAAGAAAACCAAGACAAAGCCACAGGTCAAAGGGCCTTTTTCGAGAAGACGCACGGGGACCTCTTTCTACTACCAGCCAACCAAAAATGAAAAACAAAACTAAAGAGAGAGAAAAGAAATAGAAACTTCTTGTCAAAATCAATTTTTTCTTCAGTTTCATACAATTTCCATTTTCATAACAAGATCCTTATATTTTACTTTTGTTTCCTTACAGAATAGATTCAATGTTAGTTTGCCAAATTTAAACGCGGAACACAAACTGATTCAAAAGGCTCCAATGGTTGCGGCCAAAAGATGCTATAATCACCACTCTTCCAACTGCTTCCCATGCATGTTAAAGTAGATTATTCGGTGACCTGATCCATAAACAGCTTTACTCTACTGTTCATCTCCAAACTGCCATACTTGGCGTCCCCATAAATGGGAAATAAGAATTACTTATCCACAAGAAATCCATGAACCAGTATAATTTTCGGATAACCATCATTCTAGAACACCGGTACTTCTTTCATAGGCATGGGAACTATAAATCCCATATACGGGGAGTAAGGCTTGACCTAATCACTAGCTTAAGCTTTGTTGAGGAAGCTGAAATAAGTAAACAACTGAGCTGGCTTCATATTAACAAGGATTGGAAGAGAATAACAACAACCGCAATGAGCACAGCAACTGTACAAATCAATGCCTGCAACAATCACAAGATATCTAGTTAATCCAAGTGTATAAAGGAAACATATCCCTCATTTTCTATTACAATTTCTGCAGATACCGACAACACTGCAGGTTGTTTAATTGATAAAGTGATATAGCAACTTACAAGTATTCGACAAAGGAAACTGTTTCCATATAATTGTGAGTGGTAAGAAATATATAAATGCATAATAATTAGCACACATTCAAACTAAACTTTGGATGCGAAACCATCGGTTGAGAATCAGAGAACAAATGGAGCAATCAAAATGTTGAGGGGTAACACTTACAGCTATCGCTGCGGCTGCGAGTCCAGCTCTCTCCCTTGGATCTTTGCGATAGTAATTCCCAAAGTAGAGGAATGTCGCATAGTACCACATCAATGGAAATACAAATCCAAGTAGAAACCTGCAAAAGACGAGAGTGAGGGGAGATAGAGGGTGCATGCACATGTCAAGGAGGAGAGAGGAAGAGGGTGAGGGGATAGGAAAACTCACGAAAACCATCCAATTCCACAACCAAAACAAGGGAGGGGTTTGTCAAATAAGCCCAACTGTGGATCTTCTGCATCTTGTATACGAGTATACTCTCCGTTTCTACACTCCAGTACATCTGTTAAATTGCCTAAAAGATAGTTTAGGTACAAGGAGTCCACAAAAACAGCAACCTAAAGGAATAAGCACTTTGGACCTCCACCAATTCAAAACAAAAATCTACCAACTGTTAAAAACGAACATTAGACCGGAAAATTCTGGAAGAGTCAAGCTAGTCCCAATTTACAAAGACAAGTCAGGAATCAGTTTTCACACAAGCAACTGATAAGGAGGAAGTTATTTTTATATTTTATTTTTTTTATTTTCTGTTGGAGTTGCATTATCCGGCAACTGAACTGTCTGTAGACGCAGCCAATGTACATCATAAATACAAACTGATGAGAATCCCACATAAGAAAAATTAACAATAGCTCAATCCAAAAGAGATACGAGTAGGTAACACTTAGACCACAGAAACAGGTGAGTCTGTAGTGTGTATCTAAGATTTCCAAATTGGCATCACTTTCAACAAAAGCATTCCATGAAAACTGACAAATAAAGGGAATTAAAAAGCATAGAAGAAGTTGAATACTCTGATCCATATATCCTAGAAAAGAAACGGTGTATTAGTATCCTCAACTTCCCTCTCAGCTTCCAGAGCACCTGCTAAAAGAAGAAAGCGTGCTTTTAAGATGCGGGGGAAAAAAAAATCCTTACAACTACATTAGTTTTTGCAAGCCAAAAAGGAAAAGAGCCAATTTAATAACAAAAACCTCTCATTCGGACAACTAAATTAATTTTTGCAAGCCAAAAAAAGGGAAAGAGCCAATTTAATAACAAAAACCTCTTAAGTGTTTTGATCTATATCAAAATGTTGCATCCCACCCTATATTTTCAAGAATGCTGCACGTAATTCCTAAATTTTACAAATCATGTCGAAAAACCTCCCATAGCCTCTCTCATAAATCATGTTAAAAAACATCCCATTTAGGGAGAGTTTTAACACGATTTGTAAAACGTAGGGGATTGGTGCAGCATTCTTGAGAATGTAGAGTAAGAACCCAAATTTTTTCTTAGTCAAATATGGAGGATGTTTTGATATTAATTATCCCTTTCTCTGATACAATTTGCAGGATTATCCAGATAATACGACAGTAAGTTACAAATGCGAAGAAAATGAGGTACTCAAGCCCAAAATTCAGGTACTCCACGTAGAATACAAGAAAGACATAACTACAAGATTTTAACAGGAACCAGTAAGTTAAAAACATAATCATTCTCATTTCTCTTAAAAAAAAATCCCAAGAAAAATATCAACTTAAGAATGAACTCAACTTCGAGGCAACGCAAAACTAAAACCACATTCATATTGCTTAAATTGCAAAAACTTATGATTAAGCTGCAATCATATTACTTATTACCATATGAAGACGATAACTAACGTAAAAACAAAACTCACAAAATCTTACCCCAAACATTTCATTCAAAATACCAGATAGAATACGCAAAAAGAGATTTTTCTATTGTACTCGTCTCCTGCCCATTTTTTACTTTTCCCTAACCAACAGACCCAACCCTGAAACCCTTCCTTCTACGCAAAAAAAAAAAGGAATCAATAGAATGAATTTGCAAAACCCAAATCTAAGAAAAGCGAGATTCTTACACAATTACAAAATCAAGGAAAAAAAAAAAAAACTAGGTCCAGGGATTCCGAGAAACCCCATTAAAAAATGTTGAAACTTTCTAGAAAAGACTCTTGTTTTTATATCTCTCAAAAACACAACGAATCAACCATGCAGAGAAGAAAACAGAACCATCTTCCGGTTTCCCATAGTTATGATGGAGAGAAAAATCAAAGATTGATTAAAAATGGGGCGCTTTTTGAGTTTAGGAGAGATTAAAAAAAAATGGTTGATTCGTGAACTTTACCTTTGTAGTGATAGAAACGAAGAGATGAATCTACTAGAACAGGAACTTTATAAATAGCAAGAAAACATGGTTTAGAGGAGCAATGAGGTTGCTGATGAGAGACTCCAAATGAGTGAGAAGTGTGCTTTTTAATCAGTCTTAAAAATTATCCGAACGCTCCATTCTCTCGACTGACGAGAAACTGACGAGTAATGAACTGAACATTAATCGCTAGTCAACACCCGAAACGACATCAATGGTAAAAGTTTTTTTTTATTAAGAGTAAAAGTAAAATATTACAGCTATGAAAGAGTGAAATATTACCGATAGCCCTGAGAAAACGATGGCAAGGGCTCAAAAAAATGGTAATCATCAGAATCCACATGAGATTAATACTACGACTCAATAGAATGGTAATCACCAGAACCGACATAAGATTAACGCTGCGTGTGGAGAAGACATTCACTGTTAAAATAAGAAAAAATTTTACAAATAAGAATTTATTTTAAGTTTTTTAAATCATTTTTTTGTTATAAGAAGAAAGGAAAAAAAAAAATTTTTCAACCATTTTTTTTACGATACATATTTTTTCAATATATTTTAATTCATTCTAAACAATTTTTTGTTTAAAAAAAAATTTTACACATCCATACAACATGTTCTTTCTAAAAATGAAAAGATTTTTTCATCCAAAATGAAAAAAATTTTCTTTCGGGAGATAGACCTGCCATCCAAATGAGGGTAAAAAAAAAAAAAAAAAAACAAACTGAGATACATAAAAACGACTGACTTGGATAAACGACAAAGAAGAGGAAATATATCAACATAAGAAAACAACAATAAATAAAAAGGACATCATCCATACAACAACTGCAATGCTAAAAAAAAATGTTGATTAAAAAAACCATAACATGAAAAATAAGAAAGCATATGAATGACATAATTTAAAGATCATTATACTAATATATCATAAAAAGTTAATATTAGATTAATATAACACAAAATTAAATCAAAATCAGTGTCTAAGTTAAAAATGGGAAAGTTATATTATGTTGGTTAATGGATAAAATATTTGGGCAATTTTCTTCATTAAAAAAAAATGAAAAGGCTCTTTCCCTCTATCTCCCTCTCTTTCCCCTTTTCTCTTTTAGGAGCCCCTGGAATTTTTTGAGCATGTTTGAGGTCAGAGTTCAACGATAACGCTTCAGGTGGCCTTTAAATCCTAGCCCCAGGTGAAGGTTTTGGCTGCATGGTATGGAGATTCATAGTGAGATTGGTTACATGCAAAAGGGGTAGGGCTCAATGACATTGGGAGAGTTTTTGGGTCATTCGACAATTCCATAAACTATGGTCTCAATCCCATTGTTAAGTAAATTTGGAAGTGAAGGGCTCTGTAGAGTTGGTGTGTGGTTCCATGGCTAGGGATGTCATCACACAACTTGCAGAGATTGATCGTAGTGACACAGGGAATCCAAGTGACGGTGAGGAGTTTCCCATGCAAATCTAACCATAGCCCCAATAATTTCTTGTTGCTCCAGTTACGTGACTTGTATTGTCTCTGTGTTTTTTGCCCATGTGATTATGATTTATTTTTTGTTTCGTAATAGTTATCTGTATATAATAATGGTGCTTTATATGCCAATTAAATATTAGATTTTTATTGTTTTGTTTTAAGTTAAAGCTCTTATTAATGGTGATGGTACCCATACTATTCAGCCTTATGATTTGAACACCAAAGTCATGTATTCATAGTTTGTTTATTACACCAAACTTTTGTCTATGTGGAATTAGTGGTGGCCTTGATGTTACAAAGTTATGACTCTCAGTTGATCGAAAACTTTCATCTATTATAGAAGTTTATTTGACAAAATGTCTTATATGTGCTTGATATTAGTATATGAGGTACATTTGTATTTTCGAGTCTCAAATATACACATTTTCCTTTAAGCATTATCAAATTTCATTGCTAGAACCGATTTTAATGAAAGGTCATGTTTGTTATATTATCAAATGGTCATATTTTTTTTAGTTAATTAGTATTATTTTATTAATATCAATGACATTTACTAAAAAAAAAAAGGATGAGAATAAAGAAAACTGAAATAATAATAAAAGGTCTATGTTAAGGATAAATTATACATTTTCTCTTTAAATTTTATACCTTATAACAAAGTGCCCCCTTGAACTTTAAATTGTAATATTTGTTCTCCTGAACTTATAAACACTTGCGAATTTGCTCATTTTGTTAAGTTTATTAACTGATCGCCATATATCAGACAAATACTAAACTTCAAAAGGGTATTTTTATAAAAACATAATTGAACCTATAAAAGAAATTCCTAAAAAAATAAAACTCTTTTAACTTCCTTAAAGATAGAGTGAGGGAAAGGGAGAGGGAGAGATTAAAAAGTCGTTTAGTTATTACATTATATTTATATTATGTTTAAATGCAATATGATTTTTATTCAATATAAAAATATTATATTCAAATATACTTACATTATAATTTAAATTTAATATAATCATTATTTATTATTATGTTTTTTCTATTACTTTTAATAATAACATCGCATATTTTCTTTATTTCTTTCTTTTTTTCTATACTTTTATTAATCACATTATATATAATATAATTCAAATATTTTTTATTTAAATATATATTATATTTAAATACAATATAAATATTTTTTATCTAAATAAATAATATATTTATATATAATACGAATATAATATATTATATAAACATTTTTTAATTTAACCTTTTATTTTCTCTTTATTTAAATATTTTTTATAAAAAAAATTATACTTAAATATAATATGAATATTTTCTAAATATATATAATATTTAATATATTATATTTAAATATAATTCATTCGTATGTTAACATGTTATCCTAGTTTTCTATTTTTCTCATAATCCCAGGAAAAAGGATAAATCCGAAGCTCCAACTCAAAACTGAATGGGAAATTTTTTGCTGTAAGGCAGTGAGGATTCATCTTTTTCGATCCTGTCGAAAATGGCCGATTTCTCCTTCCTCTCCGACACCGAGGACTCGGACGTGGAGGACCTCATTTCCCAAGCGCGCGACCTCTACGTTCTCGAACAAGTCGTCTCCATCAACTGCACTGGTTTCGTCGACTCCGTCCTCCCTATCGACCCCGAATCGCGTTTCTCCAGGCTCAAATCCTTCCCGGCCACCACGGGCAAGTCCAGACCCTCGTACGCGTCATCGGCTCGCTACGAATCCGACTTCGCTCCGAAGCCCACATGGAAAATGAAGATTTCTCGCCTGGCAAACAAGACCCAGCTAAGAATACAGCTTCCAAGTCGAAGACCCAATCTGGGTATCTCTCATTTTGTTAAGAAAATGCAGGTCTTATATATTTAATTAATGTTAATTTGGTGTGGAATGATATTTTATATTTGTATTTTTAGGAGTATTAATGTTTAAATTTTAAAAATAATTAGGATTCTCTTAAAAACTAAGATGGTGATGAACATGTATAAGTCGAAAACCCTCCCTGCTTTGTTGTTAAGGTTGTTAAGGGGCGTTTGGTAAACGCATTATATTTTGATTGTATTTGAATGAAATTTATTTTTTGAATGTTATATTTGGTTGAAAAGTATTTGTTTTGTATTTGAATGAAATGTGTGTTTGAATGAAAAGTATTTTAGAATTGAAAAGTTGACGTGATTGATAAAAGTAGAAATAAATAGCAAAATTAAAAAGTTGATGTGATTGTTTTAAAAATGTTTTAAATAGTAATTGTTTTCGTAACACTGTTGTAAAATTTATATTTGGTGTAAAATTATATTGTATTTGAATAAAATTAAAATTGAATACTTCCTCCAAATGCCCCCTAAGTTCATCTTTTTTAATACCCCAGGTCATGATATCTATTGTGATGTACATGTATAATTCAATTAAAAAGTTAATTATGTTTTAAAATTTAGAAAGAACAAATATCATAAATTAATAGGGTATTTATTTATAATTTTACATCCGTATTACGTTTAAATATAATATAATTATTATCTAAAAATAAAAATTTTATATTTAAATATAATATTTTTTAACAGTATCTCAAATATATTTATTATTTTAAAATATTTTAAAAATATATTTTTTTTACTTACATCATATTCTCTTTTTATCTCATTTTTCTTATCTATTTTTATCAATCACATTAACTTTTCAACTCTAAAATATAATTTAAATATTTTTTATCCAAATATATATTATATTTAAATGTAATATAAATATAATACATTTACTAAATATCCCATAAAATTCATGAAACATTTTGTAAAGATCTAACATTAAGAGGAAGATTTGTAATTTCTCCTAACATTAATCCGGTCATTGTCCTTTAAACAACGTCGTTGGAAAAACAAAATTTTTAAAATACAAAACTAATTTAAGAAAACGACGACAACCTAATGAAAGGACAATAACTTCCAATGACAAGCTACGATGTACCAATATTAGCGTATGTTTGATTCCGTTTTTAATTCTGTTTAAGCTTAATTTGAACTAAAATATACATTTAAAACTAAGTTATATTTTAGTTTGGATTAAATTTCTTTCCCTATTTCAATACAAAAATTAAATTATAAATTATAATAAAAATTATAAATAATGAAATTGATATTCACTTTTTAGAAAAAAAACCAAAAATTGAAAGGATTTAAAAAATTAGGCATAAAACATTTTAAATGAGAAAAACATAAATATATATAATTTATAGATTAATCAATGTATATCGAATAATTAGTTCACATTTGCAAGTGCGGTTAAAAAACAACGGGGGCTTAATTTAAAACGAAAACGACCTAAAAACAACCTTATTCAGGAAAAGGCAGTGTCGTAAAAAGGCACCAACGACAAAAAAGTATATTAAAGTAGAAAACGACAATAAAACTGATACGACATCATTGAAAAACGACCATAACCGGCAAAATAAGAGATAGGACATCATAAAGAAAACTACTGTTGTGTTTAATATTGTTTTTAAAATACTTTCTATTTTCTAAAAAAATAAAAATGAGAATTTTTAAAATCTATATTGAGATTATTTTTGAAATTGAGTTTGATTATGTTTTTTGAATATATATTTTGGGAAGCATAAAAATAAAAATATGTTTGGTTACTATTTTGAAAATCCATTTTATAAGTGAGTATTTTATGAAAACATATTTATATTTAATTTAAAAAAATAAAAAATAAACTATTAGTCATGATTAAAACAAAAACCCTTTTGATGGTGGGTTTTACAATGAGACGCGGAGGTGAAAGACATTAAAAGCCTGGGTCCTAAATGGCGGTACAAACTAGATTTGTATCACGAGTTAGTGGTCATCATTGCGAGTCGACGATCATCGTCATTAGGGAACCTTTGCTGTTGACGCTAGTTCGTGGTTGTCTCCCTTCACCGAAGATGGAGGTCATCGTTAAATATGATCGTTGTCATCGATGCTGAGAAAGATAAGAGAGAGAGGGAGAAATTGAAAACAAAAAGTGAAAACAAATTTTTTTATTTAAAAAAAAAATATTGAAAATAGTGTTTTCAAGATGGTTTTAAAAACTTTGATCAAACAAATTTTATTTTAAGGTCATTTTCACTTTTCATGTTTTTAAAAATGGAAAATAATTTTTTAAAATAAAATCAAACGTCCCCTATAATACTCTCTCTAGTCCTCAAGTCAAGACATCAACAAACAAAACGATAACTAAAGGCATAACTAAAGAAAGAAGAATTTTAGAAACTCTAACTTTAATTTTAATTTTTAAAAATATCAATTTATATAATAAATATATTATTATTTATTAATAAATATTTAAAATATTTTCATATTATTTAATTATATTTATTAATAAAAATTATGATAAATAAATTAATATTTAAAAAACTGATGATTAAAGTTAATGCGTCTATTATTATTTAGTGCTCGTTTGATAAACGTTTTTTTAGTACTGTTGTATTCACACGTAATGCAATTTTACACCAAACATAAAGTTTTACATTCAAATACAATCTATTTCAACAGTGTTATGAAAACAATTACTATTTAAAAGTTTTTTAAAACAATCACATCAACTTTTCAACTCTAACTTTTTATCTCTATTTTTACCAATCACGTCAACTTTTCAACTCTAAAATACTTTTCATCCAAAAGTACATTTCATTCAAATACAAAACAAATACTTTTCAACCAAACAAAACAAAATATTTGTTTTGTATTTGAATGAAATGTGTGCTTGGATGAAAAAAATAAAGTATTTGTTTTGTATTTAAATGAAATGTGTATTTGGATGAAAAGTATTTTAGAGTTGAAAAGTTGATATGATTGGTAAAAGTAGAGATAAAAAGTTATAGTTAAAAAGTTGATGTGATGAAATGTGTGTATCTCTACTAATAGGATGTTTGGTAAACGTATTACGTTTTAATTGCGTTTGAATATAATTCGTTTTTTGAGTATTGTATTTGATTGAAAAGTATTTATTTTGTATTTGAATGAAATATGTGTTTAGATGAAAAGTATTTTAAAGTTGAAAAGACGATGTGATTGGTAAAAATAGAAATAAAAAGTTAGAGTTAAAAAGTTGATGTGATTATTTTAAAAAACTTTTAAATAATAATTATTTTCATAGTATTTTTGAAAAAAATTATATTTAAATATAAAATTTTACGTTTGATTTAAAATTAATTTTCATAACATTAAAAAATATTTTTTAAACATATCATAAATAAATACTTTTTAACTAAATATAATATTAAAAAAATAAATTATATTTAAATACAATTAAAATATAAAGCGTTTACAAGAACTCGTTACAAAAAACAATAACACAGAAAAAGACAACACCCTCTCTAGTCCAGATTATTATATATTTTTTTAATAAAAAATAGAGACTCTAAATTTCATGGACTTTTTATCTACACCGTCCGATCCTCTTAAACCATCAACGGCCGCAGAACAACCCACCACTGACTACCCAAACCCTGACAAAGGAACAGACTGGTTTTAAAGGGTTTATGGGCTCGCCGGGATCAAAGTTACCGCCACTCACCACCATCAACGGTCTAACAAAAAAAATTCCAAAAACTATCTCTCAATCTTCGTCCATGGATTCCGACCAAGACGACTCCCAAGCGCTCGAAATCCCAGAAACCTCCAGAAAACGCTCGGACGATTCATCGCCCGCCGAGGAGAAAAGCGATAAGAAGAAGAAGAAGCAGCGAGTCGAAGCGACCATCCAACTCTTCCAGGACAATCCGGAAAAGGCCCCACCTCTGGTGGGCTATTTCCCGTCTGGGTTCGATCCCAATGCCAATGGCGGCGGCGGCGCCGCCATGGCTAGGGTTTATAGGAACAGGAACAAGCCCAGAAGGCTTCAGCTGGTGGTGAGCCCAAACGGGTCGAACGTGGATTTCGTTGGGACTAATTACAGCGGCGAGGCCGAGGCTGGGCAGCAGCATTGCAATTATGCGCTTGGAGTTCTTGACAAGGAAACCCAGACCTTGAAGATTGTGCCCATTGCTTCTAACAAGGTAAATTTACCTCAAAGTTTGTTTGTTTATGTTTTGTTGCGTTTTTATATACGTAAATTTGTTTGGTTTCTGAAATAAATTTAGGAATGAACTGGAATTTTTCAACTGGTGTTGGAGATGAACTTTCTTGGAGTTGAATTTTACGGAGGAATTTCTACTTAGTTGTAAAACTTTGAGCTTGAATATTTTATACATATACATATAAATATATATGTAATTTTAAGGTAAACTGTGGTCGCTCAGAAAGCATAGAAAAGGGAAAATGTAAAAACTAGTACAGTTCATGTTACATGGGGAACAATATACACTGTGGCCATTCTCAGTCTTTTATTAATCTTTGGGGTCATTTTGTTGTTATCACTATTATTATTTTCTAAATAATGTTTGGTTTTGATTTTATAAGGTTAATCACGAGCATTCTTGTTAAACTTGAACTTTTGGTGTTTGCTTGTACTTTGTTCTTGCGAATATGTAGCTTTTTTAACCCCTTTTCGGATATCGTTGTCCAGATTATCAGATTAGAACCAAAAGTTCGAGGTTCACGTTTGCCTAATAAAGATGCAGAAAGTGTGGCAGAGGGAGAACGATCTACACTAACGAAGTTACAAAAGATAAAAGGGCTATTTGAACGCTATGGTACTAGCAAGGCAATAAGGCAGGTAAGAGACTGCTTTCCTTTGACATTGTTTATTGGTGCATGCCGAGTTTTGTTGGAAATTTCAGGTGCGATGCTCTGTGGAGCTGCATAAAGTTTTGGTGCTGATTGAATTGCTAGGATATCAAATTGGATTTTGTTTGATGCTGCAGGTTAAGAAGAGGGACGCCCTTAGGCAAGATGATGATCCTGAAACTCAGAAGGATATGAATGAGAAAATCAAACAAATTGTTATAAAGAAAGAGGCTCTTGAAAGTACGCAAGTCCAAGTAGACCGTAATATCCCACCATATAATGCTGCTGCAACATCACCTCAGGAGGCTTATCCGCTCGAGAAGATCATCCTCAATGGAGAGTGGGATTTCCTTGGAGATATTTATCAACTTCTGCAAGAGGAAGCAGAAGTGAAATCGAATGCTTACCCGAGCTTCATTTCTAATAGAATCCAAAAGTTGCGTGAGATTGAGGTAGGTCTCCATGAAATACTGCTATGAATATTTGACTTCAAAAATGATGGAACAGCTTGCCCACAATTTTTTTCTCCAACGATTCCCATTTCTTCTTTTGTTCTCTCTGTGGCATTTTTATATTTTTCAAAGGCATTAATTTTAAGTTGTGTGTTAAAACCTTGCAGCTTTTCTCACTTAAGGCTTAAAAAACAAACTCCTTATAATTTATATTGGTAAAGGATAAATGGTTCCTTTATTGGCATAGAATTTTCTTATTGAAGTTGAAAAATAAGGGAAGAGTAACGGCAGCAATAGAACGATAGGGCCCGAGGCTAGAATAGAAATAAAACCATAATGTCCTCCTTATGATCCATGTCTGTATGAGTTTGAAACTTCATCTTTATAGATTATGCTATTGAGAGATACAGAATAACTTATCTTTTGCGTTGTCTCTGTATGTTTATGTAGAATGACGAGGAGAAGAAAAGGAGAGCTTGCATATTCTCATACATCACTCATCTGATAAAGTTCAAGGATCTGCATTCGATGGACGGTTTTTCCTCTGCAAAGCGCCATAAGTTTCCCAGCATTCTACGCCAAAAGTTCTCGTCCATGTTTGGGAATTCAGGGGCCAAAAACCTAGCATCAGAGAAAAACGATCTTCTCATTAGCTATGTCTTGGTACTCACACTCTATGCAGATCAGTTCCAAACAAACTTGTCTGACATAGCCAAGGATTTGAGAATGAATTTATTAACTGTTAGAGCGCACTATGAGCAACTGGGTTGCAAGCTAGTACGCCGTAACAACGTATGGTTTGCGACCCTTCCCGTCCCTCTCCATTTTCCCGAGTTGAGGCAGAGGTGGCGGAAGCGATAAGAGAATCACAGATTCATTTACTCGCAAGTGAAAACATGCAGAACATGGGGGCTTTTACATACACATTCTTAAAACTTCTACAGAGGGGGGAAAAAAAAAAAACTCTTAAATTTCAACGTAGTATTTTGTTTTCGTCCGTGAGTCTTATTCTCTTTTGCCTTTACTGTTAAACACTACCGTGCTTATCTGAAACAGTTTTGTAGAAGTTTGGATTTTGGAATTTGGAGTGGGTTTGATGGTTGTTATAAACGGTTGATTGTTTGTTCAAACCATAGTCTTCTTTCACATTCGTGGAAAATTAATTAGTAGTCTTTCTGTTTGCGTTTGTGACCAAAAGGAAATAAAAAATAAACAGAGAAATATTTAGTATTAGAAAACTAATGAACAGAATGCTCTCTTTAGACTAAAATCAGTAAAAGCAAAATTTACACAACTAAGGAAAATGCCGAAAAAAAAAAAACCATGTCATTTCCATATTACAATTTTGTTTGTCATATTATACACCAGATTTCTATGTTCAGAATTCACATTTGAGCCCAAGAGAAAAAACGAATGGACATTAGCGATATACTTTTAATTAGATTCTTTCTTAATCTAGTATATAGGGAGATTAAAATTGACTCAGACCGTGTGCTTGATAGGTGGACACCTTCTCCTCCATTAGGATTTGCTCTTAAACTTTCTTTGAGCCTTCAAATCCACCACGATCACGGATATGTTATCCTTGCTTCCCTTTTGAAGGGCAAGCATCGAGAGATGCTCCGCAGCCGCTTGAGCCGCAAGGTCGGCTCCCAAACCCCTCTCAGCAGAAGCCATGACTCCGTTCTTTTTGTGCCAGAGTAGAATCCGCCGTCGAGCCACTTCACAAACTTCTTCGTTCGTCATGACGTCCCATAACCCGTCGCTGGCTAAGATTAGGCACTCATCTTCCCTTGCTCGAGGAAGGAACATCACTTCTGGTTCTGGAATAATCCATGGCTTTAAATATCTATCTCCTGTAGCATCAATAGTCAAGAGAAGAAATCTCAACTCATCAGACAAGAAAGCAACAAATCAACTCACTTCCCAGTGAATGGTGATTACTCCAGGATCAAGGTCAAGAAACTCGAGAAAAGCCCTACCTATGGATCTTGACATAGCAAGAACACCGAAAACACGGTGTCCGTTCCACTGTATGACCTTGCCCCCAGATGCCTCGATCCTAGCATACTCGTCCTCTCTGTTTGGCTGAGAAAATTTAAAAAAATGAAGCAAGAGTGATTAGTGTTTTTCAAAAGGAGGTTTTTGCTTGTTTTTAAGTGGAGATAGGGCAGACTGTAGAACTGTGTTACTTTATGATCGACAGATAACGGGACAGGTTCTTTGCCACGGCACAGCACTGCTCGTGAATCGCCGCAGTTTGCAACTATGATGTGTGATGAACAGACTAACGCAACCACAGCCGTAGACCCCACAGTTTCCGGGGCAACAGGATCAAACATAGTATCCGAAGCGTCTCCATCACCTCCATCAGTGCTTCGACCACGTTTCCCTCCAATCTCGTCGTCCACCTTTTGAAAGCAAGAAGTAAAGGTCTTCTCCCACCGCACTTGTTGATTCTCTCCCCGACTTCCATCCCTTAAATCATTTTTAATGAATCCAATCTCCTCAGCCAATGCCATATGGATACGGTCGCGACAATAGTTAGCAACCTGCATGCCGGCACACAATTGAGGAAGTGAAAAGGCCAATGCGAGCACAGATAAAAAGACAATGCATCGTATGAATAAAAAAATTTGAATTCCACAGTTTGAACCATTCTAAAAAGAAGAAATACCCCGAAGCAAGAAGAATAACCAAAACAAATCAAACAAATATGGTAGAAAAAGAAGAGATGTACCTGAGATCCCCCATGGCCATCATACACACCAAAAAAATGAGTGGTTAGGTGTGTCAAATTTTGCCTGATTCCATTAATCTTGCGAGTGTCAATAAACAATTCGATAGGAATTTTCATAAGCCTTGGTACAGCAGCAACTGCATCCTCCATTTCTTGTCTTCTTCCACAAATAGACACGGAACCCCAAAGGGGAATACAGTCCAGCTCAAACACACTTCGGCTGGCTCCTTCACTGAAATCATTCTCTCCGTGTGACTGGATAACAACGGTCGAAGTGACTATGTCGGATTTGCTAGATATATCCGAAACCGGACTCACTGCAGTGACAATGACTTCGCCGGAAGGCACCTTGCCATTACTTGATTCCACCAGGATGATAGCCTTGGCAACAATCTGACCATCTTGAACATTTCCAATCTCCATAACATCTGGCAAGCTTAACTCGGATCCGACTTCCAAAGCTAGCAACTCATTGTTAATTATTCCCTTATTGTCGTCAGTAATGGACAAAATTTCATCATCCTCACTTACTTCAACCACCACGTCGCCGGTAACACAAACGTTTCCACTCTCAGGCAACATCTTAAACAAATTGGCTCCACCTCCGGTTTCTCCTTGTGCTGACATTGTCACCATGCTAACTGCACTCCTAAGAGTGCTGCAACTTCGGTTGCCACACGAAATTGTCTCTGCAGACACCACCTTACCAGGATCCAACGGCAAATTTGCCGCTTCCGCTACCAGCTTGAGCTGTGTGAACTCGACGTGAGTTGCGATTCCAGAGTTATCACACACCGATTTATCTAAACTAAATGTCACCGCAACCGCCGAAGACATCTCTTCCATCAACTCCCTTCCGCATCCACCATCGAGCAGTTACATTTTGATTTTTCCTCCACCAAATTACTCTATGACTCTTCGTGACCCATCCCTTTCGGCTCAGACTTGGCCAGGAGACTTTTGTTGTCGTGCCAGCGGAAGTGCAAGCAAATAAAACGAAAGAGAAATTTCAACATCCAACAACGACAACAACTCAAGACAAAATGGGAAATCAAATCATGCGGTTGAAGATTTACAAATATCCACGCATCACCAACCAATTTACGATAAAGATAAGATTACAAGCTTTTACGTCTTAAAAGCTAGAGAAGCCTAAAGCAAAACCGAAAGTTAGAAATAGAAAAAAGTTGAATGTTATCCTTTATACAACAGAAACAAGCTGACCATACGTCAATACCAAAAAATAAGCGGGTCAAATAAAAATCCAAAATCTCCTGGGAAATTCATAAAAAGAAGAGCAATCCTAATTTCTTTCCAACGAAGCACTAATATATCCAAAATCAGAAAGCAAATTATATGGGGAATTTGAACACATGTTTTAACATATGCCACAGATCCACCAATACTTTTATAGTTATATGAAAAAAAAGTTACAAGGCCAAGACTAAAAAATAACCATTAGTTTCAGACATTACCCATTTGGGATTTTATCAGATCTTATGGATTTCAAGGAATCTATTCACCAATGTAAAACAAAATTCAAGGTTAGATTCCTCAAGTTATCAAATTTCTCCTCCTGCAAAAAAATAAATATCACCATAGAATACCAAAAATACTATCCTCAACACCAAAACCCGTAGGAAAATTATACGGTTGTTTTATATGAAAATTACTAAATTAAAATCCAATCTTTATCCATAAGTTCAGGAAGAGAAAGCAAAAGGGTCATGGGAAAGAACTTAGGAAATGGGAAACTAGACCAAAGAATCACAGAATAGCCCAAAAAGATTAAACTTTTTGCAACAAAAAAATTTGGGTTTCCTGGATCTGAGGCAAACCATCTCTGCCTCTCTTGGAAAATGGGTCTCAACCTAATTTTTCCTTGTGTCTTGTTGTAGTTGTTCTTATTGTACTTCTTCTTATATATACAATAAAAACAAAAGTTATCAATACCCATTACAAATCTTCAAGAGGAGGAGCTAAAAAAAGAAAAAAAAGAAAACCATCTTTAGGGATGCCGCTAAATGATCCCTGATGGTCCTTTAAACAAGAACTAGCCAGTTTATTTTTTCTCAAAAAAAAAAAAAAATCAAACAACCTAAAATAAGAAAAGAAAAAAGAACAACATCTTACCAGAGAGAGGAGGGAAAAAAAAAAAAAGGTATTTTTTTCCAAGGGAAGAAGCCTCTCTCCTAGATATTTTCCTCTGTTTTCTGAGGAGTTCAATGGAGGCTTGAGACTTGATTGAGAGAGAGAGAGAGAGAAAGAGAGAGTTTGTTCGCTTTAGTTAAAAATAAATAAAAATAAAGAAAAAGGAAAAAACCAAGCACTCCTTTAGAAGACACGTATACAAGTTTTCTTACATCGTTAAAAGCTTTTTTGTGTGCGACAGAAACTGCTTAGCTTAGGACTGTGCTCACCTTGAGGACAACTACTCCCATGGATTTTTCGGGAGACAATTACTTTTGAGAGGCCACGTGTCCCATGGACTGAAACAATTGTCCCGATAATGTCTCGCCAACACTTTCGTTTTTCTTCTTCTCTTTTCATTTGAACTAAGGACTCGTTTGGACATTACAATGGCGTTTAGAAACATTATTGAATTAGCATTATATTTATATATAATATAATTTTTATTTAAATTATAAAATTTTATATTTAAATATAATACTTTTATAATTTAAATTTATGGGGTGTTTGAGAGAGTTTTCGAGAAATATTTTTAGAAATGTTAATTTTTAAAATCAAATATGATTTTAAAAATTATGTTTAGATAAATATTTTTAAAAAAAGTTATTATAAAAATTAATGTATAAAAATTTAACATATGTGATAAAAAATGAATACATAAGAATGTGTACGTACACTATTGGAGGTTTGAAAAAATAAAAAAGTCAAACTTATTTTAGTCTCTAACTTCTAAAACCAAACCTCTAAAACATCCGCAAACACCCCTTTACTATAATTACTGTTTATTATTATTATTTATTTTTATTAATCACATCATATACTCTTTTTTATCCCATCAACAACCAAAAATATATCATAGTTAAATATAAATTTAGTATTCTAATGTAATGTAATAAACACCACAATTGAAGTTCTCAAAATGTTTTATTCAAAAAAATTAGCTTACAAAATTGTGTGTTTAGTTAAAAATAAATATTTTAAAGTTAAAATATGCATATAAAAGTAATATAGATCTTTTTAAATTTATTTTATTGTTATATATAATTATAAAAATCTATTTTTATTTTGATTTGAAATTAAAAATTATGTACATTTAAAATTTTTTAAAAGAGATTTTGATGCATGAATAATAAAATTAATTTACAGAAAAATTTTTTTATTGGAGTAGAGCTCCAAACATCACCTATATCTATAAATGTTGTATTGAATACTAATAATAATGTCTCTCCGACAATTCCGTGTTTTTTTCCCATCAAAAAAAATAAAAAAAGCAATTCGGCGTTTTTTTTTTCTTTTTTGAATTTTGATAAGGAATTTCACGCTTATTATTATTATTATTTTAAGTTCACATCCACAATTAAAGGTGGTGACACGCCTTTTTGTCAAATGTAATTTCCACGTCAAGTTTTGTCAAAAATATCAATTCATTTAATCAAAGTTTTTCTTTTGTTGCTCCACCGGCACATGTGTAAACACATAAAGATATTTTCCTTTTTTTTTTTTCTTTGAGATAACAAGGAGGGCATATAAAGGGCATTTGATTTTTTTTAGAATGATTTTTTATTTTCAAAAACTTAAAAAATAAAAGTGGGTTCAAAATAATAGTTGTTTATTTAATATTTTTAAAATCATTTTAAAAATATAATTTTTAATTATGTAGTTTTATTGAGTTTTTTAAAAACGAAAAAAAATTATTTTTACTTTTTTATTTTCATTTCCTCCTTTCTTCTCTCTTATCTCCTCTCTCTACCTTTGTAACGTTAGCGATGACAACCACATTTAACGATGGCCTTTATCTTCAATGAAGAGCGATGTTCATCGATTGACGACGATGGCAACGGCCCCCTCACAACGATGACCACAGACTTGTGGTGATGACCACAGACTTGTGATCTTGATCTTGTGAAGACGACCACAGTGACAGCCTCCATCTCCAGCGAAAGGACAATGAACATGAACTGGTGACGATAACGACAACCATGGACTCTCTACCTAGATCTCCAGAAGATGACGCTCAAGAAACCCTTTGCGACGGCCTCTATCTCCAACGGTAATAAAGATCATTAGATCATGAGTTTGGGGGTCATTGTTGGCACTAGGGTTTTGCATCTTTAAGGTTGTCGCTATAGTCATATATGCTCTATAACGACGACGCCGTTATTGCTTCAGGTCATCGCTATTGCAGTCGTTGTCCCTAGGGTTCAGATCATTAATGTCTTATATCTCTGCTCCTCATTGTAAAAACCCACCACCTTTTTTTTTAATTACTCCTAATAATTTATTTTTTGTTATTTTCAAAATTCACACTCAAAATATCAATACCAAACACAATTTTAGAAATGATCCTAACACAATTCTCAAACATTTTCATTTTCAATTTATTAGAAAACAAAAAACATTTCAAAAACAATACCAAACATCACCTAAATATTTTATAAATTTAGTTAATAAATAAATGTTTCACTGTTAATTGAAATTGAAATAACAAAAAGATCCCTAATTGATGTTACATATATAGTTTAACGATAATTCTATCCTTAACTCCATCAAAATAGTTTGAATCACTCCATTTTCAATTTAAGGGGGGAAAAAGTTCACTTATCATAGTGATCTAGTGTTAAAGGATAGTCTTATTTTGATAGATTTGTGTTTTAAAATTTTGAGTATTGAATTTAATTCAATTTGTAACATAAGCATGTGTTTGGCGCAAATTGAGTTTTTTGAATTAGAATTGAGTTAAATTGTTATATATTTGATGTGCAGTTTTGAGTAACTAGAGTTAAAAATTGTAAAAACTTAAAATAAATTTATAAAAAAATTAATATAGAGTTTATTTTGTTTATCTCGAAATTTTATATAATTAAAAAAAAATCTTATTTAAACTTGTATGTATAAAGGTATAGATTTTTAAAAATTGTTATTTTAATAATTACATTTAAATTAAACGAGCACACCAAACACAAACTAAGATCAAGTGTTGTGTTTCTTTTTAAAAAGTTGTAAATTTAGTTTTGTTCATTACTAGTCTATGTAAGAAATACCCAATATAAGACAGAAAAAAAAAAAAAAAAGATTTTTGGTTTGTTGAGTCAAAATGCCTGATCCTCAGCTTAATAAATCATGTATACTATCGCATCCAGTTAACGCTTGCACATGTTTGGATGAGTTTTTAATGATTATATTAATATATATTTATAATTTTTAGATAATAATCATTTATGAAAATAAGTAACATCTTTCATGAATTATCATCATTATTTGTTATAACTACTTTTATTTTGTTGTCGTAAATAGTTTACACGGTGGTTCATATTTTGTTATGGTAGCCAAAATTACAAGCAGAAAAGGTACATATTTCTCTTATCCATTGGTAGGTATAGATCCCTAATGCCAAATTACATTCTAGATCATGCACACAGTATAAAAGTCACCTGGTTTTTCTTGGATTCAGTAGGTGACATTTATCATGCGTTTGGTACACGCATTCAAGTTACATTATATTTAAATATAATATAATTTTCACTTAAATACAAAAGCATTTCATTCAAATACCAATCATATAATATTTTAAATCTAATACAATCACTATTTATTATTTTATTTTTTCTATTACTTTTATTAACTACATCATATATTCTCTTTCTCTCTCATTTTTTTCTCTACTTTTACCTATCACATCACATATTTATTATTAAAATACAATTTAAATACTTTTCAGCCAACAAACATTGCATTCAAATGCAATGTTAATACTTTTCCTCTAAATACAAATTGCATTCAATGCATTGCATTCAAACACAATGTGTTCACCAAACGGAATGTTAGATAACGTATTGTATTTGTATTATATTTGAATGTAATATATTAAATACAATATATGTTTGAATGAAGTATATTGCATTACATTCAAAAGTAATGCTTGTTTGGATGAAAAATATTTGAATTATATTGTATGTAATGTGATTGATAAAAGTAGAGAAAAAAATAAGAGAGAGAAATAGAGTATGTGATGTGATTAGTAAAAATAGTAAAAAAAGTAGAATGATGAATAGTGATTGTATTGAATTTAAAGTGTGATATAATTAGTATTTAAATATAATATTTTTACGATTAGATGAAAATTATAAGGCAAATGTGAATGTAATGTAGTAAACAAATGCACCATAAATATATACAAGTTACGACCCGCTACAGGTATTTAGGGTTCATTTAAATCATAAATTCAAACCCAAAAAATTAAGTTAAATTCAATCTTGTATTTGGTTTGCTAGTCTGTTTCAAGCTTTCTTGTCTACAACTTGTACAGTGTTTTGGACTCAAAAATACTATTTATAAATCTTCTCTCATACAAAAAAAAAAAAAAACGTACTAACCACATGAAAAATTAAAGGAAAGCATTCTGTTTTTTCTTTTCATTTTCATTTTCTCCTCTCTCGCCCTTTGCAGACTTTGGCGACGATCACCTGTCGAAATTGAGACAGCCTCCAATTGCAGCAAGTATATCCCTCTTGAATTCAGTAGATTTTCGACTATGGCAAGGTTGATGGGGAGGGAAGATCGTTGGTGGGATGCCCTCTGACCTTCGATTCTTTGTCTCCAATGATGACACTCATTGGTCGGACCTCGATGGATCTCCATGAAGCCTAGATCTCAAACTCACAAGAGTTTGCTTCCCCTCTCAACAGTCCTTTATTGCCGACCTGATGGTCATGACGACGTTTGTGATTTGTGGTGTCGTGCTTTCGGTGGCCTCGTGGTCACGCAGATCTCCTCCCTTTCTAACTAAACACCGTCACTTTGCCTCGACTCAGAATCTCCGCCTCCACCTTGATCGGCTTCTTCATCATAGTCTCCTTCAATACCTTGATTGGTAAATCTGCAGAGTGGTGGTAATGACCCCAGAGGTGATGGACCAAGTGAAGGCAGGATCATTGGCACTAGAGACGGAGGTTAAGGGCAATTGGCCACAGGGGGATGGCTGGAGGAATCCCAAAATGGGGGATTTGGGTTTTTATTTGGTTTTTTTTTTATTTTTTATGATTAATTTTGATATTTTTCAAAATTCACTAAAAAATCATACAAACACAATTTCAAAAATAGTTAAAACACAATTATTAAAACATTTTCATTTTCAACTTTTTAGAAAACAAAAAAACATTTCAAAATCAATACCAAACACTATCATAATTTTTAATGTAAGTTCAAACTTAACTTTTATTATTTAAATACTTTTAACTCAAGATGAAATTCTCTAATTCAAACTTGATAATCAAATATAAGGTTTATTTTATATTTAACTCATTTCAAACCAAACATAAATTTCCTAATTCGAATGTGTAATCCACACCGACCCTTAACCTCTGTTTGAGACAGGTGAAGTCGTTTGGATTGGTTACGCATTTCTTTTTTCAGCGTTTTCATGTCGTTTTTTAGAACCACTTGCCTTGTTAAAATCAGTAAAAACAATTTCAGCCGCAAAAGTCAGAAGGCCACAAAGTTGAGTTGTTTTATGAGAGAGAGTATGAAACGTTAAAAGGAAATTGTTTAGTTAGGAGAAAAAAAAAGAAGTGTATTTGGTTTTTCCCCCCCCCCCCCCCCCCCCCCCCCCCCCCCCCTTCTCTTTCCTTTATTGTTTGTTTTTTCAATTAAACAGTCATTAAAAGTGTACAATGAGATGTGTGGAAAAGAAGTATGACAGGAGATGTTTGGAAAGAATACAAGGGGGGTGTTTGGTAAACGCATTATATTTTAATTATATTTGAATGAAATTTATTTTTTAAATATTGTATTTGGTTGAAAAGTATTTGTTTTGTATTTAAATGAAATGTGTGTTTGGATAAAAACTATTTTAGAGTTGAAAAGTTGATGTGATTGGTAAAAGTAGAGATAAATAGTAGAGTTGAAAAGTTGATGTGATTGTTTTAAAAATGTTTTGAATAGTAATTGTTTTCGTAGTACTGTTTCAAAATTTATGTTTGGTGTAAAATTGTATTGCATTTGAATAAAATTAAAATGTATTTTTTTTGTCAAACGACACCTAAATTGTCGGTTGTTCGGTAAAAATTAAAAATAATAATAATAATAAAAATAAATAAAAAAATAAATGTTAAAATTTATTATTGGAAACACAAAAATCTTTAACAATAGTTCATGGAGACACCTAAGTAATAATTTTTTTTTCAACTAATTAATATAATTACTTTCAACATTAATTAGGTACCTAATAATAAGGTGACCTAGAGGTGTAAAGGTAATTAGTTAAAGGTTTTCTAATAATAGATGTGTCCTCGACTCATGGGAAGTTGTCTTAATGATCTTATTATCCTGAAGCTGGCAGTGATTCTCCCATGCAACGTTCCCTCATGCCATAATCATCTTCTTTCTTTATCAAATTCCGGCTGCTATCCACGTGGGCGGGGCCGGCGGTGGCGGTGGTGGTGGTGGTGGTGGCGGCGGCTCCGTCAATGGCGCTTTCAAGGTCAACATCAAAGCTGGGTGATGGTAGCACCATTGTTGCCATTGACAGAGACAAGAACATTAGCCAACCTCTTGTCAAATGGGCAGTGGATAATCTTTTGCAAGGCCACAAGAACTCCCTTTGCATTATCCTTCATGTCCTCAATCATAGTACACATTCCCGTAGGTATCTCTCTCCCAAATTGTTGTTGACTAATATGTTTAATATTGTTATGTGTTCAAGAGGATTTATGGAGAGATTAATTTTTCGTAATATTTACAATATTAATAATAACAAATATCTTAATTAAAAAAGAAATAATGCTAAGTTTTACTCTAATACAAATATCACAAAACTGATTTTGAGTCGCTTTCCTTACCATATTAGAAGTTTTCGTGACACCTTTTTTTTTTTTAATTATTTGATAGAAATTATAGTTTTAGTTGTTAAATTAAAATTTTCAATTATCTAATCTGAATATTTACATTAAGAAATTTATAATACAAAACGTAAAACCATTCCTATTCATATATAACGGCTAAACTAATGCATTTAATCTCCTGTTCATGATGAAAAAGACAGTTGATACAAAGAAATATATACGTTCAAATAGCAATATCATTCCATTTGCCTCGATCATAAAAAATATCATTCCATTTGCATTATCGTGGCCATTCTGCATTTTGACTTCATCAAACATGCTTAAATGTTACAGTTTGGAAATTTTTTTTAACCGTGCAGATCACCATAATCATCATCATTCAACGGTCTCTAAGGGATCTGGTCGCTCGTCAGCCGAAGAGTTACAGGAGATAATCCTTCTTTGTCTAGGATACTGTGCCCGGAAAGGGGTTAGTAAAATTTCATCATATAATCTGTTATCAATTTTACAGCTATGCATACAAATCCATACTCGTTATTTATCTACTGCTAACATTTGAAAAAATGAATCACTATTAAATAATGATTTTTGTCGTTGTTACGTGACTACCACATGTTAGCCCCATCATCGTCGCATGACAGGTCTATCAATAGCAACATGGGGTTTTTTTTATTTTTTAACATTGATGCATTACCTGATTTTCATTATAGATCACAGCAAAGGAAGTGATCCTCTGTGACATTGACGTTCCAAGTGCAATAATAGATTATATTGCGAAGAACGACATCAGCAATGTTGTCGTTGGTGGTTCCAACCGCAATGCTTTTACGAGGTCTTTCTGTGACCCTCTTTCTTTGATAGATGCTTCATACAAATCCTCTCTTTTTTTTTTTTTTTTGACTATCCATTTTGCAATAGTACAATGTATTTTCTCTTTTAAATGACCACAAATCTTGGTTTTTTTGTCCTCGTGCAGAAAATTCAGAGAAGCGGATGTGCCAACTAGCCTGATCAAATCTGTGCCCAACTTCTGTTCGGTTTATGTTATCTCGAAAGGAAAACCTCAAACTGTTAAAGCAGCAACTCAAGCTCCAAAACCCAAAAATGATGCAGTTTTTACCAGGTAACTTAAACAAAAAGGAAAAAGAACTAAACTTCTGTTCAAAATAGATAATAATGACCAGATTTTGACCATGAAGGCTAGAAAAATTAGATGAGATAAACTTGAAGCAACTTTTTTGGAGGCAAAATATAAGCTCCATGTAGAAATCTCCATTTCAACTCTATGTCTATATGTGTATAGATTTATGTTTCGGAAAAAAAAAAAAAAACCGAATACAAGATGTTTTTCTTAATTTCCTGTTTTATTAGCTATCAGCCTATCCCTCCGATAATAATTTTTCGTAATTTAATATATCAGTTCACATAAGAAATACTATCTAGGAACTAAGTACTAAGAAATCAAGTGAGATTTCAAAATTGGTTTAGAGAGATGTCAATGGGGCGGGAGAATGAGACGGTCACTGGTTGCTATTGCAGGAGCTCCCCTAATCTTGGAAGTTCAGAAAGTGGTAGCTCCAGCAAATTATCCGCCAATAAGAGCAGCAGTTTCATGTCAGTGCCCTCACAAAGCCATAGCAGGACAAACAGCAGAAATAAATTATCATTCATGTCAACAGGTTCATCTCAATATGGGAACTCCCACTCAGATTTCAGTGACTTCTCAGTGCTAAATAGTAGCTTCCAATCAACAACAAACCCCCAATCAGTTTTCAGTGACTTCTCAGATCTAAATAGCAGCTTCCAATCAACAACCTCTAAGACCTTGGATTCCTTCACTACCTTGGAGAGCTCAGGAAACACTTTCATCGTACAAACACCTGTCAGTTCAATAATTTAAATGCATAGAGATCTTGAATATGTCTATGGTTCAACATTGATCATGTTGTATATGGCTTGCTTTGGATTTGGCACGTTTTATCTTTTTAGGGTCAATAGCAAACTTTTGCGTCATTGTCACTTTGCTCATTGAACTTTCGCTATGTGGCTAGAATTTTGAATTAGACCACTTAACCACTTTGTTAGAATCTCCATTAAAACATTTCAAGAAAGAGGAGAATTAGTCTTGCTTAACCTCTTATGTTTGAATTTCTGCTAAAAACAGATGGAAAAAAGATCACATAACCGCACTTAATCCTTTTTTTCAATTTGTTTTTAACAAAAATTCTAACAAAGTCGGTTAAATGATACTAATTGAAAATTCAGGTACAAAGGGAGAATGATCGTAAAAAGTTTGACATTATTACAATGATATTGATAATAACACTAGGTGTGCCCGTTGCATCAATCACCTGACAGGAGGACTTGGAAGCCGAGATGAGTACATTATCTCTTCAATTAAAGCAAACAATGGATATCTATAACTCTATTTGCAATGAAGCAACAGAAGCCAAAAAGAGAGTAAGTTGATGTTCAAAGATGGTTACTTAAGTTCGTAAAATCTAATATATATATATATATATGTATGTATGTATGTATGTATGTATGCATGTATATTACTTTATAGCTTGTAACGCTCAAAACTGGTGGTTCTTGTTCATGCAGGTCGATGAGCTTCATTTGAAGCCAGCAAAAGACCGCAGCCTAGAGGAAGCCAGGATTGCAGAAGAGGCTGCAATGGCATTTGCAGATTTGGAGAAGCAGAAGACAAAGCTCGCGACTGAAGCAGCGCACATTGCAGAAAGGATAGTGGAGATAGAGAAACAGAAGAGAAAAATTGCTGAAATGAAAGCCAGCCAGGAGACACAAGATAAGGGTGCAATTCATGGTGGTGTCATGTATAGGAGATATACCATTCAAGAGATCGAATCCGCAACGGATTACTTCAACAACAAGCAAAAGATCGGTGAAGGTGGGTATGGACCTGTTTATAAAGGCTTCCTTGATCACACCCCTGTTGCTATCAAGATCCTGAGGCCGGACATATCACAAGGGCTGGTCCAGTTCCAACAAGAGGTAAGCCGGTTCTCTAGAAAGAGTTTTCGCTTCAACTAAACTCATGTACATGAGAAGATATCCTAACTGGTTATCAAAATGAAGCAAAATTTTACTTTTTTGAGGCTGTTTTTGGCTTCTTGATTCCAAAAGCTGCTTTTGATGCCATTTGGATGGTCTTTGAAAAAGTTTTGACGTTTTAGAACAGTTTCTAATACAATCAAATCATTCTATCCTTATTTACTATCACCGCTTAGGTTGAGGTTCTCAGCTACATAAGACATCCAAACATGGTTCTCCTAGTAGGCGCTTGCCCGGAATACGGATGCCTTGTATATGAATACATGGACAATGGCAGCTTGGAAGACAGGCTCTTTTGCAAGGGCAACAGTCCCCCGCTTTCTTGGAAGACACGCTTCAGAATTGCAGCAGAAATCGCCACCGCCCTCCTCTTCCTCCACCAGAGAAAGCCCGAACCAATCGTCCACCGTGACCTCAAGCCGGCGAACATCCTCCTAGACCGGAACTACGTCAGCAAGATCAGCGACGTAGGGCTTGCCAGGCTTGTCCCTGCGTCCGCAGCCAATGCCGTCACGCAATACCATCAAACCGCTGCAGCCGGGACATTCTGCTACATCGACCCGGAGTATCAGCAGACAGGACTGTTGGGTGTGAAATCGGATGTTTATTCACTGGGAGTGATGCTGTTACAGATCATCACGGCGAAGCCTCCGATCGGACTGTCTTCACAGGTTGAGGAGGCCATTGAGCAAGGCACATTCTCTGAGATTCTTGACCCCATGGTGTGGAATTGGCCTGTTGAAGATACTTTGTCTTTAGCAAAACTGGCTCTGCAGTGTTGTGAGATGAGGAAAAGGGATAGACCGGAACTCGGTTCAGCCGTGTTGCCGGAGCTGAACCGGTTGAGGAATCTCGCAATGGTGGAAGGTGGGGAGTAACTCAGGTTCTGAGACGGTTTTTTAAGGGACAAAAAGCCAGGATTTTTTTATAACTTGAACTATTTTGTGTGAAAATTTGTTGAAGAGTGTAAGGAATGAAGATTAATAATTTGGTGTGGACATTGGACACTGCTCTTTGCCAGTTGCGTAAAAAAATCATAACAACAATAATAATAAGTAACATATTTTATAAAATTATAGATAAACAACGTATTTATGATGAATCATTTATTTATATAGGAGTAAAAATAATAGTTATCAAGTAAATAAAAGATTTGCCTTATACATTATTTACCATGTTCTGAAAAATGTTATTTACTTTAAATATTTTTAAAAAACTGGCCTATATGCCACGGAAAAATAAAAATAAAAATAAACTATCATTGATCCATGCCTGGTTGGATATATTTGTTGATATCTTGGTTAACAAAACGTTTCCAACGTTTAAAATTTCATTCATGTTTTTTAAAATCGACAACCAGTGTGCATAAATTGTCCATCACGAACGACAACATATACAATAAAGGACAGCAATTCCTAGAAACGAAAACCGACAACATACAAACGACAATAGTTAAAAACGACAGTGGATAATATAAGCGACAAAAATATTGAAAAGGACAAAATAATTCACAAACGGCAATAATAATGAAAGCGATATCATCTAGTATAAACGGCAACAAAATAAAAACTACCACCTCTCATCTCTCGTGTTAGCGATAGTATAATTTAAGAAATGACAACGTCCCTTAGAGAAGGCAAAAGGCATGATAAACGACAGCAATTTCATACAGGACCAACGTGCAAAAACGACAATAATGTTGAACATGGAATTTAACGAAAATGAATGACAACAATGTTGAATAATAAACGAAAAAGATGATACCCGTAAACGATAAGAACTTAAACAGCGGCATGTCTTAAAATCACAATATCACAAATAATAATAATAATAATAATAATAATAATAATAAGGAACTAAAATTGCAAACGACAAAAATTTCGTATAGGACAACAAACGACAGTCTCATCTATAAAACGACATAAATCTTTAACAAACGACAGCTAATTCAAAAATGAAAAAATAAAAATAAAAATTTATATGCTACAATTACATGTGAGGATTGGAGAACGAATCCTACATCATAATCAAGCTCAAGCTTCTTGAATTTACTAAACAAAAAGAGTTAAGAGGAAAAAGAAAAAAGAAAAAAGGCACGTTGCCTCTTGGGTTGAAGGTGTTGTTTTCACTCCATAAAATGAGCAAAAATCGTCTTCTGAAGCGACCACACATGGGATTTCAGAATTTTCTCAACTTTATATTGAATATGTTACTGCCTGCAAAAAAGGGGACCAAAAAAAAAAAAAATTAAAGATCAAATATTTTAGGTCAAAGGTGCACTGTTCATAAGCATGGCATAAGTCTTGAACAAGTTTTGTTTGCAAACCTGCTTCACAAATGGTAATAGGTCACCAATTGATCCGCTGGTAAACTGTTATCTTGCAGCTTGAACTGCATTTCTAGATTTGGAGATCAAAAGCTTTTGAACACTGCACGTATCCAATGCCTATCATAGAGCTCGTAATCAGGATCGAAGTAATGAAAAATCAAAGGAAACCAAAGAAAAGAAAATTTGTACCCAAAAAAAAAAAAAAAAAGTTTTTAAGAGAGGAAAGATAGGTCAAATCCATTCCCATAGTTAAAAATATTAATATGTTGTCTAGAATTAAGACTCGAAATTTCGGCTTTGTTCCTTGAGATTAAGGCGCACAATGTTTATTAAGCAACCTGCTTCTTCCATTTCCAGCCTTCTCTACAACAGACCATCAAGAGTTTGGAAAGTATTTTGAGAACTTTAAATACAGAAATATAGTTTGAAGCAAGAAAACAACCGGAAAATACCGATCCATCGTGACATTCTGAAAATGATTGTAAGCCTGTCTGCAGTATGTGTTCATATCCACAGTGGTGAAGCCAACTCTTAAGAACAAGGTTGACAAAAGAAATAAACCTGCCATTACAAACCAAAAGGAAAAAAGAAATAAAGAAATAAAAATCAATATAACCCAGAAAAAAAAATCAAAAAAAGAAAAACAATAGTAAACTATTTACCTCTAAAACCACCTTTTGATTACGACAGGTGATCTTCTGCAAAATAACATCCCCACTCCTTCTCCATGTAACGCCTACCTTTGAAGAACTGTAAAATTTTGCAAAAATAAGCACAACCCAAATGAGCGAGACAAGTTACATATTTAAACATTGTCTCAGAGTAAGAAAAAACACTTTGTCTTGGTGGCGTTCGTAGAAGTTGTCCCAGTACTTGGTGTCATTGTTTTGGTAGTGTTTACGAGAGACCTTCTTATGGTCCAGAGCTTTTAAGGCCGTCGGATGAGAGCGGCACCGGGATGGACGGACGGCGGTGATTGCTGCGATGGTTGTGGGGAGGTGAGAATAAAAGGGTGGAAGAAGCGGGATGGTCGGAGAGTGAGTGGCTCTCCTTTCGCTTCCAATGCGTGGCGTTGCGGTTCCTTTTTAGTGAAACCAACTTAAGTCACAATCTTGGTGCTCTTGGACCCTTTACTTCTCCAACTGAAATAGTTGGATCATGTTTGATCATGGGTTCAAAAAAAAAAAAAAAAAGATTTTGAACTCGATTGTGTATTTGATTATTAGTTTATTTTAAGTTTTTTTTTCCATAATTTACATAATATTCTAAACTCAAAAATATTATTTACAAATCTTATTTTATATAAAAAATAAAATCAAAAAATTTGTACTAACCACGTAAAAAAAATAAAAGAAAACATAATTTCTAATATAAATTCAAACTTAATTTTTATTATTCAAACACTTTTAACTTAAGATAAAAATTTCTAATTCAAACCTAAATATTAAATATTAGGTTTATTTTATAATTCAACTCATTCCAAACTTACCCAAATTTTCTAACTCAAATTCGTGGTCCAAATGAACACTTAGTGTTTTTGAATTTTGAGAGTAATAAAACAATATTTCTATTAATAATTTTTTTAATATATTTTGAGATTTTATATTATTTTCACTCTAAATATTTTTTTTTTCCTCGAACATACAATTTCGAGACTCAAACATCTCTAACATCCAAAACAGCATCTCAACGTTCCCAAACAAGCCCTAAAGAGTTTATTTCACAACTATTAAGAATTTGTTGGAATAACAACTATTATGCAACACAACTCATAAAAGTAATGCCTTTTCAAAGAGAGAAAGAAGAGAGAGAAAGGCTTTTGAGAGAAGATGTTATGTTTGAGATCTAGGGCCAGTGGTCTGGCAGTTCATTGAGTTGTCAGTCTTCATCGCTTGCATGGAGGATTATCGTGATCTCAAACACATGCTTATGCCATCGGAGGAGTGGTTCGGGGCTGTTTCCAAGTGAATTGTGGAGAGATGGTTGTCGTTTATTGTCCGCAAACTCGAGCTCGTTTGTTGTGGGGTCTCACTTAAACCATGAAAGCTGGGTCGCTGGACGGTGGCGAGGGGAATGGGCCGGTGGGTGTGCTGGTGATGGCCGACACTGGTGGTGCGTGGCCATTACGTGCTGCTGGTTTTCCTTTTGTTGTCCTTACTGTCTTCTTCCAGTGATGCTCTAACTTTGCCTCCCGTAGCTCCGATGTTGATGGGCTTGGTTTTGCCGGTTGTTTTTATGGGTTTTTCCTTGTATTTTGTGTTGTTTCGGGTTTGTGTAATAAAGGCGGTATTCTCCCTATTAGACTTTTTTTAGTTTGTCGTATTATTCTAGGATTTGGTACTTAGATTATAGTTGTTATTTAGCTGGGTGTTGTTTAATAGGCAAAACGAGCGAAGGTGCCCGCAACGTTGCTGCGGTGTATTTATATGTGATATTATATTATATTTATATAAATATTATATATTATATACATATTTTTATTATAATATAATGTAATTTGTGTGATATATTGTGTAATATTTATATGATAAAAGGAGTTTGATGATTAAGAAATACATTTTGTTTTACAAATATTATATATCATATAAAAAAACCATCTATAAGTACAATTGTTTATGACTCAGATCATTTATAAGTTCAACAATATGCAACAAATAATTCAACATACATTTCTGAACTCATATTAGTGCTGCCTAACCATACGTTCTTTCGAACGGTGGCAACAATACGATATCATAAAATGTTGTCAAGTGTTTGATTTGTTGCATATATTATGTTATATAAATATCAAAAAATCAGTAAATGCTAAAGATTGTTATATTCATGTCCAAAAAGCTAGCTAGTAGATGGGGGCATCAAAAAAGTATATAAATTTTATTAAACAGAGTGTTGCAAGTATTTTGAGTAAGCAAGGAAAGGTAAGCGTAGACAAAACAAAAGGCCAAGTTTAATAATAAATTTAATAACATGGAAGAGAGAATGATCGACCATGTAATGGTACAAACATGCTGGATAACAACAGAAATAGACTAAATTTTATTATAAACTGATACTAAGAACAAAGGGGAAAAAAAGTACAGAGAAAGCGCGTCCAAGAAGTAAGAAGGAGAGTAATAAAATCTCAACAAAACCACAACATTAGAATAATGATGCTGGAATGGTAAAAATGCTTTTAAGAAAGGAATTAAAGGAAGCAAGGCAGCAAGAATAAAATAGGCAGAACAATTGTTGATTGTAAAATATTCAAAATGACCCCATTTCATACTTAATCTAAGAGGTAAATTGAGAGCGGCAGTCTAATTAAAGGTAATGCCAAAAAATTCTCCATCCACGGCAACTTTTGGATGGAATATAAATGTTTCTGCATTATTAATAGATAATGATCCTCATTGCCAACAAATGAAATCTAAGAACGGAAGAGAAACAAAGAAAAAAACAGACAACAAAGAATAAAATTCCTTAAAGTATATGGACACAATGAAACAACTTCAAAAGGAGATTTTTTTTTTGTTTAATAATAAGCACAAATTAATCTAATATAATATCTAGTTATATAGTCTTTATTTGCATTCAGTTAAAAAAAATCAGAATCTGTTATGTATAACTAAGGTAAGTATTGTTTAATTCTTAAGCAATGATTTTTGTCTACTTAGTTAGAAATAAATAAATAAATAAAGGAACAACAATCTTAGTAATCTCAATAATAAGATCAAAGTGTGCATGAAATAGATAAGAAAAGGAAAAATAACAAAAACAAACTACTCTATGTTAATTTATTGTACCACTATTAAAATCATTAAAACCAAAACTATATTATAAGTCAATGAATCAAAAAATACGCAGCAAACAAAAAGGCAAACAATGAGGAAAAAGGAGAGGGGTGGGGAGGGGCGGAAGGAAGGGGGGTGTGACTGTATGAAGAAATTAAGTAAATATGAAAATAAGAAACTATAATAAAAATGAAGGGATATAAAGAATAATCATAATGAATAATACTAATCATAATATTGAAACAACTTCAAAAGAAGTTATTTTTTTGTTTATAATATGCACAAATCAATCCATTTTAACATCCAATTATAAAGCCTTCACTTGCACTCAATTGAAATAAAAATCAGAAGTTGTTATGTATAACTAAGGTAACTATTGTTTAATTCTTGAGCAATGATTTTTATTTACTTTATTAAAAAGAAAAAAAAATAGAGGAACAATAATCTCAGCAATCTCAATAATAAGATCAAAGTGTGCATGAACTACATAAGAAAAGGAAAATAAAAAAAGTAAAGGACTTCATGTTAATTTATTGTACTAATATCAATAACGTGAAAAGGAAAACTATATTATAAGTCAATGAATCAAAAACCATGCAGTAAGCAAACAGGCAAAGAAAGGGGGAGAAAGGGGAGGGATAGGGGGGGGGGGGGGGGAATTATATGAGGAAATCAAACAAATATGAAGGTAACAAACTATAATAAAAATGAAGTTATAACAGAAACGTGTTTTATAAAGAATAACCATAATCAATAAAACTAATCATAATGCAATGATGACAATATATTAAAATTATTGCCAACAATAAAGTCTAAATTAGTATTAATATCAAACATAATTTCATCAGCATATTACAGTAAATTGATTATAAATAAATCTACAGGAAGTACCTTAATCAATAGAGCAATAGTTAGGTAGAAGAAGTACCTTAATTAAAGAGCAAACGTCCACAGAAATTTACAAACAAAATAGATCAGTTATCACAGGATAATAGAGGAGACAAAAAGAGGTTGCAGTTGTTTAGAAATTTATCAACAGAATAGTTCAGTTATTACAAAGTAACAGAGAAGAGAAAAGGGAGTTGCAGTGGTAATAAAAAAAACAAAACATAACTTACATATTTATAATCATAGGAATGATAAAACGTAACACACATATACACCACTTTCGAGGCAATCATCAGATACAAACCATTATAAATTATATATACAGAAAGAATTATCACAATTCAGTAAAAAATATCAACCATGAGCAAATAACACAGTTACAGGTAAGAAAGCATACTATACGAACAATAAATGCAGGGGACAGGTCACTAATTGTGGCTCATTTCATCTCTGTGCAAAAGCTGTATATAATAAATGAGATAAAGAATCGACTAACTAAAAAAGAAAAAAGACAAAACCCAATAATCCGTTCCATCCCAACCGAATAACAAACAAATAGCAAGATAATTACATTAACAAACCAAGTTCTAAACTTGCTGCAAAGGGGCAAAACGGGGACAATGTTGAACAGTAAAACCCGTCCCCACTTTTAGTTACAGCGAATAAATAATATTTAGTTACAAACAAAAACAATCAGTAAAAGTTTTTTATCCTAACAATTCTATCTACAAAACACTCGAAAAACATACTTATTTGCTAATTCTTGATCTCAAATTTCTAATTAGAGGCTTATAGTAAGAATGGGAGGGAAAAAAAGGCAGTTAAATGAACGTTGAATACCAGTGACCAACACTCTTCAGAAAAAAGGACCAAAAAATTTGGAAATCACAATGTGCAAAACAAAATCAGGCAACTAAACAATCTATAAAAACTATCAATACACGCGCATACATACAACAAAAAAGAGAAGATGGAAAATCAATGATAGAAAGCAGCAAGATCACAGATAAAAAACATGAGATTCATGCAACGAAACACCACACAAAATTGATCAAAACACATCCACACACATAACAAAAGCCAAAAAGTAGTGAGAACACAAATTAAAAAACAGAAAATTTAGAAGAAAGAGACAAATAAATGGATGATTGGAGTAAAGCATTCCGACAGCAACGACGATCACTGGAAGTAGCAATGGTAGGGGCATAGGCAATAATGAAGTCTGGCCTAAACGACGAAAAGGTTAAGCCCAAATCGAACCCCAGTCGCAAATAATACCCAAATCCGTCCAATCTCTAAAGCATTCATCACGTTCATTACCATCTCGAATCGTCTCCACAAACCCTAAGAGTTCCTCCACAATTGCTGACCTAAAACAAAACAAAACACGCAATTCCACAACCACAAAAAGGTCTCAATCCCACATACTTTCTTCTTTACAAACGGTGGAGGGAGGGGAAAAAAAAAGGGCTGAATGGAAAAACAAAAGAGAAAGCGAGGGACAAAAAAATGGAGGAAAAAAAGGACGGAAAGGAGCGGCGGATGACCAAGAAAGCAATAAGAAACCAAACCCAAGACAAAACAAAGAAGGAGAAGAAACCAAGAAGATGACCACCAAAACCCATTGAAAAACTGCAATCTTAGTTTCCCTGCATCAGCACAACAAAAGAGCAATAGCCAAACAACAAAGAACATCAACAAAGCAAGCGAAAAACAAACAGAGAGAAAAAAAAGAGAGAGAGAGAGAACAGACGAAAGCTACAGGGAAAAGAGAAAAAGAAACTGAAGAAATCAACTCCAACAACAAATGAAAAATAAAAAAAGATGAAGGAATTGAAGCAGCATACATGAAGAACAGAGCACACAAACTGAAAGGAAAACAAAACATCCATTTAAAACTTTGGAATGAAAACACCAAACTAAAATCTAAGGTTCGAAGAAGCGCAGAGGAAAGACAGAGAAGGGGAGAAAAAAAAAGACATGGGGAAAAAGAAGAAAGAGGGAGCTGGAACGAAAAAAAAAGAAAAAAGAAAAAAAGACGAAGGAGAATCAATAAAGCCAATGGCAAAATGAAAGAAGAAGATTGAATTAGTAGAAGGAAGCAAAAAACGGAAGAAGAAATCAACGGGAACAGTAACAGCAGAAAGCAAGAAATTGAAGAAGAAGCAAGGGAGATAGTAGCGGCCAAAAAGGAAGGAAAACAATCCCAAAAGACAAAGGAGGAAAGGGGTAAAAAAAAACAAAAACAAAAGGCCCTGCATCCCTACACACCCACAGGGAAAAGGCAAATAAGCCCGTGTCAGCCAACACCAAGAAAGCAAGGGAGCGAGGGCAAAATGGCAAAATCAATGTAAGAGGTGTAATAAGACCGAAACGCCCCCACCCAAAGGCAAGCGCAAGGGGTAAAGCGGGGACGGCACTGTACAAGGAACAGTGAATCCCGTCCCCGCTTTTAGTTATTATAATAATGTCAGCCAACACCAAGAAAGCAAGGGAGCGAGGGCAAAACGGCAAAATCAATGCAAGAGGTGTAATAAGACCGAAACGCCCCCACCCAAAGGCAAGCGCAAGGGGTAAAGCGGGGACGGCACTGTACAAGGAACAGTGAATCCCGTCCCCGCTTTTAGTTATTATAATAATTTGCTTCCATTACACTTTTGGTAAGAGTTTTACTCCGTCGTGGAGATAAATGGTCACTTCGGCTTCCTCCAAGTAGTTTGACGACCTGCCTGAAATTCCGTAGGCTTGATGTGGACTTTAGGTCCACATAATTCCGCAGCTACTCAATAATATTCCGATTAAATTTGTCTGCTACTTGTTATAGGGCTATGTCTTTCTTTTTGTGGGTTGTGTTTCTCTTTTGTTGTTCATGCCCTTTAGTGGCTTTAATAAATTTTCTTATTTAGGCCCAAAAAAAAAAAAAACCTTTAACCCAAGCATTTTAATATTTTTATTATTTTATAATAATCCAATTCCAATGCAATTTTTTTTTTTTCCTAAAAATCTGTATCACACCTCTTTTTTTATATTTACATTCTTCGAAACTGATCTTTGACCAAAAATAAAAAATAAAACAAACATTTAATTTGAAAATATAATTTAAATTTAAGAGTTTGTTGAAACAAATACTAAAAAGTTATTATCATATTAAATTATTCTTATTTAAGTTTTTTTATTAGAGATTTTGTTAAAATTTCGATGAAAAATAGTTTTTATTAAAAGCATATACAAATATTAAAAAATAAATTGAATATTTCACGAGCCAAAGGGAGAATAGAACACAAGGAAGAGAACAAAAAATATGACTACAGGAGAGCATAGAAGTAATTTCATATTCAATTTTATAATAAGACATAAGGTTCGAATCTATTACTCCCAAATATTAATAAAAAAAAAGATCAAAAAGATCACATCCATAATCTATAACAAAGATAATATTTCACTAATAAATAGCATTCTATATATACACACATATTATAAAGTATATCTAAATCTAAATCTAACTTTACAATTAAAATTTAAATCAAACTCTAACTTTACAATTCACGTAAATCCAAATTCTAAACTAAATAACTTACTGAATAATTCCTAGAATAAAATTCAAATCTAATAAAGATATAGTTACAAATAAATAAACAAAACTATTTATTTCTTTGATGTTCTAAAGGACTCTAACAGTGCAATGTATGATCAATAAAAATAGCTATATTTATCCTTTGTTCGTCATTGTTTTATAAAGGTTGAAGAGTTTAACGTGGCGAATTCGGTCGGCCTCTTTGTTGCAAACGTAAGAAAACTTTTATGATTTTTCTCCTGAAATTTTTATGTATTAATACATTTTAGTAATTACTTATAAAACTAGTAATCTCTTGATGGTTTATATGAGCTTATATATATATAATATTTTTCATAAGATTTCAAGAAAACATATATATATATATGTATATTTCATATGATCGATTATGGCCAACTTTATTGAATTGAAACACCATGCGTGTTTTGGGAAAAATATTTTTTAAAAAATGGTTCATAACTAAAAGGTCTGTTTAGTATATCCGGTTCTTCTACCTGTTAACGTCTTCTTTATATTCGACCATTCGTTGTTGAGTTGACACTGTGTTTGACACGTTTCAAAAATTCTGGATGAGTAATATTGGTTTTACTTTATGCTCTTTCACAGGAAAATATTGTGGTGTATTACTATTGTCATATACATGGACAAAAATTCAGCTTTCTTTTCTTTTCTAAGGAAAAATTCAAACTTTACATATTAGATGAACTATGAAAAAAAAAAAAAAAAGGATACAGTTTTACTTAACAGTCATTTTTTTAGCTTGAAAGTTGAAATCAACTAAAAAATTTTTTTTTATCTTTTTTTTTTTCTTTTCCCTTCAGAGGAGGGAACGCACAAAAAAAAGAACACCACAAAAGTTAGTCCAAAGCCTGGATATAGGATCCTCCAAACAACATGGTGGGATATGGATATGGATGTGGACGTGGGCGTTATATGAGTGATAGATACTTGAATTACATAGAGGCCAATCTCTAGGACCTCCCACGTACTCGGGGAGTTCCGACGCTATTGAAGCAAAAGACTGGCTTCGCAGGGTGACAAAAATCACGAATGTCATTGATGTCCCCAGTGAATTTCGAGTCAAGTTAGGTACACTTACGCTCACGGGTGAGGCCGACCGTTGCTGGGAATTGGCGGAGAAGGGCTATTACGCTGGAACCATGCCATGGACAGACTTTACAACACGGTTCCACAACATGTTTGCTCCAATTTCTTTCAAACGAGAGCAAAAGAAAAAGGAATTCGATTTCCTAACTCAAGAGAGCATGACAGTTGCTCAATATGTAGTAAACTTTGTTGCGTTGTCAAGGTATGGAGATTATCTTCTGGGATCAGAGTGGCTCAAGATACGAAAGTTTATAATGGGGTTGAGGTCCCCTATTGGACCGCGAGTGGCTTCTCAGTCATATCAAACCTTTGAAGATGCGGGTAAGTGAAGCTTACAATGAAATGCTTGGCGAGATTGAGGAGACAAAGGATGATAGTGATTCAAATTAAGATATTGTTTAGTTTTGATTTAGTTCATTTATAGTACTTATAGAATAAGATCGGTTTTCATTATCAATCAATTTAAGTTAGTAGTTCCTTAATTTGTTTTTTATTTAGTTTCCTAAATTTTATTATTTAGTTTGCTATAATCTTTTTGAAAAACACAGTCCTTTTATTAAATGTGTAAGAAATTTTAAATATTAATACAACTCGTTTATTAATCATAGTAATTATGTCAACTTACATAAATCATTTAAATTAATAACTTATTCAATAATTACTTATTTAATACAATTGTGATACTTTCAATGTGGTTATTGATAAACTTTTTTTTTCTTTTGAGAAAAATAAGTGAAATTAACTTACAAATGTTTATAAATAATATGACTTGTACTTAATTAACTAAATAAATGTTAATATTAAATCATATATAATTAGGTTGTAAATGACATATAAAATTAATTATGTCAATCTGTATTAAGTAGACAATCCAAACACAGCTCACTTATTAATAATGTTAGTCGTTTTTTTTCCCCAAACTTAGGGGCTGTTTAGGAAAAAAAAAATGTCTCCAAAACAACTTTTTTGGTTTTTTTTTTCACTTCACCATTATTTTTCGCTATTCACATCTTCAAAACACTATTGTAAATTCCAAACTTTAAAATTTCATAATTTTGCGTATACAAGTCTAAATGATATTTTTTTTAATTACATAGAATTTCAAGAGAAACGAAATAATATCTATATTGATAATTTTTTTCTAAAATTTTTTTTAAAATTTTGCATTTTTTCACTCTAATTGGTTTTTTTCCAAACATATTTTTTAAAACAACTTTTTCCAACAAAAAAAGAAAAAGAAAAACTCTAAACCTGCATCTAAACAGGCCCCGTATTTATAACCAATTTAATCCCTCTAAATTCATATCGTGTCCCAAAGCTTATAAAATTTTGATTATAATCCAAATTACCAACCTTTTATTGTGCTAAATTTTTATTTATTTTCTTTTTCTTAGGATGACAATTTTACCCGCTAACCCATTTATCCTTCCCAACTTAAATAAGGCGGAGAAAACCTAGTTTAAACGGGGCGAGTTATAAACAAGATGGGTTTTCAAGACCTATATCACAGTTTGGGATGAAGACGGGTGTAGGGATCCCTAAACCTATTATCCATCTCGTTTAAGTATAATGCCTTTTTAAAGTATTTTTATTTGCATATGGTAATTATATAATATTTATATATTTACATCTATAAAAAAAAAAATTTGTTTTTCTTCATATGAACAACATACATGTACATAATATCACCTTTACATAAGTTTAAAAAAAATTTAGTTTATTTTTGTGCATTTGTATTTTTAAACAAGTCAATGGGGAAATTTTAAACTTATCCCATAAAAATCCACCCAAAACCCGTCCAACCCCACTAACATAAACGAGCATGTAATGTTGAGAATGTGAGTTATTCTTCTCGCAAGACGGATCGATGAGAAACCCACCTTACACCAAACCTCACCCCATTGCCATCCTAGTTTCCCTCCTATCAGACACACTCTGAAATTTTGCTCAAACAACATGCCCCTTTTTATTCACCAAAATAAAAACAACAACATGCCTTTTTATTGTAATTATTATCATTACCGTTTATCACTTTGGATGTGACAAAAGCGACATGCCGTATGTCATGTACGTTTTCTGTCGTTAATTTCAAGAAAACGACATACAATTTTTGTCATTGGTCTGTTTTCGTATGGTAAACGTACATTAAACATGTCGTTTTTCCTCTGAAGTTCTCCTGTCGTTTGTTTATAATAAAAACGACATTTCACTTATTGGCTTTCATATCAAAACGCATGAACCGGGCCGGACGGACCGGCTTATAAAATAATGCACTTTATCAGAGTCACCTACCATCAGAAATGAACCCGATATGTACATGTATATATATATTTTCACGTTTTTTTTTTCTTAAAATTTCCCAAAAAAAAAAAAAAAAAAAGAGGTCGGCTCCGGAATCAACTTACGCGTTAAACAGACGCTCTTCTCTCTTCCTCTCTCTCCCTAGCAGCCGGACCCAAACCCTAGACCAGAAAGAACGTCGCTTTTTTCGACCATGGCGGACGCAATCTCCTCCTCGGATCACGAGCGAGGCTCCGACCTCTCCAAGCCCCGTCTCTACAACCCCTACCAGGATCTCCAGGTCCCGATCCAAAACCTCTACCAGCTCCCAACCTCCCCCGAGTTCCTCTTCGACGAAGAAGCCCGCCGCCAGCGCCGATCCTGGGGCGAGAACCTCACCTTCTACACCGGAAGCGCCTACCTCGCCGGAGCCGTGGGCGGCGCCACCGCTGGACTCGTCACCGGCGTCAAGTCCTTCGAATCCGGCGACACGACGAAGCTCCGTATCAACCGGATTCTGAACGCCTCCGGCCACTCCGGACGCGTTTGGGGAAACCGGTTGGGCGTGATCGGGCTGCTCTACGCCGGCTTGGAGAGCGGAATCGTGTCGTTGAGGGATACCGACGATGTGTGGAACAGCGTCGCGGCGGGTCTCGGTACTGGCGCGCTGTATCGGGCGGCGAGAGGAGTTAGGTCGGCGGCGGTGGCGGGCGCTGTCGGCGGGGTTTTGGTCGGCGCGGCGGTGACGGCGAAGCAGGCGATCAAGCGATATGCGCCGATATGAAAAGAGGGAGTTTTTCTTGTGAGTGTTAAACTCCTGTTTCTCTAATTTGGCCAATTTTGATCTTTAGTTAGGGCATTGTCCATTGAAAAAAAGAAAAAATTTACAAGAAGAATGGACAATGTAGTGCTATTGGAATTGGAATTTCAGTTATTGTTGAAGAGCTCAGCATGGGAAATACATGCTTAGATTACAGTTATTATATTCTATATATTGATTCGTGGAAAACCAGATAATAAATAATGGGAATGGATTTGATCTTGTTGATAATATTACCTGTTCAATTATTACTGTTATTGCTTTTCAAGTTTGCTGATTTGTTTATCAATGAATCTTTGTATTCCCAAAAGATACGCTTTGACTTGCCTGATTTCTTGTCTGTTATTTTTATTTTACGTTGACTGACGTTAATAAAGGATCTATTTTTTAATTGCTGCTATTCTCTTCTTATTGAACAATGCTGTGTTTTTGGTAGTTTCTCTATTGCAGACTTGTATTGACTGGTTTAGTAGCTTTTCAGTATCAAATTTTGTATGGAAGTGGTGCAACTGGTATGGTTGTTCTAGCTTAAACTAGTTCGAGGAGAGAGTTCCGAGGGAACTTTACAGCCCAGTTTAGCTCGATTCTGTCCGATTTGAATTGAATAGATTCATTTGCTACTGAATATGTCACGTGTAATTTCTTCAGAAGTTTCTAACCCCTGAACTGAACTCTCCATCTTCTCATCAATCTCCTTGTCCTGGAACCATCCCTTGTCCTCTGTCCCTGTCTTTGTCTCTCGTCTTGTGTTGACGTACGTCTCTCATACATATCGTTATGCATCTCTGCAATCTCTTTTAAGCCTCCCAAATTCAGTTACAAGTAGTTTGTCTACCAAGGGTCTGAGTCTACCAGAGAGCTAAACAAACAGCGGACTGCATCCATGGTTGTAGGCCCGTATACCATCCTGATTGACTGATTTAGTCCAGCCTGGTCATAGGGGGTTGGTGTAGTCGAATGGTATGCTCAACTCAGACCGCTTCATTTAAGAGTGAGTTTTTGCTTACCTTGCCCATCAAGTTCCTCGTGAGTCGTCATAGTAAGGATAAAACGGAAGGGTAAAGCAAAATTCAGAATTAAACATTCAATAAATTATGTTATTCGTTTCTTGAGATTCCTCGATCAAATATGAAAATTCTATCACGTTTGGAATCTGAAAATGAATGAGCTTACCGTCAGTGTTATCTTTTGCAAATGTACTCTTTTATGTCTCCATACATTAGATGTAATTGAACAAAAAATACTCTGTTGTTTTTTATCAATATTGCGTTGCAGGATTTTCTTTGTACTTGGCAATTTTCATAGGTAGTTTTCCGTTATTCCAGCATTGTTTTTGGATTCGTTGATCTTCCTTTCACAGGACGTATGATCATAGGGCTTTTCAGATTACAGATCTTTGTGAAATTCTTCAGTGTCTTATATATGAGTTTGTAGTAAACTTTTAAATTATTTGTATTATTGGTCCAAGCTTTGATTTTGCCATTTGTTTAAAGCAAGGGTATTATAGGGTATGCCGTCCAACACGGACCGCTTGTTTCATCAAATTATGCAAGTATCACAGAAGCGTAAGAGTATCAGAATATAAAAGTTTCCGAGAGAGGGGGAGAGAGAGAGAGAGAGAGAGAGAGAGAGGGGGGACAAATCAAGTATACCAACCCCATTTATTTCAAAAGCTTTAAATAGAGACTAAAAATGGAGGAAACGAACAAATGGCACTTGATTCAGTTCCCTTGTTTATCCCCAGAAAGGAAATTGTAGTAAGTAATGTTTTTATGGAACTAAAAATAAATAAATAGTATAATTTCAAATAGTAGTAAATAGCAATTTACTAGATAAATAAGACGTTTACGAGAATTATGAGCACAGACAAATAGTTTGTTTAATCTAGAAGAAGACAACTCAAAGCGCCAAGCTCACTGGATTCGATTGCGGCAGTACACGCGTAAATTGGTATCTTCACAATTTTTCGATACTTGCATGATTCATGCAGAACCACGCTATCCCCGCATAATCCACAGGTTTTAGCTTCCTTCTTCCGTATTTTCGGTAGCCAACTCCTTGACATCCTCTGCTATTCTGGAAACTGAAACAGTCATTTCTTGACTCCATCCTGCAAATTAAAATGGTTGTGTTGAGCTTTATGACTTTCTTGAAGTTTATTGCATGATTGGAACTTTCTAACTGCATATTGATTCGTTATTAATAGGTTTTTTCAACGAAGTGGCAGTTAATAAATAAGGGGGCATTTAGAGAAAGTATTCAATTTTAATTTTATTCAAATACAATACAATTTTATACCAAACACAAATTTTACAACAGTACTACGAAAACAATTATTATTCAAAACATTTTTAAAACAATCACATCAACTTTTCAATTCTACTATTTATCTCTACTTTTACCAATCACATCAACTTTTTAATTCTAAAATACTTTTCATCCAAATACACATTTCATTCAAATACAAAACAAATACTTTTCAACCAAATACAACATTTAAAAAACAAATTTCATTCAAATATAATCAAAATGCAATGCGTTTACCAAACACCCCCTAAAAAAGAGAGAGAGAGAGAGCGAGCAAAGAGTAGATGATGATATGCGTTTTTACATGTATATAAGGCTCTTTTTATAGGGCCTCTCTCCTTCATTTGTAGAACATTAGATCTGAGAAGCAGATCACAGGAGCATTCCACCAGTAAGGAAAAAAAGAAGGGAGAGAGTTTTTTATACATATAAAAGTTATTTTTGCACAAAAAATAGTGAGATTATCACATTTGTGAATGTGAAAGAATTTTATTATTGGAAGTATTCCTCAAGTTATTATTAAAATTTGAGAGTTTATTATACACTCATTATTTTATATTGGAAGTTTTTTCTTTGTATATACTATGATTTTTTCTTTTTAAATTGAAAGGTTTTTACAAAATAAAATTTTTAGTATCAATTTTAATTTTTTTGTGTAAGTTAGATTCTGAAGGGGAATTAGAATTTACTTATATTTCCAACACTTATAATATCACTCTTGCCCTCTAAGAAAGCTTCATTTTATATTTCTATATTCCCAAGGATTTGTTTAATTCGTCAATTTAATTTAATCTAACTTGTAAGTTAAGTTAAATCGTCCAAATTAGTTTTATCTTAGTTTAGTTTAGTAAGGTTTACTTTCATTATTTTTTATCTCTACTTTCACTATTTCAGTATAACTTTCAATATAAGTTATCTTTGTTTTCACAATCTCCAATATAAATCAAATCAACCTAAGCTATAACAAAATGTTCAATTTAGCTTAACAACGAACCAAATGTAAGCTAAGTAGTTGAACAATTTAGAGAAATGCAGTGTAAAGGTTTATCCCATTTTAAATATATATATTTTTAAATGAACACTTTAAGATTTAGGTGCTCACTGTTTTTTTTTTTTGGGTTCTGAATTATGTGCTCATTATTTTCCTTTACATATTAACTTTTGAAGAGGATAATATAAAACTACAAGTGGGTTAACTCGTTAGAGGAAGGTACATTCCCTAATTTATATTAAAAAAAAGAAAAAGGAGAAAGAGCAAAATAGGCCAAATATTAAAAAAAATAAAAACAACATGGTCAAAAGTTTCAATATGCTAGTAAATAATATATGCAAGTATAAATTTGAATTTACATTCATTAGAAAATCCAAAATACCTTTGTCATTCTCTTCCTTTTTATCTCTTTCTCACTTCTTTTTTTTTTTTTTTCCTTTTCCTCTTTCTTCAAGCTTGCCAACAGCTACCATCGAAGTTCATTGCCACCGTCGACCTTGTCGCCACATGAACTCCCAAATGCTGTCGTTGTTACTGTTAGTGTCGCCGCGAATGGAACCATGGTCGTCTCGAGGGATTTTCTCTCTCCCCTTCCATTTCTTTCTCTCTCTTACCCTGAACACATGCCACCGCATCAATCTCAAAGTCCATCCAAATGTCATCGCCATTTATTGTTGTTGCACGAGCTTCCGAAGATTCCCATCACCATAGTTGTCTTGTGATCACAAAAATCGCAACCTCGCTAGATTTCTACAATGACGGCCTCCCCTTACAAAAACGGTCAACAAAGTCCTTGTCTGCAGTGCTAGCGCAACGAACAACAACAACTCTCTTTTCTGACGAGGGTGATGGTGGTTAGGGGGGCAACGATGATGGTTAAGTGAAGAAAGAAGGGGATTAGGGTTTCTAATTTACGGGGCAATTTTAATATTTTTAAAAAAGCAATGATTTCTTTTAAAATTACTGATAAATTTATGTATTTATTAAGATAAAGACAGAATTTAAATTTATCACGTAAATCAAAAAATTAGTTGTAAATCCAAAATTTAAAGTGTAGATTCAATATAAATTGAAATTTTACACTCAAAATTTACAGTGTGTCAAAATCATTTTAGAATTAGAGACCAATATTTATAATGTAAATTACTAAAGTAAATCCAAAAATTACAGTGTAAATGTAAAATTTACATTCAATTTACACTATGATAAAAATTCATAAAAACCCCGAGATCAAATTTTATAGTATAAATGTAAGATTTATACTTAATTTACACTGTGATAAAAACCATACAAAAAACAAAAACTAATATAAAAACTAAGGACTAAAATTTTTACCATAAATGCAATATTTACACTTAATTTACCTTTTGCTAGAAATTCATTCAAATAGTAGATATCAAAATTTACACTGTAAATGTAACATTTCAATTGTAAAATCATTTATTCACAAATTTTTTAAAACTTTAACATATCAATATTTACACTTAATTTACCCTTTGCTAGAAATTCATATATATATTAGATATCAAAATTTACACTGTGAATGTAATATTTCAATTGTAAAATCTTTTATTCACAAATTTTTTAAAACTTTAACATATCAATTAAATCTAATAATTATAGAAAAATTTTTACTCGTGTAAATTTATTGTGTAAATTTGAAATTACTAAATAAATTTATTACATAAATATACAAACTACTATGTAAGTCTAGTAATTTACATTATTTTTTTAAATAAAGTAATTTACATTTATTTATTGTAATTATTTCACATTTATATCCAATTCTTAATATTATTTTTTAAAAATCTCAAAATGCCCTTGCTCCAGCCTCGCCACCACACCACACCCGCACCCACAACCACACCACCACCCCCCCCGCCCCCCGGCCGGGGGTTGAGTCGTTAGTGTCAAAGAAGAAGATATGACACCGGAATTGAAGAAAAAATAACAAAACCATAAGGTCACTGATACAACGACATCTTCCAAATGTTAATGCTGCAGAGGGAAAAAAAAAGACAGACCGCACGTTGGAATTATAGGTGGCTGGGATAATTGCAGGTTGCTAGGAAAATTGTAGGTGGCAAGGGGTGATAATTGCAATTCATCGGGGAGAATGCGAACCTCAGTTGCCACTTGAACTTCCTCGTCGCTGAAGGAAAGAAGATCACGTGGAGGAGATCGTTTCCTTTCCACGTCTGCGGTCACAATCGGAGCTATGAGACAGCGTGATCTCCATCACTACTTGGTTGTTGCTGCTGCAAAAACCTCACGGGGGAGAGGAGAAGGTCAGAAGAGAGAAAGACATGCACCTAGAGAAGGAAGAGAGTATACAATATATGGAGAGAAAATGTGCATGGAAAGAAAGGGAAAGAGAAGCTAATTAAAAGTAAAAATGAAAAATTATATATATAAACTTGATTATATTATTAATTTTTAAAAATTTAAAATTATGTTGTTTACAGTCAAATCAATAAATGATCAGCGTATACAGTGAAATTTCTCTTAAGGAAAAAAAAAAAAGTAAAACGACGGCCTCGCCGGTGCTGTACGACAATCAATTAGTCCTTGGGCCTCTAGCCCAAGAAAACATTTTATTGGGCTATAAGCGTCTAACTCTGGGCTTTCAAAACAAAGCGGGTAAAACGTGGAATCCGGGCGGGAGGGAGGAGAAGACAGACACGCACGCAAATGTCGTCATCGTCCTCTACCTCTGGAAAGCCGAAATCTGTTGGACACAAATTCTAGAGAGAGAAGGGTTTTCTTGAGAGGGAAAACCCAGACAGAGAACGAGAAAGAGACAGAGAGAGCTAGGGTTTCTTACACTGATCAAAGAAGAGGAAGAAGAATGGGAAATCGGAAGCAAAAATGGATGGCGGAGGAGGAAGAAGCCCTCCTCGCCGGAGTGGCAAAGCACGGCCCGGGAAAATGGAAGAACATCATCAGCGATCCTGAGTTCGCTCCTATTCTCACCCACCGCTCGAACGTTGACCTCAAGGTTCTCTTTCGATTTCACTTTCTCTTCTTATCTCTCATTTCTCTGCGCTCGCTTTTGTTCGCTTCCAATTGACTGCCGTTGAGGCACTGTTTGGTTCTCGAGAAAATATATAATCTTTTTGTTTTGTTCTTTTCGCTTCTTGATAATGTAGACTATGTTTTGTTATTTGGTGGTGAAGACTGAAAAACCTGTATTAGACATGGTAGATTTTACTATTCTGATGAAAAAAGCCCGTGGTGTGATCATAGTCTGTATTTCTTGAAGTGAAACAAATCATAGTTTTTTTTTTTTTTTTTGGGGAAAAATATTGTTTCTTTATTTACTTGTATTGACCTTACTTGCACACCAGGATAAATGGAGAAATTTAGGCCCAAGTCATTCTGGCCATGGCTTTAAAGAAAACCCGAGTCCTAAGATTAAAAGTATTGTGCCTGCCAGTCCGGTGAACATTCAAAGCCCAGTTGCTGCGGTTTCAATTCGTGATGATACAGCTTCCGATGCCGCCATGGATGATCCTACAAGCAGCATACTGGACGGGAAAAATGCTTCGCGGTGTGAAACTGCATATGACTTAGCTAGTTTTATTCTTGTGTATTTGTTCATGTGGATATTTACCGTGCTCCAGTTTTAACAGGTATAACACAATGATCTTGGAAGCTCTTTCGACCATGAACGACGCCAATGGATCTGATATAGTTGCCATTCTTAACTATATCAAGGTCAGATGGAGGTCTCTTGATATTTATGTAATAGATTTATTTTTAGAGGATTTGGGGGTGCAATAATGCGGTGAACCATTTGATTGTCATGAAATTGTGTCATTTGAATCTAGGCTGAAATTTAACTTTGTACCTTTTTTTTTTTCTTGGTGATTTTTTAACATGAGTCTATCTCTTTTTTCTGACTCAATTACCTCAAGCTGTCAAATAGTCCATTTAATAATTCAGTTTCTGGATCTTTATTACTCCCTTTCAGCAGAAAATAAAAAACCCATGTTAGATTATGGTGTATGATTAGGTGAAGAACTTATAAGATGTTTAAATGTAGTTGAAGAGATGCTGATTGTGATTAACTTGATATACTTGCTATAGCAAAGGCATGAGACGCCCGTCCCCCGAAATTTCAGAAGATTAATGAGTACGAGGCTCCGAAGGCTTGTTTTGCAAGGCAAACTTGAAAAGGCAAATTCTCCAGATCACTGACTTTTTTTTTTTTTTAATTTTTTTGGCATTCATATATTAGTTGTAATGATTGTCAGTACCAATGCAATATCAAGACTGCTTGTGGATTCTTACTTTTCCCGTTCTTATCATGCACAGGTACAAGATGGCTACAAAATAAGGAAAGAGACTCCGTTTGGAATTGAAACACCTACCCCAGAACAAAATCATATCAGATCACGACCGCTGAAGAATTCTGTGTTAATAGCTTTCGCTAAAAGTCTGAAGGATGTCGCTGATACTGCTGCATATAAAGTAGCTGATGCTGAAAACAAATCATTTTTGGCTGCTGAAGCAATTAAGGAGGCTGAAAGAATCTTAAAGATTGCGGAAGATACCGAGTCAATTCTACAGCTAATGAAAGAAATACATGAACAATGTGATAAAAAAAAACATCTGTACTCACTTTAAGTCTTTGCCCACAGTATCCTCCTTATTGTGGCATATATGATCTATCTTCTTTTTTGGGGTTTTATTGTTGCAGGTTCAAAGGGTGAAATCGTCCTCTTGACTTAGGTCGTCAAACTGTAAGTTGGATTTGTGGAATCCTTGTAGCTTGTAGAATATGCTTGTAAATTCTCTGATCCACTGGGACAAATTTTTGTTCTCTTTTTGGGTAACAAATGCATTAGCGTTTCCTTTTGCTGCGGTAGAAGCCGTGTCCAAGATATTGACGGATCAGATTAATGTACAAAAATTTACCAAGTTCTGTAGCCTAGCTTCAGATCCTACATGTTTGACGTTTGTGGGGTCGCTGAGGCAAATTTCCCGATTTCATACACCGATGCGATAATATCCTTGAGTCGCTCAACCCAAGGATTGGCTTTAAGGTGAATTATTTGGATTTAGTGCCTCATGAACCATTGCTTTTAAGTTTCGATTACATTAAGTACTATCAAGTACTATCGATTCCTGAGAGACACGCCTGCAAGTCAAAAACCTTAGTTTTACTAATTTACCTAATCTATGAGGAAAGAGTGCAAGGCATGGGATTGGTAGATTAGTTGGGATAAACTCGGAAGGGTGAACATTGGGTGTGTTTTTGAGGATTTTTAACCCATCCAATCATTGAGTGGATTGACAATTTTTTTTATTCACCCAATTAATTTAATGTAAAAAATCAACTCACTCAATTAATATCGAGTTGGGTTGGGTGTGTAGGGTAGGTTATGTATTTTATTAATAAAAATAATAAATGATGTTAAACATCTATCAACAAATGAAACATTTAATAGGAAAAAATGAAATTAAACTCATGACATAGTTTTTAAAATAAATTCTATCATAAATTTTGTATAAATAAAAATCTTTTTAATATAATCTCATTAATAATTAAATGTAAAATAAATATAAGTTATAAAAATCACCAAAAAATACAAGAATAATAAAATAATTAGTGGTATTTTTTATAAAATTATCAAAAATTACATCCATATTGAATATCAAGTAATGCATTTTATATATTTAAATAATCTAAACAACACTTAGGGGTGAACATCATTTAGCAAAAAAAAAAAATAGTAAGTGAGTGAATATTGGATAGATTTGATGGGTTTTTGAAATTTTTTCAACCCACCCAATAAAAATTGGGTAAGTTGAAAATTTTTTTTACTCATTCAATTAACTAAATATAGCAAATTAACCCATCCAATTAAGATTGGGTGGGTTTATTAGATGATCGAGTTTTTTTTGTTCACCCTAGTATAAAGTCTTCAATAATACAGTTATAAAAAATAATATATATATATATATATTGATCGTTGAGTTCCCCGTATTCGTTCATTTTGTGACATGAAAGCATCGTTACTGTTAATGTACCGTGTCATCACTTTTCAGTCCATGGTTTTATCTAGTATGAGTTGTTCCTCTGAGCAATTAAACCACAGGTCACAACCAGCCAAAAAAAAAATTTGTATGATAGGATTTAATCAAGCGGCAATAAACTACAATAGGCTGCTATGCATGTAAAAAGGAGGATTTTATGATAGGGCGTATTTGATAACAGTATATATGTATATAAAGATTAAATATGATCACATTAAATTAAAAGACGAAACCCATTATAATATATATATATATATTTTTGGTATACGTAGAAATCTCCTAAAAGAAATGTTGAAGGCAATAAGTGGACACAAGTGGATCACTCTCACGTAAAATCCACTGAATATGGCAGATAACATGGAATTCTAAAACGACGAGACGCGCCGTCCAAGTAAAAGGTAAGCCTTTTCTTTTCTACATCTTTCTTGACTAAAGGGAAATTTAAAAATGATGTACTTAATCTAATGTCTTTTGATTTGGCTTTATAATCGAATCCTCCCCTTTGCATGCATGTAAATCTTATCTTACCTTTTTGTCTGGGATCGACAATTGTATCCTGCCCATGGTATTGATTCATAAGCATTTTGTCCGTGTTCGCCTTAAAAAGTTGGCCTGGCTATTATTAGGAAAACCACTTGTGTGCGTACGTGCGTGCATGCGTGTGTGTGTGTCTGTGTGTCTTTTTTTAATTTAATATTCTATTTACTTATTAAGGTTGTATTAAAAATCTTTTAACTTGTGTGCATCATCAATAGAATTTTGGGTGTTTAAAACAAGCCTATAGTTTTATAATGTTACATGGTTGAATGTTGACACTTCATCAATAGTTAATCAATAAAAGAATATTTATAGATACTTTTTTTTTTTTGCCCCAACACAATTGACTATCCGTGTGAAAAACAACAAATTGTCAAGTTAGTATTATGATCATAGATGGTTATTAGATTAAATTACTATTGGTCTTTGTTTGGTCTCAGTTAGTCACAAAAATCTCATTTCAATTTTTATCGTTTATTTTTTTTTAAAAAATCAATAAAAATTTTAAATAATTTTAAAAATAAACTAATTTCATTTTAAATCGATATACAAAACTTATTATTATTAGACTAACATTACAAATATTTCTATCATGATCGTCCTCTTTTTCTTTTTCTAAAATACTAATAAAAGTTTTTAATAATTTAAAAAGAGTTAACTAATTCTAAACTAAAGATTTCATTTCTACCAAAAACATCATGCTTATCATTAGACTAACATATTAGATATTATTATTACGATTGTCCTCTTTGTCATTGACAGTTGCCATCGTAACGAAAACAATTAAAAAACATGGTTGACTTCTTATCAGTTCTAAGTACACGTTTGGTACTAGCATTTTTTTAGCATTACATTTAAATACAATGCAATTTTTCCTTAAATATAAAAACATTTCATTCAAATACCAATCACATCACATTTTAAATCTAACACAATCACTATTTATTATTTCACTTTTTCTATTATTTTTATTAATTACATCATATATTCCCTCTTTCTCCTTTTTTTCTTTCTACTTTTATCCATCACATCACATATTTATTATTAAAATACAATTCAAATACTTTTTCCCCAAACACACATTGCATTCAAATGCAATGCTAATACTTTTCCTCCAAATACAAATTGCATTCAATGCATTGCATTCAAACGCAATGCAAATGCAATGCGTTCACCAAACGAACCCTAAGTAAAAGAATAAAACTAAACACATAACCTAAGGCGGTGATTGGAGGAATTTTAGATACACATTTTAAATTTTTTTGGTTTTTTTTTTCATTTTATAATTATTTGTTACTATTTATATTTTCAAAACTCTATACTAAACTCAAACTTTAAAATTCCATAACTTTACATATATAAGTCAAATGAGATGATTTTTTTATAAATTATATAGAATTTCGAGATGAACAAAATAAGATCCATATTAATAGTTTTTTCTTTACATAAATTTTTAAAATTTTATACTTTTTTACTCCATGTAATTTTTTTTCCCTAGACAGATTTTTCAAAACTCACTTTTTCCTAACTTTTAAAAAATATCTCCAAAATCTCCAAAATAAGCCCTAAAGAGTAAAAGAATATTATTATTAGACTAACATCATATTTGTTTTAACTCGAGTTTGTGATTGTAAGTATAATCTAATAGTAATTTTATATTTATTCCACTTAAAGATGTAGAGTTCGAATCTCCCATCTTTAAGTTCAAAAAAAAAAAAAAAAAACCTTGAGTTTACATTCAATGAGTTAGAAAAAAGAAAAAGAAAAAGAAATAATATTTTTATAATTACCCCATGTGTTCCATTAAAATACAAATGGATTATTTTCACAAATGACCCTTACATTATACTCTTCGTTTCAAGTTGGTCTTTGACTTTTACGTCATGTTATCTCATTTTTTTAATTGTTACATAAACATTCCTGTATTAAGATTCTATAAAAATTGAATGGCAATTTAACACGTTCAGATTTTATGAATTTTGATTAAAGTTAAAATCGTAATAAAATTTGCTAGTAGGGAAAATATAATTTCTTTATAAAAAATATTTACTTATGATTTTATATGTAATTAAAGTTTATGTGATGAAAACTTATTTAATTTCTATTTATTTTTTCAAGGATATTGATTGAAGGACTATTGATGTAATTATAAAAAAGTTCAAAGATTGTGATGTGTAAAATCTAAAGTCATGATCAACACAAGACTAAGTATATAATTTATGGATCGTTTGCCGAATTATACAAATCTCTCTCTTTTATTGTACAAATAAAAAGAATCTTGTGTTTTGAAAAACATCAAAGGTATGGTTGGTCAAATTTTTTAAAATACCAAAATTAGCTTTAATAATTTTATCTACGTGCCATCTGAAGTATTAATTAGCTAAACAAATATAAAACTTTAAAATTAAGGATTATTTTGTGTGGAGAAATTGTTATTTATTTTTTCATTATTTTTGTGTTATATATATTTGGACTATTTTTATTTATCTATTTATTTTTTAATTTGAGATGTGAGGATATGAACTCTATAAGTAGTGTTTGGTATTGTTTTTAAAATATTTTATATTTTCTAAAAAATTAAAAAATGATAATGTTTTGAAAACAATGTTAAGATCATTTTTAAAACTGTGTTTAATTATGTTTTCGGAGTGTATATTATGAGAAACATAAAAATGAAACTATGTTTTATTATATTTTTGAAAATTGATTTTATAAGTGAGTTTTTTATGAAAATATATTTATGTTTAATTTAAAAAAATAAAAAAAATAAATTATTAGTCATAATTAAAAAAAAAAACTCTTAGGTGGTGGGTTTTGTAATGAGAGGTAGAGTGGAAGACATTAGTGGTATAAGTCCTAGATGATGACGACGGTGATATTTGGATCATGAGTCAGTGCTTGTCGTTACAAGGGAACCATCACCATCGTTACCAGTCCTTAGTTATTGCCCTTCGCTAGAGAAGGAGATTATCGTTAGACATGGTTGTTATTATCAACGCTAATAAAGAGAGGAAGAAAAAAAAAAAAGAAAACAATCTTTTTTTTTGTTTTCAAAAAATCATAAAAAATAATATAGCTGAAAAATGATGTTTTTGAAATGATTTTGAAAATATTGAATAAACAAACTATATTTTGAGGTCGTTTTTATTTTTTGTGTTTTTAATATTAGAAATTTATTCTAAAAAAAAAAAAACGAAATGTCCCCGTAGTTGTATGTAGGGTTAAGTTTGCTTTTTTATCTAAAATCTATTGCATTGAACTTTCGATTGAATTAATATTTTAGTAAATATTTAAAATAAATTATTAAGGGATCTCATCATATTTTTCAATTTGAGATTACAGATAGATATCTGTTTTTTTTTTTTTTTTAAACGAATAGAATAATTTTCTATGCACGATATTCATTCGGGATTTCTTTATTTGTCAAATAAGAGGAGAAAAGTTTGTATTTAAATAAGATACACTTTTTATTATCAAAACTTTCAACTTTCGTCTCAAACCACTCCTTTTAAGTTGGTTTATTAGAAAATATTATCACTTGATACTCTGTTTAGATAATCATATATATATATATATATGTATTCCTATTTTGATAATATTACAATGACAATTTTCAATCTGAAAAATTTTATCTTAGGAGTAATCTTATTGGACTTTTCTTCAACAACTAAAGAAAAACAATTGTGCGGTTGCGGCAAAACTTAGGGGACGTTTGGTAAACGCGTTGCATTTTGATTGTATTTGAATCAAAATTTGTTTTTTGAATGTTGTATTTGGTTGAAAAGTATTTGTTTTGTATTTGAATGAAATGTGTATTTGGATGAAAAGTATTTTAAAATTGAAAGTTGATGTGATTGGTAAAAGTAGAGATAAATAGAGGAATTGAAAAGTTGATGTGAATGTTTTAAAAATGTTTTGAATAGTAATTGTTTTCGTAGCACTGTTACAAAATTTGTGTTTGGTGTAAAATTGTATTGTATTTGAGTAAAATTAAAATTGAATATTTTCTCCAAATGCCCCCTTAATAATAATACAATACTTAGGGGCATTTGGTAAACACATTATATTTTAATTGTATTTGGATGTAATTTATTTTTTAAGTGTTGTATTTGGTTGAAAAATATTTATTTTGTATTTAAATAAAATATGTGTTTGGATGAAAAGTATTTTAGAGTTGAAAAATTGATGTGACTGGTAAAAGTAGAGATAAATAATGGAGTTGAAAAATTAATATGATTATTTTAAAAAAACTTTTGAATAGTAATTGTTTTTGTAACACCATTTTATTGAAAAGAATTGTATTTGAATGTAAAACTTTACGTTTAGTGTAAAATTACATTACGTTTGAATATAATTAAAATATAAATATTTCACTAAATGCCTCCTTAACTTCATATGAAGATATAGAATTAGAATTTTTAAACTTTAAATTAAAAAATATATATTAAAAAGGAAGGGAAAAAAAAAAAGATAAGATAAGAAAATGCATTTTATTAAAAACAGATTTGGCTCAATTTCTATAATATTATCACGACCGTATTTAACTAACGTATATTTTTATTGAATATAACATGATAATTATAAAATAATTTTATAATTAATGTATTGTTTTTTTTTTTTCTCAATTATAATCAATATATTGTTATGAGTTAAGCGACACGTGGAGTTGAATCCATCGTTGAACAGACTCAAGGACAAGTTTGTAATTGAAGATGGAAAATAGGGGTAAATTGGGCAATTCAAGTTAGTAAAGGAGCCAAAGGGCTCGTTCGTAACCTAAGAGATACAAAAGGGCCCTTTAGAATTAGTGCGTGTACGACTCTTTTATAAACAAAAACTCGAAACTCTTTTCAGCATCCGCCTCCCTTCAACTCCACGGCGCAGATCCGAGGAGTTTGGGAAACCCTAGCTTCTCTTCGACTCTCTCTCTCTTCTCTCTCAGCTTTCTCTCTCTACAACAATCACTGCTTGCAGGTATATATATGTATACATGCATACACATCTCTTTCTCTCTCTACGATAATCACTGCTTGGTGTTAAAGGTTTTTTTTTTTTTTTAATAAATTTTCTTTTTGGGTGTTTTTAGGCATCTTTTGCTGTTAGGTTTGTCTTCCGTTTTTGCTTTCGTTCCCAATGAGTTTTCGTTTGTGATCTACGTTCGATCTGTTTTTCTTTTTCTGTTAAAAAAAGAGAATTTTTTCTCTCTCTTTTTTTTTAGCAGATCGATTTGTTTGGATGTCGAGAAAGTGAGGGAACGAGTAATAAATTACCGTTTTTGGACACCAAGAGATTTTCCTCCTTTTTAGTATGGCGGTTTTCTTCTTAAAAGACGCAAGCTTTTTGTGTTTGCAAGCTCGTGAAATAAGAAATTACGTTGTTAGGGAAACAAAGAGTTATTGTTGATTGTGATAAAAGAGCTAATGTCTCATTTCATGTTAAATTTTAAATTTCTCTAATCAAGAAGTTTCGTAAGATTTCTTCGAGTTCGTTTTTTTGTGTTATAGGAAAGGCATGCTTAACTTTGAATGGGGGAGTGGGCAGCGACGTGTTAGTTACCTGTGGAATTTTTGCATCCAAAATATAGCAGATTGTTACATGCCCTATTTGTATAATATCTTCTCCTGAAAGTTAATCAGGAGTTTAATTCTTGTATTCCTATATCTGTGGTCTGCAAGTTTGGCTCTTCTGTGAGATTTTCCTTGATAATAGTTTTGCAAGTTTGTCTCTGGGGCTATTGAGATTTGTTGAACTTGCATGGGGAAGTGGGAAATGATGTGTCTGTTTGATTCGGAATTTATACCCTAGATAGCTGACACATACATGCCCTCTGTAATAACTTCTCCAGAAAGTAAAACAGGAGTTTAATACTTGTGTTCCGATTACTGTGGTTTGCAAGTTTGGCTCTTCTGTTACATTTTATTTCATAAAAAGTAGCTACAACTTTATGATTGTATCTGCAATGTGAGAGCGTTAGTGAAGAAAATAAAGTGGTATATATATATATTAATTGGTGTTTTACTGTTTTCTCTTCCTGAAACTAGAGTTGCTAATGGATCTTTGTTTTATGCAGGTATGGCTGGTCTGGCTTCAGAAGGAACTCAGTTTGATACTCGCCAATATGATGCTAAAATGAATGAGTTGTACGTTTCTTTTGTTCCATCGTTGTTGTTCAGGATAGATTCCACTTTCCATCATATTTACGTGTCTGTGATTTAATGTCATTACTGATGGTTGGTAATTGTTGTTACAACGTGATTATGCTAGGCTCTCAAGTGATGCACAAGATTTCTTCACATCATATGACGAGGTCTATGAAACTTTTGATTCTATGGGGTTGCAAGAAAACCTCCTCAGAGGCATTTATGCATACGGTACGTTTAAATTGGAAATTCTTTTACCATTATAGACATTTTATCTTTCATTTGCTTCATTTTCTGTACGAGCATCCTCTCAGTCTTGCGATTACTAATTTTAAAATTTGTGTATTTTTTTTGTATTGCCTATATTAAAGGGGCATCTTTCTTAGTGGCTAATATGGGCATGGTAAACTTATTGTTTTGAATTTCAATTTGAAGGTTTTGAGAAGCCTTCTGCAATCCAGCAGAGGGGAATTGTTCCTTTCTGCAAAGGTCTTGATGTGATTCAACAGGCTCAATCTGGAACTGGGAAAACTGCAACTTTCTGTTCTGGTATTTTGCAGCAACTCGATTATGGTTTGGTCCAGTGCCAGGCCTTGGTTTTGGCACCCACTAGGGAGCTGGCTCAGCAGATTGAGAAAGTTATGCGAGCACTTGGTGACTACCTTGGTGTAAAGGTTCATGCTTGTGTCGGTGGGACAAGTGTGCGTGAGGATCAACGCATTCTTCAAGCTGGTGTTCATGTTGTTGTTGGCACCCCTGGTCGTGTGTTTGACATGCTGCGAAGGCAGTCACTTCGCCCTGATTACATTAAGATGTTTGTGTTGGATGAGGCTGATGAAATGCTTTCTCGTGGTTTCAAGGATCAGGTTTGTGACATTGCTCTTAATTAATGCCGGTGGACGTTCCAAGGAAGACAAACCTACACATTCATAGCAACATATGATTTTTGTCTGGAAATAGTGTTTCTCTTAAACAGCCCGTATTCATTTTAGTTGTTGCAGATTACTTTCTCCGATAATGCTTTTAAATGACAATTTTATATGCTGTTATAGACTGATTTCAATTTGTAGTACGGTTGCCTTGCTATTATACTTTCTCTGAAAGTCCTTTATAGAGTTTTAATGATTATAACCAGTTTGTGGCCATATTGATTTCATCGGGGGGTGAGATAGTATTACTGTACTGACTTCTACGACTTTTATGCTTGTCAAGTATGTTATTTGATTTGACGTAAGCACTAGATTTAAAAATGGTTTTCGAATTTTATTAGTTTTGGTGCTAACAATTTCCATCTGCTTATCAGATTTACGACATCTTCCAGCTCCTGCCGTCAAAGGTCCAGGTTGGCGTGTTTTCTGCTACAATGCCCCCGGAAGCCCTTGAGATCACTAGAAAGTTCATGAACAAGCCCGTGAGGATCTTGGTTAAACGGGATGAGCTCACCCTTGAAGGTATCAAGCAATTCCATGTCAATGTTGAAAAGGAAGAATGGAAGCTCGAAACGCTTTGTGACCTCTACGAGACCCTGGCCATCACCCAGAGTGTCATTTTTGTCAACACAAGGCGCAAAGTTGACTGGCTTACCGACAAGATGCGAAGCCGTGACCACACTGTCTCTGCCACCCATGGGGACATGGACCAGAACACTCGTGACATAATCATGCGTGAATTCCGCTCTGGCTCTTCCCGGGTTCTCATTACCACCGATCTCTTGGCCCGTGGTATTGATGTGCAACAAGTCTCTCTCGTCATAAACTACGATCTGCCTACTCAACCAGAAAACTACCTTCATCGTATCGGACGAAGTGGTCGGTTTGGAAGGAAAGGTGTTGCCATAAACTTTGTGACCAAGGACGATGAGAGAATGCTGTTCGACATTCAGAAGTTTTACAACGTGGTCATTGAGGAGCTGCCATCAAACGTTGCTGATCTCCTCTGAGCTCTTTTTGGTTCGTCGAGGCAAATGGGTTTTTCTTTTCTTATCTTGCAAGTACTATTTAACGCCTTTGTTTTTTTTCCTTTATTTTTTTCTTTTCTTTTTCTTTTTCCCCCCTCCCTATTTAGCGTCGTAAGTTAATGTTTTTGAACATATCTGACCAACTTAAATGATATCCGTCCTGCATCACTGCAATGTAGTGGTTGACAGATTGTCTCGTTGCTCGTTGCTCGTTGCTCGTTGCAGTGCCGTGGGGTTTTTATTATTTCAAATTTTGTTTTCATTTAGGCTTTTGTATCGTATCTCTATCTTATTTTTTATTTTATTTTATTTTTGCCCTTTGACAATTATTATATAAATGAGATTAGTCATGGATTTGTTCATGGAGTTTCTATTCCCATATTTAAATACGTAGATTTCTTGATGATATGGTGAATTGGCTATTCTGGTTTTTTAAATCCTAATTTTCTTTGCTAAAGCCCTCATATATTGGGGTCGGCCACCTGATTCCTGATTCTTAACTTTTACGTGTATTTGCATTTAAACGTTTAAATGTAATATAATTTTTCTCATCCATTTGACACGGCTTGGGCTAGGCTGGTTGTGCATTGTTCGGATCTTGGATTGGCTATGTGGGGTTGTTGTTTCGTGATGGTTGAGATGGCGATAGCTCATCGGTGTTCGATGCTTGGGTCTGACATCGCGAGGATGACGGTGGCTGCATAGAGTTTGCAAGGTAGAGGGTGCGAAGGTGGCTTCGACGGTTAGGCATGGGTGATGGCGTGGGTTGTCGTAGGTGGCTCAATCTTAGCTTGGGTGTGGCTCGCCTCTGGTGGCGGCGGGTTGTGTCGTGAGTGGGAAAACGACCGTGGTTGGTGGGCTATTGGTGTTGTTATTAAAACGTTTCTATTCTTATATCATAAGAATAAGAATGGAAAAGTATTATATTGAAATATCAATTATATTATATTTTAAATTTAATATAATTATTATTTGTTATTATTTTTATTAATTATATCAAAACTCTTATTTTCTCTTTTCTTTTTATTTTTATCAATAATATCATATACAATATAATTTTAATACCTTTTATCTAAATAAAATTATATTTAAATATAATATAAATTTTTTATTTAAATATATAAAAATATAATATAAATATAGTGTAATTATCTAAACGCTTTAATTGTCAATTTGTGAACTTATCGAAAAAAAAAAAAAAAGTACCAATTTAGGTCATGATGTAATGTGTGGTCTTTGTGTCAAGTGTCGGTCCGTACTCGAGCATCTCCCTCTCTCTCTATCTCTCTCTTTTTGCATATTTTATTTCAAGGCACTTCATTTTACTGTTCTGCTTGACGAAAATTAGTATTAGATGACATGGTGCGTGTCTGTCTACATAGGTTTCTGATTTATTTATAGCTCTTCCGTGTGTTGCAGACTTCATGGATTGGATATTTAAGTTGTAATTTTTCAAGTTTATATCTGTTTTTGGTTGAGTTGAGAGCTCCCATTGACATGTTCCTACCTACATGTAGCAGCAAAAATGGACTTCAATTCATTGCATGAGAGTGAGAGGACAATTATACAAGTTTTAAAGTCAAATATCTTAAGCTTATCAGATTCAACAATACTGGCCATAGTCCAGCCGAATTGCTCTTGTTTCCGGCTCATCTTTGCTTGTGTTTTAAGCCGTTCCAAAAGAAAAAAAAAAAGGCCAAAAAAAAAAAAAAAAACAACAACAACAAAACAGCCACAATGATCTTTTATTTAACAAAAGAAAATTCTAATAAAATAAAAATAAAGATTAAAAAACAAAAAAAATTACTCTGTCAACACTCCTATCACTCTGTTTCACCGTATTAATGAAAAGCTTTGGCCAAAAAACCAGAACAATCAATTTGCAGATACACCAACCTACAAACATGTACAACGACTATTAAGTGTACTAATGACAGTGGTCCCTTTTTACCTAATTGATCTGCCCAAGTCCAAATGCGTGTACATACTAGCAACTAGAAAGTATCAACACTATATCAGAGAATTTTGTCTACTTAATAAATTTTGGTAAATTTTTTTTTTTTCTCCTCATATTACATAGGGGAATTCACCATATAAATGATAATAACTAACGTTTGTTGTTGGAAGAATTTTTGTGGTAGGATATGAGAAAAATCTTATCACTAATTTATAGTAAAATATTGTGAGATCATGTAAGGTTAAAAAATAGTTTAATAGAAAACAACGTGAATTGTTTGTTCTCCTTATAAACTATGGAATGGTGTATTCCTAAGGATTTTCTATTAATTTAAAACAATTGAATAGTCTTCAAACCAACAAACACTACAACTGAGTTCTACAAGTTATAAATTCTAGACTTTAAAATATTTTAAGTGACAACTAGTCTTGCTGGTGTACGGAATCTTCTATTGATTTTCCCAAGATCTTGTTTTTACGTAATCGGCAATTTATATAATGTGACAAGCAAGCAAAACACCATGTTCTCTTGTTAATTAAAATTAATAAAATAAATAAATAAACTGAAAATATTGACAATATAGACATAAGATTAGACTAAAATCACTATTGAAGCAAAACATAAGTTTGATTTCATTTCCATCACTCTTATAGTATGACACTTACAACTTTATTTTAGAAGTTAATATAATTAATTAATTGATTACAATATAATTTTTTTAATGATTTACAAAACTTGCATTAATAATTTTAAATAGTATTATATTATACTTAAATTTACATAAAATTAAATGTATTTTGATAGAAAGTTATATTTATTGGATCTTTATTACCATAGGATATAAAATTCAAATATACATAAATATAAAAATGCCATTATGCGTGATTTTATAAAAGATCCAACTTTTAATGGTTACAATGTCAGTGAAATAACGGCATTCCCATCCATATCTGATCTTCACAGTGTCCAAAAGATTTTACAATTCCACGAGTATAAAAAACCAGTCAAACTAAGCAGCCTTACCTCATGCAACTTCCCATTCCACATAGTAGTTGTTGTGCTCAAGTGTCCCTACCCCAACTATTCAAACCAACAAAAAAAAAAAAAAAAAGAGGGGAACCGACTTCCTTAAAAGACCAAAAACACCATCTTGAACCTTTCCAAAACCCCCCAAAAAACCACACAAAAGCAACACAAACCGTTGCATCAATAACCAGTCCAAACCAGTAATTTCACCCAAACATAGGGAAAAAAAAAAAGGCAGCTTCCATAACAAAAAGAAAAAGCCATTTCGTCCCCTCTCTCTCTCTCTCTCTGTCTCTCATTCCCTTTCTCTTCTCTCTCAGCAGGAGCCTCTTCAATGGAGAATTACAGATCCAAATCATACAGAGACGGTGGGATGCAAATGGAGGTCTACTGCGGAACCAGAGCAGCCCCAACAAATATGCAGGATCTGAGATGCTACAGCGCCAACTACGCAGGCTCCTCTGCGCCGCCAAATCAGATGGTCAAGGATGTAAAGATCAAGAAAGGGAAGAGCAACGTGGGGTCTTCTTCCAAATCATGGAGCTTCAACGACCCAGAACTGCAGAGGAAGAAAAGGGTCGCTGGGTATAAAGCTTACGCTGTTGAAGGGAAAATGAAAGGTTCTTTAAGGAAGAGCTTCAGGTGGATCAAGAACACTTACTCCCAAGTTGTCTATGGCTGGTGGTGATAATTATTGGACCCATTTTTTTTTTCTTTGCTTGTTTTGATATATCCTTTCTGGGTTTGTTCTGCTGTGAATTTCTTTTTCTTTTTCTTTTTTAAGTTTTTTTAATAATTTGTTTGAGTTTATGAATGTCATGTCATAGAATTTTAGAAATCCTATACTTGTTGCTTCTGATAATTGAATACATATATTTATGGACTATCTTATCCTTGGACTAGTCAAGATCTAAACTGTAATGATATGATGAAAGTAAATGTTTTGTGCTCTTTTGATTTTCTTGGGAGAAGTACTTCCATTTTGCTGCTTTCCTCGGTAGAATTGATGTAAAGATTCCTTGATTTCTTGGGATCCAAGTTTCCCTAAACTGGTTTTGGTAACCATGGGTGTGGAATCTGGTTTTTGGCTAGATGTGAAAGTATTCTCTATTTATGTCTTTGTTGAATCTAGCCTGTAACTTGGACCAATAGGGGTTAGTTTTGATAATTTTTCGTTTTAACGTGATTTTAATAAGATGCAAAGATATAAAAAGCTCCATATTTAATTAAGTTACACCATGTAATACAGTCATCAACATCAATTTCTTGATTTTTTTTTTTTTTATAATTATCTTCAACAACTGGTTCTGCGTTGGAGAACTTAACTTTTTTTGGTTCATGCAACATCTTTCCCACCAGGTAGGTGGAACAGATCCCAACTGCTGAGTGTCAGAGAAATGAAAAGACAACAATAAAACTAATGAAAAAAACTATACTTCTATTCTTTTCATAAATACTGTTGGTTTAGTTTTTAAATTCTTTTAAAATTTTTTTTTAGTGATTTAATTTATAAACATTCATACTAAGTTTAAGCGTAACGTGTAAAACCATTATTTGTTATACTAATTAGACCCTTACATGGTTGATTTAGTAATTAAAATAATATTACATACGGTACAAGTTTTCTAAAGAAAAGAAAGGTTAAACAAACACATAGAATTTGCACAAAAATTCCATTGGCGTTCCCAAGAAGGATACTTTATTCAAAAATAGGGGGCACGTTATTTTCCTGTCCAATACTTTTGTTTTCATAGTTTTTAACGTCCATATTTCTTGCATTCAACCCCCAAAAAAAAAAAAAAAAAGGTATATATTTCTTGTGTCGGTTACAACTTTCATGTCCATTAATTGTCATAAAACCTTAGTTGAGTTCTTTTTTTTTATTTTTTTATTTATTCTTTTTTGAACAATGCTGTGACAAAAATTAAAAAAATATATATCTTTTCAGCTTAAGAAAAATACAATAATATAATAAAATTTAATAAAAATCTAACCGTCATAGGTTACCAACTTTTAGAATAGGAAGATGATAGAAAATTTTGGTAACAGTAATGTGCATTTTTAAGAAAGATGTAACATCCGCAAATGTACAGTATTTGCAAGGCATTTTTTTTATGCTTTGTTAAAGGAATTCTTTTTATTACTACGATGCCAACTTTAGTCACAAAAACCAACTTTTTAAAATTTTTTTTACCTCATATCATTTTTTATCATATATACATTAAAAACTTTATAATAAATTTTAAAAGTATATAATTTTGCATATATAAGTCTAAATAAGATGATTTTTTTAAAATTATATGGAATTTTGAAAGAAATAAAATAAGATTTATATTAATAATTTTTTCTGAATATATTTTTAAAATTTTATTTATTTTTTTACTTTAAACAATTTTTTTCCTCCAAACATATTTTTTAAAATTTACTTTTTTTAATAAAAAAAACTTTAAACTTCCTCCAATCAAGTCTTACATTGGAGAATAACATTGATATTTACCCCCGTTTATTTGTAACATTACATTCAAATACAATATAATTTTCATCTAAATACAAAAATATTTCATTTTAATATAAAATCATATCATATTTTAAATTCAATGTAATTACTATTTATTATTTCACTTTTTCTATTGCCTTTATTAATCACATTACATATTCTCTTTCTTTCTCTTTTTTTCTCTTTACTTTTACCCATTACATCACATATTCATTATTAAAGTACAATTCACTTTTTTAATATAATCACTATTTATTATTTCATTTTTTTTATTATTTTAATTAATCACATTATACATTCTCTTTCTTTCTGCTTTTTTTTCTCTCTACTCTTATCTATTACATCACATATTTATTATTAAAATATAATTCATATACTTTTCATTTATAAACACACATTACATCTAAATATAATATAAATATTTTTTTAAATATAAATTATATTTAAAATATTATATTTAAATATAACATAAATATAATAAATTTATCAAACGAAGTCTTAATACCTTATTTTTAGGAAATAGAAAAATTTTAGATTTAAAAAATAAAAAATTATTTAAATAAATTAAATTTTTTCTTTTTTTAATATTTTTTATTTTTTAAAAATAAAATTTTTAAATATTTAATTATAAATATTTAAAAAAATATTTTTTAAAATAAAAAATTTTTATTTTTAAAAAATAAATCTCCCAAACAAATAAATATAGATTAATCATCTCATGTGCGGAATTTTTCAAGATTCTCCCTAAAAATCTGCACAAAGTCGTCTAATACATAAAATATTCTAATTACGTGAACTAACGTCCAACTACAAATGATATCAACAAAGAGCCGACTAATGTCATGTCACATTAATTATGCATTCAACGGGTGAGCCAGTAAAACGCAGTATAAATATACTATTTCATTTTTTGGTTTCATACTACTTATTTCTCAAATTTAAATTTAATCACTTGACCATATAATTAGAAACTGTACATCAAAATGACGTTGGATTACAGTTTTATATTTATATTATATTTAAATATAATATAATATAATTTTTATTTAAATATAAAAATTTTATATTTAAATATAATATTTTTTAATATTATTTTAAATATATTTATTATTTTAAAATATTTTAAAAATAAATTTTTTTATTCACATCATATTTTCTCTATCACATATTTTTATCCATTTTAATAAATCACATCAATTTTTTAATTTTAAAATATAATTTAAATATTTTTTATCTAAATATAAAATATTTTTAATATATTATATTTAAACATATCATAAATATAATATGTTTATTAAACATCTTATTAAATAATTTAAAAAAATCAAATTTCAAAAGAAGGAAAAGCCAATAAAACTGAAAAAATAAGATGATAAAACAATAAATCTAACTCACTGGAGCACAGTGGATTGCTCATCATCGTGTCAGGAAAGTCACCACTTAGAGGCATGGCCAGCGTTTCAATTATTGAAAATTCAACAGTGGCACATAAATAAATACTTTAACAGTACATTCTATCCTGCATTAGAGACTAGTAGTTTTGCGTGTATATATATATATATATAATATAGCTATATATATTGTAAAATGTTAATTTGACAAAATCTAACGTATAAACACGTGCGTAATCGATAATAAAAATTAATATAGTATTCCTTTCACCCAAAAAATTTAGCTATGATTTTATATTTTTTCCTTTTCATGGAAAAATGTAACCGACTAGGTTAAAGGGACTAAATCGAATAATCAATACAACAGGGCGGGCCAAATCCCAATTGGCTTTTGGGAAAAGGTGGGAAATATTTCAAAATTAAAATTGAATAAAAATAAATAGTAGAAAAGTTTTGAATCTTTAATAAATAGTAAATTTTTGATAAATAATGATTTATCATAACTAAAATTTCAAAAATACTCATTCTGTGTAAATCTTAGTAAATTTATTTGAAAATCATTTTTTACTTGATAAATCATTTATTTATGTGTGTAAATCATTGATTTACCAATTCTACATCCAGAATTTTCTCAAGAAACAAGCAGATAGCTTTAAAATTTTACTGTAAATCATTGATTTACCAATTTTTCAACCAAAATTTTCTCAAGAAACAAGCAGATAATTCCTCAGAAAAAAAAAAAACGAGAAGTCTAGCCCCCAACAAAAGTTCGCAGAAGAAAAAGAAAGGGAAAGGGAAAGAGAAAAAGAAATAAAATCTAAAAAGAAATATGAGTATAATTATAAAATTACATGACTCCTAAATTAAAATTACTATTTATTTTCTAAGTTAAATAAATATACTATTTACTTTTATTGACTAAAATAATTGACTTATTTATTACAATTTCCCTTGATTTTTTTAGGTGTATAGTAAATTCCTCGATCATTTTCAGCCTTTCATGGTCAATATATGCAAATTCTTTGTTTTTTTTTTTTTTTTAAATTTTACCAAACTTCTAAGGTTTTTTTTTTTAATTTATTGACTCAGACCAAAATGTTAATTTTATTTTTATTTTTTTAAAAAAATTAATAAAAATTATAATTAAATCAATTAATTTTGACTCAAAATATCGTTCCCTACTAAACTCGACTAATGAACCTTTGTAATTTCAATTATTTTTTCATAATTAAAATACCTTAAACTATTAAAAACTGCTATTAAGGGACAAAAAACTACTTTAAGAACATTTTTTTAATAGTTTATAATCACTCCAGCGGTGAAAGAATGCAACTACACAAATTAAAAATTCAACTCCTTAACAGACCCTTAAAATTCAGGTTTCCCAATGAAGGCTAAAATCCAAACCCAAACCCAAACCAAAAGCATGCTGAGAAATTTGGACAAAAAAAAAAAAAAAACCCATAATTGGACCACCCGGGAAAGCCCAAAGGGATAGCAACTACATGAGACTAACCCAGTGGCGAGAGAGAGATTAGGAGTCTAGAAGCTTTTGACTCCAGGATCAATCGTTGGACCGTGCAAAATATTAGTAACAGGGATGCACATGGTGCTCGTATATTTTGAAAAAAAAAAAAAATATATATATATATATATAGAGTATATTTACTAATTCTAAAAGAAAGAAAAGATAAAATAAAAAAACAAAAAGGCAGGGTACGCACTATTAGCACATCAAAATTACAGATGTGAATAACTATAAAAAAAAAAAAAATACAGATGTGAGCTATGAGGTACAACATTTCTACGATCCCAAAACCCAGACCACCTCTGCAATGGAATGATAAAAGAAAATAAACATAACCACTGTTTTAATCAGAATCCATCTACTGCAAAGTTTTCATACCAACCAGAGGGTTTATTTTGCGAGTAAACAGAAAAACTGCTTTAATCAGAATCCACCTACTCTTGACCGATACTTGAATTTGGTAGTCCGTTTCTTCACGAGTGGCTGGTGTGTGTGTGTGTTTGTAAATTGTAATCCTCACTAGGTTAGAGAGGCAAAATGCAAATATAAAAAGGAAACAGAAATGTCATAAATTGAAAACTCCAATGTGTTTCATGCAACTGTATGTGCAAATCGTGCTCGAAGACAGCTAAAAAGAAGCACCAGAACCAATTAGTAAGATTCACAACTTGGCTCTTAAACAGTCAACTAAGCTTATTACACCATCTGATTATGCATCAGGAAATTGAAAATATTGATTTACTTACAGTTTACATTATCTATTTGTGTTTCACCCACAAACATAGTTTATGATGTTTGACGAACACGTGGACATACATTATAACATGAAGCTAACGAGTACAACAGTAATAAGAAAGTGAAAGTAGGTGATTGTAACTCAAACGGTATTGACAAAAGCCTTTTTACCTGGGATACTTCCACTTCTGGATCTCTTTTTATTGCCTTCTTACAGTGTTGAACCCAGGCGTTGAAGCTCTCCACAAACATAATACGCAGAAAGCGAATTCAGCACCAAGTGCGTGATGGATGTATAACGTTTTTTTTTGGATAATTTACAGGTAATGAGTTTGAAGGGAAGCGGCTGCTGCTAATACTGCACCCTCTCATCATTGTTAAAATGCAGGCTCTCGATGCCCCTAAGAGTGGACTCCAGGTTTTTAATGTTCGAAATGTTTCTAGAGGAAGACGTGCGATTTTGTTCTGAAGAAACAACAGGTGAGCTTCTCTGGGCACTAGAAATTTTACGTAGTGTTCCCGGGCTTGCATCTGTGTTTTGAGGGCGAGAAAAATCAGATTCACTGTTAACCATCACTGGATCACGACTGCTAGAGATGGCAGGCCGCCTTGATGACCCAGTTGAACGCAAGAAATTTGTGCTTGTTAACTGCACAAATCCAAACAAGATGAACAAGCTGAATATGTTCCAGTTCTCACATAAATCAATTAGACAGGAGCAGTCCATCCACATTAGCATGACCTTCAAGTTGAAAAAATGCTTTTCCATCTCATTCTCTTCTAGCATATCAATCGGTTTCGTTATACAAGTTAATATGCTTCTAACCATTAAACTTCAGTGGGATTTTCTATTTAATGGGCTAGAACAATAATACCAATTAAATGGTACAATGATGTACAGAAAAATTCAACAAGATTAAGCACCAATGATATATCCACAAGACGATTATATCTGTGTAACTAAAATATATTTGGTGCACTGATCAACAAAAACATAAGAGGTTAAACTCCCAACATTATTAGCTACAACTAAAAGCACTTACCATGGTATCTTTTGAAACAGATGGATCATTTCCAACAGGACTTTTTTGCTTAGACAAGCTTCCTGTATTTATAAGAGGCCCTGGATTTCTCCTCCGAGCAGGATCTGCTGGTGACCAACCTGTGGGCCTACCTTCTTCTCCACCTACAGAGTTCAGGCATGCAAAAATTAGCTTAAAAAAAAAAAATGCAATTAAGTGCTACAGTAGATTTGGAGGTAAAGAGAATGCCTACCAGGATGTCTATCAGCATTTGCAACGACTGGAGGTATGCCAGAACTCGGTCCAGCATTTGGACCCTAAAATAATAATTAAAATACCTTAAGATTTGTGCCAAAAAAAGAAAACACCAAATGCCACAGAGAGAGAGAGAGAGAGGTCACTTACAAGAGTACGAGTTGGTGGAGTAGCGATTTGGGATTGCTGATATTTCAATATAGTCCAATCAAACACATAATCAAACTGAAAGCCTGAATCAATAAGATAAATATAATCAGAGATGGCATGAAAGATAATTAGAATTTGCTTCAAGATAGATGCATTACTGTTAACTTAGCAGGTGTCAGCGTTCTAACCACACATTGCATGGAGGATTTTAGTTTTATTTTTGATAATCAATTGCATGGTTGAAACTGAAAGATATCCCTCCAAGGTGTACCACTGGAGGACATGCAGAAACTAGAAAAATAGAAAGTACCGAACCTTCACGGATGAAAAGGTCTCGAAAGAGCCTCTTCAGATAAGCATAGTCTGGTTTATCATCAAACCGTAAAGACCTACAGTAATGGAAGTACGATGCAAATTCCGTGGGATAACCGCGACATAGGGCCTAAGGAAGAAATAGGGCAGAATCAGCGAGATTTCCAACAAGATCCATTAATATCATGCATCATAGCTATTCTATTACATGATTTTACCTCTATAGAAGTTGATACTTTCTTTTCACTGATCTTTTCATACTTCTGTTTCTTGGTTCCCGCTTTCAGTCCCTGCCAAGGAAGACTATAAAAATGCAAGGTCATAACTCATAACAGTAAAAACCATTTCCAATAACATTGAAAAACACAACAAAGAGGAATGTAAAACATGGGATGGAACAGTTACCTTCCCCTTAAAAAATACATAAGGACGTAGCCAAGTGATTCTAAGTCATCCCTTCGGCTTTGCTCTGTGCAAAAGAGGGACAAAAAAAACACACACACACACACACACAAAATCAGGGCTTAAAAAGTTAACAATTAACAAATACCAAGATAGTACACTAACGGACAAATTATGTGCATGTCTGTGAGAGAGGAAAAATAACAATAGCTTACCAATGCCGAGGTGGGTATTCATACTAGCATATCTAGCAGTTCCTGTCAAGTTCTTATTCTCCCTGCAATGGTACGAGCTATCAAATTAAGATGCAATGGAAAGGGGAAAATAGAAAGGATGTCATAATTTAATGAACATTGACTACTACAACACATATGATAAAAACAATCAATGAGGACTTGTTCATAAGCCATGTTTTTCTTTCCCAGCAAAATTAAGATCATCACCGCTACAGCTGGAATCAGCAATCATGCTGTGTATATTCACGCATCCAGTCTTAAAGTTATAAACTATAAACCATTAATATCAAGATAGCTAACCTGTAAGGAATATGTTGATGAGTTGAAGCATCTCTATACTTCTTAGCAAGACCAAAGTCGATAATGTAAACCTACATGAATGCAAGTTTACAGTGATGCATTCAGATAAAACATATAAGAAAAACTCAAATTTAATAAAATCTTCCAAATACCTGATTTGCACGCCTTCCTAAACCCATGAGGAAGTTGTCTGGCTTAATATCTCGATGTAGAAATGATTTTGAATGAACAAACTCCACTCGGTTGATCTGACATGAGTATCAACATTACTAAGAGCAACTTAAGACTATAAATAAAATGGTAAGACAAATTGAGCTTAACAGTACCATCTGATCGGCAAGCATGAGAACAGTCTTCAGAGACAGTTTCCTACTACAAAAGTTGAATAAATCCTCAAGACTAGGTCCCAGTAAATCCATAACAAGAACATTATAATCTCCTTCAGTGCCAAACCATCTCACATTTGGGATTCCAGCTGGAAATGTCGTAAGCAAGGCCAAAAAACAAGTATATCAACCGGATGAGTACAACACAAAGGAATATTGAAAATCTACAAGATAATGGTAAAGGATTATTACTTCCTCCTTGCAATATTTTGTAGAGCTTTGATTCATAGAGCAATTGGGGATGTTTTGTCTTGACGTTTTCCTGAATAAAATAGAAAATATTTGTTTAAGCACCATACAATGAGAAAATGGGCCAAAATTAGCTTTATAGAATTTAAGAAAAACAATAATTTATTCATAAATCAATGCCATACTAATCCAAAACCAATAAGAAACTCATACAAGAAAAAAAGATAGGAGATTTTGTAAGTACATTAGAGATATTATTATCATTCCCAGAATTTGAAAGGAAAAAAAAAATCTTAATGAGAGTAAAAGAGTGCTCTAGTTCAATGGAGAAATGAACCCTCTTAAAACCCAACAAGTCATTATCAAAAAACAATAAAATCCAGAAATCAATATCAATAATCTAAAACTGAATAACAACCAAAAAAAAAAAAAAAAAAGCTTAATGAGAGTAAAAGAGTGCTCTGGTTCAATGGAGAAATGAACCCCCTTAAAACCCACCAAGTCATTATCAAAAAACAATAAAATCCAGAAATCAATATCAATAATCTAAAACTGAAAAAGTCCCAAGAAAAAAGGATCAAATTTCTGGTCAATTCGAATCAAATTCCAACGCAATTCACGAAATTCCACACCACCCCCCCCCCCCCCCCCCCCCCAAAAAAAAAAAAAAGCAAAGAATTACTCACAAGCTTAATCGCAACCTCCTCGTTCGTCTGAACATTAGTACCTGAAAAAGAAAATTCACACAAAATTCTCAAAAACGAATCACAGTACGGAAGGCAGATCAAAAGGGGAGACAGAGAAAATCGGAACAAACCGAGATAGATCTCTCCGAACGATCCGCTACCGATCTTCCGGCCGAGCCGAAACTTGCCCCCAACTCGAGGCTCCATAAACAATTACCGATCACAACGAAAATTGTAATACCAAAAAGATTAACCCTAATCCCCAGAAAGATTGGTCGGAACAAAGGAAAAAAAAAAAAAGAAAGAAAGAAAAAAACAGAGACCGTCGCGAAGGGCTTGACCGGCTCTGCCTTCCAAGTCTGTGGGAGAAGGGTAAAGATGAATTCAAGTGGGGGTAATGAGGAAAATAGGAGGGATTAGTGGGGGTAAAATGGGAAGAGCGTGGACTTTCTCTCTCTAGGAAATTAGGTCGTTGTCGTCAGAGTGAGGGGAAGATAGAAGAGAGAGATACAGCGGGGAAGATCTCGCTTTCTCTCTCTACGTTATTCTTTCTTTCTTTCTCGCTCTTTGGACCAAATCGATGGGAAATTTTATAACAGCTTTTTATTTTTCCCAAAAAAAGAAAAGAAAAGGAAAATTGAAGAAAAAGAAAAGAAAAGAAAAGCCTTTTTTTTTTTTGGGTCAATAATGGTTTTTCTTCCTTTCAAAAAGAAATAATGGTTTTTACCTTTTTTTTCTTTTTCTTTTAAGGACAAAGTAAAATGGAAAAGGAAACGGCAATCGCCTTATTAAAGTCGTTAGAATCTAAAATAAATCGCAACCATAATAATCTTTCAAGAACTAATCTTAAGATATTTGTTTACTTAAAAAAATCTTAATTGTGAAAATAAACAAAAGAGAGAGAGAGAGAGACAAAAATACGAAAAAGATAATTTTCTTATATAAAAATTAATTTACTTAAAAAACACTGCCAATGCATATGCTAATCACATCTTAAGAGTAGGACCTTAAAATATAACATCAATATGTTTATGGGATATTTGAATAAATATCCTTTTTTTAACATTTTTTTAATAATTAACTTTTTTAATTAAGAAAATGACCCATTTTTTGTCTCTTTTTTTAATAACAAAAAGTCATTTTTTAAATAAAAAATTACAGTTATTTTTGAAAATTAATCTTTAAAAGTTATCTATCTACCTATTTTTTTTTTATATTTCATGTAAAACAAACAAAAAAATAATCTCCAATGAAAAAATAAGGTTCAAGATTTTAAGGTAAAAAATTCAAAATTTTCTTTACAATTCTTGGAAAAATCTTTGAAAAAGTTTTGGAAGTGAGTGGGTGTGTGTGTGTGTGTGAGTTTTTTTAAACTTTTTTGGAAAGATATTGAAATTGTGTTTAACAAATGCACGATATAACTTTTTTCGGAAATTCGACGACATACTTCCGGTTCTAGTTATGGAATTTAAGAGAGAAATGCCATGTCGTTTGAATTTACAATTTGAGCGTCGTTTTTTGGGGGAAAAAAAAAACGACAAAGTGTTGTCAGTAAACAAGTCTCTTGTCTGTCGGAAAGGAGGACTTGTTTGTGCGTGTCCCCTGAATTTTTCATATTTGATAATTCGGTCCATAAACTCTTTTCTTGTCCATTAGTTACTTGAATTTATAATTTTTAATAATTCAAATTTTTTCTTAAATCAATTAAAATTAGGATAATTGTTGACACTAAACTTATCTATTATAGTCCAAAAGGGATATTGTTGATCATTTTTATTTAATTTGAATATAATTTACTTTTTTAAGTTTATGTTTAAATTTAAGTATAATTTAATTAAGTTATAGATTTCAAAAGAAATCATATTGAAAAGAAGTAAAAATGATCAACACCGCTACTTTTGAACTATAATATATAAATTATGTGTAAAAATCGTTCGAATTTTAACATATTTAAGTAAAAAAACTAAATTATTAAAAATTATACATTTAAGTGTTGATTGCCTAAAAAAATTTAAAACTAAATTATCAAATTTAAAAAATTTAGAAGTATTTATACAAATAATTCCAGAAATTTAGGAGTATTTACGTGGTTTATTTGAGGAAAAGACGTGGCTTGCGTCCAAAAACTTTATTGACGCTTATGCCAAGAAACGGCACGTCGCTTGTAGAGTTTTTAATACTGTTGTCGTTTTAATTTTTTAATTTTCTTCTTTTTGGTAGTTTTCCATTGGCGAGGCTTGTCATTATCCTTTTTGCTTATTTTTGTCATTTTATTTGTTTAAGTCACTGTCGTTTTCACCATGATGTCCTTTGGAGGTTGCTTTTGTTACCACCATTTCTTTTTAATTTGTCGCTTAACCCTTTTTGTGGTTGCCCTTTGTTTTATTTATTGTTGTTTATATGTTATTACCGTTTTCTAGTTATGACGTCGTTTTACTATCCTTGTCATTTTTTCAAGTTTCTGTGGTATTCTGATATAAGTTTGCGGCTGATGTCTGTCTTCTCCTTCTCATTAGATCCGTCAAATTGGCATCGATATCTATTTTTAGATAGCGTTTCTTTCCCGTTATCATATATTTTTGTCTCTTCCGAAGGTCGATATTGCTAAATCGACTTCAATGAAACAAATACTTTGGGGTTTTGTCGTTTTGTCTATCCATTTTTGTTTCCATGATGTGGTTTACTGTGATTGCTTATCGTATTTCTTATTGTTGTCGTTTTTAAGTATTTTGTTGTAATTTCCGTTACCATATAGTTTCTTTGTTATTTTACCTATTTTTATCAATATTAGTTATCTTGTCGCAAGTCAATTTTTGTTTTGCTGTTGTTGGCTTATTATGATGTCTGTTTCCGTTGATGTAGTCATTTTTTGTCGTTTTATCCTCTTTTTTTTTTTTTTTTTTTTTTTTTGCGATCTTTGGTGCTTGGGCATATTCCCATAATTCCTATTTATCGTTTTCTACTAAGCTTTCATTTTCGTATCAATTTTGATGTCGTTTCTCTGTCATAGTTGTTTTTACAATAAGACTGTTTTTAAATATGTCGTTCTTCAATTAATACTAGTTAAAGAACGGTGGAGCCGTAATCAATATTTTCATATATTATATTAATAAACAAAATTAAAAAAATTAAATTTCATGATATAATTATAATATATATACAATAGTAATTACATCAAATACATCAAACATGCTACCATATAAGGTAGCAAAACACAACTACAATTTTTTTTTCCCCTCTCCAAAGTTAAAAGAGTTGTATTTTGTTATTTACAAGACACAAAAAGTCCACTGTTGACCGATGTAATCGATTATAATAAGTCAAAAAATTAAGCAATTTCTTCATTTCTTAATTAGATTGCTTAGTTACTTGTCGACTTTACCAAATCATCTTTCATTGGAACACCTTTCAGCAGTTATTGACTTAGTCTATGATCAGAGTGACTTGATAGAAACATAGCTCTTTTTGCTTTCGTATGGAATTGTTCCTCAGCTTGGGTAGTTGTGTGAGAAAGATCCAATTCAAAATTGTTGATTGAAGTACTTTCTCCAATATGGAGAGTTGAACTCAAAACCAAAATAATGTTATATTTCTAGTCATATTTCTAGTTGTTTGTGTTGCGACTCTTTTTATAGCTTCTAGAATTGTGAGTTCAGTTTCAGACAATGCATAAATAAATTCATTAATCTTTATAACTTTATCTTGAAAAAAGTAAAGACAATGAAAAAAGGAAAAAGATGATAAAAACTATTATATTTATCATACTTTGGTTGTTTTATCCATTACTGTCTTTGCACTACACTAAAGAAGTCTTTCAGCTGATTGGTCAACAATTGTTGTTTTGATGAATTCCGAAGAAACTTGTAATTCAACATCAGCTCTAGCTCTTGAACGATAGTAGTGTAGAAAAAATTTAGAAATCTATATGAAAACTCAAGCACTGTTTATAGAATGCAAGGTTTAACTGTATCTAATAAGAAAAAGAGCACAATATGACTTCAAAACAGGCAACATGGATATTTAGAATAAAGTGAACAAAGAAAAAGGGCATTATTTTATTTGATATTTTTTATTCTATTTTCAAGTACAAAAATATTAGTAGGGAACATCAAATATATTTTATTTGATAAGTTTTAATTTATAGCTTAACATGTTAGATACTATCATAAGGATACAAGTTTGTCTATGTTATCAAGAATTTATGCTTCGTTTGTTATATCGCGTTCAAATATAATATAATTTTCATCCAAACGTAAAAATATTGTATTCAAATACCAATTATATCATATTTTAAATCCAATATAATCACTATTTATTATTTAATTTTTTTCTATTATTTTCAGCAATCACATTATATACTCTTTTTCTCTTTCTTTTTTCTCTATACTTTTACTCATCAAATTCCATACTAATTATTTAAATACAATTCAAATACTTTCATCCAAATATACATTGCATTCAAATACAATACAAATACTTTTTATCTAAATACAAATTGTATTTAATGCATTACATTCAATCGCAATGTGAATGTAATGTGTTTACCAAACATTCCCTTAATTTAAAAAGAAGAAGAAGTTGACCTTAATTCCCTTACTTGAGCACTTTTGCAGTAAATGCATTCATAGATTTCATTGTCATTTGCATTTGACATCTTGCATTTGTCACATGTGTGGGAAAACATGTTCTTTCTAAATAAGGAAACTGTATTTACAGTTGTGTTTGATTAGGAGATTAGTTTTCTGATTTAGTTCTGATTTGACTTATGAACTTTCTTGGTTTAGATGATGTGAGGACTATATATACTCATACAATACTCCTTTGGATTATATAATCCCAATTTCCTGGTTTGTGTTATGGTATCAGAGCCTTAGGCTTTTTTAGGGAAACTGATAAGCATCAACTCCTAACTCCATCATCACCTTCAAAAATTACAACCTGTTCCGTAAAAAAAAAAGTCAAAATTAACTGAACCTAGTAGCACCACCTCGGAGGTTCCTTTGACAGAAAGCAGCGTATTGACTTCTATAGGAGAATTGCAGAACATTCAAGAGGCGTATAGGCTAAACGGAAGAAACTATTATAAGTGGTAACAACTGGTTTGCATGTTTTGGAAGGGAAAAGGCAAGCTAAGTCATTTAATCAGTACAGGCCCTAAGAAAAGGGATCCTAAGTTCGATGCTTGGGAAGAACAGGACTTTATGGTAGTGTCCTAGTTATGGAACTCCATGATGTCGGAAATCAATAACACATGTCTGTTTTCAAACACTACCAAAGGAAAATGGGATTTGTAGAGCAGACTTACTTTAAGGCTCATGACGCTGCACAAAATAGTTCAATCTTATGCAAAGTCTATGGCAGGAGATGGACCACTATCAGTGTATTTAGAAAAAGTGCAATAAAGATGCAACCTGTCTTTAGAAGTTTGTAGAGAAAGATAGGACTTATGATTTTCTTGCAGGGTTAAATATTGAATTTGATGCGGAAATTCTTGGGAAAGAAGATTTGCCATCTTTACACGAGACTATTACAATTGTTCGTGCTAAGGAAGGAAGGAGAAAAGTGACGACTAAAAATCAAACAGCAAAGAGTTTAGCCCTTGTGTCAAAAGTTGTAGTTGTGAAGACCTTAGGCTCAGAAAAGCAATCTGGAAAGGATGATAAGCAGGCAAATTCAACTCAACCATTCAACAAAAACTTCTTCTGGAGTGTGTATTGTAAAATATCTCGCCACACAGGAGAAAATTGTTGGAAACTCTATGGTAAGCCTTCAACTCTTAATAAGAATTAATTATGAATAAATGGGTAGCCAAGAGGATAAGGGAAAGCATATATGGCAAATCTGCAACAAACTAGTAGAAATGATTCCCAAAAACCATCTGTTAAGTTTAATAGAAAAAAGGTTTTAGAAGTTAAAGAATCTACTAGGGACGTTGGAAAAACCATCTACGTCAAGTACTTGCACTTTGGCATTTTTAGGTATATCTTCTTGTTCTCACGATCCTAATGTATCGGATATGACCATTCCAAGTACTTGGGTCATTGACTCAGGTGCTGCAGACCACATGACTTCTTCTGCTCAAAAATTTATCTCATACACACCTTGTCCTAACAGTAGGAAAATAACAATTGCAGATGGTTCATTGACAACAGTGGCTGGTCAGGAAAATGTTTTTATAACTAATTATCTCACACTTAAGAATGTCCTACATGTATTGAAACTGTTTATAAATCTTTAATCAATCCAAAAACTCACCACAGAGTCTAATTGTAGTGTGATTTTTTTTATCCCTTTCGCTGTGTATTTCAGGAGTAGGGCACGAGGAGGATGATTGGACAAGCTAGAGAAAGGGAACATCTCTACCATCTTAAGGAATCTAATGAACAAGTTAGTGCTGCGAGTTCTTCACCCTCATCATTTCTTTCCGAGTCTTTTAAGTCCAATAAAGACAAGATTTGGCTTCAACACTTTCGTCTTGGTCATCAGTGTTCCTAAAACTATGTTTCTGTTTTGGTTCAAAGGATTAGATATTAAATGTCACATCTCAAAATCCTGGATAGTAATGTAGAGGGAATGTTAAAATAAAAAAAGGGAATTTCCAAATTCCCTAGGTCTACCAGTTTTACCTTCAAAACCATTTACTGTCTTTTTTGAGTTTGTTTCCAATTATACTTGAGTAAATTAATTAAATATTATTATTTATATTTAAAAATCTCACGATAGGATCTCCATATTCCACGATGCATCCTTAGATAAAATAAAATATGTAAGAACATAAAATAAAATTTCAAATTTACATTCTCAGAACATTCATATTGCATACATGTTTCCAAAGCAGAGAAAATAATTCTTTTGCTCTTGGTCCTTAGTCGCCAAGTAGTGATTTCACGACACTCGTATTTTCTAATCAGTTTTCTTTCCTAAGGGTTTATCAGTTTTAAAACAATGAGCGAAAAAGCCAATATGATAATTTGTAAATCATTTTCAAGCATTTTATTATAATTATCATAATAATAATAAATTAATACAGTACAAATCTTAAACGTGCAATTATGATTATACAATTTGTATCCTTAAGTATATCTAAGTCATGTAAGGTCCATGAAAGATCACTCACTATGCTGAAGCACAATGAGTGATCCTCGATCAAGTTGTGTACTATTCACACGTGTGTGCTAACTCCCAGTATATTTTTTGAACATACGAATCACATAATAAAATATGCCATCTTATTTTCTCAAATATCCGTAACCGGATTATTTTTCTTTTAATTTCCAAAACGTTTCTAAAATCATAAAATTTATAAAACTTTACAAACTCATTTTTTTTAAATTAATCTTTTTGACCAAATCGCTAAAAAAAAAATGACCATAAGGAAAAAGTAAGATATCCTACATTTTTGATAATTTAATCTATTGATAACTTTCATACGAATTCCAAGACAGTCCTCTTTTTCAATTTTAATCAACGAGTACCTAAAACATAATCATGGATAATTAAGTCATCTGTCCAAAAATCCTGTAATTTTAATTACGATAATTTAATTAATTAATATACCACTACGTAAATTAAAAAAAATGATATTTTATTTTAAAACTCGTAACTTTTAAAACAACATTTTAATACTTGCATATATTTGTTAAAAAATTTCAGTATGACCTACCTTAAAATATTGACTATTCAAAAACTTCAAAATACTTAATCTGCAGAAAAACATTTTTAATTTTTAGAATAATTTAAATACAGTTTAAATTTCAAATATCATATCAATTTAAAATATTTATTTGAAAATTATTATTATTATTATTATTATTATTGTTTTATTTATACAGACACACATACACATACATATTTATATATATACACGTTTTGGAACAAAGGGACGATCGACCAGTGGTGAATTAAAAGCGGTGGCAAGGGATGGCGGAGCGAACGGTGCGAAGAGGAAGAGGCTTGGGTTGCTACATAAGTAGCTGATGTGGCTGGCTCGGGCTTGGGGCTATAATCACAGGCATGGCTGGCTCAACCTCGGGCTTGGCTGCACAACAGTGGCGACATAGGTCGACTAAAGGTGGCTCAGGCGTGACCGTTGGCAGCAACACAGTTGGGCGAGGCTGGGACTTGTTGTTGGCATTCACAAGGACTCAAGTCTAGGCAGGTGGTGTTCGCAAGGCGGGACTCGGGCAGAGGTTGATGGCTTAGGCTACCAACGTGGTGGCTGGCGGTTGGGCACGGTAGCTTCGTACTTAGGTCAGGTGGCGGCCATGGGTTGCATGGCGGTGGAGAAGAGATACCAGGGAAGGAGGAGGGAGACTAGAGAAAGACCGGAAAGGGAGGAGGGAGAGTGGAAAAGAGAGTGAGGAGAAGAGAGAAAGTGAGAGAGTGAAAGCTATAGAGAGAGATGTGAGATTTTGAGGATTTGGAGATGGAGAAAGAAAGAGAAGGAGGTATGATTCGTGAGAGTGAGGGAGAGTGAAATTTCTTTGAAAAATTTTGTGAGAAAGGGAATCGGTTTTCGGGTAAGAGCGAGGGAGAGATAGAAAATGTTGAGAAAAGAGGGAGTGAGAGAGAAACGTGAGGGGGAGAGAGAGAGAGTTGAAGAAGGAGCTTGAGATTTAAAAAAAAATAGAGAGAGGGTAGTTTTGAGGAGAGGAAGGAGAAAGAGAGTGAGTTTGTAAGGTGGGTGATGAGTTGTGAGGGAGAGAAAGTGAGATAAAATATTTAAAATAAAATGAGAGAGTTGAATTTGGTAGAAGGACGGAGAAAGTAAAAGAGGCTTGGGAGAGATGTAGAAAAGAAAAGAAATAAAAAAAAAAGTTGGGAAGGATTGAGAGAGAAAATGGGAAAAAAATAGAGTAAAAGAATAAAAATAACATTTGATAAAAAAAAATTTATGAAAAAAATTATAAAAATTTTAAAATTTGTCAAAATATTCAAAATATTATCAAATTAATATTTAATAAACCAAAAATTTAAATTAACTTCTAAAATAAAAATTAATCGACACACCAGTAATTGAATTTTTTTACATTTGTGTAAATTTTAAATTCAAAATTTAGTAATGTGACATTGAAGATTTTCATTGTGATGTCCGTGAGCTTACAAAGCATAAACGTTGTCACGTTGCGAAATTTTTAATTTAAAATTAACACGTGAGTGTAAAAAATTCAATTATTAGTGTGTTAATTAATTTTTATATATGAGAATTTAATTTTAAATTTTTGGTGTATTTAATATTAATTTAAAAGTATTTTTAATATTTAGACAAATTTTAAAATTTTTACTTATTAATTTTTACCAAATGTTATTTTTATTCTTTTACTCAATTTTTTTTTCCATTCTTTCTCTCAATCCTTCTTAACTTTTCTTTCTTTTTCTTTTCATTTCTACGTCTCTCCCGAAACCTCTTTCTCTATCTCTTTCCTTCTACCAAATTCTTCAATTCTCTCTTTTTATTTTAAATGTTTCAACTCTCTCCCTCTCCTTCACACCTCATCACCCGCCTCATAACCTTACTCTCTCTCTTTTCCCTTCATGTTTCCTTCACAGCTCCCTCTCACTCTTTGTTTTTTTTTTTTTTTTTAATTTTCCTCACAACATCACAAATTCTCATCGTCTCCTACACTCTCCCTCTTTCACAAACTTTCCCTCACCTCCCTCTCTTTAACTCTTACTTTCTCACTCTATCTAAAACTTCCTACTCTTTCTCTATATATTTTTCTTTTCTCTCCCTCCTCCCTCTCCGTTTTCTCACCCCTATCCTTTACCTATCGCTATCATGCTTCAACTGGACCTAACCCCACTAGCAACAACCAACCCAAGTCGCCGCCAAGCTCCACCGGCTACCACCTGAGCCGCCCCCTCCTTGCTCGCTCCTAAACCCACGCCACAGCCAGTCACCTCGCATGCCCAGCCGCCCAGCCAAAGGCCACGACCTAGCCAGCCCAAACTAGCCCCGTGCGTTGCCATTTGCAGCCTAATGAAGACTAGCTAGCCTCCGCCCGAGTAGCCACCTCTGAGCACCCAACCGTTGCGCCGCCTCGCAAGCCACCTTGCCCTTTTGTGCCAGCCACCCAAATGCCGAACCTAAGCTCGAATTCAACCCATTAGTGACCAACCGAGCCCTCCTCTGCCAAACCACGCCACCACTAGCCTCACCCTTCACAGTTAAGCCTCCAACCGCCCAAACCCAGCCCAAGCTCATGCCAAGATCAGCCGATTCATGCACCTTTACCTCACCCCTCACTGGTCCAACTCCACCATCGCTCACTCTCGCAACCCTCCGCCACTGAGCCATTTCTATCGAGTCTCCTCTGTCGTCAATTCACTACTGATCGGCCATCCCCTTTGTTTCAAACGTATATATACATATATATATGTATATGTTCATGTGCGTCTGTATATATATAAAAAATAAAAATAAAAAATAATAATCATAATCATAATCATAATAATATAATAAAATAATAATCAAAATTCTAAAATGTATATTTCAAATTGCTCTAGAATTTGAAATTTGAACTGTATTTGAATTGTTCTGAGAATTCATAATCAAAATCATAGCTAAGCCTCCGACTGTTCGAACCCAACCCAAGCTCATGCCAAGCTTAGCCAACCTGAGCACCTCCGCCTCGCTCCTCATCGGCCCAACTCAACTACCACTCGCCCTTACACCCCTCTGTCGTCGAGTCGCTTTTATTGAGTCTCCTCCGCCGTCGATTCGCCACCAACTGGGAGTCCCTTTTATTTCAAACGTATATATACATATACATATGTATATGTGCATGTGCGTCTGAATATATATATATAATAAAAATAATAATTATAATCGTAATCATAATAATAAAATAAAATAATAATAATAATAATTTTAAAATTTATATTTTAAATTACTCTATGATTTGAAATTTGAACTGTATTTAAATTGTTTTGAGAATTGAAAATGTTTTCTGCAAATTAAACATATTTTGAGTTTTTAAGCAATCAATATTTCGAAAATGTTTTCTACAAATTAAACATATTTTGAGTTTTTAAACAATCAATATTTTAAGGCACTTCATGTCCAAATTTAAAATATATATATATACGATTATTAAAGATAAAATATCTTTTTAAAATTGACGAGTGTTAAAATAAAATATTGTTTTAAAATTAACATAAACAGCACACTAATTAATTGAATTTACCGTAATCAAAATTATGAGATTTTTGAACAGATAATTAAATTATATATGATTATATTTACGTACTTATTATTTAGAATCGGAGAAGATGACTATTTTAGAGTACGAAAAGTTATCAATAGATTAAATTTGCTAAAGAAGTGGGATATCTTATCTCTTTCTTTGTAGTCAATTTTGTTTATTTGTGATTTAACCAAAAAGATTGATTTAAAAAAAATGAGTTTATAAAGTCTATAAATTCTACGATTTTAAAAATATCACGATCTCAAAAATTAAAGAAAAAATAATCCGATTACGGATGTTGATAAAATAAACAGTATATTTTATTATAAGACTTGTATTTTCAAAGGAAATTTAAAAAAATAAATTTGGTTGTTAAAATAAAATACCAGGAGTCAGCACACGTGCGAAGAATGCACATCACGATCAAGGACTACTCATTCTGCTTTGACATAGTGAGGAAGCTCATTCGAACCGTACATGACTTAGATGTTCTCAAGAACACAAATTGCATAATCACAATTACACGTTTAAGATTTTATAATACATTGATCTATTATTATTATATTCGTTAAAATAAAATATTTGAAAAATGATTCACAAATATCCTACTGGGTTTTTTGCTCATTATTTTAAAACTAATAGATATAGAAATCTGAGATTTACTTTATTTATTTTAACATCTCCTCCACAATACTGTTTTGGATTTTAGAATGTGACAAACATGCTTTTTTTTTTCCAATAAGTAGTAAAAGAACATCAGTTCCATTTACTCTCATTTATAATGACATTTGTGGGCCTTCAACTATTTCTAATGTTTTTGGGATTAGGTGATTTATTTCATTTATTGATGATTAAACTTGTGAATCTTGGATTTTTCTTTTGAAAAATAAATCTGATGTAAGCTCCATATTCCTAGTTTTTTACAATATGATCAAAACTCAATTCAATGTTGAAATTAAAAGATTTTTGATCTGATAATGCAAAGGACTATTTTAATCAATTTCTTTCTCCTTATTTCAAAGAAAAAGGGAATAATACATGAATCTTCTTGTGTTACCACACCCCAACAAAATAGTATGGTTGAATAAAAGAACGGTCACCTTTTTGCTATCACAAGGGCACTCTTGTTTCAGAAAACTGCTTTGAAAAATTATTAGGGGAAAGTTGTCTTAATCGCTACTCATCTTATAATAAGTTGCCTATGAGAGTTCATGATTTCAAAAGTCCCATGCAAATTCTTACAAAATTTTTTCCTAATTTCAATGCTCCTAATAATCTTGTTCCAAAGATATTCAATTATGTAGCTTTTGTCCATGTACATTCTCAAAACAGGGGAAAACTTGATCTATGAGCTCTCAAATGCATCTTTGTTAGCTATTCATCCACTCAAAAGGGGCACAAATGTTATCATCCTCCAACAAAGAAAATTTCATGTGTCTGTCAATGTTACGTTTGTCGAGAAAGATCAATACTTTGATTGTCCTTATCTTTAAGGGGAGATTTTATTCATAGAAGTTAAGGACAAAGATTTTTTTCTCCTTAATTTCCCAGCTTCTGTCTCTGTCAATTTTGAGTCCTCTATTCCTACCGTCTAGCTCGAGCTAAACACATCTTCATTAGATACACAAGTTGGGTCAATCATACAACCAAAAATGGTAAAGGGAAAGCAAATTTAAGACTCTATTCGCCCAATGATGATTTTTTCAAGGAAGAAGGAACTAATCTCTCGAACTGTGCATGTTCAACCACCCAAATCAAACCCTACTCTTGGTACTACTGAGGTAATTACTCAAACTACTTCTAATAAAGATAATGTCATTGAAGTTCCTAGTTAAAGTGATTATGGTATTCCTATTATTCTTAGAAAAGGAACAAGAATGTGTACTAAATATCCTTTGTATATGTTCATGTCATGCAAAAACCTGTCCCGTAACCACAGAGCTTTCCTTACTAGCCTAAACACTGTCTCCATTCCTAAGACCCTATCCGAGGCATTAGGTAATGAGAATTGTAAAAATGCTATATAAATTGAGATAGAAGTTCTTGAGAAGAACAAGACTTAGGATTTGGTGAAACTGCCTACAAGGAAGAAGCCAGTAAGGTGTAGATGGGTGTTCGCATAAAATACAAATCATACAGTTCATTAGAAAGGTATAAAGCATGATTGGTCAACAAGGGATACACCCAGACGTATGGAATAGATTATCTTGAGATGCTTTCCTGGGTTGCTAAGATGAATACTGTAAGGGTGTTGTTATCTCTAGCAGCAAATCTTAGCTAGAAACTTCAACAATTTGATGTTAAAAATGTCTTTTACATGGGGATCTAGAGGAGGAGATTTATAAGAAGGTTCCACTTGGGTTTGGTTCAAATTTTGAAGAAAAACTAGTGCGCAGGTTAAGAAAGGCATTATATGGACTAAAGCTATATCCAAAGGCTTGGTTTGGAAGGTTTGCTAAGGTGATGCTCAATATGGGATACAAACAGAGCCAAGGGAACCATACTTTGTTTGTGATGCACTAGGCCTCGGGGTGAGTAACTGCGTTATTAGTATATATGGATGACATTATAATAATTGGTGATGATGTGGTACGAATGGAGAGCTTGAAGAAGCGGTTAGTAAAAGAGTTTGAGATTAAGGAGCTTGGCAATCTAAAGTATTTTCTTGGCATATAAGTAGCACATTCTCAACAAGGGATCTTTACCTCACAACAAAAATATATAACAGACTTTTTGACAAATATGGGCAAGTTGGGATGCAAACCTATCGAGCACCCATAGAGTTGAATCACAGACTTGGCGATAATTCGAAAGATACTCTAGTAGACAAAGGCTCCTATTAGAGGCTTGTGGGAAAGCTTATCTACTTGTTACATACCAGACCGGACATTGCCTATGCAGTTAGTGTTGTGAGTCTGTTCATGCATAATCCTAAAGAACCCATCTCAAAGCTATGTATTGAATTTTACAGTAAAGGCACACTAGGCAAGGGAATTCTCTTCAAGAAAGGGGAAGAATTAACTCTAGGAGCTTATACTGATGCAGATTATGCAAGATCTATGATTGATAGGTGATCAACCTCAGGTTATTATATGCTCCTAGGAGGCAATCTCGTGACTTAAAGAAGCAAAAAATAAAATGTGGTGGCAAGATCCAAAGGAGAAGCCGAGTTTAGATCAATGATAATTGGAATTTGCTAGCTGTTATGGCTAAAATAGTCTTGGAAGATCTAAAAGTTAGGTGGAAAGGCCCTATGAAGCTTTACTGTGACAATAAATCAGCTATCAATATTGCACATAACCCAATGCAACATGACCATACTAAGAATGTGGAGGTTGATAGACATTTTATCAAGGAGAAGTTCAACAGTGGTTAAATTTGCACCCCATTTGTGTCTGCTGGTGGACAGCTTACAGATGCACTCACCAAAGGGCTGCCTGGTACAGGATTTCAGACAATGACTAGCGAGCTTGGAATGGTAGATATCCATTCACCAGCTTGAGGGGGAGTGTGGGAAACACGTTTTTTCTAAATAAGGAAATTGTGTGTACAGTATTATTTGTTTAGGAGATTTTATAGACTTTTCGTAGTTATTATAATTCCTGATTCTAGAGGATTAGTTTTCTGATTTAGTTCTGATTTGACTTGTGCATTTTCTTATTTAGTTCTAATTTGACGTAAACTTTCCCAGTTTAGATGATGTGAGGATTGTATACAGTCATGTAATACTCCTTTGAATTAAAAAATCCCAATTTCCCAATTTGTGTCAACATGACATATACCAAAATGGTTAATCTAGAGTTTGACACTCATTTTGACGTTAACACAAAAAAAAAAGGTTTATTGTAAAGAAGAAAGTAGCTGTGTATATCTTCTTCAAACCAAATTCCTTATCCCAAAAAATTTCAATCTGTTATTCCCTAAGGTAGAACAACAATTTCCATCAACAAAAAAAAAAAAAAAAAAAAAGAGGGGGGCGGGCTCTGAAACCTAATGATGATGATAATATGATAATGCTAAAAAAAACCCATCAGTTGTATTTTCATTTCAGTGTACAATTCCATAATTTAATACAGATCATGCCAAAATTGAGGGGGGGAAAAGATCATCAAGATCTAGCATGAAGCTTAGACCTTGCCCAAGTGAACCAAAAGAGAAGATCAAAATTCAAAACCTTATAACTAACTATACCAAAATTCAAAGATGATAAGACAAACGGAGCTAATACTGAAAAATGAAGATATACCATTCAGCAAAATATATATATATATATATAAGAGAAAGAAAGAAGATACACCGAACAACAAATTTTCCACAAAGAACCCAAATTTTGCAATCGAAAAGATAAAAAGAAAAAGAAAATTACCTATTAAGAAAATGCATCAATAAACCGAGATGACATCTGCCACTCTTCTTATCAATTCCTAAAAACCCATTAACAAAAATCACTTCTAGAGAGAAAAAATCTCCATACTAATAATAATAATAATAATAATAATAATAATAGAACACAAAATTTATTCTTAACAACCACTAAGTTACCAAAAAAGAAACTCCAGATTTCACCAGAATCAAGAATCCACGAAATTATCAATGGGAGGAGCTTTGACTTCCCCGACATCAACGAACAATGAGGGAGACACCAAAAGTCCGTGACAAGCAAGTCTAAATGATTTCTCCGGTAAAAAAGATGAGATTAAATATTTATGAATAAATCTTTAACAGATAACGATGGAGCATAGAGATTGGAGAGAAAGTGAAAGAGGAAAAGGAAAGGGGAAAGGAAAGGGAAGATTAGGGATGAAAGTACAGATTGAAAAAGGAGAGGGGAAGTTGATTGGTATGAGACTGACAGAAAGGGTGGATGTTGAACAGATAGAATGTGTAATAGAATATTAAAAAAAAGACACCCCATGTACGCTTTGGCGGCCAAAAGTAACAGTAGACTCCTCATCTACATTTTTATGCATGTAAGATAAGATGTTAAATAATCTATTTTCCATTACGTGTCAACTTAATGAAATCCAGATCCCTCAAATTAAGCCTTAAATAGGAGGCCAACATGGATTTCGAACTTACAAAGTTGCATATAAAATTATTATTATATTATACATACAACCACCAACAGCCTAACACACTCTTTTTAAGCATTATTTCTTTTTCCAACATAGATTTTTTGCTTCGTAACCGTAAGTTTTACGTTTAATGCATGATAGTTGACTAAAGTAGATTTACATTTCAGTGATACGGTCTAACCTTTAAAAATGAGAAAAGCACGCCCATATGGCTATGTTCTGTAGGACGGAAGAGAGGAGGTGGAAGGAGGGACACATGGATGAAAAATGATGATGTACATAGCTATGCAGAAAAAGAGAAGCAAACTGAGTGTGGATATTAACTTTTTGGTGGAAGGAGGGATAAATAGATGAAAAATGATGTACATAGGTAAGCGGAAAAAGAGAAGCAAACTGAGTGTGGATATTAACTTTTTTTTCACAATCTGTTAATTCTTCAAATTGTTACGATATTGTACATACAACAGTAACGTTTTCTCTCTATATTGAACGGGACTTTGACCAACCCCACTGAACTGAATGAACAAATTGCCAAGAAGTGAATAAAAAAAAAAAAAGAGGGGCTCCTATATATAATAAGATGCAAACTGCCACAAACCCTAAAAAAGAAGAAAGAAATCAAAATTGAAAAATCATGGACTTAGTCACAATGTGGTAGCTGCACTTTGCACTATGATGGATGTCTGCTTCTTCTGAAGCCTCCCTCTCAACTGCCTGATCTTGGCATCTACTCTTGCCGTGAATCCGATCTTCGTTTCTTGTCTTGCTTTCGATCGTTCTCTTGTCCACATGTGTTGATCCTCAACATCTTTCTTGTAGTACTTGATTTCTTGAATGATATGGTGATCCATTGGATTGAAACATCTTTGGTAGGATATGTGGGCAAGGTAAGGGAGATTACAAGCAACTGTTACTAGGAGTGTGGCTGACCAAAAACTTGGTGCAGGACCGAGTGCTTCTACTAGAATTTTGAAGGCGTTACCGGAGTAAGTCGGAGACATCATGCCATAAAGTAGAAGAAACAAATACCACATCACTATGCTGCCCCAGACCAAGAGGTGTTGGATCCATGTGAAGTGGCTCATTGTGAGTGCAATCTGGCAGTTGACGGCCCAGATGATGCAAGTGAACATAGCAGTTCCCATAACTGTCATATCTGCAGTCTGGCCTCCGGAACGGAAGGCTTGGTCATAGAAAATGATAATGTTGAGGAAGAAGATTATAAGAGAGGAATAGACACCGTTACCCATCCACCCCAGTATTCTAGGCCAGTCAAAGAACAAATTTTTGGGTCCTTGTTGGTATAGTGCAGGGAACTGCAATGCAATGGGGAATAGTCAAGTACGACAAAAGGGCTATCTTTCTTTTACCAAACAACGGAAGAGCTATCTGGAAACGCGTGAGATGCTGCTAAAAGAAATAGGACTAACCTGTAGGCAGACCTCAGAAGAAACGTCCTGTTCAAATACTCCAAGTGAAATAACAGGCAATGAGGTAAGAATGACATTGAACGATAGCATGTACCAGTCATCATAAATTGATTGCCCAGAAAAGCCCGTAAATGCCTCAAAGTAGAACAGGGTAAGACCAAATGCGATGTTTTTGTAGAAGAAATAGCAAATCTGAAAGCAAAAAAGGCCGATTAATTAATAAGAATTCTAATACACTTTGAAACAAGCAGCGATGTGTTACCAGTGTCAAATTTTGCATCAATGAACAAGTGTACATCGCAGATATGCAAATATAAAATATAAATTATTTAATAAAATCTTATGATGGATGTCTGTTGATATTACCATCTGAGCGATCCTTTTGTAGCACCAATGTCCATGAACTACCAAAAGTCTCTCGAGGAACCGGAACTGTGCAATAGAGAAGTCGCTAGCCATCACAGCCTGCAAACAGTTAAGAGCTTTGCGATTCAATATTTAGTCCATTAAAGGAGATTTGGGAAAAGATTAAGACGAAGACATGTTTCCAAAACAAACAAGATTTAGGTGATTTAGGTGGTTGGGAATCCTATTGACTGCCTTGTGGAAAAAATACATGGCCATAAATGCTAGGTGAATATGGTTTTTAAGCCCTAAGCCAGCATGAACTTTGAAATATAAAAGAAAGCACAACAATGCTTTATAAAGCCATGAAACCGAAAGGGAGTCAGTTAGATGTGGCACCAACCTGCATACCTTCAACGCCGCTGATGCCTACACCAATGTCAGCTTCTTGTATCATCCCAACATCATTAGCACCATCACCAATAGCTAAGGTGGTTTTTCCAGTTCCTTCTTTTACTAACCTTGTTACCTGGTATAAAAAATAATTAATAAAGTTAAACTATAGTCACAGGTACTATAATCTGCAATCACAAAATATTGCCGACTCAATCACTTACGTTTAGAACAAAAATATACATGTGCTCTACTAATTGACAAAGGAAAAACTTGAGGGAAAGAGACAATCTTACCATTGCCTTCTGTTTAGGAGACACACGACAGCATATGACCGACGCACAGTCAACTGCTAATCCCAAGAACTGATGCTTCATGTCATCCTCTAAAGCATAGCTTAAAGTTTTCCCGTCAATAATTAGTGCAAATGCAGCATGCGGATCTTTCTCTAACTTAACCATTTGAGAGCCATTGGTGATTTGATTTAAAATGTGATCCTTTACAGCCTGATCATTGGCAAAAAGCAAAAAAGTCTAACCTGAAATGAAACCAATTTCCACAAAGCAAAATCATGCAATGATTTTCAAAGAAATATGTACCTCTTTGCTATCCTGAGCTAATGTGTCTGAGTTTGTTGTTATACAGATCTGCTTCATGCCCTGTCGGAGCAAACTACACGCATATCTGCATGATGAAAACAAAATAAAATATTCATTGCATTTTTCTTCGTAACCATCCCTGAATAGGTTCGCTATCAGGATTATACTTAAGCAAAAGCAACACTAGTAAAATTTATGCCTTCTTATTTGTGATTCTACACACCCTATATTTATTGCAGTTTCCATCTTATCCCCTGTAAGAACCCAGATCTTGAGGCCAGCTTGCGCAAGTTTGTCAATGCACTGAGGCACCTAGAGAAAAGCAAAAACAAACCAAGATGAAGTGGACTAATAAAGAAATATAACAAGACATCATAAAGACCAATGCTTCATTACCCCTTTTTGCAATTTGTCTTCGACAGCAGTAGCACCAACAAGAATTAACTCTTTTTCAATCATATCTGATACCCCTTCAAGCATTGCCTCTCTATCAGACCCAATGGATGTTTTTGCTTTCTGGAACTCACTGTTCCAAGCAGCGTACTCAGACTCCTCAAGTCTTCTATAAGCAAGTGCCAATGTCCGTAACCCGGCTTCTCCGTATTCATTCAAATGTTTAGAAGTACTTTCCTCGTACATTCTCCCATTCTTTGATAGACGCTCAAATATAATGCTGTGTATTTAAAGCAAAGGATCATGCATCAGTGTCAAAGAGAATAAAAAATTACTAATAAGAACCCACCCCTATTCTCTTTCCTCTAGTTCTTTCTTCTTCTTTTTTTAGGAGAAAGATAAAGAAAATTTGTGAGCCTGACCTGTCAGCACCTTTGCATAGAAGAAAAATTTTCCCTTCCTCATCCTGCACAATAACAGTCATTCTCTTCCTTTTGCTGGTGAAATCCAACATACTGAGAATTTTGTATTCCCTGTAAACAATAGAAATGTTAAGACACCAGGAGAAGCATGACAAAACAGGACGCCCAATTAAATATAGTTCAATCATATTCTCACCTTTCAACTGGAGAAGGATATTTTTCCCGGACAAACACACTTGATTGAGTTCTTTTACAGCACTCAAAACCAAATTCTCTTGCTGCTACAAGAAAAGCACCTTCGTCCGGTGATTCTGCTTCATAGGTAAAAGTACCAGTCTCCTCATTTAGCTCGGGAATTGCAGTGTGGCAAACTGCTAATATCCGGAAAAATAGCAAAGCAACATCAACATTAGGCTCTCTCAACCAATTTCCATTCATAAGGCGGCTGTCTTCAAAGCTAAATCCCTTTATGGATGGTTTCTGGTCCTTTTCATAGCTGGAAGTTACAACAGTCTCCAGCTCAATTTCAGAAGCCACACGACCTTTTTGCATGGGAAAATTCGAAAGCTCCTCTTCCTGCTCTCCAAGGTCAATAGCCATCTGTTTTGCCGCAGCAAGCTCAACTTCACTTGAACGCACACCGTATGCGGTACCGGCAATGGAGCATTTCAGAAAGTCCATCTGATTGCAGGTCAGAGTGCCGGTTTTATCTGAGAGGATAGTGTGAACCTGGCCCAGCTCTTCATTTAAATTGGATGTCCGTGCTTGAGCAGGATTCCCGGTCTCTTCATCATACATATGTATGTCTTGGTTAATGAAGGTAGCTTGCAAAACCTTCACAACCTCAATTGAAACATAGAGAGAGATGGGTATCAAGTACCCATAAAGGATCAGAGCTGTGACCAGATGGATAAGACCAGACAAGCCAGGTTTTCTTGGATTATACATGTCTTCAGTATTGTCAGGTTGCAAGTACCAGAAATCCGGCATTTGGAACTTTGTCTTAACAGCAAAACCTATAGAACTCACCAGAGAGATCAGCACGAGGAGGCTGAAAAGGAGGTATATAATGTAATCCATTTTTCTTTCAATTCCGCTTCTTTTTGAAGGGGACTTTGTTGCATTCTGCATGACTTTGCTATCGTGACCCGTGAATATCACAACTCCATACACATAGGCTGTATTCCGCAACTTTGAGTCTCTGAGGAGGATCTGACTGGGATCAAGAGCATAAATTTGACGATCAAACTCGAGGTTGCCCACAAAGGTGTAAAGATTGGGGTTTGGGTCTTCACATTGAATTGTTCCTCTGAAATCTTTGAAAGTCTCGTCATCATCTAGAGGTAAAGTTACTTCCAAACATCTCTTTACCTTCAAATTCGTCTCTCCATCCAAGTTCATAGTCTCCACATAACAAATCCCATCCTCATAACTCGATGACAAAAGAAGCAAATCTGCAGGAAAGAACTGATCCTTTTCCACTTTCACCACATCTCCAACCCGAATCTTATGCCAGGGCCTATATCCAAAAATACCATTTCCTTTATGAACAATCACTTTGCGGAGGTTTACCTTCATATCTTGCAAGAACCTACGCCAATCTTCCAGAGCTTCCTTGGCCATACTGAGCCCAACAACAAACGCCAGAGGAGCAATCATACTCACAGGAGAGAACGGAGAAACCGCCGTGAGAGAGATAATTGCCGCCAAAAGGAAATAGACATTGGCAACACGTCTGAACTGCTCAAAGAGCGCTTTGGGCAAGAAAGTAATAGGATTGTACTTGGTGGTGGATATAAAATTGGAGCAATACTTCAGAGGCTTCTTTCTATGGAGAAGAGGTTGGTTGCAATATATCGTTCTTGAGTGGCCAGGGCTAGGGATTGGATGGGGACCTTCTTCCACAGCGCCATTTGGCCTAAGACAAGAGAATGTGTACAAGTGGCTTTGCCGGAGCTTTGCCCTTATCCGCCCCCCGGTCATCTCTCCCCCAATATAACCCAAAAAACAACTACAATTGGCACATACCCACCAAAGAGAAAACGGAAATCTGCACCTCCAACTTGGTGATTGTGGCCAATTTTTCCTTCTGAGGCCGGATTTGCACAAACCCAGGTAAAATTCACAGTTTCCTGCATACAAATACCCTTTGAATTTTCTTCCGGAGCAAAAAATTCAAACATCAAACATCGAAATGGAGATGCAAAATGGGGAAGAGGGGGAAAAAAAAAAAAGAATCAAACTTCAAAAACGATAAATTTCAATGGGGGAAAAAGGAAAAGAAATTTTTTGAACCATATTCCTCACATACCCAGATTAGTAAATTTTCAAAGCCTCAGATTTGAGGGGGAAAGAAACAGACTTTTATTAACCAAATCTGTGAGCGAATTACAATATAGCTAGACGACAAAAGAAAGGAAAAGATCCTAAAAGTATAACACAGCACACTGGAACGTAATTATACTCATCTTTCTTTTCCTGGAAAGCAAAATCAAAACCAAGAAAAAGAAAATCTTCAAAATTTAATAAGTGCAACTCAATCACAATGCTGCATTGATCTTGAAAATCTCAATAGACTTGGAAAAGAAGAAAGAAAGAAAAGAAAAAAAAGAGTAAGAGCACAGAATCGGAAAATGCCCAGCTCAAACTGGGAAAGAAGCATTAACTAAAATGCAGATTCCTCGTACAGAAACCTTAAATATCAAACACAAACGAGAGCTAAACAGAAAAGATGAAAATTTTCAACAGTTTTATTTATTTATTTATTTATTTATTTTTGGTTTTGAGATATGAAGTTTGAATCACAAAAATTGCTACCTGGAATCACCAGCCTCGTCCATCAGAATGGCAAATTAACGTGAACTCTTAATTGGCAAGAACCGAGGAGAGAGCTTGTAGTTGCAGATCAATGACAAACCCAAGGCCTAGAGGGAGAAAATGAGAAAAAGAAAAGCTGGAAGATGGATTGTAGAGAGAGAAACAGATACAGAGAGAGGACAGGGTTTTAGGCCAAAACAGAAAAATGCAAGACCTTTCTCTCTCCACCCTCTCTCTCTCTCTCTCCCCCCGTCCGGAAGTCTGAGCCAATGCCAGGAATTTCCGGGCCCCGCATTTCCTATATTTGTATTTTAATTTTTTTTCCACGAATTTTCTCTTTTTTTTCTATTTATTTATTTTATTTTATTGTTGTCATGTTCGAATTTTTTTGAAAAGAGAAAAAAAAGAAAGAAATTTCGTTGTTGGTTTCTTTTAAATATTTTTTGGGGTAATTTCTAAAATGAGAAGTTTTATAATTGTCAGGCCTACACTTGAAATGACCTGGCGATACGCCAAAAATCTTCCCAATAGACTTTTTTTCTCTCTCTCTCTCTCTTTTTTTTTATTCTTTCTTATTTCCGAAGGCAAATGGGGAACAAGTCTTTCTTTACGTGGGCCCCACGTTAAACAGCCCGTGGGTCCCATTTATTCCTACGTGGCGAGTCCTCAACAATCTTCCTCTGCGATCTAATTTCTTTTCTTTTCTTTTCTTTTCTTTTCTTACCTGTAATAATAATAATTTTTTTCTTTTTTCTTTTTTTTTTTGTTTTTTTGTTTCTTGTGGTCTGGTTTTTTATTTTTCCAACTTTTTTTTGTTATTCAAAAAAGAAAAAAGAAGTTGGCCCGCCATTCAATACTGGAGTGTCAGAAAGCTTGTCCTTGGAGTCTAGATCCTATTCAACCTCCAATTTTCTTGTCACTTACTACGTTTAATTAAAAAGAAAAAAAGTGTACCATAAAATATATATAATAAAATATATATATATGCACCACGTTAACGTGCCGATTTGATACAAGCTTTTTTTTTTTTTTTATTACATTATATTTAAATATAATTATTTTTTTTAAATATAAAAATATTTCATTTAAATATTAATCACGTTACATTTTAAATCTAACACAATTACTATTTATTATTTCAGTTTTTCTATTACTTTTATTAATCACATCATATATTCTCTCTCTTTTTTTTCTCTACTTTTACCCATCACATCACATATTTATTATTAAAATATAATTTAAATAATTTTCATCCAAACACACGTTACATTCAAATACAATGCTAATATTTTTTCTTTAAATACAAATTATATTCAATATATTATATTTAAACGTAATGCAAATATAATATGTTCACCAAACGCGACCTAAGATAGCAATGGAGCTACTCTAAGAAAAACAATTCGGTAACTTAATGATAATTAAGGAATTTAGTTTTAAAGTGTTTAATACTAGCATAGAGATTTTCTAAAAATATATATATATATGCTGACTAGATATTCTAAATTATTAAGTATATGATTTGTTGTATTTGTTCAATAAAGACTTTCCTCATTTAATCAGACAAGATTATATTAAGTTGCTCTCACAATGAATATGCCTTACTAAATTTAAGAAAGGAAGTTGAAAGTAAGATTTATTTCATGTCTCTTTATTTATGTTATATTTCATGTTATTCTAATAATATTATTTATATTTAAATAATTTAATTTTTTAATTAATGTGATATAAATATTATAATTAAATTTATATTTTTAATAACGTATTATAATATTATTAAAACACGAAATAGAAATAAAAGAAAAAAAATGGCTAAATCCAAAAATATTTTGTTAAGTCATGTATTTTTTGCTACGAAGAGATGCAATCAGTGAAAAGAATTTAACTTTGTCAGATCATTACTTATTTTGGTACGAGTTAATAAGTCACACTTGAGTAACTTTCCCCATCCAGATATCTCAAAAAACAATAATAGAGAAAAAGTTAAATGGTATCCTTTTAGAAACTAATTAGAGTAAATAATTAATTTTTTAAATATTTATAATAAATAATTTATTTAATCAGATTTAGTAAATAAATAATGTATTTATATTTATCTAGTCCATTTATTATTTATAACAAGTATTTTAAAAGTTTCTATTTACTCTAATTATGATGATATGCTTAAAGAATGCAAGAGATTAATAAAAAAATTAAAAACAAAAAAAAACCTGATGTGCTATATGTTTTAGCAGACCATAAGCAAGACGGCTTGTTGTTAGCCTGGCAATCATTCATCAAAAGTTGTTTACTATAATTTCTCAAAAAATAATAAAAACATTGCCCACAAGTAGGATACAAATAAAACTAGATGTCAAATTATATATATATATTTTTTGGTGATTATCAAATTGTATAAGTTAAGTATATAAATGTGATTCATAATAAAAATATATAAACACACTTTTTATTTTTAATGCATGCTGCACAACATATGATGGTAAGCGACCAAACATTATCTTTTGCATGTTTGCTCGGAGGACAATAATAACATGTTATTAAAATTGAATAATAAAATCTTTTAAAAAAATTCCAAATGGAATTCAGCAAATGGATGGCTGTCGATCAACTAATTAATTAAGATCAGCGTCAACGGGACCACGATCAGCGTTGTGCATTAGCCAGCTGTTAAAGGTTATGAGATAATATAAACCGCAACTTCCCTTTGTCTTCTCTTTTTTTTTTTTTTAACTAATACTATATACATAAAATCAGGATATATTGCTATTCAAGATCAAGATATTGATATTGAACGCGTATGCATTCGTACCTTTCAAACGCAGCCCACCAAAACTCTCTTTTTTTTTTTTTTTTTTTTTTGTTTGGTTAGGTTTTCCAACTTGCTTGTTTGCCGGCACTCAGTCAACAGTTGTTTGGTGGTATTCCAACCTAAATGATCCTTTTAACATTTTCCCTTAAAAAAAAAAAAAAAAGGTGGAACAAGAATTATACAATAGCAAGACTCTTTTTTAACTGATACATTTATACTAAAATTGTATCAATTTTACATATTTTTAATTAGTTTTATGTGATTAAATTAGGTTTAATATTTAAAAATGGAAAAAACTTTAAAAAAAATAAAATTTTCCTTTTTTTTAAGGATTTATTTGGATTACGAGTTCAAGCTAGAAAATTTGACTTAAATTTGTAATAAGTTGAACCATAAATGAACTTTATGTTTAGTGTTTAAGTTTGAGTTAGAGAATTTTATCTTGAATTAAAAATGTTTGAATGATAAAAATTAAATTTAAATTTGTATTAAAAATTATGTTTTCCTTTTTTTTATGTGATTAGTAAATTTTTTTTGTATGAATAAAAATTTATAAACAGTATTTTTAAATTTAAAATATTATATAAATTATGAATTGAAAAATAAAAAACAGATTAATAAATTAAATATATGATTAAGTTTAAACTTAATTTTTTAAATTTATAATCAAAACAAATCTTAAATTTATTGATTAGACTCTTGCAGAATGGTAAGAAGTGACATGAGCTACCTGCTCAAAGATTCTTATAATACGTCAATGAAAAATGTTCCGTGATATTATATTATTAATAAAATGTGAACTTTATATATAAATTTTAAATCATAAGATCCCTTATAATAGATGATATTTAATATTATTGATATTTTATTATAATAATAATCTAAGAAGCACCTTCAGTGTTTTATAATTAAAATCCGAAGTAGCACTTTGACACATTTCTTATTGTTTTCTCAATTAATCCGGACTCGTATGCACATCACGTGAATTATTGGGACGGACACGATATTATAATCAACAACTTAAGGAGAGAAGGAAAAAAAAAAAAAAACTTAAGAAAAGTAAACGTTAAAAGACACGACAGATGTTGGAACAAGATTGGAATTAATTTTTTATTTATAATTGTTGTAAAGGAAAGGACAATAGAAGTTTACAAGGCGGATATTCAGATGCCCCTTTTCATAAAATGAAATTACGTGTAAGAAACTAAAGAAACAATTGGACATTGGACATATCGCATTTTATGTATGGGTTTTGATTTTTTTTTTTTTTTTATGAATATGCATGGTTTTTTATTTTTATTTTATTTTTATGAATATATATGGCTTTTGAATTGATAATTGGAAAGATAATGATTTGGAGTTTGGACCGGCCTTGCAGTCCTGATTCATAAATTAAATTTTGGGACATGTGACTGGTCAATTTAAGGTTTTTTTTTTTTTTTTTCTCCTCACCCATAAATCCATAAGTATAAAACAAAAACCAGAGGAAAACGAAAACATTCAAAGCTGAGTCTGCATTCCACAAAAAAATATATATATCATTAATCGATTTATTTACACAAAAAACTTCAGTGAAAAAATTAGAAGGTTAATAACTATATAATTAAACACAGTATAAAACTTTTTAAATAGTTTCAAAAACAATTTTTAGACAGTGATCAAAACGATTAGTTAATATTTACTAAAAACTGGTTTCTAGTTTCTACAAGTAAAATATTGTTTTACCAACGTTGATGTAAGAAAATGGAGAATTCTGATATGGTAAACGACAAAAGAAATATAGCCTATAAATGTAACATACATACCTTTAATTCCATACACTGATTTAGGAAAACAGAAAATTCTAATACAGGCGCAAAGTTTTCAGACGGCAGTTTAGACCCAAAACTCTTAGTGGACGACAAGCTTTTTTTTTTACATTATATTTAAATATAATGTAATTTTTTTTTAAATATAAAAATATTTCATTCAAATACCAATCACATCACATTTAAATCTAACACAATTACTATTTATTATTTTATTTTTTCTATTACTTTTATTAATTACATCATATATTATATCTCTCTTTCCTTTTTTTTCTCTCTATTTTTACCCATCACATCACATATTTATTATTAAAATACAATTCAAATACTTTTCCCCCAAACACACATTGTATTAAATACAATACTAATGTTTTTCCTCCAAATACAAATTGCATTCAAACGTAATGCAAATGCAATGCATTCACCAAACGAGACCTTAATGTTACATCTTGTTTTCTCGCTTTTATTTTTTAAAAGACTCAAATTTTAAAAGTATATAATATTTTCATTTCAAATTGAAAATTAGACCTGTGTTTTGCAAACAAGTATTTATTTAATTTTTTTCATCATTTTTCTCATTCTAAAAAATGAAAAGGGATCTTTTTTTTCAAACATGTATTCCACAATACACTTTTAGAAAAAAAAAAAAAAAAAAAGAATCGTTTCCACTCCCCTCATAATACACATTTCCTAATACTATTTCTTCTTATTTTACACAACTTTTGTTTTCAAAAGAAATTTTTTTTATACTTCCAAACACCGTATCATTTGTAATTTTAAAAAAACTTTATCATCTGGAATTAAAAAAATTTCATTTCTACAAATAGACTTCCTATCCAAAAAGGAGATAGATGATTCTTGTATTAAAATGCATATAATTATGATTGATAATTTGGATCACAAAACGGGGGGTTGATATAAAAACGACATGAAGTTAACGGATTTGAATTTTCCATAAATAGGCTTGGGTCAGAAAAAAGTTGACACAATTAATACGATAGATAAACAGGTTGGATTTGGGTTTACATTATAACACAAATTAACATGAATTGACACGAGTTAAAAAAAGAATTTTCATAATTAATAAAGAATAAGTAATATGAATTTTTAAACTTTACAGATAAATTTTACTTATTTTTCATCAAAAAAAGATATATTAACCAATAAATATGTCAAAGTATCACAATCATATTAATTAAGTCATTATTTTATTTATTATTAATTTAAACATGTTAATTCGAGTTGATACGATTAATACGATTAATAAATGAGATGGATTTAGATATGAGATTTTGACACAAATATTAAATAGTATTAGTTTGGATATAATATAATAGTATCAATTGAGAAAAATAACATGATATGATAACACAAATTATCAACCCTACTCATAAAGATAAGACAAACAAAATAAAATCTATTTTATATATAATTTTTTTAAAAACATTTTAAAATTTTGCCTATTTTTCTATACTATAAAAGTTTTTCAAAAGTCTTCCGATATACATACATTCTAATCTAACTTTTAAAACATCACCCTTAGACGTTCCTAAACGGATCCTAAATTTGAAAATCTTTATTATTATATGTGAAATTGATAATATTTCTTAATTAGATGTAATTATAATTTTTCTAGTTAGGACATTTTTTTGGGTCCTGATCACATAGGTGACGTTTGGTATTAGTTTTGAAATATTTTCTGTTTTCAAAAAAATTGAAAATGATAATGTTTTGAAAACTGTGTTGAGATCATTTCTGAAATTATATTTGGTTATGTTTTTTGAGTGTATATTCTAAAAAATATAAAAATGAAATTTTGTTTAGTTATATATTTTGAATACTCATTTTATGATTGAGTATCTTATAAAAACATATTCATTTTTAATTTTAAAAAAATAATAAAAAAATAAATTATTAGTCATAATTAATAAAAAACCTTTGGTGATAGGTTTTGTAATGAGTGATAGGAATGAAAGAGATTCGTGGTCTAAGCTCTAGGTGGTAGTGATGGCTAGATTTAGGTAATAAGTAGATAATCATCGTCGCGAGAGAGCCGTTGTCATTGTCATTAGCTCATGGTCATCAGCATTCATCAGAGATAGATACTATCGTTGAACATGATCATCACCGATGTTATACAAATAGAAAAAAAAAAAGAGACAGAGAGGAGATAGAGAGAAAAAATGAAAACAAAAAGTGAAAATAATTTTTTTTTATTTTTAAAAAACTTAAAAAAATAATATAGTTAAAAATAATATTTTTAAAATTATTTTAAAAATATTGAATAAACAAATACTATTTTAAAACTGTTTTAATTTTTTGTATTTTTAAAAATAAAAAATCATCGATGATAACAAAAACAAAAGCTACCATAAATTCTCTATATTGCGTTTTGAGTCGATGCGTTTGAATTTATAGACGTCACGGACACTATGGCCCCACCGGTATTTGACAAAAGAAGCCTTAAAATATATTATAAAAAAGGGTTCATGGGTCCACACCCCCAATCACGTCTATCAACATCACTCACCAATGAAAAAACAATAGCAACGTTGCATTAAAAAAAAAGGTTACATACCCAACACCGTTTTTAGAGAGAGAAAAAGGAGAAAGAGGCTCTAAGAGAGGAGAGATTTTATGAGATTACGAGGGTTGGTAAACGCATTATATTTTGATTATATTTGAATGAAATTTATTTTTTGAATATTGTATTTAGTTGAAAAGTATTTATTTTATATTTGAATGAAATGTGTGTTTGGATAAAAAATATTTTAGAATTGAAAAATTAACATGATTGGTAAAAATAAAGATAAATAGTTGAATTTAAAAGTTGATATAATTGTTTTAAAAATATTTTAAATAGTAATTATTTTCGTAATACTGTTGTAAAATTTGTATTTTGTGTAAAATTGTATTGTATTTGAGTAAAATTAAAATTGAATATTTTCTCCGAAGGCCAATGATCCAGCGGTTTGTTTATTGGCCTCCATCATGTGCAGGGAAGGCCACTCCGATCTTAGGCGCCAGGCTCTTGTTGCCGTAAGAGTGGATCGAGGGGGCTTTGGAGCCGTGTATGGAAGGTTGGCTACTGTTCGTCGCTCTCAGCCTGGGGTGCGTCCATCATGAGAGCTCATTGAAACTGCAAGCACCAGGATGTGGGACAACAGCGAGGTGGTTGGGAGAAGCGGTGGTGTTGAGAGAGAAACAGAGAGAGAAGCTAGTTGAAACTGTGAGCACCGAGCTGTGGAACGGCGGTTAAGTGGTTGGGAGAAGCGGTGGTGTCGAGAAAGAAATAGAGGAGGTCGTTAGCCATTCCTGGATCCGTGTGCATTCACCGCGGAGGCCCATTGAAATTGCTAGTGTCGGGTCGTGGGAGGGCAGTGAGATGGTCGAACAGGAGAGTGAGGCTATGCAAGCAGTTATCGACGACGAGTAACTCCCATGCACCGTCGTGTCGCCATGAACCACTTGAGGCGTTCTTTCACAAAGTATTTTCGGAGGTTTTTCTCGCTTTTCCAGAATTGAAGGGCTTGGTCTCATTGGCTGTATTTGCATGGTTATTCCTTGTGATTGTGTTTTTACAACTTTTATGTATAATAAGGGCGCTAGTTTTCCCACCGAACCCCGTTTATGCATTGTTTTGTGTTAGAATTAGATACTCAATCTAAAGCTGTTGATTGGCTTGGTGTTAGATGGTTAGTAAAGTTTGTGGCTTCATTTTTTCTAAGAGTTTTTACTTCATTTTTGGGACAGGAGGTTTCCTCCAAGTGGGCTAAAACCTACGTGAGTTCTCATTGGTACATTATAAATGTGGTTCCATGTGGTTGCTTAGCTGTTTATTGGCTTTTTGGTTCTCTATTTCTGGTGTGTTTTCCACGAGCTTTGCCCGTTCTTTATGGATTTAGCACTTTAGTAGCTTTCAATAAAATTTTGAACTTTAGCAAAAAAAAAAAAAAAAAAGGTAACGTTGCATAATTTGGGCCAACGCACCGCTTAAAGTAAGAGGAAAAAATTTTTTTTTCCGTATTGATGTGCTTTGTAAACAACAACGATTTATTATTTCGGAGAATAATATGTATTAATGTGTCATTTGAATTCGTCGTTACACTTGTATTGTATTATAATGTAATGCATTAAATGCAATACATATCTGAATATTTTTATTTACGTTATATTTAAATACAATATATGTTTAGATATTTTGTATTTACATTATATTCAAATGTAAAGTATGTAATTTGATTAAATGCATTATATTAGTATTACATTATAATGTAATGTATTAAATGTAATACGTATGTGAATATTTTGTATTTATATTTTATTTAAATGTAATATATATTTAGATATTTTGTATTTATATTATATTTAAATGTAAAGTATGTAATATGACTGATAAAAACATATAGAAAAGCGAAAGAGAAAAAATATATGATGTAATTGGTAAAAGTAAATAAAAAAGTGGGTGATAAAGTAACTAGAAGGCATGAAAATAAAGGTATAGTTTCAAAAGTTTTACCTAGACAAGATATGCCTTATTTGCAAAGATTAAAGACCTGTGGTACTCGTGCTTGGATGGCGGCTCAAGATCAACCTCATGAAAACCAAAGATTTCACATAGTAACTATAATATTTTGATCAAAAAATAAATCTGATTAAACAGAATTCCATACTCGAATCCATTTTTTTAATTTATTTTATAACGATGAGTGAACTTAGCTTATAATGAAAATGCTTTGATAATTTATTAGAAATTGATATATCGTTTTTGAGATATAACTAAAAATACATTCAATTGGTGATTAAGGCCAAGTTCCATAAAAACCCTATTTGATTTAAAATCTAAATATTTTAGCATTTGAACGTAATGCTTATTATTTAAATGAAAATTACATTGCATTATAATATAATGCCAATGCAATGACAAATTCAAATGATACATAAAAGATAAAATTTTTAAAAATATTTATATAAAAATATTTAATTTTTAATACGAGTGAAATAAAAATATAAATTTTTAAAATAATATTAAAAAGAAAAATTATACACAGTCATGAATGGCTTTGTCTCTGATTACAAACAAAAGTAAATTTTTTTTGACAAGCTTTACTCATTTGAATCATATGTCAATTTTAGGTATCATAAAAGATATTTAATCAATCATACTTACTAAGTATTCAAAAAAAATTAAAACAGTTTTTCAAGCGACCTTACTGTACTTTTAACTTACGAATAAAATAATAGATAAAAAGAATCATGTTCTCACATAACCGATCAATTAGCTCAAAAAGTATTCAGACGCGTAAAAGAAGTCATTGGCAGATTCTCCTCAATACAGTTTTGCTTTTGCATATGACCATTTTGTGTTACCTTCTCTTTTGAAAGAAAACTAAAAAACAAAAGAAAAGAAAAGAAAAAGGAAAATAAAAATAAAAAGAAAGAAAACAACTTAATCCTTTCACTGTTTAATCAGACTTCAAAGTGGTAACTCCAGGAAAGTGCTTTGAACTGCACTTTCACTTTATTCGTGATGTCCCTTTAAGCGGCTTTCTTGGCAAATTCCTTGTTACCTTTTGTTTAAAAATCTTTTTTTTTTTCCAAGAAAAATTTTGTGGTCAGCTAAGAAAACAAATCCCTTTTGTAACTATAATTATTTATATATCTAGCGAAAAAATAATAATTATTTATATCAAAGTTTTTAAATATATATTTTGTAAATTTGGTTTGATCCTTAAATACATCCAACAGTTAAAAATATGACATTTGGTGATTTCTATAGTCCCCCACCAGTTTTTTTGGGACCAGTTCCACAGTGATGTTTCTCCCACATTGACATATTTGGTGCATAAGAAAACCAGGTGTAACCGATATCTTTGCGAGCGACATGAATGTTAGTGCAACTTTTGAGGATTCCAAGTCGGAAAAACCTTGTACAGAAATGGGTGTTTGGTAAATTTAGCTCTATTAAAATAGGAACGACTGTCATAAGAATATCAAAATAGTATCTATATTGAGTACTTTTTTTTAACTATTAAGATGTAATTTAATAAGTAAGACGTTAGTTTATAGGATTATTGGCTAAGAGGTTAAAAAAAAAAAGGAAAGGAAATTGATCACTCCACTGATAAGCCCTCCAACATCCCTTTAGCCCACTGACGACCCCCCAACCAATGGCGACCTCAAGCCCGCCCACCCCTAACCTTCTTTGGCCCCCCACCTGTCGACATGACCCTCTCCTTTCTCTTTTTGTCTCTTCTCTCTCTCTTTAGAAAGCTTCTCATTTCTTAGCCATGATGGACATAGAGGCTCAATCTAAGCTAGCTCTAACAAAGAGCTACTGGCGGTGCTCACACCTGATGGATCACCTCCTTAACCGGTCCACTGGCATGACTGAGTTGGTAGAGGATGAGAAAGAGAAAGCCATGGCCGTAGTTTAACATTCGGGGGATGAATTGGCTGTGAGTCACTGCCTTCGGCAGAGGAGAAGACCAATCACGATAGCTGGAGAAGAAAGAGGACGCCATTGTTTTCTCCAACAGTGAAGAGGATTGCCTGAAATTAGAGGTCACGACATTGCGCTAGCGATGAGAACTAGCCTCTATTCTCGATTTCTTGGTTGTGGAAGGTCTGTCGATCGCAGTGGTCAGTGGATTTGCAAGTTGCTGGTGAGGTGGGTTCAGTAGAAGTCGAAGGTCGGGGAAGGGGGTGGTCTCGCCAGGGAGTGCCAATGGAAGGGTTGGGGTTTTTTTTTTTTTTTTAATTTTTGAATATTTAATGTATGATTTTATAAGCTAAGATATATTATAACTGTCATTTACATAAAACATCTTAATTATTCAATTATGTCGAATGGTTTAAAATTAAGGGGGCATTTGGTAAACGCATTGCATTTTGATTGTATTTGAATGAAATTTGTTTTTAAATGTTATATTTGGTTGAAAAGTATTTGTTTTGTATTTGAATGAAATGTGTGTTTGGATGAAAAGTATTTTAAAGTTGAAAAGTTGATGTGATTGGTAAAAGTAAAGATAAATAGTAAAGTTGAAAAGTTGATGTGATTGTTTTAAAAATATTTTGAATAGTAATTGTTTTCGTAGTACTGTTATAAAATTTGTGTTTGGTGTAAAATTGTATTGTATTTGAGTAAAGTTAAAATGAAATATTTTACCAAATATGTCCTAAACCTACTTTAGGTATTATTTTAGAGTTCTTACTTTAGACTCTCCCTTTAAAGTAATGTTGAAATGCTTTTGTAATAATGTTTTGGCAGGTACAGTTTTCTCTCAAGAGTAGGAATGTTAATTGCAATCTATAAAACAATAATCTAATACTTTGGCGTGAAAGTAATGTGGAGGCTGGGGAGGGAAATGCCTTTAAAGGCAAAAGTAATGAAAAGTGAAGGTCGTTTTGATCCCATTTGTGTAACCCATTTAACTGATGGAAACAATTTGTTGTTTCCTGAGGTAATTATGAAAATGGATTTTGCCCTTGCCTTGATGAAAGGTAACTGGCTGAGTTTTAATGTATTTTTCATTCTCTCTCTAGGTTTTTGATCTATCTCTTTCTCTCCTTACTCTCTCTCCTCTATTCTCTCTTTATCTTTTTGATCTCTTTCTCTCTATCTTGGCTCTCTCTCCTCTCTCCTCTCTCCTCTCTTTCTCTCTTTTTTTTCCTAAGCTCGGAGATGAGGATGAGATTCTGGTGACACCAAGTTGCGATCTAATAGTGGTGAGCAGCTTTGTGAGACGTCTATTGTAATCTGGTGCTGTGGCACGATGAATATGTGATTTATTATCGCAATCGCCATCTCATGCGCTTGTTGGAGCAGGCACACTTGAAAGCAATGGACTCCATTTGTAAAATCGTCAACATTTTCCATAAATCTCTTGCGATCATGGTTAGGGTAAAGAAAACGAAGGTTAAGCAAGACTCTCACATTTTTGTTCCCAAACCTGATAAAACCATTAGCCCATTTTCCTGAGGTTGTGCTCAGGCAGGTCTTTTTCCTTTTTTTTTTTTTTTTCATGCTTTGAATTTCGTGTTTATGAATTTAAAAAGCCTTTTATCTTTGTAATATTCTATTCTATTTCCTATTTGATTTGTTTTGAGTCCACTTAAAAGTGTGAAATTTGATGGTTAAATTGAATTCTTTTTTATTGAGATTGATTGAGAGATATTTGGTATTGGATTTTAGAAGTGGAGAAAGATAGTGAATTTTTTCTAAATTTGTTGATATGTCAAAGGTAATTTATTTAATATTGTGCATGTGTGTGCATATATGTACTCATATATATATGGGTATGCATATGTTTGGAGGCATGGAATGGCAATAATGCAATTTATTAGAAATTTTGCAAAAAGGATATATGATGTTTAGAAGTTTCAGCTGGAAAATGACTTGCAAGTGGAAAGATGCAAGTTTATATTTCATTTCGAGAAATTGAAATTTTGATTTGAGACTGAACTTAGACTAAAGAAAGATGTTGGTTGGGAGGTAAATTAGAAAGATTTGGTTGATGTCTTGTGTTGTTCAAGGTGCAAAAGTTGTTAGAGGCAATTAGATAGTATAACTAGAAGGAAAATCAACTACTTAAACACTTATGCTTGCGTAATGGATGTTTCATTTTATATCTTTTGTTTGGTTGCTGTGATTAGTGTCTTAACATCATTAGGCTTACTTAGCTGAAAACTCTATTTGCTCTAAAAATCTATGAATTGATAGTTTTGATTTGTTTTCTTTTATATGTATCGCCAATTGATTTATTTAGTTTTAGTTTGGGATTTGATTCTTCTGGTGGATCTTCAAATTAATGAAATTTAATTTTGTTATAATTATTCTGGGTTTAATTTGGGGATTTTTATGTTTAACTACGACCATATGTCACAAATTTTTATGTCTTATTCCACTAGAATAGTGAAATTATTCTACTAGAATATTTCTATGGTAGTTGGTGACCAGAGTCGGATATAGTTGGTCATCAATGTTGAAAACTAAAAAAAAAAAATGTTATAGTAAAATATTTAAAAATTTTCAATGGAATATCTAACGAATATATAAAATATTCGACTAGAATATTCCCGTGACTTATTTGGAAAACAAACAAATATTCTGGGAAAATATCTAAAATACCCCGATGACTGACATTAGGTGGTCGAAGTTGGAGATATTTAGCCATTTGTATTGAAAACAAAAACTATTTTAGTAGAATAACCAAAATATTCTACTAGAATATTCCTGTGATCTACATTGGTTGGAGCCAAAGTCATTCGGCAATACATATTAAAAATTGAAAATCTTTTTTTAGAATTTCCAAAAAATTCTAATAGAATATCTACAATATTCTACTAGAATAGTTTGATGTTAAACTTTATTCTATTAGAATCCCTATTATATTCTGTAAGATTAATTTTAAAAGGGAAAAGGGCAGAAACACTACCTTTTTGAAATTTTGGATAATTGTGAAGGGTGAATGGTAGGGAGTATTCTTGTAAAATATGTTTTATACTCTACTAGAATAAGGGTGGTGATTTTGGAAAGTAACAAAAAAAAGGTGGCAAAATTGGAAACAAGTGTCCGAAAAGATGGCATTTCTATCATTTTCCCATATTTTGTTCTTTAGAATATTGTCTATATTCTAATAGAATATATTTTGGTACAATGTTTAGTGTTTAAATTCTAATAGAATATTGTTTAGATTCTAAAAGAATATTTAAAAAAAAGGATAGAAATGCCACCTTTTTTGAAATCTTTGGATAATTGTGATTGATGACTATGGATTTTTGAAAAATTTGAACAATTATGAGCGGTAACTATAAAGAGTATTCTTGTAGAATATGTTTTATTTTTCTACCAAATAAGGATGGCGATTGTGGAAAGCAACCAAATAAAAATCATGATTAAAAAAAAGAAAGATGGTGTACAAACATAGCTCTCCATTACATTTTCTCTAAAATTTACGACTTGAATCTGCAACCCTAATAATAAGAGATACTACTGTGAAGCCACATTAACAAAAAAAGGAGATAAAAACTTTGAATTACTTTGATTTTTTTCTTTTATTTGCTGAAAAGAATTTCTTTGATTATTACACTGCTATTACTGTCAATTTGATAAACAAGAAATAGTTACTAAAATTATTATCAAAATATGGTAGCATACTAAAATAGCCAATACTAATTTTGTAAATATAATAATTTTACGAATTTACATTCAAACTTCCCAACCGTGAGAAGAAGAAAATGAGTACCGAGGCACTGGTAATGTCAGCAATTTCGGACTGTCAATTCAAAAATCATTTTTATTCAGCCAAAAAAAAAATTCCAAAATCATTTTCTAAAAAAAAAAAAAAAAGAAAGAAAGAAAAAACTCGATAGTATTGTGAACCGTTAGATGCGTCGACCAACACGTGCGTACGTCCTCTGACATTCTAGAAAAAATTTAAACGAATTTGGAACCTTCTTTTACCTGAATAACACGGAAAGATCATGTTCACTGAAATCTGAACTGATTTACGAAGTCAACTTCAACTGGATGCCACTAGACATAAATATTCCTTCGGTGCAAATATTTCTTAAAAATTTGTTATTTATTTAATCAATAAAATAAATTGTTTAATATGAGGGTATGTTTGGTTATGCGCGTGGAATCAAAAAAATTTTGGGTGTAATTTTTTTTTTTTTTTAGAAAAGTCATTAAAAATTATAATTAGATTAACTAATTTTAATAATAAAATATTAGTTTATTCCAATTGAACTTATAAATCAAATATATATGAGATTTTGAATAACATGCACAAGAGAAGTGTAATCCTTTGATCTAAGAGATACCAAAAGAGTTATTATAGATATGGTCTAGTGATATTTCTAAATCGACTCTAATAAAATGTGAAGAGTTTGAATCTCTCTGTCTCCAATTTCAAAATAATAATAATAATAATAAAGAGAAAGAGATATCAAGTAGAACCAATATCAAATTTTACACCGTTAAAATATCTATTGCTATATTGGGATAAAATCATATAAAATAAGGTTAAAATTTTTAGCCATTAATAAATAATGTTGATATTGATTATTATATTTAGGGCTTATTTGAGGGATGTATTCTAATTCATCTCCATGAGTCGTTAAGTGTTTTTGGTCTTTTTCCTTAATTTTTACTCTCAGCTTTTACTATTTCAATTCTTTACAATTTGTGTTATATGAATTTTAATTTATCCTCCTATATAAGCCTTTAATATCACTATCATATCAATTTAGTGTGATAATTTAAGTTATGATATGATAACATAACACGAAACCCTTATAAAGTTAGCAGGTTTAGTAAAATTACCTCTAAAAAGGTACACCTATGAATTAATACCCTGCTATAATCGATTCAATTCTTTTATTCCAATAAGGTAAACGTGGAGGGTCAAAAATGCAAACAAGCATTAAAGGAGGGCAAAAAACATGAATGTGTCTATTTGCATGGTTATTTCCACGATTTTCTTATTAATAAACATATCGTGTTATCTAATCTGTGACAAACTAGCTTAGCCTCGGATTGAGAGAGTTATGCACATTGTGTGAAAACAAATGGAATGAAATATTTAAAATGAAAAAATTTGAAAAATAAATATTTGGATGAAAATATTTAGATTTATATTTAGATAGTTGGTAAGGAATTTAAATTATTAAAGTTATAAAAAAAAACTTGAAAAGTGTTTGGAAAAAATAATATATTTATATGAAGCTTTTTTTTTCTTGAAATTTTATGCGATTTAAAATAAACTATCATATTTGGACTTATATATGCAAAATTATAGATTTTTAAATTTTGAATTCCAAAAATGAATTAGTAATTGTGAATAGTAAAATTGAGTTTGACTTTTCGGAATAAAGACAAAAATATAAAAATCGAGTCATTTAGTGCGTGTTTGGTTTTGTTTCCAAAACAGATTTCACGATTCCCTAGAAAATCGATTTCAAAATTGGTGTGAAATTGTGTTTAGTTTGTATTGTTTTTAAAAACAGATTTCAAAACGAATTTAAAATCTCCTTTGTTCCCAACGTAAAATTGAAAACGACTAAAAGTCGTTTTTTCTGATTTCATTTTTCCTATTTCTCTGATTTAATTATTATGGTTAATTAAGATTTAATTGATATAGTAATTACTTAAATATTATAGTTATTAATTTTTAATTCATTTTTCAATTAAAAATTTTTATTAATTTTAAATTTTTGGTATTCATAATAATTTTTTTTTAAATCAAACATAAATATGTTTTTATAGAATACTTATAAAATAACTGGTTTTCAAAAATATAACCAAACACAGTTTCACTTTTTTGTTTCTCAAACCATATATTCAGAAAATAAAACCAAACACGATTTCAGAAACGTTCTCAGAATTGTTTTCAAAACGATCTCAAATTCAGAAAATTTGAAAACATAACAGATTTCAAAAATAATACCAAACGCTACCTTAGATGAAGCATTTCAAATAGAAAAAGCAAAAACACATATGTAGGTTGGACATATAAATTTAATAGTTTCCCATTTGTAAGAATGGTCCAAACAAATATATGCTTAATTATGTATAACATTATTAACTATATTTGTGGTTCTAGACATGATTTATCGGTAATTTCACATTTGATTCCACGACAAAGTACAGAGTTCAAAGTCCCAATCATAAAATTAAAAAAAAAACTATATTTATCATTAACAAATAATCATGTATGATATAATGTTAAAAGTTATAATATAATATTAAAGTTTAAATTATTAATTAATTACAAATAATGTGAATTCTAATATTTGTCACTAGACTCTACCTGTCAAACAAATAAATTAAACGGGTGTGATGTGAATTGATACGATAAATAAATATATTAAAATTTTATAATAATTAATAAATTGATTATATTTATACTGATGTTCCTTAATATGATTAATAAATTAGTTGATACAAATATAATTTGTTAATTTTAATTATCACTTATAACTTATCACAAATAATAAATATTATCATCACGAATAATCATAGAATATACAATTATGACTCTTAGTGGCTTTTATATGTAAAAAAAAAAAAAAAATCCCATGCAGCAATAACTTAAAAGAAAATAATCAAAATCATTGGACCCCTAAAAGTGGATACTTAAAAACATATTTGTTCTTGTAGTGCTATCAAAATTTATTAACCCAAAAAAATAAACCTTTTTGCCAGATAATAAACAATTGAAAGTATAAAACTGAAGAGTGAAGGAATATTTATGAAATTCAACAGAAGTACAGATCTGGAAGATCATGATATAAACATGGATGCTCTAACAATGGCTTTTAAAACCAAACAATTATTTCATAACCAATGAACAGCATCCACTTGGCCACAATATATATATATATATATACACCATTACTTTGTTTTACTTTTTATGCCAAATGCCAACCCAAAAGGTCCACATGGTTGTCTGTGACTATAATTGCGCGATGAGAGTAATTTTCGCCTCATCAATAATTGTCGGCTTGTGGTGGCACTTACAGATGTTACGGATGGAAGCTGTATCTTGATTGGTGGAGTAAAAGAATCATCTGATTTGCTCTTCTTCCTTTGCGTGTGCGCATATTTTTGAAATAATTTTGGATGCTTTTTCTTATAGAAAAAAGAAGAAAGAAAGAAAGAAAGAAAGAAAGAAAGTCCTCATTGACAAGGAAAGAGAGGGTATGCTCGGAATAATATTTAAATAAAAACTGTTCAATTGTTGTGTTTGAATATGCGTAATTTGAATAGAATCATTAAAAAAACATTTGAATGCATGTTTGACAAGTGCCAAAAAAAAAAAAAAAAAACTCATGCTGATGTCAGATTTTGATAGGAGTTTGTGGATACATTTAGCTCCTCTTTTTGTTCTAGATGCATTAAAAAAAAATTTTAAACAAAAAAATTAAAGTATTATCAAATATTTATCTTGCAAAAACATTCAAAAGGAAAGTTCTTCCATTGTCCCCTTCAATACTCAGACAAAAAAGAAAAAGAATGAGTAGTGACTGAGCATTAAACCCAAAATGTCCAAATATCAAAGGGAAAAAGAAAAAAATAAGGGAAGGTAGTGAAAAGGACAGCGTTACATGCCCTACTACGATAAATCAAGAACAAAATCATCCGAGTAAAGGACAAAAATGAATTATTCATTTATTAGAGCAGATTCTCAAGTCTTTACAAAATGAAAATGGATTATGCCCATAGGCAACACAGCAGGGTCCAAATCCATAAAATGAAAGGCCCATTTAACATAAATAGAAAATTTTGGCCCATTATAAAACGAGCCCAACGATTATTTAAAAGAAGGAAACAAGAAGATATCTTTAACAGATAAAACAATGTATATGAATACATGTAAAAGGAAATTCTACCGTGGGGGCATTCCACCATAGGAGTCATTGACCGTAATATTATGATTTAAGTCGGGCGGTACTTGTGAAGTGGGTATAATGATGCAGCTCCAAAGAATATCAACGGTCTGATATAAATCTCTCGGTCGCAACAAATGGCCCCCTACTAGAGCCATAAAAGAGGAACTCATTGCAGAAGAGTTCTGGATAAATGTTCCCTGGCAGTAGCCCATGCTTGAGTTAAAGTCTGCAACAATAGAAAAGCAAAATTGGGATTAAATCAAAGACTAGAAACAAGTTTAAGATTGAGATCTGAGAGCATATAATAGGAAATGTCACACCAGTGGTTTGCACACAAGTTCTAAAAAAATTGGAACCAGTGCAATTGGTATCGCAAAATATAAGTCAAACTCAAAATTCAATGTCAAATTCAGCACTTGAATGTAGCATATAACAATTCATTGACATCTTTTCTTCTTTATTTGAAATAGTTATGGAACAATATTCAGCAGCTTTGATTGGTTCAAGGGAAGAGCAAAACAAACACGCAAGATTGGCTTTACCTGTTCAGATAAGGATGCATCAGCATCCATATTATGGCTCGCAACTTTTCCTACAATGACATTTGGATCTGTTTCGAGTATCATCCTGCAGAATCAAAATCAAACGGACTCAGGACATTGGTATTTGCAGAAAAGAATACTCCATATAAAAGAATCAATGGTGGTTGATAGAAAGGTAGAGCAAAATATGAAGTGTTTTGTTATTGATGAAATTTTTGTTTAACAGGTCGATTTCTAGACTTATCATTGAGAACTAGCACTTACCCTCCATCAACAATCTCATCAACGCATAAAAGTATGAGATCCAAGTTCTCAAGTACCTCCCTTTTGTCAACATTGTTCCTATACAAGGACAAGCAGAACAAATGGCGCACCAGAAGAGAAAACAAGTAATCGTCAGGAACAACAAAAAAAATTAAAATAAAATAAAAAGAGGAAGGAAAATTTGACAAATGTGAAAGACAGTAACTGGTTGCACCTCAAGATGAGGGAAACTGCATCAAAGAACCCCTGAAGAACTGAGGCTAAAATGAGTTCATTTTCATCATCACCTCCGGTCACAAAGAAGTGAAGGTCCTGGACAAACTTGTAGATAACAATGTTGTTGTTGAACATCGCTATCTCCGCTGCAGATAAAAATAAATAACGCTGAGGTCAATCATGCCAGTTAGAGCATTTCAATCTAATGCCAAATTTCATATGCATTGTCAACAATGCAGGTTAGACCATCTCCAATCTAACGCCAAATTTCTATTTCAATGCCAAAATCAACAAAAGCTATCTAGAGCGCGATGCAATTCTTAATGCCAAATTTGGCACATGCTATGCTTGGTATCAACTGCCAACAAGCAAAGGAACCAAGTCTTCAATACTACGACTACATTAAATGATGTATCTAAGTCTCTTTGATCAAATCCTTTACATCTTCTAACAGTCTATGAGAAGATATAGATAATGTCTGCAATATCAATGCAATTAATTGAGCAAGAACCAGGCAAAGCATACCTTCTGTGCGAGGATTTGACTTGAGTGTCTTGGTGAAGATGGATTTTTCGAAAGCTAATTTTGCAATATTTGTTGGCCACTCATCTGAGTAATACTTCACTGCCACACGCTTCCCCTCAGAGTCCAGTAGAAGAATGTTCTTCACACAAGGGCTCAAATCCTATTAGAACCATCAAATCCTATTAGAACCAAAACTAAAAATTTGAGATTCAAGTTTCAAAGCCAAGATTAAGTTGAACCAATAACACATTTACACAAAAAACAAACAGACAAACAGACAAACATACACAGCTACATACATACATACATACATACATACATATATATATATCATATCTTGTAAAAAGTATACCAAACCGGTTTAAACGCATTAAATTACCCGGTTAACAAATCCCATTTCCGAAAAGAGGGTTTCCCCTCTTCCAAAAACGTATAATTAAACACGAAGAATTTACGATATAACTAGAATGTTTAGCCTATTGTCTTAACATGAATTTCTTATGGTTGGGTCACAATTATTTAACGTAGATCCATAAATGGAATGTGAATACGACGAAAATATTTCTTCCAAAGATGACGGTGATGGGATGAAATTAACATCCCGACCCGTATTTGGTTAGAGAGAAAAGTTGGAATAAGAGGGATCTTATAATATAATAAAACGAGATCCCGGATCTCCATTCGATCCTCAAAATCCCATTTTGCTCATGCTTTCTAGGAAAACAGAGGATTGATTTAGTCGTAGTCACGTCAGGCTCTGAACTTCACCAAAAAGATACGAGTTTTTACTCACGAAACGATGTTTAACGCGTCTGAAAAGAAAACCAAATCGCAGAAGCATATATATATATATATACACATATATATAGAAGCAGAGAGAAAGACTTACGAGGCTGCCCATTTGGAGAGGATAATGAGATCAGAGGAGAGGAGGTTTCAGCCGTGCAGAATTTGTTAATGGAATGAGTTGGTTGTTTAACTTGTTTTTCCTTTTAACAGAAAATATGAGTATAATGCGAAAACGGGATCCCCAAGAAAATTCCGAAAAAGGGTTGGGGAGGAAAAGAAAAGAAGAAAGAAAGAGAAAAAGATGGGCAATTTGGTCTTTCGGGAAACGAACGACTTCCGTTGGTCGGCTGTTGCAACTTACTGTCGGTGTCGTTTTCTCCTCTTTGTCGTTTTATTTCTGGTGGTTGTCGGCTTCTGAAGTTTTGCTTGAATTCTGTTCATTTTGTTAATTTTCGTTACAGTACAGTTTGGTCTGTTTTGTTTTATCTTCATGGTGTTTGTTTATTTTCCTTTTTGGTGTCGTTTATTGTTTACGGCTTGTCTCACCTTCTCGTGGGTTTGTCTTTTGACGTATTCGGTTGCCACACATCTCGCTTTCCACTTTATTGCAATTCGTTACAATTATTTACAAAGTTGTTCTTTTTCACTTTGCCATCCTTTAATTTATTTACTCCTTATATTTTTATTTTTATGTTTAGCTCCTTTTACTCTACGAACGTTTTTGTTTATCGTCGTTTCTAAGATTAAATTGTCGTTTTTTTTACTTTGTTATTATTTACTTCATTTCTTAGTAGGCGTTTGTTGCACTGGTTAAAAATAGAATTCTTAAGTTAAAGTTTTGATTTTTTAAACTAGCTATAATTTTTATTTTTTGTTAAAAAACAAAAAACCGAAATAAATGGGTCGAAAACCAAATTAGCGTTATCAATGGATGTCAGTATCTATTAATTGTCGTTTGTAACTTTCGTTGTAGTTTTCTCGATATGCAGCCCATTTCTCATTTGTCGTAGTTTTTTGCTTTTCATTATTTTTTTTCCTTGTCGTTTCCTTCTAAGTTCTTTACAATGCAAAGTGCCAATCAACGAAATAGCTTGAGTTCTAGGTCCCCACAATCTAATAAAGGCCTTGTTGGAAGGACTCCTAATGAAGACGATTGTTCTAGGATGAGCCTAGATTAAAATTTTGCATGCTTTTGTGTCCCATGTTGTTTTCTACCGTATCTCAACAAACATTATCCCAACAGCACTAGTACAGAAACCAATCATCATTTAAAAAATCATTGAAAAAAGGGGTCAAATTTGGCCGTGATTTTTGCCTAGTTCATAAGACCTCTTCATGTTTGTATACAAAATCATCTTAGAGACTTTTACTACTATGATCTTTTCATCACCTGCAGAGTATTATAGCGTGTACATGTTAGGGCTACTCTTATCTCTATCTAGCGTGTACATGTTATTCTTCCAAATTTATGGAATATGCAAAGCGATGGGGCAACCGACATCGATATGGAGGCAAACATCTCTTATGCACTACATGCATAGCCAGGGAAAGGAAATCTGAGAATTAAACGATAAGACTGGCCAAAAGGCATTATTTTACATGGGAAAATCTAAACCATGGCGCTACAATAATACCAGAGATTAGGCCCAAAGAAGGGCATCTAAAAAACTATTAGGAATAACTCAATTTTTGTACAATGTGGGGAATGGCAATGAAAAAGACATTTTTGGTGTCTATGGTGGTTGGTTAGTTTCATGGGCTGTAGAATGCTGGTCCACACTTGCATTTCCAGTCCTCCGGTACGTAATTCGCATACTGAATGCCTATATGGCTGCGTCTGCTGGCAGTTGGCACTTGAATAGCTTCACATGGGGTGCATCCAAAGCACTTGTGCTCACAGCTTGGTGGACTTGACCCTATTTTGCCCATCTTGAAGTTTGCCAATTTGTTCATGTTTGTCATTTCTTCCAAGCTTGTGGAACCCTTCAAGGAGAACAAAACAACTTTGAGAATGTATTTTCCAAGCACAGAGAGAGAGAGAGAGAGAGAATAGACCTCAATCGATGTTGGTTGGAATGTCTCTGGGTACCGCATTGGACCTGATTAAGTAATGCAAATTGGAACAGACAGGAAAATGGTAAGGTTGCTAGGAGAAAAAGGTTTTCAGCTAGTGCTGCTTTGAGCGCAAGATGGGTATAGTGGTAAATAAAAGGTCTTTTTATTTTTCTTTTTTCAAAAAGATGAGAATGGCCATAGAAAGCTGAAAAGGGTCTGTAAAAAGCCTAATCGCATCACATATTTGCTTCATTATTTGTTTATTAGAAGAGGGTAACAACTAAAAAACACAATCTGATTACTGTCACGATTGACATGTTTTTTCCAAACAGTTTCTATGTTGGAAAAGATTGATGACATTTTTTTTCTTTAATAAAAGAGAAATGTCAAACATGAAACAATCTCATAAAAGGGAGGGAGAGAGAGAGAGAGAATCCTCACAAGGGGCTTTGTTTTCCTTGGAGAAAATGAAAATGTCAAAAATCACAGGGTACAAAAAAAAAAAAAATCTAGCAACGCCATTACAAGAAAAAAACTGCACAACGAACCTGAGTGATCAACACCAAGATCAACATTTGATGAAAAAGGCCTGCTTGTTGCAGCAACCCAGCTTACCATCTGCAGAGCCATTATCAAAGACCAGAAGTATTTGCCCTTCATCGCTTCCAAAGCTTGATGATGAGGATGATAAGATGAGTATGATAGTTTAGAAAAAGAGAGAATCACACCCCACAATTCAGGATGACATGCATAATTGATGAGATTTATAAGAAGGTAAGGGAGTCAAGCCTACCATTTAAAAAAAAAAACCCAAAAAAAAAAAAAAAGATCATACTAATCCCAAAAAGCCAGCGGGAACCTTAATGACCGATGGGCTTTACTTGGAGAGCCTAGTTGAATTGGGGGGAAGGAGAGGTTTTGCTTGAGAAGCAAGTGATTCTCTTTTCATATCACCAAACAGAAAAGCTTCCTCATTTCATTTGACAACTCTCTTATGACTAATCTGTTTCTATCAGTCCCCACCCTTTTTTTTTTCCTTTGCTCTCTCTCTCTCTCTCTCGCTCTTCGTATTCTTCGATTTCTTGCTCTTCCACACAAGGCTATATCTCCTATATCTGTGTCTCTCTCAAATCAATGAATACGTAACGTACGAGAAGATATCTTTTTATCCCAGAACAAAAGCGCCCTTTTCTGGCCTCTGAGAGAAAACCTGCTAGCCCCTACCATGTCAGTTTCTGGTTTAGAATAAATTTTCTCCTGCCTAGACCGCTGAGTCTAAAAAAAAAAAAATATTGTTCTCGTAAAAAGATATTAACTGACGGTTTGGTTACAACGTTTATATTTAATTGAAATATAATATAATATGTATTTAAATATATAAAAAATTTATTTAAATATTAATTATATTATATTTTAAATTTAATATAATAATTATTTATTATTTTATTATTTTTATTAATTATATCTTTTGCTTCTTTCTCTTTTTTTTCTTTATTTTTTATTAATTACATCACATATTCATTATTAAAATATAATTTAAATATTTTATATTCAAATAAATATTATATTCAAATATAATACAAATATTTTTTTTCAAATATAAATTACATCCAATGCATTAAATTTAAACATAATATAAATATAATATATTTATCAAACGAAATTTAAGAATATATTTAATACAATAAAATAATATTTTATTAATAAAATTAATTAATTTAATTATAATTTTTATTAATTAAAAAAATAAACTAAATTTAAAATTTTGAATCCGATCTTATAGGTCATACATATTATAAATTAAATGAGAAAGAGCCATTTGCAGAAAGAAGGCCCAAAAAATAAATAGGAAAAAAAAAAATCAATGCCTATGCATGATACACCTATCACTGCAGAAAAATTTAATGAGTTAATTAATGGATTTTAATGAAGTACTTGTGGGGGTCAACTTTTTTACAGCCTGTTTGGTTTGTGGGAAACAATCAGGCTGAGGTACCAGACTCAAACTCTGGCCGTCCATTTGAAACAACTGCAAATGATGGCATTTAAGTATTTTGGTGGCCTTTGATCACCTTGAGTGTACCTTCAGATATTCATATTTGTTGAACCATAAATAAAACAACATAAAACATTATTCTCAAGATTGAAATGGAAAATAAAAGAATCTTCGTGGTTGAGGAATAACGGAAGATCCTGAAGCAACTAAAGCAAGCATGTAAAACAGTGAAAAAAAAAAGAAGCTAAATAATGAAGTAATAGGTTAAAATGCAGTAATAGGTTTTATTCAACTAAATAATGAAGTAATAGGTTAAAATGCATGAGGGAATGTTTGGTAATTTATTATGTTTCATTGTGTTTAAATATAATTTTAAGAATATATTTTATATTGAAATAAAAAGTATTTGATTTATATTTGAATAAAATATGTATTTGGATGAAAAACATTTAAATTATATTATAAAGTTAAAAATTTGATGTGATGGATAAAAATAAATAAAAAGAATATGATGTTAATTAAAAAATTGAAAACTTAATAAATAATTATTTTCAAAAAAATAAAAGAATAATAATTATTTTAGGAATATTATTGAAAAGTATTATATTTAAATATAAAATTTTTGTATTTAGATAAAAATTATATTGTATTTAAACGTAATATGAATATAATTATGATACCAAATATCCCATCATGTTTAAAATAAAAGAGTTTTTTTGAGATTTGAGCTCTTGTGGCCAATTTGTCAAGCAATCAAAAATAAAAAAATAAAAAATAAAGACAAACTTGATTGCCCACCTCATGATCATGGCAGGAAAGACAAGTCAAGTGTCACCAATGGGCGTAAAATAGAAGGCTCAAGCAGCAAAAGGGGTTAGATATAAATTTGCGAATAAAAAGAAACGGTTTAAACTTCTGTTCTGCATTGATGATTAGGGCGGGTGAAACTTGAAAGTTGAGTAATTGAGGGTTATTTAATGTGGCATGCTGAGTAGTGTTCAGGTGAGCCAGCCAGAATCATACTAGACCTGAAAGCAACAAAAAGAGTGGAAGAAAGGCATGGTCATTCATAGGTCATAAAAAGTAATTAAAGATGGTTGGACCGTAAATAGGCATTTAACATAATAGCTCAAAAGGACTTGGAGTTTTTTTAGCCAAAAAAAAAAAAAGGACTTGGAGTTTAGGAAATGGGGCGATAAAGATCATTCTATCTTGTGGATGCAAACTTGAACTTATTCTATATTTATTCCGCTTGTTATAAACAAAAACTGACAGTATTAAATAAGGTTTACATAAACTTTATAATACCACCAAATGTGATGATCTAATCATGAAAGATTCTTGTAGTGGGTTTAGGAACAAAGGTTTGAACATCTATTTTCTACAAGTTTATTATTAAATGTAAAATACTTAGAACCACGTCCCACGTATTTTTATCGTTAACATATTTGACAAGAGGTTAATACACTATTCATAGGCTCAACTACAGATCGTTCAATGAGCATTCCTATTAAAGAATCCTTTTAGAACTGCTCTGAACTACTTTATTTATTAAAAAAAAAATTTCATGACAGTAGGCTAATACATTTCTTGCTTTAAACTAATAGTGATGCTATATAATGTGCATTGTGCAACTTCGCGTTGTGATGCAATAGCAGAATAGCAATAATACCACAACTAATTTATGTATCTGAATTCAATAGACTAGTAACCTTTCGGAAATTAACCACGGCAGCAACATGCTAAGCAAACCCTGGAAGCAAAACAAGACTTGCTATAAAAACCTTCCTTCTTTAACAACATTGCAAGGTAAAGCTGTCACAATTATCAGCATCTGATACAAGCATTAAATAGTCAGAACAACCTGAAATAAGGCCATTTATGATGGATTGGCAGCAACATCACGGCCGCACTACTTTTTTTTAACAAGGCCAACAAAGAAAGAGAATAGGAGGGGGAAGGGGGGAAGAAAACAGGCACGGCCAGGTGTTATGTGATTATGCCAGGTGAAGGTTTTGATTTATTTATTTATTTATTTTTGCTTTTAAAAATGCCTGGCCTCAGAGCGTTTTACTTTCCAAAAAAATTTTTGGAAAAAAAAACAAAAAGGAATGAGAGTGCTAAATGCTGTGGCAGCTTGTAGGAATAAGAATCATACCAGATTAAAAAACAAAAAATGAGAGTTTAGAATGTGTATGGTAAGCGATAAAAGTAGAAAGGAGTTAAAAAAAATTAATAAAAGGATTTTGATAATTGCAGTTATTCAGTAAGAGAGAAAAGTAGAATGAAGTAAAAAGAAAAGATACTCAAATTCTTCAAAATCCTCTAACTTTGATCTTTTTTAAATTGAAGAAATTATTAAAAGGATCGGATATTAAACCTCGCTTTATCATTTCCTCCTAAGTATGTGGCACTCTCTTCTTCTTATTTTCTTTGCTTTCTACTAAACATACCCCTAAGTTAGATAAAAAATCTGATACTTAATAACTCATGACCCTACCTTTTTGGGAGTATTCAGGGGAATTATCATTTTTCACCACAAGTAGAGACAACAGTTTTAATCATCATATTAACTTTTTTTTATTTATGATATAATCAATGAATATCTAAATAAAAAATTTATCTTTGCATCACAAAATTGCTCTCATTTATATATTTTTTAAAAGTTAATCCAACAACTTACACTGCATACAGAATTTTCTAGTATAACCAACATTTAAAACATAAATATAGTACTTACACTATATTTTGCCCTAAGACAAGCAGAATTTTCGTTAAAAACCAACATTTAACTTAAAAGTATCTTCCTAACAAGAGAGAAAACATGCTTTCTAGTATAAAAAGCCTAACAATGACCTATTCAGAGTACAAGCTCATCTCATTTCTCGTGTATATTCAAATTTGCAACAAACATACATTTACAAAGGAATAAACTTTTATAAAATCTCCATACAGAGATCTATTCTTGTCCCTCTTATGAAGATTACTCTTGGCTTTTAAAATCTTTCTTTGGATGAACTGTTCCAACAAGGGCCTCAATTTCTTCCTTCACTCGTTCAAACACATTGGGGCCTTTGACATCATCTATATTGGTATTCTCATCAATGTCATCACTCCTTCCATGCGTTTCTCTGTGATGGTGAGGTGATTTCTGAGTTTGGGTTATTGCCTCTATCTCTTCCTTTGCCCTTTCTACCATATTTGGCGCTTTTACATTTTCTTCTAACATACAAAAATGTATATTAATACAGTAAACATTAAACAAGTCCATTTTACAACCATTCGAGTAAAATTGGATTAAGTTATTTTCGCTAATAATCCCTTTTCTCTAATTAAAAAAAAAAAGTGCCCATTTTACAAAAGACCCAAATTCTGTTATCTATTGAAAAATGCATATGCAACATCCAATTCAATAAAAGGGGTTGTTCTTCTTTCCAATAAAGACAGTTTTTTTGCACAAAACCCATCACAAAGATTTTATTTATTTTATTCGAAAGTTCGAGAATTCTTTTCTAAAGATCAAAATAAACTATCTTGATAATTGATATGCAATGGGGAAATTCGATAGATACGAACATGAAAGGGCTCATAGATGAATAATACCTGGAATTGAAGGCATTGGTTTTGGTTCTGCCATTAGAGCCAGTCAATTGTGCCTTGTAAGAGACTTTTTTGGATGTTGTCGTCGGTGTCGGCTTAACCTGGGGCGGTTAAGCAAGTGCTTTAAGTCCTTTTTAAGGAAGGCCCCAAAAAATAGGTCATCCTTGAGTTTTTTTTTTTTTTTTTTTATATTTTAAAAATGAAGTAATTCATAATTATATATATATATTTTTTATGAGACTTTTTTTCGGTAGTTTTCTTTTTTGACGATCCTATTTTTACGAAGGTCCCAGATAATATTTCTCTTGAGTGTTTTTTTTTTTTTTGCCTTAATACCATTTTTCTCTCTATTGATTTATATTGCACAATTTACAATTTAGCTAGTGTTTGGGACACAAATTTTTTTAGTTAAATGCAATGCAATTTTCCCTCAAATACAAAAACATTTCATTCAAATACCAATCACATCACATTTTAAATCAAACACAATCACTATTTATTATTTCACTTTTTTTATTACTTTTATTAATTACATCATATATTCTCTCTCCCTCTTTTTTTTTCTCTACTTTTACCCATCACATCACATATTTATTATTAAAATACAATTCAAATACTTTTCCCCCAAACACACATTGCATTCAAATGCAATGCTAATGCTTTTCCTCCAAATACAAATTACATTTAATACATTGCATTCAAACGTAATGCAAATGCAATGCGTTCACCAAACGAACCCCTAATACTGAACAATTAATAATAATAATAAACAGAGAAAACCAAATCACGATTAAAGAAAAAACTGAACAATATCTATCTACATCCCCTCACCAAAAAAAAAAAAAAAAAGAGGATGTTTCCTCGGGGGGGAAAAAAAAAAAAGAAAGCTTGTAACGTAATATCTTTCTTCTTCTTCATCTTTGCATACTGTTTCAATTTCGCAAAACAAACATCTTGTCTTTAAATTTGCAAGAATATCACTAATACTCTCTTCTTAATAAAATCTTTAGGTTATATTTTTCTTATTCATTTCTCTTCTTAATAAAATCTTTAGGGTATATATTTCTTATTCATTTCTTATCTGTGTGTTAACGTTGCTTTTTAAATTTTATAGTAGTTATTTTAATTTTTGTTATATTGTGTTCTGTTGATTTTATTTAATTTCTAAAAACATTTAAGTTAGGTATATATCTGTTTCATAGAAAATATACCTCAAGTTTTGACAAACTTAAGAAAAAGAGGAGAATGGAAAATTTTTCATTTACGTTCTAAATATTGTGTTTCTTAAACTATGATTACTTTGATTTTATTGTTTTTCTATTTTAATTATTACTTTTTTTTTTTCAGTTAGCAAAACTATTATATACAATAGGTTTTTGAATGATATTGAAGATCTTTTTTTTCATTAATTTTTTTTTTTAAAAGGCTCCTTATAAAAACTTTGCTTAAGACCTCAAAATTTATTGGGCTCGCTTATGTGTTGGACCCACATTCTTTGATGACCATCAATAGCGTGGACAATTCAGATGTGATGCACGCTAACGGGCAAGTGGAAAATTTTATTTTTACTTCTTAAACTATAGTATTTTTATAATTTCATTCATTAAATTTAAAAAACAATAAAGATACTCTTAAATTATAAAATATTATCATATTTGCTTCATTTGTTAATTGAATGAATAGAATATTCCCTTGAACTTGAATTTCCTATAACTTTATCCCCCAAACTTTGAAAATTAATAATTATATCTCTTAACCTTTAAACTAATTATAAGAATATCAATTAAACTTTAAACTAGTAGTAAAAATACATATTCTTTCATTTTTTAACTATATAAAACTTAGAAAAACTTTATTTTTCCCTCTTAAACTTTAGTATATTTGAAACTTAACTCCCAAAAATGATCAATGCCTTCATAATATTTGTTTTTAAAATTGAAGTCATTATAAGAAAAATATTAAAAAAAAACAAAAAACAAAATTGGACATTTAGATACCTTGATATATTTTTAAGTTATTTTTGTAATTATGAAGATTTTAATTTAAATTAACTTTTTATTATGCTAATGTCATATCAGTTTTAAATTGATAAAATATAAGTGATTTTCCTAATAATTTAAAGGTCAAGAAGTATAAACACTAGTTTTTCAATATTTGAGGATCAAATTGCATATGACTAAAATTCAAGGGACCAAAATAAAGTTTTTCCAAGTCTTATATGACCCAAATATAAAACAAGGGATTTTTTTTTGCTAATTATTTAAATTTCAAGTGATCTAAATATAAAAGTTCCTATATTATTTTTTTTTTTTTGGTTTTTCTTGTAATGACTTCAATTTTAAAAGCAAATATTATGAACATATTAATCAATTTTAGACTTTGAAAGTTAATTTTCAAATACACTAAAGTTTAGAGAGAGAAAAAATAAAGTTTTTCCAGGTCTTATATAGATAAAATAGTAAAGAATGTGTGTTTTTACTAATGATTAATGTTTGAAGGCATTCTTGCTATCAGTTTAAAATTTGAGGAGTATACACACTGGTTTTTAAAGTTTGAGGGAAAAATTACAAGAATATTAAAGATCATGGCGTGAAAATAAAATATTCTATCCATTAAACTGATAGAAGGAGCAAATTTGATAATATTTAATAGTTTATAGAGTATTTCTATCAATTTACAAAGTTTAAGGGGTAAAATTATAAAAATACCAAAATTCAGAAAGCAAAAATAAAATTCATCTCAAGCATTTTTCAAAGGCCTTTTGTTTTAGATATTCCTGAACTTGTAGTTATTAGGGGGGCGTTTGTTTTTGTTCTTGAAAATGATTTTCTGTTTTAAAAAACATAGAAAATGAAAACGGTTTCAAAATAGTGTTTGTTTATTTAACGTTTTCAAAACCGTTTCGAAAACACCGTTTTCAACTATGTTATTTTTTTGGGTTTTTTGAAAACGAAAAAAAGTTGTTTTCACTTTTTGTTTTCATTTCTAAAAAATATTGTGTTTTTTTTTTTGGTTTTTGAAAATGAAATGGGTTTTTAAAAAATATAACCAAACAAAGTTTCATTTTTATGTTTTTCAAAATATATACTTAAAAAATATAACCAAACACAGTTTCAGAAATGATCTTAGCACAGTTTTCAAAACATTCTCATTTTCAATTTTTTTGAAAACAAAAAACATTTCAAAAACAATATCAAATGCCACCTAGATTTTCTTCTTGCCAAAATCGGTCTTTATTGCTCTTATATGTAAAAATTATGGTTTTATATGTAACTTGTACATAATAGCCCAAAAAAGCTTTGTTGTTCATTTTTATTTAATTTTAATATAAATTTATTTCAAAACTTGAACTTAATTTAATTATTACTTAAACTTGAACTTAAATTTCAAAATAAATTTTATTGAAATTAAGTAAAAATAACTAGCAATGCTCTTTTTGGACTAATACGTGAAAGTGACGTACAAAAAACTGTCCAAAATTTAGTGAACAAGGGCAAAAATGACTAAATGTACTAAAAATTATCTGTATATTGCCAAGGAAAAATTTTCAAGTATTAAATTTATTAAATTCAAAATTTAGAGCTTGTCATACAAAATACTCTTTTTCAAAGACACATTATCTAATTTTTATTTTAGAAGAAATAATCTGTTTCAGTATTGAATTTTTTTTAAATATAAGACAAAATTTTGGATAAAAAACAAAATTTTTATTCTTCAAGGGCTAAAATGATAATTATGTTATCATAAAACTTACAAAATTGGTAATTTTGTATGGATATCCCTGACTTTTTTGAATTTGATAATTTAGTACTTTTTTTTTTTTTGTAATCAACTCCCTAAAATAATAATTTTTTCATTGTTAATCCTTTTTTTTTTCTCACATGCATTAAATGTTGGATAGTTTTTTTACACATGATTTGTCATTTTTATTTAATTTTAACATAAATTTATTTTAAAAATTAGGTTCAAAGTAACAATTGAATTAGATTTAAGTTTTCAAATAAATTTATATTGATACTAATAAAATAAAACTAGTAATTAATACTACTTTTGAGTTATCACGTGTAATTTACATTCAAAAAACAATCCAAATTTTAATGAATATGAGTGAAAAGACTAACAATGCCAAGAATTATAAGTTAAGGGATTGATAGGCAAATAAAAAAATTCAAAAACTACATTATTAAATTAAAGAAGTTCAGAGTACTAAAAATTATTGTCATGATAGACAGTTTCTTAACGATAACAACCAAAAAAAAAAAAACTATTGCTTTATGCTTGGGATTACGGGGGTCCATTTGAGGATATTTAGAGAAAGTGTTTTGGACGTTGGAAGTCAGTTGACTTACAAAAATATGTGTTTGATAAAAAGGAACTATGTATTTGGCCTAAAATTAGATTATGTGAGTGTATTACCTCCTTATACACTAGAGGTACAGAGTGAAGAAATGTAAACACATGAAATGTGTAATATAATCTTATTTCTTTTTTCTCGCAATTCTAAAAATCATCTCATTAACTTAAAATGATAAAATTATTAACTTTTAAACTTCGATTTTTTATAAAGTGAGGAAAAACAGTAAAATTGGAGTAAAAAAAACCAAAAAAAAAAATTTTTTTTTTTTGAAAAACACTTTCCTAAAAGTCTCCCAAACACCCCCTTGATTTCTGCTATCGCCTTGTCGGTCAAGCCTATATCCACAAGAAAGCGGCATGGTAGGGCCATAAGTTGTTTGGAAAACAGGCTTCAACGTAAAAAATTCCACTCACGTAACTCCTCATGCATAAAAGTCTCGTGTTATTAATTCGAAGGTATGTTATCCCCCATTAATGTAATTTGCATAGACCAGCTATAGGGCTCTTTCAACCGTTCACAATAGCCAGGACCATACAGAGAGAGAGAGAGAGAGAGAGAAGAGAGAGATGGGAAAAATAAAAATAAAAAGGAAAAACAATTCTCGTTGGCTTATGTTTAAACATCATAAACACATAAACTAGTTGTTTTAGTTGCTGCCTTGCCTCGTGGAACTTACGAGAGGAGTTGAACAAATAAGAGCTGCTCATGCATGCTATCTGTCGCAGTCCTTCGTTTCCCCTTTTGAAACCCACGCTTACTCCGCTTCTACTACAACTCGCACATCGAAATTCAATACTAAACTTTGCTCTCTCTCTTTTTAATTTTTAAGAACTCGTTCGGAGGTAAATTTAAATCTATTTTACATGAGTTATTATAATATTTTTAATTATTTTTTTTAATTTTTATTAATTAACTTTTATTATTTTGGTCCATTTTAATCCTTACGATATGCATCCTAATTTACCCCTCACACGAATCTTAAATTTTCATTTTACGGTCTAAGGTTCTTGATGGGCTGTGGGTCGCAAATAGAAACAACAACGAAATTGAGCTTACATCATCGTTGAAATTTCTGCTCACGTTTTGTCACCACCATTAGTCTAACATGTACGGTATGATGAACTTTTTGCCATCTCCATCGATAATGGTAACATAATAGCTGTCAGAAGTCCAGGATCGAACGAAAGCGCACTCTGACGCCTACTCTGCGACGGGTGTGTGGTTAAGTAACAAACCTTAGGTTGCGACAGTGTGAATTCTTAAATTGAGGTTGCGTTTGACACGACGGTTTGTAAAAGAATTTTGAAGTTAAAATTGATTGATTTTTTAAATAACTAATTAAAATTTTTATTAATATTAAAAAAAAAACAAAATGATATGAAAAAATTCGGTTTCGACTAGAGCGTTAAACTGACATGAATCACAAATTATTTCACTAATGGTCTGACAACTTAAGTCAATAAGTCAATAAACATCTGACTTAGTATTAGTAAAAATAATTATATTCTTTAGCCCAAGTGAGTGCATGTATCGTAGTATATTTCATTAATTAATTTGGGAACATAAATTAAATGTTCGACAGCCAGCAACTATATAAACAGTAGTGCTTAAGTTTTATGGTATCATTGTCAAAGAATCGTTGGACAGATTTTATAAGCTGTTCTGTCCCGCTCCCATATATCTAAAGAGTAGTGCTTAAGTTTTTATGGTATCGTTGGACAGATTTTATATATATATATATAGTAGTTTATTTCATTAATTAATTTGGGACCACAAATTAAATGTTCAACAGGCAGCCACTGTATAAACAGTAGTGCTTAGGTTTTATGGAATCATAGGAAACGCGTAGAATAAAGTCTGTGAACGCGTATCAAGTGCCTGCACACATGCACGGAAGGAAAGGCCTGGTGGGGCACGTTAAAAACGTTTATATAGATTTTTTTTTTTTTTTTTTATAGTTCTTAAACTTTTTGTTTTTTAAAAATTATTTGTACTCTCATTAATTGTTATTTAAATTTTTAGTTATCTATATTGAAAAAAGACATTTTTGGTACGTATGATAATTAAATTATCATGTAGAAATATAAAAAAAAAAAGAGCTCGTTTGTTTTCAATTTTAGAGATCTTTAAAACCAATTTTTTTTCAAAACTTCACCACTTTTCACTATTTATATCTCCAAAACACTAAAATAAACTCCAAATTTTAAAAGTTTATAATTTTGTGTATACAAATCCAAATGAGATAATTTTTTTTAAATTACATAGAATTTCGAGAGAAACGAAATAATATCTATATTAATTTTTTTCTAAAAAAATTTTTAAATTTTTTTTATTTTTTTCACCCCAAACAGTTTTTTCTCCCAAACACATTTTCCAAAACAACTTTTTCCTAATCCAAAAATAATATCTCCAACCTCTTCCCCCAAACAACCCCTAAGAATTCATCGAAAGTAATTGTAATGTCTTGTTTATTCAATAAAAATTTTATTACGAAAAAGTGTTAGAAATTTTGCTTGGTTTTAATGTTATTAATATGTAATTTTTATCTTTAGTTGTGCCTCCCACTAAACTTAAAGTCTAACACTGTCCCTGCTTGTATGGTTTTGCCTAGGTCAAGGAGGCAAATGCGTTGGATTTTTGTTAGCATGTCTTTAGCACATAAGCTAGAATTGAGTTTTTGCATTGGAATTGTTTATTTTTTTTTTTCAAATTTTACTATTCTAATATCTAAAATAAAGATTTCAGTTTTTCTGCTATACAAGCCCCTTAATTAATGGCTACTTGACTTTATTTATGTTTTTTATTTTTTTTAAATTCCCTTTGTAATAAATTACTTTGAATTTAAAAGTAAGATTGCATTGTTTTGTTTATATTTTTCATTTTACTAGGGTAACATTTAACCGACAGTGATAGATTTGATTTGTTCCCTTTTAATCTTCCGCATTGGTTTTTTGAGTCATTTGTTCAATCTTAGAGATGCACTCGGAGTTTCGTTTAACTACTACCCATGAGTTTTCTTCCCCAACAAGTTTAAAAAAATCTATAAGCTATATTTAAAAGCATCAATGTGTTTTTTAGTTCATGTTATCCCTTAATATTTATAATTTTATCTGACAGTTAAAAATGATAATATTTTATAATATTTTGTATCAACAACACAATATAGGTTTGGCTAGACTTTTAAATATATCTATATTTAGCTTTTCTCCTATGCGAGTCCTTAATTAATGGCCATTTGACTTTAGTTATGTTTTTTATTTTTTTTAAATTCCTTTTGCAATAAATTACGTTGAATTTAAAATGTGCTTTCTTCTTGTCCGATAGCTCTTGTAGACTGTCTGCAGCTTGGTTGCGGCGGCATTCAGCTCGTTCCAACAAGTGTTCTTCTCCAACAAGTTTAAAATGTGCTTTCTTGAAAGTAACCAATGCTCTCGATTCCTTTCTACAGGGAATTTTAACCCACGGAAGATGTTTTATTCTTTTTTTAATTATTATTTTTTGAATACTCTGCTAAATCCTTAACCTCCTTACCATCTGTTTTTTTTTTACTATTATTATCATCCATTGAGTTAGCCCTAGAGGAGTAACTCATCAATGAAGGTTGAATCACGTTTGGACTACTATCTAACTACTGTTTTTGAGTGCTATTCAAAAGTTTTTTTTTTTTTTTTTTACAATATTCACAAATTCCACTGAAATGTGTATTAGCAAATATGACTTAATTGGATGCTATATCTAAACACTATTAATGGAATTCAAACACTCCACTCCAAATTAAAAAAAAAAAAAAGGAAGAAGAAGTCAATTGGATGCTTCAACTTCATCAAACTTCCTCGTGGTCTTTTCCATTCAAGTCGAGCAGAAAAACATTACTACGTTAGAATTTCAAACCACATGGTGTGATATACAGGAACAAGTTTTTCCAACAACCTGCGCCGTTTTTTCTGCAGTTTTGTCTTATTTAATGCGTCTTTGAAAGTATCATGATTACTAAGTTGAGATATATCTTCTCCTTTATTTCTTTGTTGTCTTTCTCAAGTTTGTGTCGTCTATAAATAAGGGACACAAAGTATAAGGATCTGAATAACAACTCAACCAAGTACTCATCTTATGTTACATGCAGCTCAGAAACTTTAATCTCATTGTGTTACTGTACTTCTCGTTATGCTCTTGTTTTCGTTGTTAATTATTCATAATTAGCAATGTCTTTGCATGGCTTAAACTTATCGAACCCGAAATGAGAAACTCGTATGCAACTTCTGGTTCATATATTTGTCCGCAGATTGCAGGATTTCTTACAGCACGAAAATGGTGACCGTGAGATCCATCAACTTAAAGTCCACCAAAAAGGAGGGATTCGAGGAAATTGAAAAGATTGAGAGTGACAAATGTGATGATCAGATTATCAATGAGAAACCTACAAAATCAGTGCGAAGGAGAATAGCCGTTCGAAGTCTAGCGGTCAACACAACTGTTTCATTCAATAAAGTCCTGGAGTGTGAGAACACTAAGCAAGTTGTGGCCGGAACTGCGAAGTGGTTTTCTCCAAGACCCGCAAGTGAGCTGAATGCCGCCGCAACAAAGCTGCAGAAATTTTACAAGAGCTATCGGACAAGAAGAAACCATGCGGATTGTGCTGTTGTTGTCCAGGAGCTATGGTAATTTGTGCTTTAATTATGTGATCAATTTTCATATCTCTTGTTTTGTACGTAAATATTCCTCCTTCCATCCCTCCAACGTTAGATTTTGAAAATGAGAGGCGTAGCGTGGCATTTTACATGACACTGAATAAATCTTGTGTTATGCTTTTTTTTTTTTTTGTGCTCTAATATATTACGTTGGATGTATGATCATAGCAAAGACAATTTGGAGTTTCTTTTTAACGTTGTTAATTTGATTTGGTGAAGGTGGAAGGCATTGGAATTTGCTGCCCTTAGAAGGAGTCCTGTCTCATTCTTTGATTCTGATAAGTCGGAAACTGCAGTTTCTAGGTGGGCAAGGGCAAGGAAAATGGCTGCCAAGGTGATATATCTTTTTTGTAAAATTTTGACGTGGTTCACTTTTGAAAATTTTCTAGCCAAAAAAGTTCGTTTTGGTTTCACCTTTGTCCACTTTTAGAGCAACATCATGACACTTATAAAGGTTTTCGACAGAATTTTGTTTTCTTGTTTGTCTGTTAACTGGATCAGTATGGATGACTTATCAAATTTTGCAAGGTCTTCTAACTAAGAATAGGAGAGGAAAATAAAATGATTTCTATTTTATTTTTTTGTAGGTTGGAAAAGGCTTATCGAAGTATGAGAAGGCTCAGAAACTAGCTCCAAGACACTGGCTTGAAGCTGTAAGACCACATTTCATCACAAGTCTATATCTTTTCGCTAATAAAATTTAGAGTACTGTTACGAACAACTGGTCCGATTATGCAATACACAGAAATTAAGCTATGATATGTGACAATATGACTTTAAAAAGTCATTACCTGTATATAACAAATGCTTCGCTACATCCCGACTCCATGTAGGATCAATTCTAGCCTTTGCCAAATTCTTGTTGCACCTTAATGTTAAAGGATGATAAAGAACTCTCAGCCTTTAACATTTCTGTACAGATTGATCCTCGGCATCGTTATGGACACAATCTGCAGAAGTACTATGAGGTCTGGTTCGATAGCGAAAGCTTCCAACCTTTCTTCTATTGGTACATCCCACACAGAAACCAATTTTTCTTAAATATCATTGTTTCCTTCACTTTCCGTCTCTTGGCAAATAATTCCTAGTTTATCCTTTCACGTAAAAACGTGAAGGTTGGATGTTGGAGATGGAAAAGAAATATATCTCGAGAAATGTCCAAGGGCTGATCTACAACGCCAATGCATTACATACCTTGGACCAGTAAGTATAATTTTTTCTCTTCGCAATTATTAAACGACTACATATTAATGTCGTTATTATCGACATTAAAATCAAAATTAAGTAAATTTTATGCCTAAACAATGGTACAAAATTAAAACACAATATTTTTAAAATTGCAGGTAGAGAGGGAAGCATATGAGGTGATTGCGGTGAAGGGGAAGCTTCTATACAAACAAAGTGAAGTTCCTGTGGAGACTGCTGAGGGGACAAAGTGGATCTTTGTGCTAAGCACATCTCGGAGATTGTACGTCGCGGAGAAGAAGAAAGGCCTTTTCCAACATTCGAGCTTTCTAGCAGGAGGTGCCGCCATTTCAGCAGGAAGATTGGTTGCCCACAATGGCGTTCTTGAGGTATAAATGCTCAAGTACTTGTCTAAGCTAATTCCTTGGAACACCAAACTTTAACAACTTTTTAATATCCCCATCTCTCTCATTCTTTTTTGTGTTCATTACTTGAATCTTGTTAAGGCTATCTGGCCATATAGTGGTCATTACCGCCCAACGGAGGAGAACTTCATGGATTTCACGAGCTTCTTAAAGGAACTTCACGTGGACCTAACAAATGTAAAGGTAAAAACATTTTTTTTTTAAATTTTCTTTCACATTAGATGTAATTGTTATTTTAACTGTTAAATTAACTTTTCAACGATATGATTTATGAGTGAAAGTAATTTTGTATTGCACCATATATTAGACCATCGAAAAGCCAATCCAAACCAAGAAGACCTATTCATAGGATAAAAATACAGTTATTATCGTAAGGTTTTTCATGTGCTGCAGAAATGTCCTATGGATGATGACATTCCACCTAGCAATAAAAAGCTGAATTCAGGATATATATGCGGAAGTACAAGTCTTGGGGCAGTTTCTTCCTCCATTGCTGAGGCAACAAATAACCAAAATGGTCATGCTATAGACAGTCCAAAACACAATGAAACTTCCATAGTGGAAACAGCAAAACTTCAAGTGGGCAAGTGTTTGTCTTCGTCCAAATTGACCTGTGGAGCCGGTCCTTGCATCAGCTGTGTGAGAGAGTACTCCACACGGCTCCAGTTTCAGGCACTTGAACTGGTCAAGCTATCCCCAAGGCTCGCCTAGGCCCAGGCCAAATATCCGATCTCTAGCCCAGGCTTTCACACCTTTGGGCTTCCAATCGCGTGATTAGATGCCTCTGGGTCCACACAGCAATTACTAACGAAATAATTACAAAAAATGTCTATATTTAGGATCGATTTTAAAATATGTTTGTCTATTATAATATTATGTAAATGGCCGTTTTTTCTTACCTCAACTCCGGGATGTCTTTTTTCCGGGTTGTGTAGGTTAATACCATGGAGAATTTCTGACATTAAAGTTTAAGATCCCATTTGGAGTAAGTTTTTGAGACATCTAAAACTATTTTTTTTTTAATTTCATCACTTTTTACTATTTATATATTCAAAGCGCTACTGTAAACTTCAAATTTTAAAAGTTCATAATTTTGTATATACAAATCCAAATGAGATAATTTTTTCTTAAATTACATAAAATTTCGAGAGGAACGAAATAATATCCATATTGATATTTTTTTTCTAAAAAGATTTTTAAATTTTTTTTATTTTTTCACTTCAAACAATTTTTTCTCCCAAACACATTTTCCAAAACAACTTTTTCCAACCCAAAAATAATGTTTCCAAGCATCTCTCCCTAAGTTTTTATTTAGATAAGAGAGCTATTTTCAGAGAAGGAAATTTTTCTTATTTTAGATAAGAAGTCTTTTCATTTTTGAAAATTGAGATGATGTTTAAATATGTAATAAATTTTTCTTTTTTAAAAAGGAAAAGTTGTTTAAAATAAGAAGTAATAATATTAGAAAATATGTATTAGGAGAAGATAGGAAAAGATTTTTTTTTCTTTTTCTAAAATTTTACTGTAAAAAACCTGTTTAAAAAAATTTTCTTTTCTTTTTCAAAATAAAAAAATAATGGAAAAATACTCAACAAACTCTTTTTTACAAAAAAAAAAAATTCACTTTCCAAAAGTAGAGATGTCATCCAAACATAGGCTATCTTTGGTTTAAGAAAACAAAAACATCTTTAGAATAAAATAATATTATATTGTGCTTCTCTATAACGTTTCTTTGCATTTTTAAAATCCAAAACAGTGTCATAATGTATGAGAAGAATTTGGATTATAGATTTAAATTAATAATTTAAATACTAAATCCAATTAGCAAAAAAATACAAATACAAATTAAATAGATGCAGGGAGTTGTTGGGGCCACCACCACAATGTATTTAACATTTCATCACTAAGGGTCGGATAATATATTAATTATATTCATATTGCATTTAAATATAAGCTCCATTTAGGGTATTAGTTTTACCTTCTCTAAAACATATTTTTCCAACATATCATCACTTTTCACTATTTATATCTTCAAAACGCTATAATAAATTTTAAACTTTAAAAGTCTATAACTTTGTATATATAAGTCTAAATGAAATGATTTTTTTTAAATTACATAGAATTTCGAGATATATTGATATTTTAAAAAAAATTTATTTTTTATTTTTTCACCCTAAACAGCTTTTTCTCCTAAACATATTTTCCAAAACAACTTTTTTCTAACAAAAAAAAAGTCTCTAATCATCCCTCCCAAACCAGCCCATAATATGTATTTGGGTGAAAATTATTTGCATTGTATTCAAATGCTGTTTGGATGAAAAATATTTAAATTATATTTAAATATTGAATATATGATATAATTGATATTTAAATATAATATTTTTACATTTAAGTGAAAAAAATATAATGCAACTTCCAAATGCCCCCTAATTTTAGTACCTTCTTTCCATTGAACATTTGTAACCGTATGGATGAAACTTCTCAAAACAAAATGCAGTAGAACAGTATTCTTGCTAAATCCAAGCCCGCAGATGACTTCGTTCTTTACAAACAGAAAGTAACAGAACCAAAAAAAAAAACCAAAGAAGCAAACAAAACAAAAATACAAAGAGGCTAACACTTATGATTAAGATTAGGATTATTTATCCTATCAAATGTTTGGTGGCAAAAAATAAAAAATAAAAAACCAAACAAAGAGACAAAGCAAAACAAAAATTCGAAGAAGCTAATACTTAGGATTAGGTTTAGGATTGTTTATCCTAGTCCAATGTTTGAACTATTTATCATCAAAAATAATCCCATAGACATAAGATTAGAATTCCCTCACAAAACCATGGGTTTGATAATCCCATGCTTTGGACTAGGGGTGGCAATATTCCCTGTAGGGATGGGGCTCCACAAAAATCCACCCTAAAAAAACGGGGATAAGGACCGGGATGAAATTTGATCCCTGAAAATTGGTGAGATAGGGACAGGAAAAGCACTCTCTGCCCTGATATATATGTGATCTATACATTTATAAATACATATACATATTTCTAAATTATAAATAATTATATTTAAAAATTATTAGTTTTTTGTTAAAAAGAAAAGCATACTTTCTAATAAATACCTAAGGAGGTAGTCAATATGCAATTGTTTTATGTATAAATAAAGCATGTAATTATTATTTTTAATTAAAATGAGGATCAATTGTTCTTTTTTTAAATGTATAATTAAAATAGATAAGAAATAGAATGGGTATGGGGGAAGTCCCCCAATAGGATTTCTCGTCCCCGTCCCCATGTCAATTTAGATGGGGATAAGGATGGTTTTAGGGGTGGGGATAAGGATGGGAAAGCATTCTCTGACCCCACCCCACCCTACATCGTTACCATCCCTATTCAAGATTAGAAAAACAAAAATACAACTTATTATCCCACCACAGCTGCCATTGTCCACCAACAACAACCCACCATCCAACTCTCCGTCGTCACCGTGGTCCCTCCCACCTAACTACTTGCTGCTAGTCACTCGCCACTTGACACTCACTTTCAAACCTTATCATTACCCCCATGCTCACCAAATCTCAAATGAACTCCATCAATTGCTAGAGATTCGATCGTCAAATAGAGGGAGAGAGAGAGCGAGACGGGGAAAGAAAGATGAGCATAAGAAAGAGAGCTTCGATCTTTGGTGTAAGCTTTAATCGAATCCAGCCATTTAGATGTCGATGTTAGATCTGTAAAATCATTCTCTTCCTTGTGATCTCCAGCATGTCAAGACGAAGAAGCGAAGAAGAGGCCGAACTCATTGAAGCTTATTCGACAAGGCCAAGTCGAATGCCAGAGCTCAGTCGATGGCCACCCTCAGCCCCAGATCTTGTTGATTGTAGCCTCCTAAGCTTGTTCTCTGTTCGTCGCCACCTTTCTCGTGCTCCACCCATTAAGCCAAGCCTCCCTTTACCCCACTGGCAACTTCCACCCTCAGCTGTGCATCAGAAAAGAAAAGAGCAGCTTCCAAAAAAAAAAGAAGAAAAGAAAAGAAAAGAAAAAAGATTTTTTTATTTTTAAAATTCTTTTTTAGTTAGCATAATCAACTAACGTATCAAACATAAAATTGAATTATGCTTAATCCTATCTAATCTGAGCCTTCGTTTGTTTCTAGCATTGTTCAAATACAATATAATTTTTATCCAAATACAAAAGTATTATATTCAAATACCAATAGCATCACATTTTAAATCAAATACAATCCCTATTTATTATTTTACTTTTTATATTATTTTTATTAATTATATCACATACTCTCTTTTTCTCTCATTTTTTTCTTTCTACTTTTACCTATCACATCACATATTAATTATTTAAATACAATTCAAATAATTTTTATTTAAATACACGTTATATTCAAATATAATAGAAATATTTTTTATCTAAGTATAAATTACACTTAATAGATTATATTTAAATATAATATAAATATAATATATTTACAAATGAAACCTCATAATCCTATTTAATCTAACACGTCAAACATTGCGTAAGAAAAAGATGGAGCGGTTTAAATTGTACTAATAAGAGCCGATGTATCCGTTAGAGGTCGCTTTATATTTAAATCTCTTTTGTTTAGACTTTTATTATTTTATATTTTTCTCTTTTCGAAATTCAAAATCCAAACGTCTCCCTCTTCCACTCCTAGTACTCCTAGACTTGTAGCTCAAATTCCAACATCAGCATTTTTTTTTTACCTTAACTAAACAAACGCGCTTCTATTTTTCAGTTATCAGACCAGAATTCTCTCTTCTTTCTTGTTTGAATTCTATTTCCAGAAGATTCCAAAAACTCTGCTTCTCTTTTGTTTCTTTCACCCAAAAAAAAAAAAACAAAAAAAGCTTCAAAACTTCAAGTTAACTTTACTCTTTTGAAGTTTTGAGCTCATGGGTGCTTCAGGAAAATGGCTAAAATCGCTTATAACTCTCAAAAAAACTCCCTCAGACGACCAAGTGAGCACGCGTTTCTCTTCCTCTGTTGTTCTTTTTTTTTTAATGTTTTACTTGATTCTGATTTTTTTTTTTGGAGGAGAAGCTTGGTGAAAACAAGGGAAAGAAGAAATGGAAGTTGTGGAGGAGCGCATCGGAAGGGTTTGGATCGTCTGGGAAGAGAAGCAACCAGACGGAATCAGAACCGTCTGTTGCTTCCTTAGTCGCTGATGGGGCTTTCGCTGCCGCCATGGCAGCTGTAGCTCGAGCTCAGCCTAAAGATTTCGTGGCGGTTAAGAAAGAGTGGGCTGCTATTCGGATCCAGGCCGTTTTTCGGGGCTTTCTGGTATGTTTTTTTTTTTTTTTTGTCCCCCTCTCTGTTTCTCTCTAGCTTAGAATATTTGTTTTCCCAATTTCTAGTATGATTTTTTTTTAATTTGTGAAATTAAATTAAAAAACTGCTCTCTGTTTTTTTTTTTTTTTTGAATTGTGGGTGGTGGGGAATTAGTTTAGATCTCAATAGTGAGGAATTATTGCTAAATTAAGTTAAAAGCACAATAAAGTGATGAGATGATATTTTGACCATGCAGATAGATCTGAAAAGTTACCTCAATTTAGCATTGCCGAAGAACTTTAGCTTAAATGATTAATTGAAATTGATTATTTAGGTCATTAGAATCACATACAAAAGAAATTCACAATTCTTATTTTTTATGTTTTGTAAAATTTCTTTGTAATTTAATCAAGAAAATTGTGAAATTAAACTAGTTAAGTTCATTTGGAAGATTGGTACTGAACAATCTTAACGAAATTGTTATCACATAATTCAATTTCACCTTTTTTTTTTTTTTTTTTTTGGACAACATGAAAAAGTTTTGATGCGTTCTCTCTATCTTATACTTGTGTTCATGTTTGTAATCCATGTACATGTAACAATCTTTTTAAGGCAAGAAGGGCGTTGAGGGCTTTGAGAGCAGTGGTAAGGATTCAAGCCATATTTCGCGGTCGCCAGGTGCGAAAGCAAGCCGCTGTTACTCTGAGGTGCATGCAGGCACTTGTTCGGGTTCAAGCTCGAGTACGAGCACGGTCTGCCAGGGTCTCACCAGAAGGCCAGGCTGCCAAGAAGCTGGGGGACCAACAATGCTACACTTTGGATCCCATCAAGCAAGCTGAGGTGTGTCTGTTTTTCAGAATTTCTTGATACAGCATCTTGAAATCTCCAATGTTTTGAGCAAGAAATGATCTTTGTTTTGTTTCCGCAATTTTCATCAGCGAGGGTGGTGTGATAGTCCTGGAACTGTAAGTGACGTTAGAGTGAAGCTACATAATCGGCAGAGAGGAGCAATCAAAAGGGAGAGAGCAATTGCGTACTCTCAATCTCAGCAGGTAATTTGATTCGTAGAAAAGAAGGTGGGTTATGGCCATCGGTTCTTTCGGCTAGAGATTGACCTAATAATCTTGTTTTCTTTCTTTCAGAGATTGAGACCGAATGCCAGTCCATATGCGAGGACAAGCCAGACCGTGAAGCTTGTTAAGCAAGAGAAGCTAGTTAACAACAGTTCGGAATTGAGCTGGTTGGATCGCTGGATGGCGTCCAAACCGTGGGAAAACAGGCTGATGGAAGAGATCACACCTGAAATGACTCCCTTCTCCAAGAAAAGCGAAGATACTTCGTGTTCTTCTGGACAAGATTCTGTGGAAGTGAGAAGAAACAATGTCACAACCAGGATTTCAGCCAGACCGCTTATGGAAAATCAACTAACTCGCTCGTCTTCTGCCCCAGGTTCCGAGTCTCCTTATGATGAGACCTCAGCATCAACTTCCTCGTCATCTGCCTCTCCAAGTCTGATGTTTAGCAACGGTGTCAAGGTGGAGAAAGGGGAGGAAACCAATCTGCGTAAATTGAGCTACATGAATCTCACAGCATCGACCAAAGCGAAGCAAAGAGCTTCCAGGTTTTCATCTCCTATCACGCAGAGGAAGTGCATGGAAGAGTTTCCGTCCCATTACAGGTCAATGGCATTTTCTAATGGTGACACAAGAAGCTGCGCTGGTTCCAACCCTTCGGTTAATCTGAGCAAAGATCTGAACCCTCTGTTGTCGACCAGCAGATTCAACGGTGTGAGATCCAGAAGACAGTAAGGAGATCAAGTGTGCTCACAGTTACTCGCGTAGCCGAATTTGTGTATTCGTTTTTTGAGTCCAACAGCTTGTTGTCGTATTATGTGTTTGATGTTGTTCGAATTCATACTTACTTGCATTTGCGTGCATAGGTTTACTGCTGAACTGAAACAAAAACAGTTTCAGAAAATCAGTTGTCACATACATGTAGATTGATAGAAGTATAATGCATTTGGAGTGAGAGTGGTTTATAGACTAAAATTAACATGTGCATTACTTTACATGTTTGAAATGAAATTGTTTCTTTTATTTAATGTTTTCCTTGTGGTGAAAACTTGAAAGGCCTTCTTAGTTCTTATGACACGAAATTGGTCTTGAGATGGGGCTTGTCTTCCACTAAAGACATGGCCACATACTAATTTGTTGTTTTATTTACGTACATCTATAAGAAAAGACTTTATTTTTGAAATTGGGTAGATTTTGGTTTAATTGTAAGGGCACGGCTATTGGCCCCTGTTTTAAACCACCCACCCACTAAATTTCAAATATCAATTAATAATCGTCACACATTAGTATTTTAAAGAAGTTCCTAGAATGAAATTCTAATTTTTATCCTTTTTTTTACCCACTCCTAATACCCTCTATTTTTTTAAAACAACATCATTTTTGTTTTAATCAGTTTGGTTCCTCCTCTTCTTCTTCTTTTTCTTCAAAATTAGACTTAGTAAGATTGGTAGTGAAATAATGTTTTTTAATAATTAAAATCTTGACATTTGACAAAATTATTCTTGATTTATCTTCAAAAGATAAGTTAAAAAGTAAAAACTTTATATGAGCTTTTATCCCTAAGAGTTTCTGATTTCAAACAAATTAATCATCTTGCTTTTCATATATGGAGTTATAGGTAGAATAATAATAATAATAATAATAATAATAATAAGTAGTATACTATATGAGTAAAATATGGATTTCTAAAAAAGGAAAAAAAAAAAACGGAAGATTTCATATATACAGGTTGACGTTGAATCGTCATGCAACAACAACAATATTAATGACAATAATAATTAAAGGGTAACAAGTGGTGGGCGAAAAAAGTGATAAAATTCAAACTTTAATGTAGGGAATTTTATTGAAATATTAAGAGGAGGGGTGGTAAAAAGTAATAATATATCCTTAAATTAAATGGTGGGTGGTTTAAGAAAGGAAAAAGTAGACTGAAGGCGTTAATGAACATCTCTATTGTAAAAGATTTTTTTAAAAAAATACATATAAAAAACACTATTACACTTTCACAATAAATTAAATAATGTTCAATAAAGAAATTAAAAAAAAAAAAAGGAAACAGCACTTACAAAAGGAAGCAAATTAAAGAAATCATAAAATACCTGTTTTGAGAAGAAAATAACATGAACGTATTACTTTTCTTTTCTTTTGAATTTGTTAATCCTGAATATTTTCAGATATTTGTAATTAGAAAATTTTAATAAATATAAATATCTATTTTAAGTTTATTTGGAAAGAATGATACCATTCATTTTAGAGATTATTAAAAATATATATATATAAAAGCATATTTTGTTTGTGTGTTAAATATAAATCCTGGGTTAGTACATGGTCAGTTTTAACTAAATAATGATAAAAATGACCCGTAAACGAAAAAGTACTAAAAAAGCCTGCTAAAAAATAAATTAAAATATAGGGGAAAAATCATTATCATAGATTTTTTTTAAGGGATGAGTTGTCTTGAGATTTTTTTTTTTTTAATTCGTCTCCAAGATGATTCAATGCTCAATTTTAAATAATGATAAAAATTCCCTTTAGAGAAAATAAAAATAAAAAATCAATAAAAATACAACGAAAATCTAAAAAAGTTGAATAATATTCATGTATCTTTAAAAGGTGATGAGTAGGGGATGATATATTGAGATTATTTTATTTTTATTTTTATTTTTTTTGCTTTTCTTAATTTTTTAAATATTTATTATTATTATTATTATTAAATGTAATTATATATATTTAATAAAATCCAAAATAAATTAAAATTGCGTACTTTTTGAAAACTCAAATACCTATTATGTTTACATAAATTTCCCTTAAAATAAAAATAATGTTATCTAACTTACTTTTCATTGGCATCTTTTGTGACATAAGGTAAAACACAAATATAAAAGTATTAATGATAGAATTATTAGAATGTGACCAAAACATTGTCATGGAATTGTGCTCATCTATGTGATTTAACATGATTAAGTGTATTGCGCATAATTGTAAATAGATATTTCAATTAGTTATCATCTAGAGGCACATTTGGCGTTAGAGTTTAAAATAGAGTAGCCATTATCAATCATGTTTCTCTTTATACGATATGGGATTCATTTCATATTACTTGTACTTACATATTTTGTATTGATTTTTAAAAAGTTTTGAAGATCTCTTTTGTGTGATTTAAGTAGTTTTTCCAATATATATATTTTCTTTCAGTTTTTCATAATATGTTCACATCTTGCTAGACTTCCTACTACCAATAATGTAGTAAAACAGATTCTAATTACACAACATAGATTCTTGTTAGGAATGACAACCGTGAACATATAATAGGATATCTCAATTTAAAAAAAAAAAAAAAAGAGAGAGAGAGAACAAACTAGAATAATCAAATTAAGAGCAAATAATTGAAGATTGATGCAATACAATTTTTTTTTTTTTCAAAATTCTTTGGGAGAGAAATGATTAAGGATGGAGTTAAAAGGAAATAAAAAGTTATGGGAATAATTGAGTTTTTCTTTTCTTTTCTTTTCTTCTTTGTTTTTCAATTGGACATTTATTGAAAAGAAGATTACAAGATGTTTAAAAGGAAGTATATGCCACTAGATATCACATTCAGAAAAATAAATTGTAAAAGTTAGAAACGGCTATTGAGAAATAATGTCCTTATTATTAGTTATTGTTTTTAGGAAATTTACCAAATTAAGCTACAACCTAATCAGTAGCATTTTTTTTTCTTGTTTTAAATTTAATTAATAGATTAACTTTATAAAGTGATCCATGTATATAATTAGCTAAGGGGTTTCCTAGAATTCTTACAAATAAGGAAGCCTTGGCGTAAGGGACCTTAGACTGCCCTAGTGACCTTATCTTTTGTCACAACCTGATAAGTACTTACATAGAGATCTCTTGAGTTTCAATCAATGAAAAATAGGGACAAACCATCAAACTGGATCAACTTGTAAACAAGAGTTACAGAAGAATTTATCGAAATCTCGGCCAAGCTCCACCGTCGGATATACGGTCACATTAAAGGACATGATGAGTTTTTACAACCAGCGCGAAAATGGCCTCAATATGAAGTAGCAGCTCATTCATATCCATAACAGAAGGCGGCAAAATTGCCATCCGCAATTACATGCTAAACAGCCCAAAAGAAAAAAAAAAAAAAAGGAGGGATTTCAAAAGAAAACGAATCTGTCCAACTTTAGTTTAACATTTAAGAGCTCGGACAGGACTCTAGAGTACTTAGTACCCCACAAAACAGAAAAAACACACACAACTCCAGAACTGTTCCATTCCATCCAATGGCTGGGTTTTCATTTCCTCCACATAAAAGCAGTGAAAAAAAAAAAAGAAAAGAAAAAAACCGAGAACCCCCAGTAATGATTTTTTTTTTTTGCCGGGGTTTTGTTCTGATTCCTGAATTGACTTCCGAAGCTCGACTTTTTTGAAAATGGAATATATACACACACACACACACATAATTAACATGTAAAGAAGAGATATGACCAAAAGATAATATTCCTGGACCAGCCACAAACATTATCACCATCCATAATTGCCCATTAGCCATTTCTTATCAATATCCCTCCTTTTCCCTTTTCCAATGAGTATATTACTGTTTCAATCATGTTAATCAAGGCGTCAGCTAATTACACACTGCTCTTACTCTTTTAAGCAATACTAATCATTAATTAATATCATAGGTTATTCTATTTATATATCCAAGTTCAAATAGCTAGTCATATAGCAGATATACATACATATTTGTGTTACGTATGTTTGCAGCTCATGCAGAAAAGGACAGCTGACTGCCTATACATGATTTGATATCACTGTCATCAGGATCATTTTCATTCAATCTTTAAGCAATGAAATAGAGGATAGTGAAGAGACAAAAGAGGGAGAAAATAGAAAACCAATTTAAAGAGAGAGAGAGAGAGATTTGTTGAAATGGTTATTAAATGAGCCACAAAATGAAAAATTGGTTAAAGGGTCAATTTGCCACAAAACTGATTGGAGGAGGACACGTAGGGATAGGTAAGTACTTAGACATAGTATATCAAATCCGTTAAAAGTTTGACTTCTATCTACTCCATGCCCTACAAAAGGACATTGGGTGACGTGAGAGTATATGCGCTAACAATGGCAAGAAATCAGGATGCCCCCAAAAGCTGTAAAATATAAATATTTTGGATGCCCACAATTATTTGATGGGATAGTACTCATAATATTTTGAATCAAGTGATATTCAAGGACAAAATAAAAGGTGTATGGGAGAGAAAGCAAGCTAGCTCGAGGTTTTTTTTTTTTTTTTTTTCCTCTCTTCAGTTTTGAGTAAATTTGTGAACTTCCTTTCATGAGGGGATTGCCATGAAGAGAAGGAAGGCAACGTGGGGCACTAGTGCTGAGGCCATGGGGTATCTCATGTAAGAGAGCTGCTTTTCTTGCTTTGCTCTCTTCTTTTCCGTGGGCCCATATTCCAATTTTTGTTTTATTACATTATCATAAATAATATAGGTATTTTCTACTGTTGTTCTGGCAAAACCATTCTTTTTTTTTTTGTAACATTGTATTTATTCTATATAAAACACTTATCATTTTAAATGTAACATCATAAAATAATTATCTCATATCATTAACATCAGCGTTACTTTAAATGCTTTTATATATGATTAGAAAAAACAATCTATTATTGATAAATCCTAAATACATATATGCATGTAGGAATGAAAGTTCACTTTTGCTTCTATTACATCAAATGGTAATGGTATACTCATAAGGCTAATATATTTTTATTTCTCCCACATCGGTGACCATGATTGATTCAAGAAAGAAGGTAGAATATTGAAAGTTACTTTAGCTTTTCACTTTTGTTTTTTTGTTTTGATTTTGATTTTTTTTGCTCTTCTGGGGCCATCAGTTAATTAAAGGCTCCTCTCGCGAATATACTCATTTGTGTAAAAGTTGATAGTTTTTTTCCCCGTTTCATTTTACACAACCTAGAGATAACCAAAAGAGGAACTGTTATTGAATAGTGTTTTACTCTTTGCCTAGAACGTATATATGTGACAACATATATATGACATATATTTATATCTTTGTTATATAAATATTATAAATTGAACATAAAATGATCAGTGTCATGAAGAAGGGCAAGAAAATAATGAAGAAAAAAAAAGTATTTCCCATTTTTGTTTTCTAATTTTCCCAAGTAGTATAGAGTAATAAGTTAGATGACAGTCAATGCTTTGCTGTTAAAAAATAAAAAATAAAAAAAGATACAAACATTTGACTTTGTCAATAGATTGAAAGAAAAAAAAAAAAGCTGAAAAAGACCCATACCAAAAATCAATCTCCTCTCTCAATAGAGGACAAACAATTACATAGTCCTCATAATTCTTTCATGTACTTGTTTTTGATTCCTCAAGAAGTTGGAAAAAAACAAAAATCTCTTACAGTTGGTGTCCCTTGGTAGCTGAACAAAAGAAGCAAAAGGGGTCTGTTGCAATTTATTGTTGCACATGCAACAATAAATTAAGAATCTGGGGTTTGGTCCTATTTCTTCCATCGCAAGCATTCTCAGGCTCATATATACACTTTTTTTCCTACTTTAAAAGCAATTAAAAAAAAAAAAAAAAAAAAAGCTAAGCAGTGTATATGTCAATGTGAAGTCCAAGGGTGCTTTAGCAGGCCGCTTCAGGTTTGATCATCACAAGGAAAAAAGCATATTGCTTGAAGATTATTCCACCTTCAATAAAATTTTCATTCACAGAAATATATTTTTTTTTTCATGCCGACATATATATATATTATATAGCTTTATTTCAGGTTCCAATATATTAATATCGGATTTAAAGAGAAGTACTAATTAGTCGATATTGTTACTTTTGACCTTTTATTTCTATGAAACGTTTTTCTCCATGTCGGCTTTGTAGGTATGCAAGCAATAAGAAGTACCTATAACTTAAAAGGTTGAATGAAATGTACATGCATCAAGAAGATGTGATTGATAGTTGATACTATTTTCATATTATCAAATCAATATTTTGTTCAGAATCCAAAAGGAGATTAGATATGTATCCTATGACTAGCATAGTTACTCCCAAGTGGTGGTTCAGAAGATTAGAAATCTGATCAAGTTTGAGTTATATAGAAAGGTTTTGATATTATTTTTAAGTTATCAAATAAATGACTCAATCCAAATATTACTTAATATATGAAATTCCTATAATTATATTCAGATAAAAGCGATAGTTACGATTATTCATCTCCCCACATTTTAATTCATCAAAAGAGTTAAAAGTACTATAATATATATACATATATATATATATATTTATAGTATCTCTCAAAGATGATCACCAATAGCAAAAAAAAAAAAAAAAATTGATCTAAGTTGTAGATACCTAACTATAGGTTGAAGATACTATAATTAAAGAAAAGAAAAGACTTGGAGTCTTGACCAACAAAATGTTTGGTCACTAAAGATTTAATAGCTTATATTAGTAGATAATACTTCAATCTATGCAGAAGTTAATGATCATAGGATTCTAGATATTAATATATTAATATTCACTAAGCGTTAGTTAATATGCCCTTAATGATATATGTATATATTTTTATATACATGTGTGTGTGTGTGTGTGTGTGTGTGTGTATGCTCGTCCCAAAAGCATCCAACAATATCAGACAAAAAGCTCAATCAATCACTGCCATATATACGTTAACATGAGGAATCGTTTGATAAACAGAATGTAAAAGCCTACTTTTTTGGCTGTTTTCATACTTTTAACAAATTAAACTAAACGTAAACTCAAAGCATTGATCTGAAAAGATAAGTTTCCACTTTTCCCCATTACCAGCTTTCAATTAAAAAAAAATCTTAACTTTTTGTCCAGTATTATTCCCTCTTCGTCAAACACGTTTATAATGACCTTCCTAATTGAAGTTTTTACTGTATATATCTTGTGCTTGTAATCATTATTACTCGTATGTTTATTAATTATAGTTAATTAGTATCCTCTAATCATGATATTAACTTATTAATAACACCAGTCATAGTACTTTCGAATTTCTCCTCTCCTAACTTGCAACCTTTAATTTTGTCTGGTTCAAATTGGAAGTCCACCACACACTGAATTGCCAAGCTTTTATATATAATCATTAGATTCTATATATATTGAAACATTATATAAAAAACTAAGTGAAATTTTTTGACTCCAGGGAAATTGTATCCCGGGAATCTTGCTAAAATCATCACAGAAGGTCCCAAGTTTTTTTCACTTGGCCAATTGTTATTCAGATCAAATTGAACTTTTTGGAGACAAGAAGAAAGGAAAATCGGAACTGAAATGAAGGTCATGTGGTGAAACCCAATGCCAAAGGGGGTGTAACAAAAAAAGAAAGATGGTAGCTATAGCTTAGCTAGAGATCATTATATGAATCATGATCAAAGTTCTCTAAAAATTTTTCTCTCAAAAGACTTTTTTAGAGATATATACAAATCTATATAGATATACTTTTTGCGTCTACGTTTTTTGGGGAAAGAAATATTTGCATGGGGACCCCTTGGACTGATCTGATTGCATGTATGGCCCTTCGTCAAATCTAAATAAACAATCAAGCCCCACCAAAGTAAACCCTACTGAAGAAAGATTCTATGGAGCTACATTTGCTTTTAGAAAAAGAAGATCAAAGATTTTATAGAGGAGCGCAGCTCTCATCAACTCCATCATCACTCTATATGTTAATACGCCTGTGCATTTATGTATATGTATCTGTGTATATATATATATATAAATATATATAACCTTCAACGAATTGCTTCAAAAGTGGTTTAAGGAGAAAAGAGATAGTATTTAGCGATATAAAATATATTGGATTAAGGAAACTTCTGTTATAGAAACTGCCCTTTTGTGCTATTGATAAAGGACTTCTGTTTTAACTATTGGATTCGTTGTTTAACAGTTTAATCTGTGAATGTACGTGTTAAAAATTTGTAGTGTGACTATTGGCATCTATACACACAGTTAACAGTTAAAAAAAAAATGGCTATTATTTTAGAAACTCTTTTTGGAATAATACTTGATGAAAGTTATAGGTTTCATTTCAAATTATATCACAAAGGCAAAAGAAAAGAATCCCAATTGTTGCTAATGATCATGTTGACATGGGATTTCATCCGTTGGATGAGCTGATCATTACATTCAATTCATTGCTCTCTAGAATCCTTGTACATAAGTCAAAGGGAGCTAATTATAGAACCATAGATGCTGATGGCATCATTTCATCCAACAGCTGTTTGGGTTGATCTTTGTGGTAAGATTAGTCCAAAGTGGGACTCCGTAAAGGACCCACAAGCTGCATGTTTAACACGTGTACGGTCAGGATATACTTTAAGCCAATCTATAGGTCTCATACAGCAAATTTTATTCAGCCCTTCCCCACTCCCATATTGGTAGTACTACTGCTCCCCACATTAAATTCATCACCTCAGTTCTGTACTCACCCACAGGATCCGTATCCATCTTCTCCATTCTCTCTCTCTCTCTCTCTCTCTCTCTTCCAGCTTTTCTTTTTCACATTTTTCTCATAAAATAACTTTTTTCAAGGTCACTAGAGCTACAGAGAACCACTTTTCTGCACTATATTATATTAATATATAATTTTTCTTTCTCCTATTCCATCATTTTGATCAACGTTATATATATGCCGAAACTGCAAGTTTATTTTGCCACTGGCTGATCATCAACTCCTGATCATATATATATAATTCTAGAGAGAGGGGGAGAGATAGACATATATACATCTATATATATATATAGAGAGAGAGAGAGAGAGATCACACATGGGACACCACTCGTGTTGCAACAAACAGAAGGTGAAGAGAGGGCTATGGTCACCGGAGGAAGATGAGAAACTCATCAACTACATCTCAACCTACGGCCATGGCTGTTGGAGCTCTGTTCCAAAACTTGCAGGTACCATATACATATATATATGTATATATATATTTACACACACACAGCTTTCATAATTCCAATAATATTTTTTGAGTTTCTTGGAGCCATTACAAAGTTCTTATCTTTATTTGGGCCATATAATTATAAAATGCAGGCCTACAAAGATGTGGAAAGAGTTGCAGACTCAGATGGATAAACTATCTTAGACCTGACCTTAAACGTGGAAGTTTCTCTCCGCAAGAAGCTGCTCTCATCATTGAACTCCATAGCATTCTAGGCAACAGGTACATCCATCCTCTTATACACATACACATACACTCAAATACATATGCATATATATATTTACATATGTCATACTCTTACATGATATATTATATCTGCTGTACGTAGACTAACATATATGTATGCAAAACAGGTGGGCCCAGATAGCAAAGCACCTACCGGGAAGAACAGACAATGAGGTGAAGAACTTTTGGAACTCAAGCATAAAGAAGAAGCTCTTGTCCCATCATGATCATCACCATCATCATCATCATCTTAACATTCCCTCCTTAGCTGATCATCACCACCGCATTCATTTCCCCACTACTACTGCCAATCCCAACGAAGCAGCTTTCTTAACTTTCACTGCAAACCCTAGTTTGATCCTTGCAGCCGCGGCCTCTCAACAAGATAATCATCATCTTCATCAACAGCTATACCTACCCACCGCCATCAACAATAGTATCATTAATCCAATGGCGACGGTGCCTCCTCAGGAACTGTTCTACCAAAACGACGGTACCAATGCGGTTGATCATCATCTTCCAGCGCCCATCGTATCATCAACGGTTGTGAATAACCCATCAATTTCCACTAACTATGATTCCGCATGGTTGCTAGGGCATCAGAGTATTACTTCTTGTACTACTACTGCTGCTGCTGCTGCTGCTGCTGCTGCTCCTGCTCCACAGCTTGATCAGAGTGGTATTCTCTTGGCTGCTGCTCCGGATAATTATGAAAATAACTGTCTCGGCGGTGGCGGTGACAAGCTTATAATCGATCCTAGTTCGATTCTATCGGCGTATGAAAGCGCGTTAATGGCGCCCACGTCCATGATGCCGAAACCCTGTGACTTCAGCAATGTTGATGGTAACTTCTGCTTGGTGGCTGCTGCATGTTCATCTTCTCCTCAATTAGCAGAAATGCCGCTGAACATTGATTCCATGATCAACATGCCGTCCTTGCCGTTAACTCCGTCTTTGTCACCGTCGTTGTCCTCGTCATCACCATCGTCGTGCATATCATCGTTGTCGCCGATACCAAACACCCAATTCGTCAATCTCAAGCCATGATCATCATAATCTTCTTGAAGATGGGACTAGTTTTGGAATATTAATGTAATGTATTATTGTGTTATGTAATCTATATATATATATATGCATGTGCATGGATTCATGATGAGCATTTGCAGTATTTCACAGTTGCATTTTTCTCTTATAATTTGCCCAAGAGTAAATGCAATGCCCATGATCGCCCATTATCGGAAAACCTAGGTGTTGCTAGTTTAGGCTTTTATCAGTGAGTATTATTTTTGCTCGTTGAAGTTCCACAAATATGTACCTTCCATCACATGGTGTTAGAATTTCTAGAGCATATTTTTGTATGGATTATATTCCCATTGAAGTACGGATTTTTTTTTTTTGGTGGTGAATTTGGGCAACTTAATCACTATTCATCTCAAAAGGTGCACTCTAGTAGCATTTACAACTACATTTTCCTAGTAAGGGAATCTTCTTTTGTTATCTTTCTTTGCTTCTTCATGATGCAATTACATCAATATCAAAGGGAATCAAAGTTGTCCCCTCTAAGTTCAACTTGTGCATCATTTGTAGACAAGAAGTCGAAAGTGGGTTAAGCCACTGTCTGCAGGCACTTATGTATAAAAGCCATTAAAATCTCGATCTTCTGTCCTATATTCTTGTCCCTATACAAAATGACAAATTAGCATACACTGCTCTTGGAACATTTTTTGTTAAGACAGTAGTTGCATTGATCAAAAATGCAATTGCATGTTGATGGTCAAAGAAAATTACTGAAAAAAGAGAGAAATTTGTAAAGGAATTGTATGCTCCTTAATCATGTTCCTTGGTTTTATGCCTTCTCATTTTTGCTTTCTTGTTAAAGTTATGTCTCTCTTAATTCAATTTTAAGGGGAGAAAAACAAACCTTAAATTGTTAAAATATGTGTGTGTGTGTGTGTACATATATCATCAGTCTCCGTCCCAGAGGAATTCCTCCAGAGTTCTTCCACACCAGAAACCAAAAACAAAAATAAAAATAAAAATAAAAATAAATTTCTTGTAATCTATGGTTGTCATCTGGTTCGAGCAAGCACAACTACAGCGCATGTGCTGCCAGTCGATTCTCCAAAAGTGAAGAAAAATTTTAAGGAACACTGTAAAAAGGACCTCCGCTATAGATTTCCATAATCAATTTTGAAACTTCTAGATTATCCATACGAATGGACTTGATCGATGCGGTAGAAATCTTAACCATTTAATATGTTTTGACATGAATTCAAAGATATATAAAACTTCTGAAATGTCACTTAATTTTCTCAAAAAATGAAAATGTCAAAAACCCATTTTTGTTTTCCTTCTGAAAGAAAAGTGCAAACTAATTTTGTCTGTATTACTGTATCTACACAGAAGCAATAAGGGACGAGATGCAAGCCATGAACTTGTACTCAAAAGAGATCAAAAATGGAGTGGAAACTGGATAGATAATGAAAAGGTAAGGAAATTGTTATATTGGGCAAGTATAATTGTGTTCGTATATGCTCTCTTCACAAGTTCCTTTTCTTTGACAGACCAGTGAGACCACCGAGCCTTCAAGACAACGAAAACAACCACGGGAACCATTAAACAAGAATTTTTACTTTTCCTTCCCTTTTGATAAGGGATTCCCAATTTCAAAGATAAAAACGGAATGCATGCTTTCTCCTCTAGTAGCTCCGCATCAAACCAGAACAAAAATAAATGCGTTCACATTCAGGGCTACAATAGAATCATTACTTTGGGATGGATAGAACATCAAAATTTAAAACTAAAAAAGGTAATTTGAACAACATAAAATGGTCCATGAATTCGTTCAGAGTGCGAGAAGGCCTTTAAGGGTACATGTAAACCACTAAACGAAATTTGTCTTGATTTTCCAAGCTTATGCTTACCCTGACTCAAAGAAAGCTTCTAAACTTGATCAAATTCATCTTTGGCAAAAACAAATCTTAGCCAGCAGCAAAGATAACTAAGCCGTAATTCTTGACCGACCCTTTGCAATTCTTCGAGCTATGACTCTTCTCCCACCCTTGGTTGCCTTGCTGCTCATGTTTAAATGATACAGTTCTGAGTGATCTAGTTTCTCAAGGCATTTAAAGAACAGGAAGCCAAACCAGTGAAGAAAGGCTAAACCCCGCAAAACAGGAGCAATAAAGAAAAATATGCTGATTCAGACTAAAGATTGGCTAGCCCATAAACATACTTATTCAGCTAATCTAACAGTAAAACAACTCTGTATCTTGACCCCATTCGTAGCAGTTCAACCAATTATTTTCAAGTTGGTCCGATCAAAACCATTTTTACATATAAGAAAACATATCAGACTTGTTATGAGAGCGAGAGAGACATACCGAGCAAAGAATCCATGGTTCCGCTTGCGCCGGATAGTGCTGGGCTGAAATGTCCGCTTGGGAAATAAGAGCATTGGCTCTTGTGACAACGAATCATCTCCTAACAATCAGAAAATGAGAATTAAGCAGGACTGAAAAAGAATCTACTGATGTTAATTGAAAAGAACGGTTTCATTCTCTAAAGGGCATGTTCAAACAAATCTAAAATACTCTTGGATTGAACACAATTAAATAATGAAAAGTAAAGCTGTTTTTCCTCAGTACTCTTGAAAACAATCTGTTAAACTTCTTAAATTCATAGAAATTATGCTCAGAAAATACAAAAATATAAATATTCACTCTTGCTCGAAATTAACAAATCCAAGTCTCAGAGGCAAAGAAACCGAGAAATTTGCGCAATGAATAATATCGATTTCAGATTTTTGCAACTAATAATTCAGAACACAGGAAAAAAAATAAAAAGTTCATATGATTAACGTCTTTCACCAGTATAGCCGCATAAAAACAAACATTAAAAACTAAAACAAAAATTTTCCCTCATATTTTCCCGGGAACCAAACAGGAGATAAAGCAAAAACCTACCGTCGGGCAAGAAGAAGCGGAGAGAAGGGAGGCCAGAAGGGTAGAAAAATCCCTCATTCGCAACCTTCCGCACGGATTCGGCGTCGTTTTGGTGCAGGTGGAGATTGGATAGCGAAGGGAACAGCTTGGGAGTGATGTCAAGGCAATGCGACACAACAGGGGAATTCGAGGTCGTCTTGTGGTGAAGGATTGGGTTGCTGAACAACTTGTTTATCAGGGAAGATCCAGTACGGATTAAGGTTTTGGACGCCATTTTTGGAGCAGATTGAAATTGCTTGCTTGCTTAAACCCTAGAAAGCAAAAAAGAGGAGAGAGAACCTTCCTTTTTTTTTTTTTTTTTCCTTCAAATAAACTCTTTAAAAACGGAAGGTAAAATTACAGTAGAGCCCCAAAGCTTTTGCAAACATTGCAGTAACACACCTCGATTGAATTAAATTATGGTGACACCCCCACTCAACCGGTAGAATTTTTAAGAATACCCAAAATCATTGCAATTGTGATCCAATAGTTAACATTTTGTTAATTATTGGGGAAAAATGTGAAATGCACTCTAATTCCACTTTCTAATTTCGATATTGACATCCGTTATTGATTATGCTACATTGCCAAAGATTTACCAAAATTTTTTAAAAGTTTAAAAATCCAATTTACATATATATTCATGATTCATTAGTGCATGTTGCTCAATCTATTTTATGTCTATTTTCTATTTATTATTGATGTATGAGCAGTAGAGAGAACATTTTGCACCCAAGCGATTGCTTTTGTTTTACATTAAATTATCATAAAATAAATACGTGATCATTTCTATTAAATTTTTAATAATTATATTGTTAATTACTCATGGCTAGAGAGAAATCATTAGGAGCCAAATCATCAAATAATCATAGTTTAGGGACCCTTGAATTTTTTTTTTTTCGGATGCCTTACCAAACGGCCAAACTCAACAAAAAAACAAAAACAAAAAACACACACACAAATATACTTTTACCTTCTTATCAACAAAAACAATGGTATCCTTTGAGAGGTGTCCGGTAGAAATTTTAAAATAGACTTTGTAGCCCCTACTCTACTTTTGTTCTCCCATAGGAAATCGGATTCTTTTGTTTTTCAACTTTCCTTTCTTTTACTTTTTTAGGAGTGCTTACCACTTAAAATAATAAATAAATAGAACCTTTTGCGGTGTTCTTGGAATAGGCTTGATGTGTTTCTTCAACGTATCAGCTGATGAATACGCTCTTCGAATTAAACCATACTCTGTTTAAGATAAGAATCGGAAATATATTCTAACTTGTGACTTTTGCTTCAATACCGCATCTTGTACAGAACCAAGCTATACTTCCAAGCAACTGATCAAATTCTTTGCTCTCTCTCTCCCTCTCTCTCTATATATATATATATATAGGTTTGGATACAGTAAACTACACTCAAAAATTTCAAACAAAGAATTTCTGGAAAATACACAAACCCAATTCAATCTATATTAAAATTAAGAATGGAAAAGGATCCATTACATTACAAGCAGTTTTGCTGGTAACAAAAATAAAACAGACAAACTGGCACTCCTAAAACATGCCAAATAGAGATTACAGGAAGCCTGCTCCACCATTGGAACAGAAGGTTAAAGAACTGAAACAATGGACGCAATCGGCCGGGAAAGCTGCAACTAAATAAAAGAGTAAGGGACAACTCTAGATCGAAAGTGGAAACAAGAATAAACTCTTAACTGATGACAGCGACTAAATATCAGACCTGCATACCTTATAATTGAAAGAGAGAAAAAAAATGTCAGAACCCCAAATGGCAAATGTACACAAAAAATCATGCCGGACTGGAGAAGACTTATTGCTCTCTCGTAAGTACAGAAGAAATCCAGTCCGAGGCAGCTGTATGAATTTCGGACTCAATACTTGGAGAAAGAGAGAGAGGAGTTACTGAAACCTGTTAATCCAAATTTAATGCGATAATTAGTAAGCAGGAAAACGATTGCAACATTTAAGTTCAAGACATATCATAGATTCAAGCAGAAATCCTTAAAAGAAAAAAAGGAGTATTCAAGGCAAAGTTAATCCCTCGATGAAAAATATTTGCCCTGGAACTTACAAATTCATTTTCAAGTGCTCTGAAGTCCAGATCCTCATCAGTGTCATTATGCTCCTTATCCAAAAACTGCAAACATGTATCTCTTCCTGGCTTAGTTCTTTACTTGATGAAAAAACTACAAGTAAATAATGCAAGAGAGAGAAGTCCAAAACAGCAATTGCGATAATAAGCCAAGAAATAGGCAAATTTCCTAGTTCTAAAGGTACAAAGCAAATGCCACGTTTACTTCAACTTTGTCCTACCCAACTCTCGTTAATTCAAAGCAACCAGGAACATTTATAAAGTTGTCTCACAATGTGAACGCAAATCTTTTTATTTTTCCTCTCTTTCCTTTTCTTCATTACCTCTAGCCGGAAGTACTTTTTGACCCGTTCAGGCTCATTTTTTCCTGCAGCTCCAGTGGATTCAACAATCTCCACATTCTTCCTCTGGGTTGCCAAGCGGCGAGCTGCACCCTGAGAAAACAATAAGGATATGAATCGCCAAGGATGAACATTTAAGGCATGTCTACCCATAAAAGAAGTTCATCCAAAAGCAATAATAGTAACATAACATAAAGCTGCAATTTTAAAAAAATAAAAACTACTCACCGCAGCTGAGGCATCCCGACCAAGCTGTGCAAGCTGGATGCCAAGGCTTTGTTGATTGGACATGAAATGACCCGCAGGGTACCTATTAGCTGAAATAGCTTGCCAGTTTGGAGTAGATCGCCACATACTTTGTCTGGTTAATTTAAAACCCTGTTGAAATAAATTGTTAAAAAAAAAAAAAAGGTTACACATCAAGATTCAAGGAAGAACAAGTCTATGAGATAGTAAATCTGGACACTCTTTCATGGTAAATATAGCAAACAAAAAGTTTATGCAACAAAATAGTTTGCAGCTAGCATCAGCTTCCTATGTGGAGAAATGTTAACAGTTTGTCCGCAAGGTAATGGCTTCCTATATACTATGAAGTTTACAAGGACTATTAATTGGTTCACCATCAGAATATCGCCCTAAAAATAAGTACGTGGGGATTGAAGACCATAAAGAATTTATCTGCCTACAAGCACACTATAACTTTGAGTGAAAATAAAAGCAACAATAACTCTTTCAATGAACTCACAAGAAAAACATTATGAAACAACAAGTTCCTTAATCTAAGGCACCAATTCAACCCTTGAGACGTTGGTAGGATATATATCTTAGGCCAATTCAGAGCACCATATCTTAAACAATTACTAAGATGCAAATGCAATTAGAAATACAGAAGTCAACGAATCGATATTCAATTATAGATGCTTTGTACTTCAAGTAGGTTTGCATTGACGCATTCCACTAATGCATCAAATGAATTTTCAATAAAGAAATCAATAGGATACTTCGAGAACACAAACCTTGTTTGACAAAGGTGAAGTTGGAATTTCAATATTTAAAGAACAACTTTTGGGGAAAATTCCCTTTTCAATATCCTTAATAGCTGCAGTAATCAAAGGTAAACAAGCTGCTACTGCATCTTTGAAATCATTTTCTTGACTTGTGTCCTTCTTCCTACAATAGATGAAGCAAAGATTAACTCATGATTCTACAAACAGTAACAAGCAAATGGATGGCAGCCAACTTACCAATTCAGGGATATTGACAAAGACGGTACACCACATAACAATGCTTCTCTAGCTCCAGCAACAACACCCGAATAAAACCTGTTGCATTTACAGTATGAAATAAGAATTAACTTCCATATAAAGTTGACACACGATATACATCAAAACATTACCAAGTACCAAATAATGAGGAAATGTCTGGAAAACATTACCAACCGCATGAGAACTTACATATGATGCCCACAGCTTGATCCTCGGTTAATTCCGCTAATTACCTGAAATAATATTGCAAATAAATACTCGAGAAACGCTCAGCAGCAAAAGATATACGCTTTCTCAAAGATGACGGCATGTAAATGCTAACCAGCAAAGGCTTTGACCATGAAAACAGTGCCCCAGATAATGCCAACGAAACACAATCCGCAGGAGTCCCTGAGTCAAAGAAGCATCATGTAACCAACCAATATCAATGACCCGCCACTAAAATTAACATTCAAAATAAAATCTTTACATATCTGTTTATCACAGTAACAAACAAAATACGTAAGTTGCTTAATTTTTATATAAAGACAACGGTAATTACTATCTTATTAACAATTTCCCAAACTAAAATAAGTCCCCAAAAAAATGTTCGTAGAATAAGTACCTAGAGGTGAAACAGTTGTGACAATTGATCCAAAATCATGAAACTTGGATCCAAAACTTTGGGGCAAAAGAGAAAGAAGAGTATAAGAACACAGAAATGTGATTGTACCTGAAACTTCGTAAGCCGTGGCACCTTTAATTTCCGCGGAACTCACAGCGACTGTTTCTCGGAGAGTCACCGAATGACCAGACACCGATTTGTCCCTAAACAAACGAATTCAAAACAAAGCAAGATACGAACTTTTAAAGGATTCGAGTACGAGGAAGACACAAAACAGAAACAGAAATCCGAGCGAGAGAGAGAGAGAGAACTGACGATTGAGGAGCGCAGACATGGACATTGTAAAGGCCGTGAGAGACGAGAGCTTCGACGAGGCAAGTGAGGCCAGGGGAGTCAATCCCATCTCCATTGGTGACTAGAACAATGGGCTTCGACCTATCGTCATCGGCGGCGGAAGTGGAGGCAGAGGGCTCCGTCGAGTCAGCTGGAGCGTCCTTGGATTGCTCTCCTCCGCCGTCTCTGTCGCCGCTGCCGCCGCCGGTGGCCTTCCGGCTGAGGAGGACTTCCTGGAGATTGGAGACAAGGCCCGGAGGCAACAAGCTGTTGTTCTTCACGGAGGTCGAAGTCATGGAAAGAGATTGAGATAGGGGATTTGGGGGAAAATTTCAAAAGCAAAATCAAAATCAGATATCAGAAATCAGAAATCAAAATCAAAGAAAACCCTAGAGAAGCGGAGAGGAAAGAAGAGAGACCGGAGGGATGAAAAGAAGGGAGGGAATTGGTACCGGTGAGGGTGGAAAGGACATATATGTATATATGATTTATGACGTAAGAGAGATGGACCGCTTCAAACGGAGTTATTTTCTGCTTTGACAATCAACGGACACAAAGGAGAGGAGAGAGAAACAAGAGAGAGAAAATTGAATTTAACTTCTTTTTCTTCTCTTTCCAATAATTACCAATTAAGGAGTAGAAGAAGATCAGTAAATGCAATCAGCTGATTTACTTGGCATTTCCATTTCTTTAGAAAAAAAAAAAGAAAAAGAAAAAGAATCACGGCCAAAAAATTATATCATGAACATGTTTTTTTAGAATTATTACCAAATAAATGGAAATTTGACATTTTATAATTGTGGTAATTTTTCTCGGGGTAGTAATTTCTGTTAAACATTAGGGGCATTTGGTTTTGGCTTTTGGGTAAATTGCTTGTCCTTTAGAAAGTAACTTTTGTGGCTATATGGAAAAAAATAAATAAATAAATTTGTGTTATATGGACAACCCTGATTCCAGAATAAAATTAATATCTTGACAAATGTTTTTTACATAGTTATTATCTTCTTTTTATTTTTTATTTTCCAATGTAGATGTAATCATACTGTGACAAATGAATATAGTTTGGTTTTTTTTCAATCATTATGTATGTAAATTTCTATATCTTTGGCTGAGATGAGATATGAAACAGCCTCTTCCTTGTTGATTGATGAGAAAGGGACAGATTTTGATTTGTTTAAAAAAAGTCAAGATCTGCTGTGGTCTTCAGAGTTGTTGGCAGATCAGGGGGAGAATTTGGAATAACTCAGGCTGTATTTTAATTTAATATTTTCATGTATGGAGGACTTGTATTTTTGTTTTAAGAAAATGTATTATAATGGCATATTTATTTATATAATCAAAGTGAGCATATAGAAAAATAAAAATATTTCTAATATTAGCAAAAATAAATATTATAATAGACATAAAAATCAATATATTATTAATATTGTGTCAGGTATATGACTTTCTATGATAATTTTTTTTTCTTTTTTGCTAATTTACCTTCACAAATAATTCAAGCATGTAATTTTAAACAAATTCCACGTAAATGTTACGAAGACTTGTTTATACAATAATATCACAAGTGTTAGTTTAGTTGATTGGAGTAAAATAGATTTAAACAAAAATGCCAAACTCAAATCTTTGATTAGAACAGTTACATACATAAACTTATCCAATAACATATTTTTTTCCAAGAGAGAATTTCTATTTAAACTAAAGAAAAGTAAATTATGATTATTCCAATACATAAAAATAAAGGGGTGTTTGAGGGCTGTTTTCCAGCCCTCAAAATTTCACTTTTTTCTAAAACTTCCTTATTTTTTACTATTTAAATCTTCAAAACGTTACAGTAAATTTCAAATTTTAAAAATTTATAACTTTATGTATACAAATCTAAATGAGATAAATTTTTTTTAAATTACATAGAATTTCGAGAGGAACGAAACAATATCCATATTGATTTTTTGTCTAAAAAAAATTTTAAAATTTTTTATTTTTTCACATCAAACAGTTTTTTCTCTCAAACACATTCTCCAAAATAACTTTTTTTTCAACCCAAAAATAACATCTCCAACGCCCTCCCCCAAACTCCCCCTAAAATCCAAGAGCCAAATTAAATTGTAATAATTCAACCAAAAAAAAATTATGTTGGAGTAGGAATAACCTGAAATTTTTGGAAATGGAATATTTGAAAGAATAATATATTTTTGGTGGATCTTAAATGAATAACTATCCAAAGGCAAATCATGTCGTCTAGTGTTTGTTGTGCTGGAAAACAGTCAAACTCGGTAATTAAGAAAAGACATCAGCGTGTCTTATTATTAAATTGTTGAAAAAATTAATAAAAAAATAATAATAATTTTTTTGCCTGATCCAAATGCATGAATTATGGTGGAACTTCTTATCTTTAATCTGATGAGATTAGCTGTCTTTTGAGAAAACTTTTATTACAAGTCCATCACGTACACGTGTCAAATTACTATTTGGCATGATAATCTTTTTCCTCTTCCCTCCTTTCCCCGGCGCCATGAGGGGAGACCGTTCATGCAACGGTGGGTCTTACATATTTGACAATTGAAATCGATATAGAAAAAAGGTTGAAAAGAAAATTAAATTAAACCAAAAATGTTTTATGAGTGATTTTAAGTTGGTATACCAGCTTTTCTTTTTCTTTTTCTTTTCCTTTTTTTTTTTTATCTTTTCCTTTCTTTTATCCTCTTGTCATTCATTTTTTGCATATTAAACTATGAGCCTTTTCTTATAAGATAACTTGTTAGTAGGGTATATTTGAAACTTTAGATATAATTAAAAAAATAAATCATATAATACATTATCACATGAATAAAAGACAGGGTTCAAGAAAATGCCAATAATAATTTTATATGCATGATAGCTTAAACAAATAAAAAAAGGGTAATTCTTGGTTTGGCATTGAGCAGGATTAATATATATTACTCACCCTATTTTATTTTTCATGAGAAATAATAGTGATCGTCCAAATGAGTTGATTTATCCACATATAATTTAGATAGGTATGGTATGGACCCCAATAAAGACCACAAAAAATAATTAAAAAAAAGGGTGTGGCAATCTCCTAATAAGGAGTTGGGATGCACTCTTTCTGAGTCTCATTTTCTTCATATGGATCCACATTAAAAAATAAAAATAAAATAAAAAAATAAAAAACCTCCAAGGACATGTCAACATGATGACCCTCAAAAGATTCTCATATAAGCCATAGTTCAGAAAAACTTCCCTTGTGTATACCCATGATGTTTTAGTTGTACTTCTTTGGTCCATTGCACCTATTGCTATATTTTACAATTTTATATTTGTAATAAGGAAATTTACTCGCAGATTAGTATTATTAAAGATATATTTACGTCATAATTAATTTATCTAGTAAATATATGTTATTTACTTAAAATATTTTAGAAACATATTTATTTTTTCAACTTTCAAAACATAGGTAGCGTTTGATATTGTTTTTGAAATCTGTTATATTTTCAAATTCTCTGAATTTGAGATCGTTTTGAAAACAATTCTGAAAACGTTTCTGAAATTATGTTTGGTTTTATTTTCTGAGTATATGTTTTGAGAAACAAAAAAGTGAAACTGTATTTAGTTATATTTTTGAAAACCAGTCATTTTATAAGTATTCTATAAAAACATATTTATGTTTGATTTAAAAAAAAATTATTATGAATACCAAAAATTAAAAATTAATAAAATTTTTTAATTAAAAAATGAATTAAAAATTAATAACCATAATATTTAAGTAATTACTATATCAATTAAATCTTAATTAACCATAATAATTAAATCAGAGAAATGGGAGAAATGGGAGAAATGAAATCAGAGAAAACGACTTTTAATCGTTTTCAATTTTACATTGGAAGCAAAGGCGATTTTGGATTCGTTTTGAAATCTGTTTTCAAAAACAATACAAACCAAACATAATTTCACACCGATTTTAAAATCGATTTCCTAGGGAATCATGAAATCAGTTTTGGAAACAAAACCAAACACCCTCATAATTTTTGTTGTTATTATCGTTATTATTATTTATTATGTGAATAACTATCCATTTTGTGAATGTATAGTAAAAAGTTTCCGTGAGATTGGTGACATAATTTATATATGTATGGGGTAGCTTAGTTGTAGTTGGGTGAAAATTGATAATTGTTTGCAAGAAAGTAAAGAATCATGGCTTGGCGGCATAACTCATGGGAGGTGGTAGCTCAACTGTTTGGACTTTGGGTTTGTTGTATATCATCATCATCTTGACGTTTAATAAATTCCCAAATCATTCATGTTCATTTTCTAATCTCTATTAAAGTCTAATAAGTTTCCATCTACCACTTTAGGCATTTTTTTTTTATCCTATACAAAATTTTTTAAAATTATATAAAGAGTTTTACCATCAATATAAAAACTAATTAAAATCCCGTAATCGATATCTCTTATGAAACGATATTTGTAACATTAGTTTAATGGTTCAACGATCATGAATATAAAATATATTTGTAGGTGTATTTTTTTTTCCTGGATTTATAACTCCAAATAATATTATATAATATTTAAAATCATATAAAATTATATGTAAATCAACTAATAATTACATATAAAGTAAATTGCAATAACGAAATTTGATAGGGTGTAAGTAAATAATTCAAACCGCTATAAATTAGAGTGAACGCGTTTATTGATAATTGACAGGTTGACAATTCCTTATTCTCATATCAATAAAGCTTCATAATAGTTAAAAATTTTTGGGTTTGGTTTCGGGTGGTGGGTAACTTAGTATTATGGTCATTTTCGCTATATTTGTACGTTATAAGTTATTGCCTCTGTTACATTTTTGTGTACAAGAAGAGAAATTCAAAACTAAGATATTTAGAGAGAACGTTTACGGATCAAATTATAACATTCATCGTCCAATTCGTAACTTTTAGGCTAGAATTTTCCCAATCTGTTTTCATTTGTTGGGTATAAGCTCTTTTTTCTTTTCTTTTTTTTCCAATATTGCAATCAATCTTAATTCACAAATATTTTCTCTCTCCTGGGGTTTAGATTGATCCTGTCGCCTAAGAAACAAAACATATCGATAGCCTTTTTGGTTTGGCCAGTTCATGTGGTTTTAGTAGTTGAACAGTAATTCGTTGTTTAGCAGTTTGTTGTTGTTAACTAATTTGAAAGTTTCCTGTCGTTTATTGCCCAAAATGTTACTGTCGTTTACAAAGAAAAGCGAAGTTTGCTTCATTTTAACAAGCAAAATGATAATTCCTTTACGTAACTATTTTCTATAATTTTGTTCATTTGAAGAATCTGCAGGCTATTTATTTTATAAAAATGTTGATATTATTTGCTATCTTTTGTATAAAATTACCCGTCGTTTATCGTTAAATTGACAAGTTCTTGTCATTTTGTAAAAGTAAACGACACGTCGTTATTCTCGTATTTGGTGACAATCATCACTCAGTGCGATGAAATACACATAATTAACCTGAGGCTCAAATTCGAAGGACTGAACAGCATGTGCTTTTTTTTTTCTTTTTTAAGTTCCTTCCTTTTTTCAGACATCACATGTGGTCATCATCTATGTCTTAAAAACACTTATTTAGGATTTACAAAAAAAAAAAAAGAAAAAATCTTATATTTAGGATTTACCAAAAAAAAACAAAAAAACAACTCACTTATTCAGGAAACGTTACTCTCGTTTAGATAAGTTAAAACAAAAAAAAAAAGCTTTCGCATTCGATAATTTGCTTTTATTTTTTATTTTTTTATGCACAACTCTGCAAGTAGCTAGCTTAAAAGTCTATCAAATTATTGCCGTATTGGAAAAAATAACGACATGTCGTATTCTCAAATTAGTTAATCTGAACTAATTCTTGACATGTTAAATAAACTCAACAAAAAGTCGTTTTTAGGTTTGGTGACTTTCTTACGAAGTGTCATTTTTGTGAAGAAGAAAAATAATGTATCAAAAAACTGCGGTCATTAATGTGAAACTCCATTGTAAAAAGTTAAAATTTACAACATTTCATTTTTTTAAGATAATTGTTTCCTAATTGATAAACGTCATGTCATTTTCTATGGGGGCCTTTGGGGTCTTTTTGGATTTGTGATTGCACTTGGGAAAGATTTGATCGAATTGTCTGCATATCCTCTTAAGGGATCAAGTCACGTGTAAATTTTAGGGATTTTAGATTTGGGGTTTTCAGATTTGTTTATGTAAATGGCATCTTTTGGATTTTAAGAGAAAATTTTCAACTTAATTTTGATTGGGTTGGTTTTGAGGTGAATGATCTCATTTATCTTTTGAATAGATTTGATAAATTTTGAGGTGAATGACCTGTTTTAGTTTTTTATTTGGTAGGTTTTGATATTAATGATCTCATTTGTTTTTTTGATTGAAATTGATAAAATTTGAGGTGAATAACTTCATTTTAATTTTAATTTAGTAGGTTTTGAGATAAGATGAATAACCTCATTTCAATTTGGATTTGATAGGTTTTGAGGTGAATGATCTCATTTTACTTTTAATTGGATTTGATAAATTTGGAGATGATTGTAACGGTTATGTCCACTATAGTAGTTCATAATTAATAGAGAGCTATGGTCATTATGTGGTTCACCCTTAATTTCAAAAACAATAATTTATTTTACCCTCACAATAATTCACCCTTAGTGTGGGATCTACATCTACTATATTAGTTTATTCCTAACGTAAAAGCTGCGTGTATTATAAGTGTTTACCTTAATCTCGAAAATAATGATTTATTGCACCTTTGTATTAATTCATAATTTATGGGAAAACTATGTCCATTATAGTGGTTTATTCTTAATGTGAGAGTTACATTCACTATAATGATTCCATCTTAATTTGGAAAATAACGTAGCACCTTTAATGGTTTAATATACCTTTACAGTAGTTCACCCTATAACGTTGATCTACATCCACTATATTAATTAACCCTTAATATGAGAATTACGTTAACGGTAGCAATTCACTCTAATCTTAACAAATTACCATTAATATCGCCCTTATTGTGGTTAACCCTTAATGATTTAACACCTTTATTATGGTTCACCATTAATACGAGCGCTACGTCTATTATAATGGTTTCACTTTAATCCTGAAAATCATGATTAAATTCCTCTTTAAAGTGTCTAATCCTTAATGTGAGAGCTATGTCTACTATTAGTTGTTTGCTTTTAATCCCAAAAACTATAATTTAAAAATTCACCTTAATAGTAGTTCACCTTTAATTTAATGTTAGGATACATTTGCTGTCTGTAGTGGTTCCATGTTAATTTTGAAAATGATAATTAATTTCACCCTTATAGTGTTTAATCCTTAACATAAGACTTTAGCAGAAAAAGAAAAAGAAAAAAATCCTTATTGTAAGAGTTACGTCCATTATAGTGGTTCACCATTAATTCCAAAAAATTATAATTTAAAAGTTTACTCTTATAGTGGTTCACCCTTAATATGAAAGTTATATCCACTATAATGGTTCCGCCTTAACCCCGAAAATGATTATTAAATTCATTCTTATAGTATCCAATCCTTAATGTGAGAGCTACATCCACTGTAATGATCCACCCTTAATTCTAAAAATCCTTAATATAATAGCTACATTCATTATAGTGGTTCATCCTTAATTCCAAAAAATTATAATTTAAAAGTTCACCTTTATAATGGTTTATCCTTAATATGAAAGAAACATCGACTATAGTGATTTCACTTTAATCTTGAAAAGTGAAAACGATGATTAAATTCACCATTATAATCTCTAATCCTTAATATAAGAGTTACGTTCACTATAATGATTCATCCTTTAATTCTAAAATTTATAATTTAAAATTTTACTTTTATAATAGTTCCCCTTTATTGTGAGAACTACATCCACTTTTAATTGCCATAACTATTTAATTGCCATAACTATTAAATATGATGAATAAGAAATTATAAGAGAAAAACCACATACAACTTAATCTCATTATATTTCTTTATTCTACAGATCGATCCACATATTTTTTTCTGCATCGTAATAATAACTTAAAACAAACTGACAAGGGACTTCTTTTAACAAACCTACATATATATATATATATACTCAAACAATAAAACTTTTAAAGTCCTTTTCTATTTTAGCTTCACATGATCTTGACTTGAGAGTAAAAGGATAAACTTTTTGCTTATTAGTTGCCACAAAAAAACAATAATAAAGTAAAAACAGTAACATCTACGTGGCAGCTCTGATTACTCGTTTTCGAGTATTAATTTTCAAAATTACTTTCAATTAATAAAAAAGGATACTCAGCAAAAATAACCACAATTAATAATTCTCATCATGTTCTTAAAAAAGTAGTTCTCATCATGGAAAAATGGTTAAATACCTACTCAGTTAAATAAACAGAAAACTTCAATAAATAAAAGACGGATATGTACATATATAAACAAAGGGTCCTAAATTGTATAAAATTTTCATTAGCAAAAAAGTTAACTAATACATTAGCAAATAAAAGTCCTGGCCTCTACGTGCTTATTATGCTCACAGACCTCAGCACTACTGCCTCTGCCATATTTATAGACTTTTTAGTCCTAATTCAATTACGAATAGAACACGTTTAAAATTTATTTTTAAGGGAAGAAGTTGGTATAAGCGCTTGATAAGCCCAATGGGCTGATATTGGGCCTGCTGGCCCTCTAGTAGCCCATTTTGCTAAGCTTGCACAGTGCCCAACTTCCCAAGTTTGCAAAGCATTATTCCAAGCTGGACATTTTCTAACTATTTTTTATATTGTTCGAAAAGTAAATAAAAATTTTAATTAATTTTTAGAGAATAGTGTTAAGTATATTAATTTTAATCATAATTTTTTAAGTATCATATATTATGTTTTTATTAATAGATACAATTAATTAGGATTATAATATTTTAAACATTTAATAATAAAACAGTTCGTATCTTATATAAATTAACATTTAAAAATTGATATTAATATTGATATTTTTGATATATTTTTTTTAAATAAACAACTCTAATTTAAAAAATTTAATTACAACCGATGAATCAAATACAAATTAAATACAAAGTTTTTCGTAGTAAATGTTGCTATCGTTTAGGTAATGAAAAGCAAGATTTTTTTTTTCTTTTTTTTTTGGGATAAGTAGCAAGATGTCTTTATTATACAACTATTTGATTTCTCTATTTAACCAATAAAAGAAAAAATGTATTTGCTTTCTCTGCACGCAATATAATTACCGTTAGCCTAAAAAGTCCGGTTCAACAATTCTCGTCGGTTGGGTAAAATACAAAAAGATTTGCCCATCATAAATGCAATTGTCGTCTTCTCAACGACATGTCGTTTTCTCTGAAGAAGGGAAAGCGTTGCGGGAAAAGCTACACGTTTTAGGCGTAAACTTCCCACGTCAATCGACAGAAACGACATGTTTCATGATTCGTTTTTGACTAATATACATAGATACTCCTTATCTTTTGAAAATTGACAACTTAGTTTCAAAACTATTTTCTTAGCAATTAATCCTTTAAATTTATAATTTTTAATAATTTAATCATTTTTATTTAAATCAATTAAAATAAAGGTAGTTTTTGATATATAACTTATATATTATAGTCAAATAGAAACATTGTTAATTATTTTTATTTAATTTAAATACAAATTTCTTTTTAAGTTTATATTTAAATTTGAGTATAATTTTATTAAGTTAAAAATAATAAAGGAAATTATATTAAAAATAATCAACCGCGCTCTTTTTTGACTATAATGTATAAGTTATGTGTAAAAAATATCTAAATTTTAATAGATTTTAGCAAAAATACTAAATTACTGAAAATTTTAAGTTCAAGATGTTGATTACCTATAAAAAAATTTATAAACTAAATTTTCAAAATTTAAAAAGTTTAAAGGTTATCCATATAAATAAGTCTTTGTTTTTCTCAACTCGTCTTCATATATAATTTGATGTTAAGGAGCCAAAAAAAAAAATGTACAAATTTTATTTTTGTTTCATGTATTTTAGTACACTTATAACTTTACATTTTGAACTTTTAAAACTCTTATAAATACTTCATGAATTATGAACTATTATTATCTTTATTTATTTAATTGGTTAAGAATATGGAATATTATTCTGAACTTTAATATTTTTTTAACTTTATCCTTATATCTTGAAAACTAGTATTTATATCACTCAAATTTTAAAATGATAGCAAAAGTATCCTTCAAACTTTAAATTGTTAGTACAAACGCAAATTTTTTTTTTTATTTTTGGTCATATAAAACTTGAAAAAAAATTATTTTTACCTCCTAAACTTTATTATATTTGAAGTTTAACTCTTGAAATCTAAAAATGATTAATGTGTTCATAAGGTTTATTTTTAAAATTAAAGTCATTTCAAGACAAATAAAAAAAAAAGAGAAAAGTTGTATATATAGATCTATTGATCAATTTTTAAGGTTATTTTTGTAACTATAAACATTTAAATTTAAATTAATTTTTATTATACTAATGTCACATCAGTTTTAATTTGATAAAATATAAGTAATTTTATTAATAATTTAAAGGTCGAGAGTTATAAATACTAGTTTTTTAATATTTAATGATAAAATTACAAAAATACTAAAATTTATGGGAACAAAATAAATTTTTTCTATATTTTATATAATTAAAATATGAGATATGAGATATTTTTTTAGTAATAATTTAAAGTTTGAGGATCTAAATATATAAATTCCTTTATTATTATTATTTTTTTGTTTTTTTTAATGACTTCAATTTAAAATGTAAATCTTATAAGCATATTAATTATTTTTTAGCTCAGATAGTTAATTTTTAAATGTCTAAGTGTTAGATGGTCAAAATATCAAAGAGTATATGTTTTTTTTAAAACAATTTAAAATTTGAATAACATTCTTATTATCAGTTTAAATTTGAAAGGGTATCATTTTTCAAGGTATGAGAGATGGAATTCTAAAAATATTAAAATTTACGAGAATATTTCGTCCATTCAACAAGTGAAATGAAAAAAAAAAATTATATTTCATAATTTATAAAGTATTTCTACCAGTTTTCAAAGTTCAGAGAATAAAATTATAAAATCACTAAAGTTCTAGAGAAAAAAAATAAAATTTATCAAAAAAAAAAAAGAAGGGTTTGATGTTATTACTTGTTAAATAAAACACATATTTTTAAGATTAATTTTATTTTTCTCCCCAGACTATAGATCCATTTTCACTTTGCATCCCAAATTTACATAATCATTCGTTGTGCCCATTGGTCTACATAAAATCATTTAAAATACCCCTCCATCCACTTCCATCTATAATTCTAGTAGAAATGCTGAAGTAATAAATTATTAAAGATTAATAAAAGAATTTTAAAATATAAACTCTAATCATTAACATATAAAATTAATAAAAAAACTTTTTAATAAATATTTTTTCCTCTTTCTCCTCTTCATCTTTTTCATTGGACCTAACTTTCTCTATAACCTTTTCCTTTTTCAAAGTCGAGTTGGTGATTCTACGTATAAGATTTGGGTCAATGAAAGCTTAGAGCTTTTTTTATCAGATTCAAACATAACTTTACCGATTTCATAATCTCCTCCAAGAGCATCAGTGCATCACCATTGAAATGGAAAAAAGTTGAACTGCTTGGGGAAAAGAAAAACCCTAACCAACAAAACTAGGTAGAGAAGAAATTGAACAAAATTCAAAAGTTGGAGCTTCAATTCTAAAGAGTTTGTGGTGGAATTTTGGAGTTTTGTCTCTCTTTCTCTCTATTTTTAAAATTTTTTTTATATATAATCTGTATTCAACGACTTGATGTTACAATGGATGATCTTATGGGAGTGGAGATAGTTGAGGCTACTGGGGACTTATCTAGCAACATAAGAGTTTAGGTTTGGAAAATGTGCTGTTGTAGATGGTTTTACCATTGCCATGACCGAGGGCATGGAGTTTCTTGAGGTTTGCGACAGAGATGGCAATGAAAGGGGAAGAGGCAAAGGAATAAATTTGGTTGTTGTTGTTGTTTGTATTGGTGTAGTGTTGTAAGTAGTTGATAACACTAGAAAATAGAGTTATTTTACTACTTTTTTATGCACAAAAATTAGCTTGTTTATGAGAATTTTAGACGTTTTTGATTTGTTTTTGATTTATTTTGTTTTGTGTGCTTTAATTTAGATTTTCATAAATTTCGTAAAGTTTTTATTTAATTTTTATCTTTTTCTAATAGTATATTAAATAAGTTTAAAATTAAATATTTATAATGAGTCTACTTATAATATTTTATTTTGGAAACATCTAATTTTAGCACTTTGTTTTTCTGTATCATCAAAGAGGGCATCACTATTCATGTCAGAAAACTGTGAAGACCAAGCTTATTACACATTCTATCACACTAAATCCTTTTTAATGTGCTATTGTAGTAAGCATGTGCCGACACCATAACAAGTATGCACTAATACTGTAGCAGTACTGTAACAAGCATGCACCGAATACTGTAGTATTGTAGCAAGCTTGCGCCGACATTGTAGCAGTCTGATCACTGTAGGACATATGCACCGATCACTGTAGCATGTAGCAAATTTGAAATTTTGTGTTGTGTAGCACCGAATACTGTAGTATGTTTAAAAATTTATGTTGTGTGGGCACCAAATACTGTAGCAAGTTTAAAAAGTTGTGTGAAGGTAGGTAGAATAATGTAAACTTATGCTTGTAAAAAGGGGCATTCTTAGAGAGATTTGGAGGGAGGATACACTTTGTTTCTCTAATTTTTACCTTATTTTCATTCTCATATTTTCTCTTTAGAATTTTGTGAGAATGTTTTGTAAATTAGGCTAGAGTTTTTGGGTAAGACTAGAGATGATCCAATATGTGTAGTGAGTTTATTTGGGTTTTGATTCTCTATGGTTTGTAATGTTTATACATTTGAGTAAATAATTTTTTTCATCTCATTTATTTTTCACATCAATATATTTTGTTGACAACTTTTATATAAATTCAGTCAAGCTTATTTTATATGATTATTGTATGATATAATATATTGATAAACATAGTTTTATAAGTAGTCTTTTACTGCATTATCGTCGGTGGCATATTGTTAATTTTAGATTTCTTATAAGACAATATTTTCTAGCACTTGACATAAAAATTTTATTTACTCGAATACATTTAATTCATAAGTTCTTCAAATCTTATCTTCCGATTGATTGTTTGGAATGTGAAACTTGCAATTGTATCAATTTGTGAATCAAAATTCAAATAGGTGAACGAAGTATAGAGGCGATTCTTGATGTTTTATCGTCTTTAACTATTGAATTTTCTCTACTTTAAATTGCATTATCTTTAAATCAAATTACTCTAAAATCATAAAAACGCTTTTTTTCTTTTCTTGTTTAATTGTGTATCTCTCTACCACTTATGTTTTCTTAATATCTTTTGTTTGTTTTTATCACCTTCTTAGGGGATCGATCGTCCTAATTGTACTATAACTGACTACTTTGTTTTGTTACAATTTGGACGTAATCAGTAGCCATATAGAGAGGGGGAAAAGGAAGCAAAGGTGGTGTTCAAGGAGTTCCGACAAAGAAAGGTGGATATTGAGTTGTTGGCGATCACGGACGAGGGCTATGAAAGATTGGAAAGGGGGTAGGTTTGGATAGGGGTGATTTTTTTTTTTTAATTTAGTGGAATTGTTGGGATTTTGATAAGAGAGAGAGAGAGAGATATACATACAAAATCATTTTTTAATTTTTTATAATTAATTTTTGATATTTTGTTATAATTAGAGTTTATATTTTAAAATTCTTTTATTAATCTTTAAAGACTTGTCACCTTAGCATTTTTGTTAGAGTTATAGACAGAAGTAAACGAAAAGGGTATTTTGAATAGTTTTATGTAGACCAAGGGGCACAATGAATAGTTTAGCATTTTCAGGATGTAAAGTGAAAATAAGTTTATAGTCCAGAAGTAAAAATAAAATCAATACTTTTTTTTAAAGAAAACACACAATATTGTTTAAAAAAATGCAATATTGTTTCTAGGAAAAAAAAAAAAGAAAGAAAAACACAATATTGTAATTGACAGAAGTTATAGATTCATTATCGTAAAAAAATTAATGACATTTAATCGGTAATCGCATGTTCTCTAATGATCGAGTTGAAATTCTTATGGTGCATTTGGTTGTAGTTTGTATTTGCATTACATTTAAATATAATGTAATTTTTATCTAAATGTAAAAATATTACATTCAAATGTTAATTAAATTACAATTTAAATCAAATATAATTACTATTTATTATTTACTATTCCACTTTTTTATACTATTTTTACTAATCACATTATACAATCTCTTTCTCTTTCTCCTTTTTCTATCTATCTAATTAATTACAAAATGCAATTCAAATACTTTTTATCCAAACACACATTGTATTTGAATGTAATGCAAATACATTCAAATATAATGCTAATATAATGTTTTATCCAAATACTATACATAAAGGAAACTTAACAATTTTCTTATTCTTTTTGTTAATCACTCCATAATTTTAAAGAAAACTAATAATTTTTAGGATTCATTTGATTTGTCGATCTAGTTTAATATACGTTATATGTTAAGCTAAGACCATCTTCAATATATTTGTATATATCAATGTTATATTTAATAAAAATGGTATGAAAAATAATATTATTTTACTTTATACTCTAATGTATTATACTATTTTTAATGTTATTTATACTTTTTATTATCATTATTATACTTTAAAAGTTATAAAAGTGAATTTTTAGTATTTAAATAAATAAAAAAATATTATAATAATTGTGCGAGATAACAATTAATAAAAATCAAAAGCAAAATTGATATTGTTTATGCTTTGTGATAAATTTGTAACAAAATTTAATATATGTAAATTTGATATGAAAAATAGCATTATATTAGAATGTACTTTTTTCATATAAATGCTAAAATTTACCATTGATATATTAATTTGGTATTATATTAAAAATGCTCTAAGTTGTTTAAATCGTCTTTAATTTAGTTTAACTTAATAAGGTCAGTTCTTATTATTTTTTACCTTTATGTTTATTATATAAATATAACTTTTAATATAAATTATTTCTATTTTCTTAATTATCAATATAAATTAAATTAAATTAAATTAAATTGAAATAAAATATAAAATTTAAATTAACTTTGAAATTAAATTAAAGTAGCAGGAGGAAGTAAACCGCACGGATAATTTTGATTAGGCTAACTCCGTAGCAAAATTATTATCCCAAAACATTTTCACAAATTTTAATCTGATTTTCAAATAAAAAAAAAATTTTACTTTTCGCCGCGCAATATTGGAGCAAGTGGCGCGCTTCTCAAACTCTCCAGTTCGTCCAAACGACGCCGTTTAGTTGCAGTCTCACCCTTTCCCTCCTGAAAGGCGTCGAAACGATTTAGGGTTTGTAGTCGTTTCGTCCTCATCCCTGCAGGAGGAACCAAAACGAAGAAGAAGCTCTTCGAGCTCAGAGACCCAAAAATCTCTCTCTCGCTTCTTCTCCTCCAAAGTGCGATTCAAAAATTCTTTCAAAGCTGAATTTCCTCTCCTGAATTAGGTCACTTTTCGCTGCGTTTGTTCGTTTAACCGTTTCCGCGAACTTTTTTTTTTTTTTGAATTTGCGAGAGACTGAATTCGAAACGAGATTTCTAGAAATTCTGTTCTTTTTTTTTTTTTTGGTTTCGATGGTTAAGGTGTCTGGAATTTTCTTTGTGAAAACTTGAGTGAGGAGAATTTTCTCGGAAAGTTGTTGTTTGTTTATATGGTTGTTTGGCTGTAGTGAAATGGAGCGTCAGAAAGAAGATATAATAGACGTGTCGAAGAAGATTGTGGAAAATATCAACTCAATGTCTTTCGTGAGTTTTGATGATGAACAAGTGCGTTCTCTCATGATGATAAGAGAATTGGCTCGTGGAATTGTTGATAACAAGGTCGTACAGGTAAAGTACAGAACAGATTAAAAAAAAATTTTCTTTTATATATTTTATATTTATTTTTTCCTTTGATGTTTGATTTTTTTAAAAATTTTTTTAAGGTCACAAAGAGTGATGTGGAGAAGGCACTATCCTCTAGTGTTGATAAAATGGTGAGATGGCACTTTGTTTTTTTTTTTTTATTATAAATTTTGGTATTGTTGTTTTGCAATTGCATTGTGTTGTTTGACTAAACGTGCTGGAATTGGTTAGGTGAATTCGTGCAAGAATGTCGATAAGATTTTGAGTAGGATAGGGTCAGAAAGTATGGATGACGAGCCTTCACGGTCTGTTTTGCGGATGAAAGAGATTGCGTCGTCGATTGTTACTAAAAGATCTAACATATCGGCCACCAGGTGTCGTGAGGCTGTTGAACCGGTATGGTGCTAATCCTTGAATGTGTATTTTTGCATGTTATATTTCCACAATAAAGTGACTTTTCTTTTCTATTATAGGTTAATGGAGTTGATGCAGAGACCAAAGAGAGTGGGGCAGATTTGGCCTTGACCGTAAGCAATGAGGCAAGGGATGTTGGAGGGCTTCAAAGGGATTTATTTGCAAATGAAGCAGTGGAGGCCAAAGCTGAGACAGAAAATGAAGATGCCCGGGTGGAAAACCATGAGAATGTAATTGTCGAGCCACTGGTTACGGGCAATGAGGATGTCCAGGGTGGAAGGGAAGAAGGTAGAACACTTGTTGATGGAGCAATTACAGCTTGCAGTGAAGCGGAAATTGGACAGACAGAAGGGATGATGTTTGACGATGTGGAATTGGTGGTGGAAGATCTCTTGGGTCCTGAAGCTGGTCAGAATGATATGCAAGAAGCTTTTGATGGGATATTTGAACCAAGAAATGAGAACAGTAAGCAGGAAGTGAGAAAATTGGCATCAGCATCAGCATCAAGATCACCGTCACCAGTTCCGCTTCCTCTTATGTGGCCTGCAGATGGGAATATCACCTTAGTGTGGGTAAAGAATATGATGGCTACGCTTGAGCAGGCTTCGAAGAAGGTTCCACCCTCAGATTTTCGGTCTGTCATGCCAATTTCTGTGGTGGATGAGTTAATCAATGCTGCTTCTAGTACCCTGTCCAAGGAACCAAATTGTGTGGAAGTTGAGTGCCATGGAGAGGATTCAAGAGTAATTGTGGTGGGTGACGTTCATGGACAATTTCATGATTTAGTTAATCTTTTTGACCTTGCTGGGTTTCCCTCTGAGAGCCAATTTTATGTTTTCAACGGAGATTATGTTGACAGAGGAGCGTGGGGCTTGGAGGTGTTTTTGGTACTACTGGCATGGAAGGTAAGATGGAAGTGGTGATAATAGGATTCATTTCCTCAACTCGTTTTTCATCTGTTGTTTTTCTTTGATTTCAACTTAAAGTTACTTGGGAATGATTTGTATTTAAGCCAAAATACTTTTTTCAAACCATTTTGGCTTTTTTTTTTTTTTTTTTTTCCTGGCAATTGGTATTTCAAACCATTTGGTGCTTGAAAAGAACTTTGCAAAAGCATTGTTTTCTTTCTTGCCTGAGGAATTTTACTTGTGGGTATAACGCACAATTTTAATAAGAAGTTTTTGTCATTTTGTTTGGTTAACATATTATGTGCGGGAGATAATACACATTTTTATGTTTAGGTTTTGATGCCTGGTAGAGTTTATCTCCTTCGTGGAAATCATGAAACGGCATTTTGCACAAAGGTGTATGGTTTTGAGCGAGAGGTCAAGACCAAGTTTGGTGATATAGGTGAAACGGTCTACCAGAAATGCTTGGAATGCTTCAAAGAACTCCCTTTGTCTTCAATTATATCAGGCTGTGTATACACCACTCATGGAGGGCTTTTCCGAAGCATGCAGGTGGGTCCTTTGCGAAGGTCTAAGAGAAAGAGGGTACAGAAACTGGAGTTAGGTTCTTTAGAAGACTTGTCTAAAGTGAATAGGTTTCTTGTAGATGCTTCAGACGAAGACCCAAGCATATTAACTGATGTGCTATGGTCAGATCCATCAAAGGAAGATGGTCTTGTTGAAAATGTGGATCGAGGAATGGGTCTATTATGGGGTCCTGATTGCACTGAGACGTTTTTAAAACAATCCAAATTAAAGGTAAAATTTATAATGTAGCTTTTTTATTTAATCTTTTTAGTACAAGTTTGTTTGATATTATGTATTTATGTATATCTAAGCAAGTTGATATTTCTTTGTTGTTTTTATTTTCTGCAATTTTGTTTTTATATTCTTTCTGAGAAGACATATATGCCTTGCATTATAGTATTCGATTCTGCTTTTCTACCATATTATTAGAGATCTGATTGGTTACTCCATTTTTTTATTTTTTATTTTTTTCTTAACAGTTGATTATAAGATCACACCAAGGCCCTGATGCAAGGGTTGGTCAAGATGATTTTGGAGATATGCTAAGTGGGTACAGCATGGATCATGTTGGAGAATCGGGGAAGCTCTACACCTTATTTAGTGCTCCTAATTACCCACAGGTTTGTAATTTTCTCTTTGTAGCATCTTTTAATTGAACACCGTTATTAATTTTGAATGCTTTACCCATTTTTTTTTTTTAAATGGGATACGTGAGTGGTGTTTTCTTAGTATGTATTATGGGGTGCGTCATTTGCCCTTTTAAAATATGCCTTATAATTACTTTATGGCTACGACTAGGATTGATGACCTTGGTGTATTACTTTATGGCTATGACCATGAATTATTTTATGGGTATGACTAGGATTTGTTACGTTGATGATGTCAACTATTATGCTTGCTTCGATTTTCTACAACGTTTAGATTTGTTTTTGAAATTTGTGAAATGATATACAATGTCTGTCCTTGGTTGAAAGAAGGTTGCTTCATCCAGAAATTCTCTTTTATAGTTATTTATCGGAAAAGCCAAATAGATTTTTTTCATCTTAGTAATTTTTCTTTGTTAAGGTACAGGCAGTGATTTGTAAATTTTTTGCTCCTAGTGGGGCAGACAAATTCAAGCTTTCTCTCTCTCATGTATTAGTTTTTTATTTTGTTATCTTTGAAGAAGAAAAGTAAATCGTAACTCAATTGATACGTTTATAATAGGTGATTGAATCTTGTAATTCATGATAATCAATAAGGTTTATGATGTTTCTAGGAAAAATAAAAGAGCAAAAGTTAAGATGTTAATAATGCTATAAGACTTCTTTGTCTGACTTCAACATTGCTTTAAATTTTACAGTTCGGTGAGACACAGTATAACAATGAAGGTGCATATGCAGTATTGAGATCTCCAAGTTTTGAAACTGTATCTTTCCATACATTTAAAGCCGTAGAAAGACCAAAGGTATGGTATAGGGAAGTTGTAAACAATTTGGTCCTTTGTTTTAATAGAGAAGTGTTGGATCATATCCTGTGCAGTGAGCTTATGATGTCTTGGGTTGAGACTTGAGACCGGTATTGTCGACTCATTCATACAACATACTTTTTGGATGAATCATGACATATTACATTAAAGAGAAGGAAGGTTATGTCACTTGGGAGGCTTGATTTTGGGTCATCTGTATGTGTTTAATACTGCATGCTTAGAATACATGCCTTGGGTGAGGAGGATTCAGCAGATTTTATGATAGACTTCCCTAGTTAAATGTACAAAAGAGTCCAGTTTATCCAATTAATTCAATGGAAATCTTCATACAGGTAGATCGTTGTGTTGTTGACGATGTTGAAGATGTGAATAATGCCAGTGAACAGGCCTTGCCATCAGTTGTAAGTTGGATCTTCTTTGATAGAAATTGCTCTTGAAATTATTCGTAGGCTTGATAACAGGTTAAGCTCTTGTTCTCATATGAGGAGCTTCTTTGCAATTTTCTTGTAATTTCTTCAAGGAACTAATAAAAAATAGCAAGTACAACTCATTGAAAATTGGCATTAATGGTTGTCAATATGCTTTTGTGATATGCATGAACAGCCTGCAACAGATAGCTCCTCTTTGTCCCAAACTACTTTACCACCTCGGATGAGCTGTACGGTTGACTTTGAGGCGATGGGCATTTCTAATCCTCCTTCCTGGAGTGTTTCCTTGTTGGATAATGCAGGCAGCACCGAAGTTGTCCAAGTTTCTAGAGCCCCAACGGCAGAAGGATTGCCTCTACCTTCAGACTTGCCGGTAAGAAAATCTTTTCCGGTTGCTCTCCCTGTTCCAAATTTGTTATCGGATGTCTGAAAAAGCAAGGTTTTATAATGCAGGAACCTTACAAGGCTGCGTTGGAGTATCTCTTTGAGCTTGTTGCTGCACTGAAGCATATGCTTTCAACAAGAGTGAGTTGCTCACGTCGTTCCCTCTCATTTGTCTCATTCAAGATGTTGATGCTGTTTAACCGTTTTTGTAATGCAGGCGTGATCTACAGCAATTCCCAAGGGTCAGCTGAAGAAGCTAATGGTCCAGATGAAAACGATTGGTGAAAACAGTTTGGTCAACTTGAAGCCGAGGGCAAGGCATCAGGATAACATGCCAGGACTTACTAGACAGTCACAGCTAACATTATCTGGGGATTCTTGTGTCTATATACCTTAAACTTTGTTTTTGTAAAGGGTAGACTTTTAGTCACAACGTGTGCATGTCCAGGAGTAACTACATTTTGTTAGTGTTTTAGGGTAGAATTGGTAGGCTAACTAAAAGGCTTTAGCTGCTGCTTTGATATACTTGTAGATTCTAATGCACCATTCAACATCAAGCCATGTTTGCATCATACGATTAAAAAGAAAGTTTAAATTTTTTATAAGAAAAAATGCTGTAGAATTTTATTTTATTTTATTTTTATATGGTGCAGAAAAACAGCCTCCAAACAAAGTGCCTAACAAAGCTATAAATGCTCCAACCAGCTTTATGGTGCCACGATTATTTTATTTTATTTTAGTTTATCTTTTGGGTTAAGCAAAATGTAACTAGTTTGATTTTACGAATATAACGATAGTAAACTTTCTTTTTTTTTTTTTTGGTACATTTAGCTTAGTTTACCGGCAGGTGTTGTCAATTGTAACAAAGTAGACACACACAAGTGCAACTTGATAGTATTTCGGTTTTCAGCAATAAAAGAAAGAGGATCTTGGTACACTATATTGGTGCTATAAATTGTGTCAAGATAAATCTAAGCAGTTAGATCTTTCACGTCCAAAAAATTTAGCATAAATCAACTGATCAGCAGAGGTTCTTAAGCCAACGCTCATCGTAATTAACATTAATCGATTGTAGAAAATTGTAATCTAGGATTGAATATCACTAACAAAACGTTAACCTTCACAACTTAAGCATGCATCATGCGCCACTGAGCAGCATAATTAGCTAAATTAGCAGCCACCCTACACATAAATTTCACCATGGCAGTTCTAATTAGTCTATTGTTTCATCCTTAATGTTCGAATTAACAGATCTCTTACGTTTCACAGCACTCTTATGCCGGCCCTTGCGCGATTCTCCGACAATATCCATCAGACAGTGATGCACAGAGCTCTTGATCTCATCAAGCAACTTCTTATCTTGAGAATCTATCCCATCCGCTGACACTGAATCTGCTATGTTTGCAATTTCCTTCATGGCAGCAACCTGTTAAAGAATAGTAAAATACAAATCAAATATTTTGACCATGGCTCAACCAAAACCAATACTGTTTAGATTATTGCTATTAACACATCAATTGATGAGTTTGGAATCATCTTACCGTTCTCTGAAACTCAGATTCTAGTGATTCAGGCATGCCTATAAATTTTCGGGTTATTTTCTCATACCACTGCATGTAATCGCTTTCATCCACACCTTCACCACCTTCTACAATGTGGAGTTTACGGTCCAACCACTCCTTTAGCTCTGCTTGCACTTTTCCATTGGCCTCTGGTTCTGTCCCATTCGTCAACTCTTTTCCTTCACCAAGGGCACGAATCTTTTTCTCCCAACGCTTGACATTCTCTGGGATTGGCTGAGGCATGCCAAACTGCCTTAAGCAACGATCTGGCATATGTCTTTCTGCCTTGTCAAAGCATATCAGCATGGTCTTTGAGGTTTTCAAGTTCAAATTACTCTTTATATGTTCTGGTACTAACCCCAAGTCTAAATCTTTGTATGGAAGCCACTGAACCTGTATTTGGTAACGATACAGTGAATTTAGTTTGTTATAATATCAGAATAACTTACTATCATATGCATCAAGAAGTCGTGTTTTCACTTACATCAATAGGCGTGAGCAAATCTAATGCCTTGCGATAGGCAAGTATGTTAGAATTTGATCTGGGTCCACCCTGTTTTCCTTTCCACCTAAGTGCAAATGGAAATTTGCCACTTGGATCTTCATTAATCTTTGGTCGGCCAACATTAATGCGAAGGTTACTCCAACACTACGGAGAGAGAAATTAAAAATAAAAAAATTTTAACCTGAGGCCTTTAATTTAGCATAAAATGACCAAACATGCTCACAAATAGTTACCTGCAATAGAGTCAAAGAGCCGCTTATGGTGCATTGAGATTTGAGAGAGGCATTACCAAGAGTTCTATATAGCATTGTCAACGCTGCGGCTCCCCAGGCAAATTTTCCTGCTTCATCAAAGTTTTCAAACAATGGAAGATACATTATAGGGACTTTGTTCCCAGTTGTAGTGGAGAATATTGTACTGCCAACGAGATATAGCAGATAAGCACGCGTAAAACGCTCAATTGTTTCGGTTGATGCATCTTTAGGACACTTAGAAAAGTGTTCTTTTAGCCAAGTTAGCTTTAACATTCCTCCAGTTAGGTCCTCTGGGACTTTCCCAAGTAAAGTCTCACAAGCCGAGCTAGGTGTTACAGATGATGCACCTTTAACTGGTTTCCCATCAATTGCCAGCCCAAGAATCAGCCCAACGTCTTCAAGGGTTATAGTCATTTCTCCAACAGGCAAGTGAAATGTGTTTGTTTCTCTCCTCCACCTCTCAACTAGCGCTGATATGAGTGAATTGTCGAGAGACAGTGAGGGAATCAATCTCAGGTACCCAAATCCAGCCTTCTCAACCAACTCAATCTGTTTTGGGGTGAGCTTCCATAGTTCCAGCATTGAAGTGTGTTCATGACATCTAAGCACGCCTCGCTCCTGCAAATGTCATTGTGAAGTTATAGCCACAAACATTGTGACTCTTGATCATACAAGAGTTCCACACACCGCCAAAAAAAAAAAAAAAAGAAAAGAAAAGAAAAGAAATGAAATGAAGCTAAAAAGATAGAATTAGAACTCTAGTCCAACCTCTCCCTTCCAAATCGCCGAAGAGACATGGTTATCTTGATCGTGTAGTACAGACTTATCAGTTGGTCCTGGATCTGGAAGTGATTCCATTTGAGCTGCTAACAAGAACAATACAAAAATTACATTTTAACAATTGTCTTAGGTCCTTCACGGAGAATCGGTTCAACACGGTAAAAAAAGGTATTTATTCTATGTAACAATGATTTTGAATTTGAATATGTGTAACACTGGTATGTTCATCAACAGAGAGTGATGGTTAAGCAAATGGCTTGACATCTCTAATTCCCAATACATTGTTATCTTCCAAACAGCCTTAAAATCAAAAGTTAAGGAATCTGGCGTTTCTAACACTTTCCTAGGGACACTTTTTCCTTGAAAAATAAAAGGAAATTAAAAAAAAAAAAAACTTTAATGTTAAGTTCCTTTTTGTTTCTGTTATTTTTTAAGGGAACTGAAAGTTCAATTTTTTGGGAAGGGCTTAACAACTTTTTGGCTTATTATTATTATTTTTTTCCTTTTAACTTTTTCCTTTTCTTCTTAAACTAATATTAGGCTCTTATTATGAGATAAGTTCCTGAACCCTGCGTTTTATCAAATTATTACGTCTACATTGTATTTTCAGGAATGTCACAATAATTCATTGTGCTTTTTTTTTTTTTTGGCTAAAGAATTTATTGTGTTTTTAATTTCATGTTAAATACCTCCCCATGCAAAAAGATCAGAAAATATGTGTGTGTATGTGTATATATACATATATATATATTTATATATCTCTTTATTTAGGTGCGAAAAGATTAGAAATATGAAAGAAAAAGTTTTTTTTTTTTTTTTTTTAAACCAAAAACTGGTTCAGAGAACAACTCGTTCATAAAGGACCAGCCTTTCTGAGTTCAGAAGTTTTCTCTTGAAATTTTCTATTAGCATATTTCCTCAAGAACCAAACAGACAGCCTATAAGGATATCACCAAAAAGGGGAATGAAAAAAACAAAAAAACGAAACCGAAACCCTAAAACCCAAGAATCTTAAGAAAAAGAATAAAAATGATTTAAACACTCAACTGATGAAGTCTTGCGCAGAAACGACAACGACGGGAGAGTATCAGACGTCGACGACTTCCTCCTCGACCAAAGATCAGAAGACTCCTCTGCAACGACGACGATGGCGTTGTCGTCTGCTCAGATTGACCGTCTTTTTAAGGTCGTTCAGCCCCTTCGGTATAAAATGAACAAGCAACGGGCACCCAAAAAAAAATAATAATAATAATGTCCTTTGGTTTTTTTTTTTTTTTTAATTAATTGGGTAAATTGGAATGTTTAGCTATTTGTTGTTTTTTTTAATAAAATATCTTACAGAGCTAATAAAACTTCCTAGAGCTAAAAAAAAAAAAGCATTTTTATTGTTTATAGAATTTATTAGTGAAGTAGTTGTAAGAATAATTTAATGATAATTTTATATTTAATTTAATTATAAAACAAACAGTTTGAATCTCTCTCTTAAACTAAAAAAAAAAAAAACTAGTGGAAAATGAAACAAAATCCACAAGTAAATTATATAAAAATTTGATTGGATAAAAATATAGGTTTAGTTTTTGAGCAATGTTAGAATTCTACATTTTATATCATACATATTATGTTTACAATTTAATTATTTCATCTATTTTATTTAGTATTATAATTCCGATTATTTAATTTTATAAAAATGTTCTCACACTTTTTATGTGAAATTTAATTTCACAAAAGTTAATGCAAAATTATAGATTTGACCTTTGTTTTATCATTTAATTTTATAAAAGTACCCTCACATTTTTTTACGTGAAATTATGTTTCACAAAAGTTAATATAAAATTGTAAATCTGGCATTGGTTTTATATTCAATAATTTTATAAAATGACATCGTCACTTTTTGTAATTTTTTTATAAGTTAATATTATAATTAATTAATTTTAATAAAATATGTTTTAGTGTTATATATTATTTGGATTAATAGTTTTAATTAGTAGAACGTGGCATAAAATAGTTATTTGGTCACTGGACTCGTTTGGAAAATTTTAGAGATGCTGTTTCGTGAAGTGGGTTGGAAATATATATTTACTGAGGGTTTTAGAAATAAATATTGATAAAAAAAATAGTACAAAAAATTTGAAATTTGTTTATAAAATATGTAAAATTGATCTTGTTTTATTTATCTTATTATTGTGAATATTTTAACACAATAACCATTTTCATTTCAATTTGAAATAAAAAAGTTATAAACTTTTAAAATTTAAATTTTAAAAAAATCAAAGAGAGAAAATGTGATATGTAGAAGCACCATTTGAAAATGCCTCCCAAACGAGCTCTTATCTTTTTGTAAATTATGATTTGGTCCCAAAAAAAAATTTTTTTTTAGGTAAAAATTCTCTAAACTCTTTAAAAAATTACAAATTTTTTTAATGAGATTATTTTTATAAATAACCCCTGAACTATAAATCTCCATTTAAGTTGGTTATTATTTATTTAAACTAATCATTATACTCTTTGATACGTAGAAAATCATTTAAAAGATTCATTTTATTCATGATTTTAACAACGATAGTCAAATTTACAATTTGAAAATAACATATTATAAGAGTATTTTAGTAATTTTGAATATATTACCCTATATTCTTTGACTTTTTAGTTTTTAATAAGTTGATAAAACAAAAATAGAAAAAAATGAGAAAACCTCCATCTTGTATTTTCACCTCCATTATTCACAGTTCAAATCACCTTTTTAACACCACAAAAATACTCTCTAATTGTATTTCTAATTGATTCAACATTGGAAAATGATTTCCTACAATTCAAATTCAAATAAGAGTTAATTCGGGTTTTCTATTTAAATTTCAAACATATTTGGAATAAAGGATTATTTGAATAATTTTCTACATATTAGAGGTATAATGATCAATTTCAAAAAAATAAAAACTAATTTAAATGGAGATTCATAATTTAGGAGTTATTTATGAAAATATCTTTGAAAGTAGGAGAGTAATTACACTCAATAACTATACCATATTAGTAATTTTTATTAAATTCATAAATGATTATAAATGAAAAAGACATTTGAAACAATTTTTTTATACATTAAAGGATATAATAATCAAATTTAAGTAAATTAGAATGATTCATTAATTATTTATAAAAATAATCTTTTTTCATAAAAGGTAAAAAATTTCATGAAATAGATTAATGGTTCGTTTGGTAAACTTATTGTATTTGCATTGTGTTAGAATGTAATGCATTAAATGTAATTTATGTTTGGAGAAAAAGTATTAGCATTACATTTGAATGCAATGTGTGTTTGGTTGAAAAGTATTTAAATTCTATTTTAATAAAAAATATGTGATGTGATGGATAAAAATAGAGAGAAAAAAGAGAGAGAAAAAGAATATATGATGTAATTAAATAAAAATAATAAAAAAGGTAAAACAATGAATAGTGATTGTATTGGATTTAAAATATGATGTGATTGGTATTTGAATTAAATATTTTTGTATTTAAAAGAAAATTATATTATATTTAAATATAATGTAATTAAATATATATAACAGACGTGCGTATCATGAATATACAACATTCATAATTTGAATTATGTAAATATTTTTTCTTTGTTATCCTTAAATTAAACAAATATATATATATTTTTTGAAGCACTTTTGTCTCCTTTTCTCGCCCGGGGGGGTGGGGGTGAAAAAAAAGGATGTATGTCATGATACTTTGCACGCATGTACTATATAGTACAAAAACACAAATGGCGCGCCTCCAACTCGCTGACTTTGGATATCAAATTGTCAGAACTCGAAACGTCGCCGTTCGGTATACCTTTTTCAAGTTTCACACAGTTCTTATAACTATTTTCATATGTGATGCGTACTTATCCTTTTCCATCGCAGCATTTTACCAAAAAAAATCTTCAAAACGATCTAGGGCTTAAAGTCGTTTACTCTCTCTCGGAAACCCACCAAGTCTCTCTCTCTCTCTCTCTCTCTAGCTCGCGTCTCCTTGTAAAAGAAGCGATTCAAACTTTTCTTCAGAGATTTTCGTTGTCGTTTACAGCCCAACCATGCCTGCCGAAGGTCAGTGATCGCTGCGTTTCACCGCTATTTCACCTCTTTCAAGAACTTCCTCTTTCCCATTGCCCCAAAAAGACTCGATTTTTATCGCCCATTTTTTTTCCTTTCTTTTTTTGATAATGAGCCATTGTACATTTGATTTGGATTTTCGTCGATTGGGTCTCTGAATTTCCTTGGAAACTAGCTGTTAATTTTAATTTTATTTATATAATTTTTGGGATGGTAAAACCACTTGTTAAATTCGACATAAAGGGAAAGACACAATTTCTTGGGTTTATTGTTATAGTGTGGAGGTTAAACGTAGTTTGTTTATTTCTCAACATTTTCGCAGAAAATAGATCGTTTCAAGCAATATACATACATACATATATTTATATGTACTGTGATATGTTTGGTCCAATATGAAACTTTATGAGTAGTTACACGTTCAAGGATGATAGATTGAGATTCTAAGTATATTATAATGGTATTAGTGATTTCCATTAAGAGTTGATTTAGTGGGTTCATGCTGTTTCTGACTGCAGACGTGAGCTCTCGTAAAGAGAGAATCCTGAATGAAGCTAGAAAGGTTGTGGACAACGTAAACGCAATGTCGTTTGTGAATTTAGATGATCAACAAGTGCATTCCCTTATGATGATGAGAGAGATAGCACGTGGAATTCTTTGCAACAGGGTTGAAAAGGTTAGAGAGAAAAACGCGGGTTATGATTTTTTATATTTTATATTCCATCAGATGGATTTGCTTTGTTGATTCTATCGATGATTTTCTCAGGTTACCAAGAGTGATGTAAAAAAGGCACTATCCTCGAGTATTGAGAAGATGGTAAGTGTCACTTCTTATTGGTAAGTTAGTTATTTTGCATTTATTGTGTAGTTTGGCTTACTATTACCATTTTTGGGCAGGTGGGCTCGTGCAAGGATGTCAATAACATTTTGAGTAAGATACCTTGTGAAGGCATGGATGATGAGCAAACTCGGTCGGTTTCACGAATGAAAGAGATTGTGTCGACGATTGTTACTAGACGGGCTAAAATGTCAACCACTCGGCATCGTGAATCCGTTGAATCAGTATGTTGATAAGCTAGAATGTTATTCATTTTAGTTCTTTCTCCAAGCAGACTTTGATTTCCATTGTATTACGTATGTTATAGGTCAATAGAGTTGATGCAGAGACTGTGGAGAGCAAGATGGGAGGGACTATGGCCACAAGAAACAAGGAAACATATATTGAAAGGCTTCAAAGGAGGTTATTTGAAAATGAAGGGCCGGAGGCAGAAGCAGACACAAGAAATGAAGAGGGTCAGAATGAGAAGCAGGACAGCACGATAGCTGTGCCATCCCATTCGGGCAATGGTGATGTCCAGGATGGAGCAGAACAAGACATAACAGTTGTGGATGGAGCAACTATTGCAGTGCGGGTTGGACAGCCAGAAGGAATGATGTTTAATGATGTGCAATTGGTGGTGGAATATGAGGTAAGCGCTGAAGATGGTCAGAATGAGATGGTGGAAACCGTCAATGGGACATTTAAAGTAAGACATGAAGATGGTCAGAATGAGATGCAGGAAGCTGACAATGAGACATCTAAAATAAGCAATGAAGATGGTCAGAATGAGGTGGTAAAATCAACATTACTATCACCCCTTAGGCTTTCTCTTGTGTGGCCTCCAGATGGGAAAATAACTTTGGAGTGGGTAAAGGATATGATGGAAAAACTTGATAGGTCGTCAAAGAAGGACCCACCAACAGAGTTTTGGTCTCTCGTGCCATTTTCTATTGTGGAAAATTTAATTAATGCTGCTTCAAGTATCCTATCCGAGGAACCAAATTGTGTAGAAGTTGACTGCCGTGGAGAAGATTCAAAAGTTATCGTAGTCGGTGATGTTGAGGGACATTTCCACGATTTACTTAATATTTTTGAACTTGCGGGATTTCCCTCTGAGAACCAATTTTATGTTTTCAATGGAAATTATGTGGACAGAGGAGCATGGGGCTTGGAGGTGCTTTTGGTCTTGTTAGCTTGGAAGGTAAGCAGTGATATATATTGGTTCCTCAAGTTGTTTACCAGTTTTGATTTTACCTTTTATCTCATATAAAAGAGTGTTATTAATGCATTTATTTTATTAAAAAAAAAATGTAATATGGTTTAGAATCTTTCACACATATAATATACTCTTTGACTTGTATTTCTGGCCTGGTGGCATGGTGATATGGGTCCTAAAACGTTAAGCTTGATACTTTAATGTGGCTTGGATCTAATAATTTATATTTGGTTAGATGTTTCACCTATTTGGTACTTGAAAAGAAGTAAGCACATAACGTTTTTCTTGGTTACAAAAAGTATTTTTTGGTGGGTGAAGTTCAGTCCTTAACAAGTTTATTTTTTCTTTCACATTTCTATATTTAGGTTTTGATGCCTAACAGAGTTTATCTTCTACGCGGAAATCACGAGACCAAATTTTGCACTTTGATGTATGGTTTTGAGCAAGAAGTCAAGACCAAATATGATGATCAGGGTGAAATGGTCTATATGAAATGCTTGGAATGCTTCAGAGAGCTTCCGCTGGCCTCAATTATAGCAAATAGTGTATACACCACTCACGGAGGGCTTTTCCGAAGCTCGCGTGTTGGCCCATTGCGAAGGTCTAAGAGAAAGAGATCACAGACTCTTGAGGTAGGTTCTCTGGAAGAATTGTCTAAAGTGAATAGGTTTCTCGTAGATGCTCCTGAAGAAGAATCGAGTGTATTGGCTGATGTGCTATGGTCAGATCCATCAATGGAAGATGGTCTAATTGAAAATGCTGATACAAGAATGGGCCTTTCATGGGGTCCTGATTGCACCGAGACTTTTCTAAAAGAATCCAAATTAAAGGTAAAGTTTGTAACATAGCTGTTAGTTTGCTGGAATGCTTTTTTGCATGCTTACGTTTGAGTAAATAAAATTGAGACAAAAACTCCGCCTCTGGATGCTATGCATTTATAGGTATCTAAGTAAGTTGAGATCAGTATATTACTTTCCTTGCCTATCTAAGAAGTTTCGTGCTTTTGCTTTCAAATTTATACCCTTTGTCATTGCTTATATGTGAAATGGTTTGATTTCACTTAAATTGCTTACAAGTGTCATAACGGAAAATTGATTGCTCTCTTTCTGTTGTTAACAGTTGATCATAAGATCCCATCAAGGCCCTGATGCAAGGGCTGGTCAGGATGAGTTTGGAGATATGCTAACTGGCTACAGCTTGGATCATGATGGACAATCAGGGAAACTGTACACTTTGTTCAGTGCGCCAGATTACCCACAGGTTTTGGTTCTGTTCTTTTCCTTGCATCTTTAAGGTCCTTCCTTGTTCAACACATTCCATTTCGTTTTACACACACACACATGTTTGTGTTTGTTTAAGTGTGTCTGGAGGATCATTGATTATGGGGAGATCATTTAAGTCTTTGATCTGTTGTCAAAATATAATAGTTAATTTTTTTTTCCCCTCGGGGAAGTTAAAGATGTAATTTCTGTTTGCCATTTTTCATGCGATTGCAGTTTGGTGAACCAAAGTATAACAATGAAGGGGCATATGCTGTGCTGAATCCTCCAAATTTCGAAAGTCCATCTTTTCATTCCTTCAAAGCCGTAGAAAGGCCACAGGTACAAAACGTTGTTATATAGTTCAAGAATTTTGGATTTGGAGTAGCAGAATGGTTGGATGTAACAGATTTCTTCCACCTGTCACTCTGTCTTTGTTAGTGCCATCTATATTTTATTCGTCAATTTTGTGAGGTGAAGAAAGTAGAATAGGGGTCAAAGGATCTGAAGAGGGGGATTTTTTTTTTTTTTTTCATCATTTTGTTATATTTCTTTAAAGAATTTGACAAAGCTGCTCATTCAAGATTGGCACTAACGGATCTCATTTTGCTTTTATGGTATAACAGCTTACACAGTATGGCTCATCTTCGTCTCAAGCTATTATTCCTGCGTGGAAGAGTGCTAAAGTCGAACTTGAGGCACTGGGCATTTCTAATCCTCCTTCTTGGAGTGTCCAGTTGGCGGATAACACAGGTGGCAGCAAAGTTGTCGAAGTTCCTAGAGCCCCTGCAGTCGAAGGACTTCCTTTACCTTCAGACTTGCCAGTAAGGAAGTCTTTTTTGTTGAGTGCATTAGATATTTGATAATTTTCTTTGGAGGTCTAATAATCAAGGTTTTTAATGCAGGAGGTTCAGAAGGCTACGTTTGAGTATCTATTTGAGCTTGTTGCTGGTCTGAAACATATGCTTTCAACAAGAGTGAGTTGCTTATTTTGTTGTTTCGTCGTTTTGTAATTTAAATGTCAAAATATGGGCTTAGTTATCATGATTGTCATTTGCTTAATCAGATGATTGAGGTTGGAGTTCCCGAATTGGCCGAGGATGATAGTGTTCCAAGAGAAAATGATGCAAGCGTTCCAAAAGAAAACGAAGCGGGCGTTTCTAAAGATAACGAAGCGGGCCTTTCAAAAGAAAACGAAGCGAGCATTTCAAAACAAAACGAAGCTGGCATTCCAAAAGAAAACGAAGTGGGCGTTCCAAATGAAACTGAAGCGAGCATTCCAAAACAAAACGAAGCTGGCGTTCCAAAAGAAACTGAAGCGAGCGTTCCAAATGAAACTGAAGCGAGCGTTCCAAAACAAAACGAATCTGGTGTTCCAAAACAAAACGAAGCTGGTGTTCTGAAAGAAAATGAAGCAAGCGTTCCAAAAGAACAAGAAGCGAGCATTCATAAAGAAGCTGAAGCAAGTATTTCAAAAGAAAACGAAGGGAGCATTCCAAATGAAAGCAAAGCACAAGACAATGATGTTGAGATGAAGCCCTGTGAGAATGAAAACGAAGTGCAAGATAATGGGGTTGAGATGAAGCCAAGTGAGAACGAAAATGAAAAGCAAGACAATGATATCGAGATGACGCCAAGCGAGAACGAAAACAAAGCCCAAGACAACGAGGTTGAGATGAAGCCAAGTGAGAACGCATAGCATGCAAAGACTTACCAGGCTTGAGTATTTCTTACTAACTACAGCTGGGAAATTTTTTGTCAAAATACCTCACTCTCGTCTGTAAAGGAAGACTAAACACGGTCACAATATGTGTATGCCAAGAAGTGATTACTTTGTGCTAGCGTTATAGGGCAGAATTAGCATGCGAACTCCTTGTTTCTAAAGTTCTAATGGTATTCAAATTATTTAAAAAATATTCATAGTGATTTTTTTCCCCTTGCGTTTCTATTAGTAGTAGATGCCTTGTGTTTCTATTAGTGGTGGAGTCCTCAGATACCCCAGAACCATATATGCCGACCAACAGTGGGAGCGACTGGAATCCAAGCCGCATATGAGGAGAACGAGCGTCCTACCAACCCCATCTATTTGTAGGTTGGCCTTTGGCAGTTAATAAATCAATACTATTAACAACCAAGCAAGAACTGAATAATCACAATTCATCTACCATAAATTTAAACCGACCAATTCAGGTTCTTGAAGTTCTCCGCACAGTCATTAACATAAACCTAGTCAAAGCTACAATACCATAATGACACAACCTACGGGAGATCATCTCTAACTTTAAATTAGCAATTTTACAGCTCGAGCTTATTTACCACGCAGAACTTGAAAGTTGGATACTACGAGCAGCCTCCATTTCCAATTAGTCTGTTGTATCATCCCTACTGTTGGAATCAACAGACCTTCTTCGTTTTGCAGCACTCTTGCGTCTTCCCTTTCGCGGTTCTCCAATAATCTCTGTCAAACAGTTATGCACGGAGCTCTTAATCTCATTTAGCAACTTCTTATCTCGAGAATCCATTCGATCTAGTGCCACTGAATCCGCTATGTTTGCAATTTCCTTTATTGCGGCAACCTATAGAAAGAGCAAACAAATCAAACATACGCAATGATTTTTTTTTTTTTTTTAAAGGACCAACAACATTATCAATAGACTGGTCGGAACGGACTTACCGTCCTCTGAAACTCGGATTCAAGTGATTCGGGTCGCCCTATAAATTTACGAGTAATTTTCTCATACCAGTGCATGTACTCACTTTCATCCACACCATCACCGCCTTCCAGAATATGTTGTCTACGGTCCAACCAATCCTTTACCTCTGCTTGCACTTTTCCTTTGGCCTCAGATTCTGCCTCTTTTGTCAAATCTATCCCGTGATCACCAGAACGGACCCTTTTTTCCCATCGCTTGACCTTCTGGGGGATTGGCTGAGGCAAGCCGAACTGCCTCAAGCAACGATCCGGCATGTGTCTTTCTGCCTTGTCAAAGCAAATCAGCATGGTCCTTGCTGTTTTCAAGTTCAAATTGTCTTTAATGTGAGCTGGTACAACATCAAAATCTATATCTTTATACGGAAGCCACTGAACCTGTATTTGTTCAAACATGACCAAATTCCATCATAAATCACAAGAACCAAATTAATTATAATATTACAATAAGAAAGTCATGTATTCACTTACATCATTAGATGTGAGGTTATCTAAGGCCTTGCGATAGGCAACTATGTTGGAGGTTGATCTTGGCCCACTTTGTCTTCCTTTCCACCTTAGTGCAAACGGAAAGTTACCACTTGGATCCTCATTGATTTTTGGTCGCCCAATATTAAGATGAAAATAACTCCAACACTACCCAAAAAAAATAAAATAAAATAAAAGATTATCACAAACTACATTTCATCTTGACTCTTCCATAGAAACAGCCAATTACTTTACAACAAACCTAAAGCGGCAAAGCCAACGTCAAAAAAAGTGCTAAAAGTGAGTGTATACCTGTAATAGAGTCAAAGAACCACTAATGGTGCCTTGAGATTTGAGAGAAGCGTTACCAAGAGTCCTATAAAGGAATGCCAGTGCTGCCGCTCCCCATGCAAATTTTCCTGCTTCCTCGAAATTTTCAAAGAAAGGAAGATACATAATGGAGACTTTATTCCCAGTTGTTGTGGAAAATATTGTGCTACCAACCAGATACAGGATATAAGCACGAGTATAACGCTCAACAGTTTCAGTTGATGCATCCTCAGGACACTTGGAGAAGCACTCTTTCAACCAAGTAAGCTTCAACATTCCCCCGTTCAGGTCCTCGGGGGCTTTCCCCAGCAGTTTTTCACAAACTGCGCTAGGTGAGTTTGAATGCGCACCTACCACTGGTTTTCCTTCAATCGCTAGACCAAGTATCAGCCCAACATCCTCAAGGGTTATGGTCATTTCTCCAACAGGCAAGTGAAATGTATTTGTTTCTCGCCTCCACCTCTCAATAAGAGCTGAGATGAGCGAGTTATCAAGAGAAAACGAGGGGATCAATCGAAGGTACCCGAATCCAGCCTTCTCAACCAACTCAACCTGTTTTGGGGTAAGCTTCCATTGTTCTAGCATTGAAGTGTGTTCGTGACATCTAAGCACACCTCGCTCCTACATATACGTAAAAGTGAATTTTCGACCACAAAAAGTAGCGCCCACTAAAAATAAGAAGTTAAAAAATACAGAGAAATTAACAACCTGCCCATCCCAAACAGCTGAAGAGACATGGTTATCTTGATCATATAGTACAGACTTATCAATTGGCCCTGGATCTGCAACTGTGGCCATTTGAGCTGCAAACAAAAACAATGAAGAAACTAGCATAATGAAAACAACAAGTCAAAACTTGATCCAAAATGTTTGCTTCATTAGCCATATTTCAAGTTAGTTGTGACTTGTAAGCAGCAATAGTTTAGAGAAAACTATTAAGGAAAAAAAAAAATCATAGCCAAGTTTAAGCCAATAACTGAAATAACTGGAGTCACTGACATTTGGAGGTTGAAAATCTTTTCAAGGGCTTAATAGTTTAGGATTTTCCTTTTTAAGACAACGAAGAAAAAAGACAAAAAAATACATAGTGAGAATTATGTTTGAAATGTTCAACTTTTGGTATAAACAGGAAATTTTCAAAGGTTTTTCCATTCAAAAAAAAAAAATGAAAAAATGAAAAACTTCAAAGGCCAAACAAATTTCTTTTAATTCCTTTTCTTGTTCATCTATAAGGATTCTTCTCTTTTATAACAAGTTTAGTTTTTTTTCCCCTTTTCCCTCATTAAAAATCCAAGCTTTAATTAGTTTGGAGAAAATTTATTTAAAAATAATGGGCGAAAAGAACAGAGCTTTCCTTTCACCGACGAGTACAGAGCAAGCTCAGGTCTCTAAATAAATAACAAATTAAACAATTTCTAAACCGAAATAGGAAAAATCCGAACGAAAAGTGGTCAAAAGGTTAAGCTTTCTTCATAAAGTTTAAAACTTTTTATTGTTCAGAAGATTTTCCGTTAATTTTATTCTCAGGTTTGGATTTCTCAGTAACCAAACAGAAAACCCGGGACCATCACCGGAAAGGAAAAGAAAATCCCAAACCTCAGAAACCCTAAATCGGAAATAAAAGTAAAAGGGGCTTTAATAAAAGAAAAACTTAACTGAGAAAGTTCTGTGGCGAAACGACAACAACGGGAAGATTATCAGAAATCGACGACCTCGAACCTGGAACAAGATCAGGAAACCATCCACAACGACGACGACGACGATGTCGTCTGCTCGGATTGACCCAGATTTAAGGTCGTAGAAACCTCTGAAGATAATGTTTAGCCAAAACGCAAACGGGGAAAAAATTTTAATTTATTAAAAACGACGTCGTTTTCCTTGTAGCTGTCAGCGATTGTTCTCATGCTGACAGCGAATACGACAACGACAAAAACTCGTGCTTGGGTTGAAATAACTGTCCATACCCATTTGGCCTTTTTCTTCTTCCTTCTTTCTTTCTTTTTTTTTTTTTCAATTTTTTAACCACCTTAAATTGTATATTAATAATAGTATTATATATTGCTCTCACTATTTATATCATTGCCAAAAGATTTTTTTTAGTGAATAATACCTTGTCGATTACGACCGGTAATTTATATTATTATCTTCTATTATACTTTTTAATTGATGCTATTATATTAAAGTTAATGGTTCATTTAGTAAACGTATTATATTTGTATTGTGTTTAAATGTAATACATTAAATATAATTTGTATTTGTAGGAAAAATATTAGTATTGTATTTGAATACAATGTGTGTTTAGGTGAAAAGTATTTGAATTGTATTTTAATAATAAATATGTGATGTAATGGGTAAAAGTAGAGAAAAAAAAAAGAGAGAAAAAGAGAATATATGATGTAATTAATAAAAGTAATAGAAAAAGTGAAATAATGAATAATGATTGTATTGGATTTAAAATGTGATGTGATTGGTATTTAAATTAAATATTTTTGTATTTAGGGGAAAATTACATTGCATTTAAATGTAATGCAATTTAAATGTGTGTACCAAATACACCATAAATCTAGCTAATTTAATATTTGTATTAAAGTCTCCAACCCAAACCCAAAACTCATTTTTTAATTGTATTAATCATGTCAACCTAAATTAACCTGTTTAAACTAAATATGAATAAAATAATAATTTATTCAATATGATTATGATATTTTAACATGTTAATTCGTCAACATATCTTTTTTTTAATGAAAAACAAGTGAAATTTACTTATGAAACTTTAAAATTTATATTATTTGTATTTTATTAATTATGAAAACTCTTGTTTTATATTATATACAATTAAGTAAAAAATAATATATATAATTAATTATGTCAATCCATGTTAGAAGATAAACTCAAACTCAATCTGTTTATTAATTATATTAATCGTGTCAACTCATTTTTGACTCAAACCTACTAATTTCGTGTTGTATTTGTGTTAACCTATCATATCGTGACATAAATTATTAGTTCTATATTAGATGGTGGTCGTATTATATGTTCAAATTATAAGTGAATATGCTAAATTCAAATAGACATGTATTTTTTTAAGATGAGTGTTGTATGATAAAATTTGGACTTTCATTTGAGTCGTTTACCATTAGACTTAAACTACATTATGCTACTAAAAAATTGACATTATTAAAAGATGATATTTTATGATAATACCAAGATGATATGCAAGATAATATCATTTCATATTCTTAAGAAAGATACAAATGTTAGGGACCGTTTTGGGAGATTCTGAAGATGTGTTTTGGAGATCGGAGAAAAATGAGTTTTAAAAAATGTATCTAAAAAAAAAATTATTTGGAGTGAAAAAGTGTAAAATCTTAAAAATTTATTACAAAAAAATTATCAATATATATATTGTTTTGTTCATCTCAAAATACTATATAATTTAAAAAAAATCATCTCATTTGGACTTGTGTATGCAAAGTTATAAACTTTCAAAGCTTAATGTAGAGTTTTGGATATATAAACAATAAAAAAGTGGTTATGAGGTGGAAAAAAGTATCCAACACATGTCTTCAAAATGCCCCTTAAAAACCATTTTATTTTGTATCTGTTGATGTTCAATTTAGCTTAAGTTTAGTTTGAAACAAGTTATATCTAAGTTAAAGTTAAACATTTGGTGTTTTAGGGTTCGCCTGGTTTGCCAATCTAGTTTGTAATTTAAGCCAAATTGTCTAATTGATTTTGTCTCAGTTTAGCTTGACAGGGACCACTTTTAATATTTATCATCTATCTCAGCACCACTTCCAATATAAATTATCTTTATTTTCACATTCTCTAATACACGTCTAATTAAATTAAGTTGGAATGAAATATCAAATTTAGTATAACTTTTAAGTTAAATTAAGTCAGATCAATGATTAAGCTAAATTGACGAACCAAACGCATGTTTAGTTTAGCTTGAAAGTTTAGTTTGATTTTAATTTAAACTTGTATTAAAATTTGTGTTGAAATAATGAAAATAGAAAAAACTTGTATTGAAAATTATTCTAAAATAGTGAAATAAGTTTTAAAAAAGGTTTGGTAAAAGCTAAAATAAAGATGGTTGCAAATGCACAACTTAGCTAACGTTAAGTCAAATAGAGCTAAACAGTTTATTTTATAAAATTATGTAATTGATAATTGTTAAGTGGGTGTTTTGGAGACAAATTTTGAACATTAGTTTGGTACTTTTTTAACCTTACAACAACTTTTTTATTATTCACATATTTAAAATTCTACACTAAATTCAAATTTTAAAAATCTATAATTTTATGTATATCAGTTCAAATAAGATAATTTTTAAAAAAAATTATATAGAATTTTGAGAGAAATAAAATAAGAGATAATTTTTTTTGAATAAATTTTTAAAATTTTATACATATAGTTTTTATCTTAAACACATTATCAAAACTCATTTTTTCCATAATCTTTCCCAAATAAACCCTAAATGTAAGGGGATAAAATAGAGTGATGGACAAGATTTCTACTTAGTACTATTTGCTTTTTGGTCCCTTTCTCTGTCGTGGGACAAGAAATTTGAAACAGGCCCTAAATGTTGTTTTGGTTTTTGGGGGGGTGGGGTGGGGGGTGTGGTTTGGTGGTGGAAAAAAGAGTGATGGGCAAGATTTCTCTTCGGAAGTATTTGCCTTCCTGGTCCCTTTCTCCGTCGTGGGACAAGAAATTTGAACGTTACCCAGCACCCACCAATGCAATTCAAGAGCTATCTGGCTCAACCCATTTTATTTGTCGTTTTCCTTTTGCTAAATAATGTCTTTTGTCGTTTTCTTCTTAACGATAGCACGGCCAGCAGCTCGACTTATTAAACACGTGCATATCACGTGATGGTCCAACGACTTCGGTGAAACCGTGACTCACAAATTTCTTTTTTGTTTTTTGTTTTTTTTAACTCTTCAATCTTTTTCTTATTATTATTATTTATTTTTTTGTTTTTTTGTTTTATTTTTACATAATAAAAAGACCAAAACTACGCCACCCTGATGTAAACTCACATCACATGGAAATAGAAAACCAAGAGTACGGTACAGACATTCGGCTTACCAAAGGACATGATAAGACCGTGTTTGGACGAGGGTTTGGGTTGGATACGAACGACAGAACAGTCTCTCGTTGTCACGTGGGTTTTGAGTTGAAATCAGGTGCGAAACAAACAGAGCCCAGAAAGGTTTCGTTTGAGGTTCTCGGGAAGAATCCCGTTTGGGTCCGGACCAAAGACGATGGCGAAATTAGGGTTTTCCGCAGGTCGGAGAAGGGCGAATTGGCTGCCGGGGACCTGTTTTGCGTGTCCGGCAAGAAACCCTCCTGGTTCGTTCTGAGAGAAATCGGGAGTGAAGAAGGAGAAAAGAAGGTTTCTGATGAAGAATATGAGATTGAATCGGCCGAGAGTTCGCGCAGTGGGTCGGAATTTGAGGGGTTTGATGTCTCCGGCATTGACCCTGTTAAAGGTTTGACTCATAAACCCTAATTGTGTAAAATGATAGCTTGAATTGTAAAAATGATGCCTTGAAATTTTGAGAGTGAAAGTTTTTCATGGGCAAGTGAAAATTTTAGATGTTCTAGTTGAATATTAAAATAGTATGTAAATTTGGCATCTGGGTTATCTTTCTCTTGCTTCTACATTCCTGTCGATGTCAAAAATTGGCTCAACACTATGTGCAGCTGTGCAGGGTGTTTGGACAAGTGCGGACGAATGCCCCGCCTCGTAGGCCTGCAAGGGGATGGAAGAGTTTTGGAGAAAACTTGTCCGAATACCGTGCACAGCTGGATGTAGTGTTAGAGCTGATTTTTGGCTACTACAATTCCAAAAAATTTATTTATTTTTGGTTGTTCATCAATATTGAAGAAGGTGCTTGATCTGGTATAGGACAGGTTTTCTTGGTGAATTGCATTTTTAGCAGTTAGTTATATGCTTTCTGATATATTGCATTATATTGGTTTTGGAAATGCAGAGTTTGGTTTTTTGGTAATGGGACATGAGTTTGACCGCTATCCCAAGCGTATGATCCGCGATGTGAAGAGGTGGGAGTGGTTTCTAGAAGAAGAAGGGAAAGAAAGTGAGGATGAGGAGGGGGATGGGATTGAGAAGAAAAAGAAGAAGAGGGGTGTGAGGAAAAAGAGAAAAAAAGGTGAAGAGAATGAGAGTGATGAAGAGTGGACTGGTGAGAGTGAAGAGGACGATAAGCTTGTTGGCAGTGTTCGGAAGTTAGGCAATAGGCCAAAGTATTCTCCTAGATCAAAGAACCGTGACAAGTCCCAAAAGGGCAACTCTCAAGGCAGTAAAAAGAAGAAGGTTTACGGTGCAGATGATGACGATGATGAGGAGGAGGTGGAGGACGACGAAACGCTGGGAGGCTTTATCGTTGGTGATGAGGACGTGGACCAAGAGGAAGAAACAATCGGTGATGGTGAAGAAGAGGAAGAATTTGTTGATGATGATGATGAGTGATGGAAAGGATAAATATTTGCTGTTTGTTTGTGAATGTATATTATTGTTTGTTTTATTCTTTTGCCTTAGAGGAGTTGGGACAAGTCAGTGTTTTTCTCGTTATCACTCATCCTGTGTCAATGTCATATGTTCTGTTGGCTAGTCCTTGTTTTGTTGTAAATTTAAAATTACTTTGTGAATTTTGAAGCATCTTAGCTTTAAATGGTAGGGAGAAAAATTGTCAGGTCATTGACCACAATGTCTGACATGGATTGGGCGTGGGTTCGATTCTGCATGTACAAAAAAGACTTGTTGATTTGTAAAACTTATATGCTAACTATACCATCACCCCAATCTAAGCTACCAAGTCATGAACAGAGATTTGCTTTTCAGAATATTATCTTTGTTGATGAGAGGGGAAAAAAAAAAAAAAAGATTGGTGGTGTCTTCATATAGTCGTTTTAGTGATCGTTGGGTGAGTTCACTAATCGTATTTATGAGATGATAAAAGAACTTAATCTTAAGTTTTCACAACTAACAGACTTCAACTTTAAGGATAAATAATACATGGTTTTGCTTGTCAAAAGTTAAATTCTTACGTGTGTCACAGTTTGAACATGAGACCTGATAAAAATTAAGCGTTTAAACAAGTCTTTTTTATTATCATGTCACCACTACAATGGTTGATCCCTTTTTTTTGTACTCACTGTTGTTGGAAACTCCAAGCGACCATTAGGAAAAAAAAAAAAAAAAACTCCTCCAATGAACGGTAATCAACCTGATAATCTTCATATTTTTTGTGTGATAAGAATTTACATCTTAAAATATGTTAAAACACTTTTATAAATTTAATTTGAAACATGTAGATTATTGGAAGATTAGAGAAAAAGATATACGTTATTTCCTAAAAATTTTAAATTAATCTTTTTTCATTAAAATTAAATTAAAATAGGTATAATTAGTGATTATAAACTATAGTTTAAAAGTAATTTCACATCAGATTCTATTATGAAATATAATGCTTGAATTTTCAAAAAATAAAATTTTATAATATTTGAAGTAAATAGTAAATGTATTAGAAACATAATAAAAAAAATAACTTAACCTATAGGGAGGAAAATTTATAGATTCAAATATTTCATAATTATAGATAAAAATATTCGGTTATTGTTAAAAAATAAATATATCTCTAATGTTGAATAGGATCAATTTAACTTATAAATTTGTTTTTTATTATTATTTACTTTAAATATTTTTAAAACCTACATTTTTTAGTTAGGAGTGAGGGAATTTGAACTTTTCAGATAAGAAATTAATACTAGATGACGCATATAATCACTTAAAACTTAATCTTTACTTTAATTATTTATTGTAAAAATGGTATTTGCTTCATAATTCTTTTTGGAAGAATAAAATAAATAGTAATTTTTAAAAAATAATTGAAATATATAACAAATTTTTAAAATATTTATAATAAATAACAAATTTAACACAAATAATTTATTAAAATTAAATTTACCTGGTAGTTAATATGATTTATATACCAAATAAATGATTTTTCTTTTGTCTTTATCACATAAATTATTTCTTAACATCTTGTAAATATATAATTTATTTAGTAAAATTTTTATTTATCTAATAAATTTACTATTTATTATAAATATTTTCAAAACCAGCTATTTACATTAATTATTTCTAAAAACAGCTTTTTTTTTTTTGTTCTCATTCACTCTGCTCTTTTTAATATATGGGCTGGAGCCCATGTACCGGAGAAAACTCCAGGGCCCAATACCAAACGAATAAACGAAAAGTCGTCGAATCAGATAATCGCCGCCCTTCACGCTGGAATATGAAAGACCAAAACGCAAAGTCGTAGACACTCGCAGAAAATTTCAAATTGTCGCCGGGTTCTCGTTCTCGGCGCCGTTTCGAGCTAGGGTTTCTGCAACTAGAACAATTCCTTAAAATTCAATCCCCGTTTCTTCTCTATACCAACTAAAATCTCCTTTACGTAATTGAAATTCACCGTAAATTTGAGTTTAGGGTGTTTATTTTCATCCGTTTCGAAAAGCTGAACCAGAAAAGTCGAAACTCCAATGGATGATCATTCGAAACCGGTTCAGTTCAGAGAAAACGGACAACTTCAACATCAAGAGCAGCGATTCGATGCTGAGAATGGTCTCGAAACCGACGGCTTTCGTGAAGACAATGTGGCGGGAGATTCAGTTGGTAACCGTGATTCGTCTTTAGGGTCAGTTGGGATTTTTCTCAATTTAGAATTTAGCTTTTGTGGTCTAATTGATGAACAAGTTCTTTCTTTCTTTCTTTTTTTTTTTTTTGAGTAGAAAACTCTTCGTTGGAGGCGTTTCTTGGGAGACTACTGAAGGTAAATGGTTTTAGACTTTCGATTTTGTTGTGTAATGTGTATAATATCTATGTGCGTGTGTGTAAATTAACACACACACACACACACACACATATGAATAATTTAAGTTGTATGTTTGTTTAATGCTACAATCTATTATTGTGACCAAAATAGTGAAGGAAATTCTTTAAGGATTCATTTATGTAATTTTCAATTTTGTTGTCAAAGAAGATGGCTTTATTTGGTCCGATTCACATTATCCTAATGTTACGGTTATTTGATTGTTTCAGCAAACTTTGCCAGTTACTTTAGGAACTATGGAGAGGTTACTGATTCCGTCATAATGTTAGACAAACACACGGGGAGGCCAAGGGGATTCGGGTTTGTGACATTTGCTGATCCAGCTGTTGCTGCTAAGGTTTTGGAAGAAGAACATGTCATTGATGCTAGAACGGTAATCACCAGTGTCTAACGAGTCGTTAATCCCTGTTTCCCAACATTGGGTTTTTTAATCCGACTGTTTGTGTTGTCGGTAATGAAAATGTTACTGAATCAGGTGGAAGTGAAAAGGACAGTCCCTAGGGAGGATATGGAGCTTAAGGGGCCATCAAGGATAAAGAGGATTTTTGTTGGCGGATTACCGCCGACTTTGAGCAATGGTGTTGTTGTCTAACCTTAATTTTTTTATTTTTTTTAATCTTGTGTTTTAGAATACCTTTTTTGACTATACAATTTCAAACTGCAGATGAATTGCGGGAATATTTTTCTCAATACGGTAGCATTGTTGACTGCCAGATCATGGTTGATCACCAAAATGGGCGATCTAGGGGTTTTGGGTTTGTCACTTTTGATAATGAAGATGCCGTTAAACAAATATTCTTGGTGGGAAAAAGGCATGAACTTGGAGGCAAACAGGTATAACTGAGTTGAAAATAAATTTCTTTGAAGAAAACAATGAACAACAATCAAAGGGAATTAAAGTTATTAATTTCGTGGTATTCAATGAAAAAATTTTTACAACCTTTGTGCACTTTTGCTTATTTGCAGGTGGAAATAAAAAGGGCTAATCCTAAAAGGGGTGGTGGTGATTATAGCAAGTCTTATGGTGGTTTCAGTGACATGGCAGCCGAACATGATGGATACAATTCTGGCAGTGGTCGTCACAGCAGAAAAATGGATAGTGGCTATGGTAGCTATGGTAGCTATGGTGTCTATGATGCTTATGGAAATTTTGGTGCAAGCTATGCTAATGCTGGCTTTTACAGTGGTTATGGTGGATACTTCAACGGATTTGGATATGGCGGAGCTATGTATGGCGGTGCTGGATATGGAGGCAATGCCTACGGCATTCTTGGTGGCTACAGTGTCACTAATGCTTATAGCAGCTGTAAAGGGTATGGTAATGGTGCTGGTTACGGCGTGAATTTGGATCATTATGGTGAATACGATTGGCCAGGCGGTCCTATGGCCAGCAGATATTATCCTTACCGCAAGTGAGGAAAATAGTGCCTGTTTAATATCTTGGTCTAGCTGCTAAAGAACACGATTTACAGTCGTGATTGTAAAGGGATTTGCATTATTAGGATTCCCAGCACAAGGGGAAAAAGGATGATACTAGTTGATAGGGTATTAGATTTTGCAGTCTTATTGTTTCAAAAGTGCCTATGATAAGGTAACTATCTTACAACACGATGTAAGGTCCTGCACATACTGTAAATATAAGTGTGCACATCAACTTTTTAAATATTACAGTTGCCCTTTCATATCTTTACTGTTTCTATGAATTGTGTTCCAGTGTTATTATGAATTGTGTATAACTTCAATTCTCCATCAGTAATTCAATGTGCTGGAGAGAGTAATTATAGCAAAAGTATTCAAAACCTAACAAATTTTACCATTTGCATTTGGTTCTATGGTTTAGCTTTGATTTAACTTACAATTTAAACTAAGTTAGCTAGTTAGTTCCAGTTTAGTTTATCCATTTTAACAAATTTTTACCACTATTTTTCACTATTTTAACATAATTTTTAATATAAGTTTATGTTAAATTAATAAGATGTTTGATAAACATATTACGTTCGCATTGTATTTGAATACAATTTTACGAATATATTTTGTATTTAGATGAAAAGTATTTTGATTTGTATTTGAATGAAATATGTGTTTAAATAACAAGTATTTGAATTGTATTTTAAAGTTGAAAAGTTAATGTGATGGGTAAAATTAAATAAAAAAATTAAAGAGAAAAAGAATATGAGATAAATAAAAAAAAATCTAATAAATAATTATTTTTAAAAAATAAAAAAAATAATTATTTTTATAATATTACTAAATAATATTGTATTTGAACGTAAAATTTTTATTAAATATAATACGAATAAAATTATCATATTAAACACCTTATAAGTTAAAATTAAAGGGTCAATTTAAATCATATTAAGTTAAATTAAAGTTAAACTGTAGAACCAAATTGTTAAAGTTAAAGAAAACTAGAAGGCCCCTAATAATTAATAAATTAAAGTAAACGAAAAGATTTCAGCTCAAACAAAAACGAAGAAGAAGATGAAAAAGAAAGAGAAGAGAAAAGTTTTGTTCACTGCCACTGGTGGTCCAGTAAGAGGCAGAGGCACGAGCAGTTGCAACAACCCACAGCCCCACCCCTAACCTTCTTCGTCGGTATGATTTTTACTTCAAATCAATTTTCGGTCTATTGGCCCCACCAAAATTTTTTAAGCGCCAATTTATATAGATTAATATTTTATTTATTTTTTCTTTTTATGTTAAATTTATAATTTCACATATTATCAACTTTTATAATTTAATCATTATATCTGTTTTATTTGATATTATAATATGTTTTTTAATTTAATATTTACTATATTTTTAATTTATAAAAATATTCTGAAATTTACATATGGAATTATATTTTAAGAAAGTATTTGTGGAATTGTGGTTAAACCATTTTTTTAAAGGGCAAAGAAAGTTCTTACAAAACCTAAGTCCATAAAAAAAAGTTTGAATAGAAGATAACAATCAAGTTAACATTGCTATTAGATAAGTATTTTATAAATTAGATTGCTATGGATTATTTTCTTTTCTACTACTGTTTTGTCGAGAGTAACCAATAACATTTAGTGGCACGACGCGATCATGTCGTCACAACTTCATCTGGTTTACGGTTCTGTTCAAAGACTAAGCAAGATGAGCCAATCAAGTAAGTGGGTATATGTGTTTGTCCCATCACAGTGATGAGGCAGTCACTTCAATTAGTAACTATAGAAATGCACCATTATGATTGTTGGTGATAATGTAATTATCGAACCCAACCCTAATTTACTAAAAATTATTATAATTACCATGGTGACTTAAAATATGCCCTGAAAGGTTCTTCTTCTTCTTCATCATTTTTTTTTTACTGCTGTAATTAACTCAAACAAAAAGTTGTTTAGTAAAACAGGGTAGTGGACGGACATTGAAATTCAGATTAGACCTATCCAAAACGGGAATAAGCTGGTCTAGGCCAAATCTGACCCTACGTCCAAAGCCTCGGGCTCTTGCCTTTTTATCCCTTTATCCAAACGAGGCAAACTAGCGTAAAAATGCGAGCTTTCCCACAGCCGTTGAAGCTCAAAAGGACCAAACTACACGCTGCCAATGTCCATATTCGTCAAGACCAGTTACTGTCAGCATTTATCTTCCACCGCCATGGCAGTGTGCTCGAGCTTTTGCCCTCAGATTCCTAACCACTTTAGAAGGAGACCCATTTTTTTCTTCTCTTCAAAACCTCCATTTTCTCCTTCTTTTAAGGCCTTCTCTTCTCAGGATTACAATGACCCCTCTAAAGGTAACTTTTTTTTTTAATTTTAATTTGGTTGTCATGTTTCTCGACAATTTGTTGTTTGTTATACATATGCAATAACTTGTTTTTGATTCTTAGCAGATAAATTGCCGGCAAACATTGGTTTCCTTGGCATTGGAATTATGGGTTCTCCAATGGCACAGAATCTCATAAAAGCTGGGTATGCATTTCATTTCACTTCAGTTAATTTGCTAAAGTATGTCTACATTACTGAAAAGGGATTTTGTGTTCGGATAATTTCCCGGAAAACTGTTGTGATTGAATTTGCTTTAGTCGTTGGAAACTTGATCATATTTTTGCACCTTGTAGGTGTGATGTAACTGTTTGGAATCGGACCAAAAGCAAATGCGATCCTCTCATCAACTTAGGTGCAAAGTAAGTACTTGACATACTGATTTCAGGCTTGTTTTTGGTCCTTTGTCTTGTGCTTTTACCACATAGTATTAGAAGGTGAAACATGACATTTATACTTGTTACGAAGTCATTGTTACATAGAATAATTAGTCTTTGCATAAATTTCACTAAATAAGTTTTTTTTGGGATAAATTTTTTGTATTTTTCATCGAGAACTTTTGAAAGCCACCGTGGAAGACAACTCAATCTAGAATGTTCTTAGTTATGCTGGTTAATGGTTTGCAGATATAAATCATCCCCTGAGGAAGTAGCTGCTTCTTGTGATGTCACATTTGCCATGCTTTCTGATCCTGAGAGTGCAGTGCGTATGTTTTCTACTACATTTTCTCATCACTTTACCTTCTATTGCAGTTATGGCTACTTATTAATGCTTCTTACCAGGTTGAGGTTGCTTGTGGGAAGCATGGAGCTGCGAGTGGAATGAGTTCAGGAAAAGGGTACGTAGCAACTGGAAATTCCGTTTCGTGAGTTCAAGTTTCAAGAACTGCTACCGATAGTTAGCAATCACAAAATGGCTTACACACTTCCATTCTATATCCATTCTCTCATCATGTCTTGGACATCAGAAGTGCCATTATTAAGATATCTTACAAACATCAAATTGGCCACTACCATCGTATGTTATAAACATCAAATGGCGACCACTATCAATCCTATGAATGCCGTCAGCAAATGCTTTCAAATGACGGTCTAGGGTTAAGCGCAATCACATGCCCTTACAGTTCTTAGCACTGGTGTTAGCACTCAAACTTGTGTAAGACATATTACGATTGTCCATTTGATATTGGTGAAACATAACAAGTATGGCTCTTTTGATGTTTGTAAGATATGGTAGGGGTGGCCATTTTAATGTCCGCAAGATATGATAGTAGTGGCTATTTTGAAGTCCATTAGATATACTAGCAATGGTCCTTTTGATGTCTAAGATTGAATTATAGAAGTGATATAGCACAGACGTTATAATAATTTTTCATGATTTTCTGAATTTTCCTTTCAAAATAGTATTTTCTCTGTTTTGCACTGTCACAGGATTGCATTCAGTCTCAACCTTTTATTTTAACAAGTGGATGTGTTTTAGTTCTTAACTGATAAGCAGCTTATGTAATTAGAATTGCTGCACATCTTCAGGTACGTGGATGTTTCTACTGTTGATGGTGAAACCTCTAAATTGATTTCTCAACATATTAAAGCTACTGAGGCATTGTTTCTGGAGGTAACTAATTTTTTTTCAGAAGCGGTGAAACACGAATATCAAGTTATACTTGTGGTGCATTTCTAACGTGGGGAAAAAAAAAATACTGGCACTTTCTCTGTTAGGCTCCAGTTTCTGGCTCCAAAAAACCAGCAGAAGATGGTCAACTGATATTTCTTACAGCGGGTACGCAGTCTTTTTACTCCTTGTATGAAGTATTTTGGGTTGAAGCGATTCATGTTTATTTTGGTGCCCAATATGGATGCAATCCGAATTTCTTGTTTCATCCATGTTGAGAAACAATTATAGGAACTAACTTAATAAATGAAAATTTTCAGGAGACAAATCTCTTTATGATACAGTTGGTCCTTTCTTAGACATCATGGGGAAGGTATAATGCCTTGTTTCTTTACAACCTGCTTCTCTGGCTTAGTAAACTATAGTTACTTGACTCTTTGTGCTCGTCTTTATACTTCCATTCAGTCAAGATTCTACCTCGGGGATGTTGGAAATGGGGCTGCCATGAAACTTGTTGTCAACATGATCATGGGAAGGTTCGTTCTGAGATCACTTCCTTTTAATTCTTATTATGTCTTTGTTCTATTGTTCTTCTGAAGCGTTTTTCGTTCAAAAATGAACTTTTTTAGTATGATGGCCTCATTTTCGGAAGGACTGCTTCTTAGTGGGAAAGCAGGACTAGACCCAGGCATACTTGTTGAGGTATCCTCTAGAACATCATACTGCATATTTGGTCCTTGCTACATGGTCCTTGTACTGCCTTTTTTCTTGTTGTTTCAAGTCCAAAGAAAAGAAAATGATTCGTCGTGCACCAATGATATTGCAGGTTATCTCACAAGGTGCTATTAGTGCACCGATGTACTCAATGAAAGGCCCGTCAATGATCAAATCTGTTTATCCTACTGCATTTCCCTTAAAGCATCAGCAGAAGGTCTGTGAACTTTTTTGGAGTACCAACATTTTTATATCTCCTCGTGATGTGAGGGCTTACAGCCCGATGACCATTTCTGGTTGCAGGACCTGAGGCTTGCTCTAGGATTAGCAGAATCTGTTAACCAAACCACTCCAATTGCGGCAGCTGCTAATGAACTATACAAAGTAGCAAAGTCGCATGGCCTCAGTGACCAGGATTTTTCGGCCGTCATCGAGGCATTGAAAGGAAAGTTGCAGCAGTGAACAAAATAAAATTGCTCGGGTTTTTCATCCCATGTGAGCCTGAGGTTTGTAACCAGTTGTTGCCCTTTATGATGGTGATTTTGTTCCAGAACCTGTTGCATACCTTATAGAAGTTGAAGAGTGTGATATTATACTATGTAATACAATTTTTTATGCGTTTGGTCCTTTATACCCTCACTTTTTGGTATGAAACAAGAGCATAAGTCCAGTGATCAATATTATATAGCAGTAAATCTAATGTAGATCAGTTCTTTATAGCATAACGCACATATCGAATTCCTTGTTTTCTTTTTCAATTTAAAATTGTTATGTTTTATGTCACGGTTGGATCTATCACACAACTGTAAACCTTACCCTGAAAAAAAATTAAAAAAAAAAAAAAAAGGAAACAAGGAGGGTCAGACCTGTCTAACTTAGACGAAGGTTTATTTTGAGATTCCCAAATAATTTAATAAACTTATTGGTTCATATACCAGTAGTTAGATTATTTAATAATATAATGTATACCTTAATAATAATTTTACACTTGATTTCATTGTATTAAGTTCAAATCCTCACCTTTTTTTTTTTTTGGAAAAAACCATTTAATGAGTGAAAAAGAAGTATAATTTGACAAATTTCATTTACTTCAGATTATTGTTTTTTTTTTTTTTTTTGGGGTCTTGATATGATCATATTTTCATTAGAACTTTTTAGGTGCATAAAGAAAATAATTATTAGTAGTGTTTTATTTATATATTTATTTATAATTAAAATAAGATTTGAATTTTATATTTTATGGTGGACTTATTGTGAAATTATTATTAAGCTGTTTCTGGTATTATGGTAGTGTTTTGGTTTTTAGACAGTTAGATTTGTATCGAATATATATATATTTTTGAAGTTAACATATAAAATTGTGATGCAATTTAATGAAAACAACATTTTAATGGTACACGATATTAACATGTTTCTATTATTGCTCTGAATAATATTAATAGTTTCATCATAGAAGTTCTTTATGTGTGTGTTTGTTTCAATTAGACTATCGATTGGTCAGAAAAAGAAAAAGAAAAAAAAGGAGGGGGAAAGATTCCATATTATTATCTAAACTGTTCATTTTTTTGTGCAGCCTCCTGAATTATTTTTTTCTTTGATAAATTAGTTCTTGAAATTTTTTTAACAATTAACTAATTGATTTTTATATCACTTTAAACAATGTTATCAATTAGAATTGCAACCATTTGATAAATTTCGTAGGTTAATTGTCAAAATTTATCGTCGAGGGGCATATTACCAAACCATAAAAATTGAAGGGGAGGGGTCACAATAAAGCTTTTTTTTTTTTTTTTTTTTCAAAAACAAAATGAAAGAAAAAAGAAAGATGGTCAACGAAGGAAAACGGTCCAACTGACAACACCACTTCTCTTCTACGCCATTTGTCCGTGTATTCCACGTTCTCTCTCCGCACGTGGAGCACTCAAAACGACATCGTACGAAACCGAGATTTCCTACGTTAAAATCCCACGAGTTGGCGCCGCAGAGAAATTTTCAGAAGATCACGCACTCCACACTCACCTTCACGCGCCCTTATTATTATAGGTATTGGTTTCTTCCCCCTCCGCGCTCTGGACTTTGGCTCTTTCTCTCAGTTTCTTTCTCCAGTTTCCCGACCTTTCCCGTCACCCAAACAGCCCAAAACAAATGAGCAGCAACAAGGATAACTTCGACATGTCCGATCTCGGCTCCTCCCTCCCCCCGGCAGCCGCCGCCGCCGGTAACACGACATTATTAACGTTTCCGGAGACGCCGAGTTTTTGTTTTTGTGTTTTTTTTTCTTTTGCTATTATTTTAGTTTATTTTTCAAATTTGGCTAATTTTACATGGATTTTATGTGTATATTTCTTTTTGGTTTTAATTAAACATAAAACGTGAATTGTGATTATGCGTAATTCAACTTTTTTTTTTGTTTCTGTAGCTCTTAGTGTGGAGGCTCGTACTGGTCTTGTCAATACTCTGAAGGCAAGTTCGTTGACCCCACGAGAAAAAAGGAAAAGAATATAATATCATGGTTTTTTTATTTGCTTTTTAATTTAAAAAAAAAAATATTATAGGAACTGTATTTTTATCATGTAAGTTTTTCTGGTAAGTGTATTTTTATCATGTAGTTACTGCTATAGCAGGGTAAATTTTCAATGTAGACCATGAAATCAAATTATTAATGTTATTGGTCTCACGCTTTTTTGACAGTTATCTAATTGGTCGTAAGGCTAAAACAGGTTTCCTACTTTGTTGACCGATTTTTTTTTATTTTTTATGTTTGGAATTTGATGCCTCATCACAGGGATTTATAGGACCTCATATCTTGACCACAGTATAAAAATTACGCGGTGCATATTGTATAGGAGTAGAAACAATTATTGAAATTTTTGGACAGCACCGCTACACATGTTTCACACAATTTTTTTTTTTTTTTTTTTTTTGATTAGAACTGCATGAGCTCATCATTACTTATAATGTGGCGTTCTATTGTTAATTTTTAGCTTATCTTATTTTATTTTTTCATCTTTTCAATTATACCATTTCTATCTTATGTTTTCCTAGTTGAAGTGTCAATTGGACGGTCCTATTTTATGAAATGAGTTTTCAGGTACTTTATTTTTGATTCTGCAGAGGAGGCTTCAGAATATGGCTGGACAGCACTCGGATATATTAGAAACTTTGTCGCCCAATGTGCGGAAACGCGTTGAGGCTCTGAGAGAGATTCAGGTTGATAATTGGAATGCTCTTATGTTTTATGTTTCAGTTATTGTTTATCTGTTTGAGTATGTTCAACCAGAATTGTTGCTTGTCATTGAATTAATTCCAAAACTTCACTGTTGAAATCTTGATTGACAGATAATGATCATTTATGATGTAGCTCCCGCATGCTAATTGCACATGATTACTGATCTTGTTTAATTTGACTGCAAGCAAGTTCTACGGAAATTAATACCTTATCAGTGTTAGTTACATATTATTTTCACGAACTACTTTGGGAATTAATCAGAATACGGCTAGTGCAATTGTTTAATTCGTTTGAATTTTTGTTGAGATGCAAGTTGAATAGTAACCTCGTACTTGCTTATTTTGCAGGGCCAACATGATGATTTGGAGGCAAAGTTTTTTGAGGAGAGAGCAGCATTGGTAGCTAAATACCAGAAGCTTTATGAACCCCTTTACACTAAGGTTTGTATGATTTGTTAGGCATTAGTTCCGAATCAGGGTTCATATGTCCTCCCCCCCACTTTCCCCCCCCCCCCCCTTTTTTATTTTATTTTTTGTGTTGTTGTTGTGTGGGGGGGTTGTGTTGTGTGTGGTGAGGTTGAGACGTATGTCACTGTTTTTTTTTTTTTTTTTTCAATTAATTTTAGCATGTATTGCAGAGATACGAGGTCGTTAATGGTATAGTTGAAGTTGACGGTGTTACAAATGAAACTGCTATGGATCAAGACGGAGATGAAGCCACTGAAGGTACCTTTAAAATTGTTGCTTTTATTATAGGTATTTTTTCTTTGAATTTGATATTGGAATTTCTTATACTGCAGATAAAGGAGTGCCTGACTTTTGGCTTAATGCATTGAAGACTAATGAAGTACTGGCTGAGGAGGTAAGGAGATTTTTAAGGCACTTTTTAGTTCACTGATTAGATTTATTAATTATGATTTACTGTTTCCTAGCATAGATAACAGAACGTGACGAGGGAGCTCTCAAGTATCTCAAAGATATTAAGTGGAGTAGAATTGACAATCCCAAAGGATTCAAGTTGGAATTCTTCTTTGATTCCAATCCGTACTTTAAAAATTCTGTCTTGACCAAAACGTATCACATGATTGAGGAAGATGAGGCCATTTTGGAGAAGGCAATTGGGTAAATGAGGGGATTTCTGTTTGCGTAAAAAGAAAATTTTGATAGTTGCTCTACTTCTTCTTATGTCGGATTACCTTGTAGGACGGAGATTGAATGGCATCCAGGGAAGATCTTGACTCAGAAGATTTTTAAGAAGAAGCCAAGGAAGGATGGAGCCAAGAATGCCAAACTGATCACGAAAACTGAAAATTGTCCCAGCTTCTTCAACTTCTTTAACCCTCCTCAGGTCCCTGAGAGTGATGATGATATTGATGATGATACCGTAAGTTTAACTTCAGTAAAGATGTTAATGCAATTAAATGTTGCATTAGTTAATTTTCTGTCAACAGAGGTAGTTTCTTAATCTATTCAGTATTTGTTAATGGCAGGCTGAAGAACTCCAGACTCAGTTGGAACAGGACTATGACATTGGGTAAGCCGGTGCTGTCTTTTTTACTATGTTTAAAACTAAAACAATTCGAAACATCTTAAACCAAATTTTCTTTTAAACATGTTAAACCAACTTGATATGTTTTAAATTGTCCTAAGTTGTCGAGGTGTTTTTAAGTTCATTATCAGTGGACAATGGGGAGTTGCATTATTGCCATTGGTACTGTCATTTTCTAAGAGAGTTTACTGGTTTCATGTATAGTTCTATACTCCGGGACAAGATCATTCCTCATGCTGTGTCATGGTTTACCGGGGAGGTGATTCAAGGAGATGAGTTTGAGGATATGGAAGATGACAACGACGACAATGATGATGATGATGACGATGATGATGATGATGATGATGAAGATGAAGATGAGGATGAAGATGAAGAAAAAGATGATGATGATGATGATGATGATGATGAAGATGAGGAGGAAGACATGGGTAGGAAGAAGGTATAAAAAAGGAATTTTTACCCAATTTACCATCCTTCATCATTTATTTTATATTGGTAGTTTGTTTTTGCCGTCACCTGATGCATCTAAGGTGAGATAAGATTTCCTCGTCTCTTAAAAATGGATAACTGGGTTGACAAATTCATTTGGACTATTATGTTTGTATGGCTGCAGAAAAGTGGTAGGGCAATAGCTAGGAAAGGCCAGCAAGTTGAGCGTCCTCCCGAGTGCAAGCAACAGTAGTGTTAGCTAGCCGTTAATATATCCAGGTTGTTGTTAGTTTTAGGCTTTCTCATTCATCTTTTATTTTTTATTATATTGTTGGAAAAAATATCATGACTTTCTGGGTCCAAAAATTTTCTTGGAGGAGCCTCATAGGTTTTGGATTCCATGAAACTCTTGGTGTATTATATTCCATTGATATTTGATTATAAGACGTCCATAATTTTCACGTTGCTTTTTTTGTCTCGGTATATCAAGTTTGGGCATGTAGAAACCAACAGAAACTCGGAACCTGGTCCTAGACCATTTCACAGCAATAGTGCTGATGCTAAGATGATGATCAATTACAATGCGATCCTTTTTGGTTCTACATGATGGATTGATAATTTACTTCTACGATTATATCATTAATATTTCAATACGCTTACTCTAAGTTAAAGTGTATTTCCTCATTTCTTGTAAGTGATGGCAATCTGTCCCAACAGATTTGAATGAAGAAGTTGCTCATCTTCATTTCCTCCGAAGCTCTTAGCCACTGCAGCTTTTAAAAGCTTTGAAGTCGTGGTGCCAGCAAATGACGGGGGTTCTTTGTCGAATAACTTGTCACAAAAAATTTAGATATACAAACTGCGAAGCTTTGCCTACTTCAAAGGCAATTTATTATGATCTGTGTCAAGTTATTCAAGATAACAAAATCACCTCTTAGCATGTTCTAATGAGCTAACAGCACATAGTAGGAAAAAACACCACAAATAACAATACTGGCTATGAGCCTCATCCAAAGTTGCTTAAAGAAAAAGGGAAAAAAAAAAAAAATGGAGAAATTGTGGAAAACGATCAAACCAAATCAACCCTAATTTTTAATTGTTCTGTTTTGGTCGGTTTAAAAGTTTCTTTTATATTGGAAAACATTTTCACTTGTACAAACCCGCTGCAGCTATGGCTTTTGAAGACGATCGATTGAAGGTGGAAGAATCATGTACCATTGATTTGACCAAAGACAACGTTTCGTTGATTATTTGTATATCATATTGTTTATTTATTTATTTTTTATAAGGAAAGAAATAAAAGTACGTTGTTTTAAATAAAAATATGTGCAATTAGCTCTTGTTAATTAACATCAGAACATATGGCTAAATATGGCTAATTAGTTCTTGCCAATTAACATCAGACCATTGTTACGCTGATACTTCTTAAGCTATGACAGGAGTTCATAAACGGAATGGTTTGACGCATACTAATTATTTTTTGAACAATTACGAAAACTAAAACAATAAGTTTAATGTTTAATTGGGACATAAATGTAAAGTCTTCGTGTCAACCATAATAAAATAGAAAAATAATGAATTTTTAATAACAAACAAGTCAGTGGGATGACCAACCTCAAGTGGTGGCTCCACTACTGTTTCCAAATTATGATCCCATAACAATCCAAAAATCCCTGTACATATCATGCTTTGAGTTTCTGAATTAGGGTCATCTTTTTTTTTTTTGGGAAGTTTGTATATCACTTTTTATGAATAATAATAATAATAATAATAATAATTAACATCTCATAATTTTTATTATTAGTTACAGATATACGAGATTGTTAATCTTATAGAATATAGTTGAAGTCAATAATGATGTTACAAATGAAGTTTTAATAACGGACTAATGAGACAAAAAGCCACTAAGGTAACTTTTCAAATCGTGGATTGAATTGCCTTATACATACATCCCATAGAAATTGATTTTTCATTTTTTGTTTGCTCGCTCGTCAAGTTTAATCAGCAGATTTGCTCTTTCCTTACATAGATAACACAAAATGATGAGGGAGATTTTTTGATAGGCATCCGAAAAACGATTCTCGTGCCCTTCGATGTCGTAAATCAGCTCCAGCAATGTGATGTCTTTTAGCTATTTTTGTCGCTCATATATTTTTGCCGTTCAATGTCCTGTCGTTTTCCATTTTTGATGCGTATATTTACTGTCGTTTGTACTTGCTCCATCGCTTTTTTATGTCGTTTTCTAACTTCATTGTCTTTCCAAAGGTTACTTTCACAAGCGGCCTTCAAATGCACACCAGCCTAACGTAGAGTAGTCCCTCAACTTTTGATTTTACACATTATTTGACCCCGAACTTTACTATTATTATACAAACAACCCTTAGTTGGTAGTTTGTAAAAAAATTAGATAGAAATCAAACATATTTTGATCATGCAAGCTTTAATTAAGAGAAAATCGTAATAAAATATTACTGGAAGGAAAATTATATCTCTAAAATATTTTTAATAAGACTATATTTTTATTAAGATATATTTTATTTTCAAAATATTTTATATGGACGTATAACTAACCTCTAATAAATGTTTAATTACTATTTTATCTTTAGTCAGAACTCATATGATAAAATTAGATTTAATTTTTATTAAAATTTTAATATTATTAATAACTTTCTAAAAGAGAATTATTTTAGCATTTATAAGCTTATAATTTTATTACAATCTTTGTATTTCTTTTTTAAATAATTATGTATCGTGGTGTGTAAGTAAATTTCGTGAAAAAACAAAAATAATAATTTGGAATTTAAATGGATCGAAAATATAAACAAAAATACATTTAAAATTCAGAGCTAGGCTTTTTTCATTCGCGGATAACAATACACGCCCACACTCGCCCGTTTTGGCCATCATATCCGCCTCAAAGGCCAGCCCAGATGGCGAGTTTACCCTTACGCCCAAACCAGAGCGTAATTGAGCAGGTTACTACCTGTTTGCCAGATCTTACGTAGTGCGTCCCACGTTGTCCCCGTGCACTTGCTGCTGAAGCTGAATATATTTACGCCACGCGTCCAACCACAGCTGAGTTCCAACCAGCGCACGCCAAGTGGTTTACTTGCGTCAGCCCGTTGGTGTCGGCTGCAGCCGACCTTTGCAGTAAAAGAACAATAAATTGAAAAAAGGGGGAAAATGAGAAAGGCAGCCCGACTTTGGGCATATAAGATGGGAGCTTAGGGCTCCGGGCCAGTGATAGCTTTTGGTCTCTGATTTCTACCGGCAAAACAGAGAATGAGATGAAAAAAAAAAAAAAAAAAGGTTTTTAGGTTTTGTGTTTTAGCATTTAGGTTTTTTATTTTATTTGTATTCTTAGGTTTTATTTTTGTTTATGAATTAATTTTCTTTCCAAGAGTTATGATTTAACCAGATTATGAATATTTAAATTTTTTTATAGTTTTAATTAATTGATATTTATTCTAGTTTTATGTTGAGTATTTTAATTTGTACTTAATGTTTGTGATTGTCTATCTAACTATTGTATGATTTAGATATTCGATTTGAGATCAAGAGAAAATAATTAAGTTTGTCATAATTAGAATATCATTAGTTTTCATGGGAAAGATATATACATGTGAAGCTTATGCAGTATTATATATTTCTTGTGCTTAACGAATTTTAATAGGTTAAAATTGTTAGAGGTGTAAGGAACTTACTTATTGAGAAAGATTATTAATTGTATTAGTGAGATTTATTGACAATATAGAGATAGAAGTTGGTTGGTTAAGTTAGAAAGTTTAAATATGATTAATTGGGTAAAGTAAGAAAAAACCTATAGCTTTAGCTTATTGGTTTTATTTTATTTTATTTTTGTGTTCGTTTTATTTTTTTTTAATATAATTTCACTTTTGATTTGTTCAAATAAAATTAGAATTAATCTAATTTCAATTGTTAGTAAACAATCAATTTTCATGAGAACAATATTTTTATTTATCATTTTATTACTTGTTAACGATATCATATACTTGAGTTACTAAAATTTGCAACAATAATATTGATAAAGAGGTCATTTATATAAAAATATACATAAAAATAAAAAAATTCAAAATAATGTAATTTATAAATGTAAAAGTCATAAGTCAATACACTTTTTTTTCTCATCTATTTTCATGATGATGTAACATTTTTGTGAATAATATATTGTCATTCTTAAATCGACGTAAAACAGAAGAAAGTGAGGAAATGTCACGCTTATCAACTCCTTAAGTGGGTATTTACCAAAAAAAAAATTTTGAAAAAACCAAAAATCCATTGAATAGGCTAAATGTCACGAGCTCCACGAAAAAATAAATAAAACAACAAACTGTTGTATCCGTTATCTAAAATCAACTAATTCAATCGACAAAAATAACCTAACTAGATTTAGCAACTCTGAGCCATCTTTGATGCTTTCAAAACGGCCACTCCAAACTACAGTGCACTTCCTGATTTTCTGCAAGTGATGGCAATATGTCTAACAACAGATCCGAATGAAGAAGTCGCTCATCTGCATTTCGTCTAACGCTGTTAGTCTTAATCTTTACATCTTTCAAAGCTTTGAAGACCTGTCACCTGCATTTTAATGGAGAAGAATTGCAGCATGACGGGGTTTCTTTGTCCGATAACTTCTCATAAAGAACCTACATATATACGGAAAAAAAAAAAAAATAAATTAATACAGTTTCGAGTCGATGTCCAGATTACAAAGCTTTTGCCTGCTTCTAAAGCAATCTAAGACCTGTGCAAAATTATAATAACAATATAACAATACTGGCCACGATCCTAGTACCAAGGTGTTTAGAGAGAGAGATTGCGAAGATGATCAAACTAAATCAAATCAATTGATATATCTATTATCCTATTCTCATGCTCGTCGTATTTCTCTCCATTTTCGTACGTGTAAATTTCTTATCGTTTAATATAATTTCATGTTTTCTTATTAATCCAAGTAAACTTTAACTAGTTAAAGTTCTAAAAATAGTTAATAAGTTAATCTTGCAAGATCGACTCATATAATTACCATCAGAAAATAATTTGCTAGCAAAAATAAGGAAGTCGATCATACCTTTATGCATTTAATTCCGAACTGGTACCTTGGGTAAATTGGGGAAACTGATATCGTCATCGGATGGCAACTCCAGAGCAAGCCATCTATAAGAGCTCCACAATCTGCTGATTTATCAAATCCAAAAGGAGTTAACTTTAAATGGTCAATTTTGGTCAGTTGAGGAATTTCCACTTGCTCCAACAATTCAAGATCAAAACATACCTTCAACCCAGAAACGAAAAAAGGATTAGGAGAAAAGGGGGAAAAAAAAAATTGCAGGAGGACAATACAAGATAATACTATATACATGTAAAAGAAAAATGTCTAGAACGGTAACAATAATAGTCAAACTTACCGACCATACATCCCTCTCATCGCAGCGTAGCGTAAAATGTTTTCTCGGAGGCGAAAATCCAAGAAATTTCCTGAACTCAAGTAACCAAGAACTGTTAACTTTATAGTATGTATTATGGAAGTCATATTCAATTTCAACCGGACATGGAACGTTCGCGTTAACTATCAAAACAGGCATAACACAGGTTCTTAATTTGAGTAATGATAGAATTGGAGCATCAATTTGAATACTCTGAATGTTGTTACAACTATAAAGACGAAGAGTCTAGAGTAGTTGTCCAAAAATTTTGACGTCTCGCAACACGAGGAAAAGGACAATTTCCAGATTCTCAAGAAAAGGAAAGCTAGAAAGAAACAAATGCAGCTCATCATCTGTGAAACCATACCCACTCAAATGTAGCTCTCTCATACCATGGCAAGAAGTCAAACTGATTTCAGTAAACAATAACGGTATACTAAAAGGATTAAAACGGAAGTACTCAAGATTTGGTGCATCAATACTAATGCTATCAAGTTCACGTTCACGTTGAGGCTGCACAATAATAACCGACTCAAGTTTGTCAAGTTTGAAAATTTCGATGGTTTTTAATCCAGAAAATTGTTTTATAGAAAAATAGTTGATGTTAGGACAATGACGGATAATATCTCGGATGACATTTTCACTTGGACAAACCCATTGCAGTGATAGCCTTCGAAGATGATTGACTTCACACATCAGCATATACCAAAAAGATACTCTTTGGATTTTGGATCTAACTTTGATCTTTCTTGTTCATTGTATATAATGTACACAGGACTTCCCAATGTATATGAATGAGAATAATTGGCTGGCTTACCAATCCATAACTCCATTGGATTTTTCAGATCAATCGTTGTTGATGGAGATTGATTAATCACATAACAGACTTTTTTGACTGCTCCTTCTCAAAATGACTTGGCTAGACTTGTAGTACTCAACATTACTCTCGTTTTCTCTAACAAGGTTCTGTTCATCTGCTCTGTCACTCCATTTTGTTGAGAAGTGTATGCTACTGTGAATTGCCTTTTGATGCCCTCTTGTTGACAAAATGCATCAAATTTTTCGCTTGTGTATTTTCTTCCATTATCAGTCCTTAGACACTTGATCTTCTTATCAGATTCAAGTTATAACTGTGCTTTAAAGACTTTGAAAAGTGGAAAAATATCTACTTTCCTCATGATTGGATACACCCAACATGTCCTAGAGAAATCATCAATTAACGATACAAAGTATCTGACTCTTCCTAGTGATACAACTGGTGCTTGCCAAACATTAGAATAGATCAAGTCTAGGATGTCTTTGCTCTTAGTTGTTGATATTTCAAACTTCAATCTGTGCTACTTACTTGTAACACAATGCTCACAAAAGGGTAGAGATACCTTTGCAAGCCTAGGCAATAGCTTCTATTCAGTGAGAATCTTTAAGCCTTGTTATGACATATGGTTGAGCTTCCGACGCCATAACATTGTTGATTATTCTATCAAGCTAGTTGATGCAACAGCTAACTTTGTCTCCTTGTGTGTTTCTCCCAAAAGCATGTATAGATTTGCAGCAACTTTTTCAGCCTTCATTATCACAAGCATGCCTTTGACAATCTTCATGATCCCTTTCTTTATACAAGTCTTACACCTAATGTCATCTAATTGTCTTAAAGACAATAGATTCTTCTTTAGGCCCTTCACATGTTGTACATCCTGGATAGTCCGTAATGAACCATCATACATCTTCAACTCAATGGTACCAATCCCAGTGATTTCCAAGGCATGATCATTCCCCATATACACAAATCCTCTCGAAATATGTTTATATTGATTGAATAGTTCTCTCCGAGATGTCATGTGGTATGTTGCTCCCGAATCTATTATCCATGCGTTAGTGAGCTTTTGTCTGCCTTCAACTATTGTAACGCCTCGTTGAATAATACATCACTACTATCTAAAGTACTTGCCACGTTTCCTTGATAGTTTTCATTACTCCTCTTATTTCAACAATCCTCCTTAGAGTTTTCACTACTCCTCTTATTCCAATAATTCTTCTTGATATGCCCTATTACCATAATTATAATAAGTAATGTTCTTCCTCTCACTCCTGGATTTGGATCTACCATGATTCTGGCTCTGTAGATCTCCTTCTCATCATCGATAAGGCTTCCACTTGCTGTGAGCTTGCCAACTTGTCCTCCTTGTTCTTGCACCGACTTTCTTCTTAAAGAAATGTGGCTGTAATATTGTTAAAGATTAGATAATTTGTGAGAATATTGCTGGTAAAGTTGACGATGAGTTGATCATACGAGTTAGGTAGACTTTGGAGTAGAAACTCCGCATGTTCAACTTCCTCTATTTTATAACCTAACGATGTGAGCTGAGCGAAAAGAGTGGCTAAAGAGTTGATATGGTTAGTTACTGATGAGAATTTTACCATTCAAAGAGTATAAAGCTTTCTCTTCAAGAAAATTTTGTTGTGCAATGATTTGGCCTCATATAACTTCGTGAGAGTGCCCCAAATTTCTTTTGTCGTCTTCTTTTCAACAATACTTGACTCCATATCATTCCATTTGTTATCCATTATATCTGTCAGTCTTTCACCAATGATCGCTAAGCAATTATCCTTTCGCAAAATTGTTTACATCTTCATTTTTCACAACGTGAAGTTGCTTCCAAAAATATGAACCGGAGCCTGAGAGATTTCTAATGATTTAGAGTCCCAGCTTTCACTAGAAAAGGAAATCCTCAAGAAGCGAATGATTGGTTTTAGAGTGTGGTAATGAAAATGGATACTATACGGACACTGCCAGAACACCGGATTGAGATTATTTCCACTTGCTTAGATGGTAAAGCTGGTATTTGGTGAAGACAAATCAAGAGAACTCATGATTTGTAAGAAATGACCTGAGAGATATTCGAGCAACTATTCTATGATCAATTTTTTCCAAAGAGTTTCAGAGACTAGAAGATCATAGAGTTTATGGGCTTGCAACGGAAGAACATAATCGTTTTTAAGTACGTGTCAAAATTTAGAGAATTATCCAAGTTTGCTTCTTTGATAGTGATAATTGTGCGTACTAAGTGTGTTAAGTTTGAGCAACGACTCAAATCGTCTGTAAGAAAACTGCTAGTAGGAATGCAAATCTGAGACTACTCAATACTTGTATCAGTCGCCTTGCATATTAAACAGGACAATCATAATTTTCAAAAGGAGAAATTAGAAACTCCAAGGACATTTGGTGGGCCAACTAAAACCCAGCGTGGAACTCGCACCCAAGTAAGTGGGTTTGACATTCGGAGGTGGAAAATTCGACAGTACCAGTAACACCTCTACTGGAAGATCAAACCTATATGAGAGAAGTTGTTATAATTGTGGCCGAACTAGACACTTAAGGAGGAATTGCCCTCACAGCAAACTCAACAACCTCAGCTGTCCACTGGATTCCATCAGCCAGGATCCGAACAGTTCAATCAGGGACAGTCAAGATTTGACCAGGCCCTATACATGCCATCGCAAACCTCTTTTCAGCAAAATTTCAGACTCAGTCATCCCAACCCCAGTTGAGACCTCAGTTGTCAACCAGCATGCAAGCTTCCTCGCAATCGCCACAATTTAGGCCAGCAACACCCACTTTGTCTAGGAACAACACAAATGACAGAGGTAAAGGGAAATTGTACGCTATAGAAAAGGGTGGCCTAATAACTCAAGACAGTCCAACAACAATGGATTGATGATTTGTCGTTAGCAGAGTATTAAGATGGCACCATTCAAAGCCTTATATGGAAGATCGTATAGATCTCTTATATGTTGGATTGAACTTGAAGACCGAGTTCGTTTTCAGAATAACTATTTTTAAGGAAATTATTGAGAAGATTCAAATCATTCAAGAGCATTTAAAAATAGCTCAGAGCTGACAAAAGAGCCATGATGATAGATGACGGAGACCGTTGGAATTTGAAGAAGGTGATTTTGTGTTAGTAAAGGTCTCAACTTGAAAAGGAGTTTCTCTTTTCGGCAAGAAAGAAAAACTAACACCACGGTCTAACATACTGTTCCTCATTATTCAATGTGTTGTCAAATTTGCTTATCACCTAGTATTGCCATCAGAGTTGTCATATATACATGATGTATTTCATGTATCCATGCTAAAGAAATGCAAATCGGGTCCTATTGTAATAGTCTCACTTGAGAACATTCCAATTCGAGAAGATGTCTCCTATGATGAAGCACCGATTTAGATTCTCAATAGGGAAGTAAAAAAAAATTCAATGTCACGAGATTGTGTTGGTTAAGGCTTTGTGGTAATGAAGACGCCATTTGGGAATTAAAAAATGAGATGTTTGAAAAATACCCCCATTTGTTTGGGAGTTTAGATCATTTGAATTTCAAATACGAAATTCTTTATTAGGAGGGGTGACCTGTTACATTGTTAAATTTTTAATATAAAATTCGCATGTAAATGTAAAACATTCAATTATTAGTGTGTCAATTAAATTTTATTCATCGGAATTCAATTTAAAATTTTTAGTGTATTAGATATTAATTTGAGGATATTTTGAGTATTCTAATAAAATTTTTACAAAATAATAATTTTTACTAAAAAAAAATATAATAATAAAATAGTAATAATAAATTATTAATTAATTCTCCCATCATTTCAATTGGTTCTCTATGTACTCTTTTTTCACAATATTCCCACTCAACTTTTTTTCTTTTATTTATTATTTTATTTTACCTCCACCAACCATACTATCTTTTTTTTTTAACAAAAAAAAAATCTCCCATTATCTCTCTCTCTCTCTTACATGTGGATTCCATCTCCCAGTTCCCACTTTCTATATTTTATTTCCTTCTCTTTCATTCACAAAATTTTTTATTATTATTTTTTCCACTCACTCTTTTACCTTTCACCTTTTCTTTTTCTCTCATAAACTCCCACCAACCCATCCTCCTTCCAATATCTCCTTTTTTTTTTTTTTAATTTTTCCCACCTACACACTCTTTCTTTTTTTAATTTTCTCATTTTCTGCCTCACAAACCACCCCTACCTCATGTTTGTCTCACCTCCTCTTTTTTAGCATTTTTCTCTCTTTCACATGCCCAAAAATTGATTTCGTTATTGAACCTTTCTCACAAAATATTCTCAAAATTTCACACTCCTTTTCATCATCAATTTTTCAATCCATCTTTCATCATCTTCTTCACCCAATCTCTCACTCCCTTTAAGCTTTCAAATCCTCATCTCCCAATCTCTATCTAAAATTCACCCTCTCACTCTATCCAGAATTCTCTTATCTTTCTTCTTCCTCCCTCTTTTCAACCTTCATCCCCATGGCAGCTGACCAACCAAGCCGTCCAGCAGAAGCCCGTGACCCAACCGCTCAAACGCCGTGCATCAACCCATACCCGGATCTGTCTCCATCGAGCCACCTAACAACAACTGCCCTATTGCCTCGCGTGCCCAGCTAGCTACCTCACCTTCACCGATCACAACCCAATGCGAACCAACCGCCATGCATGCCATCTCGCTCGAGCCCATGCCTGAATGCTGTGTAGCCACCAAGCCTTCTCCCTGTCTCGTAGAACTCGAATCAGTTTGTGCCTCTACGCCGCCATGCAGCCGCCTTCACCACTGCTTTTGTCGCCAACCGAAACACCCCTCGTGAGAAAGGGTGAGTGATAGAATCGATTTTTGGGCATGTAAGAGAAAGAAAAATGCTAAGAAAGAAAGGGTGAGACAAATGTAAGGTAGGGTGGTTTGTGAGGCAGAAAGTGAGAAAAATTGAAAAATGAAAGAATGTGTGTGGGTTGGGAAAATTTAGAAAAAAAAAAAGAGAGAGATATTGGAAGAAAGGTAGGTTGGTAGTTGATGGTGTGAGTTTGTGAGATTAAAAGAAAAGGTGAGAGAGTAAGTGGAAAAAAATAATAAAAAATTTTGTTAGTGGAAGAAAAGAAAAGAAAATATAGAAAATGGAAATTGGGACATGAAATCCAAATGTAGGAGAGAAAGATTGTGAGAGATTATTTTTTTGTTAAAAAAAATAGTATGGTTAGTGGACGTGAAATAAAATAATAAATAAAAGAAGAAAATGTGAGTGGGAATATTGTGAAAAAAGAGTGTATAGAGAATTGGTGGGGAATAAGGAGAGATGGTGAAAGAATTAATTAATAATTTTTTATTATTTTATTATATTATTATTATATTTTTTTTGAAAAAATTATTATTTTGTACAAGTTTAGGGTAAAATTTTTAAATTTTGTTAGAATATTCAAAATATCTTCAAATTAATGTTTAATACACCAAAATTTTTAAATTGAATTCCAATGAATAAAATTTAATTGACACATCACTAATTAAATGTTTTATACTCACATGCGAATTTTAAATTAAAAATTTCGTAACATGACAATTCTCCCTTCCTAATAAGGAATTTTGTCTTCGAAATTCGAATTATCTAAACTCTTAAACAAATGGGAGTATTTTTCAAATATCTCATTTTCTAATTCACAAGTGATGTCTTTATTACCATAATATTGCTACAAAACCTTAACAAATGCAATTTCCTGACGTTGAATATTCTTGACTTTCCCATCAATAATTTGAATTGATGCTTTATCATAGGAGACATATTTTTGAATTGAAATGTTCTCGAGTAAGACTATTATAATTAGAACCCGTTTCACGCTTCCTTAGCATTAATACATGAAATACATCATGTGCATGTGACAACGTTGATGGCAATGTTAGGCGATAAACTAATTTGCCAACACGTTGAATAATGAGGAACAGTATGTGAGATCGTGGTGCTAGCTTTCCTTTATAACTAAAGGGAGAAACTCCTTTTCGAGATGAGACCTTTAGTAACACAAAATCACATTCTTTAAATTCAATCTCTGTTGTCTATCAGCATAGCTCTTTTATTGGCTCTGAGCTGTTTTTAAATGCTCTCGGATGATTCGAATCTTCTTATTAGTTACTCAACAATAGTTACTTCGGTCCGAATTCAGTTTTCAAGTTCGATCCAACAAATAGGAGATCTACACTATTTTCCATAAAAGGCTTTAAACAGTGTCATCTTAATGCTCTGCTAATGACGGATCATTAATCCATTGTAGTAGGACTGTTCTAAGCTGTTAGGTCATCCTCTTCTATAACGTACAATTTCCCTTTACTTTTGTCATTCATGTTGTTCCTCGATGAAGTGGGTCCCATTGGCCTAAATTGTGACAGTTTACGAGAAAGCTTGCATGCTGGTTGATAATTGAGGTCTCAACCGGGGTTGGGATGACTGGGGTCTGAAATTTTGTTGAAAAAAGATTTGCGATGGCCTGTATTGGGGCTGGTTAAATCTTGATTATCCTTGACTGAATTGTCCGGATTGTCATGTTGCGAAATTTTTAATTTAAAATTCGCACGTAAGTGTAAAAGATTCAGTTATTAGTGTGTTAATAAATTTTATTTTATAAGTTCAATTTAAAATTTTCAGTATATTAAATATTAATTTGAAGATATTTTGAACGTTCTAACAAAATTTATAAATTTTACAATTTTATCCATAATTTTTACAAAATAAAAATTTTAGCTAAATTAAAAAATAAATAAATATTTTTTCTCCTACTCATCCTCCCTCTTCACTCTTCCACCATACTCCACATTTTTTAATCAATATTCCCGCTTATTTTTAATTTTAATTTTATTTTTTTTATTATTTCTCTTTTTTCACACTAACCCACTAACACATTTAAAAATATATATAATAATAATTAAAATTGAATAAAATTAAATAGCATAAATGTTTTGGACTTTTAATAAATAGCATATTTTTAGTAAATCATAATTTACCATAACTAAAATTACAAAAATATCCCTTATATGTAAATCTTGATAAATTTATTTGGAAATCATTTTTTTACTCGATAAATCATTTATTTATGTGTGTAAATCATTGATTTACTAATTCTCCACCTAAAATTCTCTCAGGAAACAAGCAGAACGAGAAGCCTGGCCCCCAACAAAAATTAGCGGAAGAAAAATACAAATTAGAGCACAAAAGTAAAAATAGATCAAAGTAGTAAAAACAGTAAACAGTAAAAGCAGATGTTCATAGCATGATCATAGTTGCTTTGATCCATTTCCTCCATTTTAGTGCTTTCTCTCTTTATGTTTTTTCTTTGTTTTCTTTCTCTAGGTAGTAGATTTCTGAGGCTTCTTTAAAATTTTACTAGTCAATCATTTATTTACGTGTGTAAATCATTGATTTACCAATTCTCCACCCAAAATTTTCTAACAAAACAAGCAGATAGTTTTAAAATTTTACTGGTAAATCACTTATTTACATATGTAAATCATTAATTTACTAATTCTCTACCTAAAATTTTCTTTATAAACAAGCAGATGGTTCCTTAGAAAGATAAAAACGAGAATCCTGGCCCCCAATAAAAGTTAGCGGAAGAAAAAGACAAATTAGCAGTACAAAAATAAAAACAGATTAAAGCAGTAAAAGTAGTAAACAGTAAAAGCTGATGTTCATGACTGCTGTAATCCATTTCCTCTATTTTAGTGCTTTCTCTCTCTAGGTTTTTTCTTTGATTTCTCTCTCTAGATAGTAGATTTCTGAGACTTTTTTAAAATTTTACTAGTAAATCATTTATTTACGTATGTAAATCATTGATTTGCCAATTCTCTACCCAAAATTTTTTTAGAAAACAAGCAGATAGTTTTAAAATTTTACCAATAAATCATTTATTTACGTGTATAAATCATTGATTTACCAATTCTCCGTCCAAAATTTTCTCAGGAAACAAGCAGATGATTCCTTATAAAGACAAAAATGAGAAGTCTAACTTTCAACAAAAGTTAGTGGAAGAAAAAGACAAATTAGCAGCATAAAAGTAAAAACAGATCAAAGTAGTAAAAACAGTAAATAGTAAAAACAAATGTTCATGACATGATCATCACATGATCTTTGGTTTCTCTCTCTAGATAGTAGATTTCTGAGTTTCTTTAATCTTATTGTGCTGTAGGAGATGTTGTAAGAGATCTATTTGTGCTTGGATGTTTGATTGTGAATGATGACATAGAAAGAGAAAGGGAATGAGAAAGAAATAAAATCTATAAATAAGTATCGGTATAATTGTAAAATTACATGACTCTTAAATCAAAATTGTTATTTATTTTCTAAATTAAATAAATATTCTATTTACTTTTATTAACTAAAAAAATTAGCCTATTTATTACAATTTCCATAATAATAATAATATTCTCCACCAAGCCTTCCATTAACTTTATTTTTATTATTATCTTTTTTCTCAACCACTCTTATCATTAATTTCTCACTCACTTTCGGATTCCCATTCCTCTCTCTCAATTTTTGTTAAATAATTATCACTCTCTCTCTTTAACTCTAACACATTCCACCACTGACTCCCTTATTAAATTATTCAATATATCTCTCTCTCTCTTTCTCTCCTTTTTTTTCACCAGCCAACAACTCCCACACTCTCTTATAATATTTTCTTCTTTTCTTCATCAATTCGCTATCACCTCTCTCTTCCTCTCCAAACTCTTCTCTCTCACTCTAGTGGTGAAGTGTGTTAGGGTTAGAGAGAATGATAATTATTTGAGAAAACTTTTTGAAAGAGAGAAAGGGATAGGAATCTGAAAGTGAGTGGGAAATTAATGACGAGAGTGATTGAGAAAGAAGAGAATAATAAAAATAAAGTTAGTGGAAGGTTTGGTGGAGAATATTATTATAATTATTATATATTTTTAAATATATTAGTGGATTGGTGTGAAAGAAGAGAAATAATAAAAAAAATATAAAAATAAATATAAGTGGGAATATTGATTAAAAAGGCGGAATAGGGAGGTAAAGTGAGGTGAGAGAATGAGTGAGGGAAAAAATATTTATTTTTTTAATTCGACTAAAATTTTTATTTTGTAAAAATTAGGGATAAGATTGTAAAATTTTCAAATTTTGTTAGAATATTCAAAATATCCTCAAATTAATATTTAATACACTGAAAATCTTAAATTAAACTTCCAAAATAAAATTTATTAGCACACTAATAACTGAATCTTTTACACTCAAATGTGAATTTTAAATTAAAAATTTCGCAATGTGACACGGATCCTGACTGACGGAATCCAGTGGATGACTGGGTAGATGGCTGAGGCTGTTGAGTTTGTTACGTCTATCGGTGAGCGCAATTCCTCCTTAGGTGTCCTTTCTGTCCACAATTATAACAACTTCTCTCATACGGGTCTGATCTTCCAAATGAGGTATTACTGGTACTGTCAGCTTTTCCATCTCCGATGTTAACCCCACTAATTTGAGTGCGAGTTTCGTGTTAGTTTTTAATCGGCCAACTAGATGTCCTCAGAGTTTCTGATTTCTCCTTTTGAAAATACTGATTTTCCTGTTCAATGTACAGGGTGGCTGACACAAGCGCCGAGTAGTCTCGGATTTGCATTCCTACTAGTAGTCGTCTTACAGACGGTTTAAGTACCTAATCAAACTTAATGCTATAGCTAACATACACCTAGTATTAGGAGACGAGGTCTTATCAAGTATTGCTAAAAAGCAAACGGCAAAAGAAATTTGAAGCACTCTGACGAAGTTATATGAGGCCAAATCATTGCACAACAAAATTTTCAATAAAGGGATATTGAAAGAAGGGTGTAGGGACGAACAAAAAACCCGATCACCCAACAAACCCACTCAATCTACCCAATCCGATTTTAATTGGGTGGATTGATTTGCTATATTTAGTTAATTGGGTGGGTAAAAAAAATTTTCAACCTACCAAATAAACATTGAGTGGGTTGAAAAAATTTCAAAAACCCATCCAATCCACCCAATATTCACTCACTTACCATTTTTTCTTTTTTTGCTAAATGGTGTTCAACTCTAAGTGTTGTTTAGATTATTTAAATATACAAAATGCATTATTTGATATTCAATATGGATGTAATTTTTGGTAATTTTGTAAAAAATACCACTAATTACTTTAATATTCTTGTATCTTTTGATGATTCTTATAAGTTATATTTATTTTACATTTGACTATTAGATTATATTAGAAATTTTTTTATTTGTATAAAGTCTATAATAGAATTTATTTTAAAAATTATGTCATGAGTTTAATTTCTTTTTTTCCTATTAAATTTTTCATTTGTTGTTGGATGTTTAGTAACATTGATTATTTTTATTAATAAAATACATAATCCAACCAACTCACCCAACCCAACCCGATATTAATTAGGTGGGTTGATTTTTTACATTGAATTGATTGGATGGATAAAAAAAATAATTAACCCACCCAATATTCATTGGGTAGGTTGAAAATTCAGAAAAACCCACCCAACGTTCACCCTTAGAAGGCATTTATGAACTCAAGATAATTAATTAATTATTTATTTATTTATTTTTGAGTTGTAAATATCCAAGGGACCCGGTCAATTTCCGTCTCAATGTGATTGCATATTATATTTATTATGATGGTAATATTTATTATATGTTCATACATATAACATGCCATATAGGATAGAAAGTGCCTACTCAAGTCATATTGTATGACATACATTCATGCGCATTCATTTAATTATTCAAAAGTTGTTTAGTATTATATATATGATGTTGTCCTATTTTTAATTTAATGAGATTAAATTAACAATTTATTTGCATTAAGTATATGATATGTGATATTAATATTTAATTGTTAAATATTGAATCTTCACATGAAAATCTCTAAGTTAATAATTTTAAAGAGTTTAGAATTATGCGAAACTTAGGATTTTTTTTAAGAATCAAATTGTTTGATTTTATTAAAAATTTTATAAAGCATGAGATGTTTTATAAATAAATTACATTGCAAAATAATGAGTGGGAGATGGTTATATGACAATATGACCTATTGGTCTCCATCATTGATACAACACCGTGAGATTTAAAATGGGGCCTCGAGACGCTTTGATTTCGTCCTCCTTACGAAGGGTGTTCATTTGGGTCAATACCAAGGTTGGCCTCCTTGAGATAAGATTTCTGGATGTATTTCTAATTTGACCTACCCTACGGTGGCACTATAGAGTTAAGTTTTTGGAATCTGAAATGATGGGTTACACTCATAAAAATATAATTAAAATAGTTAATTATATTTTGACCAAAATCAACGGTTGTTATTAAATGTTAAAAATATGAGATATTTTGAATAACATTTATCAATTGAAAGTGTCTCGATCTAATTTGCAAATATGTGACCTACCCTACGATAGCGCAATATTTGTGGCAGATTGGATTATCGTTGGGCAAAATAGTAAATATATTTACATTTTTTTATGTGCATTCATGCATCATATTTACTTTGCCTCAAATTAGTTTCTTGATGATATTCATGCACATAAATTAAATATATTTTTATTTTATTCCAGTAAATATGTCAAGCTCAATCATAAATCTACTCTCACTTGAACCTCTTACTAGTGAAAATTACGGAAAGTGGAAAAGTAACATGAACCTCTTGTTCATCAACGATGATTATAAGTTTGTCCTTTTGGAGGAATGTCCTCCACAACCTGCAGCCAATGCCAATCATACTACACAAGAAGCTTATGCTCGATGGATCAAGGCCAACAATAAGGGTAAGTGTTACTTATTTGCTGGTATGAATAAAATGCTTCGTAGTAAGCACAAGAACATGGAAATTGCTTATGAGATAATGCAGTCGTTGGATGAAATGTTTGGACAACCATCCGACAAGGCCCGTCTTGATGCAGTGACATCATTCATGCATGACAAGATGAAGTCTGGTACTTTAGTACGTCAATATGTCATTAGAATGATCAACCATCTCCATGCAACTAAGCTTAATGGAGCACAAATTGATGTGCGTACACAAGTGGCAATTATTTTGGAGAGTCTCACTATATCTTTCCAACAGTTCAAGAACAACTTTGTCATGAACAGTATGAATTTTAACCTCACTCAATTGTTGAATGAGCTTACAAAGTTTGAATCTGTTAATTCGGGAAAAAAGGGAGAAGCAAATGTTGCTGAAAAAAGCCTAACTAAAAGAGAAAGAGCAAGAATGCTAGAAATGCCAAGAATAAAAGGAATAAGAAAGAAGACAAGGGAAAAGGTAATAACTCCGATCTCAAGGGTAAAGGAAATTGTTTCCATTGTAATAAACTGGGACACTGGAAGAGAAACTATAAGACATACCTCGAGGAGTTGAAGAACAAAAAGAAAAACCAAGGTAAATATGATTTACTAGTTTTGGAACATGTTTAGTGGAGAATGATTTCTCAACTTGGATAATTGATTCAGGAGTGACTAATCATGTTTGTTGTTCTTTACAGAGTCTTAGTTCTTCGAGGGAGCTTGTCGATAGGGAGTATACAATGATCATAGGCAATGGTGCAATGGAGTCAGCAAAAGCAGTGGGAGAATTTAGACTTCAATTTAAGAATAAATTTATTGTTTTGAACAATGTTTATTTTATTCCCGATTTTAGGGGAAATTTGATTTCTGTTTTCGGATTGAATAAACAATTATTTAAGGTTTCTTTTGATGATGAAAAGGTTTTTACTTCTAGAAATGGTGTGAATATTTGTTCTGGAAATCTGGATGATGGATTATATTATCTTAGACCTCATCTTAATACACTGCTTAATATTGAAATGTTCAAAATTGCCAAGCATAAGAATAAAAAGCAAAAGATTTTTCATGAAAATGAAACATATCTATGGCATCTTAGAATTAGACATATTAATCTAAATAGGATTAAAAGACTTGTAAAGGATGGTCCTTTAAGGGAACTAAAGGTTAGTGAACTCCCTATTTGTGAATCCTGTCTGGAAGGTAAAATGACCAAGAGATCCTTTTTAGCAAAACGTAAAAGAGCCAAAACACTTCTTGAGCTGATACATTCAGATGTATGTGGATCCTTAAATGTCCAAGCAAGAGGTGGATATGAAAAATTTCGTCACATTTATTGACGATTATTCAAGATATGGTTATGCCTACTTAATGCAAAAGAAATCTGAAACTTTTGGAAAGTTTAAGGAATTCAAGGTTGAAGTGGAAAAGCAATTAGGTAAGGAAATCAAGATGTTTTGATCAGATCGAGGTGGTGAATATCTAGATACAAAATTCACTGATTACTTGATTAAGAATAGTATTCTATCTCAGCTTACAGCACCAGGTACATCACAACAAAATGGTGTTACCGAAAGAAGAAATCAAACTTTACTTGACATGATGAGATCTATGTTAAGTTATTCTTTATTACCAATATCGTTTTGAGGATATGCTCTTAGAACTGCAGTCTACATTCTAAACTTGGTTCTATCTAAGTCTGTACTCAAAACACCTTTAGAGTTGTGGAATGGTCATAAACCTAGTTTGAGGCATATTCGCATATGAGGGTGTCCGGCACATGTGCTGAAAAGTAAGACTGTGAAGTTAAAGTCTCGTAGTGAATTATGCCTTTTTGTGGGATACCCTAAAGGTACTAGAGTTTATAGTCCTCAAGATAGAAAAGTGTTTGTATCGACAAATGCTACTTTTCTTGAACATGACTATATGAATGATTTTAAACCTAAAAGCAAGGTTGTAATAGAAGAGGTACTTTCCGATCAGATCGGACCACAGCCGACAAGAGAAAAAGAAAAGGTAAGAGGTGAGATAATGAGTGGAAAAAAATAATAAAAAATTTTGTGAGTGGAAAAGAAGGAAATAAAATATAGAAAGTGGGAATTGAGAGATGAAATCCGGATGTAGGAGAGAGAGATAATAGGAGTTTTTTTTTTTTTGTTGAAAAATAAGATAGTGTAATTAGTGGAGGTGAAATAAAATAATAAATAAAAGAAGAATCGGTGGAGAATAAGTGGAGATGGTGGGAGAATTAATTAATAATTTATTATTATTATTATTATTGTTGTTGTTGTTGTTATATTTTTTTGGTAAAAATTATTATTTTGTAAAAGTTTGGAATAAAATTGTAAAATTTTTAAATTTTGTTAAAATATTAAAAATACCCTCAAATTAATATTTAATATACCAAAAATTTTAAATTGAATTCCAATGAATAAAATTTAATTGATACACTAATAATTGAATGTTTTATATTTACACGCGAATTTTAAATTAAAAATTTCACAACTTAACAGTTACTATCATAACTTAGAGGTTAAGGGCTAAAAGTTGAAGTTGTTTACTTTATTTTTAGAATCATGTATGTAATTAAGCTTTTATATGCTCTAAGACTGTAAAATTTTCAATTTTATTTTGTTATTATAATTTATTTTATTTTATCCAAATATATATCTATAAGACATGGGTACCTTACAGTAAGATTTTATATACAAATAATAATATTTAATTAATTTACTTAAGCATAATTAAAAACAAAATTAAAAGAGGCAATAAATAGTTTCGAAAATAAAACTGGTAGATTTGAGAAATAAACCTTTATTTATTTTACATTCCCTACACATTACTATCCCGGATTTTAAGATATGATACTTTAATAGTCTAACTTAATTCAAATGGTTAATCAATTGATTATTGAGTATTAGAATGTATATAAATCATTTTACAATCGTCCCTTTGAAAAAAAATTCAAACCACAAACTATTTCGCACTGTGTAATAAGTACTAATTAATCCACAGATCAAATCAAGAGGGCGTAAAAACTAAAAAGCACACCACACCACATAAGGTGGTTTGGTATAGACAGTTGTTACGGGTTTTTTTTTTCAACCCACGACATTGTTACTTTTAAAGCCATGCTTTTATATTTTCCAAAATATAAAGGCAGAAATTGGATTCCATGAAAATTACTCAATTAGTCACATTTTTTTTTTTTAATCCATTCATCAAACACTACACAAATTCCCTTCTCTTGACTAACTTAACACAAAATTTATTTAGTTTATTTGTTTTGATTAATTTTAATGATATGATACTTTTCAATCGTCTTATTTACCCTTGCTTATCTCATCGTCTGGGCGTGATCGTCTATTGCCACTGGTTGATGCTTGCCAAGTTGTCGCCGGCGTGACTAAAAGCTCGAGAGTTCGCACGTAGGAGGTTGTACAAGTTAAATCGGCTTCATTCTCCATTCTTCGTCGATGAAGGTGGCCAAATAAAGACTTTAGATTCTTTGTTGACTCAATGAGTCTAACAGGATTGATGACTGAAAGTTTCATAATTTCTAAATCTGATTCCAACGGTGACGGAGTTCTTGATTTTTATTCAATTTATCGCTTAAATATACATCTACATACTGCCAAAAAAAAAAATTTGAAGTTTTATTCGCTAATTCTAAAAATTTGAAAAATTTTCCTTTTTCTTATTTTTTTCCTTAAGACTTGACCTTTTAATTAACATATCTAGAAATCTAATTCGACTTTTTAATGCTTTATAAAGGTGGCAGTGCTAGATGCATTAAAGGCAATAATATTTTGTTACTAACTACTGTTGGAATAATGGCTTAGAAACCCTTTTTCAATGTCCTATTTTGAAGCTTAGTAGAATTTACTTCGTCATAGTGATGATCTAAATTAGATTTGTATTTTCTGTTATAGGGAGATCGAAATGATATATTTATATGCTTAAAATGATAAATGAAAAATTGACTCTTAATATACACTAATGAAATTGAGAATGTTGTGAAGTGAAAAATCACAAGTTTTATATCGAAATGAGATGAAAGTCATTATTCCTCCTTAATTCTATAAAAGAAATACTTGTCCCACATCAAAAAGTTATAAAGTCTCTCTCTGCTCTAAGGGCCTGCTTGGATGCCCTTTTGGAGACTTTTTTCCTTTTATTGAAAAAAAAATTGCTTTAGAAAATATGTTTGGGAAAAAAACTGTTTGGAGTGAAAAAAAAATATAAAATTTTTAAATTTTTTTTTAAAAATATCAATATAAATATTGTTTTGTTCATTTCGAAATTATATTAAAAAAATCATCTCATTTAGAGTTGTATATATAAAGTTATAAACTTTTAAAATTTTTATTATAACATTTTGAATATGTAAATAGTAAAAAATGATAGTTATGTGAAAAAAAGTTGTTTTGAAGATATTTTTTTTTGACCCGTCAAACACCTTCTAAGTCTTATGTAAGGGACCTCTAACTCCTTATTTGGGATAATTGAAGATGGTAACACAACTATGAAAAAAAAAAAAAAAAAAAAAGCTAAGTTTCAAGTTTTTTATGTTGGAAAATTTGTGGAAAAATGAAAACATTCTTTTCTGTTGAAAACCTAAATTCTTTCTCAAGAAGAATCAGAAGCTTACCCTATTGGTTCACCAAAAAAAGATTAAGTGAATTGAGAATCTAAGGTGGCGTTTGTTTTTATTTTTGAGAATGATTTTCCATTTTCAAAAACACAGAAAATGAAACGGTTCCAAAATTGTGTTTGTTTATTTAACGTTTCAAAACCATTTTGAAAACATTATTTTCGACTATGTTCAAGGCGTTTGTTTTTATTTTCGAGAATGATTTTCCATTTTTAAAAAAACAGAAAATAAAAACGGTCCCAAAATAGCGTTTGTTTATTCATCATTTTCAAAATCATTTCGAAAATATCGTTTTCAACTATGTTGGTGGCGTTTGTTTTTGTTCTTGAGAATAGTTTTCCCTTTTTAAAAACACAGAAAATGAAAACGGTTTCAAAATAGCGTTTGTTTATTCAACGTTCTCAAAATCATTTCGAAAATATCGTTTTCAACTATATATTTTTTTTTAGGTTTTTTGAAAACGAAAAAAAGTTGTTTTCACTTTTTGTTTTCGTTTTCTCCCTCCATCTCCTTTCTCTCTTTTTCTCTTTCTATCGGTACAGCGTCAGTGATGATCATGTCCAACGATGACATCCATCTCCGACGAAGGCTGATGACCATGGGCTAATGACGATGACGACGGTCACTTCACGACGATGATTATCGACTTATGACTTAAATCTAACTATCACTGCCACATAGAGTTCAGACCACCAATCTCTTCCACCCCTATTGCTCATTACAAAACCTACCACCAAAGTTTTTTTTTTAATTATAACTAATAATTTATTTTTTATTATTATTTTAAAATAAAAAATAAATATGTTTTAATAAGATACTCACTTATAAAATGAGTTTTCAAAATATATAACCAAACAAAATTTCATTTTTATGTTTTTCAGAATATACACTCAGAAAATATAACCAAACACAATTTCAGAAATGATCTCAGCACAGTTTTCAAAATATTCTCATTTTCAATTTTTTTGAAAATAGAAAACATTTCAAAACCAATACTAAACGCCACCATTGTTTTTTTGGGTTTTTTGAAAATGAAAAAAAGTTGTTTTCACGTTTTGTTTTCGTTTTCTCCCTTCATCTCCTCTCTCTCTTCCTCTTGCTGTTTGTGCAGCGTCAGTGATGATCATGTCCAATAATAACATCTATTTCCGATGAAAGCTGATGACCATGAGTTAGTGACGATGACGACGGTCCCCTCGCGACGATAACTATCGACTCATGACCTAAATTTAGCCATCACCGTCACTTAGAACTCAGATCACCAATTTCTTCCACCCTTATCGCTCATTGCAAAACCTACCATCAAAGTTTTTTTTTTTTTAATTATGACTAATAATTTATTTTTTATTATTTTTCTAAAATTAAAAATAAATATGTTTTTATAAGATACTCACTTATTAAATGAGTTTTTAAAATATATAACTAAACAAAATTTCATTTTTATGTTTTTCAGAATATACATATTCAGAAAACATAACCAAACATAATTTCAGATATGATCTCAACATAGTTTTCAAAACATTCTCATTTTCAATTTTTTTGAAAACAAAAAAATTTCAAAACCAATACCAAACGCCACCTAAGTGATCCGCTGAAAATTATTCACTGGAAAATAACAAAGTTCTGTAGATAGTGAATATTTTAAGAGCCGAGCAAGGTAATTTTATAGGGTATTATAACCTGTTAGCTAAGCGGTCTGAGCTAGATAGGGCTCTATCTGGCCAAACTTGGTTGTTGGTTTTAAAAAAATTATCTACAATTTCTTGTTATTTTAAAAGTTAAAAAAGAAAATCGTGATTGTAGGCTTAATTTAGTAATAATTCTACACTTGATGACTTAATGATATTATAAAATAAAGGGTTAATATTCTCTCAAATTCAAACTAAAAGAGATATATAAAAAAAAAAAAAACCACTACTGTAGGTTTCTACCTATAGTTTAACTGTTAGGCCTCGTTTGGTGAACACATTGTATTTGCATTGCATTTGAATGTAATGTATTGAATGCAATTTGTATTTGGAGGAAAAATATTAGTATTACATTTGAATGCAATGTATGTTTGGGTGAAAAGTATTTAAATTGTATTTTAATAATGAATATGTGATGTGATGGGTAAAAGTAGAGAGAAAAAAAGGAGAAAATGAGAATATATGATATAATTAATAAAAGTAATAAATAAAATAAAAAATAATAAAAAATAATAATTATGTTGAATTTAAAATATGATGTGATTGGTATTTGAATAAAATATTAAAAAAATAAACGTTTACTAAAGGCATGCTTGGTTAAACTGATAATATAATTTACCTAATAAAAAATTAAAAAAATAAAAATAAAAAGTTACTAAAAAAATTAAAATAAACCCCTTAACCCATACCAGAGTGACGAGAAAAGAATGTAGCGTTTGGTATTGTTTTTGAAATCTGTTATGTTTTCAAATTCTCTGAATTTGAGATCGTTTTGAAAACAATTCTAAGAACCTTTCTGAAATTGTGTTTGGTTTTAATTTTTGAGTGTATGTTTTGAGAAACAAAAAAGTGAAACTGTGTTTGTTTATATTTTTGAAAACTAGTCATTTTATAAGTATTCTATAAAAACATATTTATGTTTAATTTAAAAAAAATTATTATGAATACCAAAAATTAAAAATTAATAAAATTTTTTAATTGAAAAATGAATAAAAAATTAATAACCATAATATTTAAGTAATTACTATATCAATTAAATCTTAATTAACCATAATAATTAAATCAGAGAAATGGGAAAAATGAAGGGGGTGTTTGGTTTTGTTTCCAAAACTGATTTTACGATTCCCTAGGAAATCGATTTCAAAATCGGTGTGAAATTGTGTTTGGTTTGTATTGTTTTTGAAAACAGATTTCAAAATGAATCCAAAATCGCCTTTGCTCCCAATGTAAAATTGAAAACGATTAAAAGTCGTTTTCTCTGATTTCATTTTTCTCATTTCTCTCATTTCTCTGATTTAATTATTATGGTTAATTAAGATTTAATTGATATAATAATTACTTAAATATTATGGTTATTAATTTTTAATTCATTTTTCAATTAAAAATTTTTATTAATTTTTAATTTTTGGTATTCATAATAAATTTTTTTTAAATCAAACATAAATATGCTTTTATATAATACTTATAAAATGACTGGTTTTCAAAAATATAACCAAACACAGTTTCATTTTTTGTTTCTCAAAACATACACTCAGAAAATAAAACCAAACACAATTTCAGAAACGTTCTCAGAATTGTTTTCAAAACGATCTCAAATTCAGAAAATTTGAAAACATAACAGATTTCAAAAACAATATCAAACGCTACCGAAATCAGATTGGATTTACGTTGGAAGTAAAGGAGATTTTGGATTCGTTTTGAAATCTGTTTTCAAAAACAATACAAACCAAACACAATTTGACACCGATTTTGAAATCGATTTCCTAGAGAATCGTGAAATATGTTTTGGAAACAAAACCAAACACGCACGAAGAGTTCTCTTTTTCGCAATCTACCTGCGTCGTCGGCCCTTGTGCCGTCGCCATCTCCTTTTAACCTGCACCACATCACACCAGATCGAAAACAGGTTAATCCCCTTGAAAATTTATCTGATAACCGCAGATCGAGCACCACATATATGAACAAGCGTAGTTGAGTGAACCAAAACCTCACCTCACCTCCAAGCTCATCTCTCAACGGTTTGGCTGTAGGAGCCTCCGAGGATTGGAGGGTGGGTTGTGCCGCAGATCGAGTTCGGAGCCTCCGAGGATTTCCGAACAAGGGTGGACGTTTTCTCCCAAATCTCGATCGGAGCCTTCGCGTATTTCAGAAGGAGGGTGTTGTAGATCTCGATCGGAGCAGAAGAAAGGTGGGTATTGGGGGTTTGTTGTTGCAGATTAGCCTCTAAGGATTTCACTTTCAGAAAGAAGATGTCTCTATTTGGGAATTATATAGATGTATCTTAATATATATATATATATATCACGAAACCCTAATTGCCTAGACACAGGGGTGTGTTTGTTACGTGGAATTAGGACTAGTCCACTAGGACTAGGAGTAGGATAATTTATTCTAATCTCATGCTTGATGGCAACATTGAATTTTGAAAGAATTGGATTAGAATAAAATATTATAAAATCCACCACTTCCCTCGTCTAAACCCAACTACGTCAGGAAAGGAGGTCCACCACCTGGATCTCCCCACAAGCACTGCCGATGGTTACTATGTTCAACGCCGGAGCTCAACGTCACGTCGGCAACGTCCAAGATCTCTCGTGGGTTTCACCCCAGAATGGCATGGTGGCCATCGTAGCCCCCATTTTCCCGGATCTCCGTCGAGCGACACCGGAAGAGAAGCAACCTGTGGAAGACAACCCACGTCAGAAATCATCACTGTAGGCGTTGCAATTTCCCAATCAACCTCACACTCCCCACGCTGGAAAAGCTCAGGCACCACGCCCCTTTCCCCCGTGAAACCCAGACGCTGGGCCTCCTTCTCCTCGAACTCCGGTGCCGCCTCTCTCCTCTGCGAAACTCAGGTGTCACGCCGTGACCCATCCAGCCTCATAGCTCCATCAATCGCAGCCTCCAAGCACTGGATCTCCCTCGTTCGCCGCGCTCCCACCCTTCTGCTCTGCCTCAGCCTCATTCCCTTTGCTCGTCCTCACAGTAGAATGTAGAGAAACGAGAGACTTTCAGGAAATAATAATAATAACAATAATAATAATAACAACGTGGTTGGCACAACTTTTTTTTTTTTTTAATATTATATTTAAATATAATATAATTTTTTTTAAATATAAAAATATTCCATTAAAATACTAATAACATTATATTTTAAATTTAATATAATCACTATTTATTATTTTATTATTTTATTATTTTATTATTTTTATTAATTATATCATATATTCTATCTTTTTTTTCTTTTTATTTTTACCCATCACATCACATATTTATTATTAAAATATAATTCAAATATTTTTCACCTAAATATATATTGTATTTAAATATAATATTAAAATTTTTCTTTAAATACAAATTACATTTAATGTATTGTATTCAAATAAAATACAAATGTAATATATTTACTAAACGGAACATAAAGATTTTTTTACATATTAATAATATAATCAAAACAATTTTAGTTCTTATCATTTAATTTACCAAATCTGATAGATTACCAAATCTTGATACACCTATTTCAATTTAATTTATTCTAATCTAATTCGAACTTCATAACAGGGGTACTACGACTTTGCTAAATTTACATCTAAACCATTGATCGAGAAGACTATAATGGCCTTATGAAATAAAAAGATAAGCCTATAATTCTTTTTGAGTTCTCTCGCTTTTTTCTTTTTGCAACATGTCGTTTATACTAAAAAGTCTTGACCGTCGTTTACAAAGTACAACGACATGGCATTTCGCAATTTATATTTGTCCTTTGAGGTAATGATTGAAGGGAAGTTCTTACGTCATCGAAGGTTGTATCGTATTTTCCTATTTAAAATGAATTGTCGTTTGATCTTCTCTAGAAAGTATTATGATGCCCTTACACAAAGGTTCCTACGATTTGTTAGGCAATTAGTTCATATCAGTTATCTATCAAAATATTAGTTCTTATTCATTCACTTGAGACCATTGTTATTCTCCCCCCTTTTTTTTTTCCCTTTTGCAATTAATTCAACCATAAAAAGTTACTTGAAAAGGAGATAAAGCCATTTGAAGGTACCTTTTTCATGGCTTTTACTACCTTGTTAGTATCACCCATTGAATTAGATATTTCGAATGTTCTTATACTGCAGATAAAGGAGTGCCTGACTTTTGGCTTAAATGCAGTGAAAAATAATAAAGCATGATTTACTCCTGCCTTCCATAGATAACAGAGCACGATGAGGGAGCACTCAAGTTTTTTTAGAGATGATTAAGCGGTATACAGTTGAAAATCTAGTGGATTCACGCTGGAATTGTTTTTTATCCTAATCCACACTTCAAAAAATTCCGTCTTGACCAAAATGCGTCACATGATCGATGATGATGAGCCTATTTTGGAGAATGCAATTGGTGTAAATGATGGGATTTCAGTGTTTGTATAAAGAAAATTTTGATACTTCCTCTATATGTGCTTCTGTTGGATTACCTTGCAGGACGATGATCGAATGGCATTCGGGGAAAATCTTGACTCGGAAGATTTTGAAGAAGCAAGGAAAAACGGAGAATTGTCCCGTCTTTTTCAACTTCTTTTGCCGTCCTCAGGTGCATAAAGATGATAACAATATCGCCGAACAAAGTGTAAGTTTAGCATCACTGAAAATAGGAAAGCAATTGAATAGTAAATTAGTTAATTTTATGTCGAATTCAAGTAGTTTCTTAATCTGATTGGTATTTCTCAGTGGCAGGCCGAAGAACTGCAGCCTCAGATGGAACAGGACTATGACATTGGGTGATTTTGGTGGTTAATACCATTTGAAACACTTAAAACTGCCTTGATGTCTTATAAATTGTCCCAAGATGTCAATATGGAGTTGCCCAATTATCATCCGCCTTAACATTTTTAAGGTGACATGTTATACTCAACTCATTTTATGTGAGTTATAGTGCAAGACGTCACTAATACCAAATAACACTTCTTGTAAAAAGGTAATTAGATTCTCATGGAGGACAACTGACAAGGAGTATCAGCTATTGTTTGCTCTTATTTTGACATCCTCCCTTAGGCCCTGTTTAATTTGCAGTCTCGGATCCAATTTTTTTGTTTCAGTTTTGTCTTTTTCTGAAAAATTAACAAAAATTATAGATAGCCAACTAATTTCAATTTAAAATTTCATTTCATTCTGGGTTCGACTTATAAATCATTCGGGTCCTTATTTTCCGCTTATTAGGAGTTTCATTTTATATATGTTGTCCCCATGTTCCAAGCATTCAAGCTTGAGATTTTGACAGGCTCAGTTCCATTGTTGAAAACATACAAGCAGGCCTCATCATCAATAGCCAATGTGGGATAAACTCTAGCTGTGATGCTGCCTTTGCTTTCTCCACCAAATCTTTCCACTATGGAGTGATCAATCTGTTAATAAGAATTATCAGTACTCGGGGATTTAAAGAGGCTATGATCGTTCTAAAAGATGGACTCCTTTGCTTAGATGCTTAAAATTAAGTTTCAAAAATGTGCGATTCACTAAGCTTCTAAGTGAGAGCTTCTCAAGAATAGAATTCGCGTTCACAAATGCACCACAGTTAGTCTTATCGTTTTCTTGATTTAGGGAAGACCTGTCAAATATGAATTAGAGAAAATAAAGCAATGTTGATTAAAAGATGTTTGTTAGCGCATTCGTAAATTCGTTAAAGATGCCTGCTCTGATCACTGCACATTAGTACGACATATTCGTGATGGCGTTTGAATACTCTATAGAACACTGATGTGAACTGTTGTAAGCCCTTTGAAGCCAAAATTAGTAATCCAAATGGCCCTAAACTGCCTCTAACCGATGCGTCCTTTTGGATGTATAGGATTTGTGGATTAGTGGTCCTACCCGGATCTAATAACTCTGCTTTCCTGAACTCACTTAAGAGAAATGAAATTTCCACATCTGCCTGTTGAAAGAAATGATAATGACACAAGGAAAATCAAATTTCATTACTCATTTAGGCCTCGTTTGTTAGGAGGGGAAAGTGGAAGGAGAGTAAAGAATGGATTGGGGGAGAGGTTCAAAATCCTCCAAAACAATTCAATTTTTGATCCTTCTGAAGTTGGAAGGATAGGAGGAGGGAATCCTTACCAAACACAATAAAATAAATAAAATATACTTTCTTTTCTCTCTATTTTCTCCCACATAAAGTGTTATACCTTTCTTTCCTTCATATTTTCTCTCTCACCAAAAGAAATTTTGAAAAAAGTTTAGTTCCTTAGCCTGTGCAGGTGTGATACCGGATACTTTAAGGACTGATACTCCTTCAAGCACCAGGCTGGACATGTAAACCATTTCTCAACGCAACGTTTCGATCTCTTTTATTGGCCATGTCAACAATTGTTTTCCAGATTTGTCAAGCCAAAGAGTCCTCGGAATTGCCTGCAATATATCTCAAGGAGATGTATAGATAACTGTTTTAAACAATATTTGCTTGACTATCACTATGCTGTTCAAGAGTTATGTTGCATAATGGAAGATAAAAACCAACCATTAATATATGTTTCAGTTACATAACTTGGCAGGACAATTCCTGTCACTAGCAGTTCATGTTAAATTATGACAACTCTTTCTTTTTTTTTTTTTTAAGATAAATAACATACTAGAGTGTCCAACATTCGTGTAAAACCAGTACGAATCAATTAGGTGAGATCTATAAACTCACTCGATTCAAGTAATTAGATATCAGATCCCTTGAACAAAAGTCAATATGTCACTTAAATAAAACCCACAAACTCGTATTGTTTAAGTTATTATTTAGGATTAGCGAGTTAGTAAAATTTATGATACTTAATTCATATCCATAAACTTGGACAAAGTTATTAATTGGATCTGTGACGCTTAAAATTGTTCTTTTATGGCACTTTTTTTTTTTTTTTGGTTGGAATCATGAAAAATGTGGCACCTAAATATAAGAACTCGAATTAAATACTAACAGAACAGTTTGAATCCAATTTACCTGAATTCCCGACCAGCCCTTCTTAATGCTATCATCGAGACTAGAAGACTCACTAACCCAACCCCACAAGACCCTTCTGCACTTTATAACGTCAAAGAAAGTTTAGGAGCCATAAAACTTGCCATAATCATATCTCAATCCCGGATCAGTAGTACCATCCATGGATACCTTCTTAACCGGAATAAACTTATCCTTGACCCAGTTATAGGTCCCAATCATGTATTGTCAAGTTTTCTTCCGTCCAGGCCCACTTTCAAAACACGCTTAACGTCAGGACGAACTGTTGATGTTTCCTCACCAAATGGGGTTGAATCAAGACCGGGAAAAAGTCCAAATCATCCCACATTCCAGTGTTCTTTGCCCAACATAGGGGCTGTTTGGACTTTTCTCATTTTATGAAGTCTATGCTGCTATAAAGAATTGCTAGTCATTTGCGTTCAAATTGGCTTCCAACGACAACTCTCCATCTTCCATCATGGCCTTGCCAAGCAGTGGATGGGCCCCTAAACGACGCAGCATTGATGTTGTCGTTTGAGGTGGGTGATGTAATTGGATTGTTTTCGAACTTGACCCATTTCATGAGAAACGGGTCGGACATGTTCTTGGGTATGGCTAGGTTTTGAGCTTGGCGGTTGTGGGAGTCAAGGCCTGAGTAGAATATGGCCGGTGTGCCGTTGGAGAGGAGTGTGGTGGAGCCTAACCAGCACCCATTAGCATCCGAGGGTTGAGATGGGTAGGCGGCGGGATCCTGTAGGACCCAATTCACGAGACCTTTCAATGTGGCATGAGCCCAAGTGGTCCTACCCCAAGTGGTGTTGTTAGGTTGTTATCGGAAGAAGAGATTACAATAAGATATGAAAAATACAATTCGAATTGTCAGATTATATCGCATGTGAAGGAATAGACCTGCGATTGCATCTCAAAAGAATTAAGGAGAATTTTTTAATAAGATATGAAAAATACAACTTAAATTGTCAAATTATATTTAAAACATATCATAAAAATAAAAATAAAAATAAAAAATTGTTTTAACAAAATTTGTTAGAAAATCTAACTGTTTGAAATTATATCTTTAACTTGAATAGAAACAACCAATAAATATTTTAATCTAATATGTAAATAACAATTGATAGAGGAAACAAGTTAAAAGTGGGATCATGCGTGTAGCATTATATAACATATAAAATACAAAAAGATGATATTTTGACAATTCTACATTAAGCAGGGACGGAGATAGACAAAGACTAGAGGGCTTAACTTTTCTTCCTCTTTTTTTTTTCCCCCAAAAAATACCTTATAATTTTTAATAAAATTTCAAAATAGCCCCCAAAAATAAAAATTAGCTTATAATATCCTCTAATTATTCATTTTATGATTACTAGCTCCCTGACAGAAAAATAAGGCTTCGTCCCTGACTGTAAGGCATTTAAGATTCAATTATGGTGAGAGTATTTTATACCATATGATTCATAAATAAGACTATTTAAAATGAAACTAATGTCTTAAAAAAAAAAAAGAATTTGCTCTATTGATAAAGTAAAACAGCGTGCTTTATTGTAGAATTTTCCAACTGATTAAACATTAACTTGTAAATCATCTGTATATTTTATTTAAAGAAATTGGACGAAAGTAATAAGTCGATAGATAAGTGAAATTAACCGTTAGGTTCTGCATATAAAAATTTATAATACGTTCGTATGTTAAGTTCATCATAAAAAATGCATCAAGAAAAATAAATCATCAAAATGAGAACATTAAAAACAAAGAAATTTGAAAATGAACCGATTCTAGAGCAAGGTAGATAATTATATACCTTACATCCACATGTTGTGGGGTTGGAAGTGAAAGAAAGGTCTATAAGGTGGTTGTTGTTGTTGTTGTATATTCTGAAACTCCAGTGTTTCTATGAAAACTACCATCACAATGGCCAAGCGAGAGAGAAAAGAGGAACAGACAAAGAGAAGTCTTCACAGCCATGGTGACCTTTTGGGGAATAAGAGAAGAAAATAGCCAGTTCTCTACTGCATGCTGTGATAATGCTGATGCTAGTGATATATATATGTATGTATATGCTATGTATGTATGTACGTGTATGTATTAGATATTCAAGTGACATGACAATTTTTGACTATTGAAGAAAGTTAAAAGTTGTCAATGACCAAAGGAAGAGGGAAAAGCCAATATATATAGTAAGATTGCCCTTTCAAGCTGTTTTTGGCCCATATTTTCTCATTGGCATGTTTGATCTTTCACTCTATGGCCATGCATGGGGAGTTGGGTGCACTACTATGAACGCAAAGAAGAGATCATAAAAGGATGCTAAAAAAAAAAAGTAAAAATTTTTGGCCAGCTCAAGTGATTTTTGTTTTCTTTCTTTTTTAAGAGAAAATGATTTATATCATTTGAGAAGAGTTCTTTAATAGCTAGTAGGATGTTTCGACAGTTCATGATTGAAAAGTTTAGTGACAATTTATTTGAAAATTTTAATGCTAACTTTTGTGATATTTTATACAGACGACCAATGAAGCCTTGTATATTCTCATTGGTTTCGATAACTTACGAGGAAACAGAAAAAATTAGATACCAATTACCAGCTTACAAATCCAACACCATTATTTTAACCTTTTTTTTATTCTCTTTTAAGGTAACTAGATTAGACCACTTTGCAAACCAATGCAAGCAAACACATTAATTATCATATGTTCATTTAAATATCTAGACGCGTTAATCAGTTTACTTCGTTGACAAGTACGCCCTGTACTAGTTTCTAAATAAGTGGGCGTGACCACTTAGCCAGGTCCTAACTTGGCCGGTCATTTTCAACGTCTTTAATTTTGGATTAATATGTCAAATCTCGACATATATTTATTTTATTGTTTGAAAGGCTAGTCTCCACATAACTAAAGATATAACATTTAAGAACAATGAAGCAACTCCAATAACTTCAATTTTTTATATCAACCGATAGAGTCTAAATTTATTGTCCTCGTTATTGAGAAAAAAAAGAGAATACAGATAAATTGTAGAAATATAATTGATAATGGAACTAGCAAATCTCATGCTTAAAATTATTTCAAAACTATAAATTATTATTATTTATTTATTAAGACTAAAAATAATATCAAGTCAATGATAAATATTATTAGTAAAATACATTAATAATTTAATGTCACATGTGTTGTTATTAAAAAAATATATAATACTATTATTTCTCAAATCTCCGTGTATAAGGAGATTGCTTTTATTACAATAAATAAAAAATAAAAAAAAGGCAAGAAAGGAATTCACAAGATTACGTAACACACTACATGCTTTCAAAACTACATGTACTAGTTTCAAAAGCCAAGCCAATGGGTTTAAGGATTAAGTGGAACCAAATCGATGAGTCAAACATAATTTTTTTTAACTTCAATTTTTTATATCAACCAATAGAGTCTAAATTTATTATCCTCATTATTAAAATAAAAAAATTATTAATATCATTAGCACTACTAAGAAAAAAGAGAGTATCAATAAATTGTAGAGATATAATTGATAATAGAACTAGCGAATCTCATTCTTAATATCATTTCAAAATTACAAATACTGATTCAATTATTATTTCTTTATTTGTTAAGATTTAAAAAAATATCACATCAATTAATGGTAAATATTGTTAGTAAAAAAAATTAATACTTTAATATCAAGTGCATTGATATTAAAAAAATACAACACTAGTATTTCTCAAATCTCCCTGTATAAGGAGATAGCTTTTATTACAACAAAAAAAAGGCAAAAAGGCAAGAAAGGAAATCACAAGATTACGTAACACACTTCATGCTCTCAAAACTACATGTACTAGCTTCAAAAGCCAAGCCAATGGGTTTAAGGATTAAGTGGAACCAAATCGATGAGGCAAACATGATTCTTTTAAGTGACAAATATCTAGATTATCATAATCGTGGTACATCTTATCTTTTATTCCTCTCTCCCTTTAGCTCCCCCCTCCTTCGCCCACACTTTCCTCACCATCTCTTTTCTTTTTTGCTTCAATTGATCTTTGCCTTCATCATACTCCAAGCATTCAAACTTGCAATCTCAACGTTTTGAGTTCCATTATTGAAAGCATACAAAGATGCCCCATCTCCAATAGCCAATGTTGGATAAACTCTAGCTGTGATGCAACCTTTTCCTTTTCCACCAAAGCTCTCCACTATGGAGTGATCAATCTGCAAAAATAGTAAAAAAAGTGTCAAACACGTTAGGATTAAAAAGATAAAATCGGATAAAAAGGGATTTATCAAGATATCAAAGAGCATGACCACGTGTTTAGAAGATTGAGACATAAAGTTGGTTCTAAGAAAATTTAGAATATGTTATCATGGGAGCCTTTTCATTTTTTTTTTTTTAATGGAGGGAGCCTTAATTAATACATGGATAAACATGCATACGCTTTTATTTATTTATTTATTTGGTAGAAATAAAGCTATTAATGGATGGAAAATCTTTTAAAAACTTGCCCATACACATATACAAGCCAAAAATGTTGACTGTAACTTTCAAGTCATGTTGAAGAGTTTAAAAGTTTTTTTTTTTTTTTTTCTGATCTTATTAAGATTACAGCATTGTATATAGAGGGAGACAGAGACTTTTCAGTTATATATATATATATAATTGTATATATATTGGCATTGAATATTGCAAACTCACCAAGCTTCTTAGAGATAGCGTCTCTTTAACAGGGTCAACATCCAGGAAGGTGCCATAATTGGTCATGTCATTATTTTGATTTAGAGAGGACCTACCAAAAAACAAAAAATAAAAATTAGTAAGAAAAAAAAAAGGAAGATAAAAAAAGGGTCAAATATTGAATGTTTTGATGTGAACATGTATGGACTAATTGAAAATAAAAATAAAAATAAAAATAATAAAATAACAAAAAACCTGCTTTGGTCACTGCAAAAGAGCACCACGTATTTGCTGCCATATTTAAAAAGTCTGAAGAACACAGCCGTGTACTCATTCAAGCCATTTGAAGCCAAAACCAGCAACCCAAATGGTCCTAAATTACCCTTTACTGATGCACCCAAATGGGTGCACAGAATTTGTGGGTCTGCCCAGGTAGGATCATACGCGTCTACCTTCTCCAATCCTGTAATCTTAAATTTAATCTCTACATCTGCCTGTAAACAGGGTTAAAAACAAGTGTTACTAAAATTTACTAGCATGGTTAAAATTTTTTGGCCTATTGTACTATTTTTTTTTTACACAATGTAATAGGGTGTAATAATTCAAGAATTTTATATTAACATGCATATTATTTGATTTTAACCTAAGTTTGATCACATTTAACATTTGAAAATTTATATTACTGAAAAGGTATATGTATCTAAGACGGTAGAAAGCTCACAAAAGTAATTACCTGTGTTGCTGAAACACTAGGAACTTTAAGAATCGACCCTCCCTTGAGTAGTTTACTGGCAAAGTTGACTTGGTTTCGACGTAATTTTTCAATTTCTGGTACCGGCCATTGGATCAATTGCTTTCCGGACTTGTCGAGCAAAAGGGTCCTTGGAATTGCCTGCAAAATGATTTCAATAATACATTCTTTAAAAGAAAAAAAAAAAAAAGAGGAAAAGATAGTGGAAAACATTTTCCTTGGAAAAGTTATCTACTAACCAAGTCAACTATGTCATTATCTGAACAAAGAATCAAAAACTAAAAAAAAATGTTACATGCCCCTATCTATGTAAATAAAGTTGAATTAAAAGCAAAGAAAGCAACTAAATATATATATATATATATTTTTACCTGAACTCCAGCCCATCCTTTCTTGATATCATCATTAACACTTGACGATTCATTAACCCACCCCCACAAAATCCTTCTCTTCTTGACACTATCAAAAAACGTCTTGGAGGCGTAAAATTTGCCATGATCGTACCTCAGCCCGGCGTCACTCTCCACCGATCCCTTATCCGGGATATATCTATCCATCTTAATGTCATACGTCCCAATCGTGTAATATTCATGTTTGGTGTCATCCAAGCTGGCCTTAAGGACATGCTTAACCTTGTCTCCAATCACCGATGTGTCGACCCCGTACTGGCTGCCCACAGCCACGGGGAAGAAATCAGGGCATTCCCACATGCCAGTGCCATTGGCCGAGTGAAGTGGGCGTCTGGCCTTAACCCAGTTAAGGAAATCCTTACTCCTGTAGAGGAGAGCCATTCCTCTGTGGTTCCTTTTGCTACCAATGATCAAACGCCACTTCTTGTCCGGGCCCAGCCAGGCAGTGGTGGGGTCCCTGAACGAGCTGGCGTTGATGCCGTTGGCTTGTGTGGGGGCCATTAGGGGGTTCTTGGTCACCTTGACCCATTCCCTAAGGAATGGGTCCGAAGGATTTTTGGGCATGGCCAAGTTTTGTACCTGTTGGTTTTGTGGGTTGATTCCTGTGTAGAAAATGACTGGCTTCCCGTCCGGGAGAATGGTTGCGGAGCCGGACCAGCACCCGTTGATATCGGACGGTATTGATGGGTAGATGGCCGGGTCATGTGGGGTCCAGTTCACTAGATCTGTCGACGTTGAGTGGGCCCACACTATGTTCCCCCAAACGGCACCTTTGGGGTTGTATTGGTAGAACAAGTGGTAAAGCCCCTTGTAGATCATTGGTCCTGAAATGCATTTAGAGTAAAAATTATTGTACGTCTAGAAAAAGAACATGTTCTGGAGCACCATCGGCGCGCATTTAGCACCATATTCATGGTTCTATTCCGTAAGACTCACATTTTTTGTTAATTTATATTGTCGCTGTCGAGTATTACTAGCTAGCTTTTTTAACAGAGCTCTTTGTAAGTAATTTCAAACCCAACAATTAAATAATGATTTTAATAATCCAAGTTCTAAGAAATCATGTGCTGACAGAAGAATAGGCAAAGCGGCTAACCATGACTGGAGACGTGTAAGAACAAAGCAATGGTCAAATCAAACACAAAAGAAAAAAAAAAAAAAAAACAACAACACAAAACAAAACTATAAACTGCGAATCTTGTGAGCTGAACCGGTACTACTAGATCTTAAAGGGAACAGGCCAAAAGCATTGTAAAACTACAATAACAAAGACAAAGAAGAGGGAAGAAGAAAAACTAACCGTTGGGATCTGCGTGGCCAAACGCACCGAATTGTCCATTTCACAGAGTTTGGTCAACATTGGCCAAGTGACAGAAACAAGAAGCAAAAAAGAACAGACTGTTAAAGCTCTACGAACAATAACATAACCAAAGAACAAGCAAAAAAATAAAAAATAGTTCTATATTTGTATACATGTGTGTGTGTATATATATATGTACGCATACCATTAATCCAATTTTTGGGGGGCTGGAAGTGGTAGGAAGTTCTGTAAGGCTGATTGGCAGAGACTTGTGATTCAGAAAATTGGAGGTTTCTGTAAATATCGTGGGAAGCTTCAAGCTTGAAAACGCCATGGCTGAAGAGAAGAGCAAGAAAGCAGAGAAGCCAGAGAGAGGAGGATGATATAGCCATGGTGGTGGTGTGAAGAGACGAAGACAGTTCTGGCATCTATTTATAGAGATAACTGCAGGGTGAATATTTGACTTTTTGCTGGGTCCACATGGCTCTCTCTCCCTCTTTCTTTTATTTATTTATTTATATCGAGGATCCTAATGACTATTAATAATTAATAATAAAGAAATAAAGCATTGACACCGTTATTATTGATTTGGTGTCCCCGTTATATTTATATTATATTAAGTGGACGTTTGATGAAAGTTTTTTTTTTTAGTATTGTATTTATAGAGATAACTGTGGGGTGAATATTTTGTTGGAATTGTTTAACTATAAGTATAAAAAGATATGCTTAAGTCCCACATAAAAAGAAGATAAAGAGTCATAACTCTTTATAAAATAATACCTTTCTAGTGAGCCAATGATGTGGTAAGTGAAGGGACATGTCTAAACAACTCGAATTTTTGAATTTCTGAAAAAATGTGACTTTTTAGAATTAGCATTCAAATTTAATTTTTCTAAAAAGATGTGACTTTTCAGATATAGCAGCAATAAAAATAAATTAAAACAACTGTTTATATCAACAGTTATATATGTTGATGAATGGATGCCATTGAGTCTATATTAAGGGAAATCAGAAAACGTTTAAGATTATTATTTTTTCCTTTCATTTTCAGTTTTCTTCTATTCTTTCTTTACCAGATACTCAACTGTGTTCTTATTTTCTTTTTGTAAATTTCTAGTTTTGCTTACTGAAAATTTACGTGAGGCTTGTCATATCCTGAGAGCGATTTGCTACTGAAACCCAAAGTAATCTCTACGAAGAGGGGGCAAATAACGCTTTAAAGAAAGCATATTCTTTACGTGTTTCAAGTCTCCAATATTTCTCAATAATTTTAAAGTGTTATTCCATGAAGACCGAAACTACTACTGCCACCATCAAACTGATGAATCAAGATTTGATCAGACTGGATCGTTTTGATGGAACAAACTTTACTCGTTGGCAAGACAAATTGAAGTTTTTATTGATTGCATTGAAGATTTTCTATGTTCTTGATCCGGATTTGCAACCAATTCCAGAGTCCACTGACGAAGACTCTGAAGAATTGAAGGTTGAACGCAAGAAGCGTGTTGAAGACGAATTCATATGTCGCGGCCACATTCTCAATGTTTTGTTTGACCGTCTGTATCATCTCTACACAGATACTGCATCTGCAAAAAAGATTTGGACTGCACTGGAATTCAAATATAAAGCAGAGGAGGAAGGTACCAAAAAGTTCCTAATTTCGAAATATTTTGATTTTAAAATGGTTGATGATAAACCTATTCTGCCTCAAGTTCATGAATTGCAAGTTATTATTAACAAACTGAGGGCTGTGAAAATAGATCTTCTTGAGTTGTTTCAAGTTAGTGTAATTATTGCAAAATTGCCATCGACTTGGAAAGGCTATAAAAAGAAGATTTTGTACAACTTCGAAGATTTTTCTTTGGAACAGGTTCAAAAACATCTTCGAATTGAGGAAGAATCAAGGACACGAGATAAGAATGACAATTCTTATCTTGGCACCTCCAAAGCCAATGTTGTTGACAAGCCTAATCCCAAAAAGAACAACCACAAGAAAGGAAATTTTCTGGGTCCTAAAAACGATAAAGAAAAATTCAAGAAAAACAACAACAACAACAAGAATTCCAAAAATTGTTTTGTTTGTGGCAAACTAGGGCATTATGCTCGAGATTGCAGGTACAAAAAGACCCCAAAAGATGAGACAGTAAATTCTGTTAAAGAAGAAGAAGAGATTGTCGCTACTGTGAGCGAAATCAATGCTGTCCATGGAAAAGTTCCTGGATGGTGGTATGATACTTGTGCCACTATTCATGTTTGCCATGATGGGTCATTGTTCAAAACCTATCAAGAAGTTAATGGACAAGAGATTCAAATGGGAAATGAAGTTCGCTCCAAAGTGATTAGCGAAGGGAATCTGGAACTCGTTTTCACTTCCGAGAAGAAAATTACCTTAACTAATGTGCTTCATGTTCCAGATATGAATAAAAATTTAGTTAGTGGGGACCTTTTAGGAAAACCTGGTATTAAATCTGTGTATGAATCGGGCAAGTTAATTTTGTCCCGAAATGGTGTTTTTGTTGGGAAAGGCTATTCGAGTGAAGAAATGGTCAAGCTTTGTACTAATGACAATAACAATAATAAAAATGTTGCTTCTACTTATATGGTTGATTCTGTTTCATTATAGCATAGTAGATTAGCACATGTTGGAATTTCTACTATGAAAAGGATGATTAAATGTGGATTGTTTTCATGCGATGTTGATAATTTTAAAAAATGTGAAATCTACATTAAATCAAAAATGGAAAAGAAACCTTTTCATAGTGTTAAAAGAACATCTCAATTATTAGATCTTATACATACAGATATTTGTGAGATGAATGGTATATTAATAATAGGTGGTAATTGATATTTTATTACCTTTATTGATGATTGTTCTAGATTTACATATGTCTATCTACTTAAAACCAAAGATGAAGCTTTTAATGTATTTAAAGCTTACAAAGTAGAAGTTGAAAATCAATTGGGAAAGAAAATTAAAGTTCTTAGAAGTGATAGAGGTGGTAAATATTTTCCAAATGATTTCAATATTTTTTGTGAGGAGCATGGTATTGTTCATGAGTGTTCAGCACCACGAACACCTGAACAAAATGGTTTGACTAAACAGAAAAATCGAACTTTTCAAGAGATGATTAATGCTATGTTATTGCATTCTGAGTTGTCATTAAATTTATGGGGAAAAGCATTACTTGCTGCATGTTATATTCTTAATAGAATTCCTTTAAAGAAAAATAAGATTTCTCCATATGAGTTATGGAAAGGAAGAAAACCCAATATAGGGTATTTCAAAGTGTGAGGGTGTCTTGCTTATTACAAGAACACCGATCTTAAAAGGACCAAGTTGGGTCATAGGGGGATAAGATGTGCATTTGTAGGATATGCTACAAATAGCAAGGCATATAGACTCTTGAATTTAGAGTCTAATGTGATAGTAAAATCTAAAGATGTGGAGTTTTTTGAGAACTTATTAACTTCTGGAAATAACTCTCAAAAAACATTGAATGAAGAATCTCAAAATAATACTTCTTCTAAGGTTGTTGAGCAACCCGGTGAGTTAAGGAAAAACAAAAGAATTCGAAAAGAGAAAGGGTTAGGATCTGATGAAATAGATTCTCAACTTATTTCTTTTTACTTAGTAGAAGGAAGTAGAAACAATGTAATTAGGAAAATTTCTATTGTTCTACAAGTTGAGGATGATCCTAAAACTTATAAAGAAGCTATGGCTTCAAGAGATTCTGCTTTTTGGAATGATGCGATCAAAGATGAAATGTATTCTATTATGTCTAATCACACTTGGGAGCTTGTTGATTTACCACCGGGTTCTAAGCCCATTGATTGTAAATGGGTGTTTAGAAAGAAGTATCATACTGATGGTACTCTTTATACCTTTAAAGCTAGATTAGTAGCTAAAGGTTATCGACAAAAAGAAGGAATTGACTATTTTGACACATATGCACCTGTGGCAAGAATAATTACAATTAGAGTTTTGTTTGCTCTATCATCAATTCATAATCTTTATGTTCATCAAATGGATGTGAAAACTGCATTTTTAAATGGTGATCTCGATGAGGAGGTTTACATGGAACAACCCGAATGATTTATTCTTCACGGAAGTGAACATAAAGTGTATAAGCTTATTAAATCATTATATGGTTTAAAACAAGCACCCAAACAATGGCATAAAAAATTTGATTCTACTGTTCTTTCAAATGGTTTTGTACATAATACTTCTAACAAATACTTATATACAAATGTGTGTAATAAGTGTTACATTTTTATTTGCCTTTATGTTGATAATATGTTGATCATTAGCAATGATATGAAAGGCATAATAGAAACAAAGAGGTTTCTATCTTTCACATTCAAGATGAAAGACCTTGGACAAGTCGATACAATTCTGGGTATCAAGGTGATTCAAAATAGTGGGGGTTACACTTTAACCTAAGTCCACTACATTGAAAAAATGTTGAACAAGTTCAGTCATTTAAAAATTAAGGAAGCTAATACTCCTTTTGATCCAAGCATAAAACTTGTAAAGAATGATGGAAGAGCGGTGGCTCAAATTGAATATGCTAGTGCTATTAGTAGTTTGATGTATACGGTGCAATATACACAACCCAATATAGTATTCGCAATTAGTAAACTAAGTAGGTTTACCAGCAATCCAAGTGTTGAGCATTGGAAAGCCATTAGTAGGGTTTATGACTACCTTCTTAAAACAAAAAATCTTGGTTTACAATATTCTAAATTCCCTGCTATTTTAGAAGGATATACAGACACAAGTTGGATATCGAGTGTAAGAGACAATAAGTCTACCTCAGGATGGGTGTTTACTCTTGGAGGAGCCGCAGTTTCTTGGAAATCTAAGAAACAAACATGTATTACCCATTCAACAATGGAATCAGAATTTGTTGCCTTAGCAGTAGCAGGGAATGAGGCTGAGTGGTTTAGGGATCTTCTTCTAGAAATCCCATTAATTGGAAATAATTTATCTGCGATTTCTATACATTGTGATTATCAAGCTACTCTAGCGCATGCGTATAGTGAAATATATAATGGGAAGTCTAGACATATCAATTTAAGACATGATTATGTGAGGAAATTAATCAAAGATGGAATTATTTCTCTCACATTTGTGAAATCCAGTCATAATCTCGCAGATCCTTTTACCAAACCTCTTATAAGAGAATTGGTTAGATCAACATCTAGAGAGATAGGGCTCAAACTCCTTGAATAAAGTTCACCAATGAAGGCAACCCTACCGAAAATTACGAAATGAGTAATTTAAGGTTCAAAGGGTACAAACAAGTCATTGATAAGTGAAGAGTATTCAACACTAAATTAATATAGCCCTGTCTAGGATGACTAGTGCTGGTTATTACAGTCTGAGGGATGAATTTGATGAAACTCTTAATGAAGTTCAGTGTATAAGACAAGTATCTTAAATGTAACAAGGATACTGGAAGAACTTCACCTATGTGAGTTTTGAGGTGGTGCCGCCTCAAAAGAGTTATGGAGTTTACTTTTTAAAAGTTCATGAAAACAGGATGAGCACATGGCCATTAAAAGTGCTAAGCAAGTATTGTGTAGAATATAAGAACATATGGGTGTTTATGTGTGTAGTATCACCTGTTTTTTGTCAAAGGAATAGCTGGTTCAAAGTTTAAAACTACCAGAAATTTCGACTTATACTTTGTGGTACTTACACTAAGGTAAAATTCAAATCGAAAAATATCTTACTCTATTCATAAACATCATTATTGATATCTGGGAAAATATTTTGCACTTATATTTAAAAAAGTGGGGATTGTTGGAATTGTTTAACTATGAGTGCAAAAAGATATGCTAAAGTCCCACATAGAAAGAAGATAAAGAGTCATAGCTCTTTATAAGAGAATACATTTCTAGTGAGCCAATGATGTGGTAAGTGAAGGGACATGCCTACATGTCACGTCCCAAAACCCGGGACAGCGACAGGTGTTACTTCCCAAAAAAAACCGGGATAGTGACGGATATAAAATTTTAAAAGAATAAAAGAAAGGAACGCTCAGATTCCTAAGTCTGTCAGTTTTTACATCTTACCCTTTACCGACTTTTTAAACTTGTTTATAAATTATGCTTGTATATTTTAAATTAATTAATATTTATCTTTCTATTTTTATCGCAATATCAGGTGGTGAAGTACCCATGTCCCACAGATGCATACTTGGATAAAATAAAATAACTGAAATTGCAAGAAAATAAAGTTTAGAATTTACAGTCCCGGAATGCTTTTATACATACGTTGTCCTAATGTACAGGTCACTACTTCAAGTCCTAGATCTTGTCATCCACGAACAGTTCCATGTCACCTGTATCCTCTAATCAGCTTTCTCTCCTGAGGGTTTACCAGTTTTAAAACAGTGAGCGAAAGGCCTAGTAGGATATTCTTAAAAAAAATTTAATTTAACATTTGAATTTAACAATTATACTAAATATGTCAATGCAGTACCGAATCATAAACGTGAAATCGTGATTATGCAAATTGTGTCCCTATATACATCTAGTTCGTGTACGGTCCGTATGAGCCTCCCTCACCATGCCGAAGCATAATGAGTGATCCTCGATCGAGATGTGCACTCTTCGCACGTGTGTGCTGGCTCCCGGTATACTTTAACGCCAAATCCAACTTTCAACATTTCACGTGAACATATGATTCACATACTAAAAATATACCGCATTGTTTTTCAAAAAAATCCGTAACCGGATATTTTTCCTTTAATTTCCGAAATCGTGATATTTTCTAAATCACGTAAATTTCAAAGCTTTATAAACGCATTTTCTTCAAATGATATTTGGCCAAATCATTAAAACAAAACTAACTACAAAGAAATGGTAAGATATCCTACCTTGTCAGCAACTTGACCTACAATCAATTTCTCGCACGAATTCCAAGATAGTCTTTCTTTCTGAATTCGATCTACGAGTACCTAAAACAAGAAACACAGATAATTTAATTATCTGTCCAGGAATTCCGTAATTGAATTACGGTAAACTCAACTAATTAGTATGCCATTGAATTTTTAAAATTTAAAATGATACTTTATTTTAACACCGTAATTTTAAAATAAAAATTTTTAACACAAATATCCAAAATATAGATATATATTTTTAAAAATTTCGGCATGACCCGCCCTAAAAATAAGCTTTCCCAAAAGCTCCAAAATGCTTAACCTGCAGAAAAATTTTCCAATTCCCAGAACAGTTCAAACACCAATTTCAAATCAATTTAAATTTAAAATCTAAAAATATTTATTATTTTTATTATTATTATTATTATCATTATTATTACTATTACTATACATATATATATATATGAAAACACACACACGCACACACAGATATACATATATATATATACATACATATACACCATTTTTTTTTCTCTTTTGCTGAAGAGAGTGGCCGGCCGGAAGAAAAACTCACGGCGGCAGGGGGGCGACGGCGGCTGACGTCGGGCACGGCGGTCGGCGGCGCGGCGAGGGCGTTGGTGGCTCGGGCTTGTGAGGGAACGTCGGAATGGGTGGCTTGGCGGACGGCCCGGGGCGCGGCTATTCGGGTTCGCCGGCTTGGCGGGGACTTCAGGCGGGGACTGGCAAATGGCGGTGGCGGTGGATCGGCTGGGGCTCGGTTTCGACGTGGACGGTCGGCGTGGCTCGCGACTGACGGTCTTCGGTCAACGTGCTTGGCGGCGGTGTAGCGAAGACTCGGTGGCGGCGGGTTAGGTGGCCTTCAGCCAAAAGAAAGAAAAAAGAAAAAGAAGAAAAGAGAAGAAGAAAAGGGAATAGAGGAAGAGGACGCGAGAGAAGAAGAAGAAAGGAAAGAAAAAAGAGATGGGGAGGGAGTGAGAAATTCGGCGTGAAGAAGAGAAAAGAAAAGAGAAGAAGAAAAAAAATAAAGAGTGTGAGAGTGAGAGACGAGCGCGAGAAGAAAAGAAGAAAAAGAAAGAAGAAGAAAAGAAAAAAAAAGAACAAGGGAGAGAGAAGGAGAAAGAGAATCAGTTGAAGGGGGGGAAAAAGCTTTTAAAAAAAAAAGAGAAAGAGAGCGGGGGAGATGGGTGAAAAACAACGGTGAGGGGAGGAAGAAGAGCAGAGAAAAAAAAGAGGGAGAGTGAGGTCGGTGAAAAAAGAGAGAGAGCGAAGTCGGTGAAAAAAAATAGAGAAGGAGAAGGAGATATCCGGAATAATCCGGAAAGAGAAAAGAAAGAAAAAGTAAATGAATAAATAAAAATTTAATATTTGTTAAATTTTGATTGGTTAAAAACTATTAAAACTTTAAAATTTGTAAAAAATGTTTTAAATTTCCTCAACTTAATATTTAATATCCCAAAAATTTGAAATTGAATTCCCATGATAATAAGAAAAATTTTATTGGCACACTAACAAATTGAGTTTATACATTCACGTGCGAAATTTCAAATTCAAAAATTTTGCGGCATGACACTACACAACTCGCACACGCGCGCGCGCGGCGTGGGTAGTGAGGCTGTAGAGACACTTTTGGTGCTTATTAGGCGCACTTGGCACTTAGCACGTGGCACGTAACACGTGTCGCGTGTAGATTAAATGCTGCAATTAATATTTATTTATTTTTATTTTTATTTTTATTTTTATAAAATAAAAATAAAATAATTCAAATTTGAATTTCAAATTTTTAAATTTCTGAAAAGATGTGACTTTTTAGAATTAGCATTCAAATTTAATTTTTCTGAAAAGATGTCACTTTTCAGATATAGCAGCAATAAAAATAAAGTAAAACAACTGTTTGTATCAACAGTTGTATATGTTGATAAATGGATGCCATTGAGTCTATATTAAGGGAAATCAGAAAACGTTTAAGATTATTATTTTTTCCTTTCGTTTTCAATTTTCCTCTATTCTTTCTTTACCAGAAACTTAACTGTGTTCTTATTTTCTTTCTATAAATTTCTAGTTTTGCTTACTGGAAATTTACGTGAGGCTTATCATATCCTGAGAGCGATTTGCTACTAAAACCCAAAGTAATTTCTACGGAGATGGGGCAAATAACGCTTTAAAGAAAGCATATTTCTTTACGTGTTTCAAGTCTCCAATATTTCTCAACATATTTGACTTTTTGCTGGGTCCACATGACTCTTTTTCCCTCTTTCTCTTATTATTTATTTATATTGAGGAATCTAATGACTATTAATAATTAATCACATTGTATTTATATTATATTAAGTGGACGTTTGGTGAAAGCTTTTTTTTGGCATTGTATTTAAATGTAATGTAATTTTCTCTCAAATACAAAAACATTTCATTCAAATACCAATCACATCACATTTTAAATCCAACATAATCACTATTTATTATTTCATTTTTTCTATTACTTTTATTAATTACATCATATATTCTCTCTCCATTTTTCCTCTCTACTTTTACCCATCACATCACATATTTATTATTAAAATATAATTCAAATACTTTTCACCCAAACACACATTGCATTCAAATGCAATGTCAATACTTTTCCTCCAAATACAAATTGCATTCAATATGTTGCATTTAAACGCAATGCAAATGTAATACGTTCACCAAACGCGATCTAAGTGAAAGTAAAGAGAAAAAAAAAAGAAAAAAATATATAATGTAATTAATAAAATGATAGAAAAAATAAAATAATAAATAATAATTATATTAGATTTAAAATATAATATAATTGATATTTAAATATAATATTTTTACGTTTAAATGAAAATTATATTATATTTAAATATTATATAAATATAATACTTGAAAAAAAACAACACACATGCTGTGACCAATAAAAAAGGTTTAAGATTTTTTATATTTTATTTTTAAATAGAAAACGTTCGACTTTAATATAATAGACGAATAATATAGTAAAGATGTTACGGAGAAATATCGACGAAAGTGGCCGCGGGGAAAAGGGGCCAAAGTTCTAAATCTCTTAATCTGATATGACTCTTAGAGAACTAGTCTCCCTTGCGTTTTTTTTTTTTTGGGTACAGTACCTTTTTTAAAATTGGCAGTTTAATTCTAAAACTTGTTTTTATTGATGGTAAACTTTTTAATCTTATAATTTTTGATACAATTAATCCTTATTGCTCATACATGTTAAAATTAGAAAGGTCTTTTTTGCACATAAGTTTTGTCGGTCATTTTTATTTAAGGCTTGTTTTGAGGCATGGATTAAAATAGATTTGAATAATAAAAACTGAAAATAAAAGTAAAGAAAAAAATACTGTAGTAACCTATTAAGATAGATTAGAATCCACTCCCAAACAAGCTCTTAATATATTTCAATACAATTCATTTAAAAATTTAGACCTTATTCAATTATAGATCAATCTTTTGAATCTAAAATTTAAAAAGAATTTGTATTAAAATTAAGTAATGCCCTTCTTGAATTGTTATGTGCAAATGACACATAAAAAAAATCCAAATTTTTAAGAACATAAGTAAAAAGGATTGAATGTATCCCACCTTAAAAAAAAAAAAAAAAGAAAAGAAAAGGAATGAAGGTATCTAAAACGATTATTCAACTGGTTGATTTTCAAATAATAATAATAAATGAGTTTAACAACTAAATCATCAAATTCAATGTTTATACAAAACAACTAATTATGTATAAGAAAAACCAGACGTTTATGAGTTAACTTGTGAAGAACCAATGTTTGAATTCAAGCGTTTACTTTATTTTATTGCCCTGAATTCAAGTGCCTCCTTGAAAACAATAATGTAATTTGTCTAAATTTCCTAGCTACCTAGAATTGAGCTCTACAGAATCGGGTTTTGAATTCATTGCAAAAAGAAAGTACAAAAAAACTAAATCCTATTCGTCGCATCATCCTATTGACGGTGTGCAAGGGCTTACTTTAAACAATTTAGTCCATGGCGTGCGTTAGGACAAGTATATCTGAAGATTTTCTCATCTGTCATTGTCTAATCAGAGTTTCCGTCTTGGAAACGATTCATGTAAACCTGCACTTGTGTTATTCTAGATATATGCTTGACTTTTATCTATTTATTTATTTACTTAGATGTACATATGCTTGACTTGTCTATGGTCAAGAAATTTGATTAACTTCAACAAAAACTTTACGCTACGTTGGCTTCAATGGTTGGTAGTATAGGAAAATCGTATTGCTTAATTACTAGTAACACACAAATTAAACCCAGCCAAATAATATGTTTTGTGACTTACTTTCTTTCTTTCTTTTTTTTTTTTTTTTAAAAGAAGGGTTGGCGGCTAATGTCTAATCTAAACCAAGAAACTCCTTTTCTTTTAGCACAACATAGCCAAAATAATTTAAAATATATATTTCCTGATCAATATAAATAGCATAATGGATGTAATCCGGGGAAAAAAAAAAATCAAATCGTATATTTATTTTGTTAACGTAAAATTAGGGTAATCAAATTCTAATTGGCATGAATCCTATGTAAAATTATTAATAAATTATATTTATAAGTTAAAAACATATCCTATCTTATTAAACGTATTGTTTAATGCTTATTTAATTTTTTATTCCTTTTTTTTGGGGTTTGCACATGATCTGTCTGTTGATTATGTTTGTACCCGCTTGGTTTTATGATTATACAGATAAAAAAAAAAGGCTCAGCTTTATTATTATTATTTTTATTATTATCCCCTGCAATTCCGTTATATTTATGTGTTTATTAGTTGTATAGTAATCTCGGGCAAATAAATTATGTGTAATATAATAAAATACTTGCATAGTAGTAGGAATTTGGCAAGTTGATGTAATCTAATCGACGAGTGCATGCACTGATCAGTTTACAGCAAGTTGCAGAATACATACTCAACATACACGTGCATGTACTTTTAGTTTTGATGTTTTTCATTTTTTTTTTTTTCAAGTTATTGTATAATAGTTGCTACTAAAATAAAAAAAAAACAATTTGCAAATATGCTACAAATTCATTTGAAAATGATCTTCATCGTACTAAGAAAAGAGTTGTCTTCAATCCTGCTAATAGAATCTCTCAATTTCTTAATTATGTTTTTATATATCCATAATTGGTGTGAAAGTAATTTGCCGATCAACTGATCGTTTGAACTTATAATGTATATGTATATGTATATAGTCTAAAGATACTGTCAACTGGTCGGTTGGTGAATATGATCCTCTTCTACCCTAATATATATGCCTCTGTTTGTTTGACACCTCCAAATTTGGAAAATGAAAATTTTTTCATTCCAAGAAAAATGAACTTTTTTAAATTTTCGTATCTGAAGATGTTTCATTTTTAAAAAATGAAAAAAGAGCTTTCTAGAAACAAAAAGTTTTCACTCACCCAAACAACTTTTCACTTTTAAAACAAATTCCAAACAACTTTTTATTTTTCATATCTAAAAATTTTCAATTTTCCAAAAACGAACCTCTTATCCAAACAGACCCGTAAATATAGGTGGAGCTGTGATATCATAATTATATTATATATAATATTGACATTGGAAAAATATATCAATAAAGTTTTTTAGTTTTATATATATAGTGTAGGACGGTCATTCATAAAAAATTAGAGAGAAACCTAAGGGGGTGTTTGGTAAACGCATTGCATTTTGATTGTATTTGAATGAAATTTGTTTTTTAAATGTTGTATTTGGTTGAAAAGTATTTGTTTTATATTTGAATGAAATGTGTGTTTGGATAAAAAGTATTTTAGAATTGAAAAGTTGATGTGATTGGTAAAAGTAGAGATAAATAGTGGAATTGAAAAGTTGATGTGATTGTTTTAAAAATGTTTTAAATAGTAATTGTTTTCGTAGCACTGTTGTAAAATTTGTGTTTGGTGTAAAATTGTATTGTATTTGAGTAAAATTGAAATTGAATACTTTCTCCAAACATGCACTTATATTTTTAACATTTAAAAATTCAAAGATTATTTTTCGACTCTTTTATTCCATTAAATTGATACCAGAAAAATTACTCTCTTAATTCAATTTGATCACCATTACCGCTCAGCTCTTTTATTCCAAATTGTAAGGTAAGTCTCACGTGGTTAACCATACCAACTCAAGCATTGAATGTTAGTCGGCAACAGCAGGAGAGCCCCATGCCCTCCAAATGGGGGATTGATAGCTATGGCCCCCCATTTTAGCTTTTCCACTTCTTTACGTTTGTCTTCTTTAAGATATATTATTAGCATTTGGATAAAAATACACGAATAAAATTATTGAAACAAAAACATTTATATTACCATTTGAGTGAGTGTTTAGATGTTAACGTCGATTTTTTGAGATATCGTTTTCTTTCTCCCTTCTATTTGGATTTAATTTCAAAGTAAGCAATACCAATAGGCATTTGAAATTTACAAATTCTAAAAATAGATTTACATGAGTCATCTAAATAAAATACATCACATTTCACAAAATGACTCAGCCAAACACATCTAATGCTGTATTTGTTTACCACATTATATCTGTATTACGTTTAAATGTAATGTAATTTTCATTTAAATACAAAAATATTACATTCAAATATTAATTACATCACATTTTAAATTTAATATAATCACTATTTATTATTTCACTTTTTATATTACTTTTACTAATCACATCACATATTATTTTTCTCGATCTTCTTTTTCTCTTTCTACTTTTATCTATCATATCATGTATTTATTATTTAAATATAATTCAAATATTTTTTATCTAAACACATATTATATTTAAATAAAATATAAATATTTTTTATCTAAATATAAATTATATTCAATACATTTATAAATGTTATGTAAACACAATATGTTTATCCCACATCCCGTCTCCACTTTGTGTGTGGTCCCTTTGAACAATATTCTAAAGATAAGATGATTACCAAACATCCCCGTCTCTACTTTCAAAGCCAATAGATCATGTATTTTTAGGAATTAAATGCATTAGGATCTAATAAAGTCTAACCTACCTCTCAGTCTTTTTCCTTTTTGTGTAAGTTCTTGCTCTTCCACGTTTCTGTTTGGTGGCTAGATCAAAATACATTATTATTATTATTATTATTATTATTATCAAGTACATAAACATTGAACAGAATAAGATCTTGGAGAAGCTATGGAAATAAACTAGAAACTAGATCATGATGGAAATATGTGCCACCAATCTTTTGACTACTATAAATTTTATAATAGCTTTGTCAAAGTTTTTTTTTTTGTTTATTGTTAAACAAAGAGGCTCGTGAAAGTTATGTTGCAGGGAAATTAGTAATTTGGTACGATTAAACACCAAAACGAAAGAAAATAAAGAAAAAGCATGATTACTTTTGCAAAGGAAATCACGTCAAACTTTGGTAATGCTATATTTGGTAGGACGGCGATGGGGAAGGAAGAACGTACGGGAAACGGACAATTTAATGGAAAATGATAGAGCCGGATAAGAAGGAAAAAAAAAGGAGGGTAATAAAATTAGGGTGGATAAAAAATTACAGTGGGTCCACTGATTTTTAATATTTCTAAAATAAGATGAAAAACCTAGATCTACACAACTATAAATTAAAAATTAATTTTTTATCTTTGTTTTTGAAATGGACTAACACAAATAAATGAATTATCTAGTTGTAATGGTATAAATATTTTATTTCCTTCCATTTCCATCTATGATCAATCCAAACAAAAATTAATTTCATTTTTATCATTTTAATTTTCTATCTTTTATGTATTCTCTCTGTTCTAATTCTTTAATTCCTACCGAACAAAGTGTGCTCCTAATTAAAAAGCTGCGATTGCGAGTTATCTATGTTCATCATTATTCATGAGGACAATTTTTTTTTTTTTCAAAAGAATCGAGAAAGGTGAGTTCATCATTTTCATAAGAAACACGTCTAAATTTTATATTGCACGATAGTCTATTTCAAAAAGTTCTTAGTACTTTAATACTGTTTCACCAAGGTTATGGATCTCGTGATATTTTTTATGTATGAATTTGATCCTAATTAATTGATTTTTTTTAATGCTGGTGACGAGTCAAGTTATTGTTATGAATTAACCAAAGCACAAAAACATAAGTTATACTAAATACTACTCAACATAGAATCAATCTTTTAGATGCTTGAGGAAGATAGGAGCTTTTTATTAATCCTAGTTTTAAATCCATATAAAAAGTAAGCCATCAATTTTTTTTCCCCTTCTCTGTGGAAGTTAGCCATCAAATTTTAAATATAAGAGAAATATCCCTTTGGCAGCTAAGTCACACGGAGGTTTTTGAAGGATATTTACTTGGTTTCTTATGTAGGATTAACTCTGATTCTATATTTTTGGGAATATTTTGATTGAGTGGTACTAACATGGCCAAAAATCGGAAAGGTGTTCCAGCTTTGATAATTTCATTTTTACAAACTTGGCATGATGGCAAAAGCGAAACGATTAAAATTATATTCTCTCTCTCTCTTCTACTCGAGTGTGTGTGTGTGTGTTTTTTTTTTTTTTTTTTTGGTGCTTAAATCTCTCTATACTCTAGTTCACTTCATGTTTTAACCATCGAAACCGATTAAAAGTTCTTATTCGGTGGCAAAATAAGACAAGGAGCAAAAAGAAACAAACACCATCACAACATCTAATTATAAATAGTTAGAAAATCAATCAAAGATTTAAAGCATTTAATAATACCTGAAACTAACTGAAAACAACCCTTTAAATACCGTGAAGAACACAATTGATAAAGACAATACCAAGTGTAAACACTAGGAGACAAAAACAAAAGCAAAACTAAATATGCTAAGAGAAGAAAAATGTACAATACTAATATTTATATAAAAAAGAACAAAACTATTGCATACAACTATATATTGCACTAATCACAAGTAGACATGTACATAAATTGAGTTGGTTTTAGAAACAGAGGGCATGGTCCTTTTAGAGTTCAAAAAGGGTGGGAAGGAAAAAATCATAAAAATTAATTGGAAAAAAAACAAAAAATCACTTTAACCAAACCAAAATGTGAGCTTTGTTTTTGTTTTTTCTAGTTTAAGTTATCATCAAATCATTTAATTCATTTAAGAAAAGTATACTCAGATCATCAAATTACAAAAACAAATTAATTACACAGGAATCAGATCAAAACCTAAAAATCTCACCTGATCACAATAGGAACCAAATTGTCATTTCTTCTCCAACCACAATTCAAACATGCCAAATACATTTGGTTACAAACGAAAATAACAAACAAATCATTTCCTTTACAAGAACATCCAAAGAACAAAAGCTTAAAAAATTTCCCATCAAAAAGCTATTACCTATTTCCTAATTTTCAAGTTGCATTTCAAATTAAACACTGAACGTGAAAAGGGGTGGAAAAAGGAAAGGAAAGGTAACTCCAAAACTTTTCGTCAACACTCAGAAACCAAGACAAAATAAAAAATAAAAACCAGAAATCAACAACCTGCAAAATTGAACAACCAGTAACAAAATCTAAAATGTCCAAATCAAAATTCAGGTAATAAAACAACCCACAAAGCTAATCAACACACACACACACACACAAAACAAAAAGGGGTTGGGAAAAAATAAATAAATGCAAGGGAAAAAAAAAAGAGGCCTTTTAAACAAAACAACCTTAAAAAAAAAAAAAAACAAAAACAAAGGCAATCGGATAAAACATGCCTATTATACCGAAATCCCAAAGGTAAGAGAAGAACGGAGAGAGTTTTAAACCACAATATGAAAAATGCAAAAAAAATAAAATAAAATAAACAAAGCAAAAAAGGAGGCAACCGGACAAAATAGAGAGATAGTCTTCCGTTTCACTACTCTTCTTTTTTATTTCTTCTTTATTTTCCTCCATACTCAATTATAAACACTTTTGCTTTTGTTTTTATTTTCTTTATTTAAACATGACTTCTATTAAATCTCACCTAATCACAACAGGAACCAAATCGTCGTTTCTTTTCCAACCACAATTCAAACATGCACAAATACATTTGGTTACAAATGAAAATAACAAACAAACCATTTCCTTTACAAGAACATCCAAAGAACAAAAACTTAAAAAAATTTCCCATCAAAAAGCTATTACCTATTTCCCAATTCTCAGGTTGCATTTCAAATTAAACACAGAAAGTAAAAAAGGGTGGGAAAAGGAAAGGAAAGGTAACTCCAAAACTCTTCGCCAACACTCAGAAACCAAGACTAAAAAAAAAAAAAACTAGAATTCAACAACCTGCAAAACTGAACAACCAGTAACAAAATCTAAAAAGTTCATATCAAAATTCAGATAATAAAACAACCCACAAAGCTAATCAACACACACACACACATAAACAAAAAGGGGTGGGGGAAAAATAAATAAATGAAAGGGGAAAAAAAAGAGGTCTTTTAAACAAAGCAACCATCAAAAAGAAAAAAGAAAACAAAACAAAAATAAAAACAAAGGCAACCGGACAAAACATGCTTATTGTATCGAAATCCCAAAAGCAAGGGAAGAGCGGAGAGAGCTTTAAACCACAATATGAAAAATGCAGAAAAAAACAAAAACAAACAAAGCAAAAAAGGAGGCAACCGGACAAAATAAAGAGATAGTCATCCGTTTTACTACTCTTCTTTTTTATTTCTTCTTTATTTTTCTCCATATTCAATTATAAACACTTTTGCTTTTGTTTTTATTTTCTTTATTTAAACATGATTTCTATTAAATCTTAACATCCCTTCATTTATTCTCTAAAAAAAAAAATCACATCCACAAATAGAAGTGCAGAACTATGGCGCCATACTAATCAGGGATTGGATGATTTGATGTTCGACCAAAATAGGAGGCAACCACCCCATGGGCTCCCCAAACTAAAAAGGAAAAAGAAGGGGAGGCATAAGAATGCATGAAAAATAAAAGGTGAAAAAACAAACAAACCGATAAAGGAGACAATCTGAGCAGGTGGAAATGCACGGCCTGAACAATCCAAAAAACAACAAAACGGATAGACAAAAGTAAAGAACAGGGAGGGAATAGGAAAAAAACAAAGGAGGCAACAAAAGAGGAGTGACAGAAAAGATGCAGACGGCTAAAAGGGGACCCATCAAACAAAAAAGTCAAAACCATAGGATCCCATTGCAAAATTACCAAAAAAATCCCTAGCAGGCAAGGCCAACCAAGGGAAACAACAAGGGCATAGGCGTAAACGCACACCAATTCTCACCCAAAAGACCAAAAAGCCAAGCCCAAGGCAAGCTCTAAAGGCAAATAGAAGGGAAGGACTGTCAAACCAACCCCACGTCTATGAAAGGACCAAAAGGCCTATTCCTCCAAGCCAAGGCCTAGGGGCAAATTGAGGACAATACTGTATAAGTGATAGTGAATCCGTTCTTAACTTTAGTTATATATAATAATTTGTTCTTTCATTTGACCAAAATGTGAGAAATCAACATTATTAGTCCTTAACTTTATGGTGTTTTGATCTCTGAATTTTTATTTTATTTTTGATAATTTTGATTCATTAACAAATAATTTTTAAAATTTAAGATAGTTATGATACTTTAAAAATTTTATAATAATTGTTATAATAAGTAAAAAATATTTTCTTTATAAATCCTTAAACTAAAATATTCTACATTTATTTAGTAATTTATTTAAAGAAATTGAGATGTGAATATCCACGTTAAATTTTAGAATGTTTTTGTCAATTTTAGTGAGGACCAAAGTCATTAAATATCAAAAATTCAATGAGTAATTTATTAAATTAAAAGTTTAAATGGTAAAATTACATTACGGACTAACATAATTAATATGAGATTTATCCAAAAAAAAAATACAGCTTACCCTTTGTTTGGTATGTAAGTTGGAGATAAAATTTTTAGATTAGAGTTGATTAAATTTTTAAAAACTAATTATAATTTTTGTTGATTTAAAAAAAGGCAAATACTAAGATGAAAATTTTAAGTTAAAAATTTAAGGGCCCGTTTGGTTATGATTTTGGAGACTTTTTTTTTCTTGAAAAAAAGTTGTTTTGGAAAATATGTTTGTAGAAAAAAGTTTGGAGTGAAAAAAATATAAAATTTTAAAAATTAAAAAAAAATCAATATAGATATTATTTTGTTTTTCTTGAAATTATATGTAATTTAAAAAAATTCATCTCATTTGAATTCGTATATATAAAGTTATGGATTTTTAAAATTTAGAATTTATTATAACGTTTTTAAGATGTTAATAGTGAAAAGTGAGGATGAGGTGAAAAAATGTTGTTTCGGAGATTTTTTCCTTTTTGGATCAAACAAAATTTTAAAGTATGCGACGGTTTCAAGGCTACCGCGACTAAGGAAAAAGAATTTATCGTAAAGGAACGACAAGTAGCATCCCTTCCAAACACGAAAACGACGTGTCATTGCTTTATGAACTAATCAATAACTTGTCAATTTTTGTCCATTGCTTTCTTTGGAGACACATTTTAGAGATTTTTTTGATATTTTTTTAACCTTATAATTATTTTTTACAATTTATATTTTCAAAATTTTATATTAAATTTAAATTTTAAAAATTCATAAATTTATTTATATAAATTCAAATAAGATGATTTTTTTAAAATTATTGATGATTTTTTCTGAATAAATTTTTAAAATTTTATACTTTTTCATCATAAATATATTTTTTTTCAAAATGCATTTTCTAAATCTTATTTTTCTCTTTGGCTATGTTTGGTAAACATACTACGCTTGCATTATGTTTTAATGTAATATATTGAATGTAATTTACATTTAGAGGAAAAGTATTTGCATTGTACTTTGAATGTAAAATGTGTTTAGATGAAAAGTATTTAAATATATTTAAATAATAAAAATCTGATATGATAGGTAAAATTAAAGAGAAAAAAAAGAGAGAAAAAGAACGTATATGATGTGATTAATAAAAATAATAAAATAACAAAATAATAAATAATGATTTTATTTATATAAATCCAAATAAGATGATTTTTTTAAAACTACACAAAACCTCAAGAAAACAAAAACAAAATTTATATTGATGACTTTTTCTGGATAAATTTTTAAAATTTTATATTTTTTCATCATAAATATTTTTTTTTCAAAATGTATTTTCTAAATCTTATTTTTCTCTTTAGCTCTGTTTGGTAAAGACATTGCGTTTGTATTATGTTTGAATGTAATATATCGAATGTAATTTATATTTAGAGGAAAAACATTTGCATTATATTTGAATGTAATATATGTTTGGATGAAAAGTATTTAAATTGTATTTAAATAATAAAAATATGATGTGATAAATAAAATTAGAAAGAAAAAACGTACGTGATGTGATTAATAAAAATAATAATATAATAAATAATAATTTTATTAAATTTAAAATATGACGTGATTTATATTTAAATATAATATTTATATTTAAATAAAATTTATATTATTTAGAAACAAGCATATCTACGCCAATAGACCCCATGAAGAAGCCGAAAGCATATTCTCGTTGCTCGTTGTCGTTGGTGTTCTAAAACCAACCAACCAACCAACCAAGCAACTGTTCCTCCTCTCTCCGGTGAACCCCAAAATTCACATCTCTGATTTCCCCTTGTCGTTTAACTGATTTCCACCAAGGCTTTTGTGGAGCTTTTGTCGATGGTTCTTCAACTGGGCACGATTCGCCCTTCCTCTCTAGCCAGTTTGGCCCCTTTCCGACGCCAAATATCACTCCCCTTCTCTCCAATCTCTCTCCCCACCACTCGCTTCTCTCCCTTCACACGGGCTGTCCAGGCTTGCCTTCGCTCCGGTTAGCCTCAAACTTCAATGTTTCGAACTGAGATTTCATTATATTTTGTCATTTATCTTTTGGGTTTTTTTTTTTTTTTTTAGTAGACCAGACATTTAGTTATACCCAAGAGTCTCCATTGAAATAGGATATTTGTTTTTTTTTTTTTTTTTTTTTTTTTTCTGGAGGTTGTTTTCGGTTCTTTTGGTGGGAAATTTTTCATTGCTATGGAATCGATTGAGGTCTGGAATGAAACTATTTTGTCCGGCGATCCATTAGAAATCACTTGATTGTGGTGGCCTACGTGTGGAATTCTTATTTTTCTGGTTATTTTCATTACTAATGTGGATGACTTAATCAATAATAGAAATGAAAAAATGTTTAGAGAATGCTGGTAGTTTATCAGCACTAAAAACACAAGTATTAATAAAGTGCTCTTTAATTGTGTGCTATTTTGATATCAAATTTATCGTATGTTAAACTTTGTGATAAATTTATCACAAGATAAAGCTAATAGCAAGTTTACCATTTGATTCTTATTGGTTGGTGTCTTCTCTTTTCCATGTAATCATTACAAGATTTTTATTTTTAACTTATTTAAATATTAAAAGTTTACTTTTATGAGTACAAAAGCATAACAACAACGGCAAAAGGTAGATATATTATTAAAAATAGCATTATACATTAGAGTTTAAGGTAAGATTATACTATTTTTTATACTCTTTTGTAACAAGTATAACATTAACATAGAGAAATGCATTGGAGATGGTCTTAGTATTGGTGGACTTCATTGCAGATTGTTTGTACTATATGCAGATTTCTTGTTACCTTTATATTTAGATATGGGGTGATTTGGCAATGTGAATTGCAGTGTATGCTTCTGGGGAAGAGTTACCTGATGATCAATCAGAGATCATTTTTATGGGAACGGGAACAAGTGAAGGGATTCCCCGTCTGAGCTGCCTTACAAATCCTCTAAGGAAATGTGAGGTATGCACGCTCAACCTTTCTGCTTAAGTACTTTTCCCGTATTCAGATTACGAGTTTCTATTATTCAATGAAAGGCCCTGATTTTGATTATTATTTTTCTTTTCAGGTTTGCTCACAAGCTGCAGAACCAGGTAATATAAACAAGAGACTTAACACAAGCATCCTTATTCGTTATTCTTCATCATCTGGAAGACATCACATTCTTATAGATGCTGGGAAGTAAGTTAAGGATAAGTTCCAGGTTACTTCTAGTAAGTTTGTGTTTTTGTTTCTAAGTTTCTTAACATTTTGCATCTGTTGTGCAGATTCTTCTACCACAGTGCTCTTAGATGGTTTCCTGCTTACGGGTCAGTAATAATACTTGCAGGATTCTCATTCGTTTTAGAGTTTTTCAGGCTATAATGTCAAATTTATAGGCATCATACAGTCCATCGAAACCAATGTCATAAGAAATATACATGCCAAGGATTTCAAGTTTCAACCTTGTAGTTTGTACTGTTCAAATAGGAAAACTGCCCATTAGGTGCCTCTTTAAGGATCTATGTTCTATTTGGATTCAGAGACTATCTGAGATGGTTAAATATAAGTTCTCCTCCATTATGTTTTTTAATCTTGTCTTGCATATCCCTTTTGGTAACTAGTTCTATTTCTGTCAGGCTAAGAACAATTGATGCGGTTGTAATAACTCATTCTCATGCTGATGCAATCGGAGGTCTCTGGCATGAAGACTTTAATATTATTCTTGAGATGATTAACACACTAGTGATGATGTTTCTATAGATTCTCCCCCTGTTTCTTTTAATCGCAACCAGTTCCCTTTCTTGTATGAAATCCATTATTCAAAGGTTTCCCTTTTATCCCTCTCCAGGTCTTGACGACCTTCGTGATTGGACAAACAATGTCCAGCCATCTATTCCCATTTATGTGGCCCGACGTGATTTTGAGGTCCAAATGTCGACTTTTCTTGCATAAAATTTGGCATCATATCTTATTAATTAAGCTTATAGGTAAAATCATTTCAACTTCGTCTGTTCGCATAACTTACCGTGCATAGTTTTTGCTATAATTGGCTAATTGCAGATAATGAAGAAGACTCATTACTACTTAGTTGATACAAGCGGAGTCACACCCGGTGCTGCTGTTTCGGCATTGCAATTCAATATCATACATGAAGAACCATTCACCGTTCATGGATTACAGGTCAGACTCAACAACCTCAGTCCCAAATTTATGTTTTCCTGATGTAAGCATGTTCTATAATCTTTTTTTTTTTTTAATAAATAAATAAATAATAATAGTTGAAATGAAAAACACTGAACTAAACTGATCACTTCCGGATATTCAGTGCTTTTATCACAACTTAGTCAACACATAATATTGTATCCTTGACATCAATCCAACTTGTTGTTTTTATTCTAAATGGTCTATTTCAGATTACCCCTTTACCCGTGTGGCATGGTCCTGGTTACCGCTCCCTAGGATTCCGTTTTGGTGATATTTGTTACATCAGGTAATGCTTCTTTGTGTCACACAAATCCTTTAAAAAAATTGCTATGCTTGTTCTTGGAATTTTTTTTTTTTCCTAATATAATTTACGAGAGCTAATGTTTATTCTCTTTTGCAGTGATGTTAGTGAAATACCTGAAGAAACGTATCCGCTCCTCAAGGATTGCGAAATCCTGATTCTGGTGTTTCCCTACCCTACATCTCTCTCTCTCTCCACTTTAAATTTTCATTTTGCTTCCAAAATTACTCAAGCTTAGCATGCGTCAAGAAGTTCTTTCCGATCTGGACTAATATACGCAATTATAACTTCTTCAGGATGCTTTGAGGCCAGATCGATCATCCGCAACACATTTTGGACTTCCAAAAGTAAAACTGTTTTACTTATTTCATTAATTTAACTCTTGATATTATTAAAACTTCTGTAAAAGATCTTAAATGTCGTTTGACATCATCTCAGGCTTTGGACGAAGTACGAAAAATCCAACCAAAGAGAACTTTGTTCACTGGTACGTTCCAGGCTTTCAGCATTTTATTTTTTTCACATTGGTACATATTTAATTTTCACAATGAGGACTATACTTAGAATGGCTTTGCATAATTCTGTTATATACAAACTGAGTTATAGTTCTATTGTGGCATCAATCAAGGAAAAATATAGTAATTTTAGTTCTATTACTCATTATTTTTGGTGATTTTGTACTTGTGAAGGTATGATGCATCTAATGGATCATGAGAAAGTGAACAGCTATCTTACCAAGTTGATGGAGACTGAAGGTCTTGATGCACAACTGAGCTATGACGGGCTTCGTGTGCCGGTGGTTCTCTAGACTTTCGACATTTTTTTTCCTTTTTTACCGATGAAAAAGGCGAAAGATATACATTTTTGAAGCTCAATTATCAACTGATTATTCATGAGCTATGAAGGTCCTCATTGGACTAAAAGTTTTGCACATTTTTTAAGTCAACTTATTTTAATTCAAAGATCCATTGCTCAACATTTCTTTCATAAATTTTATTTGCGGCATTAACCGAGATTCCTTTGCAAGTAAAACCATTGCTTTAGGGACCAATTTGAGAGAATTTTTGTTAGTAGAGAGTGAGATGTGAATTGGGAGTGCAGATATTCTATAGCCTAGGCAAATTTCGTGCGCATTGGGATTTGTATTGCCTGATTCTTTGAAATTTGAGAAGATTCTTGAAGACGAAAATAGAAATTCAAGCACTTGTTGCGTTCAAGCGAAGAAAGAGCAAGCGGAGAGGGCAACCAGGTGGGAACATCAGCAAAAGGACATTTTCATATATAATGTCTATTGTCACAATGTATAATCCTAAAATTCAAACATGAAATTTGGTGTTCCTTGGGATATGAAAAAAAAAATAATAATAATACCCCGATAGAAAATAATTTTCAATTGTTAAATTTTTATCTAGTTTCGATTAACAAAAACGTTATTTTTCATGCTTTATACAAAATCAAATCATTACTTATCTGACTCAACATATGACAACCAGCCACTATATATATACACGTTCACATGTATGTGTCTATGTATTGATCAATTATCAGATGCCGGGAAGCTTGTGTCATGCGGTCGTTTGCTTTTTTGGTAGCTGAGTTGAACATTTGACAATTTTGAAAGCAGAGACTTGACATGGTGGGCCCAAATGAGCCCGAGTCATTGTCTGGTTGTGGGCCCACACGGTGAGCATGGAAAAGAAAGTAATAAAAGTGGGGCCCATCCAAAAAATTGAAAGGTGTCAGTGTCAAAAAGGGAATTTTGCCTTCCTCCTCTGAAATGTCTGACTCTGGACTTCTCTCCCCTGCTTGTCACTATCAATCCTGATATATTTACATTACACTTCTCTTATTATTATTATTGAATATATGTATATATATATGTATATATATGTGTATATCTTGCCAGTTACCACCACCACGGCACTTTGCATGGGCCTCTCAAGTCACCTCCAATGGCAGCCATCCACGTGTTGCCTGTCGGGGCAAGGACAGGACCGACTCGTCCCTTTCGCGGGTTGGTGAAAGCGGAAGGCGGTGAAAGACGGTAACATTAGAATAATTTGCGGATTTCGTTTGCTGCTCCTAAAGTCCATGGTGCTCCATGAACCCTCTCCACAAAAAAAAAAAAAAAAAAAGACACTATCATGCATTTATAGGTATATATATGGTGTATTTTTGTTTATATTTTGAATGTAAAACAGGAGATTTCAACATTATATATCTCATAATATAAACACGTTCTAATAGAGGTTATGGGCAACATCCTCGGAGGTGTTTTGAGGGATTTCATTATATATGAAGCAAATATTATGTAAGAGCTTGAGATCAAGAAAGGAAAAATATGTGTAAATTGCTAGGGCTGATGATGAATCTTAGATGAATATAAGATGTTTTGGGTGCGAGATGATGTCTTTTATTTATAAGAGCTAATAACCGTCTTCAATTGCTTGATTTATTCTATTTTTAATTTCAATTATTTGTTGCTTTATTTGATCATCGTTGATTTTTTTTTTTTTTATTTCTCGCCAAACCTCCTAGTGATAAGGAAATTTCCTCTTTGAGTAAGATAAGATCTTGATATTGCAAATATGCTAATTTAGAAATTATCTCTTCACAAAATATCATGCTTCTAAACTAATTGATATGAGAGTCAATTTCACATTGACTGACGAGGCGACTTGGTGTCATTTATGAGTTTTATCCAACGTCAACCCAAGAGCCGATGTCATGCGAACTGCGTTTCTTCTTCAGTTGATGATGTTCAGGAGTCATACTTGAGCTGACGATCCTTTGTTTTCAAAAAGTCGCATTCAATTGCTTGATTATAATTCTATCTTGAATTTTGATTATTTGTTACCTATCTGATAATGGTTGATTTTTGTCTTGCTCGTCAAACCTCCTCGTAATAAGGAAATTACTTTTTGAGTGAAATACGGTCTTTATATTTTGGACATGCTAATTTAAAGATTATCTCTACATTAAATTTTCCGCTTTTGGACTAATCAACATGGGAGTCAATTTTACATTAATTGACGAGATAACTAGTATCAACCTAGGAATCGATGTCATGATACTTAATAGTTGTATTTCTTCTTCAGTTGATGATGTTCTAGAATCATTTCTTAGCTGATGATCCTTGATATTCAAATTAAGGTAAAAGATAAGAAACAAAATCTGGCGCCAATGGTAGCCATGCATATTTACTAAAATGTAGCATTTTTTTTTTTTTTACATTCATATATATATATATATGAATGCATGTGATTTCTCAATTATTTTACGTGGGACCCGGTACTTTTTCACATACCTTCTCGTGACCTCCCAGTGACAGTGCATGGACGATGGAGTGCGCACGGAATAATTCTTATCATAATTTTATTAGTACTATTTTTTTTTTGTTTGATTATATGAGAAAATTAGTAATATTAGCGCCTTAAGACAGAAGCTTTCTTCTTCTTCTGGCTAGGTGCAATACCGTATAGAATTATGAGTGGCGATTAAATTTTTGTGATTCTGTCTGTCTGATTATGTATGAAATGGTATATGAGAGGGAGACAATATACATTCTTTCCTGCAACGATATATATAAATATATATTTGTATGATTAGGCCTACCGAAAGTATATTGCAAGTCTATGTTCATGAATGTAAAGATATCACACTATTTTTTAACTTGTAAAGATATCATATTATTGAATCAGTGACATGTTTGAAACATTTGATATATTAATATATATATATATATATGAAGGTTTTGGATTAGATGTTGTTTAAGTTAGATCTTCTAATTCATGGTAATTATTTTATACGAGTTGCTTTGAAGAATTGACGTGAAAGTAAAAAATTGAACAATTATTTCTCAGCTCACATCCGTTGAGTTTGATTTATAATATTTAAAATGTTTGGGCTATTTTAGTTAGGTACAAACGAACTATTGCCGGGGGAAATAAAAAAACGTATACATGAACTCTACTTTAAGAAAGACGTAGACGAAAAGTCTTTCTACCAATCAATTGATGTAACGAATCATGCTTCTGGATTTTTTTTTTTTTTCTGAGTGATAAACTTTTATAATTGCTCTTTTTTTTTTCATATTTAAAAATTCTTTTCAACAAATCAATAAGTACTTTGAGATAATATTACAAATATACCATCAGAAAAAACCTGTCGTCTGAATGAAATGAAAATAAGACAAAAAAATTTAATTCAAACATCAATCAACATAGAACCTGACGAATCATTTGAAACGAAGTTTTCATTCTTACCATATCAAAAATATTATTTCACAGGAGACCCTTTGAGTTTTATGTATACTAGTAAGATAAAAGTGTGGTATATTTAAACGACAAGATACAAACAAGACAAACCAATTCCTACCAAACTTGGCCTTATTTACAAAAAGAAAATGTAGCACACAATCTGCAGTTAGGAGAGACAAAAGAAAATTAGTCAGTTTGGGTTTGTACTTATTCTATTGTGAGAGGAGGGAGTATATGTTTCTACTTAAGGATCGAAAATCACAAGGAGAAAAAAAAAATGTTTATAGGGAGCTTATAACGTACCAATTACTATACTATAGAAAATAATTTTCAGGCTTCAAAAGTTATTTTAAGGATGTAATTATTCCTAAGTAATTAATAATAAAAATTACGTATTGCCTTTTGGAATCCTTTGACTTTCCTCTAATGTTTAAGAACATTGTATATATTTAATAAGCTAGAACATTGTAATCTCTAATTTGGGTCGTTTTTTTATTTTTTATTTTATTTTATTTTTTGGCTTCTTCCTTACAAAAACTACTTATATTGATGATGAAATAACTTTGTCTGTTTAGAAAAACTTATAGTTAAAGCTATAAAATACGAATTCGTAAAAAATAAAAATAAAAATAAAAATTATTGTAAGAATATTTTATAAAACTTATACGTATTAGAAGTTTATAATGAGATTTTATTGATTTCTAATATTTTTAAAGCATGTTTGGGCAAAGTTTTGCCTTCTCCAAAAACACTTTTTTTCTAACACTTCATCATTTTTTACTATTTACATCTTCAAAACGTTATAATAAACTTCAAATTTTAAAAATCCATAATTTTATGTATACAAGTCTAAATAAGTGGATTTTTTTTAATTACATAGAATTTCAAAAGGAACAAAATATTGAATTTTTTTCTAAATTTTTTTAAAATTTTATATTTTATTCACTCCAAACAGATTTTTCTCCCAAACATATTTTCCAAAACAACTTTTTTCCAACAAAAAAAAATGTCTCTAAGCATTCCCCCAAACACCCTCTTAATATTAGAAGATTTAAATATCATACTCTTTCTTCATTACTTTTTTTTTTTAAATATGGTTTCAAACATAATTAGGAAATTATAAATGTTATTTCTCTTCTTGTATTGTTTAGAAGCACAAATAAAAGCAATATATGTGCTTAGTGCTTATAAAGAAACAGAGATGGCCCTATATATCCTGCCATCTAGTACTTTGTTTAATTTAATTAGCTCGATATTTCTGCCATCTAGTACTTTGTTTAATTTAATTAGCTCGATATTTTGCACTTCTTTTGCCCGATCTCTCTTGTCCTTTTCCTTTCCTTTTCTTTTCTTTCCTTTTTTTTTTTTTTTTTTGTCTTATTTAGTGGGGTCATTTACTTACGATAAATATTTACAAAAAAAATACCATCAAAGTTTTGATGGTTTCCAGACAAAATCAGCTCAAGAGACAATAGTAGCGCATGCTTAAAAAGAATATATATATTTATACATTTACATGTGTACATAAGTGTGTGTTTGTGTTAGCTGATCACAACAAATTATACTTTTTTATTGTTTATATGTCTGTATAATTTTTTTCTTAATATTTCTGAATTTTCAATTAGTGAAATTGAGTTGTTGAGTTTTAATTTAGGGATAGTGGATTAGTGGCCATATACAATCTCCACGGGAATGGCCTATAACGGTTGATTAGAGTTTTCTTAGTTTTTATATACTCACATAGGTCCTTATGAACAGCAATAATGTAATCGAAATTCCACTAACCATTTGTGCCCATTGCGTGTATGTATATGCATGTCCAAAGGAAAGAGAAACTTCTTATTAAAAAAACAAAAACAAAGGTAACAGAAACAAATTTCTTTTCGGCTTTGACCACAAACCTGTGGGCCTTGGCCGCCTCAGGTGCATGGTGATATATATATATATATTGAAAATGGTCCTCCATCTCTTTCGTCCCTTATATCTTTTGTTTATAATAAAACTATAATTTAGGACCAATAAAATGGAAAAAAACCTGATTAATTCTACTCGAGATTGTATATATTATATATGTGCTTACCATATGGATGCCCTCATTTTTTTTTTTATGAATTATAGTGACAAGTTTTGTCTAAACAGGTACACACACACACACACTCTCTTCAACACATTGGCGGTGTTGATACTTTTGTATCATTCTTGGTATATATTTATTTTTAAATTGAGAGAGATCCTTTAATTATATATATTCGAGATGATGTAACTGTTATAGAAATATATACATATACATACATACGTACATATATATATATAGACACACGAACCACCACAGCAATTTTTTTTTTCTTTTTCTTTATGAGCAAGTTTGTGTTGGCATGTCGTCTTTTTTCTCCAGTGTGTGTTTATATTTGTGTATCATGTGTGTTATGCATGTTTGTTTGTTTTTAAGGACACAATTGGAGAATTAATTATTGAACTACACGAAAAAGAAAATATGGCAAAAAGCATCCTTTGCTCATATACTTACATATTAATATGAATTAAAAGCTTGAGATAAGATCACGAGACTTTTGGCTGACCAGCCAAACCCTAAAAAGCTGCGATTAATAAACATGAAAAATTAGTAATTTAATGTCTAATTCATTTAAATATAGTATTTTGTTGGGACTAAATGTATGAGGAGATGAAATGGATGATTATTTATCCAACATTGAAATATTGGACACAAGACTTTAGCTAAAAAAAAAAAAAAACGAAGATAAAAAAAACGTATGCAATATTATTATATGTAAAATTAGGAGAACAATATACATCATTTAAGATCACTTTGATTACTTCTAGTTGCAATACTAAAAACTCAAGTGAATTAAGGTAATTACACGGTTTGGTGGAGGGCAGTCCTGCAATTAGTTCAGGATTTTATAATTATAGATTAGCATTGCCACCTTCATTTGTTACCATATATCTATCACCATTTTTTTAATATATTTATATAGCCACCTCCTTAGACTGAGACATCTTCTATGCATGGTTGAGATTAATTAATTATTATAATTCTCAATCCACATAAGTTTAATTACTAGGACATTGACTTGGCTATAGCATATAACATTATTAACATCAAATTTAATACAAAATTGTTAATATCAACGTGACGAGTTTTATTTTTTTAATTGATCATCATGTAAAAAAAAATTACTGCATTTCTTAAACTAAAATGAGACTTGAATTTAGAAAGGCGTAGTTTGACCCCGTAAAAATTTATATCCTTAACAACAGCCGTACGATAATACACACGCCTTACTCTATCTATTGGTCTAGCTAGCTTGCCAATTTAATTGACCAGCGTAAAGAATCATTAAACTCCGGTAGTGTTTGGATAATTGTAGTTGGAAAGATCTTGAATTTTCTCTGTGGTTATAGCTTTGGATTTAATAAGATTAACCGATAATATTATACATGACTACGTACATATACGTTATATTTATTATACCTTTTATCATATGCATATGGTTTTCTGAAACCACTTTGTTGCCACTAATGAATTGATGAATTAATAAATATTCACACCCATATGCAATATATATGTATATATGAGAACATTTTGATCAAGCATTGATAAGAGATCGTGTTATAATATACATAAAAATAGCTGTATAAAGTATTAATTAGTTGAAATTTTCCAGCATATATATAGTGGATTAAGCTTATTAGATGCAAATTATGGAGCATTACTATTGTTCATGCCCATTATATTTGCACTTTCGGTAGTTTGTTTTAAGACCAGGCTAATTAAATAGTAAAGAATGACATATCAAGGGAGAAAAAACAAAAACATTATATGTGGATACCCAGACGGTTATACACTTAAAATATAAAAAGCACTTAAAATAAAAGGACAATTTTTCCCCCATACTTTTCCCTTTTTAAAACTTTTATTTTATTTTTTTCATGGTTAAACTATTCATTTCCTTTATAAGCGTTATGATTATTTTAGTAGCACAAGATGAGCTGGGAGAGCATATTGAGGACTTTGGTCGAGCAAGATCCCATTTTCAAAACTCAAATCATTGAGGAATAAAACAAGAAAATGACAAAACAAAAAAGATTTCTTTTTTGAGACCCTTTACTGTGTTAGGGAACACACAAGCTCATCGGAAACATGAACAAACAGAAAGACAATGTAGCTCCATCAGAAACCACCCCCACATTATACATCATTATTTATGTATTTATTTTTAAGCTATGAATTTGGCATATCTGGACAGGGCCGAGAGTGCAACATGTAATATAGAATCATTCATTAAAATTATACTTATTTAGCAAAAAAAAAAAAAACGATTAATTTTATACTCAGATGCACACATTTGCTTTTATGCTCTAGTTAGTGGTTTATATATTTGTCACCATCAATCATAAATTATTTTAACATTTTCTAGAAGATCTTTTCAATTACTGGGTCTTTTTCTTTTTCTTTTTCTTCTTCTTCTTTTTTTTTTTTTTTTTTTTCAGATTGTGGGAACCTAAAGCAAATTTTAGAGTCATGTATAGTGGCTAAAATATGAATGTTTAATTATTGGAAGTAAAAAATTTCACAGCCCATTGATGAACTTGCATGGTAGGACATTGGATATTTTTTTCATTTTACTAGTGAGTACAAATAAATTAAATGACTATTACTCCTAGTAAGTCAATATGTGAGATCATTACTAGTCAATTAAAATTATTAAGTGCATGAATAAGCCTAATTAAGCTAATAATTCTTGATTATGATGACCATCAAATTCTGCTAAACAATCATTTGTTTATGTTTTTTCATCTTTCTTAGACAGTGAAGTCAACGAAGTGCAACTTTATCTCTCTCTCTCTCTCTTGGCTCCTTATCACTAACAAGTTCTTGTTTGAATTATAGTCCTAGTTTGCAAATTTATTAAAGACAACAATATTGGAGGTGACAATGACGGCTAGTAGTACAATCATACATTTTTGCAAGCAAGAGATTATATATATTAACATGATAATGAAAACAAGCCAGACAAATTTGGGCATTGTCTAGGCCGGTGGACAAGATAATCTGGTGATATGGAAATGTATTGCATTTTATTTATTAATTTTTTTGATAATATATATTATTAATTTGAACCGTGCAAAATTGTCAGAAATTTCAACGCTCTGTATGCATAGAATAGTTTAGGATGACAATGAAATGAAAGATAAACGAAGCAAAATGGCTATAGTAGTAGAAAAAAATTGAAAAAAAAAAAAAGAAAAAGAAAATGATGAAAGAGCTTTTTAGCCATGGCTGTTAGAAAATTAATCAATGAATCAATCATATCAAAGTAATTGTAGAAAGCTGGGAAGGGTCTACCACCCATGATGTGAATATAAATATATATATATATATGCATATAAAACACACACAGCCTCTCTTTCTCAAGACTATACAAAATTACAAACGATACTCTCTTTTTACATGTTATTGTTTGTTTTTTCTTTTTTATTTTTTGTTTCTATTTTCGTTGCTTACTTTACAAGGGAAAAAGGTGGGAGAACAGGGGTGATTAAACAAAAGGTTTTAGCAGAAAAATAAACTTTGTTAAAAGCAGATTTATACCATAAAGAAAGGAGAGGTTTTATTTTTTAATTTTTAAATTATATATATATATTCTTTTACCGGGATTCAGAAAGAGAACAAAGGAAAAGACAGAAAGTGCAACGTCAGAGTTAGCCGTAGGGTTCCTTGGGTTTGTGGTTTTGTGGGTATTGTTTTTTGGACTGGTTGAGGATTACAGAGGTATCTCTTTCTCATCCACATCTCTCTCTCTCTCTCCTGCTCTCTTCTGCTCTCTCTCTCTCTCTCTCTCTAGAGAGAGAAAGTTTTTGTTCATAATTTCTGTGCGGTTATATTGGATTTTCTTGGTATTATCTCAAGCATGGTTAACCATGAAGGAGAAAGAGTAGCCGGAGGATCTGGTTCTGCTTCCAGCTCTAGCTGAGCTCTCTCTCACTCTCTCTCTCTCTGTCTCTGTCCCATGTTTCTTGTGAGCTTTTGAAAATCTAAACTTGTCTCTTGGGCTGAAGCCAAACCAAGAAGAAACTATCAAGGTGTGTGTGTGTGTGTAGTGGGGGAAGATTATGCGTTTAATTCATATATACTCTTGAGACAAGCAAATTTTCGCCTCCTTTTTTTTTTTTTGGTTCTTTTCTCACTTCCGGTTTTTTTTTTTTTTTTTGTCCTCTTTGTTTTGTAGCTTTTTTATCCTCTTGGTGGTTTTTTTTTTTGTCTTTAATTGGATCCCTAATACCCTTCTCATTCAGGAAAAAAACCAAGATCTATTCCATGCCCATATGATGCAACTTTAGTGAGAGTAATATTCAAAATTGCATGTTCCATATTGAAGAACAAAAAAAATAAAAATAAAAAGATGATGTTATTCCAACAACAACAACAACAAGCAGACGAGAACATGTCAAATTTGACCTCAGCATCTGGTGATCAAGCAAGCGTTTCTTCTGGCACCAGAAATGAAATCGGCACCAACTATCCTCCTCAACAGTACAATTTTGCTCCACACCATGCTCAAGCTCAAACTCAAAATCAACCACCTCCCAAAAAGAAGAGGAACCTCCCGGGAAACCCAGGTCAAAGGAACTTTTAAAATTTCTCCTTTTTTTTTTTTTTGGGGTTTCATGAGTAATATTTTGACTCGTGATGTAAGCTTTGGTTTGATATGGAACAGACCCAGATGCAGATGTGATAGCGTTGTCACCCAAGACTCTGCTGGCGACAAACAGATTCATATGCGAGATCTGCAACAAAGGGTTTCAGAGAGACCAGAATCTGCAGCTGCACAGGAGAGGGCACAATCTGCCATGGAAGCTGAAGCAAAGGTCTAGCAAAGAGGTGGTGAAGAAGAAGGTGTATGTGTGCCCAGAAGCGAGCTGCGTCCACCATGACCCGTCAAGGGCGCTTGGGGACTTGACCGGAATCAAGAAGCACTTTTGCAGGAAACATGGCGAGAAGAAGTGGAAATGTGACAAGTGCTCTAAGCGTTACGCTGTTCAATCCGATTATAAAGCTCATTCCAAGACCTGTGGCACCAGGGAGTACAGATGTGACTGTGGAACCCTTTTCTCTAGGTAACCCATTAATTAATTTCTTCCTTTTTTTTTGTACATTTTTTTAAACCATTTTTTTAAAAATCATCCACAAGAAACCCAGATTGGAGATGATTGATATATAGACGTTATTTGGCTTTTTTTACAAAATTTTACATTTTTTTCTTCAGTGATTCAGGCCAGTCCTACGGCTTTATTATACCCTATAGAGAGAGAGAAATGCTGAATATGGAAAATATTCACCGCATGATTAACCTGGTCAAAATATATGCATATATAAACTTTTTATAATTTATATCTGTCCTTGCCCATGGCTGGTTTCTGAAGAAAAAGAGAGGAAAAAGAGCCAGATGCAGCAGAAAGAGAGAAGCAAAAGGGGGAGAGAAATATATATATATGTATGTATATATATAGTCAAACTACATCTGCATTTTGTCCTAACTACATAGCTCAGCACACTAGTGACATTTTGCTTTTGCATATATGTGTGTGTGTATATATATATATATAATACACAGGAGGGACAGTTTCATCACCCACAGAGCCTTCTGTGATGCACTGGCAGAGGAGAGCGCAAGAGGCCTAACAGCAAACCCAGTAGCAGTCCTTTCCTCCACTTCTTCAGCCTCAACATTATCTCATCGTCACATGATAAACCTCCAACAATCCCAATTCACCACCACCACCATCCCTTCCTCTCAACTAGACCACCTCAACGCCTTCACCCTCAAAAAAGAGCACCAAAGTTTCGCCGCCAAGGCCGCTGCCAACACCGCTCTACCGCCGTGGTTAGGCCCACAGCAGATAGATCTCTCCTCGTCCTCCCCAACAATCTTCTCCACCGCAAGAAGTACCACAACACTAGACCATCATCATAATCATAATCATCATCATGAATTTACATTAGCAAACCCTAACCCTAGCCTAACCGCAGTTGTGAATCTCCCTCCCTACCAGCCATCTCCTACGCCGCCACAGCCACCGCCATCGGCTCCCATGTCGGCCACGGCCTTGCTGCAGAAGGCGGCCCAGATGGGCGCCACCATGAGCAGCAGCAAGGCCACCATCGCGTGTAGGCCCCACGGCCAAGCTCACGTGTCGTCAACAACAGACCACCAGTCAGCAGCAGCAGTCACCACTAGCAGAACTGGTACTGCCACTGGCCTGAACTTGTCCTCATCACGTGATAATCATCAGGAAGATCAGACGGCCAGTAATGCCCATGCCCTGGTCCCTAACTCGGTCCTTCAAGACATTATGATGAGCTCGTTGTCTTCTGCAACAAATGGAGATAATAATAATGGAGGTGGTGGTGGTGAAGGTTTGACAAGAGATTTCTTAGGGCTAAGAGCATTTTCTCACAGTGATATTCTCAGTATAGCTGGTCTTGGAAATGGTATCAATATTTCTCGTGACCAGCCCCATAAACCATGGTAAGAAACAGTATTTTTCAAGTTTTTAAAGTGCCTATATGTGCAGGGACTTTGGTAATTCTCCAAACGAATATATAATTTTGGGTTTTATTTTATATTATTTTTTTCATATATATATTTTGATCTTGGTTGCCGATCTTCCCGAAGGGAAGGAGTAAGGACCCTCACAATTTCCCAAATTCCGATGCCTTCTGTAGTTAACCTTCTTTTTTTTTTTTTTTAAGATTAGATTAGTTTTCAATGTTTGTATTAATTCTTCGTTTATGCTTTGATATTATAATTGAAGGTTTTGACAGATTAGGTTTTTTTATCCTCGCGCCCCCACACCCCACACCCTCCCCCCCCCCTCTTGTTATTATCACAGCGGTTATGTTAACAAGTGGTACTTAATAAATAACGAAAATGAAACTTACAATTAAAATGTTGCAGCTGTTAATTGAAGCAATTCAAGGTTAAAAAAAATAAAAGAGACTAACATTGTGATATTATCTAAAGATATATATACATACAAATATATATATATAGATGGCTTGCCCTTTTTTTTTTTGTTTGAAATTGGAATTTTTGCTTACTTTTCTTGGAGACTTTGTGTTTGTTTGCACTTAAATATGTGGCAGTTTCCATAATTAGGGTTCTGCTGGCTTCATTTGTATTACTATTTTTGCTGATGTTATCTATTTTTTCTTATTAATGATTATCGTTATCTATATAATGTAAAAATATTTGTTTTATGTTTTTTTCTTCTTTTAATAGGTTTGTTGAACAGTAAAAAATTATTCAGGGGAAGAAGAAAGAGAAATTGATGACCATTTTAAAGCTTATTTTAAGTACAAGATATCATTAGCTTTGCTAAAATAATAATTAGAAATTCTCCGTTTTAAAGAAATGACTTCTTTAAATAGATGGTTAATTTTACATTAATTATTGTTTATTTTGATAAATCATTGGTTGATTAATTACTAGTTAACTAATGTTTGTCTAATTTGTAAATTTTCTATCGTGTAAATCATTAAATCTTAAATTTCAAAAATGTCATTTTTTTAATTGGAATTTTAACACATAAGTCAAGTAAAAATAATAATAGTGTGGTTATAAATATAACCTAATAGCAATTTCACATCTGACTCTATTTAAAGGTGTATTATTCAAATATCTCATCTTAAGTTAAAAAAAAAAAAAAGCAGACTAAAAAAATGTAAAAACAGTTAGCAGACAATATTGCTTATATAGAATCAGATGTAACACTTGATATAATCGAAACGCGTGACGTGGAATATGAGCAAAACGTGAAATTGATACATACATATATATATATAAAGGTATATATTTGTATATATTATTCCATGCATGGGTTCATAAATTTTTACCACTGAAATAACCACGTTAGATATCATTTTGACTCTACTTTCAAAACAAGATGTCTCACAACGCTTGTCACTATAGAAGTCACAACCCGGCAAAGTAAAAAGGTATAGCAAAAATTTGAATCGATCGTAACATTTTTTTCCCCCCTTGTCCATAGGGAAACTGTAAATTCCCTTATATGGTTGACTTCACTCCTCCCTTTAATCACTTCTATAAAGTTTGATTTTCCTTTCACAGATGAAAGAAAAGCTCCCACTAATTCATAATACCTGTGGTCCAATAGGGGTCACATTGAAATATGGGAAAGTAGAAATTATTAATAGACATTTACATGATATTAACAGTTCGATATTCTAAATCCTTTTGGATTAGTTTATTATTATTATTATTGTATTTTTATATACTGGTGTAGCTAACTGAAAACAAAGCTCTTCTCTCTCTAGAAATATATGTTTAAAGTAATACCAAATAAGAATCTTTGAATATGCTAGAATACATATATATATATATAGAAATCTATGTATGTATACATGTTAGTATAAAGTAGGAGGAGGATATACGGGTGATGGATACAAAAGCATTGGATTCTCTAATAGAAAGACTCGTGAAACAGGAAAAGAGGATGAGCAAGTTTTCTAGTTTTAGATATTGCTGTATATTTGTAAAACAATAAAGAGATGCCCTTTGACACCTAACATGGGCGCAAGTGGGGATTCAATCCCGAGGAAGGATCTCATTTTTTGCTCTATGTATCAACTATGTCTGTGTAAGCAGCTTTAGCTAATGTAGTTTTTCTAATTCTTTATTTAAAATTTACTTATTTTATTAATATCTACTTTTTTTAAAATATTAATATCTGTCATTGATCATTTTTATGTTATTATTATTTTTTATTTTTATTATTATTTTACCATGAGTAGAGAGAAATTAAGGCTGGAACTTGAAAACTACTCCCACCAAAACTCCTCCTTTATCCAAATGAGGTTGTTAATTGTAATTACTTAATTTGGATGAACACACAGTTGATTTGTATGAAAATGTGGGAGAAAGATGGAGCAAAGTGAGATTACTCTAATCTAGAATAATATTTACATGGATTCAATAACAGTGGTAGCCTGAGAGGTGCACAACCGTATTTTCATAAAACTACATGGTGGGGTTTTCTTGATCAAGTAGTAGGGGGGTAAGAAAATATGTGAAACGATGGGGATGAGCTGTCCAAAGTTGTGGTGATGTTACTGTCATTTCATGATTTCATATACATGCTTGCTTGATTCTATTACTTATTAGGGTTATTTGTAACTATTATAATTTCCTATATTTTAAGCTTACTAAAACTATATGATATGTATTTTAGTAGTTCTCAATATATACTACATTTTTTTATTTAATTTCACATTAAATTTATTATACCTGCTTTTGATTGAATCTGATCACCGTAATGTAATGAGAACTTTACTAGTTGTAGTGTAGAGTGAAGAGAGATCGAGAACGTATAAATTTGATATAAATTGAGATTCAAAAATAAAAATATATTATATATATTTTTTATAAGCTTAAAATTCAAGGTATAAAATCATAACTTGTTGTATTACCAATCATGATAAAATGGTAATTAATAAGTACTGTGACAAAAATAAAATTTTCACTTATGATCAAATGAGGGTTAATATGTACACAGCCAACTTTTTGGGCCAAAAACTTATATAATATTTGGATACTGATATAATGTCACTCAATTAATGGTTGATTATTCATATACATTTTTAGAAAAATTAAAAACAATAATATGAGGAAATCAAGTTAGCTAGTGCTGGCTTAAGTGACCACTCTATGTAAAGGATACGCCTGCTAAGAGGATTGCCGTCACTAACTCTTTTTTAAGTGTTTAATAATATGCCATATTTGACTAATATTCCCTTTGTTTTGTGTGATGTTTTATGTGACAGGTCGATATGTATATTTATATTTATATATCTATATAGATCATTGACACACACACACACACACGCACATATATATGCATGGATGGATTTGAGTAATCGGATCCACATCATGAGTAGCAATCAAATAATATATGATTAGCGTGTATCATACAAATACAAAAAGTGGTTCAGAAAAGGAGAACTTTACATCGAAATTATTAGAGTCGTAACAGAGATAGATGCTTGATATAAATATATATCCATAACCATAAGATTCCCAAGGTTAGGTTGATGTCGATAACACAATATATCTTTTGCTATATATTACTTTGAGAGTGGTCTTGGCAACCTGTCCTTTTATTGGGTTTAGAAAAGTTAATTATAATAAATATGTTTAGTTTCTATTAATTTTAGCATGAGATTCCTCTGAAATATTTCATCAGATGATATAATTGATATATTATTTCTTAGAGAGAGAAAGGAAGCTTTATATATAAATAAAAAATCACGCACATGCCAATACATTATGCTCATTTTCTACTAGACAATTCGCACGATAGCTAGAAAATATGGGAGAGCATGTTTGTCATTTCTATAAAGGAGGGAAAAAAAAAAAAAAAACTTTCCCTTACCTTTCTGCAGATATCAGCTTATCAGAATTGTAGGGATGTTTCCTATTTTCATTTCTATACTCTCTCTCTCTATATATATATATGTATGTATGTATGTATGTATGTATGCATTTCTATTTCTTCACGTACGTAGGGTAAAGGTATACCGAGACAAGCAAGCTGACCACATAAAAACAAGGGGGGTTGAATAGCAAATTAAGAGAGGTGGGCAAGGGAGAGCTAGCACAGTTCCCCAAGTTCATCTAAGGTCTAAAATTGAATATGCTTTACTGGTTACTTTTTCGTCAGGTGGATTTAACTAGCTCCACAAAAAAGAAAAAATAAATCAAAAGAAAAAATAGAAAAAAAAAAAGCCGAAGAACAAAGCTGAAGTGCCCAGAATGAAATAAAAAGAATGATGAAGTGAAATGGGATTTTGTTTGTTGTTTGTGTATTTTGATGCTGTTTTGGCATGGCCAAGATCACCAGTTGACTTGTCATTGTAAAGATGGATATGTTTTGTGTTAATAATGTCACCTTTTTTCTTTGACTTGTATATATTATATATATTTCTAAGACAGCTATATGATCTCTATTCTCTAACATATTTTTTGTTTTCCCAAAAACAAAAACAAAAAAAAAAAAAAAAGGAAAAGAAAAGAAAGAAAGAAAGGAAAAAAGTAAAAGCTCTTTCTTTTATTTCTCTCTTTCTTGCTTTCTCTCAAATACACACGTACATGTGGCCCCTTTGTGATAATAACCTACATGTTCTTTTTAGGTCCCTAATAGTGAACCATCAAAAAGGTAAAGCTGCTTCTCGTGAAAATTTCATCTTCTTTAGTGTTGTACAATTGGGATTGGTGCGACTTGTGAGTTGTCTTGACAATGGCTTGTCTTTTTTCTTTCTTTCTTGTTTTTTTTTTTTTAATTTTACTTTCTGATAATAATGAGACAGATGATAGGTTTTTTTTTTTTTTTTTTTTTTTGGAATCAAAGATTTCGTGTTTTGAGGAAATTAACGTTACTGATTAGTGATCCTCTCATCTTAACGGTAAGAGCCCGAAAAGTACATGACATTATGATGATGTTAGTCATAAATCATTTTGAAATAATGGGGTGATAATTAAGTAAAGAGTATATACAAATGTGTGATGAGATTCAGTTTACAAGATGTGTAAATGGCATTATATACATAGCATTATTGATATGGGAAATGCAAAAAAAAAAAAAAAATCAAATTCAATGTACCATTCTATCATGAACATTACTTTTCTCAGACAACTCGTGTGCATGCCAGCTTTATGTACAGTCTATTATTCTTCATTTTTCTTCATTATTTGTTTTCTCCTCACGGAAGAGGACGTAAATTTTTTTTAAAAGGCTCTATCATAATATAATTTATTTTTTAATCGTTCTGCTTTTTGTTAATAAAAAATTATATATTTTTTTTACAATTTTTTTTCCTAATTTTATATGCTAATACTTTTTTTATTATACATATTTAATATCTCAACCAATTGTTCAAACTTATACAGTTTTTAAAGATGGTTTTATCAAAATCTTTCCCTCTTCAAATAGTGTAACCCCTTTTTCAAAAAAGAAAATGTAAGATCCCGTAACATAAGTAAAAACGACTAAAGTCCAAATTCGGATTAATAATATCTACCAAAAAAAATTCGGATTAATAATAACATTATTATACTAGTAAACCTCTAACACCAAGCATGCAAGGATCTCATGCCTTGAAGGGAGAAGTTTGAGATTTTTATTACACAAATGATTTGACCAGCTTGACAGAATTTTGAGACACAAGTAAGTGGTGATATGAATGCATAGACAAATAAATTATAGCCCGAGACAAAACTATACATGCATATTAGTACTTAGGAAAAAAAAAAAGAAAAGAAAAGGTAAATCTTTTCATCATCGTATTATTTACTGTTTATTACTTCTTCCATGGTATTTAAAAGGGAGTTCATACGATCCTTTGAAGCAAAGGGAGCCCATACGTCCCTTTGTGGATGGTTGACGGATATTTACAGATTCAACTCCGTCAAGGAAAAAATGCGAAGCTAAAGGCAATATCTGCTTTTCACCCAAAAAAAAAAAAAAAGCAATATCAAAAAATTGCAAGTGACTAAAAACGACAACGAAACTTAAAAAGCCGGGAGCAAAATCACCAGAAAGCGAGGCCCGCTTACATAGGTCAAATGTATTTAAGAACGACAATATAATAAAAAGAGCGACAATAAAATGTCGAAGACTTGAAAGATTAGAGCGGTTATGAAAAGGGCAGACGACAGAAAAAGTTAAAACTGGCTGCAAAATGTGAAAATGACATAAAAATTACAAACGACAATAAAATTTCAAACAACATCCAAAACAAAAAAACGACGTTAAATGTGAAAAAAAAATAATGAAAATCTGAAATATACAAATCATCAAACGACGTCAAAAGTTATATAAAAAAAATTATAAAAGGTAATGGGACGCGAAAAGCGAGAACAATAAATAAACAATATAACGTCAAATAAAGGGAAAAAACGAGAACGATTACGAAATGACAAAAAACATAAGAAGGAAAACTGAGAACGACAATATACTTGAAAACGACATCAAAAGTGAAAACGACAGTAAATTTTAAAAAGAGAACAAAAGCCAAATCGAGAACTGAAAAAATATAAGTAATCCAACAAAATAAAAATGGAAAAACAGAGAGAGAAACAGAATAAATAGGTAATCCAAACCAACAATAAAAGAAAAAGGACGATAACTTAAAGCAACAAAAAATTTAAAAAGACAATATAACGAAAAAACGACAATAAACAAAACGACAACTAAGGAGAACAACACCAGGATAATAAAGTAACAAGAAATAACCAATAAATCCAACTTTAATTCCTTCATATGTATCTATAGTGCAAATGCATTAATAGTGACTAGATAAATCGTTTTTCTCCAATTAACTGCTGTACCAAATTGAAGACAAGGAAATACCGAACTTAAAAAGTAATTATAAGAATGTAAATGACAAATAATCGATTTGTTGCATTTCCTAAGTATAGCTTAGAGATGCAGATGAAGAATAGTTTGATAATAATTCTACATAACTCTATCTCAAAATATTAAATTCAAAAAAACATAAATAAAAGAAGCTTAAAAGATGCTTCTTGAGTCCTTACTTCACCACATCCTACTAATCTATGAAAACATAATATATATATATATATTCCCTCAAACATGCATACAAACATACATATATATACCTACCCATTTAAAAGGAATGAAAAAATGGAGAGATAAAGAGAGGTAATAGAGTGAAGGGAGAAAGAAACAGAAACAGGTTTTAAAAATTGAAATGCTGTCGTTTCGTGCTTTCATTTTGCATTAAGTTAAATTAGATGAGGTCGATGGAATATGAACCATTTCGTACCATCATTAAAAACCGCAAGCATGAAACAAAATGAACAACGACAAAAATATGAAAATATGGCAACAAAAGAAAACGCAAAAACAACAAAACCCGAAAACGACAGTAAAACGTAAATCGAAAGTGAAAACGATAAAAAAAACAAGAAACTGAAAAAAGACAATACAATTTTAAACGACAGTTAAAGTTAAGAAAGGCATAATCGAAAGTGAAAACGACAAAAAAGAGAAACTGGAAACGACAATACATTTAAAAAAGACATCAAACGTCAAAGCAACAGTCAAGAAAGGCAAAATCGAAAGGGAAAACAACGGAAGACAAAACAATACACTTCAAAACGACATCAAAAGTGAAAACGACAGCTAAAATTAAGAAAGGAAATAAAAGTTGAAATGGTAACAAGTAAATAAAAAGAAAAATTTTAAAACAAAAGGAACAGAAGCGACAAGACAAAGCCTCTTAAAAAAAAAAAATCAAAAAATGCCAAAAAGCGTGCAAACAACTGCAATCAGGGATCACAGCAAGTTATCAAGAAAACGACGAAATTCATTGTAATAACATTACACCGACAAGAAAAATGGAACGGTCAAAAGCAAATTAGGAAACAAAACCGATACTAAAAAACGACAACATAAATCCAAATGAAACAAAACGAAAAACGACAATAAATCGGACTACAAAATAACGATGAAAAATGTTGGAACAAACTTGACAAACTATAGTTCAGGTCTAGACAAGCTAATTAAAGAAAAAGAGCGTGGTAGGAATTCAAAAATAGTATTTATTCTAGATATTCCTTTATAGATTATAAGATGAATTTTTAATGGTTAGGATATGTCGATGTATGATAATTACAATATATTTTAGCTTATGAGATAATGATTAAAATATAAAAAAATAAAAAAACAATTCTGACTGCCCTACCCTCAACATTCCAGTAGACCCACCCCCAAAAAAACCCAAAATTCGGGCAACTCCTATCCTTCCTCAGTGTTGTTAGACGGTGAGAATCATGATCGACAAAAGTAAGAGGTGAAGTTGATTCTTGCTGATAGCGATTAGAATTTTGTGAGTTTTGACGGTAAAAGAGGAAGAAGAAAATTATGGCGATTAAAGAGTAGAGACCTCACACCAAAAGCTTTAGATTCCATCCTTTTTGACCCTAGAGACAGTGGCTATGCCTTTTGGCTTTCAAATTTTATTATATTTTATTTTTTTCTTTTTTTTTTTGAATTTTTGGATCAAATTTGCCTTTGTTTCTATTGGATTCGATTTGTGGTTTGCATCAATTTGGTGTGGTGATTTAGGGTTAGGCTTTCATTTGCTAATTTGGTTTGATTTGATTCTCATTGAGAGTCAATCTCCTCTTTCGATTCTTGATCTCAAAGTCAGAGGTGATCAAGGAAGCTCAATTCTCCTAATCAACCTTCCTAGCGATGCCGAGAAGGGATAGGTGAAGGGTGGAAGGTCGAGGCTAAATTCCAATGGGTGGGGTACGAAGGGAGGTCGCTAGTGGAGGTTGAAGGTCGAGGGTGGGTAGCCTCACCGAAGGTTAAAAGAGGGGGGCTGGTTTCACATGTCGCTAGCAGGCCAATGCCGATGGGGTAAGTTAGTGGTAGATAGAGAAGTTTGGGTTTTTTGTAATAATTTTTATTACTTGAATTTTTTTAATTTATTAATCTATGATTTTATGGAGTATGATGTATTATAATAAGTAAATCTTAACCTTTAAATTACATTTGAATAGGTTAAAAAAAATACCTATAGTAGGTACTATTTTTAAGTTCCTATCAAAGTCACTTCCTTTTATTTGTTTATTTATTTATTTATTTGTAGTTCCTGCCAAATGAGACTGGTTGTGGTATAAAATTCAAATTTTAGACCGTTTGGATACAATTAAACAGTTGATATTTACTTGTTTATAATAATTATAATATACTTTAATACATAGTATCATGAAAAAATAAAATAAAATAATTGAAAAATTAATTAAAAAAAATCCACCATCCCTAATTTGCCTAAGCACCATTGATCGACTGCCACAACCCCCAACACATCTCTCGACTGGAGGCCCTACAATGACTTTGCGATGCAAACCAGCCCCCTCCCCCTCGACCAGGGAGGTGGGCTGATCGATGGTGAATTTGAGTAAATTTAGTTTTTTTTTTTTGTTTCTTAAATTTTTTTTAATTTAATAATTTATGATTTTATAACATAGGATGTATTATAATAAATAAATTTTAATCGTTTAATTATATCTAAATAGTTTAAAAACTGTATATAGTGTTGGAGCTATCCAAATGAAACAAGTTTCTATTCTTTGAAGAAAGAAGTGGTTGGCGGTGAGGTCAAGCTGATTTTGACAGTTGTTCCCATGAAATGAGAAATAGTTCAAAACCTAGAACAAATAAATCTCATTAATGGGGCATTTATCTATAATTTTCATCAAAATACAAAAGTTTTATGTTCAAATACAATGTTTTTGAATAGTATCTCAAATACATTTACTGTTTAAGAATATATTGAAAATAACTTTTTTTTCATTCACATCATGTCACATCCCAAAATCTGGGACAGACGTGTAGATGATGTTAAATAAATAAAAGAAATATTAGATTTCCAGATCTACCAATTTTTATATTTTACCTTTTACCATCTCTTTAAACTTGTTTACAATTTATGCTTGTATATTATATATTAATTATTATTATTTGTATTTAAATTCTTATCACGATATCAGGAGGTGAGGTATTCATGTCCCACAGATGTATACTTGGATAAAATAAAATAAAGGAGGATACAAAAGTAAAGTTTAGATTTACAATCCCAACTCATATAAATACTTGGTCATAAAGTAAAAGAACACTACTTCAAGTCTTTAATCCTTGTTGTCCATTGATGATTCCACGTAACTTGTGCCCTCTATTCATCTTTCTCTCCTAGGGGTCTACCAGTTTTAAAACGGTAAGTGAAAGGCCCAGTTGGATAATTTAAAGAAAAATATTTTTCAACATTTTATTTTAACCATCATACTAAGTATATATCAATGCAGTACAGAAATATAAACGTGGAATCGTGATTATGCAAATTATGTATTTAAATATATCTAATTTGTGTATGGTCTGTATGAGCCCTCTCACTATGCTGAAGCATGATGAGTGATCCTCGATCGAGCTATGTACTCTTCGCACGTGTGTGTTGGCTCCCGATATACTTTAACATCAACTTCAATTTTCAAAATTTTCTTTGAAATTAAGATTCACATAATAAAATATGCCGTATTATTTTTCAAAAAAATCCATGATCGGATATTTTTCCTTTAATTTCTGAAATTGTGATATTTTCTAAAATCACAAAATTTATAAAACTTTATAAACTCATTTTTTTTAAATCATTTTGGCCAAATTACAAAAAAACAAAACTGGCTATAAGGAAAGGATAAGATATCCAATCTTGTTGGCAATTTAATCTGCTGTCAACTTGTTGCACGAATTCTAAGATAGTCTTTTTCTGAATTCAATCAACGAGTACCTAAAACAAGAAACACAGATAATTTAATTATCTGTCCAGGAATTTTGTAATCGTAATTATGGTAAATTCAATTAATTAGTATACCGTTAATTCTAAAATTTAAAATGATATTTTATTTTAACACCAAAATTTTAAAACGACAATTTTAATACAAATACCCAAAATATTTTTAAAAATTTTGATATAATCTACCTTAATATATAGACTACCTAAAAACTCTAAAAGTTTAACCTGTAGAAAAACAATCTAATTCTCAATACAATTTCAAATCACAAATCAATTTAAATTTACATTTTAAAAATCATTATTTTTATTATTATTATTATTACTACTTGTTATATAACTTTACACATACACAGATATATGTTTACTTATATATATATATTTTTTTTATTTGAAAGAAAAATAGGGGTGGTCGGACGGTGGCTCACGGCGGCAGGAGGACGGTGGCGTCGGTTTGTTGGGCTTGGCGACGGTGCAGTAAGGAGCAATCGGGCGAGGCGTGGTGGCTAGATCGTGGCGTCGCGAGGGGGAGGGGCAGTACAAGACAATGTCGTGGCTGTCATTCAGTCGTGATGTCGCGAAGAGGCTGGATCGACAGTGATTCGACGAAGGAGGAGGTTGGGGTGGCCTTCGGTTAGCGACTGGACTCGCGGCTAGGTTGCGGGTGGTGGTATTTTGAGCCCGGGAGTGATTGCAATGGCGAGGTGGCTGGTTTGGGCTTGGTGCATGACTGGCGATGTTAGGCTCCACAGCTGGCTCGGGGAGGATGGTGAGGCTCGACCCTGTCGTGGCTCGAGTTCGGCGTGGCTTCGGGCATGACGGAGGATGGCGACGGCGACTGGTGTGGTCGTGAGGAGGGCAAGGCGCAGTTGTGGTGATTGGTGGTGGCACCGTGGATGGTGGCTGCTGTGATTTGGTCAGGGTCGAAGGCGGCGGAGAAGGCAACTAGTGGCGGATGGTTCCTTCGGCCAGGCTCAGTCGGAAGGTAAGAAAGGAGAAGAAGAAGAAGACAAGGAAGATGGTGGGGTAAAGAGAAAGAGAAAATGAGAGTTAGAGAGGGAGTCGGTGAGGATAAAAAACAAAGAGAGAAAATGTTAAGAAGAGTGTAGAGAGAAAAAAAAGTGATCACTAAGGAAATCTAGAAAGAGAAAAAGAAAAATGAAAAATAAAGTAAAATAATAACATATAGTAAAAATTTTTAAGTAAAATTATAAAATTTCAAAATTTATAAAAAGATTTAAAATATCTTTAAATTAATATTTAATATTTAAAAATTTAAAATTAAATTTTTATAATTAAAAATTTATTGACACACTAATAATTGAATATTATATATTCACATATGAAATTTAAACTCAAAAATTTCATAACGTGACATATCATATTCTTATTATTTTATTTTTTCTATCTATTTTTACAAACCACATCAATTATCCAATTTTAAATATAATTTAAATATTTTTTATTTAAATCTATGTTATATTTAAATATAAAATAAATATTTTTTATTCAAATATAAAATATATTTAATATATTATGTTTATATACAATATAAATATAATACATTTATAAAATGTTTCTTAAATTATATGTGAATTGTTTAAAAAATGAAATAAAAGTGCTATCTAAGGTCTCGTTTGGTAAACATATTACATTTATATTGCATTTAAATGTAATTTATATTTGGAAGAAAAGTATTAGTATTGCATTATGTAATGTGTGTTTGAGTGAAAAGTATTTGAATTGTATTTTAATAATGAATATGTGATGTGATAGGTAAAAATAGAGAGAAAAAAAGGAGATAGAAAGAATATATGATGTAATTAATAAAAGTAATAAAATAATAAAATAATAAATAATAAATGTGTTAAATTTAAAATATAACGTGATTGGTATTTGAATGAAATACTTTTGTATTTGAAAAAAATTACATTATATTTAATCCAATAAAAAAAAAAAAAAGGTACCCCAAACGCATGCTACATAAAACAAGTTTCTCCTCTGTGAAGTAAGAAGTCATCTGTGACGAGGTCAAGCTGACCTTGACATGTGTTCTCATGGAATGAGAAATAGTTCAGACAGTAAAACGACGACGACGAAGAAGAAGAAGAAGAAAAAGCAGAACTGGATCTGGAACTGGGTTTGGAGTTGGAGCTCCAAATGGTCAGCAATGGCCACCTTCTTCTTCATCGTCTTCGTCTCTCTTGTGGTCTTCGGTATCTTTGTCCCTGTCTTTGCTCCTCTCCCTACTCTTTCCTTCCACTCTCATCCGCCTATCCCCAAAAGAGTGAGTCATTTTTTTTCTTCCTAATCTAATTCTCAACTTGAATATTTAAGCCAATTTAGCTTCTGGGTTTTTGATTACTGGATCAGTTTAATAGTTGATATTCTGCTTTTTGTTTGTCAGCTACAGAATCAGTATATTGGTTGGTTTGAATTATCGAGTTGTTACAAGTCAATGCCAAACATCCTTTAAATTTAGTAATTTGATTTATTTTTAATTTCTCAAGAATGCTATCAGCTTTAAGAATTTTGTTTTGATTTTGATCAGATTGGTGCTAGAAAATTTGAAATTGCCGATGACAAGTTTTGGAAAGATGGTCGGGAGTTCCGGATCATTGGTGGTGACTTGCATTATTTTCGAGTTCTTCCTGAGGTACTCTATGTTTTTGTAAGAAATTTTATAAATGATGAAAAATCCTCAAATTGCCAAGATGTTTGGATGGCCGAATGTGGTTCTAGCTCTTGCCTCATGTAAGGTCTTCTCGCAATGATGCGATGTTGTAATGACATGAACTCCTTTCGTGTGATTGCAGTATTGGCAAGATAGGCTGTTGAGAGCGAAGGCGTTGGGGCTAAATACTATTCAAACTTATGTTCCCTGGAATCTACATGAACCAACAGCTGGCGCTTACAACTTTGATGGTATTGCAGATATAGTATCATATCTGAAACTCTGCCAGGAACATGGCTTTCTCGTTATGCTGCGACCTGGACCGTATATATGCGGGGGTAAGGACTGTTAAATTTATGACCTTATTGCTATCATGCATCGGGAGCATGGTTTTGTGTTGAAGCTGGATATATGCCTGTTCTTTTCTTTATGAGAAGCATTGCCTTCTAATTGCTAATTATTTCAGAAGTTTAAATATAAGAGCAGAAATTACCGTTTGGAACTGTGTTTTCATTGCAGAGTGGGACTTAGGGGGCTTTCCTCCTTGGCTACTTGCCATAAAGCCAGCTCTTAAGCTAAGATCATTGGATACTGCTTACCTGCAATTGGTGTGTTTCCTATTATGGTCACATTTTATGAAGACTTTCTTGTGTTAATTTCAATGTTCAAGATGCTAATGCAGGTTATACTTTGAACTGTTTAAGGTTGCAAGATGGTGGGGAATCCTACTTCCAAAGATAGCTCCGTTTCTTTATGAGAATGGTGGTCCGATTATAATGGTCCAGGTAAGGGGATTTGCAAATTTTTAGATGCTTACTAATCTGGATTATGTTGATAAATTTTTATAATGGCTGTCCATTAATAATGGTCCAAGACTAGTGAATTACATCTAAACTGGATTATGTTGCCAGATTGAAAATGAATATGGTTCGTTTGGAAATGACAAAGCTTATCTTCACCACCTGGTCAGATTGGCAAAAGTTAACCTTGGGGATGACGTAATTCTGTAAGTGAATTCAACACTGAATTCATGCTTGTATGCATATACGTTTTGTGTTATTTAAGGTATTTATTATTTAACAATTACAGTTCACTCATGGTAGTTTTCCTTCCCCATGACTTTAACTCAGCATTATTCTATTCAAACTTGATCCAACATTCAATTGGCATGATACTAGCACATAAGTTCTGAAATATTTCTCATCTTTTTCAGGTATACTACAGATGGAGGTTCGAGGGAAACTCTTGAAAAAGGAACAATTCCGGGAGATGACGTATTTTCTGGTAAAATTCAAGACTGATGCACTATTTTTTTCAACTTACTTTCATTAATTTTCTAGTTGTTTCTTCAACGTGTTACCTTTCTTTAGTTATTCAGTTTCTAGTTCAAATTTTGTACCATATGACTGTTCGTTCTCATATCCACTATTTCTCAAGTCTTCACTATTCTTTTAGAAGGCCTAATGAGGGTAAAATGCTTAAACATTGTTGGCAATAACCCAGGACTTCATTTCTTTTTCGAGTCATTCTGCTTTTAAAGAAAGTTAAAAATCTTGTATTTCTACCTTTCAAGTTTGCTTTTGGTCTTATTCATTAAATCTGTTTTGCAGCTGTGGACTTCACCACTGGTGAAAACCCTTGGCCTATATTTGAACTACAAAAGAAGTTCAATGCTGCTGGGAAATCACCACCCCTTTCGGCGTAAGAGTCTTGTTAGTAAATATAAAATGTGTAGTGTTTCTAGCCCCCCAAAAGAAAAAAGAGAGACTATAAAATGTGTAGTGGTCAGGGGTTGAAGTGCTCATGAATGCTGGTTTCAGGGAGTTCTATACAGGTTGGCTTACGCATTGGAGGGAGGAGATGGCACAGACTGATGCTGATTTTACGGCATCTGCCTTGGAAAAAATTTTGGCAAGGAATGGTTCTGCTGTGCTATATGTACGTCCTAAACTTCCTACTTTTGTTCTTGTTAAAGCGAGTTCAATTGTAATGAGTTGATAATGCTTCTTAATTTTTAGATGGTACATGGTGGAACAAACTTTGGATTTTATAATGGAGCAAATACTGGATCAAATGAGTCTGATTACCAGCCTGATCTAACTTCCTACGACTATGTAAGGAATCTGTTACCTTATCTCTTAGAATTTGCCAAGTAAATACTAATTCATTGCTGCTGTATAGCTTAAGATATTGATATTGATTAGTGCTAAAATTGTGCAAGCTGGTAACACTGCTTTTTCTTCAGGATGCACCCATTAGTGAGGCAGGGGACATAAATAATGCGAAATTCAAAGGTATAGGCTGAAAATTTATCTTGACTTTGCAGCCTATGATACTGAAACTGCATGGCTCATCACATATGTACTACTTTCAGCATTGCGGAGGGTTATAGAGCGGTACAGTTCAGAATCTCTTCCTTCAGTTCCACCTGATAATGAAAAGATAGGATATGGACCAGTTCGCTTGGTAAAGATGGGGGATTTACTTGATATGCTACATCATTTTGATGTTGTTGAATCTGAAAATCCGATGCCAATGGAGTCTGTGGGTCAGGTACATAGAATTCTGCAACTCTAGCTTTGTAACTTTTTTCCCCCTTCCTATAGCCTTTTATTATGGTCCTGTATGCATAGTTTTCCTTTAGTTGAATTATTTTTACATGCAGATGTTTGGCTTCTTGCTATATGTAACCAAATATGCTGCAAATGACGACGACAACGGAGGAGTTTTTTCTATACCAAAGGTGGATTTTTCCCTTATCTTCATTGCGCTGATGATTACTGCTTTTTCAATAAATATTTCAACTAGTAATCTCAATTCGAAATATTGCAGGTGCATGACAGAGCTCAGGTGTTTATATCTTGCTCTTCTGTACATAATGGTGGACGGCCCGCATATGTCGGTGCAATTGAAAGATGGTCCAGGCAAAGACTTGTCCTTCCTAAGACTAAATGTGTCTCCAAAATGAGCTTATTCATATTGGTACTTAATGTCTGCTCTTCACTCTCCTTTCTATTTTTCACTTAAGAAGAGAGGAAAAAAGGGTTTACATATATCCTTTCCTATTTATTTTAAATTATTTTCTATTGCTCACAGGTTGAAAACATGGGTCGTTTAAATTATGGACCTTACCTATTCGATAACAAGGTAAGCTCTTTCATGTAATAGAAATTGTTACTTTCTTTATCCCTTGATAAAATTATTTCAATTTTCAAAGAGAAATAAGGTTGTTGATAAATGTCATCCAAATTAAATAACCAAAATGTTTATTGTTTGTCATTGCTTATTATTGGTCCTTTCTTACTCTTTTCTGCAGGGAATTCTATCTTCTGTTTATCTAGATGGTAAAATCCTTACCAACTGGAAAATGTACAAGATTCCTTTGGTCAACCTTAACGACACTCCAAGAACTAATTCCATCCTTGAGGCTTCATATTCTCGATTTATTGATATATCAGCTAGCAAAAGATTGAAAGAAAAGTCAGGTAACAATCCAAAATATATGCCTTTCGTATTACAATAAACCTCACTGGATGAGATCACAAACATGATTGTAGAAGACAATTAGTTCACAGTTTTTTGCTTCGGTTTTTCAGGGAATGTTTCAAAAGAACCAGCCTTTTATGGTGGGCAATTCCACATTGACAAAGGCCAAATAAAAGATACATTCATATCGTTAAACGGCTGGGGTAAAGGGATTGTAATTGTCAACGATTTCAATATTGGAAGATTTTGGCCGGTATAGTCTTTCTTTGCCTTATCCGTTGTTAACAATTTTGATTTATAGTAGGCAATCGATGTAGTAGTGCATCGTTCTGTACTTAAATCTTGTCTAAATCATGATTGTAGACATAGTCTAGCAATAATACTACATTTTACTCCACCTAAAGACGTAGAGTTTGAATCCCCTACTCCAAGTTAAAAATATATATATATAATCTTAGTCTAAATCACATTAAAATCAAATAGTATGCAAAAGCAACAGAATTTTATAAATATTTGACAGTTTAAAACAATACCATATTCCGTAGGGGGTTAGGGTATGAAAATTCTCATTTTCTTTCAAGCATTGAGAAATGATGCCTTTTCTTTGTGCAGTCAGTAGGTCCACAATGCAACCTCTACGTCCCTGCTCCAACCCTTAAGCCTGGAAAAAACGTTGTGGTACGCCATTGCTTTTTTTTTTTTTTTGGACGTTTTTTCTTCATTCTTCCTGCTTTTGTCAGTCGTCTTCCAACGTTTTCGATTTTTAACCTTACAAAGTTTGTCTGTCTGTCTGTTTGTTTGTATTTTTTTTTTTTTTTTGTTTTGTTTTGGCGCAGATGATATTTGAGTTGGAATCTCCAAACTCAGAACTTGTCGTAAGCTTTGTTGATCGGCCAGACTTCACATGTGGTTCGTAAAAACTAAATGTTCACCGTCGGCTTGTACTCAAATTATAGGCCGACAACAAAATATTGAAGAAAGAACTTGTATTCCATTTTTTTTTTTTTTACTTTCTTTTGCTACGTGATAAACAGAAAAGAAAAAGATCTTACAAACGAACAATCAGCACATTAGCAATTAAGTTTTAATTCAAATCAACAAAAGTGATCTCTCTTATTTCAACTGGTTTCTCATCTTACATTCGACGCTACAATAACCCTGGCTTTCTAAGACAACTTGCAACTTTCAATCATACACTAAAACTGTCTCGTACATTTTCCAGAAAAATCAACTTGAATCCTACTTGGAAGTATCCTTTGATTCCTGTTTCGATCCTGACATAGCTGCAGTTGCCGCTGCTGTCATTGCGGCTGCCGCTGCTCCTACCTTTGCACCGCCTGCAGCCTTCACCGCACCAGCTACTTTTGCAAACGCGGCGATTCCTCCCACGAGTATAGCCCTCAAGGCGACTGTTGGTTTTACAGCCATATCTTATGCCCTTTTGAGTTTCAAACTCAACTGAAATGAGAAAACCTTGCACGGAAAATGGCAAACAAAATGCAAGGTCAAAACATTGTGTTTATAGTGTGGAATAATAAAAGAGTGTCACTACTTCAAACTGGAATTTAAGAATGATGGTAAGAAGAAAAGCAGGTACAAATTGCCTCCTTCAGCGGCATTTTTTTCTCTATCAGAGAATCATGTCATTTAAAATTACCATCCTTTTCAACATCTAAAGTCTAAAGGTCTTCTTTCCTTTCAACTAAACCAATTAAACCTAACTCAAAAGTTGAAAGCTCTAAAGAGATTCAAACCTGGCTAATATTTATCAATCATCATTAGAAATTGTTTTGCTTAGACAGTCATTGAAGGATTCATCTGCACGATCATTGTTCTTCTACTTTCAATAACTTGGAAACCTCAGTAAAAGCTCCTGTTCGGCTCCCCGTTTTAAAACACAAATTTGAATTCACTGCTTGAATCATGGGTTTGAACCTAACATCCATTTTTTTCTTTTAAACTTTACTTTCCAGAAAACGAAAGAACATATTAATATAGTCTCATCTGATCTCAAAAAAAAAAAAAAAAAATCAACTTCATAAAACAGTTTGTTACAAGATATATAATACTAGCTACCTTGTTTTTTCAATCTTCTTATATTTTTTAATTGAAAAAAAATTTAGACACATGCAAACTTGCATAAATTACACAACATATTAGCTGATTAATACACATTGAAAATCCCAATTAATCTCGAAATCAATCCTTGGTTATTTCCTGGCCTTAAAACAAAACGAATTTCAAACAAAAGAATTGAGGTCCCAAATACCCAGATTGAAAATTATATTCATACGGTTGAACTCGATCGGCAATAATAAGAATCGCAGGCGTAAAATTTCTTAAACCAAAGAACAAATGAGGAGCAAGAAATCTGAAAGAAACCTCAAATTCAAGATCGAGGGATGCTTCGCGGTTGAAGCTTCTGGTAATAATCCTTTGTGAGAAGAGTAAACGAGAAAGAAATTGAAATGCTTTTGCAAAGCTTTCTCTCGGGAAGGAATTGTATGACTCGGAGAATCTGCTCTGCGATTTTATTTACGAAAGAAAGCAGCGGAAGACGTTTTTAACTCGTAGGGAGGGGACGGGGGCAAGCAAAACGCCGTCGTTTGATGCTTTTTAGTTTCCCACGAAATGGAATTGGAACACTCGGCACTTTCGGAAAACGACGATGCAAGTATTAAAACGACCATAAATCGACGTGAAAAATGCAAAGCGACGAGACAACGATTTAAAAGACAGCGACTACCAGTTCGGGGAAAAATAAAAAATAAAAAACCCAAAAACCAAAAACAAAAACAAAAACAAAAAAGGACAACTCTCATGTCTCATGCAAAAACAACACCATGAGAAACCCACGAAAAGTTTCAAGTTCGAAGCCAAGAAAATGATAAAACAATGAAAAGGAAAAAAAGCAAAAAAAACGACGACAACAACAAAAAGGACAAAAAAAAAAAAAAGAAAAGAAAAATTATGAACTAGATGAATTTATTCTTTAAGCGAGTTTCAATGATTCCGGATAAAACCTATTCGACTTTAACAATCTGATGGCTGTCTATCACGAACTAGCCGTAAGACGGCAATTAAAAAGAAAAACGGCATAACAAGTAGAAACTACGACATGTTGAACCCCGACAGCATAAGACTCCTGAAAAACGACAACAGGAGTGACAAGTGACAGAAAAATACAAAAAAAAAAAAAAAGGAATAAAAAAATAAAAACGACAAAATTAAAGACTGACAGAGCAAGCCAAAAGACGACAACAAAACTAGACTTTGGGAGTCCCTGGTCTTCGCGAATTGGTTCGAAGAAGCGACAAAGCAGAGAAATGGAGCATCCATACTCCGGCGGAGGGAGCTGGACGATGATCCCCAGTGTTCAGGCCCAGAGTAACACTTCTACGCCTTCGAATCAGGACCTTTCGTATCTCCATCTTCAACAACAACCTCAATTTCAACCTCAGCAATCGCCGCTCTATCAGCAGCAGCAGCAGCAGCAGCAACAGCAACAGCAACAGCGTCTTCTTCTTCAGCAGCAGCAACAACAACAACAGCAACACCACCAGTCTCTCGCTTCTCACTTCCATCTTATCCATGTAAACCAAAACCCTAACATTTTCCCCAAATTTTACTATTGTTTCTGCTTCTGCATAAAGATTTGATTTTGCGAATCTTTGATGGAAATACAGTTAGTGGAGAAATTAGCGGAGGCGATTGAGAATGGGAATAGAGATCAGCAGTCGGATGCTCTGGTATCGCCAATTTCCTTTTTTATTTTTTTTTTAATTTTCGATTTTTGCTCATGAATTAGGGTTCTTGAGTTTAAACAAGTGCGTGTTTGTGTGTGTGTGTGTCTTTTTTTTTTTTTTCTGGGAAAGATCAACGATTTGAACAGTCACTTCGAGAAGTGCCAGCAGCTCCTGAACTCCATATCCGGATCCATTAGCACCAAGGTTATGGTAATTAGAAATTCCTCTCTTTTCTCTCCATAAAACACTAAATTGCAATGTTTAAACCCAGTTCTTCATTATTATTATTATTATTATTTTTTTTTTTTGTGTGATGACTTGCTCTGGTTTTTAGTCATTCTACTCTTAAGCAGTTTGTCCAAAAAATTAGTCTGAGAATTTCATGTTCTACTTTGAGAATTGTGGATGGTTGGGTTGTAGACAGTTGAAGGACAGAAAAGGAAGCTGGAGGAGAGTGAGCAAATGTTAAACCAGAGAAGGTATATATATATATATATTATTTAGTGATTTTTTGTGTTAACATAGTGAGTTTCAAATTTCCCATAAAATGTTCCTACTTGGTTAACTCTTGATGTTTGTTGCATTTCACTTTTAGGGATCTGATGAACAAGTACAGAAACTCCATTGACGAGCTAGTGAAGTCGGAGCCGTGAATTCATGTTGCCTTTCTCTCATTGGTATGCTTTTTTTTTTGTCCCTACTGTGCTAAACTTCATGGTTTTAATTTTATTTTGATACGTATAAGCGGATTTCGAATTGTTACACAACTTCTCTAGAGGCGTAACGAGTGATTGTAAATAATGTAAAATGCTTTTTAGTTCTTTCTCAAATTTTTTCTTCGTTTTTTTTTTAAACAATTTTCGAGTTTAAAACATAATTGGCCTGCTTATTGCAGGCCTAGTGGTGGGGCTCGAATATCTTCCGTTGTAGCAAGGGGAAACCTCCTCCTATTACTGCTCTAGAGTCGAGACCTCTTTCAAGGATTTTGTCACTGAAAAAAGGGAAAAAAAAAAAAAAAAAGGAAGGAAAGCAAAAGGAAAAAAGAAAAGGAGGTTTCTTCACCATACAGACGGGCTCTAATTTGCAGATTTATTTTTTAAGAATTTTCTAATTTCTTATATTAAGGACATTGTTCTCATATGTGGTGATCTCTATTGTCTTGTGCTATATATATATATATATCTGCAATAAAATGAGGATGGAACAAGGAGTTTTGTACCATAGAATACTGTTGCTGGAATAAAAAGCAGCCTCCGAACAGAATTATGATGACTGGTTTTCATCTTTAAATATATATATATATTTTAAATCTAAAACCCAAAACAAACTGAAAATTAACTACGTTACTTTATAAATTCATAATGTTCATAAAAAAAAAAAAGATATAGGAAGAAAGATAAAATTGAAGAAAATACATAACTTTAACTCTGTGGTTGTAAGTATTATTGAGTGGTAATTTCACCTCTAAGGTTAAAATTGATAAGGAAGAAAATATACTTCTAATTTTAGTATAGAGCTCAAATCTCCGTCTTAATTTCCACCAAAAAAAAAAAAGGCTATAGTTCAAATTTTAGTGTGTTTTGTGGGACGGAAACAAGTTTAAAAAGATATATACATGTTTGTTTTTTTTTTTTAATAAAAATTTAGGAACAAACAAAATTTTGAATCAAACCAAACAAAACTTAAAATTTTAAGATTTGTTTGTTTTGTTCAAGTATAACTTAAATTTTTGTTTGTAGTGTTTTATCTTATAAAAATTTAAATTTTAAATTAAATTTTTCTGTTGAAACTTACTTATACTTGTGTTAAAACATATAGGGTATATAACACTATTGCCCGTCCAAACTTTTCACCCTATGGTTACTTGTCCTCAACTTTTTAATTTTGATAGTTTATCTGCTAATCTTTTAAAATTATTATAATGTACCTTTTTTTAATGTTAAATTTAATTGAAGATGGGGATTTGAAACAATATATAATAATACGAAAATTGGACTTCGGCGTTAGAAATATTTTCCAAAATTTTGTCATCATTGTACATTTGGAATGATTTTCAATTTGAAATATAGGAAAATTGGACTTCGTGTGAGAAATATTTCCAAATTTTTGACATCATTGTACTATTGGAATGATTTTCAATTTGGGTAATTTTCCTATTTTATCTCTAAATTATGAGTATTTTATCACTTTGGTCCTTGAACTTTTGTTTTTCGACAGTTTTTGTCCCTAACAATAAAATTGACGACGATTTACGAAATTTAACATAGATAATCATATTGCTATCACATAATAACTAAAAGTTTTAAAAGAATAATCATATTAAGTGTAAAATGTCTTAGCTTGTAAGGCTTGTAAGGCTTTTAAATAACAATAAAAATGAGATTGTATACTTAGTTACTCATTATAATTATCTTTATAAGATTTCATGTTAACATAGAATTAAAATATGAATATACACAATAAATTAGAAAAAAATATTTCATCAATTTCAATACTAGGGACCAAAGATGTCAAAAATAAAAAATTAAAGAGCAAATTTACAAAAATTGAAATTGATAACAGAATAGGTATAATTAAAAGAATTGAACGAATAAATTTCTTGCATGTGTTATATTTTTTATTTGTCATGTACGAGATTTCTTTCCTTTATTCTTCCCTTTTTAGTCATTAAAATGAAATCATATTCCATATTTTCTATTTTTAAGCGATACCCTTACCTAAATAAAAACTCAAATTCAAAAGAAACTTGCTATTTAAAAATCAAAAGATCATTTCAAAGTCATCACATTCATAACCCCCCCAATATTAGATCTCTTCTCAACGGAATCCGTTATCAATATCTCTCTCTCTCCTCCCCTCTCCCTCTCATTTATCTTTTTTTCCCGTTTTAGCTCTCCCCCTCTAGTCGCTCTCCATGCAAAAATAAAGGAAAAAGAGAGGAAATAAACCCAAAAAAATAATAATTATCCCTATCCCTCCAACTAAAACGCAGAAAATCAAGCATCATCAATATTTTCGAAAAAACCCTGCATCAGCATACCCGCCGGGAACGCAGCCGATATCTCTCGAGCCATGAGCCTTCCAACAATAACCAATACGACAACGACAACATCGTCATCATTAACAACGACAACAACAGCAACAACACCAACAACAACAAAAGGCAACGGCAGTTCCCAGGCTTGCGCGGCGTGTAAGTACCAGCGCAGGAAGTGCGCTCCCGACTGCATTCTGGCCCCGTATTTCCCTCACGACAGCCAGCGGCAGTTCCTCAACGCCCACAAGCTCTTCGGCGTCAGCAACATCACCAAGATTATTAAGAACCTGGACCCGCGAGCCAAGGATGAGGCCATGCGCTCCATCATCATCCAGTCCGATGCCCGCGCCAACGACCCCGTCGGCGGCTGCTACCGCATCATCCGCGACCTCCAACTCCAGATTCAGTACGCGCAGGCCGAGCTCAGCCTCGTACAGCAGCACCTCGCCATCTGCCGAGCGCAGCACGCTGCGAGCTCCGATATCGTCAATGGGGTCGATCATTTGAGCATGTATGGAAACATGCAGGACGGCCTGCAGGGCCAGTTTCTTCAGCCAGTTCAAGGACAAGAGCAGTACTTTTTGCAGAATGATAATCATGATAATCATCATCAACAACAACATCTTCATAATAATTCGCATGATGATGTTAGTTCGTGGGTTGTTCAGGATTCGGCCGCGTCGTCGTCCGTCTGTACAGAGTACTTTAAACAAGACGTGGATGTCAAGCCTTTTCTTGCGGATGACAGAAATGAGCCTACCTTTGAGATTCATCTTCAACGGTTTGTCATTTGATCATCTATCTTCTTCTTCTTCTTCTTCTTCTTCTTCTTCCATTTTTTTTTTTTTTTTTTTGAGAGAGATAATGAAGCTTCGTAAATTTTGTTTTAGATTTCTGTTTTAATTGAGGTTTCTTGAACGATTAACGCAGTGGGACTGAAGCCGTATTAAGGCCGGTAGACGACTCGAATGCGATTCTCTTAAAAGAAGAGGACCGGTACTCAATGCAACAGCAAGATGATTCAAAGGATGCAGATATTTTGTTTAGGCATACAGATTGTAGCAGTTGAAAGTGGAATAGAAGATCGGAAAGACTCCTAGATCTCAATGAGTTTTCTTCTAATTTCTTCTTCCTTTACTAGTATTAGAATTAGATAAGATTAATGTAACTGATGGATATCCAATATAGCCTAACTAATTAATTTCATAGCTTTATTTGATTTTTTTTTTCCCCTTAGTTTCGCAATTTTTGTAATTAATTTATACCGCACCGCTGTGAAAAGAAAAATTGAAACTGGCCTTGTTCTTGCAGTAATCTAATACTAAAAATGCTTCCTTGAAACTCATGTCCATAAACCACAACGGGGATGGTCTTGAATTACTAGACCACACATGAAAGATAGAAAATTTCATAATCATTAGAAGCATGCAAAATCGGAAATGAAATTTGTGATTGATCCTGTTGTAAATTATTCTTGTGGGGGTGATTTCCATATACATTACATCAGAGACATCGAAAAAATGGTACAAATCAAAAATCATATGTAATCTTCGGAAAGAATCTGGTAATCAAGAAATTTGGAATGTTCCAAGTGATAAGAACGACCTTATAGTTATTAGAATACTCTTAGCCTTTCAATGAACCTCAACAACCACATTCGTTTCTTCATCATCAACGTTCTGTCGCCATAAGCTACATTGATAGCCTTCATTCTCCATTTGAAGCGCCAACTCACAAAGCATTGCATAAACAGACTCCAAACCTGCTTGTGTAGCCTTCCCAGCTGAGAACACATACACCTTCTTATTCACTTCAATCCAACTCTGCCCCGGTGTTTTCTTTAAACCCTTCGTCTTTGCTGAGATTCTCACCCTGGCGGATTCCTCCCACCTACCACTTGCAGCATAAATATTTGATAGCAGCATGTAGCTTCCAGTTGCTTCCGTATTCAGATTACAAATGTGGGCCGCAGTTTCCTCTATGACAAATGTATTTCTATACATCCTACAAGCATTCAAGAGCGCACTCCAAACGAAAGCATTGGGTTGCATTGGCATGTTTTTTACGATGTTGCTTGCTTCTTGCAGCAGGCCGGCACGACCCAGAAGGTCCACCATGCATGCATAGTGTTCCATCTGCGGTTCAATTCCATAGACTTTACTCATCTGATTGAAAAGAGAACGACCCTCATTGATGAGCCCCGCATGACTACAAGCAGAAAGAATGGCAACAAAGGAGACATTATCTGGCTTGTATCCGGATCCAATCATCTGATGAAAAATTCTCAGAGCAAGCTCACCAAGCCCGTGCATTCCATATCCAGTAATCATGGAATTCCATGAAATCAAGTCCTTTCCATCTAAGTTCTCAAACATAAAATGACCTTCCTTGAAACTTCCACATTTTGTGTACATGTTAATCAAGGCATTTCCTACCAAAATGTTGCTATCCATCATAGATCTAGTGACATAACCATGAATCTCTCTACCGAGATTTAGTGCGGCTAACTCAGCACAGGCCGATAAAACGCTACAAATAGTGACACTATTGGCCATTACTCCTGATAGCTGCATCCTCCGAAAGAGCTCCAAAGACTCTTCCCCACGCCCCTTGGATACAAAACCACCAATTACAGCACTCCAACTTATGATATTAGGCCTCACCATTGTATAGCCATTGGATTTCTCCAACTGGGAAAATATTTCGAAGGCCTCATCACATAAACCAGATTCAGCGTAAGATGTTATCAAAACATTCCAACTAACTAGACTCTTGGTTTTCATCTCCATAAACGACTTTTGAGCATGTTCCACAATACCGCATTTCCCATACATACATATCAGGGCATTTTTCGTGAACAAGTAATCTTTGAAACCACCCTTTATGACATACCCATGGATCATCTCACCCTTGTCAGCCGCAGCCAAATCAGCACATACAGACAGCACCACAGCCAGTGCTTCAGCAGTAGGCCCAACTCCTCTCAACCTCATCAGACCAAACAACTCCAGAGCTTCTTCATGTTGCCCACATCGAGCATGACTTGACAACAAGGACGTCCATGTGACAGAGTTAGGCTCATAACCTTCCAACTCCATCCGTTCAAAAATCATACTAGCAGCATCACAGTCATAGTTAAAGGAGTAACCTGAAACCATGGTGTTCCAAGAAACATAGCTTCTAACAGGCATTCTATTGAACAACTGACACGCATCATCCATTCGCCCGAGCTTCCCATACATTCCCAGCAACTCGTTTACCACATGAAGATGATTCTGAAAACCCATCTGCATAACAAGACCGTGAATTCTCTTGCACAAAACAAGACTACCGATAAACGTGCAGGCCCTAACAACCAAAGGGAAAGTAAAACCATCAGGCCAAATTCCAAGCTTTTGCATTTTATCAAACACTTGGAGTGCTTCGTTGTAAAACCCATGACTGACGTTAGCCCTCACGACAGAGTTCCAGAATAGCAGGTTTGAGCAATTCTCAACTGGGAATTTATCAAAAACTTTCTGGGCATCACTAAAAAGCCCCAGACGGGAATAAGCCGACAAGAGCTGAGCGGCCAAGAAAGCGGACCGATGAGCGCCGGCGACAGTAACTTGGGAATGAACTTGTTTCCAGTGTTGGGTTTCAGTGCATTGTCTAAGAAAGGAATCGAAGAAATCGAGAATTTCATTGTGGGTGCTGTGAGAAGGATGTAGTTGAAGATCATAGTTGTGAAATTTGTGGGCAAAAGGGAATGAACGAGTGAGACTTGACAGATGGAACTGACAAAAACGACAAGAGGTTGATGTGAAACGTTGAGCAAAAACATTTAGCATGAAGGTGATTAATCTAGACGAAAGTCTAGCTGTTGTTCCTTGTCACCCACGAAACTCTGTAGCATATGAAAGCCGTCAATAACGTTTAATTTCACAACGTCCAATTTTTTCAGGTTTTATAACAGTACTCTTAGAGAAAGGGTGTCCCTTCGACATGGAATTTTTTTTCTCCCTCAATTGTGACGTTAAATTCTTGACTAACAAGGAAAAAAACAAAATCATGTGGACAATAGTATAAATACTGGTATCGCGCAGAGGGGCTTTACAGTTGAGTTTTTCATACAACGAGTTCTTTTCTATATACAATGAATTCTTAACAATAACAAAAGTCACCATATCCCATCTTCGAGTTAAAGCAGCAATAGATTTTTAATTTTAGATTATGTACAGTATCTTAATATGGTAAGACTACTGCTAGGCCATTATCAATAATGCAGATCACTGATGATTCGGAGTATGAGATTAAATATGGTACTTAAAGACAGCTAAGGTAGCATCCGCAAAATCTCTAAATTGGTTAAATGGGTTGCAGTGGACGACGGTTGTGAAGCATCGGTGGAATGAATGGTATGTTTGTTTGACATACCTATTTTTAAAATATAAAAAAAATTTTACTTTAAAAATAGAACTTTCTAAATTTCTATATCTGAATATTCAAAATTTTTCATTTTTGAAAAATGCAAAAAAAATTCTCTCTAAAAAAAGAAAATTTTTTATCCATCCAAACAAATTTTCACTTTTAGGAAAAAAAAAAATCCAAACAAATTTTTATTTTTCAAATCTAAAAATTTTTTATTTTTAAAAAATGAACCTCCTATCTAAACATACAAAAAGTCATGCATTGGCTATAAAATAATACAGTTACCAAAAAAGAAATTTATAAAAACCTTGGTCCTACGAAAAAATTATAAAAACGAACAAACAGAAAAATGATACCAAAAAAGAAATTTATTCATATGTTGAGCACTTGAGGGTTCCAACAGCCACTTCGGATGCATGGAATAGAACACATCCGAAAAAAGTGACTTGTCAGTATGAAGGCACAGCCGAAGCTTTCAAGTTTCAATGGATCTCGTATGTTGGTAAGAGGCTGAAATCGAAAACTATCAAGAATTCTGTATACATTATGGATCTTCCATGGCCTGTGGAACTTAATAACTCGGCTAACAAACTAGGATACCCCGCAATTGCACAACACCTGTGGTATGATCAAAAGGTATGTTTAAGGTGACACTTTTCTGTTTTCAGTCCCTCTTTAGTAGTCCAAAGCATCCATATCTGGCATGCGACTGGGAGGTTTCTTCTCGTTTGGACTTTCCAGTACAGTTGCCTCTGTCGTTGTCAATAGCAATGAGATGCTGTAAAATGTACGAAAACAGACACTGGTTAGAAACACCAAGATACACCACTAAACACAGTTTTGGTAAGAGAACAGACGGAATTTTACCTGGCAGCATCTACCAAGGCAGTTTTCACAACTTTCAGAGGATCTATGATTCCAGCTTTAATCATGTCAACATATTCACCTATTAATCAAAATTGCCATCCTTGTCAAAATTGGCTTAAAACATCCGTGACTCGGAAAAAAGTGAAAACCTAAAATGGGTTGAGTTTGGTTTCTTGATAACTGAGAACAAACCTTTAGCAGCATCATAACCCAGATTATGATCATCCTGCTCCAACAATTTGCCGATTACCAAAGTACCATCATAACCCGCATTTTTGGCTATTGTGAACGTGGGTGCCTACAGTAAGCAAACAATATCCACTATAAGGAAAGATTGAGAATCAGAAAAAAGCAACACAAACTCCGTAGATTCCCTCTAACAAAACCTTTATAGCATTCTGGATTATTTGTACGCCTATTTTCTGATCTTCATTTTCAGTCTGAAGATTCTCTAAAGATTTCGATGCATACAAGAGAGCAACACCACCACCTAATAGAAACAATAAGTTATAAACAGTACTTGGAGGGATACCCCAAAAAAAAAAATCACCTGAAACTCAGATGCTAACCTGGGACAATACCCTCTTCCACAGCTGCCCTTGTGGCATTTAGAGCATCAGTTACCCTATCTTTCCTTTCCCCAACCTCTGCCTCACTAGCCCCTCCAACCTGTGTGAAAATGCACAGTTCAAATCAGAGCTTAAGAAGTAGAAACCATGTGACAGCAATTTTAAAAATTGGACATACCTTAAAAACTGCTACACCACCAGATAGCTTTGCTAGCCGCTCCTGTGCTTTCTCCTTGTCAAACAAGGCAGTACTCTTGTCCATTGCTGTCCTTAGCTGGATTACCATAATAGATAACTTAATAAAGATTTTAAAAAAAAAATTTCCATGATCAACCACGCACATACCTCCTCACATCTTTCTTCTATCAGCTTTTTGTCCCCACCTCCATGTAGAATGATTGTGTCATCGAGGGAGACAGTCACCTGTTGTAATCTTAGGTCAACATCTTTTAAAGGAATACAACTAGAACTTTCACTGAAATACAAACCTTTTTAGCAGTACCAAGCATCTCAGGTTGGACTTTCTCAAGAGTTAAACCGCGATCTTCCCTGATAACCTATATATTAAATATTTAAGTTCGCCAGAACAAGTGCATATGGCATTTAACTAAATAATTAGAAAATATGATAAATAAATAATTTGAAAACCACATTACCTCTGCTCCAGTGCAAATGGCAAGATCATCTAAATTTGATCTCCTGTTGTCCCCAAAGCCAGGAGCTTTGATGGCACAAACCTAAAAATATGACAACTCCAATTCCTCTTGTTAATCTATCAAAATGCCACCAAATTTGCATGTAAAACGAAAGCCTTAATTAAATATGACTGCACATGTGCATATTGACATGCATGATACACATGCATACATGTTTCATATATACTTTGTAATATATTCAAGTAAATGGGCATTTCTAAATAAATATCTACGTAATATAGCTAATATATTTGTATCACCTAAAATGATAAGCATCTACATCTGGTGCCATCCAATCTTCTGCTAAATTAAAAGCATAGACAAGTCATCACCTTAAGACCAGCGCGATGCTTGTTGAGTATAAGCATCGATAGTGCATCACCCTCAACATCTTCAGCCACAATAAGAAGTGGTCTATTTTTCTGTATCGAATAAAAATGATGAGAGAAGCTAGGATTAAGTTGAAGCAGCAAATCACATAAGAAGATTACCTAAAGTAGGGTGGGAAAGGCACATTACCTTTACTGCCGGCTCAAGAATTCTTAGAAGCGAATTCATGTTTGAAATCTTTTTGTCGTAAATGAGGATTAACGGGTTATCAAGTTCCTGTTATTATGTTATAGCCCAAAATAATAAATAAATAACGAAGAAGAGAAAAGAAAAGTTTCCATCAGTATAGCAATAACTTAATATAGGAAGTCAAAGCTTGTTAGCATATGGATAGGAACTACAAGAAGTTTATTAGATAAAGTAATGGAAAAAAAATCATCAGGCAAAATTAATGAGAAACATTATATAAGAGTTTGTACTCTAAAGGAAGAAAAGTACAACATAATTTAGTAAGTGAGAAGGAAAACATTCAAAATGACCACATGACGTATGATCAACTATTCAAGATCACGATTAAAGACCTAAGAACTTGCAAAGATAAATAAGCCAAGACAATATCACCTAATAACGCTTGAGTTATAAGATTATATATAGGGAATATGATTAACTTCAGATAACATGACGAGAAAGTTCTTGAAACTGCCCTCGTCATATATTTATCAGTAACTTACACACATTAAGTAGAAATTATAGCAAAAATAAATAAATATGTGTGTGTGTGTGTGTATAAACACGATATGCATATACTTAAACTTTAAAAAAATATAGATTTACTTACACATTTTTGAGTCCTCTGATCAGTAATAAAGTAGGGAGATATATAACCTCTGGCTAGCTTCATTCCTTCCACCACTTCTAGTTCATTGTCTAAGGTATTACCATCCTGGAAATATCCACGTTATATAAGCTATTTTCGAAAACTTGTGAATTAACGAAATACATAACTCAGTGATGAAAATGAGAGAGATGCTCACAGCCACAGTAATGACTCCTTCCTTTCCAACTTTCTCCATTGCCCTTGCTATCAGTTCCCCGATCTCATGTTCACCATTTGCAGAAATGGTGGCAACCTATATATTCATTGAGCACCGGGCTTGTATTTTCCGTTACAAATTAATACACATGTGGATATATGTAAGTACATACATACAGGCATATATATATATATTGCGTGTGTGTCTCTGTCCATTTGCTAACTAGTACCGACCATTATGTTCCTTTTTTTCATATCAATAAAGGTAAATTTCACCAATAGATGAACTTAAAAACTCAAAACCTAACGTATCTACTAGAAGCTCCATTTACCTGGGTGATTTCCTCAGGCGTGCTTATCATCAATGCTCTGCTCTTCAGATCTGTAATGATAGCATCAATTGCCATCTTGATACCGCTACGCAAATCCATCACATTTGCCCCAGCAGCTATTGACTTGCAACCTTCTGTGAGTATTGCCTGGGTCAAAAGAGTAGCACAAGTGGTACCTGCAATGAAATACGAACATCTCTTATAAATACCTAAACCATTTATCGAAAAGCAAGAAGGATGATAACTTTGTACTTCAAAATGTCACAATTACAATACATCTCGGCTTTCCAGCAAATACCCAATTTTAACATTTTCACTCTAATTTCATTTTATCAAATAACACCTAAGTTAACTCGAAAGGCCTTGACATCAATTCACAAGAATAGGTCCACGAGACAAAGTTGAAAAAAGGGTAACTAGTAATTACCATCTCCTGCAACAGTATTTGTAGCTTTGGCAACCTGTTTTACAAGATCAGCACCTACATTCTTAGACTTGTCGTTGAATTTGATGCTTTTGGCAACAGTAACACCATCCTTTGTGATCTTGGGCGTCCCACGATTCGACTCGATAATCACATGACGGCCCTGTAATCGAATTTAATCAATCAAGCATAACAAAGAAAACCAAAAATAAACTCAAAACCAACTTTCTTATCGTTAAATAAGAAAAGTGAACCCAAATCACATGATCACCAGATACAATAAAACACACAAACACAAAGCACATAATTATAAGAATACCTTTGGCCCCATTGTGACTTTCACAGCTTCGGCGACCTCCGAAACACCTTGAAGCATAGCTGCGCGAGCCCCGACCCCGAAATTGATATCTTTGGCCACATAATTCCTGTTGATCACGACCCTGCTATTTATCTTCACAATTCAAAATCAACCGCCATTGCCAACAAGAAACAGCAACAAATTAGCTCATACCCACCAAAAATCAGATTAAATTCCCATGTCCAAAGTACTTTTGAACTCTTTTTTACTGGTTCAAATCTACAATCTCACACATTTGAGAACCGTAACTTTCTAGAGAGAGAGAGAGAGAAGAGAACAGAAAAACAAAGATGGGAAATGGAATGTTGAGAGTTCTTCTTACAAGTTTCTTAGAAGATGAGGAAGCAACAGAGGAAGCTAATTTCGAAGCTAGTCGATGCATGGCTCGGAACTCGGAACCCAGAAGCGAGCTTCGAACCCCAAGTCTTGGACGTGTCGGGAGTCGCAGAGGGAAAAGAGAGAGAGGCAGAGAGAAAATTGATAATCTGGGTTTAGAAGTAGGACTTTAGTAGGGTTTAAGGATCAGAGACGAGTCTATTGGACTTCTATAATTGGGCTTCGGATATATTTACAGGTTTATGGGCCGTGGTGATTCAGAAGATTCCATTTACACTTCGAAAATTTGTGGGTCCCATTCTTCTTCTTTTTTTTTTTAGAGAACTTTAGAAAGAAAAATGTCATGTAATCATGTATCGGATTGATTTTTACCCAAAAAAAAAAAAGAACTCTTATAAAAATTGATTGGTAAATGTCTCATAACCAATAAAAAATATTCATTTACCAGTATGTTAGTAAATCTTTTGTTTATCAAATGTAAATATTTGATTTATCAAAATTATATGATAGTAAATGAACTTACATCTTTCTCTCTCTTCCTTAATCACCCTCTCTCTCTCACAATCCATGTTCATCATTGGCCATTCCTTGTTGGACTACCACCATCATCACCGGCCAACCTCCGCCAACCAATCTCCTCTCTTCCTATCACAATCTCCTTTTTATCGTTATTTCTTTCCAGTAATCTCTATGACCCTTTGTCACAATCGATCTCCATCATCATCGTCGTTATCATCACCAAATTCCTTCGACAGTGATAGAGATTATTGTAATTATGAGTTCTTCGCTGAGTTTTCTATCTAGCCACATGGAGGAGATCTGCTATGATCTTTAGATCTCCTCTCAGAAGCTCGATTCATAAAGCAACGGCATGGTAGGCATGAGCAACATCCTTGATAGTGTAGAAGGTGCCTAGCCAAACGCAAGTCCTCTTTTCAAGGATTTTTGATCTCGTTAGCGAATCAACCTCACAAATGGCAAGGTGGTGGCTCGTAGCTCATTATCATCTTTACCACCACCACCACATAAATCAAGACTGTTCATCATCATCAGTGGAGGTGGAAAGGTTCAAATCAAATGGCAAGACTTTGCAAAATGACGACATAAGGACACCATCATTGCCATCATCGACCACTAATGACGACAATGAGTCGCAGTTGCCATGACAGTCATCTGGCCGGTGCTGAGGCCTCAGAATTTGCTCTTAGACTTAGGCACTCCATGTTCATTTAGGGAGGGGGGAGGAGAGAGAAAGAGAGTAACAAAAAATTTTAATTTATCAAATGTAAATCAAATATGATATTTTTTGTAAAATTTTTTAACTTATGACAAAAATCAATCCACACTTATAATTTATGGTATGCATCCTAATTATCCCTTTCTTTGTTTGATAAATTGGTTGTCGGATCTCTAATCTTTTTACAAAATTGTGATTGGTCCCAATTTTTTATTAGTTTAAAGGTTCCTAAACTTTATGAAATGATACAAAACGGTCCCTTTTTTTTTTTTTTTTGTTAACAAACGTTGCAAATTTAACCAAAAAAAATATTGTGTTAAGCTCGTATGATTTACTATTTAAAAATAATTATGAAAAAAGTTATATGATTCAAATTATATATATAATACAGGTAATTTACTTCGTTTAATTTTTAACCAGATTGCACTTTTTAAAAAGTTTAAGATCTTTGAATCACCAAAAAAAAATTGGAGACCAAACTATAATTTTGTAAAAATAAAACCCTTTTGGTCATGTTTGAGTAAAAAGGCTTACATGACACCGTCCTTTTTTTTTTTTTAATAATTTTTCCACCCCACTCTTAAACTACCTGCTACAAAAATTTTAAATTTTAATTATTACTTGTTATGTCACTTTTTTTATTTCAAATAAACCCCTATAATTAAATTACAATATTTTTCCTTTTTTTCACCCGCCAAACCAAATTCGGCAAACCAATGTCAGTTTCTTTTTTTTCCTAGATTTTCTCACCCAAGTAAACCAAGTATCATATGTTTTAATGCTTTTTTTTTTTTTTTGCTTTTTCTTTAAAGTTGCTATTAAGTCTAATTATAAAAGAACCATCTCTCTTATTATGGAAAAAAAAAAAAAAAACAGTATGCTATTAAATATTATCAACAATGGCTATGCAAGATCAAAACATATCAAACAAATTCAAAAATTAAAAAAATGTTAATGAAAAATTATTAAATGAACTCATAAAAAAAGAAAAGGAAAAGGAATGCACTCCAATATATATATATAAACAATAACAAAAACAATTTATGTATATAATACGATTAGAAATTGTTAAGAGAAAAAACACTTTACTCTTTCGCAATCACTATTCATGTCTATCTTGTATTCTTATGAACAATTGGACACATAGGGTTTTTCTTTTTCTTTTTTTAATAAAAACTTGGATAACTAGCATATTTATTTTAAGGTGGGCATAATAAATAGTTTTTTAAACATCCTTACAAGTAACTTTACTAATTAGCAATATAATAGAAAAACAATTTTATCAAAAGGTTGGCGTCAAAAGCGGAAAAAAAAAAAAAAAGAAGGCTGTCAGTAAACGGCCTTTAAATAAACAAAACATTAAGGTGATGTTTGGTAGAAAAAAAAATACATTTTAATTTTATTCAAACGCAATGTAATTTTATATTAAACGTAAATTTTACATTCAAATATAATTCTTTTCAACAGTGTTACGAAAATAATTACTATTTAAAAGTTTTTTAAAACAATCACATCAACTTTTCAACTCCACTATTTATCTCCACTTTTACCAATCAAATCAACTTTTCAACTCTAAAATATTTTTCATCCAAACACACATTTCATTCAAATATAAAATAAATACTTTTCAATCAAATACAACATTAAAAAAATAAATTTTATTCAAATACAATCAAAATATAATGCGTTTACCAAACGGCCTTTAAGACGAAGTTTGTTCTTATTTGTTATTTTATAATCGTATATAAAATAAAAAATGAGAATTTTGTTTGACCTGCACAAAACAGAAAATAAGAAAAGGAAATCAATTGCGCCTTCTTGATATTAATTCCTTCGTAAAGGAAATGGGTCTCGAATTTGTTTAAGCTCCCTCTATAAGTTTATTGGTTGAGCCTATGATTGTTTAATTGTGTAAAAAGACATTTTAACAATTATATTAATAAGATTATTATTTTTAAGTTTAATATATTAAATAAAGAATTTATATTTTCTTATACACATAATCTAATTGATGAATAAACACTAACAAGAGAACTATATTATTTTTATTTTTTATTTTTTTACTTTCATTTCCAATATTATTTCCTTTTTAATTATTTTATTATTATCATTATTATTTGTTTTACGGTTTGGATAAGTACATCTAAATGCTCGCGGCAGAAAGTTGAAGGCATCGCAATCACTATGTAATTATTACTAAATACTACCGCAGGTCGCCAAAATTAAATGCCCGTTTAAAATGTCAACTTCGATCAGCAAATAAAATTTTTCTTCTCAGGTAATTAAAACTTTATGCTAAAGAGATTAGAATAGGAAACTTCATAATTTATTATAAGAGTACGCTATAGCTATACAGCTCCAATAGTATATAATTAATACATATGTGATACGATATAAAATATTTCTCTATATATCTCTATAACTCCATTGGCCAAAATAAATGTTTGCAAATATGTTCTAAGTTCTAACTAAAATGTCACACTACTTTAATATATGATGTAGAGTTAAAATGCTTATACTCTTACATTCAATTTACAAAAAAAAAAAAACAAATTAACCAATATTTAGAATATTAAGGGTAATTTTTTTTCCATTTATATTATACAAAGCTTGACTAAGGTCCTTTTATAACAAAAAAGGGCAATGTCACGTTCGTTGCAAAATTTGTCCACATGCAATAATCATGCAATGCACTACTCTTTGTTTTTTTGTTTTTTTTTTTTTTTTTGCCTTTTTGCACTATGATTAACTCAAGCTTTGACCTTTTGTTCTTTGAAAGAAAGCTTTGACCATTTTTGATGCCCAGTTATCATGTTTTGCTCATATGCTCTCTCACCTGCTGTAAGTTTCTGATTGGCATAGGAGAAAATTAGTCGCCTTCCGTGTCTTCCATTTAAAAAAAAAAAAAAGAAAAGAAAAAAGTTCACCGGAAAGAATATTTTTCACAATAATATTCTTTTAGGGCCATACTTCAAACACCCACGATAAATGAAGCTCACCACAAAACCCCCCACCGACAATATTGGAAAAAATCATTCACAACTTCGAGCATCCACAAATACTATTTCATTAAACCACGTTAAATAGAATTTGAAAAAAGAAATAGAAAAGAATTATGAGTTGAAAAAAAGAAAAGAAAAGAATTATAAGAGAATGCATTTTTGTAAGTCCCACGTATGTGACAGCCACTAAAAAGACTATTCCAAAGCTTTTTTAATGTGTCAATCACATAAATGAAGGACCCACCTTAGCATTATTGCCATTAGAGAACCATTCAATTTAATTACACCATTATCGCGTTACGACACCTTCTACAATTTTGTGGAACCATTTTTCTTGGGATTACTTTCTCTATATAAATAAGAATTTTTTTCGGGAAAACTAATCAGTGAAAGAAAAAAAACTACTTAAAAAGCTACCAATTACTCCCAAATTTATTAATATTAATATTATTTTTGCTAAAGACCTTAAGATTTATTTTCTTATTCATTCGAGTTCTATCATCCTGTAAATATCCAAAATTATCTATATCCGTGAAATTTTCTTTTGAAAGACAGAAATATCGCAAAATATTCTATAAAATCAACTTGAAAAAGAAAGAGTGGATAAATTTGTTAAGTTCATGTGAAGAATAATAATAAACAGTCGTTTGTCTTGCGTATACAAAGCTTATAAATTTGCCGATAATTCTCTGAAGATGAACGTGCAAATGATCATCATTAACGCTGAAAAAGTTAAAAGGGGTGAGGCCAAAGGCAAATAAACACAAATAATTAAAAAAAAATATGAACAAACAAAATCACAAAAATTCTTTTAAAGTATACATAACAAATAAAGCAGTTCCTCTATTCTAATACAGTCAAATCAATCAATCACCAATATTTCTCTTCATTAATTTACAGAATAAAAAAAAAAGCAAACACATCAAAGGTCATAAAACAAAAAGTATGTAATATAGCAGAAAAACTAGAAAGAGGGGGAAAAAGAGGAAAAAAGAAAAATGAAAACATGAACTTGCAGATGAAAATGAAAATCACACCTTAATTTGGCCTTTTGTTTTCCTTTTTTTTTAATGATGATGAAATTCTGCTCTCATGATGATTGAAGATCAGAAGGTCCATTTCCAGATCTTGATCCTGACATCGACCTTACACTTGGCCTTGGAAGTAGACGCCGTTGCCGTCGTTCTCCTCGTCGGAAGAGTGACTCTGATTCCGTCGCAAGTGACTCTAACCCCAATCCTCGGCGACTTCAATCCTCCGACCTTGGCCTTGACCTTCGTGTTGAGCTTCACCTTCAACGGCAAGCCGTTTTTACTCCTCATGCTGGCCCTCAGATCGGCCGCCGTTGTGCTGTCGAGCTCCTTCCGGTTGCTGCTGATCTGCGCCTTCAGCAAGGTCGTGTTCCTCTTCCCGTGGACGAACGCCGGAATCACACCTGCGCCGATGTCGACGTCGCCGGAGAGGATGGAGATCGCGATCGGATTGTAGGAGTAGACGAGCTTCTTGTTAGGGTTCCGGGCAGTGACGGCGAGGTCGAATCGGGAGTTGAGCTGCGAAGAGGAGGTGAGGTTGAGGTAGGAGAGCTTGAGGGAGGTGACAGAGAAGGACGGGCGCTGAGGGCGGTAGACGACGTAGAAGACGACGCCGGCGAGGCCGACGAGGAGGAGGAGGACGAGGAAGGCAACGGTCAGCCAGAGGCAGCAGGAGCAGCACCGGCTGCGGCGGCGGTACCGGGGCTGGGGGCGGTACGCCGGCCGGGCGTTGCTGTAGAGCTGAGCTTTCGTCGCCGGAAAGGATGGATTCCCGGTGCCGTTGCCGGCCGGCTTGGCGGAGGGGTAGACTCTGTCTGTCATCGGCGGTGGTGTTTGGATGGAAGGAAAATCGTTTGTAATTGGGAATGAAATAGAGAGAGAGAAAGACCAGAGAAAACTGAAAAGCGACTTGCAGGTAGTTATAGAAAAGAAAATTGAAAAGAAAATAATATTGAGAGGGAAAATAGAGGGAAGAAAGTCGTTGTTTGGGACCCAAAAAGAGAGAGAGAGAGAGAGAGAGAGAGAGAGAGAGAGAGAGAGAGAGAGAGAGAGAGAGAGAGAACGTGGAAGACGTGTTAGCATTGAGAGGGAGGAAGCAATATAGCCGAGGAAGTTGGGATGGCAATATTCGATGAGAGAGAGACAGCAACTTCAGAACGAAACACGGCCTCAGTTCATGCCCAACTTCTATTTCTAGCGCGCGTGTTTTACAAATTGTTTCATATTTTTTTTTATTATTAAAGTCCTTGGGTTTTAGTTTTTAAGGCATTAAAATTTTTTTTTAATTTCATCAATTTTTATTATTTATATCTTTAAAATATTATCATAAATTTTAAATTTTAAAAATTTATAATTTTATGTATGTAAATCTAAATGAGGTAATATTTTTTAAATTATATAAAATTTTGAAAGAAAAAATAATATTCATATTAGTATTTTTTTTTTAATTTTAAAATTTTTTATTTTTTTACCTCAAACATTTTTTTTTTTCAAATACGTTTTCTAAAATAAATGTTTTCCAATCCAAAAATAATAATGTATCTAAATATTTCCAATAAACTCCCTCTAAAAAAAACTCAAGTTGTACTGGGGCAGCTTTTCGCTTTTCACACTAGTTCATGGATTTTCTATTTTTGGTCCAAAACCCATGTGTGTCAAAACCTGGCTTGCGCAATGTCTGCCTAGATGAAATGCGACTATGTATGTATATTTTTAGCGTAAAGTAATTAATTAGCTAAAAGTTGCCTGTAAGAAAACAATTTTGTTGTTGATGACGTCTTTGTAAACAATACAGAACACCTCGGATTAAAGAAGAAACAATGAGATGTTTGCTAATAATTCTTTCATGTTTAAGTCAAAAAACGGTTATGATTGACAAGCAGAGAAACATAGTGACCAATTTATAAGGTATTGTATCAACATGTGGTGATCATGTCTAACCTGGCGAGTTAAAAGTGGCCAAATCCCACGGTTATGGAGATGCAACATGATGGTTCAACTTAGCCCGCCGAACGGATTGAGGATTTCGTCATGGTAATCGCAAGATGGATGTTAGATGGGCATCTCCGTTGGGAGAAGGTAAACAAATTTATCTTGTAAGTATTCCTGGTGCATAGGCTTGTTAGGCTTCACTTTTATGTTTCCTTATTCATTTCGACTTCATTTCTTTCTAATAATATCGTTATACGTTGATTAAAAATGTGATTTTGATTAAAATATTATATTATGTCAATAAAAAGCTATTCTATTTTGCTTTTTTTTTTTTTAGTATGATATAATTTTATAAGAGACACAAAATGAAATACAAATAAGAATGTGTATAATTTGAATCTAAACGTATTAGGATCAAGATAGGGCGTTTGGCTGATTTCGTCACCCCAATAATTAATTAAAATTGGTTATATGTTTAATATGTAGTTTAATGAGTATGGTTTGTGATGCACAAGGTGGTGTTACTTGTATTATAGAATATAGAATACATATCTTTTCATTTTCAAAACTTGATAAAGTAAACCAAGATACAAATAAGAGTGAAAAATAGAGATGACATGCACCTTAGTCTATATATTGACAAGAAAAGTAACTTCCACTTAAAAAAAAAAAAAAAAAAAGGCCCACTTTGATTTTGCAAGCATAGTTAATATACGTAAGCACTATTCCCATATAAAATGGTACGCATGCATTATGTGAAATACGAGTAATTAATTAACTCTTTAAAATTACAAACCGTGCCCACTGCATTAAATTTATTACTAGTAATATTTTTCAACCTTAGGCCCACTGCATTAAATTTATTACTAATAATATTTTTTAACCTAAAAAAAATCTATTTCTATGAAGAAAAGTTTTTTTTGACATTTAAAAGTGAAATTTTTTTGATATTCAAATACAGAAATTTAAAATATTTATTTATTCATTTTTATAAATGAACATTTTGATCCAAAAGTAAACCTATAAAACAAATGAAAGCTTAATTAAGGTAGTTATATTTTATCAATTTTATATATGATCCTATCATTACACATGAAGTTTAAATTTCTCCCTTAACAAAATTAAGTTCTTAAAAGATTTATATAATAGCATATAGTTATAGAATCTATAGTTATAATTCCATATTTAATGCACGTAAGGTATAAGCCAATGTGGATAACATCTCTCATCAAATCGCTTAAACCATGAAGTTAATGAATATTTTTAGTCACCGCTTTATTAAAGTGAGCTGGCAATGAGCTAATACTACAACAAGTGAAGCACACGCGCCCAAATGAAGTTGAAATTGTGCTTTCACAACCAAACACGGATGTCTGCACCTTACCTGCTTTGGGCTGCGTCTCTCTCTCTCTCTCTCTCTCTCTCTTCGTTGGGCCCAAATGCGTAGTCCACGTGTGAAGTTGATTTCCAGTGTGTACATCCGTAAATATCAAACCAAGCACTGGGCTCCACGTGGTCAAGGATCAAAGTTGTTTAGCTTTGATAATTAAGCAAAATCATGAGTTCTTAACTTAGTTGCTGCAACGCCAAATCATTGCATTAGCAAAAATACAATATTGCTTAAAAAAAGGAGGAGGAGGAGGCGGAAATAAAATTATATTAGAACCACAATTACCCAATTGCACAAACTGCATGCACCATCTAAGTAATGTATGTGCTTATTTGGCCTTTTTCTTTGACACAATGAAAGTCAAAGGAGCACCAAAATCGACTCCTCACCGTCGGTTCTTTTCTTTGTTTTCTTGTTTAATAATACCAATAGGTACACCAATTTTCCATTGTTTTTTAAGTCATAAATTAATTGACTAATTATTTCCTCTATTTTTATTCTGCTAACTTAGACTAAATATACACCAAGTTGTTGGATGAATAGACAAGTATTGCTAGTTGCAGGTTCAACACCAAAAGGGGAAAAAAAAAAAAGGACTAGTTGTATGCTTTAATATTAAATGAATTTGAACCAATCAGATTTTGAAGTTTTTTTACAGTAAGATATCATGATCAGTATTTTATAATTTTGATATTAAAATTAGATTTTACCAAAATTAAAATATACAAATTAAGAGAATTTGATACAAATTTGTTGGCTTAGACAAAGCACTATTAGTAGTTTTTTTTTTCCCTTAAATCTAACATAAAAATGTCAATGAGCTTTTCTATTATTTACTACCCTTTTTTATCCACCAAACCAAATAATTCTTTTTCCTTTGATCTCAAAATGAAAAGGTGAATCCAGACCCCTACAAGAATGATTTGAAAGATACAAAATAAAAGTAGTCGTATTTGCTAACAACAACATAATAGAGATAGTCAATCAATATAGAATTATAGATTGATCTGAAATTTGATTCAAATCCAATATAGCACCTACAGGATCATAACAAATATATTGAATTAAATCCTTTTAATGATTAGATCCAAATGCAACTTCAAATATGAAATTTAAAGAGATCAAATAGGAAATGGTATTTTAAATCATAGAACTATAATGAAATATATGATCAATCAACATCTCTCAAAATTGAAAAAGGGTTAGAAGAAATCAAATACTTTTTCTCACCTACAACCCAATTAGAGCTTTATCACACCCTCCCGAAAACCACCTTTCCAAACGTATTTTAAACAACTCAGAGTGACCCTAATTGTAAGAGCCTTCAACTAATTTCACATAATTGTTGTTGAAAGGAGTAAAACCACCTCCCTCCTCCAAATTTAAGTTATAATTGGATTAAATTAAAGTTTCAAACAGAATTTGAGTTAAAGATGAACAAAATTGACAAGAGATTAATCCTTTTTTTTTTAATGGTCAAGTATATGTCTCGTGCATCAAACTGTCCAAAACTTAACAACCTATTTGAATAGGACACGCTAATACAACATATTCTAAATTGAGAGGTCAATTGCCAAAAATTATTTTTAGGGATAGAGTTGTCAAACTTGACAAATTTGGGGGGCAATCATGCAACAAAAGCCATTATATAATTATACGTAAAACTTAATAAAAAATAAATAAACAAATAACACCACGTAAACCCTCCACCGACAGTTTCGCAAAATTAATATATGTGCTTTATTTTTTTCCTTGTCCATGTAATCTTTGAATTTGGATGACAGTGTTTGGCGGAAAGTTAATGTTGTACTACTTATTTGGTGGTGCAAGACTTCAGATTTTCTTCAACTCGACAATTTTTTTCCATCTTTAACTGGGGTTCATTTCTAATCGGGTCCAAACGCCATAATATTTTATTTAGTCATTAATCTTAATACGATCCCCTTTCTTTGTGTTGGGCAAGCTATAAAGTCATAAATGAACAAGAGGCCTCCTTCCATTAGTTCAGTATCAGGATATATGAAAAACAAAAAAACAAAAAACAAGTAAAAGCATTAATTTTTATCCTTTTTTTAATGAGAAAAACATTATTTTGAGATTTGTTTTCTCCTAAATAAATGTATGTCTTTGTTTTCTTTTGAGAAATAAGTGTAAATTGTTCTAAGTTCATATATTCAACAATTGAGAGACTTTTTGGATATTTGACATACAGGGTTAGCTTTTTCTTAATATCATATATAATTGTTATTGTATATTCTATGTGTTGATGAGTAACCAGGATCGAGATATCTCAACCATCATGACTTGATCATACTTGTTAATTAGGATACCTATACCCTAATCAGTTAAGATCATTCGATATTTATAATAGTATCTATAATATTAAAATTTATCTTTACATTCAAATTCAAATATGAAATATTTATATTTAAATATTAAATAAAGATTATCTTTTAGGAGCATATAAATACATAAGAATAAGCTTCCAAAAACTTAATTCATAATTTAACAAATTATACTACTTATAATTTTGAAAATATAGTGAAATTTCAAGTACTGAAAAGAGGATGTAGCCTTCCCATTCATGACGAATCTCTATAAATTTATGCATTCTCTATTTTTTACATTTTATTTTTATTGCATTTTGTATTGTCTTGCATTCGTGATAGTTCTCAAAGATCTCCATCAATGCGAGATTTGTTACACGAGTTTTACCTATCAACAATTGGTATTAGAAGAAGGGCTTAAACCTTCAAACCCTAATTAACCAGTAGAAAAAACCCCTTTAAAAATAGTTCGATGGCGAGACACTAAAACCTTATTGCTGATAATGCAAAGATTCCCATAAATACGTAACACCTACAAGCTATATGTTGGGAAGACCGACAACTAAGACAACAACACTTGAATGCTATCTAGGAGAATTGACTATAACAGTCAATAAACTGCAAAAGCAAGCTGTGTTGTTGCTTCAAGGCTTATAATAACAAAACAACAACGTTGTGAAGTGAACTGCTGTCCATCAAGACAACCCCAATACGAACGATTCTATCCAGCACCTTGTGGCAACTGAAAACGTCCAACAACTAAAGGTGTAGAATGATGCTTAGACTGAAGCAACAAGGAAAACCCATAAATGGAAGGGGTGGAGATATCACTGACTTGCAACTGGAAACTAGTGAGGGATCCGTCAGTGGCTAACATAGCAGAAATTGTAGGAGGAACTCTTAGCAGTAAAAGAGTCAAACTATGTAGTAGCAAAAGACAAGAGTTGACCAATCTTTGAGGCCATCGAAAACAAGTCTAGTTGTTGGCTTAAGGATAGCCCAAAATTTGGGTTAGTCCACCCTCCAAAGCGATAACCTCTGGGATCATGTTAGGTCTAGATAAGTTCAGATACAGAAAACCCCCTATTGTTGCCTCCACCTTGGTCCCTAAATCCAAGGTAACTAAAAACATCTTAGAGTATTTGAAGCAGTTGGAAATTCAAATTGTAACAACCGGGAAAATTCACATTTTTCGAAGAATAAATACACAATGAATTTAAGTGTTAAAATATGAAATTAAGTGATTTAATATTGTTTAGAACTAAATAAAATGTTCTAACAATGTTAAAGGATGAAAAATAATTAATAGTGATTTTAGGTGTTAGCACGTGTGTGTCACTCACAGTATCAAGAAGTAGGTCAAGATGATATTTTCTTGACATAAAACTGATAAATTCGAGGTCAGCATTCCCAAATTAGTTAGGATAGCCTATCAGCACGCTCAAATTTGATAATTGAGCACAAGGGTAATTTTTGACCGAAAATTCGCAGTATCGGAAACGGGTCAAGATGACCTCAGATGAAAATAAAACTGATATATTTGGATTCAGGACGCCCAAATTAATCAGGATAGCCCATGTTGAAATTTTGGGCGAAAAAGTATATAAAGAGCGGAAAAAAGTGGAATTTTCTCATTTGTCTACATGCACTCTCTCTCCTCATTTCTCTTTCTCTCTCTACCCGAATATGTACAGTAACCGACCATCGGAAACGGTGTCCGTTTTCGACACCGCTGGTGTCATCGGAAAGCTCTCGTCGAGCTGAGTTCAACGGTGTGGCGAGTCGACGGAATCGACGCCAGAGGAGCCAGCACGCGCCGCCTGAAGCCGCCGGCTATCGGAAAATTCGCGACGCCGTATCTCCGCCGTCCGACGTCCGATCAAACTGAAGCTGGTCCCAAAAGACTCGTGGTGAAGAGTAGAACAAAACCCAGGTAGAGTTTCAGCCCAACGGCCGCCGGATCGCGCTGCCCAACTCCGCCCGTCGCCGTCGCCGTCGCCGCCGTGGAATCCGCCGTTTCCGGTGGAGTTGAGTTGCAAGGTTGGTATCAAAATGCTCAGAACAACACGTAGATCAAAAGCCCCAAATCAATTTTGGGCAACAATCGCTGGAAAATGGAGATTCAAGCTCGCCACCGCTGTCGGTTTTTCGAGGGGCGATTTCCGGCGATAGAGGTGTCGAATGGTGAAATTGAAGGCACCAATGGATTCCTCTCGTCGAGATCTTCAAGATGGGCTACTCATTTGCCACCGTCGCTGCCGGTCAACGGCGACCGTTGATCAAATTTTGGAAGTTTGGCCCGTTGGCCTATTTTCGACGTTCCGAACGCATCCGTGGAGTCAGAATTTCAAGACGAGACCTCAAATATGAAGAATGAGGAATTAGGGTTTATGCCGTCGAGATCGGACTGCAATTCAGTATAAATCCCGACCTCTTTACGTTCCGCAATTTAATTGTTTGGGACTGTTGTATGATTTTATGATTATTGGTATGAAAAATGTGAAAAAGAATGTATGTAAAAAGAAGAAGATGACTGTAATGGAGAAAAAGAAAAATATGTGATAATGTAATGATTTTACGTAAACAGTATGAGTTTTATGTAAAATCTAGGCCTCTGATATAGTACGTGATAGAATTAGATCAGGATAGATGGTTTTCAGGCATTTCCTAAACGCTGGAACCTCAAAAATTAAGCGGAAATGCTGCCGAAATTTCTAAAAATGGCACCAGGGGTAATATGGGAAACGAGGGGTAAAAATATGATCGGGAAGGGAACCCGAGCCCCCTCGAGGAATTAGGGCAAGGAAAAAGGAATGGGTAAGGTACGACTAGTAAACCGACTCTTCGAAACCCTAGAACACAAGAAAAACATGAAACCGATTCTTAGGTTCGAATAGTACTTCCCGAGGGTCGGGAATGTGAAAATTGGTAAAATGATAAGAATTGATCCGGAAAAAGTCCAATAAGATTTAGAAAGTTAATTAAATGATTTTGGGTTTAGAAAATCCAGCCTAAGTATGAAAATGAAAATGTTATGATTAAACGACCCATCAGGGGCAAAATGGTCATTTTGTCCAAAAATTCTCAAATTATGGGAAAAGAGTCCCAATGACCCCGGAATAGGTAAATGAAGTTTGTAAAAGCCAAAATTGAGGTTTAAGTTATGAAAAATCACGTCAAGGGTAAAATTGTAATTTTGTCAAAAATTAGGGATAAAATCGTAATTTTTCAAAAGTTGGAGAAAAAATTCGAAAAGGGCCATTAAGGTTTAAAAAAGCTGTCCTAAGGCTATAATTAACGGTTATAAGATCAGAATCAAGCTTTTTAATAAAATAAAAGCTATAAATGAAAATGTGATTAACGGACAAAGTTTGTCTGTAAGAACCCGATCCAAACGCGACAAAGGACGTCGATGGATTCCAAGAAGGGATAAGCACGCTATGAGTAAGTTTAGACATTTACCCGTCTGCAACTATGAACAAACTTATAGTATTTATATGTGTTATATGTAAATGTCATGATGTGATTTATGATGATGCTATAGTAACACTATAGCAATATTATGATGATGTTAAAAGATAGGTTTTAATAAATAATTTATAAAAATATATATATGTATATATTGAATTTCGAAAGAAAAGTATTATAAAAGTTTTATGAGAATAAAGATGTGAGTAAGAGAGATAGAAGAATGGAAAGAGTAAAAACGAGAATGTTATGATAGGATGCATAAGAAAGAGATGAGATATGAAAGGAAAGAATAGATGTTTTATGAAAAGTTTTATGAAAGTTAGGTTATAATTGATAGAATAACGATGATCGGTGATGAAAGAAATTAAGAAAAGGGTATGTTTTATGATAACGAAATGATAGGGGTTTTATGAAAAATGATATGAAAGCAAAAAGTTAGACAAGAAAGAGAAGTAATGATAGGTTATGATGAAAGGTATGATGAAAGGATTAGAATATAACGATAAGATGTGATTGATATAATAGAACGATAGGCTATGATCGATAGGAATATAATGATAAGATAAACAGAGAATAATTGTCTGCACATAAATAAATGTATTTTTGGTTGTTATGATGTGATGTGATGTGATAATATATAAGTAATATGTGCTATATATGCTATGCTAAAGTGTGATTAACATAATTCACACAAGTAAAGTAAAGAATTAAGAAAAGAAAAATAACGAAAGAACAAATATTCCATGGAATGTTCTATGAAAAATGAGAAAGGAAAGATGATGAATGTCATGAAAAAAATGTATAACGAAAAATCAATATAAGAAAAATAAAAGTCTACAAGATAATAAGACTGAAAACTTAAGTTGTTGGCGTACCGGTCTCACTACAAGGTCGAGACTTCCGGTCTATATCCTCCGCGTAGATGTGGCGCTACCCCGAAAGTGCGGTAGATTATAGGATGGACCAACCCCGAAGGTGCGGTATTTTATGTGACTGTGAGGTATGTTGGTGGGTCGCTCCCCCTCCTCCCACTGTCCGCGCGCAACTAGGTACGTCCAACAACGGGCCCAACCAAAGGAAAGTGGAAAGAAAGCAAACGAAAGGAGAGTGAAAAGAAAAGAAAGGAAAAGAAAAGGAAAGAAAAGAAAAGAAACGAAAGGAGAGAGAAAAGAAAAGAAAAGAAATGATACAAAAAGAAAAGAAAAGTAAAGAACGATAAGAAAAGAAACGAACAATATGAAAGAACGACATAATGAAATCGATGAAAAATAAATAAATAACAAAACGAAGTTTATAAGAACATAATAGAATCATATATGTGATGTGATGTGAATGACATGTTTTACGTGATGTTATGCTAGTGTGTATGTTACTAACTTTTAAGATATGAAATGTTAAGAGATGATGACAAAACGATAGAGAAGTTATAAAGGTTTAGAACAGAAAGTTAAGGAATGATAGGAATGAGAAGAAAAGAAATGAAAAAATTAGAATAGAATGATAAAAGATTATCAATAGAATGATGGGAATGATTAGCGAAGAGATAAATGAGCATGAGGAAGCTCACATAATATGTTATGTTTCGAGGATATGTATAGACGATTTATATAATGTGTATATATGTGATATTATATATTCTAGTAATAATATATATTACTAGTATTTATAAGTTAATAAATGTATGTTTGAACTTACTGAGTATCTAGCTCATTAGTTGTTTATATGTTGCAAGTAAGCAACCTGTTAGTTTAAAGTAGTATGATGGACAACGGACGGATCTGCACGTGCCAAGGGACTGGGCGAGGGTATGGTACTACCATGAGTCTTTCGCTGAGCATTCAAAAAGGAAGATAAAAGAAAGAAAGTTATGAAATATGTGTTATAAGAGTATGATAGAGATATGTATAATATGTAAGTTAAAAGAAAAAAAATTTGTTATAGAAATTGCTTCCGCTTTAAATGAGAATGTTAAGAAGGGAAAGTTAAGTATGTTAAGTAAGAGGATGACGACCCACGAGGTTGCCAGCCATCGCGGTCGGCATCAGAGCTCGACTGGTTGGTATGGTAACGTACGTGGGGGGGGGGCGTCACACAAATAAATAAGGAGCCATAGGAAAAGGAGGAAATCAGTCATCTATTCACTCCTAAAGTGATAGCGATACCCCTACCTGAGTAGTTTAAAATGCCAAAGATCCCCATAAACGATGGCACTATGGATCATAATGATCACTTGATGAGATATAATTCACACATAAACTTTTATGATATTCCTGATGAAATAACATGCAGGGCATTTGATTTGGCCTTAATGGATTTCGTTAGAAAATGGTTTGAGAAATTGAAACCAAACTCAATCTTAAGCTGGTTATAATTAAAGTAAGCATTCAAGGCATAATATTTTGAGGTGAAGAAGCTTTCAACCTTAAAGGAGCAATTTATGTCCTTGTACTAAGGCCAGGACAAGACAATAAGGATTAATTGGCTAGATAAAACAAGGAGGTAACCTGTATTAGAAATTGCTTGGAAGAGGTTTTGGAGGCAATTAATAGCATGAGTATCGATATGCTTCTTAGAGGCAACTTAAATGTAAAGTCAGCAAAGACTTGGAAGGAATTCCTTCGTCGAGCAATAAAATTTATCAATGTAAGACAGGCTCAGATTCTGCGAAACCAGACATCGCGCGTAATTATTGTTAGTAATGGCAACAATAGCAATGATTCATGTGAAAAAAAGAAGTGGCCAAGAGATAAAAGCCACAATACGTTTGATAATAAAATGCATTGCGGGATTGATGACCACTGTCCATAATCCTTTAACAAGCTTGAAACCTATACTAAACTAAATTACAGCATAGAGGATATCTACTATAATATAAAGGACAAAGATTTTTTGTGATACCTGCCGCTAATGCAAAAGGATCTTGTCAAAATAAATCAGTCAAAGTACTGCAACTTTGACGAACAAGTTAGCCACATTACCTAGAAATGCAACGACTTAAAGAACAAAAATTTAGGACCTAATCTGGTGCAGTTCCCTCAAGAGTTCAAAAAGGATTCAAGAAGGAGTGAACAGTGCAGAGGCCATAGTTGAGAGGAATGTTGAACACTTCAGGTTCTATTATTAGTAACCTTTGCTATTAGGATATATTTTTTCTTCATTATGATATTCTGTTAGAATGTTTGTTTGTTTTTTTTTATGTTCAACATGCTATTATTATTAATAAAAGTTCAACTTATTAATTCGTTCAATTTCTTTGTTTTTGTTTCATGTCCTTTTGACGGTGGCTACGTTTTCAATTACTAGTAAAATATATTGGTAACATACCAATAGCCTACAACAATGAAACCTACAAACTCTACTAGGTGCGAAGAATGCTGTAATCAAGCTATAATAACTATCAAGCCTTTGAACAATTTCCTCCTAAAGAGAAAACAAAAAGAGAGGTGTCAAAAGGCCACCCATGTACCATGCAATCATGATTATGACTATCACCAACGAGACTGTCTAAAGCCAAAGCCAAGGCTCAACTAAAGATAAAGGGACACTGCCTGCTATCAGAAATCCTTAAATAATTCCTAAGAGAGGAATGAGAAGACGAGTGCTAAGAAGTATTCTAAAATTAAAGAAGTTCTACCAAAGTTCCACAAACAAATCCAAAAGGAAGAACGAGAGGATGTACACGAAGAAATACCCTAATATTGTAGAAGTTCTATAAAAGTTCCTTAAACGATTCCTAATGGAAGAACGAAGGGATGGGCATCAAGATGTTAACCCAAAAATTCCTTCTTAAGTGAAGACTAAGAAGACAAGTATCAAAGAGCCATCTAACACAAGTAAGATTCATATATTCAAATAATTCCCTCTTTAAGGGTAAAACGAGAAGACGGTGGCCGAAATGCTATCCGACGACTTAATACTACGTGGCAAATCAACGATTAGGACAAAAAGATGAGAGTTCAAAAGAATTAATTAGTTGAGATTTGAAAAGCTTGAAACAACTTGGTAACGTTCAGAAACAATGTGATTGTTCCACGCATGTCAATTGTAAGGCAATCATGGCATTATGTCAAACTCAAACAATGAAATAGGCCACTAGTCTAGGTAGCCAGCAGCCAGCAACCTGAAGCCCAAAGCACTTCAGGGTATTACGCTTAAAGCACTCCAAACTAGGGGGAAATAGTTGATAGGTAGCCCAGATCCCTAGATCTCAATCATTATGATGTGACCATATTTGATAACTAGGATATTGATGTCCAAGAATCTAGGAGTAGGATTTTCAGATATTTAAATTTCAAATAACCAGTCAAGATGATCCGATATCTATAAGGGAATCTATAATATTGAAGATAATCTATATATTAAAATTTAAATATGAAATATTTGTATTTAAATATTAAATAAGGATTATTTTTTGGGAGTTTATAAATATATAAGAATAGGCTTTCGGAAACCTAACTTACAATTTACTAGATTACACTACCTGTAATTTTGAAAATATAATAAAATCCTAAGTATTGAAGAGAGGATATAGTTTTCCCACTCATGACGAACCTCTATAAATTTCTGTGTTATCTATTTTCTGTACATTATTTTTATTACGTTTTGTATTATCTTGCATTTATCATAATTCTCGAGAATCTCTATCACTGCAGAATTTGTTAGGAGAATTTTACCTGTCAACATCACACGGGAAGGCTTAATGTTCTATATATCTATAATTCCAAACGTTATGGATATTCATATTTTAATATCACATTTTATATTTGAGTATTTCCCTTGAGCAAAAAGAGTGACTTTTTGTTTTTCCCCTTTCAAAAAATAAATACGATAGAAACAGAAATTAAAAATATAAATATGTGTATACATACATATTTGTTTATATATAAACAAGTAGTACTACTGTTGTATAAGCAATATTCAGGTAGTTAGCGAATATAGATGACAACCAGTTCCAGACAGTCGGTTGGCCTGTGTTGGTTATAATCTCATAGTAAGGTTGGACTATAAGAGGATCATGATTCTCATTGGATTCTAAATCCGAAATAATAACAAAACAAAACAAATTATAAATGAATAAAAGCTTACCTTCCTCAACCAACTTGCTGGGATTGGCTTTTGGTGCCCTAATTTTCTCTGTCACAATGAATAATAATTAGAGCATTGTTCTATTTTTAATTAGAAACATTGTCCTTGTTACGTCATTACCATAAAAGAGCTTGGTACTAAATTAATAATTACAGCTCGGTAATTTTTTCTTATTTTTTGAAAAAAAAAAAAAGAAGCAGAAAAGGGCAAAGGAATACAGGATTGCTAAAGGCAGAAAACAGCAGGCCCTACCCAAAAAGAAGAACTGAATATTGCTGTCCATATTTGTAATGATGGGCTGAGCACTTATAGAAAACAGTGCATCTATTGGAATAATGGATGTCTCGAATTTATTGATGCCAAAATAATCCAATTTTCGATTGAGATCTTGCGGCTGATGTTCAATCTTTGCTTAAATTAGTATTTTTGATATAAGTAAGAAATAATTATGGACAGGAATAAGGTATGTCAATCAAGCAATAAAAATTTGAAAAAAAAAAAAAAAAAACTCCTTTGAAGATTTTTCATTTTAAAAAAGAGAAAAAGAAGGAGTATGTACCATTTAACTGAGCTTTTGTTTTTTTATTTTAATTAATAGAAGAGGATAAATAAAAACTATAATTTTTTATAAGTGTTGTAAATCACATTTTTTATAGAGTATAAATAGGTAAAAAAAAATTTTAAAATTTTCTAAGGAGCCATTATAATATTAGAATATAGTTCATAATATCTTATTAAAACTCTGAGACTTTTGGATAATACATTATATTTACATTACGTTTTAATACAGTGTATTGAATGTAATTTACATTTAAATAAAAAGTATTTACATTATGTTTAAATGTAATATGTGTTTAGATGATAAATATTTGAATTGTATTATATGTGATGTGATTAATAAAAGTATAGAGAAAAAGAGAGAGAAAAAGAAATATAGTGTGTGATGTGATTAGTAAAAGTAGTAAAAAAGATAGAATGATAAATAGTGATTGTATTGAATTTAAAATATAAAATAATTGATATTTGAATGTAATAATTTTACATTTGGATGAAAATTACATTGCATTCAAACGCAATATAAATGTAATAGAAAAAACAAACAAAGCGTTCTAATAAAACCTATTTAGATAATTTTTTTTTAAAGTTATATTTTGGGACTTTCACTTGAAGCTCTTCTAACAGATTATATAAACACTTTGAAAAATTATTTTTGAAACGTGTAGCCAAAAAATTATGCCAAATATGCCCTGTGTCCCTATTTTGTAAAGAAATTCTGTCGTGCTTAAATAATATTGAATAGAGAGAATGAGAACCAAAATCTTACAGTGGCGCATGTGCTTTTCGATTCTCTAGATTTCCCCTCAAAGATGGAGTATTTGGGCTCGTCCACGAAACTCAATGAATGGAAAAGCCCCACATAAGGCACATTTGGAATCTCTAATCTGATATGCCCTTTTTTAGTTAGGGATAGTTACTCCTAATTACATCCTTAAATTCAAATTACCGGCTAACTTTTGGGTTTGGATCAAGAGACAAAAAGGGTAAAAGAAAGAAAGAACTAATCTTTATCTTTTATTGATCTTGACAGCCACTAGTAAATGAGAAGCACGATGTGTTGGGTGTTGACCAGGTGTAATGCTTTTAAAAGGCTAATCCAATTTGTTTTCTAATTTCAGAATATCAAAGATAAAGACATTCAGTTATAAAACCAGAGCTTAGAAGTGGAGGTCCAAGTAATGTGTAAAAAAAGAATGGGAAATTATCATCTTAACATCATATAGATTAAATTTTTTTAAATAAGTATATGCATAATTTGATAATCTTGTCAGGGTGTTTTATTGATAACACTTATAATAGAAACTATATTTATTATTCAGTAGGTATTATTATTACTTTTTAGTCATGAGATAATGAATTTTATAACAATAAATTTTAAATTACTTTGCAAATATTTATAATTATTTGATTGAGCTTGATTTTAGAAGATCTAATCATATTAAAATCATATTTAAATTGAGATACATTATTATATCAGTACTTTAATTCTATTCTCTCAATTTTTATATTAATACTCTTTATTAGTGAGTCTTTTCTTTTTAACGTTGTTTTTGTTCTCTTCACCTTTTTGTCTCCCTCTTTAATGTTTATGTCGCAAATGGACTCAATAGACAGTTGGAGTAAATTTATAGACAAGTAAATCTTCATATAGTTAGGCAAAGTAAAATGCAGAAGAGATCTAGCAAAGATTGTGAATCCCAATCATTCTGAGGAACAAAAGAAACCACCGACAAAAAAATTAGGAGTTATTTGGGGGAAAGGGGTAGCAGCCCATGCCTTTGGCCTTAGAGAGATATTCGTAGTCAGCACCACCGTCATTATGCAGAGGAACAAAGGTAATGGGGTGGCCAACGCTACATTCCAAGACACCTACCAAATCTTCTTGGCTCGTCTTTGATGGTGGGACAACCAAATTATATCAGTTTTTTTTAATACGTTAGGCCAATCATGTTTAAAAAACGAAAGAATAAACATTAAATAAATAAGTGATTGCAAGTCCTCTTCAACAATACTAAAATATCTTAACAATAATTTTACATATGATTTTGAAGTTTAAATATTTTACTCCTTTAAAATAAAAAAAAGAAAGAAAAAAAAAAGAAAAGAAAAGAAATGTTCATCTTTACAAAAATTCAAACACTTGCCTCTTCAAAGGACGATATAAATTTATATCCCCACCCTAATAACTAGTTCAATAGTTAATCCCATGTCCGAGGCCCATTTGAGGATAATATTTGGTACGTGATTTGAAAAACTTGTATTGTCCTTTTTTTTTTTTCCTACTCAAATTTACTTTTTTTTACTGTTTACATATCTAAATATCTCTTATAAACCCAAATTTTATATATCGGTAATTTTGTTATTTTAAGTTCAAATGAGATTTTTTTAAATAAATTACATAAAATTTTAAAAAAAACAAAATAAAATCTATATTGATTTTTTTAATATATTTTAAAATTTTACATGTTTTTACTATAATTAGTTTTTTTTTCTCGCTAATGCATATTTCTAAAATTACATCTCATTTATAAATCAAATCACATCTTCAAAACCTTTTCTAAACAGACTCTTATTCGTCGATAGATATCACTTTTTAATTATATAATATAAATGAAACAGTGTTAATAAATTAGGTAATTGATCAAAATCATTTATTACAATTAATAAAATATAAATTTATCTTTATAATTTAAATAGTAACCTTGATAGCATAAATCGTTGAAAACTCATTCTTGTTTGATATGCCTATTATATTATATGAGTGATCTTAATAATAGGCATTTCATCTCTTCCATGTTAACATGGAGACTACTTTTTTTTTTCCCATCAAATTTCTAAACTTCCTCATTTTTAAGTTAGAATTAAACAACGTTTTTGATGTAACACAACAAGTAACAAATCAATTGATAAAGAAATTTAATGTATATAATATCATTTGTGTGATGATACAAGATTTCTTTTATATCTCTCGTCGATATTTACATTGAATAAGTCAAATATTTGCACCACCATTTGTAATGTTAAGGTGTCTCACACATATGGTGGCAATCCATGTGGGGTTTCATGCACACTCAACCGAATTGAAAAAAAAAAAAAAATTCATAACTTTGGTGGGGTTTTTGACTTGACATAAATATCATGAACAAAATTTTTGTTCATTTATTTATATTTGGAAAGAGAGCCTCTCGACCAAAACTGACCTTAAGCTTAGAAAAGAATATCAGCCAAAAAAATAAAAAAATAAAAAGGAGATATAATTAAAAATGTCCAATGATTATAAATCTGCCTAATTTGGCCGCGTAAGACCACCATTAAACGGTCAAGGTGAGACAGTCTTTTAAATAATTTATTTTGGTTGAGTGTAGCAATTAAATTCCAACAATGGAGCAAAAAGAAGACGTCTGGACCACTAACCTTTTTCCAGTTGGTCACCTACCTGACCCATAGTCTTGGTTGGAATTTATTTTTTCAAAAATGCTTCGGGACATCTAAGTATGTTTTCATTTTCTTTTAGAATTTTGTCTTCACTTCTTCATTAAAAAATTCTGAGGTCCATTAACATTAATAGAAAAAAAAATGATCAATTTTACAAGAAAAATAATTTAACTCCAACCGCATTACTATAAGTCCCATGTCACGTAATTCATTAACCAAATATAATCTATGATTGGAATTACCGAATATCAAATATGAAATGACACTCCATCACCATGAGCCTTATGTGGCTTAATTCATTAACCAAATAAAATCTTTGATTAGAGCCATCGAATATCAAACTGACACATAATAAGAATAGGAGAAAGAAAGGTGACATTTAATATTATTTTTGAAATATTTTCTGTTTTAAAGAAACTAAAAATGAAAATATTTTAACAATTATATTTGGTTATATTTTTTGAATAATTATGAAAAGTATAAAATAAAAACTTTGTTTGGTTATATTTTTGAAAATTTATTTCATAAATATGTAATTTTTGAAAATATATTTATTTTTAATTTTAAAAAAATAACAAAAAAATAAATTATTAATCATAACTAAAAAAAAAAACTTTGTGATGATGGGTTTTGCAATGAGGGCAGAGGTGGAAGATATTGATGGTTTGAGTCCTAATTGACGGCAACGGCGAGATTTGGGTTGTAAATCTATAATCGTCGCGACTAATTAATCATTATTGTTGCAAGGAGGTCGTTGTCCCTTGTCAAAGATAGAGGCTATCGTCGAACATAATCGTCATTATCCATACTACAAAGATAGAGAGAGAAAGAGGAGAGGAAATGAGAAAATGAAAACCAAAAAATGAAAATAATTTTTTTTATTTTTAAAAAATCTAAAAAAACAAAACAGTTAAAAATAATAATTTCAAAATGATTTTAAAAATATTAAATAAAAAGACGTCATTTAAATATCATTTTAATTTTTTATATTTTTAAAAATAAAAACAAACGCCTCACGTATCCTATTGGTGGCGGTACTCATTGGGAGTTGGACACAACCGAAAGGGGGCCAAGAAAATCATATAAATAACGGAAATTTCAATAAACTAATGCCGTAATACAATCATAATGATTTGAAAAAGTGTCATCCTCCACAATTTAGACGAAAGGAAAGTCCAAGCATTCCCATCTCTAAACAATCTCTCAAAGTGTTGCATACTTTCAAACACGTTACAAATTTTTTCTTTCTTTTGCACTTGAATCATTTCTTTTTTAATTTTTCTCTTTCACTCTCTTTCTTCTCCAGCCCACCAACTCTCTCTAAACTCCCTCACTCTACTGCTTTTTCTGCTTGATCAGTTTAGTTTATCATATATGATAACATAAGCAAGTCCATTAAATCTTTCCAATTTATTTTTTCTTTTTTCTTTCCGACCTAATATTTTCTTGTGGCTTAACAGAATTGTCCTCTCAGTTCTCACCATTTATTGTGGAGCCATTTGTGGGTCTGTTTATGTGAACTCAACCATGTACGGTTTGTTCCATAAAAGCAAGACGAGTTTGGCTTCTGGGTATTGTTGTCGTCTTGGTTTTACTTATTCTCTAATGTCTGGTTTTCTCTTGAGATGATTGGATTGAGAAAGCTTGGAGATCTCAGAGAATTTATATTTCATCTTCAGCGGTTTTTTTTTTTTTTTTGGGTGGGAAAATGGGGTTGCAGCTGATGATTCTAATGATGGAAATATGTTTAACTGCCAATGCTTTCCCTTCTTATGGATCTGCAGGTACTATAGTTCTTTTTCAAACTGGTTTTTTTTTTCAATCATAATTTGCTTTTGATCAAAGAATTTAATTTTATTTTCTTTATAAACTTGGAAATTTAACTGAATTTAGGATCTGGATTTTCATGATCAAGACATATGAAGAATTGCTTTTATTCATGTATATGGAAAAATTTTTTTTTTTTTTGTGGAATATTCTTTTTCATTTATTTATTTTTGCGTGTTTCATAATAATGCAGTTTCAGGCACATCAGTTTCTAGAAGAAGGCTGCTAGAAGAACCATCAATCATTCATCCCACCTTGCCAAGCCGGCCGTCTTCCAAAGTTTTAGGTGATCCTTGTAAATGCAATGCTGTAATATAATGTCAGTTCAAAAGTACTAAAGATATTCCCTAGCAAAAACAAGAAGAAAATGGTTGATGAGAATGTATAAAAAAAAGCCGCATACATATTTAAACTGATTTTTGGATGGGATGTCTTGTAATGTGCTAGCACAGACCATAGTTCCTCTCATGTCTCTCCTCTCAGCTTTGCCCAGAAAAGACATGGAAAGCTTGTGGCACCACCTCCCAAGAAAGCATTCCACCATAAATGGCTACCAGCTGAAGCTAAATTGGGCGGTCCATTGCTTCTCTATTTGTCGATTTTTCTATTTTATTATGAACAGACAAATTCTTTGTGTGTGTGTGTGTGTGCGTGTGATTTTTTTTTTTATTTTTTTTTCCCTGTTGTAGCTGCAGATCCACATGATGCCATGAGGGCTCCAAGTATAGCACTTCCGCCATTGATGTCACCTTCTGGAGCTCCCTTGAGGAAATGGGGTAATGGTCCTCTACCTTCCCCTGCAATTTCACAGCATAAACATCATCATAAATGGAGAAAATTCAACAGCTCTACTCCAGAGCCACTTCATCCGACTTACAGCCAACAAGGTCAGAATCTCTTGACCAAAAATGGCCTTGAACTATATAGTTCACACTGCATTATTCTCAAACTTACAGTTTTTAGTATTTCTTTTTAAAATAGGTCCTTCAGTTTCTCCTTCCCAATCCCCCCTTCCTTCACCGAGAATATGGTCTTCACCGGCATCAGCACCTGCAGGGTCACCAACATCTTCCTCTAGCCACTATAACAGTATGGAAAGCATCACTATCACTTTTCGTTTCAACACTTAAGGATTATTCTCGGCTGTACCCCCTTCAACTTTAAGGTCATTTTCACTTTGTCCCCTGGATTCTGAACCAGTCCCACTTAACCCCCTATGTTAGAGTTTCTATCAGAAACAGAAGAAAATAGAGAGGTGGAGTGCGGTCATGTGGTGTTTTTTTTTTTTTTTTAATTTTTAAAAGACAGTCTATCGGAGGGGTAAAATGAGACTAAGTATCTCTTTTCAACTGTTTTTATAAATGCTCTCGTAGAAGGGACTAAGTGGGACAAATTCAAAATTCAAAAGGTAAAGTGAGAGTTTTACAAGTCACCCTAAAATTCAAGGGTACATGTGATATTGATCCTACACTTTATTTTCTGTGATTACTGATAATTTTGACATTGCTTTTGTCTCCGCAAGTGCCCATTTTTCCACCAACAGTTTCTCCATTGGGTTCCTCCCTCAGGAAATTTAAGGCTCCACCACCATCACCACTTCTAGCATTACCACCTCCACCTCCCAATACAGGCATGCAATGCAGACCACTTTTTACATGTCTTTTTCACTTTCAAAATTATTCTCACTTTCACCCTTTCATTTACTGCCCTTGCCTCTACATGTAGATTGTTCATCAGTGACATGCACAGAGCCACTGACATACACACCGACCGGGTCGCCCTGTGGTTGTGTGTTGCCAATTCAAGTAAAACTCCACCTAGGCATTCCGATATACATATTCTTCCCTTTAGTCTCAGAGCTTGCAAAGGAAATAGCTGCCAGTGTTGGACTCAACTACTGCCAAGTCCGCATTATGGGAGCCGATGCAGCTAGTCAGCAGCTCGATAAAACCACCGTCCTTATTAACTTGGTACCTAGAGGAGTTAAATTCGATTACATAACCGCATTCAAAATCTATGACAAATTCTGGCGCAAGCAAGTTTTGATAAAGGAATCGCGTTTTGGTGCCTATGAAGTACTATATGTCCACTATCCAGGTAAAGAACCTGATAACTTGCTTCTTAGAATATTGCTTCCATTACTAATCAACCACAGAAGTTACCGTTTTACCTTTTTTTTTTCCCCCCTTTTCGCTTACGAAATTCTTGTACTTACACAGATCTTCCGCCTTCTCCTCCTCCGGCACCTTTGAGCATGTCCACCATTGACAATGGGCCCCACGGTGGCCAAGACAACAATGGAATGGCAATTAAACCTTTAGGAGTTGATGTGTCAAGGAGAAAACATAATAATGGTCTAGGCACAAGCGTGATTACAGTCATTGTTGTCTCATCTTTCACCGCCTTTGTCGTATGTTTGGTAGTTGCTTGGCTTTTGTTGGTGAAATTCGGATCTCGAAACCACCAGTCTAAAGATATTCCACAGGCTTTAATTTCCTCCCCCGGGAATACAACAGGTATACTAGTTACAATGCTGATCAAATCTTAAATTTGTTATGGACAATGAAAACTTATTCAATCATGTCTATATCATGAGAACTTGACAGGAGCTGCAAGATCGGCAGTTGGGAGCAAGCAAGGTTCTGAATCGATGTCTTTTGGCTCCAGCACAATGACTTACGCTGGATCAGCCAAGATTTACACATTAAATGAGATAGAGAGAGCCACCAACAACTTTGATGCCTCAAGGGTGCTTGGAGAAGGTGGTTTTGGGCTGGTTTACAGTGGCACCCTAGACGATGGAAGGAAAGTGGCCGTGAAGATACTCAAAAGAGACGATCATCATGGCGGTCGAGAGTTTCTGGCAGAAGTAGAAATGCTTAGCCGTCTTCACCACAGAAATTTGGTCAAATTGTTTGGTATATGCACAGAGGGCCAGACTCGTTGCCTAGTCTACGAACTTGTTCCAAATGGAAGTGTTGAGTCCCATTTACATGGTACAAACAAATTTCAACCAATCTAAACATATACAAACGTCTAAAATCTAATTGTGGAACAAATTTAACAACTATGAACTCCTTTTGGTGATATGCCAGGTATTGACAAGGAAGCTGATCCACTTGACTGGGATGCCAGAATGAAGATTGCACTCGGCGCAGCTCGGGGCTTGGCCTATCTACATGAAGACTCGAACCCACGTGTTATTCATAGAGACTTCAAATCGAGCAACATCTTGTTGGAGCATGACTTTACCCCAAAGGTCTCAGATTTTGGACTGGCCAGAGCAGCTTTGGAGGGAAACAGGCACATCTCAACGCATGTCATGGGAACTTTCGGGTATAAACTCTTTCTAATTTTTACCTCTCTAATTGGAATCAACTTAATCCACATTTGGTCAGTCATAGAAAATTCGAAATCCCTGGGTATATCTTTGAGCAATCTTTGCATATAGCCAAATTCAGGAACTTACTTTAGAAGAAATATAAGTTTGTAAGAATCCGCCTCCAATTTTGATCATTGTCTACATTTATAACCTTACTTTATAATTATGAAAAGAACATCACTTCTGTTAAATTTAAAAAATCCTCCCCGAATTTTGAAAAACAATCCAATCATGATTAGCCGAGAAAATACATCTTATTTTCAGTATAAGTAATTGATTAACCGAGAAAATACATCGTATTTTATAATCTTCATTTTGTTTATACAGATACTTAGCCCCGGAATATGCAATGACCGGCCATCTTCTAGTAAAAAGCGACGTCTACAGCTACGGCGTCGTCCTTCTCGAGCTGCTAACCGGAAGAAAACCAGTGGACTTGTCGCAACCTCCAGGGCAGGAAAACCTCGTGGCTTGGGCTCGGCCACTCCTCACAAGCAAAGAAGGCCTAGAAACCATAATAGACCCGGCTATCAAGTTGGAAATGATCTCGCTCGATAGTGTGGCCAAAGTGGCTGCAATTGCCTCAATGTGTGTCCAACCAGAAGTGTCTCACCGCCCTTTCATGGGAGAAGTTGTTCAGGCCCTGAAGCTGGTTTGCAACGAGTTCGAGGAGACAAAAGGTTTAGGCTCAAGATGCTGTTCTCAAGATGATTCCTTGGCAGATCATGATCATCATGAAGTCAGCAGCAATGATAAGACCAGGACAGCTTCTGGTGATGAGATTGTGGAAGCTTCGTCGCGATCAGACGATCATCGCCAGTTTTTCGTGTCGGGTGTAGGTCGTGATGCGGCTGCATTGGAGACGGGAAGTAGTACTAAAGTGGCGCTTTCGACTTCGAGTTTGTTGGGTGCGTCAGTGGGAGTTGAAGAGCAGGAATTGGGGTCTTTTAGGAGGTATTCTAGCTCAGGGCCTCTCAGGGTAGAAGGGAGGAGAAAGAGGTTTTGGCAGAGGTTGAGGAGTTTGTCTTGGGGAGGTGTGAGTGAACGTGGCTTGCCATTTAAAAAATGGCCTGGTTCTCGTTAAAATAAAAAATAAAAAATTGTCTTTGCATTCAGAGTATTGCAGATTTGAGCATTATGAAGAAGATTATGGGAGGATTTTGGCTTTGGAGTTTTCAATAACGCCGTTTTTGTTAATGCTCAAAACCAGCAACAAAGTTTGCATGTTTTTTATACTCTAGGCTGCTCTGGTTTTGGAAGAATAATTTATTTTTCTCATTTTATTGGTCAGTTTTTTTTTGGGGTGGAGTTTTGGGTATTTGGGACGGGGCTTATGTATATTTGGCTCGGGTGGTTTTACTAGACGATTTTGGAAAAATAAAAAATTCAGAAGTAGCCACAATTCAAAATCTCATTTTCACCATTTCTAATGTTAATACCTTTGTTAGGCTTCATTTGATACACGTATTATATTTACATTGTATCATATAATGTATTGAATGTAATTTGTATTTAGAGAAAAAGTATTTGCATTGCATTTGAATGTAATGTGTGTTTGAATTATATTTTAATAATGAATATATGATGTTATGGGTAAAAGAAGAGAGAAAAAATGAGAAAAAAAGAGAATATATGATGTGATTAGTAAAAATAATAGAAAATATAAAATAATAAATAGTGATTGTATTGGATTTAAAATGTGACGTGATTGGTATTTAAATGAAATGTTTTTATATTTAAGTATAAATTATATTATATTTAAATATAATGTGAGGATAATATACTGCAAACAAACGGGCTAATAATTACATACTGGCAATCTGTAACACAACACACGGGCAACATCATATTTCCAAGAATTTCCAAAGTCGTTTTCATGTTTCATGTCGTTTTTTTGTTTTTGTTGTCGTTTCTAGATATTATTTATGTATATTTGGCTCTGATGGTTGTACTTGAACGATGTGGAAAAGAAAATAAAAAAAATTCAAAAGCAGCCACAATTCGAAATCACGTACTAGTAATTTGTAATACGACACACAAGCTGCATTCCATTTCCACATCGTTTTCCTGTTTCATGTCGTTCTATAATTTTGTTGTCGTTTTTAGTTTTCCTCTTTGATCTCTTCTTTACGCTTGTACAGCTTCATTTTCTTTTCCAATCGTTTTTTTCTCCATTAATCGGTTCAGCCCAAGTTTAATGGTCGTTTAACCATAAGTTATGTGTCATATTTACATTTCTTTGCTATTTCATCTCCTGATGTCCTATACGAGTCATATCTATTTATCATTTTATTTCTTTATCTCGTTTTCATGTATTGCACTTTATTTTACGTCTTTTAAGTTCTGTCATTTTAAAATTAGAAATTTGTATCTTTATGCCTCTATAATCGACGGAGACAAGGACGCATTAAAGTAAAGAACACATAAATAGGAAGCTACTTTTTATGGAAATTTTAAACAAAAACATGAACTAAATACTCTAAAAAATACTCAAAAACAAATCACCATAAATAAAGATTAAACAACATTTAATCTACAAAAGTGGTTTTTACAATGCTGCGTCAGTAAGAAAGCATTTTTTTTAAGACAAAAATGAAACATTTTACATTACCCAATTTTAATTAAAAAAAAAAAACCACCAATTTTCCTCGAGGAAGAGGACTACAAAAGAATAAGATCGGTATGCAGTCAAATATTTGTCGTCGTTCTCAAGTTGTCATTTTCGTTTTTTAATGACGTTTTATCCTTTAGGTACTTGTTCTTGTGTTTGCTGTCAGATGTTGGTATTCCTCGTGGATTTAGATCACTTGTCTCGACCTTCCAATAATATTTTAAAATTTGTGTAACTAACTTGATTTTTAAATTAATATAATATGATATTGTAATAATATATATGTTTTTTCTTGGTATATTATGATATCATTGGAGAACGTAAAGAAGTCAAGAATAAAGGGACAGGAGTTGAATCTTCATCTTGTCGTCTTTAAGCTTTATTGATTTTAATTTGATTCTCGTTTTACTGTCGTCCAAGTGTCAATGTCGTTTTAGTTTTTTGTCGTTCCACAATTCGTTTTCCTTGGATCTTCATTTTGTCGTTTCAAGGTTTTTTTGTCACCAACTTGATAGTCGTTTTCTACCTTAACCAGAAAGTTTGCAGTTCTTGAGTTTCTTTTCTTTTCTTTTTTTCCCCCTTCTCTCTCTCTCTCTCTCTCTCTCTCTTCAAATTTTTATGTTCGTTTGAACACTATTGTCTCTTTTAAGTAAGTTTGTTATAAAAAATACACTTTTATTGCTCCCCCGAATTTCTTGGTCGTTTCATTTTTTTTTCGTCTATTATTTTGAAGTTTTTCTTAATTTTCGGTACTTGATTTCATTTATGTTATCATTCTTTGTCGTCTAAACTTTTTATGTCGTTCAACCTTCTATTGTCGTGTTTAATATTTATTGTCGTTTCTAAATTATATCCATATTTTGTTGTCGTTTTCATTTGTTTTGCCGTTTAAGTTTGAAGAAAATTCAAATGGTCTTGATCACTTCAAAGTCCGGGAGTGGAAAAGGCTCCATCACAACCAAAACTCTAAAAGTGGTAATACAAATTATGAATAACATATTAAATTATAAAAACACGATGGAAAACAAGATTAGATTCCCATAGCGCTCTGTCTAGCTAGAACTCACTTGAGTGTCAGTTCTTTTTTTTTTTTTTTTCCAGCAGAAAATTAAAAAGTGAGAGAGAATACATTTCCATCTAACACACACAACACAAGCAAAAGAGCCCTGACAATGTGGACTCGGACCAATTACCACAAAGCAAGCTTCCAAACCGTTTTTTTTTTTTTTTTTTAACACATATTAACTACTGCTTGCTAAAATATATAACTAACAAAATTACATTCAATTAACACAAAATCATCTAACATAGCTCACTTACATCCTACCTAACGCATATCTTATTATATACCAGCTGCACCTCTCAGTCTCTCTCTCAAGATCTTAACTCCCATGTACCTGCATTTACAAAATAAATACGCACAGAAGTATTGCCTTTTTGTTTTTTCTTCAAAAAAATTAATGATAGTTTTTCTCTACTTTAATTTTCTTGTCCTCTATTAGCATTTAGCATTTTTATTTTCTAACTTGCTTGTTTTGGTTAAAAACGATCCCTTTTGGACTCCTCTAAGTCTCTAATCTTAAAAAATATATATATATTCCAACTAATTATTTTATATAATGCATGAAAAAAATTGTATGCACACTTTGTCATGCACTGAAATCAGATGTCACGTAGTGTAAGATATTGTAGGGTGCCAATTCTCCTAAAAACTTAAAGCCATTAATGGTGAGACCTTACACTTTGTCACATGAAATTATCGTGCGTCCACCTCTTAACATATTAAGCTTTTGCGAGAATCAGTAAACTAAAACAGTTATAATGTAAAGTGAATATTCTCACCTGCCCATCATCATAACAGTGGCTTGAGGGTTAGTACCAGGGGATTCAGTATAAATGGAGCCATCAACAACGCGAAGCCTGTCGATCCCGAGAACCTTGTACTTAGTGTCAACCACCTTTCCCACATGGCAACCGCCATGGTAGTGCCAAATGGTGATCACAGTGTCTCTGCAAAACTGCTCCAAGGATTTCGTGTCGTTGGGGTGCCTAGGCACCAGGTTGACATTGGCCTTCGCACTCATGTTGAGCAGCTTCTCCACCGTCGGCTTGCCACACTGCGTGAAGTTCACGAAGTGTTGCGACTGCGCGACTTTGACAGCCACTCGTATCCCTTCGACGCAGCGCTGTAGATCGTGAGGATGGCTGAAGTAGTTGAAGGTGATGGAAGGGTTTTCATCAACGTTGGTGGTGAGCAGGCTGATGTGGCCTGTGGAAATGGGGTTGGCAATTTTTTCTAGGATGAACCCTCCTCTGAATGCCTCATAAGGCAAATCTTTTTTCCCTTTTACGTAAGCTTCAATCATTTCAGGCGTTCTTTGCTTTGGAGGAATGGTTGATAGTTGCCCAATCTGTTAATCATAATGTCACATAAAAATGCACTTAATCAACTTAGGATGGAGGTTTTAGGTTTTTTTTTTCTTTTTTTTTTTTTTACCACAAGTTAGTCACATATTCTTTAAAATATCAGTTACGTCAAAATAGATGCTCATTTGTTATATCAAGCTTATTTATAAGAATTTTAAGCACAAACTTGTTTAGCATATGATGCCTAAGTGACCACTAAATAACTTGATAAAACATTAGACATTTCATTTTTGAAAGTTATTTTCAAAAAATCTAAAATAGAAATTAGGTCATATGACGGATTTTGAACACTAATTAATTTTTAAAAAAGTGACATAATTTTTCTTTTTTTTTTTTTTAAGAAAATGACCAATTTTTATTTCTTGATCACTCAATAATAAATCATCCACCAAATGGTAAATCATTAATTGACTATTTTCTAAAAATAGTCATTTCTCTAAGTTAGCAAAACCCAAAATATTAACTTAAATTTATGCTTAAAAAAGATCATTTTTTCATATATCCCTATCCAAAATACTCTTAAAAAGGAAAACCATTTTAATAGGAAAAAAAATTTTCAACACAAAATTTCCAGTCTGGTTCAAAACTATGAACAATTATAAACTTTTCTACAACTCCCTTTTCAAGTGCTATGCTAATTACCTCAGCTGACATGATTCCATGGTGGCATTGAATACTATCCTGGGACTGCCCAAATCCACTGCTGGCTTCAATGTAAACACCCAACTTTGTAATTCCCACGGTTTGAATCAATGACTGACGAACACTCGTATTGCTAGGCACGAAGATTGAGTTCATAGGGTTATCAGCCATGCCTTTTCCCACAAACTCATTTTCAAGCACCACCGGAATCTTCATCTTCTCAAGCTCAGCCTTCGGACCAACCCCACTCAACATTAGAATCTGCGGCGTCGCAATCGCTCCGCTAGACATTATCACTTCGCTCTCCGGCTTGTCGGCCAGAAGTGCTTGGTGTTGATTCCCATGTTCATCTTTGAAGATCACTCCCAGTGTCTTTGGACGCTTCCCTATAACACATATATAAAAACGTTACACAATATGTGTAACAAAAAATGTGAAATGTGACACATATAGAGTATCTCCATTCTTAGCGATTTTGCATATGAACCTGAGGTGTCGAAAACCACTCTTTGGACTCTGGCGTAAATCAAGACAGTGAGTTTCTGAGGGTTCCCAGTAGCTAGGAGCTCGGCGGCAGTGTGGCGGCGACCGAACCTATCGAAAATTGTTCCACCAACCTTGGTTCCATAGATGTGGTCGTAGGTGAATCCATTGAAAGGTGACACTCCAACGTCCAAAAGACTGTCTCTGAATGCTCTTTGCCACGGCGCAAGCATAGGCCTATGAACTATTTGCCTCTCAACCCATGGAAAGGACTCATTTACTAGTTTTGCATCCCAATTCATTTTGTTTATGAACCTGTAATCCAAGTAGGCAAGTCTAATTAGTAGCTGAATGAAAGTTCTTCAATATATTATTTATTATTTTGTTCAAGGTTAACATTAAAGTTTGGTTAAAAGTATACTAAATAAATATGAAACATTTTGCAAGGACATCGTAATTTCTCCACGTAGATAATTTATAAGGTTAGGTAAAATCCTAGCTATGTGAAACAATAAATCATGACCCGTCCAACCAAGACCTATAATTTCAGAGGCAAAAATGAGTGACAACTTATATCAAGTGAGTGATCATGGAGAAAAGAGTAAAAGTGAGATAATACACACACACACATATAAAGAAAACCCAATTTTTTCAGCCAGGAAAATAAGAGAAAAAAGAAATATTGTTTGAGGGATAGGTAGGTCAGCTAGAAGAAACTTAAATGAGGTGGTTATGTTGTCCTAAATACCACGGACCACAACTTGTCAAACAGGTCAACTTATGCCTAGCTTAAATGTTTTCTCTCTTTTATTTATTTATTTTTGTATACTAGTTTATTAATATTCATTTCTCTTCGATCTATCACTACCTAAATAATGGCATGCAGTGAAAATCATGTCGTATAGGGACCACAACTAGATAGCATTTATTATAAACTTGTATTATGGACAGAAGAAAACGAAAGAAAAACAAAACTGTTTTGGTGAGCACTATTTTGATGTTGTATATATAAACATGGTAATTGGTAATAACACATGCCTTGATAAGCCTTACAAATTGTTCCAAGCCACTATATAATTTTATTCGGTCTATACTTATCCATATACATACATTTACTTATGTATAAGCCTGTCAATATTGGAATATAATAAAGTTGTAATTAATGAAATGCCAGATGGCCAAATATACCCTTTATCAGGTTCATAATTACACCCTTTATTGCGGGGTACAAATACATATATATATATGTGTGTGTGTGTGTGTGTGTGTGTGTACGTTAAGATTAACATCAAGTAGTGGAGGGAAAACAAATACTTTAAATGGACGATTCAACTACAAAATTTGTAGAAAATCAATCACTCCAATGTTTTATTATGACCTAATACAAAACTTAACTACACTATAGTGATTGCCACTGCAAATTAATGAGATAATGATGGTTTTAAAAGAAAAAACATCTAACAGAAAATGTGGCGGTTAAAAGTTTGCTTAGATTTAGAGGAACTTTCAACGCACAATATATAGAACCTACTAGAACAACCACTATGCGACAATGGGTATAGAAAGTCCGAACTTTTTTTTTTCTTTTTTTGGAGAAGAATAAAAGAGCTTCAAACTATTCAAACCTTAAGATGATGCTGTTCAAAGTTTAGCCTTCCACCCTACTTTGTAAAACACACATTTTTCAATCTCTCCTTTAATTTTTCTTGTTTTTATGACACCTAGCATTGTCCCACAAGATCATGTGCCATATGTGAATGACACATGTATTTTCGGTTATTTTTTTTAAATAATCTAAAATCTAATGCTACCCACTTCCCAAAAAGACTAGTTGTAACTATTTCCCAAAAATAAACAAATAAATAAGGAGAACACATAGTTAGTTTCAACAACGGGGTATTCCAAAGAAAGAATTTCATCAACTCGTAGTTAGTAATTAAGCTCGTGAGAGTGAGATTCATTTCCCATGTCCCATCACACATGTTAATGTGATACCAATGTTGGTGATATGGTGGAAAGAGAATCACATTTAAGGCCTTAGCTCGTATCCGTCCAAGGTTCAAGTCATGTCATACACAAAAAATCTAACACTTGGCATATATCATGTGATGATGAATTCTGCAAATCTTAATCTGATAACTGTTAAAAGTTCAAAATCATGACTCTTATCATCTTACTTATAAATGTAATAAACTCCTTAAATGACATTAAACAGAGAGAGTGTGAAAACTATATATATATATATAACATTACACATACGTATGTACCTTGGGTTTGCTCTAGTGTAGAAGCCAGCATTGATGGAAGTACCGCCACCCAAAACCCTAGCCCTAGCATTAATGACTCCATCGGTTGAAACAAAAGCTTGGGAGGCAGAAGAAGGAGAAGTGTCGGCAAGGGCAATGTGGAAGTTCTGCAAGAAGGAGACATTTGCATTGGTGAAAGGAACGCCTCCTCTTTCAAGCACAAGAACACTGAATTTTTGAGAAAGTGTGGCCGCCAAGGGACACCCTGCCGTGCCACCTCCCACAATTATGTAGTCAAATCCATTGTCGTTTCCTTTGGAGGCAAATGAGGAAGATGTTGACGAGAATGAGCTTGCACGTTTTATGAATGGGTACCGGAACTCATAGTAGGAGGAGGAGCTTCTCTCCTTATTTCCTGCAACAACAACGATATTTTTTTATCATTATTATTATTATTATTATTATTATTTTGTATTGTTTTGGTCTTGGGGTAAGTTTGACTTTTTTGACCAAAAAAAAAAAAGGAAGAAGAAGAAAAGTTTGTTCAACTTTCATTGACTTGGAAAGAAGCACAGAAAGCATGAAAGAATTAGGAATGGAAAAAGTTTGGTTTGGTCAAGTGTTTGTTCATACATCACTAGGGAAAGAGAGGGGAAAAAATGTGTGTGTGTGTGTGTGTGTGTATGTTTTTTTTTTTTAAGGATATTATTTTAATTTTTTTTATTATTTTAAGAACAATTTAGGATATGCCCTTTCGGAAATTGAGTAATCCAATGAAGATCAAAATCGATTACTCTTGTAGCACTATATATAATAGCGTTTAGACCTTGTTATAGAATTGGCAATGCTAAAAAGTGCCAAGATCAAGATCTAAAAACAGTATACGTAGCCTGATTAAGGAATGGAGGGGGAAAGGAAAAAAGAGCCAATCTAAAATACGTTTGGTACCAAAGAAGAAAAAAAAAGCTCAATTTTGAATTCCACTCTTCACCTTTTTTTTTTTTTCCTTTAATGGAAAATTTCAGAACCTATAAGACCAAAAAAAACAAGGACAAACAAAGAAAGAAAGAGATCAACGAAGAGATAAAATGGTAAGAGAAGGCAAAAGAGGAGAGAGAGAGAGAGAGAGAGAACCTTGGGCAAAGGAAGAGAAGGTGATGAGCCATAGCAAGAAAATGCTGAAGAACTTCACTCTACCAACCATCAAAGCCATTGAAGGCAGACAAGCACTTCAGAAAAGCACTCACACAAGAAGCTGCCTCCGTCTCCAACCTCTATGTGGCTGCCACTGGTTGGCCTAGTTTTATTTGTGTTATGCACATTTACAAATATATCTATAAGTACATATATATATATATCAGATTAAAAAAATAATCAAATGAAATCATAAAACCTGTTTACCATGAGGCTAATAATAATAACAAAAGGGGAAGAAAAAGAAAGGCGAAAAAGAATGCTGTCCTCAACTGCATCTAGCTTCCACTAAGAACTACAACTGGAAATGCCATTAAATGGTGAAATGAATGCCACGGTTGGAGTTAGGAGTGATGTGAACCGTTGGATTAACTCTCTTGGTGATCTGATCATGTCCATCCATTTAGTGCAAGCTTAACAGCTCAAACCACCACCACCACCTATACCTTGACCAGACCACTCCAAAATATTAATGCACGAGCAGCTAATACGTTACATTATTGTGAAATGCTTTTCTTGGGTCATTTCTAGACCAGAAATTAGCAAAAGGTTTCTTAATTATTTCATTTACCATTTTTTAATTTTGCGTGACTTTTTTATCCCTCTCTAATTTCCAAAAACAAAACCGTTAGGGTAAAAATGTTAGGAGTTATCATAAAAAAGGAATATAATTACGATTTGAACCCTATTGGTGGGGTCGATCTCTACACTGATCCCCCAACAGCGAACACTTGCTTGGTTCTGGATATCTAGTCACCTCTGAAACTCTAAAATGAGACAAACAGGGTTAATAAAGTGTATTTTTGGTAGGAACAATGAGAGAAAATAGGAAGCAAAGTGGTAGATCACAGGAGAAACCTGGAGGGAGGAATAGGTCTTCTCTCTTATACTATTCAACATGAAATCGCGTTTATTACCTCTCCAATTTTAGAAAAATCAAAATTTTTAAGAATTTAAAATCTCTTCCATAATCTATTTCTTTTCTTCTCCTAGCAAACAATCATAGATGTCAAAATATCCTTTTATTAATCCCTCAATCCTCGTCTTTCTTTCTATTTTTCTCCTCTCCTACCAAACAGATTCTAAAACCCTCCAATGCTCAAGTCTTGGATTTACTCAAAAAATTCAAAAATGAAAATGATGGAGTCTTGGTAAGAAATCAAGAAAAATAGGAATCTATCTCAATTTCAAATTTTCGACAAGATCAAAGATCAAGTATTAAACAAGATTTATTATCGAGTATCGGTGTATAAATCAACCTCTCAAAACACCCACCAAACCACCACTCCATCCTATTAGGATCAAAATTGGTAACAATAGGAAAGATGTCCGTCAAATTTATTTCTCTCTTTGCATCTGTCTCGGGCAATGAAGTTAACTAGTCTTCAATGTGGTCTGGTGTATGTGATGAAAAAAAATTATGTCAAAGTTCTAGTTTATTGATGATTTAAGGTATCTGTTTTCCCATTGGATGAATGAATTAATAATACTTATACAAACAAGGTCCCTCCAATATAGGCCATATATGTTGCTTGACTTCTCTCTCTGTAATCTCTTAATCCTTGAATTGCAAAAACAAAGATGATATACATTAAGGTACAGACGAAAACAGGAAACTGTCCAAGCTGTCACACATTAATTAATTGATGGGATTTCGGTGGGACTTCATTCTTGCACATATACGGAGATCCATGTAATAAGTTCCAATTTGTACAATGTTATACGTATATATACTTTATATGTAAAACAACATGATATTGTTTCCTTTTCTTTTCCTTTTTTTTTTTTTAATTTAAGGGGGGGAGTTACAGACATGGTGGTTTATCGTATTATAAAGATCATGTCAGATGCACTTGTGAGGGATATTGGCTTGATTGGTATATTTTTTTGAGGTTTATATACAACTGTAATCATTTGTTTGTCTAAAGTTCAAGTCTCTAGACTAGCTAGGGCATGTTTCCTGGAAAATTATTCTGGGGCTGAAAGAAATATTTACATATTACGAATTCTATGTAACGATATAAAAAATAAAATACTGATGAAATTCTATTTGAAACGATCAGATATATATTAAGTTTTATCAGCTTGATATACTTCTTTATTTTAAAATGATTCTGATCGAATTTAATATTCACAAACATGTATTATATAATACCTTACTGTAGAAAGCTCTGTATATATATATATATACACATATATACACACTATTATTTTTATTATATATATATCTCTATGCGTATATATATATACACACACACTATTATTATGTAGAACGTTAGGCTTGTAGAGAAAAAAACGCATTACAGGTACAGCCAGCTTGATCTTATACTGAGAAACATGATGTGATCCAGTATATCTCATGCATTGATTATAAATGAACATAAATTGATGAGTACTTCCATACCATTTAATCTAGTCATATCATTCATTTTCATTAATTACTCCAAAACTAGTTAGCAGTGTACTTTAATTTGGTTATGTCTTGTATTGTCTCAATCTTTTCAGCTATTCGTTTACTAAATTAATCAACCCTACTTTCTCATCACAAAATTAATATGTGTTTAATTTAACGTTCTAATTTAATCATTTTAATTTAATTTAACTTAATTTATATTAAAAATTATATTAAAAATTATGAAAGTAAGGATAATTTATATTAAAATTTATGCTAAAACAATAAAAGTGAGTTCAATCTAACTAAATTAAACTAAACTAAATTAGAAATAATTTGATCAACTTAATTTAATTTACAAATTAAATTAGATTAAAACGTGAAATCAAACAAACCCTTACTAATGTGCAGATTAACGTCTCTTTCTTTTCTTTTAAGATCACTAGCATTTAAGAATTATATATGCACTGTTAGCTTGTTAAATCACAAGAATTGCATGGCCAATCTCAAATTTGACAAAAGCTATTATAAGTACATGTATTTCAGATCAAAATGATCTAGATAATGGAGTACATATATATATATATATTTTCTATGGAAAAATTTAGGCATAGGCAAGGGATGAACCCACTCAACCTTTATGTAAGAAGTTGTAAAATTTGAGCAACTAGTGCGGCGGGGATCAGGATATATAGGCAATTCATGTTGACGGGGAGCGATTGACATACCTCATGGGATGCTATGCCACTCATTTGTGCATGGTTTTATATATAGCTCAGTTTAGTGCGTTTGTAAAATGAGGCCAATTTCCTAATGTAAAGTAACAAATTGACGCTTTTTCTTATTTTTTTCTTTCTTGTGTAAAGAAATATAGACCAACTTGTTTTGGAGTGAAAGAAAGGGCAGATGAAGAATTGAAGAGCTGACATCCATGGCAGGGACATTTATTTCATCTTGTCCATTTAGAGACATCTCCGCATTGGTGCACATGAAAAAACTAGTTATCCAGCTGTAGAAAGGACCAGTAATATTATATTGGCGACCAAAAAATAAATAAATAAAACATACTAAACCACAACTACTCAAGTTAAAAACATTAATGAAACCGATTAAGACATTCTACTCAAGTGAAAAAAGTAAATAAAATTTATGAAATTAGGCTTCCTATTCCCTCTATCTAGGTGAACCTTCATATGTAGGAAAAGCTTTTCACGAAATATTTTCAGCTTCAAGTAATAAACTTTTTTACACTAGACAGAAAAGAAATATTAAATCATTCCCCATTTTTATTCTCTCATTCTTTTTTTTTTTTTTATGTTACAAATAGTTATTTTCTCATCTACCCATTTTGATGCATGACAGGTACTACTAGCTCGTCACATCCTTTGCATCAAAGGAAAAAAAAAATGAAAGAAAGAAAAATAAATATTTCACATTTATATTACATGGATTTTAATGGATAAACGTGAAATGAGGTTTTCTTCATATGTTTCAAGCTTTTAGTTAAAAAGAGGTGAAAAAAAAAACACCGCACAAGAATTTCTGAGAATTTAAAGATTTATCAAGCAAGTGCAAATTACAATTTAGACTCATAAAAATTGAAATATATATAGTTACATATACATATTAAAAAATACACAACTGCATGCATAGTTATAATACCACTAGCTATTTGTTATAAATATATATGTGTATATATTATATATATTGGTTTGAATTAAGGGGCCTTTTGGGATGACAGATTGGCTCTCAACCTCCAAAGTAAGCATCAAATATCTTTTACTTGCTATATTTAAAAAATGAGAGACATTGGTCTGCCACTGTTTAATTATTTTAATTATTTTACCAGGTCTTACATTTAGTACAATATTGTTTGAGCTAATTTTTTAAAATTTTCATTAAGTTGATCCAAAGTCCTTTAAAAACATTGGTTATGGAAATTATAGCATCTTCTGATGAAACCATAAGAACAGTAAACATTCCATCCACAAGAATCAATGTTCATCAAAGTATCTCAGTCCTAATAATATATATACAGTACAAATTTTCATAACGCAAAAATATTTTTAAATATACATATATATATATATATGTGTGTGTGTAACACAAATTTCAAGGCCTGATTGAGGAAAATGGTTGTGAGCAACACAATCAATACTACTCAAAAAAAGTGAGTCTATCTATGGATCTCATGTAGTAGAATATATGTTTTATAGCATTAAAATTTACTATGGATTTTTTCAATTGATAATTTTAATAGTTTTTTTATTCTTTTGTTATTGGTTAATGAATATCCAACATTGCCAAGTTTCAGTGTATCACAGCATGCGGGCCATTATTTATCATTATTTGTTCACCATCTTTTTTTTCCTCATAATTATTTGTGCACCATCTGGGCATGCCAAATTAGAACTTCATTTCAAGAGAAAAATAAGCGGACATATTTCGTTGAATGTACGTGGCTAAAAAACAAAGTGGTACCTTGAATATTCTTCCATTCGAAGAATTGAAACCCGATTTATTATTTTTTTTTTTTTAAAGGGAAAGAAAGAAAGAAAGAAAGGAAAAGAAAAAGGAAAAGTTGATTCCTAAAATCCCTCCAAGGCCCCCAAAAAAGAGAAAATAAAAAGTCAAAAATCAAATTTCATCCGTATTATTTTGTTTCCCATTAATTTTGAATAATCATAGATTTTTGAATAAAATCAGCCTTTTTTTGGCAAGGCTTTTACAGCTGACCCCATTTCCTAAATTCCTCATTCCAGTGGTTAGATACTGTGCAAATTTATCCGTATCATTTGTATTGAATGATCACCAAATTCAGCGGCAATAGAGCCAAAATCTGGCCTCGAGGAGACCCTCTTTTGTCCTTCATATTTCAGAGGCCACACCACGCCCTGCACGTAATGTTATAAAAGCTCTGAGACTTGTCATTGGACGAAACACTGCAACCACATTTAAGGCACCAAAAATGTGGCTCAGAGTTGACAACACCATTATAGCTACCAATTGCCAAATGGAATTGAGATTACTAGATAGGAAAAAATAAAATAAAAAAATAAAAAAGGCCTCAAGTTCTAGTCTTATAACAATCATCGGGCACAATGTTCAAAATCCTTCATGCTTCTTCTCTCAAACCAAATAGTTATGGTTAAGAAGATTTCCCAATATATTGGACCCCTTTGATCACGCTTTAAAGAATAGCTGCAACAATTGGTACCCCAACAAAAATAATAATACTTCAAGAGGGTCGGTTTTCAATTGAAATTTAAGAAATTTGGGATCCTAGGCTGCGACCGAAGATATAACTCTCAGATAAGCTGATGTTTGATCTTGGCCTACCTTAAGAAAATCGACAGAACCACCTAATCCATCAATGTCTAATTGCTACATTTTTGCATACATGTGTGTTCAATTTTAGCCGTCAAAAAAGATCACACCTTATATGAAAACACACAAAAAAGAAATATATAAATAAAAAGAAGAAGAGTGAGGACTTGGGAATCATCAACTTTCATTTATTGAGAAGAGCTCCTCACCCCCAAGTTATCAATGGTAACGATAGAGTCCACTGTTTTTCTTTTTCTTTTTTTTTTTTTTTTTTTTTTTTGCCAGCTTGCCGGGGCCAAAAATAAATAGTAAGCACACATTTTTGCCAGTTTTCAACAAACATTGTCCGTTTGAACGGCCAACAATAAATTAAAAAGGGTATGAAAAACTTTCATTTACCTTTTTTTTTTTTTTTTTTCCTCAAATGAAATTACAATGAAAACACAGCATTAAAACTGTCACGGGACAAAATTGAATGCAAGCACGATAATCGACCAACATCAAAATAGATTGTCAAAGGCGAACCTTGTAACATATATCCAACAAAACCAACCCAAAAGAAAAAAAGAGAACGAGAAATATAGGAGGGAGAGAAAAGAGAAACCTAACTTTTAAGAAATGAAAAGGAAAAAAAAAAAAAAATAACACTATTATATGGGGCTTCCTCACAACAACTCATAGAGCCCCCTGTATGTGGCACTTATCCAAAAAAATCAATGCCTTGAAGATCCTGTCATCCTTACGTGCCAGCAAGAGTAAACATACAAGCTGACAGTTAAATTTATATGCCGGACCGAACATCAGCATCTTCAACCGGAAGTAAACTGCTCCGTGCTAGAGGCTTCATTTCACCTAATCTTGTTTTGAAGAGCTGGAGTGGTCATTTTCTGTGACTTCAGATGAACCAGTAGATGACATATCACTACTAGCGTTAACCCCGTTGTGGAAGCTTTTAGATGCCAGGGCAGGGTTCCTACGAGGATCATTAGCTGCAGGCACTTGCCCCTCTTCTGCTAGTTTTTTAATGATGTTCATGACAGTGGGAAGGAACTTGGTGGATAAGGAAATGAGCCCAGGAAGCTGCAAGGGACGTAACACAGAAAAAATAGATCATTCATATTAGTTTATAACTGGTTTTTGGATGAAAAATATAATAAGAGTGTTATCTATTTGATCTTGTTGAAGAATCAAATTTCTCTTCCAAAATATTGTATGTCTACACGCATATATAGGCATAAATCAATTAGTACAGTCCCATGAAGCTGCTAAACTTGTTTTGGGTTTGAAATCAAGTTCAGAAATTTAACCGAAAGGAAAAATTATATACCTAAACCAATAGAATGGATTGGAGGGAAACAAAAGGAAATTTTGACACTTACAGCACCATTGCGGAATTCACCCGAAATATCTAGCTGCACCCATAGGGCTTTGACAAGTAAGAAACCAACAAAGATGACCCCAAGATACAAAGGATTTCTGCCAAGAAAACAAATGAAAATGAGTATAACGGGTGAGCATTAACACTCACAAAATTAAACATCCTAAAAGGATGGACACAGCAAACCTTAGAAGTGTCATAAATTCATTGAATCCAAGAACAATTAAGGCAACAATGGCCCATGGAGGCGGCAACCAGTTGTTATTACGCTTGTTGGCTTCCTGAGTAGCAATTAAAACAGATATTTGTTAACACCATTCATGCAGTCATCCATTTTAAGCTCATGGTCATAAACAGAATTGTCAGTATGCTAATCAGTTAAGTATCATGCCTGTGCTGCAATAGCCTGAGAGACGGTGTACTCTGTTTCAGTCTTGAATTGCCTCCATATAGATTTGCACTGGACAGGTGTAATCAATGTTTTTGATGATGGAACCTGTAGTTGAGATGAGTATCAGCATGTCAAATTCTATGCATAAATAAGAGGCTTCCCCTACACACAATGACCCCATCCGAGAGAGAGAGAGAGAGAGAGCTAAATCATCAAATAGGCATCAAGTTCAATGTCTCAGCACCACCCAAAGCACCTATAAAATTACTCCCAAAAACCAGTTTAAAACGATGTCTCCGCTAAAAGTGTATTGTTTGTTATAAGAGGTTCTGCAGCCAGAGGACCACCAAGAACAGCTTACAAAGGCTTGAGAACTTCTCTATGAAAGATCCAAGAATCAGAAAGAACCAAAACCACAAAGCAAGAACTTGCAACAACAATGAGTTACCTGTTCCCAAGTGCTCGAAGCCAATGGGTCAACTGCCGTTAAGCTCCTGTCTTTAACAGCACCATTAGTGAAATCCACGAACACAGCAGATAAAGTGTTCTCGATATTATCAGCAACATCATCATCCAAACGAATTGCAGCCATGACCGAAAGCAATTTCAAGGACTGAAAACAATCAAAACATCAATAACAAAAATCAAAATGTAAATCGAGATTCATAGTTGAAGAGTTATATCAGCATACTGAAGAGCGGGCAGTTTTGGTGATCGCCCGAATATCTTCTTTCCCAGTCCAAACACGTGGCATTGAATCAGAATCATGGCTAAACATTGTAGTGAACCTGATAGCAGTCAAAGTCAACATGGGCAAATAGAATCTGAAAACGAAAAATAAACCAAGTTCACATATGGAATTAGATGCTACCTCTCCTTCATGCGCATCAAAACTCTTCCAGCCTCTTCCTTTGCCTTTGCCTCAACAACCGCTCTTGCATAATCCTCGAGACTTGCAAGCATTTTGTTTTTAGATTCTTCATACATGTCAAAACCAGAAAGCGCATTAGAAAGCCCAGAGACAGCTGATTCAGTCTCTCGTTTCAGGAGCTTTCTTATTGCCGGCCAGGTCTCACTGCTTGCTCCATCTAGAAGGGCTTCCACTGGTGCTGATAAGGCCTCCTTCAGTTTTTCCTGCAAGTATGCTATTATCGTCACCAAATATTCCAGGGACAAAGTAACCAACCTATGATGTAAAAAGGTCCAACAAGGCAACAAGTCAATAACTAAGGTCAGACAAAATCTTTCAATTCTTATGAATCTCTTAGGGGTGCCATGTTTCACAGTGAACCCTAGCCAAAATCCTAGAGAAGTACAATAATTTGTGCCTCATCTCCTTTCAAAATGGAAATTCTCTCTCTTAAGATTCCATTAAGAACCAAAGTATTCCCAAAATATTTCCCCCAATTAATTTTAAAGTTATCCAACATCATACGTTGTCACTGGCATTGAAGGCAGCACTCAACAAATTAGGAATTCAGAGGGACTGATCATTGTATGTTTATACCTCATAGAGTGTGGTAAGCTCAGATAGCTTGGCAGCACGAACTGAGGAAATATGCGCATCTATATCACGCCGAACTTTATCCCTTACTTTAGATGTGTCCCAGTTTGCTTGGTCAATAACAGCATCTGCAATTATTTGTGTCAATGTCTATCACGCATGAAAAAGCAAAAGTTGCATTCAGACTTTTGCTCTAAAGCCCGTTCAGCAGATCAAATTTTTCCAAGTTTCAGAAACACTTCTATGATATATCAATTCAATTATAAATGAACCAAGAATCACTCATTTCATCCTCAATTTACCTTTTAATGGTTGTATACAAAGGCAAATCAAAATTTCTAATTTCCTCTTATTTAACACTATATCATAAAACTCCGCTAGAATTTGTTGCTACGCTATTGTCCATTAAGACTTGATTTTGATTCCACCACAGCCATTGGATAATAACATATAGGCATACCTGCACATCTTTCATCAAACAGAGCCATATAAGACTGACTGCAATCACGAGCAGCAACAGCAAATGCCTCCCCGCTATCCAATGCCTTATCAAATGCTTCCCTGAACTTCTCCAAAGTTCCAGATCTTACATGCCCCAGCAAAGATTGAAATGCAGGTTGAACAATCTACAAGACAGTGGGAGAAATGACAAGGGAAAAATAAAGTCAATGAAAGGAATCACAGAACCGATAAGTCAAGAATTAATAATCTACTGCTACACATTTCTGCATAAGATAAATTTACAGTTTTGTATGCACTGGGCAGACTTAATAAAGCCTTCTATTGAATCCTCCACAAGTAACACGCATACAGTAACACGCATACCAGATTGAAGCTTGTTTATGCTGATAATCTAACTAAACAAAATCAGGAATTTACAACGTCAATATGCTTAGTCCTCTGATTACTATAATATAGAAAAAAAAAAAAAAAAAAAAATTTAAAAGCCATTCTACCCAAAAAAAAGAAAAAGACTAAAAACTAGTTGTCCTAGCAACCTATGATTTTAGTCTGATCTCCAGGAGAACAGAGGAGAGAGGATCTCCAAAATCATTTTTTTTTCCCCCTATGCAACAGAGAAAATGCTGGATAATCATTAAGCCGGAGAACAATATGAAGATGAATTACTTGTAGCAGTTTTTCTTCAAGCTGCTTTCGCTTTGCAGATCTGACACTTTCATCAAAATATGTAGCTTCTGCATCATACCTGAAATTTAAAATTTCAATCAACATAAAGCCAACATTCTTTAAGAATTGAGTATGCATTCTGGATGTCTCGCATATCTTGAGTTGCTCAATCAAAAGAAACATGTTAGCATCTGTCTTTCATGTGTTTAACAAGGTAACTGATTGAAATCATTGACACATAGAATTAAGTACTGTTCAGTGGTTAGCAAAAAATATTCAATTTTAAGTTTTCACTAATCTCCACTTCATCATCAGCCTATCATTTTTGCCTGAAAGGCAACCTCAATATCATTACATCAATATTGGGCAGGAGATACTGATAATGTTTACAAACCATTCTAAAGTCATCTTGATTACAACCCAGGGCAATATTTCGAACAGGAAAAAACAGACCAAAAACAACGCGGTTCTTCTCGTAGCTGAAAGTTCTAAGGGTTCGTTTGGTGAACGCATTGCATTTGCATTGCGTTTGAATACAATACATTGAATGCAATTTGTATTTGGAGGAAAAGCATTAACATTGCATTTGAATGCAATGTGTGTTTGGGGGAAAAGTATTTGAATTGTATTTTAATAATAAATATATGATGTGATGGGTAAAAGTAGAGAGAAAAAAAGGAGGGAGAGGGAATATATGATGTAATTAATAAAAGTAATAAAAAAAGTGAAATAATAAATAGTGATTGTGTTAGATTTAAAATGTGATGTGATTGGTATTTGAATGAAATGTTTTTGTATTTGGGGGAAAATTGCATTGCATTTAAATGCAATGCCAAAAAAAAGCGTGTGCCAAACGCCACATAAAACTTCCTATGAGGTGAAAAGAACTAGTTTAAAATACTTCCACTTTATAAACACAACTATCCATAACTCATACAAAAACAGTTGAATACTTACTCAGATAGACAGGCATCAAGAATTAAACTGAGTTTGTTCCCGAACCCAGAAACAGGACCAGATTGTACAGCCTCTTCCAACTCCCGCCACTCCTGTGTAAATGTTGAAAAGTTCAACACTCTCCAAGTTTAGATAACAATAAATTATATTCTGAAGATAAGCAAATACCATAGAAAAGGTGGAAATGTATGAAAAGCAGGTACCTCATTTCTTGAAAAGCTGAAGAACTTCTCGTTAGCAATTTCTTCACAACGTACCGTAGCCACCATCACCTGTGAATTGATGGATAATTGTATACGTTATTACAAGCCACATACACGGAGAACACAAAGGACTAGACATTCATAAAATTGTAATATACCTTATGGGCTGGAAGGTCAAGGTCTTTGTTCTCCTTTATGACTTTCCAGATCTCTTGTGAACTGAAAGAAAAACCCGAAGCAGGAACAACTCCCCTTCGATCTCCAGCAAGTCCACCAGGTGCAATGGAATGAAAAAATCTCTGCTTCAAGGCGGCAACCTGATATATACAAAGGAGATTAAGCAGGAAAGCACTTAACCAAGTTAAGGGTTGAATAACCAGGCTTACTTGATTTTGTAACGTAAACTGACAGAAGAAAAATAGAAGGCAAAGTAATATTGCACCTAATACCATATAATATGAAGGCATTTGGCAGAATGTTAAACAAAAGATCTAGTTTAATACGTAGCAGCAAGTTTAATATATAGCAGCAAATTTAACGACTCTAAATGTTCTTTCAAAAATATACATAGCACGACATGAAAAAGAAATCCAATAATCATTCCTCAAGTCATTATTCTAAAGTCAGTTCTTTCTCTTGATCTTTTAGTATAAAGTTCTAAGAGAAGTAACAAATAGCTTATTTACACCATTTCCAGACATCCTTAACAAATGTTATATGTGAATTCATACCTGCTCCTTAAATTGCTCTTCCTTTTCTTCATAACTTGAAAGAGCTACAACTTCGACCTACCAATTTAATCATGAATACACATTATCATTTCATAATCCACATATAGTCCTATCTGTATAGAGAATTTCATTTTACATTGAAAAATTCACTCAGAGGAGTTTCCTTATGGGCTTGAGGCTTTGGAACATTGTCCCATATCTGCAAAAGCAAGAAAGGGAATTGTAAAGAATGAATATCAAGAAAAATTTAATAACGAGAAAGAAAGCACCAAATGGTTTACCTTCTGAATATCTTCTCTGAGAACAGGTTCTAAATTCTCCAAGGGTGTCTATAGAAAAGAATAAAAAAACTCAGCTCATCTATGTCAGGGAAAACATCAAACTATGCATGCTATAGAAATGACTAAGAAAAGGAAACATACCCTTGTCTTATCACGTATGACAAACAACAAAGTCGTTTTTCGTGGACTAAACAACCGCATCATCACCTTCAAGCAAATTAAACCATAAATTTGAAAGAATTAGCAGTTCTGTTTGAACTAGCAGCTATAAAACAGGAAATAAAGTGAGGGAAAAACCTGGAAGACAGTCTTCAAAAGAGGCTTATTTGCAGCTTGCTCACGGCCAATATCGTGACACCACCTATATAAAATAGTAAAAAACAATTATCATCCGAACTATAAACATCCAGCATGACAACATCAAAGTAAAAATATTAAAAAGACTATTATTTGAACAATAGAAACCCAGCATAGAGAGAGAGAGAGAGAAGTAAAAGTAAGACCAAGCAAAAAATAAAAAATAAGCAATTGAAGTCAATAAAAAAAATACTTACATATTAATGAGCACAATATCTGAAACAGCAAGAGCAAAAAGAGCACTTTGCTTCTCAAACGTTGTGTCATCCTGAAGATTAAACCAGATCAGAAGAACAAAAACTAAAGCCACCTACTTCATGAAATACCCAACTTAAACACTAAGATCAAATTATATTTCTAGAACTTAAATTAAAAGAAGAAACACAACTTCCAATTAGAAAAAGAATCTCAATGGAGTCATGCAATTATTTCAAGTCTACCCAAAAAGTACATCAGTAACAGAAAAACGCCCTTTTACCGTGTTATTTACCAAGGTAAATACAAATATATAGGCCGTCATTAGTTATGAGCATTAGAAAATTAAAGAGTGTCCAGATGAAAGCCCATGGGATACAAATTGATTAGCACATGCCAAGCTCACCTAAAACTGAATGATAAATGTACACTCACATGCCCTTCCAAACGTTCCAAGAATTTAATTCATACATATATATTAAATAGTTTTCTATACTCTGGGACATAAATAGCAAAGAACTTTAATGAAAACTGAGTTCATATGTCAAGGTTTCGATGATAAAAAGAAAATCAATAAATGAAGGTGGGGCTTGAAAAGGCACCTCTCCTCTTTCTCTTCCATCGGTTCCCTCTAAATCCATAACAAGCGTACAAGGCTCAATATCAGCACATTTTGCCAACCATATACCTTTAGTAGTTTGAGACCTGCAAAGAAGCACATATCCTCCATTATACTGCCATCTGAGTACTAAATTTACCAATGGCTAACAAAAATAAGTTTTATGTTGTACAAGAGAATTAGGAGAACATGCCTTCCTTTAAAAGCATCCATCTCTCTAAAGTTGGTGCCAAATAAGTGATTCAATAGAGTGCTCTTTCCTGTCAAAATCACCAATAACAGCACAAATATAAACAAATGCATAAAGAACCAAAGTATCCAACAATATGCACAACGGCTCACCAATATTGAATAAGAAGCCAGGATAGTAATAACTAATAGAAAAAGCTACTTAATAATTTTTTTGAACAAATTGGACCCAACATTGGCACTCAAGCCGAAAAATGAGTGTTACTTTCTTTTTTTTGTGGGGTGGTGGGGGGAGGGGGGGGAGGAGGGAGTAGCAGCGGTGGGGTTGGGACAATGAGCTCAAGGAAATAAGGTTGCATACCACTACTTTGTGGGCCCATTATGGAGGCAACGGCATATGAAAGACCACATTCGCTCAGTTTTACCTCCTTGATAAAATTTTCAATTCCAAATACATTGAACACACCATCTCCATCTATAAGCTGAGTAGAACAGCACTCATCAAAACCTGCCACACAACAAAATGTCTTCGTGTTAGCTAAACGACGGCAATGACTACTAAAACATCACAATTTTGCAACCAATATCTAAATATAATTGCTAGAGCATAAATAGATTAGATAACTGGTGCTACGAGTATGACACTTCTCTATTTACTAAAATCTAAAATAAAATCACCACAATCACCACCAGAATTGAGAAAATAAACCTACATATAATCTTGTTGTTTTGGAATACTGTTGCTCCTACAAGGGTTGGAAATATCTTTGAAAACTGTTGTTTTAGCTTATACCTACCAAGACTTGACAACGGAAAATAATTCTATACAGCCAAAAAACCATATATTTGCATTTCCAGTACCCTAAACTGATAAGTAAAGGAAAAAAAATAAAACCCCCCAAAATTCAAAAACCCATTTCTTCTCTATTCAACCTTTTTTTCTTAGCAACCAAACATGGAGAGAAAAAAAAAAAAAAAGCTCTTAATCAAAACCATGGGAGTGTAATCAAACTTTATGACTCCGAAATCTACATTACATTGAGGCAAATTGATCAAATCGTTATCAATTTCATAAACCTAATTAAATAAAGTTAATTTATTAAAAAAAACAGTTACACCGAAACGGAAATTTATAAACAGAAATTAAAGAGGGAATCGAAATTGATTTCAATTCATTTCAGTTAAAGGATTAAATATGCAAAAAATTAACGCAAGATATAAAATTTAAGGACAAATAGGCTATAAATATTGGAATAAGATGAAAAACCAGACAGATCAGAGAAATGAAAAGGTACCCATTTTTATGTGAGCAAGCGAGATTGAAGATCGAATTTCCACCCGGGATTCGGAGAGAAATCTAGCGACTGGGAATGCGCGAAACGAAGATCGATTTGGTCTGGAATTTAGAGAGAGAAAAAGAAGATCTTAGAGAGAGAACTCGATCTGAATTTCTTTAAAAAGTGGGCGTGACTATCTCTCTCCCTGTGATCAAAGCGCACACACAAAAGAAAGCTATTAAAAAAAAAGAAAAAGAAAAATTGTTTTTTTTTCTTTCGTTTGTGCCAAAAGATTTCATTTTTTTTTTTTTTTGATAATTGATTTTTTTTATTTTTTGCTTTTTGTTTTTTGTTTTTCCTAATTTCTTCCTTTGAAAAAGGATTTCAAAATTCCTTTTTATTGGAAAAATAAAACGACCAAATTAAAATTCTTGACTGTAGTTACAAACAAATAATTTTATTCTTAATAAAATAAAATCTTTATTTTCTTGATAAATTTTAGCGGGAAAATGCAGGTTACATTTTTTTTTTTTTAAGGAATGTTAAGAAAAAGGATCGGATATTTTTTTTTTTCCTTTTGCATCATGGATGGTGTGAAATTAAAAAGGTCGTGGATAGCAAAAAATAATAATAATTGAGCAGCATTATGGTTTTCAGTTTTCGCATATAAATCCAATGATTTCATTTATGTTTCTCACACCTGAAAAAATAAAAATAAAATAAAATAAAACATAAGTAAAAGTGGATTTCGGTTTTAGGGCTAATAATTATTGTGGGTCTATAAACCTCCGTTGCAATTACTATTTTCTCATCATTACTTTTTTTCCCAACGATAAATGTACAAAATAAGTACTTTTAAATTATTCAAAATGAAAATAAGTACTTCTTCAAATGAAAATATTGTAAATGTAAGAATACATCGATAGCCTTTTTTTTCTGTTCTTTTACAATTAATTTGATAAAATCTCCAATAACTTAAATAACTTAGTAATTAATAATCTCAAATGTAAATTTTTAAGAAACTTGACGTAATCTTGCAATCTTTTTTGAACAAATCGTACTTTTAAATATTAAACTTTTGTGAGAGTGTTTGTATGTATATATATTTTAGTGTTTTAAATATTAAACTTATATAATTTCATATATAAGTCGTAATTAGTTGAGTTAATTCTGACAAAATGGATCTCAGCTTGTTAATAATCATCGTCACCATTGGCTGCTAATATGACCAAAAAGTTGTTGAGAATCGGCCAATTATAATGTGCAGTCCACGGTAGTCCCCTGAACCAGAGTTACCAGATAATTTCGCAGTTCGTACATTCTGCTGACTTGGCAACATTTGATTGGGCAGCTCGCACCGCACTAGCGTTAAATTATCAAAATACTTGAAATCTGGACGTAACACGGTTTTTCTTTCCTTCTGTCTTTTGGCATTTTTTATATGTCTTTTTCTGTTTTGTTGTGAATTTGTGATTTGCTGGCGTGAAACGCTGCGGTTAGGCCCAGATGAAACCTCTTTTAAGAAAATCGGGCCCCACCATTTTGAACCGACAATTAGGATTGTGGGACCCCTTTGCCGACGGGGTAAAAGAAAAAAAGATTTGGACGGCGTGATCCTTTGGAGGTCGTGGGGCCACTCCCAGCTCGCCGCCGTCAACTCCGCATGGTCCCCACTTCTATTCATTTTTCTTCTTCTTTTGTTTCCTTAGAAAATTCGGGTCTTTTATTTTTTTTTTTTTTTTTGGATCGTCGGAAATATACGAGATGCTTCTACCATATGATCTTTTATTTTGAGTTATTAACAGAAATTATTGTAATCATTAAAAACCTGGGAGAGACTCTGAGGAGCATTTAGAGAAAAAATTTTATTTTAATTTTACTCAAATACAATATAATTTTATATCAAACACAAATTTTATAATAGTATTACGAAAATAATTACTATTTAAAACATTTTTAAAACAATCACATCAACTTTTTAACTCCACTATTTCTCTCTACTTTTACCAATCACATCAACTTTTTAACTCTAAAATACTTTTCATCCAAATACACATTTCATTCAAATACAAAACAAATACTTTTCAACCAAATACAACATTCAAAAAACAAATTTCATTTAAATACAATCAAAATGCAATACGTTTACCAAACACCCCCTGAAGATATGTTTTATAAATTAATAAAATATATTTATAAAAAAAATTTAGAATGAAAAGGTATAAAATTTTAAAAATTTATTCAGAAAAAAATTATCAATATACTCCTTGTTTCGTTTCTATCGAAATTTAATGTAATTTTTTAAAAAAATTATCTTATTTAAACTTATACGTAAAATTATAAACTTTTAAAATTTAAATAATAAAAAATGATTATAATATGAAAAAAAGCATAAAAAATATCCAAAATATATTTTCAAAACACCTTCCAAGCCCCCTTAAATTATTCTTTGGCGGTCTTATATGTGACTAGATGCATATTTTATATTATAGATAAATGCCCCAAAATCACATATTGGATTGATTTTTATCTTACAAAGAAAAATTCTTGTACAAAATGTCATTAATGATATTATAAATATTTATTTTTATTTATTTTAATATATCAATTAAAATTATCATTTTTAAAATTTCCCTCTCTCTCTCTGTCTCTCTCTCTTCTCTTGTATTTATACCAACCCAGACAAATAGTGATTAACAGTGGCAGGCAACAAGAGTGAGATCAACGGCGACAAGAATGATAGTGGTGTGTGATGGGATTAGTCGCTGGTAGAGATTTGCTGGTCAGCTATTTAGCTCTAAAGTTGCATTTAGGTCGATGTGGAGGAGATCTGCTATCCATCGATCACTTATTGGTGTCACCCTCTATATGCTTTTGCTGGCCTTGATCACAACCTCACAACTTCAATGGCACTCGCAGCTCACAACTCCAATGTTAGCCTCCCAACTTCGATCTTCTCCTTCCTCTTTGACCACAACCTTTGGTAAGATCTGGCTTCAATGATGGAACAATCGTGTTCGGATTGGGAGGGAAAAGAAAGAGAGAGTTGGGTGTTGAGCAAGAGGAGAAAAAGAGAGGGAGTGGGGGTGGGGAAAAGTGAAAGAGAAAAAAATAAAAATAAAAATAATTTAATTAATAATTTCATCTCTATAGCATTTTTTACACAAGTTTTTTATTTATTGTAAAAATCAATCCATACTTCAATTGTATGACATACTCCATAATTATCCCTTATAGATTCATAACAAAACAAATATAAGGGGGTTGGCCCAATTTGCAAACCTAAAGGTTGGCCAGCCTACCATGGTATTCGAATCAAGAGCGCCACGAGATTAATTTGTCCATCTAAATCTATATTTATATCTTTAAAATCTTATTGATATAGTTTTAATCCATCATATTATATTATAATTATAAAAGATTGACAAATATAATTATTTATTGATATAATTATTTATCACTAAATATAATTATTTAGTGAAACACGATGTAATGTAATAGTTTATAATTGTGATTTATCGATAGTGTTTTTTTTTTTTTTTTCATATCCTACATTAAAATTTTCTTGATAAAAGAAAAATGAAAGTGAAATACTTACGCTCATATTCATAATATTCATTTCGGGTTTCAACAGGAATCATTTTTTATTTAGTCAATAACTGAATTTGAATACTGGAATAGCTAGAAGAATTTTATTCATGATTATATTCTTTTCTTTTAAACCGGATTTTACTTTAATTTCTTTCTTTAATTTTGAAAGAATTTTATTCTATTATTTGTTTAGTTAGGCTCCCTATTACTCAACTGGTTTCCTGCTTCCCATTCTTATTCATGAATTAGCCATTTGAATATGGCATAAAACCTTATTCTAACTATGAATATTAGGTATGGCTTTGGAAGTATAAAAGCTCTTAAGCCTGCTAAACATATAATTTTGTTTATCAAAAATTTCTGTCTCAAATTATTGGAAATTACCAAATTGTACAAAACTATCATAAAGTAATAATTGTAAGCATATTTTTATAATGATTTCTCACATGGCTCCATATAAACATGTAGATTTTGAATCTCAATTCAAATTATATATATATATGTATCTATGTGATAAAGTAAGGGTTAGTTTGGCAGAGGTTTTGGAGGATTTTTTTTTGTTAGAAAAAAGTTGTTTTGAAAAAAATTGTTTGAGGGGAAAAAATTAAAAAAATTTTAAAAAATATCAATATAAATATTGTTTTGTTATTATCGAAATTCTATATAATTTAAAAAAATATCATCTCATTTGGACTTGTATATACAAAATTATGGATTTTTAAAGTTTGAAATTTCCTATAACGTTTTGGAGATATAAATAATAAAAAATAATGAAGTATTGGAAAAAATATATTTTTTTTTTACCCCAAACGCACACTAAGTGCAAGGACAATTGATACATGGATATGCCAATCATTTTTTCGTGTATGGAGGTTTGTTCGTTGAAATATCAACAAAATGTCCTTGTTGGCTTAGCTTATATTCCTTGCAAAACGAAAAATCAAAAGACACCAAGGACATGCTTCCATATTTGAAGAATTTTGCGACCTGGTCTTTCGTGGAATTAACATATTTGAAGTTTGAACCGACAAAAAAATTCATAATATTTCGATTTGTGATGTTGATTTCATTAAGGAAAAAAAAAGTGCGGGACAAAATAACGGTAGGCCCTCGAAGAATATAGAAAAAGGTGGAGCCGTAAGGTTATTCTAGCGCGGGCATAATTCAAGACAATATAATGTACGAACATGTAATAAAATTAAAACGAAATAATGAGATAAGGACACGTTTTAATTTTCTTAAAAAAAACGTAAACTTAAGTTAAAAAAAAAAAAGAACTTAAATAAGGTCACCATAAAAATAAAAGAAGACAACTACAAAAGCACATGACGATTATGCGACCGTGGGCTATCTACTTTTAATTAGATGTCCGATGGATTAATGTTGAGATTTTAAAACAATTAGACAGTTTAAGCTCGTTTGGATAATATATTATTTTCGTATTATATTTATATTATATTTAAATGTAATATAAACTTAGATAAAAATTATTTATATTATATTTAAATATAATATTTGTTTGAATGAAAAAGTATTTAAATTGTATTATATGTAATGTAATTGATAAAAATAAAGAGAGAGAAAAAGAGAGTATGTGATATGATTAGTAAAAGTAATAAAAAATGATGAATAATAATTGTATTGATGTGATTGGTAAAAGTAATAAAAATGATGAATAATGATTATATTAATACTATTAGATTTAAAATATAATATGATTGGTATTTGAATATAATACTTTTATGTTTGGAAGAAAATTGCATTACGTTCAAATGTAATGTGAATATAATATGATAAATAAACGAGGCATTAGCCTCCGTTTGGAGGAGTTATGCATATTGGAACATCTGGATAAAAATATATGGATATTAATATTTAAAATAGGAACATTTGAATCTTCATTTTAATAGATATTTGGATGTTAACAGTTAAAAAATAACATTTAGATAAAAATAATTATGGAATGTGCATTGTGTTTGCATTGCGTTTAAATACAATATATTTAATGCAAATTACATTTGAATAAAAAGAATTTACATTGCATTTGAATGCAATATGTGTTTGGATGAAAAGTATTAGAATTGTATTTAAATAATGAATATGTAATGTGATGAGTAAAAGTAAAGAGGGAAAAAGGATAAAGAAAGATAATATGTGATATGATTAATAAGAGTTATAAAAAAAATAATAAATAATGATTGTATTTGATTTAAAATGTGACGTGAATACTATTTAAATGCAACACTTTTGTGTTTGAATAAAAATTGCATTGCATTTAAACGTAATGCGGATGTAATGTAGTAGACAAATGAGGCATTAGATTTAAAATTGGATAGTTGATGAGGTATTTAAAATACCTAAGTTAAAAAGTGTAAGAACTTGAAATATATTCAAAAAAAAAAATCAATATGAACTTATTTTATTCATTTCAAAATTTTATGCAATTAAAAAAAATTAATTTCATTTAAACTTTGTATACACATAATTATAGATTTTTAAAGTTTGAATTACAAAGTTATAATGGAAACTCTAAATAATGAAACTAAAGTTGATTTTTCAGAAAAAGACAACAAAAATTTAAATTATGACATATAGATTGAGTATTTGACTTATATATGGGTTAACTTTAAAATGAATTAAACTATAATATAAACCTTATGTTTGGTACTCAAGTTTGAGTTACAGAATTTTGTCATGAACTAAAAATATTTTAATGATAAAAGTTAGGTTTGAACTTGTATTATAAATTGTTTTTTTTTTTTTTTACTCATGTGGTTAGTATAATTTTTATGGATGAGAAAATATTTATAAACAGTATTTTTAAGCCTAAAATACTATGTAAGCTATTGATTAAAAAGCTTTAAATGGGTTAACAAATCAAATGCAAGATTGAATTCAAACTCAATTTTTTTGGTTTGAACTCATCAACCAAACATAATTCAAGTTTTGAAGATTAGGTTGAAAATGTGTATTTAGGAGAGAACTTTTGGAAATAAATTGTGATTAGAAAATCATATAAAAATTTAAAACAAGTTAATAAAAATATATAAAATGAATATTATTTTGTTCATTTTATCTCTTTAAGCATTTTTATATATGAATAAATTTATTTCAATTTAAAATATGGAAGTTATGTATTTTTAAGCTTAAGTTTTTATAAAATGGAAGAGAAAGAAAGTATAATGTAAAATTATAAGTTTTGGTTTAAACAGAAAAGCTCCCTCCAAAAAATTCCCCGAACGAGGACTTTAATATTTTCCCATATTAATTATTTAAAAATAATTTTTTCTATATGTATTTATTTAAAAAAAGTATGACATTTTATTATGTATTTTTCAAGAATGTAACAATTAATTTCGTGTTTTAAATTTTACATTGATGACTTTAATTGTGACAAAAATTAACCAGAATTTTAAGGTTAGAATGAATACTTTAACTATTAGATTAACCTAATTGATCAAGGTAAATTTACTTTGAAGTTGTTAAAATGGTTCTGTCTACATTATTTTGGCAAAATTTTATCATAAATAAGATTTTTAGCGTGAAATTAAAAATGTTAAAACTGGTCATGACATTCTTAAAAACATATAAATACAAACGACATTTCGAATATATATATAACTAATATTGAAAAGAACAATTACATTTTTAATAGTATATTCATAATGCATTTGTTCTTATTAGAGATGGCAATAGAGCAGGGTGACCTTCTCGCCAACCGATCTCGTAAATTAAATACTTTTCATAATCGTCCCGTAATTCATTTAAATTAATAAAGATGGAACTGGTTTCCCTATCATAGGTTCGGAGTATCTTGGCTATCTGGTTAAGCCATTTATCTATTTTTATCATATAAAAAAATTTAAAAATAAAAAATAAAAATGCTTATATATGAGATTTTAAGTTTAAAAAAAAATCAAAACTATAATATTAAAACTTTCATATATAAAGTATGTTAAAATCTAACACTAAAAATCATTTATATTATAAAATATTGTGTATAAAATATTTAATATATAATTAGTAATTGAGGAATATGATTAGAAACCCCAAAACCTAATTATAGATAGATTAAACTTGTAACCTATTTATAACTTGAGACTATTTAGATCGAGTTTTTCTCTATTTAATCTAAGTCTATGAATTTAATAGAATAATGGAAAAAATTACCATCTCTTAAGGGTCGTTTGGGGTTCGTGTCTGCAAACGCGTTTCGAAGGGTTGGAGACTAAACCCCATTCGACGATTTCGATTCCGCAGATGGTGAACAGGAAGGCGTATATGAGGTCTATTCTTTTTTCTGAGAGATTCCCTTCTTCCCGTCCATCCGTCGCTTCAAAACCCTCTTCTGTCGGGTTCAATGTTGACTGGCACGTCCTATTTCCACCTTCATTCGGCTGCAACGGTAAAGTTTTCTCTTTGTCTTCTCTTCGTCTTCTCTCCATCTTCTTCTCCCGATTGCTTTTCACTCTCAGTCCTGCCACTGTTCCCATGAAAACCCCCCTTTATTGCGGTCGATAATTAAAAGTTTGTGGAGGAAAAAAACCAGATTTTTCAATTTCGGTTTGCATTGTTTGGAATTTTTCCTACGATTTCTCTGGCTACCGTGTTTCTTCAATAAATTCCGGTTAGTAGGATGCAAAAAAAAATTTTCTTTTAGTTAGGTACTGTGGTTTCATTGCTATTGTGGAAACCGGATTTGGAGTTTTGGGGTAGTTTGGGGTAAGTGAGGGTAGGATCAGGAATTTTGCACGGTTTTGCCTTACCAATTGGGTGTTTGCTTTGTGCATTATTGTAGGGCCGCCGAAGTTTACAATTTCCGGTAAGTTTTCATATTTTTTGCTTTGATTTCCTTTGTACTGGAGCTAAGATTACTTTCGGTTTGGTACTTTGTCTCCCCTCTGTGCTTGATGTTTTGCGTTGAGTCCTGCATTGTAATGTTGTTGTAGTTGGTGGTCGTTGAACTTAGGTTGGCATGTTTGTTTGTTGTTTTCTGTTATTGCTCCGAACATGAAGATATAGCCCCAAAGTCATGAATTTTCTTTGCAATCTTTCTCTGCACTCGAGCTTACATTACATCCGGCTCCATTGATGGTTTCCCCTGTGTGCGTGATGTTTCTCTCTGTGCTTGAAGTGTCCTCTCTGTGCTTGATGTTTCCCTCTGTGCTTGAATTCTCCCCTCTGTGGTTGACGTTTTATAATAATGTCTTGCATTGTAAGGATGTTGTGGTTGGTGGTCGTTGAATTTAGGTTGACATGTTTGATTGTTTGATTCTATTATTACTCCGAAGACAATGGCTATTTCACAAACTGCCAAATTTGTTGTCGTTTCATCCTCTATACTGTAGCATACAATACATCCGCTTGCCTTTCCTGTTTTCCCTCTATGGTTGATATTTTCCCTCTGTACATTTTATAGCTGGCTAGGTTTTATGGGTTTTGCAATAATGCTTCTGTATTTATTTATGCATGCTACTTGTATAAACACAGGATATTTGCAAAATTGATCTTAGCCATTTCTAGCCGTTGTTTTGGTTAACAGTAACAGGTTAACGGTTTCAACCCCGTCGACTTTTGCTGATACTGTAGCCACGGCTAATGGTAGTAGGAGACACCGAGGTCGCATTGACAAATGCACCACTCGGTGTTGTCACCAGAATCAACAAAAGGCCCAAATTATGTATTACTTCCGTGTTCGAAAGCGGGTACAGCGAATAATGTCGTTGTTGCCCATTCGTGAGGTGACTACCGTCGTTTCATCCACTGCCTCGAACTCGGTATACATTTTATTAAACATCTACATATCGGTTTGCATTAAATTTGTTTTATTGTTATTTTTTAAATTTTTTGCTAGCTCTGTGACTAATGACTTACTTGTTAAGTTGTTGTTTGTGAGTTTTATGTCCGTACTTGTCCACATTGTATGTTATACCCCAATTTGATACATCCGTTCATCTATGTATATTGCATTAGGTATGGATTATGATTTATGAATTGATTTGCATTCGTCATTATGACACCTATTTTAAAGTATTTATATTGCCTTGTTTTTTGATGGCATGTTTTTTTTCTAATTTTCATTCTATTGTTGGTCTTGATAAGTGGTATCTGTTGCACGTACTGGTCCTTGTTGATTCTGTTGTTGGCCTCTTATTCCTTGTGGTTGTGCACCAACTATGATGCAAAACTGTCATGGTTGATTCGCTTATCATATTATTGGTGTTTTACAGACCCGTTAAATGATTTTGTTGCTGGTTGGTATCTGGATTGTGATACTTTATCACTTTTTCTGGTGTTCAACCTAGGTAGCAATTTGTTTTATTGTTGTGTATAATGCCTAACATGATTATGTGATATATTGACATTAGACTGAGCCGTGTAATTTCGAAAACCAAATTTTGCCCCCATCGTGTTTGTGAATTTTTACATTGTTTTGTACATTTTAGTTTAACATCGACATGCCTCGGGCGGATGGGTCGTCTTACAATTGGAATGAGAAGAATAAGGTTTATTTTTTAAACCTCCTTGATAATTACCAAAGTAATCATGGTGGAAGACTTCCCAAGACTGATACATACTCGGAGTGGGTTGAGATGTTCAATAGGAGGTGGCCTGATATCAACACCCCGTGTTATGCTGTCACGCTGCGAAATTTTTAAATTTAAATTTCGCGCGTGAATGTATAAACTTAATTTGTTAGTGTGCCAATAAAATTTTTCTTATTATCATGGGAATTCAATTTTAAATTTTTGGGGTATTAAATATTAATTTGAGGATATTTAAAACATTTTTATCAATTTTAAAATTTTAACAATTTTTACCTAATCAAAATTTGTTAAATATTTTTTTTTCATTTAATTATATTTTTTCTTTCTTTCTTTTTCTTTCCGGATTCTTCCGGAATTATCCCTCCTCATCTTAATACTCTCTCTCATTTTTTTTTCCTTATTTCTTCACCGACTACTCACCCCTCCCTCTCTTTGATTTTCTTTTTTCTTCCTCGCCGAACTCTCCCTCTCCTTCCCTGCTGCTCTCTCTCTGATTTTCTTTCCCCCCCTCACCGGTTTCTCACGTCCCCTCCCTCACGCCTTATTTCTTTTTTTTTTTCTTTCCTCTTTTCTTTTCTCTTCTTCTTCACCCGATCCTCTCTTTCCCTCCCTATTTTTTTTCCTTTCTTTTTTTTCTTTTCTTCCGGCCGAAAGCCACCGAAAGCCACCCTCCCTCACTTCTCCCACGCCGGTCCTCCCTCCTCCACCGGAAGCCCGCCGAACGGCACCCGAACCAGCCACCACCGAGTCTTCGCCGCACCGCCGCTAAGCACGTTGACCGAAGACCGCCAGTCGCGAGCCACACCGACCGACCGCCCCCGCCGAGCCACCGAAACTGAACCAGCCGTGCCCACGCCGTCCGCCAAGCCACCCAACGCCGCCGTTCCCTCGCGAGCCCAAGCCACCAAAGCCCTCGCCGCCGTTCACCAACCGGAGCCACGCCGAACACCACGGTCCGATCTTTCTCCCCCGCGACGCCACCACCAAGCCGCGCCTCACCGCCGTCCTCACCTCGCCGGCTGCCCCTCGCCGCGCCGCCGACCACCGTGCCCGACGCCACCAGCCGCCGCCCCTGCCGCCGTGAGTCTTTTCCTCCGGCCGGTAGTTCTCCATGAGCAGAAAAAGAAAAAAAAATTGTTGTATATGTATATATATATTAATGCATATCTGTATGCGTGTGTGTTTTCATATATATATATATATAGATATGTATAATAATAATAAGTAGTAGTAATAATAATAATAATAATAATAATAACAAATATTTTTAGATTTTAAATTTAAATTGATTTGAAATTGATGTTTGAACTGTTCTGGGATTTGGAAAATTTTTCTGCAGGTTGAGCATTTTGGAGCTTTTGGGGAAGCCTATTTTTAGGGCAGGTCATGCCGAAAATTTTAAAAATTTATATCTATATTTTAGATATTTGTGTTAAAATTGCTATTTTAAAAATTACGGTGTTAAAATAAAGTATCATTTTAAAAATAAAAAAAAAGTCAATGGCATACTAATTAGTTGAGTTTACCGTAATTCGATTACGGAATTCTTGGACAGATAATTAAATTATCTATGTTTCTTGTTTTAGGTACTCGTAAATCGAATTCAGAAAGAAAGACTATCTTGGAATTCGTGCGACAAATTGATCGTAGGTCAAATTGCTGACGAGGTAGGATATCTTACCCTTTCTTGGCAGCCAATTTTGTATTAATGATTTGGCCAAAAATCATTTGAAGAAAATGTGTTTATAAAGCTTTGAAATTTACGTGATTTAGAAAATATCACGATTTCAGAAATTTAAGGAAAAATATCCGGTTACGGATTTTTTTAAAAACAATACGGTATATTTTTATTATGTGAATCATATGTTCATACGAAATGTTGAAAGTGGATTTGGTGTTAAAGTATACCGGGAGCCAGCACACACGTGCGAAGAGTGCACATCTCGATCGAGGATCACTCATTATGCTTCGGCATGGTAAGGGAGGCTCATACGGACCGTACACGAACTAAATGTATATAGGGACACAATTTGCATAATCACGATTCCACGTTTATGATTCGGTATTGCATTGACATACTTAGTATGATGGTTAAATTAAAATGTTGAAACATTTTTTTAAAGAATATCCTACTGAGCCTTTCGCTCACTATTTTAAAACTGGTAAACCCCCAGGAGAGAAAGCTGATTAGAAGATACGGGTGACGTGGACCCGTCCGTGGACGCCAAGGACTTGAAATAGTGATCTGTACATTATGACAAAGTATGTATAAAAGCATTCCGGGACTGTAAATTCTAAACTTTATTTTTTTTACAATTTCAGTTATTTTATTTTATCCAAGTATGCATCTGTGGGATATGGGTACCTCACCACCTGATATTCCGATAAAAATTGAATATAAATATTAATTAATGTGAAATACACAAGCATAATTTATGAATACGTTTAAAGAGTCGGTAAAGGATAAGATATAAAAACTGACAGACTTAGGAATCTGAGTTTTCTTTTTTTTTTATTCTTTTAAAATTTAATATCCGTCACTATCCCGGCTTTTGGGAAGTGACACCTGTTACTGTCCCGGGTTTTGAGATGTGACATATGCAATGACTTTGCATGGGAAAAAGACACGAATGAGGCGGACGTATACCGCGTGGAAGGTGTTACAAATATGGATGGGTTTAGGCTACAACCCTATCACTGATACAGTGATCTGCTCCGATGAACAATGGGCTCAATTCGCTGCTGTAAACACTACTACTCCTGTTTAGTATGCCAGCCTATATATTATATGATATTTTGCACTTTCCCCTTTTGGTGTATATTTAGTAACACATAATTTTGTTCGTGCAGGTTCACCCAGACCAAAACTTCCTCAAAATACAGGGTTTAAAGCACAAGGAGTTGTACCTTAACGTTTTTGCTAAGTACTAAGCAACCAGTGCACAGGTTCAGTATTCCCGATTCAGCCCTAGTCCGAATGTTCCCCATTTGTCTTGCGGTGACATGTCTGGAAACATATCTCAGGCCCCTGGCGTTGCGATCGATGGAAATGACTCGCAAGCCGACACGATGAACCGGCCCCAATTTGACTCTCAATACACACTAGGATCAGTACGGAGTCGCAGGAAACAGGTTAAGCGTAAACAACGCCAGGACACGAAAAATATTCTCGCTGACGCAATACGGGGCATCGGTAGTTACTACTCAAAAAAGTCTTCACGAACATCAAGTACTGATGACGCTACCCAAGCTGAATTGCTTGCTCAAGCTGACAAGGTAATGGAAGAGATGGGCGTGCCTACCGATGATGCAGTTACCGTGTACCTGTGGTTGCGTAATGAAAAAGCATTGTTGAGAGACTTTACGAGGCTTTCCGTTGAGAAAAGATAGAACAGTATTAATAGGATCGTGAATGGTGGTTTATAAGCTGGGTTTGGGGGGAAACATAATTGTTTATGAAACTATTTATTTGTCACGGACGTCTACATTTATTTTATTGTTTTTACCATTTCGTGTTTACTAACTATCATTGATACAGTTGTTTTCATATTTATATATTTATATTTATGTCATTTCAGACTGTTCACCTGCATGTTAATTTATGGTATACTATTACATAATTTAACTATTATAATGATTTTTATGCAACTTTTACGAAAATTAAATCACTTTTTTTCTTACAAAATATGGATATATGTTTATTTTTATGCAATGATTTATGAAAATTCAATTACAAATTTTTCACTAAATGTAGGTTGTATAACTCGGCAAAATATGGATACATCTGACACGGATACAGATGATGATGTAGGTGCTGTTGTATGTGTCTTGTACGCATATATGGGAAAGTTGCATAAGTAAAAAGACCGTAAACACGACTCCATTTTAACGGGTGCTGTAAAGACAGATGAGTTGTTATACGAAGATGACGATAATATCAAACAAAAGACTCGGATGAATAGGCCCACTTTTATGGCTTTGTGCGAGTTGGTGGAAGTAAAGGGTTTACTTTAGTCGACAGATTGTGTATCCGTACCTGAACAATTGTTCATATTCTTAGAAATACTATGTCATGCGACAACAAATAGGCAAACACATGATATTTGGCAACATTCAGGTGAGACGATATCGCGATGGTTTACAACCGTTCTTGACGCACTATTTACATTAAAGGCCGAGTTTATACGCCCTCCAGATTATAATATCATGCAACCGTATATTTTGGAAAACGCATACAAATATAGACCTTGATTCGACGTATGTGATCAAGTTTGTTTTTAGATTTATCGATTTTAATTGTTTGCAACTGTATATTTTTCTAATAATGTTATTGTTTTTATAGAACTATATCGGCGCCATTGATGGGACGCATGTGCCATGCATTCCGCCAGCAGATAACTCGTTGGCTTGGCGGAACAAGAAAGGCATAAGCACTCAAAACATTCTAACAGTTATGTCATTCGATATAATGTTTACATGCATGATCGCAGGCTGTGAGGACTCTGTACATGATGTGAGGATATTAGCACATGAAATGGCCGTCAATGGATTCCCATTGCTACCTGAAAGTTTGTTTTGTGTTCGTAAATATTTTGCTTATATAACTAATTTTTTATACGTATCGTATTCCCTGTTATATGTACTAATATATATTATTTTTTTAGGTAAATTTTACTTAACAGACTCTGGTTATGCTAACAACAATCACTTTCTTACACCTTACCGCGAAGAAACATATCACTTGCCAGAATACCGTCAGAGACGATATGGTCTTACAAGTAGGAAAGAAGTTTTTAATTACACACACTCGTATTAAGAACATTTGGTGTTTGGAAAGCGAGATTCAAAATACTGACTAAGATGAACAGTTACCCCATCGATAAACAAGCGAAGATACCAATAGTTTGTGCAATATTGCATAACTTCATAAAAATGCATACAACGGTAGAACCAGACTCGCTACTTCAGTCGTACATGCATGATGTGCCAACGTGCAGTACAAGTACATCTATGTCTACCTGTGCAGTGGATACAGCTAATGCTGATGGGTTAGAAGATATTGATGATGTGTACGAGGACATACATATGAACACAGCTAACGCCGACGCACAGCATCAACATCGCAGTGGGACCACGATTATGGCTCGCTTTAGAGATGCTATTGCAAACCAAATGTGGGAGAGATACTAACAGTATCCATGGTATAGACTTTAACGTCTGTCGTTTTGTTGTCATTATTGTATGCTTTCCAATGTAAATCAAAATTTCATGATAAATATTGTAACGCATGACTTACTAGCATGCCAAATGATTTTGTATGTATAATTATGACAAGCAATTGGCCCATGTATGTGAGTGATTGTCTATACTTTTCGACTGGGGGTTTAACTGCATGTGTTGATTTATAGGGTAGGGCTTTTTATAATTATTTTGTTTTACATAGGCAATCATGTTTGAATTGAGTTTTACAAACATTTTGTTGACATGTATGGTTCCTTTCGAAATTCTATGCAATTTAAACTAAATTTATCTTATTTGAACTTGTATACACAAAGTTATGAATTTTTAAAACAATTATTTTAGATAAATACCCCCTATATATGATTATTTAAATTTAGTTGTAGATAAAAATTTAGTTCAGATTTCTGTTGTTATAAATATAACAGGATAAATCATTATGTGTCATGAAATTTATTGTCTAAGAATGCATGCAAGTATTGAGCGATAAATGTTAAATGCAAATGCTGGTTGTCATGAAAATACCAAAATCATATCTTCAAACTCTAAACACTTGCTTATTTTATCTATCATATAACACAAACTCCTATAAAGATTCATTTTTTTCACTTATTTAATAATTTTTATACATTTTTTTCCAAAAACTTTTATCTAAAATACAATATCTAACACTATATCTCATCTCCAAAACCAACATCTCCAAAAATATATCTCCAAAACAGCCCTAAACCCACCACCCCCTGTACATTTTTTTAATAACAATTTTTTTTCCAAAATCTTTTATCCAAAATACAATCTCTAACACTATATCTCATCTCTAAAATCAACATATTCAAAAATATATCTCCAAAACACCCCCAAACCCACCACCACCAAATCCCCCCCCCCCCCCCCCCCCCCCCCCCCCCCCCCTCTTAAGTTGTTACATGACTGTTTAGTCACCCACAATGCGAAGGTTTAATCACTTACCAAGTGATTTTTTTTTTTTACTTTATTTATCCGTACGTGCATGCCAATTACTGTAAAAAAGTATTAAAAAAACCGAGTCAAACTCGGGTTTCCTCAACGAGTCTCACTTGGTCAGTGGACTCAGAGTACTAACGAGTTGCGAGTGCCTAGTACTATTTATGAAGTAACAAGGCAGACCCACCAAAGGAGTCACGTTGTACGGCTGGAGAGTCAGAACAGAGACCTAGAAAAGCAAGGCCACAAATTGGCGGGAAATTACAACATCAGAAAGAAGAAGAAAAGGAGGAGCTGGGCCGGGTTGAGTTGAGCGAGTTTAGAGAGAGAAAGTATAGAGAGAGAGAGAGAGGGGAAATGAAGGAGAGAGGGAAAGGTCCGGAGCCGTCGGTGGAAGAGAGGTACACCCAGTGGAAATCCCTCGTCCCTGTTCTCTACGACTGGCTCGCCAACCACAACCTCGTCTGGCCTTCTCTCTCTTGCAGGTCCGTTTCTCTTTCTCTCTCGTCTTCACTCTGGGTTTTCTGTTTCTCTCTCTCTCTCTCTTTCTCTATGTATACATGCATGTCTCTTGCAATTTTTACTCCGAGACTTCCGAATTCGAAAATGTACTTGTTTTGCCTTCTGTTTGGATTCCGGGAAAATGTGGGTAAGAAAACTAGAGAACGAAATTGATTCCTAAGAGATGATAGGGTTCATTGTTCGCTCCTTTTATTCTCAATGCTTCTAGAAAGCGAAAGAAGATTGTGCAGTATTGCTGGTCGGCGCTTCGTATCCCTCTAGGGTTTTTGTGATTTCTGTTAATCTGCTTGGTTTGCGTGAAAATGTGGGTCTGTGAATTTCAGAGTTAATACTTCTTGCCTGATAAATGTATATTTTTAATCAGTGTGGATAAGATTTGATGTGGCTGAGCTTAATTTTCTGATCAATGTTGAAATATATTGATATTGAGATTTTGTGTGATGATTCTGATAGATGGGGTCCGCAACTAGAGCAGGCGACTTACAAGAATCGTCAGCGTCTTTACCTTTCCGAACAGGTTCGATGAGCATTTCGATTTGTCTCAATTTTTGTTTCTTTATGCGATAATTGAAGAACTTTATTGAGAGGAGTCTTAATTGAAGAGAGAAATGTGAATGATTGAGGTTCCAATATCTTGAGTTTGTCGAGTTTCATTCAGGGTATTCTTGTTAGATTGTATGTTTTCTCGTCAGGTGTTTGGACAAATGTGTTTGTGTTATCGCTTTGTTGAAGTTTAAACTCTACTGGCGACTTGTGAGAGCCCTTGGTTGCAAATTTTCGATGAAATCTGGAGTGATTATGTCCACTTTAAAAGATGTGTTAGTATTACACAAATATCTGTTCGAATAAATTTTGAACGTTATGCTTGTGTTTGTTGTTTATCATCCTTGCCGCTCTTTTTCCTTTAATGCTTGTTTCTTTGCGCAGACTGATGGCAGTGTTCCGAATACGCTGGTTATAGCAAATTGTGAGGTGGTCAAACCTAGGGTTGCAGCTGCAGAACACATATCTCAGGTGATATCACAATGAACAATCAGTTTTCTGTTTCTTTCTAATGTGGCATCGCCATTCATTATTAGTGTGCAATGGTTAAAATAGAGTTATTAGTTTATATTCTGAGTTCATGTAATATCTTGTCGATGGTTTTTACAGTTCAATGAAGAAGCACGCTCTCCCTTCGTGAAGAAGTACAAAACCATCATCCATCCAGGCGAGGTGTGAATTAGAAGAACTTCTGGAATAGCACATTCTCTTATTAACATCAAGTGATTTTTCACTTTTGGTTTTTCTTGCTTGGCAAGTTCTACTAGGGTGTTTGGCTGTTCTTACTGGAATGAGTATTGGCATGTTTTCCCTTTTTTAGTGCTAATTTAGCCTTTTGAACCAAAAGTTTTACCATCATTTTCTCAGTGTAAGTTTAATACTTTCAAATAATTCTTGTCTTCTTGCATCCATGGCATTTTTCTGAAAAGGACTTTTTGAGATATTTCTCGGCTGATATTTGCATAAATGAAGGAGCTATCCTTTTGAACTTGTTGTAATTAAGGGTTTGTATTTGTTGTTTATCTGCCATTGCAGGTGAACAGAATCAGGGAACTCCCACAGAATAGTAAAATAGTAGCTACACACACTGACAGTCCCGATGTAATAACTGATCTTACGCTTTCTATTCCAAATAATATATGCAGTGATTAGGATTTGCAAATATCTGACTTACCATCCGAAGTTTATAACTTAGTGAAGCTCAATTTGGTTTAAATGTTAACTTGTCGTGCAGGTCCTCATCTGGGATGTTGAGGTTCAACCTAATCGTCATGCTGTACTGGGAGCCACAAACTCCAGTCCTGATCTGGTGCACTCCATTTGCTCTATTTGCTATGTTTGTTTTTTTATACCTATTTTCAAGAATTTTACCTTTTCATATTACTTACTATTTATCTGGTGTTCATTCACTACAATAACTTTTACTATCTATTATCCTCCTTTTCTTAAATATATGCGTACTAATTTAAGTTCTGTTATCTTGCAGCTATTAACTGGTCATCAAGATAATGCCGAATTTGCTCTTGCTATGTGTCCAACTGAACCTTTTGTACTATCTGGAGGTGATATTCTTAGTTTAATATTATTTCTTGATTTTTTTCCAGTATTTTATGCTACTCAATAATTTATTTTCACTTATGTACAGCCAACAGTGGGATATTATTATTCATTTCTGTTTTTCATGCATACGCTGTTATATAGGTACTACTGGCGCCATGTTGCTGATTTTTCTATTTTAGAAAGACAAAATGTATAATTATTATGCCTTAAAGCTATGTGATAATTTACCTTTATGTTTTAGTCAAAGATTTGTCAGTATGTATTAATGAATTGAATTGGGAATGACGTCTTACAATGGTTCTTAGGTTGAACTAATTATTCTTGACTGCATTTTTCCCCCTCCTTGGATGATTGTTCTTGACTAGAACCATAAATTATATCCCTATTTTTCTCTCAAATACAATCCTGATTAGAAAATATTGCTGTGGTAGGCAAGGACAAGTCAGTAGTTCTGTGGAGTATACATGATCATATCTCAACTTTAGCATCAGACTCGGCTGCGAACAAATCTCCAACATCTGGTGGCTCCAACACTAAATCTGCTTCTAAGGCTGGTGGGAGTAATTACAAACGTGCAGACAGCCCTTCACTTGGACCACGAGGTGTCTACCACGGGCATGAAGATACTGTAGAAGATGTGCAGTTTTGCCCATCAAGGTAGTTACTATTTGAGTTTTGATAACATGCACAGCTATATGTCCACTCAGACTAAGTGGACAACTGAAAGTTGCCTTCGTGATTATATTTTAGACTAAAAAAGGAAGCTATCTTTTCCGTAACTCTCTATCTCTAAAGTTCAATAAGTATTCCATTTCTGGATTATGTCTCCTTAAAATCATCAGTAACTTACTATGATGTCAACTCCAACTTATTTGCATGTTTATCTGTGTTGAAGTGCTCAGGAGTTCTGTAGCGTAGGCGATGATTCTTGCCTCATACTGTGGGATGCAAGATCTGGCTCTACTCCTGTCATGAGGGTAGGCATTTTCCCCCTTGTTATTTGGCCCTTTTAATTATTTCATTGTTACATCTGTTTTTGTGAAGACACTATGGTATTCCACATTACTATGTTTTTCTTCCCCCCCACCCATATTTTTTAATAATTTAGTTGAAAGAGATAAGAAACATTCATGGGAGTGTAACAATTATGAGACGGCTTTCTTTATGGCAAGAATCCAGATTCATAATTGTGACAAAATATTCATGGGAGTGTAACAATTATGAGACAGCTTTCTTTATGGCAAGAATCGAGATTCATAATTGTTGCAAAGCATGGAAAAAAAAAAAAGGTTACTATTTAACTCATCATTATCTTGTTGTCCTGCTGAAGGATAGGAAGATGCCTGACCTTGAAAAGTAATTGTAAACTCCTGCAATCCTATTTCCCATCCTTTTGTTTTCTTCAACTTCAATCATTTCATATCTTACGGCCCATTTGGGGGGAGTTTGGAGATTTTTTTCTTGGGGTTGGAAAAAAGTTAGTTTTGAAAAATGTTTGGGGAAAAAAATTGTTTGGAGTGAAAAAAAGTGTAATATCTTAAAATTTTATTCAAAAAAAATTATTAATATGGATCTTATTTCATTCCTATTGAAATTTTATATAATTAAAAAAAATATATCTCATTTGGACTTGTATATGGAAAATTATAGACTTTTAAAATTTGGAATTTATTGTAGAGTATTAGAGATATAAATAGTAAAAAGTGGCGGTGAGGTGGAAAAAAGTACTAAAAAAGTTGGTTTTGGTCTCCAAAAATATCCCTCAAACGGCCCTCTTGTCTGGTTTTATACTTGCAATTTATACAGTGGGATTGATAAGTGTTGCACAGTGATTGTTTGCTATATGATGTGATGCAGTGCTTTGATAGATTAAGCAATATCCTTCTCCATATCAATGCTGCTGTTTGGCATTGATATATGCAAATTTTTAGTGGAATTGAATTTGTTTTTAAACCTTTTTATTGCTTTTTTTTCAAACTAAATTTTTGCAGGTTGAAAAAGCTCACGATGCTGATCTTCACTGTGTTGATTGGAATCCTCATGATGTCAATCTCATTCTGACAGGGTATTTGTATTTTATTTGTCAGCAAAGATAAAGTGCATTAGATTGATTATGCTTATATTAGTTTCAGATTCAGTTTGAATTAACTTATATCTAACATGCTGATGCCTGGTTTTCACCCTGCTTTAAACTCAGGTCTGCTGATAATTCTGTCCACATGTTTGACCGGCGGAATCTCACTTCTGGGGGTGTTGGATCACCAGTTCATAAGTTTGAGGGTCACAACGCAGCTGTCCTCTGTGTACAGGTCATAAAATGTTTCAGTTATTTTATTTCAACATTTCAGATTTTTTCGTGACATCTTTAAAAATCATAGTTTTGGTTTGCTTTACCTTTGACTGATATGTGATGTATTTGTTTCCAGTGGTCTCCAGACAAGTCGTCCGTCTTTGGGAGCTCTGCTGAGGATGGCATTTTAAACATCTGGGATCATGAAAAGGTCTGTCTATAGATGTACTCCAGGGCATCTTTGCTCTCTCTCTCTCTCTCTCTCTCTCTCTCTGTGCATGATATGCTTAAAAAAGTTACACAACCAAATCCGAATCAGAAAAAGTGAGGGCCAATAGAATTAATTTAATGGCAGCAACTATGGAGTAAGACAAGGTGTAACAAGAGATCTGACATTGGAAGTTAGTAAACCAAACGGTTTCAAAGTTGAAGGATGGAAAATGCTAAGGAGTGTATGTGCTCATAGACTATACTTTTATTCTCTTTCAGATTGGTAAAAAGCAAGAATCTATTGGATCGAAGTTACCAAATGCTCCTGCGGGCCTGTTCTTTAGGCATGCTGGTCATAGGTATGTATACCCCTTACATGTTTGCTATCTTACCATACCCTAGTCCAAACTTTAAACATTTGTGGACACTTCATATTTCCTGAGTTTCTTCTAAATGTCCATGCGCTTCTTTTCGAAAAGCCTTATTTGGACTTTGATAGGCTACTGTGGTTTTTTGGCTAATAAATGCTTCCATCTATTTGTGTTCCATATTTTCACATATCACTGATTGATGTGTAATGGACTGTAGGGACAAGGTCGTTGATTTTCACTGGAATGCATCTGATCCGTGGACAATTGTTAGTGTGTCCGACGATTGTGAAAGTACTGGAGGTGGTGGCACACTGCAGGTAATTATAGAAAATTCCTTAAATAGTAGTCCTCAGTCAATGTTCCAACATTTAGTGAATAAAAAAACACAAGTGAACACCGGCTCCAATAAGGGGGGAGAAAAAAGATAGTTGGATGAGAAAAGAAATTAGCTACATGTAAAGGTATGACACATTTCTTGTTTGCGGAGAAATAAAATAAGCATATTCATTTGTTATAAGCAAATGACTATTTCCGATGCAGATATGGCGGATGATTGATTTGATCTACAGGCCGGAGGAAGAGGTCCTGGCCGAGCTTAACAAGTTCAAGTCTCACATACTGACATGTGCGTCATAACGCCTCTCCGAACCAAAGTTGAATGAACTTATTGTCCTTTGTCTAAGTAGTGATTTTTCCAATGCAGTGATGACCACTTTATGAAAAAGAGAAACATAGGGAACAATAGAAGACGAGGGAAACGGAAATACTGTTTAAAGCTTGGTTCAGTAGTTGCTCATGGTTTCACTTTCACTTAAATTGAGGATGTTTGGTTTATTCATTGGGGCTATTTTGGCATTTGGAAATTGGGAATTTGTTTGGATTCCTGTGGTCCAAAAGACCACCGCAACTACAATCAAGGTTTTGTTTTCAGTCCTTGTTTCTTCGTGCATCTATCTTAGTCACTGTTTAAATTATCTTTGGACCACGTTCTTCTTTTGTCTGATCTTCTGCGTAGAAGAGCAACGTAGATCTTATAAAAGTAGTACGTTAAGCACTTTTTTTTTTTTTTTCACCTCACTACATCAGTAGAGCAAGTATTTTAGTCGTTAGACTAATTTTATAACAATTTGACCTGGAGCATTTTTGTGCCTAGAGCTGCAAATATGGGTTAAACCTTGGTTGGCTTGCCGGACTACAGGTTCTGTCTGGCGTGCCCCCGCCCGCCCGCCCGCGCCCCCCCCCCCCCCACCCAACAACACCCTTCATCCGGGTGACCGAGCAGAGTCGCCCCTATTTACATATTTATTTGTAGTATTATTTTCAAGTGTATACATTTTTAGATTGTTAAAATCAAGTTATTAATAAAACCATTTTCCCCAAAAAAAAATAATAATAATAAAACAATCAAATGACTAATAAAACGTGCTCTACCAATAGAGTGAAGCAACATTGTCTTATGCAGTACTTTCCGTAAATATTATTAGGTTAAGCAAATCAGGTCTCTTTAGATTTGTTAAATAAGAAGAAATTACAATGAGGCAAATTCACATTTGATCCATCTATAAGGTAAAGTGTTCAAATTCACTTAAATTAAAAAAAAAAAAAAAAGTCTTGCACGATCATATGGTGCCACCAATGAAACGCCTTCATCAGAAATGCTAAAATCCACATGGTTACGGGAGTCGAACATCTTTTAAATTAAAACAATTTTGTTTATTACACTGGAGAGTTACAAAAACTTTAGATTTTTTTTTTTTTTTTTTTATAATCACACAACACTAAGTGATTTAGAAATATGGCAAGTTCTCTTTAAGTTAATAATAGTCTGAAAAAAATCTTTTCCGTGGGAGCTGTGTATATTGCTTTGTGTGCTTATCAAAACTTTAAAAGTTTGATAATTAAGAAAAAGTGTTAAGCTCCAGTAGTAGGGAGAAAAAAAAAAAAAAGAAATTATGGTTTTGCAATATATATATATAAATAAATAGTCTTTTTTTTAACAACTTTTCTAGCAAATGACTCAAGTTTTTAAAAATTAATTAAAAAGTTTTTTTTAATGATTAATCAATTTTATTAAATAATCAATTAGTTATTGATCAAATTTCGATTAATCACTAATTGATCGTAATATAAATTATGATCAAACCCAAAAAAATAATAGATGATTATTTTACAAAATAAAAAAAGTTTAGTTATATATTAGATTAGATGACCAAATTAGATTATTTAACCTAATTATCTGACATAAATATATATATATTTACACACACCCACCTAAGCATATACCTAAAAAAAAAAGAATATAAAATATGAATAATTTCTTTGTCCTTTTTGGAAACTGCATGGAGACTCCTAATTTTTAACTTATGAAAAACAAATTTTTTTAATAGGCAAGGTTGTTGTAAGTATTTAAAAATAGTACATATCATAGGTATTTATTTGCAGGTTATAAAATGAGTTTTTAACGGTTGAAATATGCCAATGTATGACAATTATAATACACTTTAGCTTATAAGATAATTACTAAAAAATTAAAAAAATTCAAGAAAAAAATTTAAAAAAACCCAAAAATTCTAGCGACCCCACCGTTGACCTTCCATGACTACCCCTTTCTCGGGCAACCTTCCACCGGTACCTCCTTACCCACACGAGCCTTAGATCACCCTAGATTAGGAGAGATTCCACCGGAGCTCAACGGATCAAGAGCTCTTATGCTTCCAGATATTGATAGAAAGGAAGGGCTGTGGAGGATCCCAAATCGCCCCAACCACCCACACAGGCCCTAAATTGACCTTAACGCTATTGGAGCTCAATGAGTCAAGAGCTTTCATGTCCCCAGATCTCGACAGAGGGGGAGGGACCATGGAGGTTCTATCGTGGTTTTGTTGTTCGTGGATGGGCGAGAGGAGGGGTTGTGGAGGGTCTGCTGGTAGGGGGTTAATGGATTTGCAAGTAATCAATGAGGTGAGTTCGATGGAGGTCGAATATTAGGGGTGGAGGGGGAGGGTGGGTCTCGTCGACTGTTGAAGGAAGGAGGGATGTGACGAGAGGGAAAATTTTAAGAGTTTTTTTTTAAAATTATTTTTAAAGGATTTTTTATCATTTTTTAATTTCTTAATATATCATACAATGATAAAGGTATATTTTAATTATAGGAGATAAAAAAAATCTCAATTATTATAGACAAATAAATCTTAATTAATAATTATATCTTAATCATTCAAAAACAAGAACTTACAAGGTATTACTTTTAAATACCTACTTTGGACTCTCTTTTCAAGTTATTTTCATTTTTTTTCTCCTTTTTTCTTAAAACACAAATCAGCTGAAAAGTACGCTTGAAAAGGAAACAATACAAAAATGTCTAAAATATGCTCTGCCTGTAGTGGACGTTCTTGTAAATGAAATAATTATCCTCCCCCCTATTAAAAAAAAACTGAAAAAAAAAAAAATCAACAAACGTACAAAAATCTCATCCCAATGTGGATGATTTTTTTTTATTATTTATTGCCCAAAGAGCAATAAAAGGAAAGGAGGGAGAAAGCAATTCAGGTATAATATAACTGTATTTTCATATAAAGATAATTTGTGTTCCTAATTAAAATAAATAAAATAAAATAAGGCAGTAGAAAAACGTAAATTAAAAAAGGAAAAATAAAAAAATAAAAGTTAATTTAATTTGGACAATTGTGAACTTGAGATTTGCTTCCCTTGTTTCTCCGTTTGCAGCAACCTCTACCACCTTCTCCCTCTCTCTCTCTCTCTCTCTCTCTCTCGCTCGCTGGAACTCGAGAATAAGACGACGACGGCGATGGCTAGGATCTCGGCGGTTCCGGCGACCGCCGCCGCGCTCTTGCTGGTTACTCTCCTCGGCATTTCCTCCGTCCACTCTTTTTACCTCCCCGGCGTCGCTCCTCGCGATTTCCAAACTGTACGCTCATCGATTCTCGCTCATTTCTCCGTTATTTTTCCTGTGTGTTTCTCGCGAGAAAATTCTTACTTCTTAGGCCGGTTGTCGGTTATCGTGCTCGAGCTTTTTCTTCCGGAAGTTCACAGTCTCTGTGCTGCTATGATCTTGTTTCTTTTCGTTGAACCGGAGTTGGATCTAGGTTTTTGCGTTTGATCTGGTTTTGGCTTGTTTCGGATCTGTGGTACTTGTTTTGTGTTTGGATTCGACGGTTTGAGGTTCGGATTGGTTGGTGATTCCTATTTGCGCTTTAGTTTTTTGGTGTTTAGTAGCTAAAATCGGTTTTGATTTTCCAAGAATTGGATCTACTAGTTTTTTTTCTTGCTCTGTATGTGATTTCGGTGTGTCTGATTTGTGGATCCTTAGAATCAATTTTTTCTCTGGTTTTAGGGCCTGTTTTGGAGCTACTTTGAACAGTTTTGTTTATGATTGAGAGAAACAGACGGAGAGAATTGTAGCATTCTGGAATGATAGAAGATGAAATTTTAGCTGAATTGTTGTAGAAGCATGATTTAATGTGAAGCCGAAAGAGAGTTTGAAATTCTGAAAGCAGAAAAATAAAAATCATTCCAAAATACAAATGAACAACGAAATATATCATCAATAACTTTGCTAGAAAAATGGAAAAAAAAAAAAAAAAAAAGAAGAAGAAGCTAAACTTCTGGGTTTTGAAGATGTGTGTATACTATCTCGTTTGATTTATCTAGGAAGGCTTTCAGTTCTGGCAAGATCTCTTTGTTTCCTTATTTTCCATTTTGTTTATCAAATTTTTCTACCTTTATATGTTATCCTTATTCGTCACATTGATGCCCCCATCCTGGATAGGGCGAGCCGCTGTATGTCAAAGTGAACAAATTATCGTCTACAAAGACACAACTCCCCTACGACTATTACTACTTAAAATATTGTAAGCCGAAGAAGATTTTGAACAATGCAGAAAATTTGGGAGAGGTGCTCCGGGGTGACCGCATTGAGAATTCCGTTTACGTTGTGAGTATTTTGATCCTTTTCCCAATTTCTTTATCTACAGAAACCTTTCCCTGTATTGAATCTGGGTAATCTACCTTTTATTTGTTAATTTAAACTGATGAATCTATCTCAGTTTAAAATGAGGGAGGAACAATCATGCACGGTGGCCTGTAAGGTGAAGCTAAATGCTGAATCTGCAAAAAATTTCAAGGAAAAAATTGATGATGAATATCGAGCACACATGTAAGTACTAATTGCAATGCCTATTACCTGGTGATCCTCAGGTTTTTCTGTGTAGCTTTTTCAAATAATGTTTCTGTTCTTTAGAATTCTCCCGTAGTAATATTAATTGGACCATTAAAAAAAACTGAGGGTTCTGACGTGGACATGCAGGATTCTAGATAACCTCCCGATTGCTGTTATTCGTAAAAGGATGGACGGAAGTCAGTCAAAGACTTATGAACATGGTTACCGTGTTGGGTTCAAAGGAAATTATGCTGGGGTATGCTTCAGAATACTGTTTCCACTGCAAAGCTTTAGATGCTTACTAAATTTACATGTTTATTTGTTTTTTCAGAGTAAAGAAGAAAAATATTTTATCAACAATCACTTGAGCTTCCGAGTCATGTATCACAGAGACCCTGAAACTGATTTTGCTAGAATTGTTGGGTTTGAAGTCACTCCGAAAAGGTATTGTAGAACTAACCTGGTATCAGTTTGGTCTCTAATAATTACTATGTTACCGTTGTTGCTCTTTTCTCCATCTTCTCACCCAACTTCTGTAAGCAGTATCAATCACGAATACAAGGAATGGGATGAGAAGAATCCTCAGGTGGTAACATGCAATAAAGACACCAAAAATTTACCGCCTGGTAGCACTGTTCCACAAGAGGTTGATACAGATAAGGAGATTGTATTTACCTATGATGTTTCCTTTAAGGTACGTTCTAATTAAAGCCCTTCTCTGTTTATTGCTTCTAATTTGATGCTGTTTATGCTACTAATCTTATGTTCTGTTTCCTCATCTAAAAGGAGAGTGATATTAAATGGGCATCTCGTTGGGACACATACCTCCTTATGAATGATGATCAGATCCACTGGTTTTCCATTATAAACTCTCTGATGATTGTCCTTTTTCTGTCTGGTATGGTGGCTATGATCATGATGAGAACTCTATACAGAGATATTTCCAATTACAATCAGTTAGAAACCCAAGACGAGGCTCAGGAAGAAACGGGATGGAAACTTGTTCACGGAGATGTTTTCAGGGCACCAATCAACTCTGGTTTACTTTGCGTCTATGTTGGTACTGGTGTTCAGATCCTTGGAATGACACTTGTAACCATGATATTTGCATTACTGGGTTTCTTATCTCCTTCCAATCGAGGTGGCCTAATGACTGCCATGGTCCTCTTATGGGTTTTCATGGGCTTATTTGCTGGTTATTCCTCTGCAAGATTGTACAAAATGTTCAAGGGCATGGAATGGAAGAGGAATACATTGAAGACTGCATTTATGTTTCCTGGTATTCTTTTTGCCATCTTTTTTGTCTTGAATGCACTGATTTGGGGGGAACAATCTTCCGGAGCAGTGCCCTTTGGCACAATGTTTGCCCTCGTCTGCTTATGGTTTGGCATATCAGTTCCCCTGGTATTCGTGGGTAGTTATCTGGGTTTCAAAAAGCCAGCCATTGAAGACCCCGTAAAGACCAACAAAATTCCACGGCAGATACCAGAGCAGGCGTGGTACATGAAACCAGTTTTCTCTATACTTATTGGGGGGATTCTTCCATTTGGTGCTGTTTTCATCGAGCTGTTCTTTATCTTGACATCGATATGGTTGAACCAGTTCTACTACATCTTCGGTTTCCTTTTCATCGTGTTTGTTATTCTCTTGATCACTTGTGCGGAGATCACAATCGTTCTGTGCTACTTCCAATTGTGCAGTGAAGACTACCACTGGTGGTGGAGGTCGTATCTAACTGCCGGTTCCTCTGCTCTGTACCTTTTCCTCTACTCGGTGTTCTACTTCTTTACCAAGTTGGAAATAACAAAGTTTGTTTCAGGTGTCTTGTACTTTGGGTACATGATTATTGTTTCGTATGCTTTCTTTGTCCTCACTGGAACCATCGGCTTCTATGCTTGCTTCTGGTTTGTTCGTAGGATCTACTCCTCGGTGAAGATTGACTGATGCCAAAGATGGACCTAGTTGAAGACCAAATTCGCCAACTTGCATGGAAAAGCTGAAACAAGGGTTGAAGTTGTGTGTTCGTTTTAATCGGCTTTCCCCAGATGAAAGAAATAGGAAATTTTCCGTGACTCTCTAAAATCTTCTATTTTTGTGATGGTAGCATAGGGTTTGCCCTGTTATTTTGACTAGATTTTTAGATATTTTGAACTGTACCTAGTGGGATATATGTACAAGATATATGTTGGAATGTTGATCTTACATGTCCTGAGATTTATTACTAGTCTGTGAACGCTTAGTTGGTTTACTAGCAATTTGATTAGTTCTTCTTCTTCTTTTTTTTTTTTTTTGGTTTTTTTAATATAATTTTTGGAAACAAATAACCCTGAAAATACCACCTTTTGGACTTCGACACCATCTATTGGCATTAAGTTCTTACATTCATCCATTAGACAAAACTTGTGTTCCCATCATCTAAACTGACAGCCCTCTATTCAAATTCCTTGTCTTTTATTTTATTATTTTTGTAAATTTTTGGCTGAGATATTTTCTCCGCCACTTGAAGGGAAAATGTCATAACCTCGTGAACATGTCCTATTAAGGTTGTCGTTTTGGGATTGCGGAACACACCTAGACGATTTTGTTTGTTCAATTGGCAAACAATATGCAGTGGTTGCACAACGGCTTTGGCCCTCACAAGTACATAACAAGAAATAGCAATCTCTGGTTTCCATAAACTTGTACGAAAGTTGAGTTTCCATGAAAGCTAAAGCAAACCATTTCTCCATTAGTAGGTGTGAACATTTTCTTTTTGTCCTTTGCTAATCAGCGAATCTTTCACTTAAGGTACATTAACTTTAAGCTACCTAAATAAACAGCATACTGTCACCATATGCATAGAAAAATAAGTTACTTTATAGATATCCAAAATCCAACCCAAAAGCAGGAAACAAAGACATGGATCTGAGCCTTCTATGAACCGCAAGTATCAAAGTCAATCACGTAAAAAGTACAAAAATGCATTACTCAATCCTCTAGAGACTAGAGAGGATGAAAAAGACTCTGGTCTATGGTACCAACGGAGTGCCATGCAATGAAGCTTCGATTCAATTGAGTGCTGCTTCATGAAAATAGCTACTCTCAATACCTATCGAACCAAATACACGATTGGGCAATGTAACCGGAGTCGAGATCCTGGGAGAGTATGTGAAGAGCTCGACCAACTCAGGGGCAAATTAGCAGAAGGCCCAAATGCAGCAAAACTGAATAAACTAAATAAACTACCTTCAGCATTAGAACAATGGAGTAGCTTCCATGGGAAAAAAAGATCCTAAAAGAAAAAAAAAAAAATCATAATCATACTATGGAACCTTGAGAAGTTATACGACAATGCAAGGTTTTCAGTGTTGGATGTATGTACAGCTGAAATAAGAACTATGAGTATAATTAGCAAGTCACTCTTCATCAGCCCGAACATGGTCTCAATTTCCCATTTCTCTGCCTGCAAGTGGTCATGGGAAATATAACAATTAGCAAACTTGTTAATAAAGAGGACAAGGAGAGGGGATGAAATTAGCCAAAAATAATTGATGACAAACCAGAACGAGTCCTTTTTTTCTTGAGCAAGTAACTCTTCAAACGAAATGTCGGAACATTCGGTGTCTGTGCTTTCCATTAACTCTCCCGCTTTGGCTTTCATCTCCATGTGCGCACCAATTTCAAGCATCTTCAACGTGAAAGAGAAGAAGATTGGATTCATGAATATTCGATGCAGTAATGAAAACCACAAACTCCATCTTGGTAGATAAAATGAGGAAGAAAGAGTTTTCAAATCATAATCAATAATGGTTTCAATCAAAAAAGTGAACTTGCACAAAATTGGGAAAAAAGTCACATAATCATTCTATATTTGTGAAGAATTAGTTCATTAATTACTAGTCATTTAAACGATCAAAGTTCTATTAGTAAATTCCGTGGAACAATGGAGAAAATCCCATATTGTACTGGCATTATCTAATTTTAAAAATACCATATTTGGTATTAAGAATAAGGGTGAAATGTTTACCTTCTTGTATGCCGGTGAAAGTTTAAGCTGTTGTTGGAGCCAATTATAAACAAAGGCATCCTCTTCCAGTCTCTTTTGCTCTAATTCTAGCTTATATATCTGATATAATAAAAGCATAAACCCATTATAGAAACAAGATTTCTAATAACATCTCTAAACTATTAGTTCCAAAACATTTCTATGTCATTACCTGTTGACGGAGACGATCAAAAGAAGATCTGTCTGCCTTGAACAATAGAGCCTTCGTTATTGTGAACTTCCGCTGGATGACATCAGCCCTTCCATAAAAATGACACCAAGTTAAAACCTTAAAGCAACATTATTAAATGGTGGATGAAAGAACTGAATTCTAGCAAGGTGTCACAATAACAAGCATAGAAACAAAGATGGAAAATTTTCCACTTTTGAAACAATTAGCACATGCAGACTAATTTGGAAAAGAACAAAAGAATTAAATATAATGCTTGTAGGGAATACATAGTTGAAAAAAATAAAAGGGCAACAAAGCAAAAATAACTGCAGAGTATCATGACATACTTGTGCTGCAACTCATTCTTAGCCTCCACCAAACAATTAGCAAACTGTCCAACCTGCATCATGAGGATTCTTCAAGGATTACAACATTGTACATTATGCGTTCGTACCACCTTTTGCAAGAATCACCATTACTCAAAAATAAAAATAAAATAAAATAAAATAAAAAACCCTGCAACGAGAAGAGTCATCACATAGTAGATTTTTTCTACCTGATGCTTACTGTTAACAATCAGAATACAAGGATGAATCAATCCCTGTCAAGTTTCACCCTTTTATTTTCAAATCGTGATCCAGCTAGTAGAAGGTAGTATTTCAAATTTATTTACTTCCCATAACATTATAGTTCCCCCAAACTTATAGGGTTAACAAATAGATAAATCTCCTTATAAGGTTTTTCCTTTTTGAACTTTCTAACGGGAAGCGATATGAAAGCCTTCGTCCAAAGAAGAAAAAAGGGAAAATACTTGCAGCTCCACTGGATGGTTCACCAGCTGTTAAGATATGCAAAGAGAGAATTAATTCTCATCTCTCATCCGTGAATAGAAAGGATTCTAATAGGGTCACGAGTCTGCTTACATGACACTTAAACTTATTCCTTCCCATTTCTTCCTACCTCTCATTTCTTAAAAAGAGAAAAAATTTAATGACAAGAGTCTCTTATTTATTACCATAGCTTGTAGTAAGTAGAATCACACCTCTAGTTATAATCTCTTCACGCTATATCTGATAATAGACTCCACTGCCCTCTACCATTCTGGATTTGATTTAAACAAAACCCAAATAGTCTTCCTTGAGATATCTACTTTACTCTTAGTTCATTCCAATTTTCTAAATATACTTCCATAACTAAGCTTGCAGTGTCCTATGCTCACAAGAAAGGAATCACTTGACAAAGTTTAATTGCTCTAGCAAGAAAACAAACACTAACATACATAGTCTTCATTCCAACCTGCAAAATGATCTCCATAACCATAGACACAAATTGATCACTCAACTTTTTTTCCCCCTAAAAGGTGTTTCAACTAAATTGAACACATATAAAATATTTATTTTACGGGTCTATGGCTCCTACCATTACAGAAAAACAGTTTCTAATCCGAGAACTCCTACCTAAACCCCTCGCCTCTGTCTCGCCCGCGCTAGGCATGTATTAATGTTAGTACATGAAGCAAAGAAAAATTTACTCAACATTCTAAACTGCACAAAAAGTTTAAAAATAAAAACATCATTTCCAATTTACACTTGAATATACGTACGTACATATAAGTGTGTGTGTGTGTGTGTGTGTGTGTAACTGGAGTATCTACCTGAGCTAGCGTCAGTCTCTTGGAGTGGTGACACTTCATGAGCTCATTATACTGTTGCTTGATCTTCCTCTGCGTCAAACTACTTGACGAAGTAAACGGGTACAAACACACCAACTCCTCCTTGCCCCGACAACCTGGACCCGATTTCCCATCTTCGCCGCTATTTTCCTCCTCTTCCCCTTTGGGATTCGCGCCTTTCTTCTTGGCCCTCCTCTTCTTCTTCTTCCCTCTCTGATCCCCGCCCGACTCGCCCCCCTCCTGGCCCCGACCCCACCCGGGCCGGACAGGATCCGGGCCACCCTTCTCGGCAGCAAACATGGTCTCCCATTTCGGGGAATCGGAGGGCAGAATCTCCAGGAGCAGAGAACGAGTCGAGCGGGTCAAATGGACCGAGTCGTTCTCGCCGGGCTCGTAGGGTTCGCCCTGCGGATCGCTCCGGTTCGGGGTCTGGGTCTGGTGGGTCGGTTCCTGCGGTTGCTGCTCTGTTTCTCTCTTCTTGCATCTTTTGTAGAGAGAGAAAGAGAAGACGAGGAGAGCGAGAGTTGACAAGGAGAAGAAAAAGCAGCAGAAGGAGAACATGGGTGTTTGAGCCTGGGAGTGAAAATGGTGAATCGGGAATCGGAAATGAGAAGCTAGATTGGATAAACATGAAGAATATGAATGTGTAGCCGCCATAGAAACGCGTCAGAAACTTAACAGAGAAAAATATAGGGGAAAATATCCCTTTTTTCCTTTTTTTTTTTTTTTTTGGGTTTTGTGTTTGAAGGTTTTGTTATAGATTTTTAGTGCATTAAAAAGGATGGAAATTATCCTATGTTCCCTATTTTGTTGTTTATTTATTTATTTATTTTTAAGTGTACTTTAGGTTTTTTTGTCAGTAGCTTTGAAAATTCTGCTGGCGATTTGTGACATTTTAATTGGGTGTAAATGGGTGTAAACTCTAAGCATAGCATTTTCGCATTACGTGTGAAAAACAAGATTATAATATTTATATAAACTATAGACATGTATGTGCACATACATATATGTATACATTAGTTTTGAGCACGTGCGTTGTGCACGTGTTAAAGCAAAAATTGTAATCTTAGAGGGCGTTTGGTAAACGTATTGCGTTTTGATTGTATTTGAATGAAATTTGTTTTTTGAATGTTGTATTTGGTTGAAAAGTATTTGTTTTGTATTTGAATGAAATGTGTATTTGGATGAAAAGTATTTTAGAGTTAAAAAGTTGATATGATTGGTAAAAGTAGAGATAAATAGTAGAGTTGAAAAGTTGATGTGATTGTTTTAAAAATGTTTTGAATAGTAATTGTTTTCGTAGTACTGTTGCAAAATTTGTGTTTGGTGTAAAATTGTATTGTATTTAAGTAAAATTAAAATTGAATTTGTTCTCCAAATACTCCCTTAAAAAAAAAAAGAAGTTTCATTTAAAATAAATTGTTTTAGTTAAAGATAAAAATGTCCAAGTGATTATTGAAACCGAAATATATTTTTTTTAAAAGAAATATAATTAAAAACTACTTGCTAATATTATGAAAATAAAAGGATAAAAAAAGACACATTTGAGTGAAGAAAACACTTCATTAGGTAATCATTAAATACTACATATGAAGTTACATTTTTTAAAAATTGTAAAATTAATATTTAAGTACGATTAAACTTAAATATATTTTTAGGAAACAAGATATTTGAACATTATTTTAGTAGAAAATTATTAGATTGTGTTTAAAATATGTAAGATATCAAGGGTATATAAAACGAATAAAAATTAAGAGCAGTCTAAAGAGTAAATAGCCAAAATAGAGAAGGGACAAAAAACTGCAGAGATCAAAATAAAAAGAGAAAGAAAGGAAAAAAGTTTTAAAATAAAAAATAAAAAAGAAGAGGACCAAAATGCATGTTTTCAACCAAAACGTGCGTTTTGGTCGAACTCCATGAACATTACCATTTTGGCACTTCTAATAATTGTTAGATATACATGTAAATATGTTTAAACAAGAATTTTAAATATGTTCACTGGCCAACTCACAGTTTTCAAAAAACTTTCCTTTTTCCATTCAAGTTTTTACTTCTCATCGTTAAGATAAGCATCTATATATACATATACACACATATATACATATATATATATGTTTATATATAATATAATATCTAGGAGAGGTTATGTGGGGTGGTAGAAAAAAGAAAATGCATCGTGTATCGTTTGATTTAATTTATAATAGAATTATGCAGTACTTATCTTATGATCCCCATTTTCTTTCTTTCTTTCTTTTTTTTTTTCTTTTTTTCATTTAGACAACTTTTAGGATTTTTTTTAGTGAGGTACTTTATTTTTCCACGAGTATTCATGGCACAAAAAAAAAAAGAAAAAGGAAAATTAAAAAAAAAAAAAAAGTTGCATCAATGAGTTGGAGATGGGGATTAGTATTGCTCCAAAGTGCATATCTTTTTATCTTTGATTTTGGTTTCTTTAAATAAAGAAAAGAAGATAAAGAAAAGAAAAGATGATTAAAGTCGATGCAGGTATACTTTTTCTACTGAGTGACCGTGTAAAATCAATTTCTAAATTCCAGCGGCGTAGGGATATTGCTTGAAGATTGCTTCATTGTCACCCACTTTGATGCGTATAATAAGATTCTAATTTTGACCCTCTTGAAACTTGAATGTGCCATAGAGTTGTTCAACCTCAAAAAAATTTTAGGTACGTCTCTAACAGCTTCTAAAGGCCACCATTTCATACTACAGTAATGGTCAATTCATACAATAGTAAAAAGAGGATCGTTAATGCCACTTCGTCACTCATCTCTTTAGTTTATAGTAAAAATTCAAGGGCTTACCAAAAGAACCAAAAAGATTTAATCTAATTCTAAAACGCTGTCAAGTTACTAATCCAATAGAGCAACGTCACTAGTCACATTTTGGTATGAGACAAGTACTTGGTCAATCCAATTTTCTAGTCTTAAAAATGTAGATTACCAACATCATTAGATTAAAGTAATATATATATATAAAAGAACAATAATTTCATATTTTATTAAGTAATGCATACACAAGTTCGTGCAGTAAGAGGCATTTTAATTAAATACGGAAATGAGATTTTTTTTTTTCTCTTTTTGATATAAATCCTCTCCTCAGAGCCTGACTCTTACAATATTTCATCTAACGGAATCCAAAGTTGGATTTACTGGAACAGCAAGATTTTAGTACTACTGTTGCGCATGGCCACCAAGAGTTAATTGAAAATCTAGCTCTTTTTCCACCTTGCAATATCATATACTACTCACAAAAAGACCGAATCGGCTTCTGGGCATTAGAACTAAGACCCATTCTGTAATGAGTTAATGCTTGTGCACAAGCATCCAACCAACCAACCTTAAAAAGAAGTAGACATGTAGAAAAGACAGCTTTCACTTGTAAATGCAAATGCACAGAACACAAACTGATAAATTTGAAATTATTACCATGGAAACTTTACTACAGAGTACAGGCAATGAAACAATTGCTCCCAACAAGTTACATAAGAATGAAAGCTTTAAAAATGACTGGAAGCGAGAAGCTCCCATCGTCTGAATTCTAAAAATAAAAAAGAATTTGCACATGGACTCCATCAGTGTCGTCTCGATGTGCATCCGAACCATATTTCTCTTTTCCACCTTTCCATAACATGCAGGGAGCCAATCGAAACGATAGCTAGTATGTACACACAGATTACTCACAATCATCTTCACTAGCTCCTTCGGCTTTCAACCAATGTGGTGTGTTGTATTTTTTTGTACAACTTCACCAAGGGAAAAAGCCAACAAATGGTTGAAATGGACTTACATGTATAGAAGATTAACTTACCCAAAAATTAACTGAAGTTGCTGTATTGCAAGCATGAGTGAAAACAAAACGAGACCTATTGTTCGGATGTTTGGAATCGTCATCAACTGCAAATGGCCTCCACAGAGAGTTTTTTCATGACACTCGGACAAGGATCACCTCCAAACATTTCCGGTGCCACAGTCACTGAGCAAGAGTTCTGCCCAACGCAGAGCTGCAGATAAAAAATTGAATATAAGAGTTCAGAGACCACAACTCAAGGCATTTTTTGTCCAGTTGAATCAGCAATAAGCCAATGGAAAACTTATATGAGATGAAGTTCACAACGGCATACCCTTTCAAAAGCATCATATGAATGGTGAGCATGACAGCTTCCTTCACGAAAGCTTCCACAAGCCCCTTCCGGTGTTCCAAAGCTAGCAAACTTAATTTTTGAAAATTTCTGTCCAGCGCCACAAGACAAATGGGCTTTAGGCCTCAAAGGCTTACCAACTTTACCCGAGGCTTGCATTTGCCAATTCATTAGAGTTGGTTGCCACTCATAGATATCAGCACATACAGAATCTATATCCCGTCTAACCAAAAAGATTCCATTGGGGTCTCCACCCCATTCTTCAAATACCACCAACAAATTGCCGGTCGGCTTAAGCCATGATTTAGGAACATGGTACCTGGAATAATTGACAAAACTCAGATTTGTTAAAGCTTACACCAAAAGAATATATATATATTCAAGAGACCAAGACCAAGTTCTGGTCTTCCCTTACCATCTTTGTGAAGCATCCCCACAGTTACTCAAGCATTTCTTTTCGCTAAATGTTCCAGCATAGTTACAACCTCCACAACTGCCTGTTGCTTTGTAAGCAGGCCAGTAACGGCCAAGACTTTGACCATTAATCCATATTTGACCTTTGCCCATGCTGCCCATATCTAAAGCTAAGGGTGCATATCCAGCTGGAGCATCAAAACTTGTCTGCAACCATAAAGAAGATTCTTAATAAAATCTGTTTGCAATGCGAGCTCTAAAAGAATCTGATTGGCTTCTCTGTGGTATTAGACAACTGAGTAACAAGGATATTTTGAAGTTTGAGATACGCACTTTGAACCATGTCAGAGGCTGCTTTTGTGCTACGAGAGATCCTCGAATCCAGTCTACAGACGAACTCCCAGTGAGTGAATGAAGACTCAATGCTTCTCCTTTAAGACCAACCTGATGGGAAAAGCAGACTATTAAATGAATTTCTAGCATGTGAGGAAGGGGAGAGAAGTCGAGGGATACCAACCTTATAGGACCATTTCTGCCATGACAAGTCTCTTCTACCCTCATTGAGTCCGTTCAATGTAACTGGGCCAAGAACACCAGCATTCCATGTCTCAAAATGTGGGCCAACATTCTAAAACCAAATCAAATGTAAGCAAATGTCAGATTTAAACTACCATGGCAATACAAATACGCACTTAAGCGAAGGAAGAGAGAAGAGAAAAGAGAGAACAAACCGGAAGACCAACGGCAATACTTAGAAGTGCAATTGTGTTGATACCAGCTCTCAAGTTCACCCCCTTACTGAAAGTTAATTTCGGGAATTCTAAGCTTCCATATGAAGTACCTGACAAAAGTTTAAGAAGCAGCATGTAACAAAGGGATGCTATGAAGCGTGATCGTATAGTGTACTATTTGCCATGTTTGAATGAAAATCAAATAACGAATAACTTGTGCGTCTTATGATTTTGATGAAGGGGATTCACAAACTGCTTTGAGCCAAAAATATGATGCCAAGTTCCTACCTGCTAGTTGACCATTGGTGAAAACGTGCAAAGCATGGCCAGCTGATAAGACTGTTAGTACAGGATATTTCCCGCTTCTCAAAAATTCTTCGCTGGAGTCAATCTTTACACTGGAATCAAAAAGGTATTGAGAGAAGATGTCAATAATCAGTAAGAAACATTTTCAAAGAGGCAAAACGTAAAAGAAGAGGGACAGATAGCTATGTTACTCACTCTGTCATGTACCACAGATAATCAGATGCATCTCTTGTGGTATTTAGCTGCTCCAACAACCCAGAAACTGTAAACGAAGTTTCTTCATAAGAGGCTGTCTCTTCATTGTATGCCTGCCAAGAGAATCCTCCGTGAATAGGAACACGGGTCATCTTCATAGTTGCACTTTGCGCTCCAAGCTGTTTAAAATTTTGTTAATAATGTCAACTTATTTCTTTAGACAAAAACTCCATGTAGCCAAGCCCGAGATATAGATTTCCAAAAAAGGGATCTTTCTCACCCTTGCAGTGTTGTAGACTGTGTTCTTGCAGTCGGGAAGAATGCTGATAGACCAAGGAGGTAAGTTATAATGCATATTCCCAAAGGACACCTTTGCAAATGAATCTTGGTTGTAATTCGCAAGGAACGCAGCACAAGCTCCGGATTTTGATTTGAAAACATGCGCCTGCATAATGTTTCTAAGGCGTAAGCTTCACTTCAAAACCAAATTTGTAAATAATAATACTTTCTTGGAGAACCAAAGTCGAACCTGTTCATAGTTTCCAAGTTGTGTTACTACAGGATTTGCAGATATTAAAGCTGGCTCACACAGTTTTATTGCTCTGTGCAAATCTTTTAGATGGCCCCATTTAGGATACCTCAACAGTCCTGCATTAAACATTAAAAAAAAAAAAATCAGTCAGAGTTTAGCAGTAAATATGGACTTTCTTTTTTTAACAAACCAATGCACTCACTTTTAGAACCAGTAAGGAGAGGAGACGAGGCCAAAGTTGATATGTATATATATGTATATGTTTTTTCCTTTTCCTTCCAGGACTGACGTGGAATAACTAAGTAGCATACGTGTTTAAAGATATAATATGCATGATAAGCTGAAAATACGTATCTTTAAACTGCACCCTCTTCATTGTTGATATTCATAACTTCATCAGTATTTTATATTCAGATGCAGTTTCTAACTTCAAATATTTTTTCTCCACGTACCATATTCATCAAGAGGTGCATCATAATCATAGCTCGTAGCAATGAAAGGACCACCGGCAGTACGGCCAAAATTAGTTCCGCCATGGTACTGTAATCATGAAAACAAGGAGACTTGAATCAATACAAAGAGCTTGCTCAAGACATTCATTTTGACAAGAAATTTAATGAACATTATCAGCACCATGTAGTAATTAACGAATGACCCTCCTTTCTGTATAAACCTAGCAACCGCAAAGGCCAAGTCCTCAGCAGGTCTGCTATGTACTGGACCGCCAAACTCCGTATACCTTCATGCAAAAATCAAGGTAAATGACGGATAGCAACTAAACTAACAATAAAGTTCCTAAGCAAACAAGTACACAAATATACCAGCCGCTCCAAGCTTCAGTCCATATCTTGGGTTTATAAGCCTTGTTTGGAGAGAAATAATCACAGTAGAATCCATTGCAGGCATTGATCTGTTACAGGAAAAAAAAAAAAAAAACACTTTTAGCACGTTGAAGATAAGTTAAGGTAGAAAATTTATTGTTCATTCATGCTGTTATGAAATTATGCAAGAATAGACAACGAAAACAGAATATACAAGAACACTTAGATTAATGTAGATAACCCTAGATGGAAAAAAACCACGGGCAAAGGAGAAGAAATTCACTAATTTGAAAATTGGTACAGAAGATAAGATAACATGTGTGACTAAAAAAACATAATGCCGAAACCCTAAATTACATTTTATATATATGTGTGTGCAATAATTAAAATAAGTCTGCACTACCACAACAGAGCCCCAAAGATTTCTCATATTTTGTCACACCACAAGCTCTTCGGTCACGTACTCTAACACATGCCTTACTTAAGTTGAGAAAGACACATGAATAAACAAAGACGGAAAAAGGCCATTAAGTTCTATCAACAAAAAAAGCTCTAAAATGCCAAAAGGAATTAAATAATGGCAAGAGTGCAACAGACATGAGAGTAAAACAGGAAAGCACGGCCATGTGCATTGAAGAACAACGAAATAAAAATTATTCAACTTCATCCATAAGCAACATGGAGACACGACATCACTCAGCAACAACCCCACTAAGGATGAGGTACCACAAGTCATAACTATCAATTTCTACTATATAACATGTCAAGAAAAAAGGAAAAGGAATAAAATAAAATAAAAAGGTACTTACGACGGGATCAGGGGCGTCATCTTGCTTACACATAACCCATGGCACACCAGTACCAAGTCCAACAGCCATATGAGCTGCCCAGTTCGAATATGCCTTCCCAGGAGATCCAAGTTCATACTCCATTGGTCCATATTCATTCTCAATCTACCACACACATTTTGAAAATAATAATTCTGTCAGCTTTGATACTTACTTAATCTAATGCAGATTATGAAATTTGAGAAAGATTAGAAATGGATGGTGAATTTGGAATACTAACCTGGGATAAAATTATAGGACCACCTTGAGTCTCAAACAGCCTTTCTGCTTTCATCATATTCACAATCTTCCTTGTGAATTTTTCCATTTGTTCCTTCATTATGGAAATTCAGAAATCAAATACAGTAGAGTGAGAGTTTAAATATAAACTTAATATAATATCAACAAATCTATATGGAAACTTCAGGAGCAAGTGTAAGAAAGAAGCTTTAAAAACCTTGAAAGGTCCGTTATCAGTTCTAAATCTGATACCGGGAATGTACTTCAACCAGACGGGGAAGCCTCTGCACGGAAGGGAAAAAAAAAGTTTAACATAAAAAAATCCAAGAACAACCCAAAATGTGAAAAAAAAAATTCTCATTTTAAAAGAAAATTATAGTTTTGATGTTATTAGAATTTACCCAAAGTTCCATTCAGCGCAGATATAAGGACCAATCCTGAGATGAACATAAAGGCCTGCTTGATGAACCAGCTTGAGGAACTTCACCAGATCATAGTTTCCCTCAAAATAGTACTGCAAAATGTTAAAAGAGAAAAAAGGTTAAAACTTTATAATCCAAAGTGCATGTTCTTAGAACACAAGGCCTCGTAGATAGAACAGCGTGAGGAAAACAGACAAAAATAATGTGGTATCAACAGCAACAGATCAGTAAATTTTTTCCATTTACTTTTCCAGGTGAAGGCTCATGCCCATTCCAGAACACATATGTCTGAATCACATCCAGACCACCATCTTTAGCCTTCTGGATAAGATCTGGCCACATCTGAAACAATCCAAACCCGCAAAAAAAAAAAAAACTCAGAAAAAATGGAAAATAAATAAATAAATAAACAAATAAAAGGAGAACCAATGGGGCACATTGTGAGGAGTTTACCTCAGGAGTGCTTCTTGGGTAGTGAATGGATCCAGAAATGAGGATTCTTCTCTGGCCATTGATGGTAATAGCCTTGGAATCATAAGAAACAGAGGCTGAAACAGAGCAAGCCCCGAGACACAAAACCACCATCACCGTAACCAACACTCCATTCCACATTGCAACTTTCTCCATCTTCATCTTCATCTTCATCTTCTTCTTCCTCTTCCTTGAGCTTCACCAAAACAATGGCCTTTTTGGGTCTCAAAATTTATGTTCTTTCTTTCACACTAGCTTTATTCTTTTGTCACGTAGAGAGAGAGAGAGAGGTAGAGGGAGACAAGAAAGCCCAGCTGGGCAGGTCCTTCTCTGCTTTTTTTACTTTTTTTTTTTTTTTTCTTTCGTTTGTTTTGAGAAGAGAAAATGAGAGAGAAAGTGGGAGAAAATGAGGAGTGTTTTCAGACAACTAGTGATAATAAGTGTAAAGCATGGTGAGGCGCTTAAATGGTTTTTGGGCAAAATGAAGATGCTTTGCAGCTGCTTTTAAACACTGAGAAATGGAGGTTTGAGTGGGACCACTATATATTTATATATATGCACATATACAGGCATACTTTGGGACCTACACGCTGGCCTCACTCCCACTGGACTCTGAACCATCTAATGAATGACCATTATTGGCCTTAATAATTTTTAAAAAATATATATTTATTGCCCTTAATATAATTTCGCTTACTTAATTAAAGGAATAGTGTTTAATATACGTGAAAGTAAATTTAAGATAAAGGCGCGTTTGGGTGTTCGCCAAATATCATGGCCTCTCGTTTTTTTTTTCTTTTTTTAAGAAGTTACTTTTGGACACAGAGATTCTGAGACTCAATCCCCATACGGTTGGTACCCTACTTTATCGGCCGTAAATAAATATTTATGTTTTTGTCTTGCGGGTTTGCACCACGCGCCTCAATTTTGCTTTAATACGTTGAAAAATGAAACGAATATCAAGGTATGCTTTACCCTCATCAATCAAGTGAGCTAGTATTAAAGTTTTGGGTTTAGTTTTAAAGACATTTAAGATTATTTTTTTAAAAATTTTATTATTTTTTATTATTTATATCTTCAAAATATTATAGTAAATTCTAAATTTTAAAAGTTCATAATTTTGTATATACAAATCCAAATGTGATTATTTTTAAATTGTATAAAATTTTAAGAGAAACGAAATAATATCTATATTGATATTTTTTTAAAAAAAATTTAAAATTTTTTATTTTTTCACCTCAAACAGTTTTTTCTATCAAACACATTTTTCAAAATAATTTTTTTCTAATATAAAAATAATGTTTACAAGCATCTCATCCAAACTCTCCCTAATTCAATTTAGATCATCATCTGAACACCGTCTTTGACACCATTTAGCATCAGTTCAGATAAAATTGTATTTAAATGTTCATTTAAATTAAATGTTTTATTCAAATATAAAATTTGAATTATTTATTTAATTAAGATATGTGTTTGGATAGTTTTTTTTGGTTAAAATAATATATGAATAATGTGAGGATGTAAAAATAATATAATACGGATTTATAAAAAATGAAAATTTAAATTTAAATTTGATTTCATGGTTGTGAAATAGTGAAATATTCTACTAGTTTCACTCTAATAATTGGTCAATTAATCGGATATTACATTGAAGTTTAATAATAGTTATTGAAACTACCTAATCAAAAACATTATTAAAAAGTTTTTAAGTAAAAATTTAAATAATTAAATTTACTATTTATATTTAGTTTTTTAACTTATGATTTAATCGAACTATTGGTGGGTGTCTTATAATTTGTACGGTAGGAATAGTTGTACTTGGGCAATTCGTGGACGCGTGTTAATTTGTGCTGTCTCGTTCATTTACCACAGTATCAAGCGTTTGAGCCGTCAAAGGGAAAAATTATAAGAACGTGTTTGTCAAAGTCACGGATTAATAATATGACTGCACTATGCTTGTCTCTCTCTCTCTCTCTCTCTTTCTCTCTCTTTTTTTTTTTCTAACTATTCACTTATTAAAGTGGGAATAATGTCAAGGAGTCCCGATACTGACATAAATTCGGCAAACGCCTCCTTAAAAAAAAAAAAAAAAAAGAAGCTTGGAGACCAAAAGAAAGAAAGAAAGAAAAAATGATAACGAGCCTATTTTTGCAAGTAAAATTTAATTATTGCCTTTCAAAGTAAATCAATTTAGAACCTCTTTTTAATTTCGGTTTTTATTTTTTCTGTAAAATCAATAAAAATTATTATTAATTTTTAAAATTCAATTAATTTTAATATCAAAATTTCATTTCAAACCTTCTTTATAAATGCAAGTTGCAATGTCAAGTTAATATATGAATATCAAATTTCAACTATTAAACAAGAGAATTACATTAAAACATAACATGGATTTTTTAATTAAAGTTGGCATATGCTATATATTTAGTGTTTAATTTTACTACAGGATTTCACTATTTGTTTTTACGTTATAACATTGGAATAATTGACATTTTGCATTGGTGTTGATGTAATTTATGCTATTTCACTATTTGTTATTAAGATAAAAGCAAAACCCCACGTACGTATTGTATCTTTTGATATTACGTCTTGTATTGATGCTTGTAATTATTGATAATGATGTTACACAAAGTGTCGGTAAAGGATACATAATTCAATATTTAAAAATCACATACAATTACGATTGAAATCTTTGATTGACACCGACAAATTTGGTCTGATGCACAACAGCTAAAACGGAGTTTATGAAAACTCAATCCAAGCTTACTATAAATTGAAGAGACTGCGTGTAATTAAGATACCAATCGTGAAATAAAATTTCATTCAATTTTATTTTGCAACTGAACTAATGAGTCGTTTGATAAACGCGTTATATTTTAATTACATTTGAATGTAATTTATTTTTTAAGTGTTCTATTTGATTAAAAAGTATTTGTTTTGTATTTGAATGAAATATATGTTTAAATTAAAAGTATTTGAATTGTATTTTAGAGTTGAAAAGTTGATGTGATTGTTTTAAAAAATAAATGAATAATAATTATTTTCGTAATACTGTTGAAAATGATTGTATTTGAATACAAAACTTTGCATTTGGTGTAAAATTGTATTACATTTGAATATGATTAAAATGTAAAATATTTGCCAAATAAGACATAAATGATTGGTTCAAATACTCCAAATATACGTATAGATATAATTTAATCATAATTTTATATTTAATTTTATTATAAGATATAAAATTTAAATCTTCTAGTTTTAAATTTAATATAAATATAATTAATTGATGAAACAGACTTAGAACACGCTTTAATAATATGATTATGACCAGAACAAGAAATTCCGAAAACCTCATTTTCAAACTTTCTTTCTTTGATGCATATGTTAAACAATTAGATACTTGGAGTCTTGATGATGAAAATTACATTCTCATGAAGTTCATGGATTGAGATAGTTACTTGACTAGTGTATTGAAAAGTATAAATTGAATCAAATATTATACAATAAACTTACAATTTATAATGCTATAATTGGCTTTTATATTCGTCATTTAATTATCTTTAGAACATTGCTTGTCACCCCATGCAACTGTCTGGGTGTCTATGACTAAGTGCCAGGTTTTTATTTTTTTACATTGTGGGGTCTATTAACCCTAATAGGGCCATCATGGATTAAGTTGAGTAGCCACAGAGATGATAAATAAGATATTTTCATTGTTGACGATTAATTCCACAACTTCCACCGTAGTGGCTTAAAAAATGCAACTACCAAACAGTATTGGATCAGTTCTTACTAACTTTTCCCTCATTCAATTCGATTAAATACATCAAAACATTGTCATTAGGATTCGTTATAGTGGTTTAAAGAGATCTTTTTTCATCTGAGTTCAATTTTTTTTTTTAATGCTACTCATGCTTATTCAAAAATATTCCACTTATGTTATAAAATTTATGAAAAACACTAGAGATATAAACTTTAATCCAATAACACGTGAATTATTGTTCTTTTTTTAGTAAATATTTAAAATATTATCATATCAATTAATTACATCTATTAATGAAAATATGATAGATAAATTGATATCTAAAAAATTATAATTAGTATTGATGTCCTTAAACATTACTCAAAAAAATATATAAATATACACATATACGTTCTCTTTATATTCACCTCAAGATCGAGTTTAAATTTGTAGTAATAACTAGGCAATTAATAATGAGTGAAATTGGTAACTTGAAATAAAATCTCACTTTAAACCGGGCTCATAAAAAGGTTTTATAGAAATAGAGATATATTAGTTATCTCATGCAATCCTTCACATATATAGATATAGCTGAGAAAGATGAAAATGATACACACTCTGCCAGCCATAGCTCAGTGGTCCGAATAGGACAAATTTGACTACCTTGGCCGCCGGTTCACTCTAGACCATATATATATATATATATATATAATTTTTCTTTGAACTCTAGACCAAGGATGAAATATGTTGATATCAACAAAGTTTTTGATTTACGGATAATATTGATAGAAATATCGATATTGATGAATATTTAAATAAAGATACTAAAAAATCTTATAAGTATTTGCTAAAACTTTATAAAATATAAAAATAATCAATATTACTTAATTTAAACTAATTTATAATAAAAACAATAGATTTTTTTAATTAAATATGAGAGTTATATTGTATAGTCTAATAAGAAATCACAATAATTATACATTGATTATAATTTCAATATGATATTACATATTCATAGACATTACAAATAAAATACAATAATATAATATATTATATAGGAAGTAAATATAAAACATAAGATAAAACATATAAGTTTCAAGTGTCTTTAACACCAAAAAGAGTTTCTAACATGTTAGAAAACATTAAGCAGGTGTTGGACTTGATCTAAACATTACATTTGCCAAGATATTATCCTAAATAATTCTAACAATAATTGTTAATGTGCCACATATACGTGTATTGGTCCTTTCCAACTGTTAACTCATAAATTATATATTATTAATTTATCTAATTTAATTAGTAATCTAGATAGATATGTAATGACATGTCGATATCAATTTATGGTGAAAGATATACTAATATATCGAAGAAATTACCTGGATGTTGTACTTCTAAACTATACCTTATCTGAGAACCATAAAGAGAATTATAACAGTATGAACTTTGCTCCGTTTCTAAGGTCATGAAATCTAGACTTAAGGTAATAGAATCCTTATTAGTTTGACTTATTTGAGTCACACGACATCATCTTATATGTTATTTTCTAGTTACCCTAATAGTCACACCTTTTTCCTTACAACCATGATCTTCATCTTATATGTAATGCGTAAAATATTTTCTCTAATGAATGGACTTAAAGATATTTAACTTGATGCTATACTTCTTTTTCTCTAATAATTTTCATTATCATCATCATTACTCCTATTACCTTCATCACCATTGTCGTTATCGTCATCATCATCCTTATCATCATCATCATTATTATCATTCTCACCACCGCGTCCATGGTCACGGTCATTATTATAGTCATCATGAGATCAATCTAGCAAAGAAATGTTTTTCTATGCTCGAATGTTTGCATAGCTACCTCAAAAGAGTCAAGGGCACTACAAGAAGCATGTATTTCTTCCACTTTTCGTAATATTGCCACAAAAAAATTACATGCAGTACCATTCTTATTTCCTTCTAACGGCATGCAATATTGACCAGCGAGGTCAGATTTACCTTTGTTTGTCATTTTATATATATACTACAACAAAATGGTTCATAAATTAGTAAATTAATGCACAATAAATTACATTTATTATAACTAATATGAAATTAAACCAAAAGCTCTGTTTTCATTACTAAGGAAGCGTTTGGATAAAACATTACATTCAATACATTACATTTTATATTTGGATAAAACATTACATTCAATACATTACATTTTGCATTTAAATGTAATGTAATGAATGTAATATATGTTTGGATGAAGAGTATTTACATAGCATTCAAGTATAATGTTTGTTTTGATGAAAAGCATTTGAATTGTATTTAAATATTGAGTATGTGATGTGATTAGTAAAAGCAGACAAATAAAAGGGAGAAAGAAATAGTGTATATGACATGATTGGTAAAAGTAATGGAAAAAATAAAATAGTAAATAGTGATTATATTGTATTTAAATTATGATGTGATTGGTATTTAAATATAATACTTTTATATTTTGATGAAAATTGTATTATTTTCAAAATGAACGCAATGCAGATGCCAAATACCCCCTAAACAATAAATAACAAACGATATTATATTGAATCAAGAAAAAAAAATTGTTTCTACAATGGTTAATGAATATTAATGTACAAAGCTCACCTATCGTCTTTTATAAAGGATGAATTTTTCATTATAATTTCAAAATAGAAACAACAATAATTTACGCTTACGGATCAATGGTAAAAATATAGCATATTCATATGAGTCTATGGCACAAAGACGAAAACTTTGCAGAATAAAACATGAAGAATCTAATGTATATAACTTTGATCAAGCGAAAAGTAGAATAATAAATAAGGGTAGAATTTTTTATTAATATTTTAAAATAAAAACAACAATAATTCACTCTCATGGACAAATTTTAAAGCTGTAGAACCTCTATCATCCATATGAATCTACGAAATAAAGGTGAAAACTTTTCAGAAGAACCTCTATCATCCATATGAATCTACGAAATAAAGATGAAAACTTTTCAGAATGAGATGTGATAAATCTGTTAAACATAAGTTATATTCAAGAATAACGAGAAAGAGTTAAAAACAAATAATTATGCTACATTTTATTGTTGTGAATCTTTTACTGTTATGGGTTGAATAATATTATCACATTTTATAAAATTAAAAAAAATGAAATGTGCATTTAAATAGAAATTTTAGAAAAAAAAATTTTTCTGAATTTTTGGATATTTTATGAAAATGTCCAAAAAAATACCTTAAAATGTCCAAAAAAAATACCTTAGATGTTCACAAATATTTATGAATATTTAGAATATTGTGGACATTTAATAAATATATTAGAAAGAAATTCATTATTTTTATTATTCATGTCGAGATTTTAAAATATGGATAATAATATAGAAATGTTGATGATATCAGGCACATTTTAATCCTTGCTCTAGACTATATGGTATATATATTGGTGCGTGTTCTGTTTTGCACACACATATATATATTTATAATATAATATATGCTGTTTCTCTGACATAAACACACACAAGTAAACATGTTGTAATAAAATTATAAAGTTCGGGAAATCTTTCGCTTTAGAAATCAAAAGAAATAGTCACTGCTTGCTTGCCGGAGGGATAAAGAAAAAGGAAAACCAAAGAAAAAATAAATAAATTATGGATTAGAAAAACAGTACTATCCGTTAGCCTTTATATTTCCAAAAAAAAAAAAAAGATAAACATAGCATTTTATGTTGCATTTGTTAAAGAGACTATTGATGTTATTTGCAATTCAATTTCCTTACTTTATAGTAAAAATTAATTACCAACACCAATAAAAAATTTATAAACAAAATCAGATTCATTTCAATTTTAAGGATTTTTTTAATAATTTTTATAGACAAATTTGCAGGACCAGCACCATCTCTCTCGACCAATCCGACGTATCCACCAATGCATCGTTACAAACGCCTGCCGTCCCACATTTCCAAAGATTGTTCCACACCAAAAATAGTCCTTTTTCTATATAAAAAACCTACTTATTATTTATTTACCATGCAAACGTAGACAAATATATATATATATTCCCATTATATTCAAGGATATTTCTGAACTATCACTTCCACGTATATAGCGGGTTGTACGTGGCGCTCCTCCCACCCCCATCCTTTTTTTTTTTTTATATAATGTCCAGTATTAGTATTCAGAGTAGAACCTGATATAATAATCAGTAAATTTGTTGATATGTTCCTTAGTGTCGTGGGAAACTAGGACTCTAACGTCAAACATGTTATTAGTTAAAAAAAACCAAACCATCGTCAAACATGTTATTAGTTAAAAAAAGCCAAACCATCGTCAAACATGTTAGCTATGAGGTGAATAATGTATACATATTTATTGAAGAGAGAGAGAGAGAGACACACACACACACACACACACGAATTTAGTAACAATAGCAACAAATGGGTATATACATATATATATATATAATTAAACGCGGTTTTCAGTGTTTTATATACAATATAATATGCAGATTAATTCCAAAGCCCCATTGCATATAAAACTATTATTGTTAATCGTGTCCAAAAAATATAGAAATTTCCACCAACAGTTTAGACATACATATATATGGAATGGTAGAATATTCTAAGGATTTTTTTTTTTCCTCTTTTTGAAGAGATATTGCTGGGATTTTATACTCTATAACCTACATATATAATGAAATATTTTGTGATATTGTTTAAGGCAAAAAAAAAAAAAAAAGTGAAAGAGGATGGATTAAAGAAGGAGGGGAAGCTGTGTTTTGAAGCATCGACAAAGTAGAAAAAGTAATCCTAAAGTATAGACATTTAGAGTGAAAAGATGGATGCATATCTTGCAAGAAAGAACTACCTGTAATGCCCATCATGGCCTTGATTAATGACCCCAACTACCCATTTCGTTATCCAAAATGTCTTATTTCTTTAAAGGGAAAAAGAACGTGGAGGTAAATCATGCTTAGATCATTATATGTTGTTACATGCATGTGTGTACATATATATATATATATTCTCACCTTTACGTTAAAACTTATCAATATTTCAACATGTTTAATGCTTTTTTTTTTAATTGAGATGTGGATTTATCTTTATACCGTGCTTGCCGTCATGGTATATTTGATAGGTGATGTTCAATGTTTTTGCAATCAAAATCAATCTCACGTAATGCGATATTCCTCAATATCTAGGAGCAAGCATCCACAAACATTTATGTAATATAAAATAATTTAAAATTAATTAAAGATTAAAACTAATTATTATATAACTCATATCATCCTCATCATTAGTAAGTTTTACATTTTTTTTTAAATACATAAATATATTTATGGATTTATTTGAACGAAAGATTTATTTTTAGAAACTTGAAAACTTTTAAATTTAAAAAATAAGAGTTGTTTGGATTTTTTTTTACAGTAAAAGTTATTTAAATGAACAAAATTTATTTTTTTAAGAGAAATTTTTTTATTTTTTAAAAATAAAAATTTTTAAATATTTAAATACAAAAATTTATCTTTTTAAAATAAATTTTTTTATTATTCTAATAATAAAACTCCGCGCCACAATTTTTCTGACTTTGTCAGAAACTTTCTGCGTTGCAGGTGCACCGAACTTCGTGAATAATTTAATTTTTAGTCATGGAGCTTTCAACTTTTATTATTTTCTTCATTTTTTTCCCTGCTGAAAGATGCTGGCGGATAATTTTGAGGGTAAAATGGAATGAGTTGAATATCGAATAAAATTCATTTTAAGTATAAACTAATTATAACTTTTATTGATTTTTTTAAATAAGATTAGAATTAAAATTTTAAGTTTGAGAATTATTCACCCTTTTAATATATATATATATGTGTGTGTGTGTGTGTGTGGGTGGCAAATAAATAAATAGAGAGTCTCATGATGAATTTTAATTTTGTTCTTCACAAATTACAAAAATGTTTTCAATTTTAAAAATTTTGCTTAAATTTCTTCCTTTATTTGGTTAGATAGGAAATAATCACGTTATTAATCCTTAGATAATACCATTTATGAAACAATTCTCAAATATTATAAACTTTTATCCCTAATTAAAAAGGTCAATCTACATATCTTCACATAAAACTTTTTTTTTTTTTTGGCAAAAACGTTAATTAGACTCCGCAGTTTAACAATATCTTCAACCTCAATTCAAAAAACAACGGTTAAAAAAATTGAAAGTTAATGAAAAATTTTTATTTATAAACATTTTAGCTTCAACGAAGTTTATCCTATCCTATATACATGCATATATTTGCATGTAACAACCTCTTCCATTGGAATAAACCAAACGCCGAACTCGTGATTATTTATGGCATTTGCCTCCTTACACTTGCGTATTACCATCAACGTTAGGTGGTTCAACGAACTTTGAAATTTCCCAGCGCTACTAAGCTGGACACAATATTATCTGGTTCTTAGGCAGAACCAAAAGGCAAACGATATGTTTTCTACCATAAACACAACTTCTTGGTAAAACACCATTTGTTTTTATTGAATTATAGTACGTCACATTTAAATATTTTACATATAAATCTGATCAAAATAACAACGAAATAATATATATATATATAAAACATGTGTATCTTACTCTACGTTTAGATTAGGGTGTTTATTTTAAAAAAAGGAAAAATTGTTATGTTTGAGACAAAAGTTTTATTAGTTAAAAAATGAAATGATATTTAGATAGGTAAAAAATTTATGGTTTTAAAATAGAAAAATTATTTGGTAAAATTGTATTAATTTAAAAAATAAGATGAGAAAAGTAAATGAGAATGAGAAATTTTTTTTAATTTTAGATCAAATCTAATTAAAAAAGATCGAAGAGATGAAAAAAAATCCTTTTTAGATCTAAAAAATTTATGATATCTAACATAAAGAAAGTCAAATTTTATGATTTAAACACAATTTTTATCCAAACATAAAATTTTACGTTCAAATACAATATTTTTCAGCAGTACTTCAAATACATTTACTATTTTAAAATATTTTGAAAATAATTTTTTTTTCATTTATATGTTATTCTCTCTATCTTAATTTTCTTATCTACTTTTACCAATCATATCAATTTTTTAATTCTAAAATATAATTAAAATAATTTTTATTTAAATAAACATTACATTTAAATATAAAATAAATATTTTTTATTTAAATATAAAATATATCTAATATATTATATTTAAATACTATATAAATATAATAGACCTACCAAACTTTGATTGAGTCATGATTTTTTGAATACATAATTTTAATGTCTTTTAAGTCAAAACATATTTATCTCTTATGTTTCTCTGAACTTCTAACGGTATACATATGTATTCTGATGTATTAACTTTTTATCACATATTTTAAATTTTTTATATATATTTTTTATAATAATTTCTTTTAAAATTAACATTTTTTAAAATGCATTTCCATGACCCCCTAAACCACATAAATGATTTCTGATTCATTTTTAGATCATACGGACGAGCAATTCAAACGAAACATTGAAGTGGGGCGTGACGTGCCTCAAACTCAAAAGTACAAGGACAGATATTCAGATCGTTTCCACGTGCAAGTGTAAGCGTTTTTTGTTTATTTATTTATTTTTTTTAACCGCCCCTAGTGCAAGCAATATTGATTGAACCATTGAAGCAAATTAGAAAAACGACGCAGAAAAAAAAAAACACTGGTCAAGAAAAGCCGCGCACCAATGCCGAAGCGAATGTTAATTGGAATTTGGTTGTTTTTAATGCGATAAAAATAAAAACTTGGAAATCTCCGTCAGTCCAAAAAAAAAAAATGTAAAAATATATTTAGAAAATTGAAACTTCGTTTTTTTTTTTTTTTTTTTTACTTTTATATTTTACTGGCCCCAGGTGGGACGCGGGACTTGTACCGTATAGTGACCACGCTCGTTCACTTTTACATATACCTGCACTACAGCGGGCTTCGTTCGAAAATCCTGATTTTAGGTTTTTCTTTTCCTCTAATATTTAGTGGAGTTCTGTTATTAATAACTAATTCACATATTCCATTAGTTTTACCTAGAATTCAAGTTAAGGTGATTTTGATGGTATTTAATGTTTAAAAGTATACATTATTTTATAGCACAGAGATATGAATGTTAGGTAATTTTTTAATAAAAACGAGGCAGAGTAAAAATGTTAACTACTGTGAAAAGTAGCTCATAATTTCTCATGTTGGATGATTCTAAATCAAACAAGCAAGATATTTGTCAATTGTTCAAGAACCAGTCGTGCGAATTTACATCATTAAAATTGACTACTTTGGTGGTGAATGACGAATGTAAGCTGGTAAAAATGGAAAGCTGAAAAATGGGGGTGGTGACTTGGGACTATAATTAGAAATGGGATGAGAAGGGCTAATAATGTTGTTTATAAATAAGAGTGTAGACTAGACACCAAAAAGCCCTTTCGGTGGGTTGCTTCCTGGTCCTGTCCTTGTCTTCGACGTCAGTGGTTAGTGCGTCACGGCAACGACCCATGTGCCCCTCTTTCCTAGCTTGCGCTTAGTTTGAAAAATGTTTCTTGTTAAAAGATTAAACATCATCAATAATTAAAAAAAAAATAGGTTTTATTATAGATTTCATTTGCCATTAAATAATATATTTAATACTACAAGTATTCTTTAATATTATTTGCTTAGTTTACTAGTTGAAAATACTTATTTTTTTAAATTAATTAAAATTTTTGTTGATTTCTCGTAGAAAAGATATAAATGTGTTGGAAAGTTTTAATTTAGAATGATAAACTAAACGTGTCCTTATTTTTCTTTCCTATTACCCGTGTTGTATGTTTTTTGAAATAAACAAGCTCTGGTTATATCATTAAAAGGATAGAAAAATTATTAGGAGAAATTGTCATCACTGACATACTAGAAATATATTCTTTTATAAAATGTTTTGATTTTTATATTTTTTTTATATGAGACTTTGATATTCTCTTTTGAACTTATAGATAAACAATTCTAGCAATCCCACACTTTTTAAAATATAAATGCAAAACATTTTCTTATATATCAATAATGTTTATGAATAGAGTAATATATGTTTTGATTTGAGTTTTACTTTAGTGTAAGTACTACAAAGTATAAATTGAAATCTTAAGTAGCTTAAAACTTTAAACTAATTATTCTTTTGACAAAACTAGTGATATGGCACACATAAACACTCTTATGTTCTTATATTATACACATTACTCGCTTTATACCTTTATGGCCATGTGATTATTCTGTTTTCATGAACTTTTAAAAAGTAAACTTCAAAGCTCTTTTGAGATACATTAAGATACTTGCCTTATACATTGAACTTTATTAAGTTTTGTTAAACTCATCCCTCAAATTATAACAACCAGTACTAGTCATTCTAGACAGGGTTATATGAGTTTAATATTGAACACTTTTCACTTATCAATGACTTGTTTGTACCTTTTAAACTTTAAATTATTTATTTTGTAATATTAGGTAAGGTTGCCATCATTGGTGAACTTTATTCAATAAGTTTTAGCCTTATCTCTCTAGATGTTGATCTAACAAATTCTCTTGTAAGAGGTTTAGTAAAAGGATCTACCAAGTTATGATTGGATTTCACTAATGTGAGATAAATAATTCTATCTTTGGTTGATTCTTCATACTGTCATGTCTTTGTCTGATATGTTTAGATTTCTCATTATATACTTCACTATATGCACGTGCTAAAGTAGCTTGACTATCATAATGCATGAAAATCATAGATAAATTATTTTCAATAAATATGATTTATAGAAGAAAGTCCCTAAACTACTCAGCCTCATCATCTGTTACTGTTGAGACAACAAATTCTGATTCCATTATTAAATGGATAACGCATGTTTGTTTCTTATATTTTCAAGAAATTATAGCTCATTTAAGAGTAAACTGTAGCTCCTATGCTTCTATAGCCTCATTGCAACACTGTATGCGCGCTTGCGCTAATTGTATAAGCATGTTTTTTCACTTACCATATCATTGACTTACTAGAAAAACATTCTATTATTAAAATCTATGACTCTTTATTTTTTTTTTTCTATGTAGGACTTTGGTATTCTCCTTTGCACTTATAGTTAAACAATTTCAACATCTTCTGATAGCTGTTTGAAATTTCTCTATGTATTTTTTTTATTTTCTATAAAAAGAGCCGAAAGTTGTACTTAGAACCTTTGAACTTTCATATCTATGCTACATTGTGGATTGAAGATGGCTAACGTTTTAAAACATGTCGCACCCAGAGACCACGATGTCAGGGGAGCTCAAGGTGTCGTGAGACTACCCTTTCAATTTTTACATCTGAGACCACCCTTGCGACAATCTTTGATGATCTTAGAGGAGGTTGTCACCAAAGAAGACGACGAAGTCGAGGTGCTGAAGTCGAGGTTGTCATTAAATCACAGTTGTGATTTTGTCATAATATTGCCATCGCACGAGGTCATTTTCATCGTGGGAGATCATAACCATGCTACCATTGCTGGAGATGATGAAGATCTCACCGGAGAAGATGAAGATATAGGCAGGGGGTTTGGTCACTGGGTATTTGGTTTTTTGTGCAATTTGTAGATGAGGACAAAGACACATCAAGATGCATATTTTAGATTTTTAATTTTAATCTTATAGTCTATAATAGTATGAGATGGTGTATACTATATTTATTATACACACGTAATATTTTAACTAATGATTACAATTAAACAGTCTAAAAATTAAACCCTATTGATAGAGTTTTTAAATGAGACCCTTTCTTTAAAAAAAAAAAAAAGTTATAAACATTTTACCTTTTTTTTTTTTTTCAAGACTTCAATAAGATAAAGAATTTTACTTCATGGATGAGGTGTGATCCAAAGATTAAAAATGAGTAGATTAAAAGGAGGGCCCATTTAATAGGTAGAAGAAACAAAGACTTATAGAATAAACAAAAGGCATTATATTAAAATGATGTTTGTTGCCATTAACAGCTATTGAAGAAAAAAGAAGTCGTTTTGGGTAGGTATCAAGCAAAAATTATCTTAGTTGAAATTGGATGAAGAAAGGGAAAGTATTTTCCTTTGGGTGCTAGCTTACTTGTTGAAAAACACAACAGGAGCACAACTCTCTATGTTTTTTCCCCCTCCCAAACTGACTATGAGTTTAAGCATCATAGTACATCACAGGCCTTTGGATTGTGATCTAACTATTTATAATTGTTTATCCTATCAATGGGATAAAATGGACTTATCCTATTGTAATAGAAGCTTTTTTTAGTTTATAAACATTTTAGTGTTGTATTGTTAAATTTGCGTGAGTTTTTATGTCTGAAAAATTAGAATTAAGATGTCAGCAAGAATTGGTTATTGTCGTGCAAATACCCCTTTTTTTTTTTTTTGCATATATTATTGAGTTTATTGGTACCAAATTATTTCATAGAATTAAATTTGGAATAATCTGGCAATTGTACTTCTCAATATTCAATTACTTCAACCACATATGTGCAAATGTATACAGACAAACGCAAAAATCGAGGGAAGGGAAAGCCGTATCGCTAGTGTAACTTTTGTTTAAGACAGACTGATAATTGATAAAATTATAGAGATAATGAATTCATTGATGGGCCCATTATGCATGCAAAAGTCAATGCTATGGATTTTAGGAAGATTTAAAGCATCTAATCCCCTGCATACCACTGATTTTTCTTATTCGTCGTTGTTTGTCCATTACCTACTGCCTAAGGTGCTGGATGAGTAGTTCAAATGAATTAATGAAACGCCTTTTTCTCACCACGGATGAATCTTTTCCCTCTAAAAGTACAAAAGTGAATATTTTGACGCAAACATTTTGACGTGTGTGGACCTTTTTATAATATAGTATTCTTATTGATAATATATATTTATAAATATCAAATTTTATTAAAATCATTTAAAATATTAATGTCTCGTTTGGTGAACGTATTACATTTATATTGTATTAAATGTAATTTGTATTTAGAGAAAAAGTATTAGCATTGCATTTGAATGCAATATGTGTTTGGGTGAAAAGTATTTAAATTGTATTTTAATAATAAATATATGATGTGATGGGTAAAAGAAGAGAGGAAAAAAAAGAGAGAAAGAGAATATATGATGTAATTAATAAAAGTAATAGAAAAAGTGAAATAATGAATAGTGATTGTATTGGATTTAAAATATGATGTGATTAGTATTTGAATGAAATGTTTTTGTATTTGGGGGAAAATTACATTGCATTTAAATGCAATACAGAAAAAAAAATGTGTACCAAATGAGGCATAAATCAACAAAATTTAATGTATACCAAGTAAATTTACAATATCTTATATTAAAATTATCCTTTGGTTTTTAATGTGAGCCAAGTCATTTTCAAATATTTGAAATGCTTTACTATAAAATATGTTAATATATAGTTACCTTTTTTTTTTTTTCTTTTTTTTGGGTTTTTGTAATTTCTACATATCTACATCTTGGCCAGTTGTAGATGTTTAGCTGTGAGCCTCCAACAACATTAGACTTTTGGTTGCGTCGTTCGACCCTACTTATCAACACGGCCTTACAAAACTTCTTGAAATTGGAATACGGAGCCAGCTCATGTCTTTTATTTTCAATCATAATTGCGAGTTTTTAATACACTGAAAGTGCAACATTCACACTCCAAACTTTCTTAATTATTTCACGTCCACATGCTTTGCACGTGCTTCCTCTTGTCTTGTTTGGGCAGGTATTTTTTAGTATTACCGCGTTGTTTTTTTTTCTTTCCCTGCATAAGACTCTTGTTTCTATTTTTTGGTTTTAAACAAACCATATCAGGATAGTAATCACTTCTGTTTCTATTCATACAGGATTTTTTTTTTTTTGGAATTATATGATGGTTGTAAAAATCGCACTAATAATGTTTTCAAACCGTTAAATTTGATTAAATTTCGTAATATTCATATACAATCTAGTTCGGTATGATATAATATTGAAAATTATAATATCAATAATTATTCAATCAATAATTTTATCTTTTGGTTCTTGTATCTCTTCATTTCATCAAACTGAGATAACTTTAACAAATAGAACCTCTATCACTAAGTTGACAAAGAACAAAAATCATATTTAAATCGAATACGAGATCTTGACAGCAGTTGATTTTATCATGTATTTTAGGTCCCAATTAAAGTTAACAGATTGTATGATGCTCCCAATAGACTGTGACAAGTAGAAGCAAAACTTTAAAATTCACCTGCATTGACCATTGGTTTAGTAATTGAGTCAAATGTTATTGGTGTCGTTACTTAAATTTGAGTGCTAGATCCTATTACTTAGTTTATTCTAAATTCCAATGACAGAATTTCCTTAAGCAGGTAAGGGTGTAACGACCTTTAGAATTAATGACACGATTGTAGTAATAATTTGAGATTAGTGAATTAATACTAAATTATTTAAATCTAGATGACACAATTTTCTATGGAATTAGATCTAAAAATTACAATGAAATATTGTAATTTAGTCCAAGTATTAACAAATATTACAATTAAATTCTTGACAAATTTTATTAAGAATTGGAATAAAATGATTGGGTTAATTAAAAATATTTTTAAGAAAGGTTTCATTGTATTAAACTCTAAGTTTAGGAAGAAAATAATTTATGAGTGCTGGTGTTAAAATATGCACATAGATATATATATATGTAATTGAAACAAATTATATTATGTTATATTAATTAACAGATCCTGCTAATTATTTGATATGATACAATATTATTAGATGGACTTAATTAATTATATAAATTATTATTTATTAAATAAAAAGATGATATTTTTTAACTTAACAAAATTAAGAACATTATTAATTAAATATATTAAAATGAGTATATTATTGTGATTTTAAATATAATATAAAGGTAGCTTTATATCTAATTTTATCACAAAAAGTATTTATGGCTTTGTATTTTTCACTCTAATCGCAGGTGTTTGGTGGGTCCTCAAGCTCAACAGTGGGTTCTCTGGGTTCTATACGCTGTTCTCCTTTTGGATTTGGAATACTCTTTAACAAATAAGCCCACTATTCTCAACAACCGAAAGATTTTGGAAAGATTTTAGCCCAAAATTAAAAAAAAAAAAAAAAGGATCGAAGAAAGAAGAACCCCCTTGAGAAAAATGAAAAGGAAAAACCAAGGTAGCGTTTGGTATTATTTTTGAAATCTGTTATGTTGTTAAATTCTCTGAATTTGAGATCGTTTTAAAAATAATTCTGAGAACGTTTCTGAAATTGTGTTTGGTTTTATTTTCTGAGTGTATGTTTTGAGAAATAAAAAAGTGAAACTGTGTCTGGTTATATTTTTGAAAACCAGTCATTTTATAAGTATTCTATAAAAACATATTTATGTTTGATTTAAAAAAAATTATTATGAATACCAAAAATTAAAAATTAATAAAATTTTTTAATTGAAAAATGAATTAAAAATTAATAATCATAATATTTAAGTAATTAATATATTAATTAAATCTTAATTAACCATAATAATTAAATCAGAGAAATGAGAGAAATGAGAAAAATGAAATCAGAGAAAACGACTAAAAGTCGTTTTCAATTTTACGTTGGGAGCAAAGGAGATTTTGGATTCGTTTTGAAATCTGTTTTCAAAAACAATACAAACCAAACACAATTTCACACCGATTTTGAAATCGATTTCCTAAGGAATCGTGAAATCTGTTTTGGAAACAAAACCAAACATGCGACAAATTCCCCCCCCCCCCCCCCCCCCCCCCCCCCCCCCCCCCCCCCGCCAAAACGAATATTATTTTGCCTTCTACTGCCTAATAATTTTGCTAGATTTGGCTGCAGCAAAATGATGTGGATGGCACATCAGAAAATAGAAATAGGTTGAAAATGAACTAAAAAGTTATTCAGATTAACATGTCTCGCAACAGTGGGACCATGGAACAACATCTCCATTAAGACAGAAAAATGCTTAGGGTTTAAATATTAAGCACTATCATTAATTAAAAAAATAAATAAACTCTATTTATGAAACTTACACTATGCAAATTATTTTTAATTAATAAATGATGTTTAATATTAATGATGTCTTATAATAATGCTTATTAAAACAACTTGACGTTACTTTTTTTTTTTTTTTTTTACTCTTTGCGTCCTACTAAATATCCTCAAAATAAAATTGAAATGAAATCAAGAATCAAGAATATATTAAAGAAAAAATTTTTTTTTCTTTCCTATTTTTTTCCTGTGGGAGGTTTTTGTTTAGTGTCCATTGAAATATAATTAAAAGAAAAAGAGCCGGAGAAAGATAAGAACAAAACTGAAAATCTCATCAAATCATAGTTCTTAACGAAGGTAACACACAACATATACATATTTTTATACATACACCCATATATACACACAAACACACACACAAATACAGTATTAGAATGTGCGACACATCAACATCTTTTGAGTCAGTGGATTTTGTGGACCCTATCACAAAGTGGCATGGCTCTATGTGTGGGCCTAAAGAGAGAATATGTGTGGGAATTTAGAAAAAACTGTCTTTAATTGATTTTTGTCACGTTAAAAAAAGAAAACTCTGGTAAAAAATATTATTGATGACTTCATTAATATTTAATTATCCATTTGTTTGGAACACCATCAATTATAATTATTTATTTTTCAAATTTAATGTCACTGCTGCTGCCCTCTGGTGCCTGCCCTCCCTGGTTTGTGCTAGCTTCGTCGTTAACATCATGGTTGCGGTGAAAAGAGAAATTTGGCAGAGAACCCACCGATGCTAATGACTGGACGGAAAATCACAATTCCAATGAATTTGGGGCTAAAGCTGGCAAGATTAGAGCTATTTCCGACGATTCCAACTAGAGATTCAAGATAACGGAGATCGATTCTTGAATTTCTGCATTGGATCCATGCAAATTTGCAAATCACGCCAGAATTTTCAAGCGTAGCCTCGTTTGCATTGGCATTTTCAGATTGCACCAACAGGTGGCAGTGCGAGGATCGGGCGCAAACGAGATGGATCTTGCGAATTCGTCACGTCCTTGCTGTCGCGCCTTTGCCAATTTTGTCGAAGTGGGAACGAGAGTGCAAGATAGAGAGAGAGAGAGAAAGAGAATCGGGGGGATTACGCCGGAGTTGGGGGGGGGAGAAAGAGAAAAATAAAAATTAATGAATTAATTAATTTATAACATTATCTTTATGGTATTTTTTACAAGAGTTTTTTTTGTAATAAAAATCAATCCACACTTAAAATTCATGGCATGTGGTCTAATTATCCTCTTATTTACGGACGTCTTTCTTTAGTAGGTCTCACTTTGTGCATTTGGAGTGGTTTAAACTTTCCCACAAAAAAAAAAAAAAAAGTTTTCCAACTTAAACTAATATTGGACAACTATAACTAATAGAAAATAGATTTCATATAGATGTTGGGCATTAATAAAACCAGCAAATGTTGTTCAGAGATAATAGATCATAAAACCCATAGAACGCAAAATGACATTTATAATGGAAGAAAACGATCAACACGTTGATTAAACATATTTGACATTGTTTTGCATATAGTTTATGCTCTAATCAAGTACCCAAGTGCCTCTAAAATGTGAGATAAATTCACTGTTATTGTCACTAAGTTGGACTTCCATTTGAAAACGGAGCGGTTGGAAACCAGCAATAGTTTTGATGTTTGTGAGGGTGGCTTGCCAAACAAATTTGCTGTTTTCCGTGACTAAATACTCGCTTGTTTACTATTTGTCTTTGTCTCTAAAGATTTATTTTAAGGGGCGTTTGGTAAACGTATTGTATTTTGATTGTATTTTAAGAGGCGTTTGGTAAATGTATTATATTTTGATTGTATTTAAATGAAATTTGTTTTTTGAATGTTGTATTTAGTTGAAAAGTATTTGTTTTATATTTGAATGAAATGTATGTTTGGATGAAAAGTATTTTAGAGTTGAAAAGTTGATGTGATTGTTTTAAAAATATTTTAAATAGTAATTATTTTCGTAACACTATTGTAAAATTTGTATTTGGTGTAAAATTGTATTACATTTGAGTAAAATTAAAATATAATTTTTTTTCCAAATGACACCTAAATGTGCATGTTTGAACTCTGCTTATGGAACAGGTTGGTTTATCAAACACAATAATATATAGCTTACAAAAAGGGACAAAGATTATATCATATAAAATTTGTTCCGCTTCGTGCCTTCGAGCTCTTGAATTAATCATACAAAGGTTTTCCCATATCGGGATTTACTTGATTGCAATATATCATATCATTAAAATTCAAAATATTCATTTTAAAAAGACTAATCTGATATGATATATTTACGACTTATAGTATGTGAAATTATTTTAGAAAATTTTTTTAATTTAATATATTTCTAATGTGATTTGGCATATTAAAACTGCATCCCTTCGATATGATGTTTTTAAATTTAGCCGCTTGTAGATCATGTAACTCGTGTCCTCCCTTGTCAACTTTTTGATTGAGAAATATGGGGCCAGACCCATGTTCTATACATTTGCCCTTTTAGTGGGCGAAAGACGAGCAATTTGCAAACTTGTCCCACAAAAGTTCACAAATGAGATGGACCCCTCTTGATTTCTGTCTCTAAACAAGTGGAGAGGATCCCACCATTTTACTTTAACTATTGGACAACAAAGTGGGTCCAACTCCAACTCTACAAGATGGTTTCTCAGCCTCTCACTTCCACGAAAGTGCAAGCCTTTCTTTATCAAAGACAGATTGTTTTGATTCCTAAAACCCCACTTAGATTAACACTAATACTCTTCAAATTATTGAGCTAATCACTGTTTTTACATCAATATCTCTTCACCAGGGGCCATCTCTTTGGGGACGAGGACCACACTTAACAAAGAGCTTAATCCAAAACCAAAAGAAAGAAAGGAAAAAAGAAAAGAACATTACCTTGTCTAATAAGCAACGCCATATATTTCAAACTAAAGGAATGAATGGATAGGCCTTATCGAAAAACTTTGGCAAATTGGATTCTTCACATTGAAGTACGAGAAAACTAACAAAATGAAGCTTTTTTTTTTTTTTTTAAAGAAACGAAAAGTACAAAATTTTTTTTAAGTACACGAACTTGAGGGGGAGAAAAAGGGTCACGTTATCTTCCTTGTGAGGATTGTATTGCCACATATTCTAGGACATGGCCTTTTATGACACCCACAACCAAAAATTATAGGCCATGGTGTCCCTACTCAATCCAATAAAATAGAACTCACACAGAGATGATGCACATTTTTCCCAATTGCCTTATCCATGCTGTGATTGTGAGGGCATCAGAAGTTGTTGTTCTACAATTAATTAAGATACCACATAGAAGATAAGAGAGAATCTAGCTTACTAGAATTGATTGGAGTTTTCAAAGATCAAATCGTTTTCAATGACATCGAAATATCATACGTATAAAAATTTTACGTCTGAGATGTCTTTACACTTCATGAAATTCAATTCGTAAAGTATATATTTCAAACCATTACAGATAATATTATTTTTCGTTGTAGGGATTTTATGTATACTTACACTTACACCTGCCTAATTCGTGAAGTTCATAGTTAAGAAACCCCTAATAAACTCTAGCGTCTCTCTTGTGTAAATTGGCGTAGAAAGACTATTCATGCAACCATAAACGTACTTGTATGCAAGAGGGTCCATAACAAATGCATTTCCTCATAAATGATTTGCTCATTTTCTCTGAGATTCTAAAATAAGTCAATGTTGATTTTAATGCCCATTTGACCATAGTAGTACTAGTTGTCATAATTCACCGGCCTATTCCAATTGCTCCGACAAAACACATAGCAAACTTATGCCTTTTTCTCTTGAAATATGAATAATAATATCATTATTATTAATTACCATCACTAATAAATAAAAAAAATTCTCATTTATAAATATCATATTATAAAACTTATATTTTATTAATAAATAATACTTAATACTATTACTATCTTATAACAATACTTCTTTTTCTTTTACTATAATAACATGTTTCGTAATATATCATTTATATTTATATACTTGTTAAAAAAAAACTTATTAAATATACATCTATAAAAATAAATATTTATTATTTTTTAACTCAAGTACGTATATATTATTGAATATACCAATAAGATGAGCATGACACTTAAGCAAAAATATTAGTGGGACCATGGACCCACTAAGTGAGAGTGTGACGCATCAAAAAGAGCTAGTGGTGGACGCATTGCCGGCTGATCACACTCAATCACTACGATTTTGCCATAAGTTGAGGTTATCTCATTGTTGTATGGATGAGTTTGCCATCGGCACACACTCATAAAGATGTATAGATATATACAATATATATATCTGACGTTGAGGATAGAATTGTGATCAACAATCAACAAATTTGAGCATTGAATTTGGTGGGCTCCAATTTCACTTATCCATTACGGCAGCGCCAAAGTAGTTTTGTGAATTTGAAAGAGAATGTGTGTGCCTGAAAAGGGTATTTCGTGGGTCAGATTAATCATCAACTGCAGTACAGACCTTTTCAGGAGTAGGGACATTTGATTGATTTTATTTTATTTTATTTTTTTTAAGAAATGGGGGCGTTTGATTTTTTAAGATATCATATCATAATCGGAAATGCCCCAAAGAACAATGTAGGGAAAATTAAAAAATAAAAAATAAAAAATATTTGTTCTACCAAACTTAACCAAAAAAAAAAAAAAAGGTGTGTCCAACATTAAATTAGGATTATACTGGTACAATTTTGATTTATATGAAGGATAGAGAATTTTGCACGTGCCAACTTATTTATTTAAAACGTGCTAATACACAGATGTTGATCCAAAATAAAAGGTCATTTATTAGATTGTTTGGTGTTAGTTCACTTTAATTATATATACCAAGTGGCAAGCTAGACTCCAACACCAGTCGACATGCACGTCATAATTATAATACTCTTTATGGAAACACATTTTAATTTTAAGTTCAAAAACTTCATCCGTATACGACACCTGTCTAACATATATGAATATATATGTATATGTATATACACAAACTCTTATATATATATATATTATCATTAAAGTGTCCGAAGGCAAAGCTTACTCACATATGTTTCTTTTTTTACTGTTTTTTTTTTTTGATAGGATATACTATACAAATATGGATCCAACCTATAAAATGGTGTTAATGCGACTTTGGCATAGGATGGCTGAAAGCGATTCTTCCAACTTAGCAAAAGTGTCGGTCTCTTATCTTTTTCTTCTGCTCTAAGTCTATATATAACATATATTTATATATATATAGCTGAATATTAATGTATATATGCATGAACTTTGCTTACATAATGTGGGTCTTTAATCAAAAGATGCCATTTATTTTGCTTTACTTTTTCTCTCTTTCTTTCTTTTTTTAAATAATATTTGAAAGGGAAAGGCTAGACTATGAAACAATGGCCTATAACTTTTTTTTCTTTAATTTAATTTATCTTTTACTCAATCCTGTAAAAGAATCTTTTTTGTTTTTTAATTTGGCCTTTTTTTTATATACATTTTTATATATGTTTTGGCATATTAGTTTGGATAGGGAGTACATATGCAAGTCCAAATATTGATTGGGAATCAACTTTTGTTCCTTATCATTTATTAGAAGAATAATTTCAATATAAATATTATTCTTGCCCATCCTCATTTCTTCTACCAACTTGATTGTGCAAGTGAAGTGTAACTACTGCGTTGATAGTGACACACACTACAAATTTTTTTTAATCTTACTATCAAAATTTTCAGACTAAAAAATATTCATTATTCTTTGCCTAACTTACCTAGAATAGGCACCAATTTCAAGTTACGGTAAATTTTAGTTCGACCAAATTTACTGCAAATTATATAGTTGCAGATCTGGTCTAAACAAACACTGTACCCTATCTCTGTCTCTTATGATTTTTCTTTACTTCGTTTGTTAAAAGATCACAATATGTGGTTTGGTCAATATCACAACCATTAACCAAAAACAAGGGACCATATATATGATGAAATAGGGCTGAACCACAAAAAAAAACCCCCCAAGACCAACGACTGAAACATGGTGTAAGGAAACTCCAATCATTATGTGACAAAGTTTTAGGACTAACTAAATCTTAATTTATTGATTGATAGAGCTTTTTACAATAAGATATACTTTTCTAGTAGTTAGTTTTTCTTAAAATCACATCAAAATAAAAACACGTGCAGAATTGATAAGATTAATACAAATATGACAGTTCAAAGATACGATCTTATTTGTAGGATATATAAAATATCACATGCAATCTTTATCAAAAGAACTATATATTTTTATTTTCCTTCAACTTTACTTCTTAACCCTGTAACGCCTTAACAATCTCTAATAATTGAGATTTGATTGAGCTTAAAGGTTATAGCAAAGCGAACTATTCAATGAAGTGAACCATTCTAAAGAAGTTGCAAACTGTGAGTCTCAAAGGGGAAATCTTTACGGTCACTCAAATGGCTGGTGCTGAGTTAAGATCAAGCCAACTTGTTAGAGAGTAAAGTGTGACAAACTCTTTTAAATGCGTATGTTGAAAAGAATCTGAACCAACCACCATATTATGTTATATGGTCGGTACTATTTCTAACAACTCTTTTTATTTAAGTTTGTTTTTAATTTATTTATGTGAGGAATCTCTCGCTTTCATGCAAGGAATGGGGTTATCTGCCATTGCTTCTTCTGCCCACCATAGAGTGTTAGTGACGCCCAAATCTAAGCCTAGAAGGTGAAGGGGGTTTGTCTTGTCACCTCCTATTTTGTTTGGACTACACATTTATTCACTTTTCTTTTCTTTTTCAAATCGGTATGGTGGAAAAGATAGCAAACAAAAGATGACGCCTAACAAAATCTTAGAGGGTGTTTGGTTTTGTTTTCAAAACTGATTTTACGATTCCCTAGGAAATCGATTTCAAAATCGGTGTGAAATTGTGTTTGGTTTGTATTGTTTTTGAAAACAGATTTCAAAACGAATCTAAAATCGCCTTTGCTCTCAATGTAAAATTGAAAACGATTAAAAGTCGTTTTATCTGATTTCATTTTTCCCATTTTTCCCATTTTTCCCATTTCTCTGATTTAATTATTATGGTTAATTAAGATTTAATTGATATAGTAATTACTTAAATATTATGGTTATTAATTTTTAATTCATTTTTCAATTAAAAATTTTTATTAATTTTTAATTTTTGATATTTATAATAAATTTTTTTTAAATCAAACATAAATATGTTTTTATAGAATACTTATAAAATGACTGGTTTTCAAAAATATAACCAAACACAGTTTCACTTTTTTGTTTCTCAAAACATACACTCAGAAAATAAAACCAAACACAATTTCAGAAACGTTCTCAGAATTGTTTTCAAAACGATATCAAATTCAAAGAATTTGAAAACATAACATATTTCAAAAACAATACCAAACACAACCTTAGTTTTTCTATGTCATCCATAATTTAGGATAAAACTAACGGTATTTATGAAAATATAGCTAACTTAAATTTAGCGATATTTTGATGGATGTTTTCAAATATATAGGGATGTGTGAAAAAAATGTACCATTTTAAAAGTATTTATTTTTTAATAGATGTATGTTTAATTAGGACCGTTTTCTTGAAAATGATCATAACGAATGAATCAATTAATATTTTAATGACCACTGATTATTTTCTTTTTTTAGTTTTAACTTAAGACATTTTTTTAAAAATAAGTATCCAAAAAAAATGTTAATCTGTCTAATTTTTTCAAACATATATAGATGTAATAATTTCATACGTCGTTCTTGTCTTCGGTCTCTTTTAATGGTTAGATTATTATTATTTTATTACAGTTAAAAGGTCATATATAACTTGAAAGATTGGTGCTCCTTTCACTCTCATGTTAAATCGAGTTATTTTAGGAAAAAAGGAATGCAAAATCCAATCCACTTTATTATAATCAATTCATTCACATGTTAGTTAAGTGTAGTAATTAAACACAACGCAAAAATAAATAAATAAATAAATAATAAAGGCTTATCAGAGTCAACAACATGATAGATTCCCTGAATTTTGTAGAGTTGGGCTTGTGGAAAAAATCCAATCTAGAAGTACCACGAGGGCCTTGATGATCCAAAGCTTTTGGGCTGCATGAGTCTTCAAAGTTCAACATGAACATTTCTTGTACAGGTGAAGCTGGTATGTGTGTACGAATTGGCTTTGCATGGGCTTTTGCTTTGCCCACATAGATTTAGGGAGAACGAAATAAATAACGGTTTGCAGAAAATAGTTGAAAAAAATAGATGAAGTAAATGATAGATTTTTAAAATATTAGTAATAACTAATAAATTTATTATATAAATAATTTATTTATATTAAATTTATTATGTAAATGATACATTTACATGTGAGTAAATGATTTTTTTTGTGTTTTATAAATGATTTATTTACATTTTATAAATATATTATTTATTTAGTAAAATTTATATTTATTTGATAAATCTGTTATTTATTACAAATATTTTAAAATTTACTATTTATCTTAATTATTTTTTAAAAACTGTTATCTGTTATAATTTCCCCAACAATATGTGTTTTTCCTTGCAAATTGTAACCAAGAGTCGATACCCTGTAATCCTATTTTAAGACTCTTGACCGACCAATGCATAACGCAACGTTAAATGCGTGATAATATGATGAAAAACTGTGCTTATCATTCATATGAGTAGCGTTGGATTAAGATTTATTCTGCGACATTGATAGGTCTCGAGGTTTTTAAAGTAAAAAGCATGGAGGACAGGATGACCAATGACCCTTTTTTTTTTTTTTTTCTAACTCTTAGTAAAAAAAAAAAAAAAATTTATAAGTTTCATCCTATACCTAAGGACATAAACATTACAAATCACAGCAAAACCCAAAGTGAAGAAGCTAACCAAATCATCCTCGAATTACATGAAGAAAGCAACACATAATAATCCTCTTATTGAATGAGACTTCGGTGACGGCCTCGGTTCTGCAAGTGAAACAAAACAATTTCAAAGACTAACAAGCAAAAGGTAATTGGCTTGAAATTTTCTTTAACGTATTTTGTACAAATTATACAGATACAAAAGTGATGTAATTTGACAATTACTTAGAACACCAGCACAAGAAAGTTAAAAAAAAAAAAAAAGTTCTCTATATCTCATGAAAGTCTTGGCTCGGTGCCATCTTCACGTACTATTGTGGTTGTGCTCGTGGTTGTGCTCGTGCTTGTGCCTGCCAAGAACAAGGAAAACAGATGGGTTGAACTTCTAAAATCGGGTGTAACAAGTGACGTGCTAACAGGGCAGTTTAAAATAGCATACAGGCAATGGTTTGGGCCTCTGGAATTGTAAAGTGCAGACTTGCATAATGCAAGTTTTGCGTTAAAGGGTTGAGAAGAGAAAAAGAGCAAATTTGATGATTAGTAACTTACCATTTACTTCGTTTGAAATCAACTGCATTGAGGAATCTGTTGAGAATCCAATCTTTACCATGACCTCTTCCAAACGTTTCGTATTTGTCAGATAGAGATAACCGATCTACAAATACGTGGAGTAGACTAACTTAGTGAACAACTAAATATCTACTTCCTAAAGACTGATTATCTTGAAGAATCTCAAGTACATTATACTATGTGATAAACCGACCATAAGAACAACGAGATCAAATTATTTGTCGGAAGCCACATATGGGTTGATAAGAACTATCATCCAGATAGGATTAGATAAAATTCAAAACCTCAACATTTAAATGAAATCGAATGCATTCTTAGAAAATTTGGAAAAGCTACAAGATACAAGGGAACTGACTAATGTTTCCAGTGAAGATGCTCTATTGTAAATCGCTGTTCCAGCACGCTTTTTGGTCCGCGATTTAGCTGAACCAATATTCTTTCCCCACCGAAGAACGTTCCTGCAGCAAGAATCAGATGCAATAAAACTATGTAGAAACATGTCAAGCTGAATGGTATACCACTCTAAAATGTTTTAGCAAGAGTGAAACCCAAAAGACTTTCATCAAAAAGATTACAAAACATATGCAGGTCTCATCTCGTAGCGCTAAATCTAATTTCAGGACACACATTTACAACAATTCTCCTCTGAAGGGTGCAGCACCAGAGAACAATAACAGGTGCTCACAAGGGTGCATAAGCAAAGCTCAACATAGTTCCAGCATCATTATAACAAAGCTTATACGCCAATGGACCTAAAACATGGAAAAGCAAACTTTTTTTTCCCCCTCTCTGACACGGTAGGATAAATAAAGTACTTTTTTCAACGATATGTACACTTGTGTACAGAAATTTGCTGCTTTGTCAACAAAGACTTTGTGCTAAAACGATTTCATTAGCTTAGCGCACTAGATTTGGAGAAGATAAGGCAAAAAGGGATCATACATTTTCCATTTAGTTCTTCTCCGATAAAATCCCATCTAATGCTATGCCATATAAAAATCAGAAAACTTTAATAAAAACAAGCAGTCTGAAATCTTCTACCAACCTTTCTTGTTCTGATAAGTAATTATCACTTAGAAGTTTTTGAAGCAAGGCATCCTGAATGGAAGAAAAGCAAATTAATATTTTTGATAAACATGAATTTTTTGTTTCTTTTAAATGATAGATTGGACAACCATGCAAAACTGATGCATGCTCAACAAGCATTAAAAGAACGTGTCTTATAAGACCAATATATCTACGAAAATAAATCATGAAACACAACTTTGGGAGAAATATATAAAGGTTATCTTCAGTACAGTTTCGTCCAGAAAGCGCAACTGCATAACAATCACGTACAATTGGGAAGAAAAAGAAAGTAAAACAACAATGTTTACAAGGTCATAATAACAAGGTATAAGAGTACATCATACTTGTGCTTCACATCGTACAACAGCCATCACACGGTCATTGTATTCTTCGATGCTCAAAGGAGGAAACAAGAAGTGCCTGCGAGCATATAGCTGCATACATTCGGAAATAGGGGTAAAGAGTCAAGCAGAATGGCTAAACCTCAATAACATAACTACCCCAGCAATAACAACGCAACCACAAATCCTAGAATCACTTGAGGTAATTTGAATGGCACTAAATACGTTAAATAAACATACCTCGTAAACGCTATCGCCAAGATATGCCAATGCTGCTGCATTGAACACAGATCGAGGCTTCTGCACTTTAGGTGGACTAGGCAACCATCGCTCATAGCCCAAGTAAGAATCATCCGTTTTCGATACTTCTTCTACAAAATGAAATCCCATAAACTGACGGAAACATGAGCAACATATAATGATATCTTAACTTTTCAATCCAAGGAATATCACAACCAAAGTTTTTCCTGTGCTTAAAAAGGTTCAAAAAAGATAATGTTTGTAAAACCCAAGAGAACTCCTAAAACCCCCAAAACAATCCCAATTCAAACAACCAATAAAGGAATAAAATTTCCCATTTCCAACAATCCCAAACCACAATAACAGAAAAATTCAGAACTCTCGGACAGTTGTCAGCGCAAAAACACAGAAAAAAGAGAAGTGGGTATTGTTTAGAAAGTGTTAAACACACGAACCTTGAGTGGGGCGCTTGAGGAGTTGAGAAATGGAAGCGACCATGCGGGCGGTTGAGGCAGTTAAGTTGACAGTTGGTGGGGGAGGAGGAGGGGGCTTCTGGGGCGGCTTTCTGGGGGCGTTGGGGTTGTAAGGGAGCATCTGTTGAGTATCCCATGAAGCTCTTACTCCAACTCCCACATTCAGTGGAGATATCAAATATGATAAAGTTTGCATATTACCAACTGATTTGATGCTTTCTTTCACGCTTCTGCTTCTGTGAACTGAGATGGGTTTTATGAATTTCTGTTTAATGATATCTGTGCTAATGGAGCAATGGGGCGAGAGAGAAAGATGTTCAACGATTCACGTTGCCGCTCCTCCTTCCTGGTTGTCGTTTATCTGGCGGATACCTTGTCGTTTTTTTTTTTTAATCGTTTGCTCATTTTGTTTGATTTTCCTTCTCCATCTCAAAATTTCCACTTTAATTTTTTTTCTTAAAAATCAATAAAAATTATAATTTAATTTTAAAAATCAATCTATCTTAATTCAAAAATTTTATTTCTAACCAATCAATTGGACAGAGACTAGTTTCAATAAATCATAAAAGTGAATTTTTAATATTTAAATAAATAAAAAATAAATTTATTATAATAATTACATAAAATAATAATTAATAAAAATCAAAAGTGAAATTTGGTATTATTTATACCTTAATAAATTCAGTATAAAATATAACATCATATTATAAAATACTTTTTCATTTAAATATCAAAATTTATCATTGATATGTTAATTGGTATTGAATTAGAAACGCTTTAATTATTATAAAAATTTTAATTTTAATTTGTTTAAATATTAAAAATTTATTTTTATAACTTCTAAACTATAATAATAACAAAAAATAAAAATAATATAATATATTAGAGTATAAAATAATATAATATTATTTTTTATATGATTTTGTAATAAATATAGTATTTACAATGGGAAGTTCTTCCTATTAGATTTTAAGTTTTAACTTAATGTTGTTTGTATTTTAGAAATTTATGCCTTGTTTGGTATACACTTTCAACTTGCAGTGTATTTAAATTCAATGCAATTTTTTCCTAAATACAAAAGCATTTTATTCAAATACCAATACATCATATTTTAAATCCAATACAATCACTATTCATTATTTCATTTTTTTATTACTTTTATTAATTACATCATATACTCTATTTCTCTCTTTTTTTTTCTCTCTACTTTTACCATCACATAACATATTTATTATTAAAACACAATTCAAATACTTTTCACCCAAATACACATTGCATTCAAATGCAATGTTAATATTTTTCTTCCAAACACAAATTACATTCAATGCATTGTATTCAAATACAATGTAAATACAATACGTTCACCAAACGGACCATTAATGTCGTTTATAGTTTAAAGCTGCATGTCGTTTTTTAATTTTGTGATCTTATTGCTGTCTGAATATATGAGATCGAATGTCGTTTCTTAAATTTAATCGAGTCCGGCCAGTGCAGTACACATGTGCCCTCATTATTGGTCTTGGTTCTATGTAGACAATAGCTGGGCCGTAGGCTTTCATATTACTACATTCTGGACGCAGAAAGAGAGAGAGAGTGTGTGTTTTGTTGTTGGGATTGAGGTTTTCTTTCTTTCTGTGGCTGTTTGTGTTTGTTTTTTCTTCCTCTAAAACCCTTGCAACAATTTCCCCCTTCTGAGAGTTCGTCTTCTTCCGAACAAATCTCACGGGCCGACATGAGCCGCTACGACAGTCGCTCCGGCGACCCTACCTCCTACCGCGACCGGAGAAGGTAAATCCCCATCAATCTCCTCATTTCTCCACAGTTTCCATTTTCTCCGGCCAATAAATATGCCCTTCTCTCACTGATCACAATCTCTTCCCATTTCTCTGTTTAACGAACTCTCAGTGCTCGTCGTCTCCAAATTCAATGCAATTTCTTAGTTCGGCATTAAATCAGTGATTCAATTTTCAGTTATCTGTTTAATTGTTACAGTTAATTTGGTTTTCTGAATTGAAATTGCGGTTTTTGTTTTGTTTTGGTTCAGCGATTCGGGTTTCGGCGGCACGGTCCGGTCGTCGTCGAGCAGGAGAGACTTCGATGGCCGAGAATCGCCCAAAAAATTGGACTTGGATGGGCTACCTCCGTTTGAGAAGAACTTCTACATTGAGTCACCTTTTGTGGCTTCAATGTCAGAGAGAGATGTTGAGGATTATCGCCGGAGGAGGGAAATTACGGTCGAAGGCCGTGATGTTCCGAAACCAGTCAAGAGTTTTCGTGATGTTGGGTTTCCAGGTTCTTGTTTTAAGCACTTCTGTTCATAAATTTCACTCACATTTTTGATATTCTTGTTATGTAGATTTCCTATTGGTGAGTTGTGTAGAGCCTAATTATACTATAAACTTTTTCAGCTTAATTATCGTGATATATGAAGGATTTTTAGAGTTGCTGCTTTCATAGAAAAATAAAATGGAGAAACTGAGAGAGACATTGAGTACGGCTTGTACCTTTTACTTTTTGTTTTGATTATAGTGACTTTCTGCAACAGCAAGTAGACGTAGCTCTGACATTGAGCAAACCATTATATATCTTGTGTGTTTTGTTTATTTATTATTCTTCTTGTTGTTTTTTATTGCTCTAGAACTAACAGTGATGAAGCAAGTAATTACTATGAGGGGGGTTAGTTGTAACGAAGATTTAACTCTTAAGTATTACAATCTAAAAGCCATTAATTTGTTGATGGGAAAATATCTCCATAAGATTATATCTAGTGTAATTGTTAATGTCAATGTAATAATTAGTACAAAAAGTGTAAAAATAGCTTGCTTGATGATTCTCCAAGTGTTTGGGGTGGGGGACTGTATGTAAATTTTGTAGAAAAATAAATGAAAAAGTTCAGTGGGGCTTAAGGGGGCTAGTTGTAAATCTGTACTTAAATATGTGGGCTATAAATAAAAAAAGAGAAACCTTTTTGGGTTTTTTTGTTTTTGTTGTTGTGGGGGGGGGGGGGGGGGAGGGGGGGGGGGGTGGGGGGGGGGTGGGGTGGTGTGTGTGTGGTGTTGTGGTGCAGCTTTATTCCTTGAACGGTAGGAATAAGGGCTTTCAAGTCCTAACATCTATTTGGTTCCAGATTATGTTTTACAAGAGATTTCAAAAGCTGGGTTTGTTGAGCCTACGCCCATTCAAGCTCAAGGATGGCCGATGGCTCTTAAGGGCCGGGACCTCATTGGCATTGCTGAAACGGGCTCTGGAAAGACTCTTGCTTATCTTTTGCCGGCAATTGTCCATGTCAATGCACAGCCAATTCTAGGTATGCATACAATCTTCAAGATCAATGACCGTATGATAGATTGTTATTTAAGTTTTCCTTTCTTTTTAATTATGGGGCTTAATTTTTGTATTTCACGAATATGCATCCAGCTCCTGGAGATGGTCCAATTGTGTTAGTCTTAGCTCCAACTCGTGAACTTGCTGTTCAAATACAACAAGAGGCTACCAAATTTGGTGCGTCTTCAAAGATAAAAAGTACATGCATATATGGTGGGGTTCCAAAAGGACCTCAGGTTCGTGACCTCCAAAAAGGTTGGTGTTGAACTTAAGTTTGAGACTTTGGTCTTGTACGAATTTTACTTTCATGTCGTTTGATTAAGTTGAGATGAGTGCTTTGATATGTGTACCAAGTTTTACAAATTTTAGTAATTGTGTCCCCGGTGTCTGATGTGATTATTTGTCATCTTCTCTCTCAGGGGTTGAGATTGTAATTGCAACACCCGGTAGGTTGATTGATATGATGGAGTCACATCACACGAACTTGCGTAGGGTCACATATCTTGTCTTAGATGAAGCTGATCGGATGCTGGACATGGGTTTTGATCCTCAGATACGAAAAATTGTTTCTCAGGTATGATTATTTTTTCCATTGTATGTGAAAGACATGTCAAAATCCAAAAGTACTAGTTTGTATCAAGAATGTTCATTGATGAGCACTCGAGCCCTTTCTCTGCCTCATCTTCCATTCCTCTCTCTCTCTCTCTCTCTATATATATATATATATTTTGCATCTGCTCATTGATGCTTTGCTGATCATTTAAATCTATGTGTTTCTACCACCTTTTCCCCCCCCCCCCCCCCCCCCCCCCCCCCTTTTTTAACATGATATAGATATTTACTTTTACTTAACTTTGTTACGTATTCTGGATAATAACTTAGTTACTCTGGTCTCCCACCCCTTTTTTCTAGAGAAAAAGGAGAAGAAAAGAAATAAATTAATGTGACAAGTGAGAACAAGTAGTAGACATAGGTTGATTAGTGTTTATGTTGTCTCCTGCTTCGAAAGGTTGTTTTTTGTCAACTGCCAAGCATACAGAAAAGGTGCTGATTTATTTTTGTTATATACAGATTCGCCCAGACCGTCAAACATTGTACTGGAGTGCCACCTGGCCAAAGGAGGTTGAACAACTGGCGAGGCAGTTCCTCTATAACCCGTACAAAGTAAAATATTCAATCTTTATTTTCAGAGGCGGTAGCTAGGAATTTTACTTGTTCATGTTTTTTCCTTGGAATTAGAGTTAATGTTGACAAATTCACTTTATTATTATTTTTGGGGAGAATGCCTTATTGCCTGTGTAACATTGCAATTTTTTTTTTCAGTCTTGTATTGACACTTTTCTGTCTTGAACCTTCAAAGGTGATAATAGGATCTCCAGACTTGAAAGCTAACCATGCGATCCGCCAACATGTTGACATTGTTTCTGAAAATCAGAAATATAACAAGTAACGGTCCATTTCTCTTGTTCTCTTAACCATAAATCTGATTACAGCAGGCTAATAACTTATTGATGGACTATATTTCTAGATTAGTGAAGTTGCTGGAAGATATTATGGATGGTAGTAGAATTCTAATATTCATGGATACCAAGAAAGGATGTGATCAGATTACCCGACAACTTCGAATGGATGGTTGGCCTGCCCTCTCAATTCATGGGGACAAAAGTCAAGCAGAAAGGGATTGGGTTCTCTCTGAGTTTAAAGCTGGCAAGAGTCCCATAATGACTGCAACTGATGTTGCAGCTCGTGGTTTAGGTATGGTTTTTGAGCTTATGGATGGACTTGGTAATGATTGTTTTGAGTGGTGATGTAGCGTTTTGATTTGGTTGCAGATGTGAAGGATGTGAAATACGTTATAAACTATGACTTTCCGGGGTCTCTAGAGGACTACGTTCACCGCATTGGTCGAACTGGACGAGCAGGGGCTAAAGGAACAGCATACACTTTCTTCACGGCTGCCAATGCCAGATTTGCAAAAGATCTTACTGCCATACTTGAGGAAGCTGGACAGAAGGTCAGTCCCGAATTGGCAGCAATGGGGCGTGGCGCACCTCCTCCCCCTTCAGGTCAGTAGGTGAAACAAGAACGTTGTTAAGGAGAAACATAATGCATAAGCATACACATACATTTATGAAACATAATGCATAATGCATATGATTGATGGTGTATGGAATAATTTTTGGTCAGTACATCCAAGGTCTTTGAATCACTGGCTTAAGTGTGGACATCCCTTTGTGTGCTTGCTTGTCACTACATTTGTTAATGTTTCTCTTTCATTTACAATATTGATCAGGTTATGGGGGCTTTCGAGATCGCGGCAGAGGTAACAGTGGTGGTCGCTCCTGGAGCTAATGACCTGGAATTTTCTGATTCAAATCCTCCATTTCATGGTTTGTGATATTGTAATTCAGCTTGGAAAAAAATACCAGAGAATTTTATGATTCCAGGGGGTAGAGAGCAGAAAGGTTTTCCGCGTCTGATAAATTGTTTTAGTTTCAAGTTTTTGGTTCAGAAACTGGATAACTTGGCTAGGTAGTGCTTAAACGTGTTAGATAGGACATTTGTTCATATATTGTTATAACAGTTCATCAACAAGTTCTAAACAAAATTTACTTCACACTTCATTTTCATTGCTGCCCTGTTTAGCATTTTATCCCAATAGCTAAGTGATGGCTATTTTCATGTCGTCTCAATGGGCTGGTGTGGACCCATTAGTTTGGTTGTGTAGCATCAAGTGTGGTATAAACCAATTCAAACCTGATTCTGATAATATATTGACAAAAGGCTAGGATCAGTTTCTCACCTTCACCTAATGACAATGAACTTGCGCTGAACTAGTTTGATAGATGGGAGATCTTAGGAGGCGTTTGGTAAATGCATTGCGTTTTGATTATACTTGAATGAAATTTGTTTTTTGAATGTTGTATTTGGTTGAAAAGTATTTGTTTTGTATTTGAATAAAATGTGTGTTTGGATGAAAAATATTTTAGAGTTGAAAAGTTGATATGATTGTTTTAAAAATATTTTGAATAGTAATTATTTTTGTAACATTGTTACAAATTTGTGTTTGGTGTAAAATTATATTATATTTAAATAAAATTAAAATGTAATGTGATTGTCAAACGTCCTATTACATATGTTTAGATGGGGTCTAAACTTGGAAATAATTTAAAACTAGATTAAAAAGTTATTTGTTTAAAATTAGTTTACCTCTGTATTTGAATTGTGTTAGATATCAAATTTTTTTCCCATTTGAAAAGATATTTTTTTTAAATACAATTTTTTTAACCCATCTGAGCTTTTTTTGACTTATTAACAAGAAAAAGACTTTTTTAGTCTCAAACATAAATTATTTCCCTTTTAAAAGGAGCCTTCACTCACACAAAGAGTAAGCACTCGACACTCTTTCCAAGTTATGGCCATGACGGTTCAACAAAATTTTATGGGTTTAATGTTCGTTAGTTTTTTCCCTAATGCAAGTGCTTATAAGTGTAGATGGATATAATTTCTTAACCTGTGAATCATATGAATACGTAACGAAAATTGTTTCTATCACATATTTAAATTACTAAACTATTGCTCGTCACAGATTCTCAATTTTTAGAATCGGATTCCAATATCCAAATTACTACTAGTACAGCCGATGTAATCATGGATTATTGTGATGTGAACTTGTGACGGCATGTGGGTGTGCAAATGGCAAGTTTTGGTTCCCTTTCTCGTGTGACTTGTATGATTAGAGGGTTGACCGCTATGCAGAGAGATCTTGTCAATCAATTTGCCTCTTTGGATCAGGCCTAAGATTTATCACCATGGCAGGCACTGTATACTTGAAAAAGTAAGGATAATGATGAGATTAAAGATTCACATCGTCCTTGTATAACTTTACGAACTGGCTTTTTTTTTATATTTTTTATAGGAAAGTACAGAACTATCCTGTTATTCTTGATATTATTTTGCTATCGACTTCATCGTAATATATTAATTTAAAAAAAATACAAGCTAATTGATTAGTTTTCATTGGATTCATTGGCTTGAATTGAATAATTAAAGTTATTTAATTTTTTAAAAATTAATTAAAATTTTTATTAATTTAAAAAAATGTAAAAATAAACTAAAAATTTTAGTTTGAAATAACCTTCCAAACACCACTCTAATTCCTCTGAGCTGTTGTTAAAAATTAAAAATCTCTTTTCTCTTCTCAAATGAAAATTTTTTTTTAACAAATTACTATTGGTTTGTTTGGTTTGCAGTTTTAAATTTAAAATTTTAATTTTAATTTTAATTTTTTTAAAAATTAATAAAATTTATAATTAAATCAATCTATTTTAATTTAAAATTTTATTTTATTTTAAAATTAAAATCGTGAATCATTTACACCTAATTTTTTTAAACAACTTAGAGAGAGAGAGAGAGAGCGAGAAAAAAAAAAAAAAAGGGTTGGCGGCTGCCTGAAAAAAGAAAATAAAATTAAAAAAAAAAAAAAGAAGTGGAAAATTTGGTTGGGGGGAGGCTGGGCATGATAGAGCTGAAACTTAAAGAGCAAGAGAGTGAGAATGAGAAACAAACAAAGATAATCTGAGAACAAGAAAGGAATCCCAATAGCCATGGCTGAACCTCCAAAGCTCTTCACTAATAAACCCAAAAAGTGTAAGGAAGCTCCTTTTCCAATTTCCATAACCAAAGTTTTTTTTTTTTTTTTTCCTCTTTGTTTTCTTTCGATTAAAAATAGAGACAGCGATTTTCTAACTACCCACCACAAATCTTTTCTTGGCTTCAATGATTCCTTTTTTTTTTTTTAATTTTTTTTACAACTGAAAATTGATTTGTTGGTTTGTAATCAGCGCAACTGAAGCAGTTTCAAGGTCGGAAAGCAAAAGACTTCTCTTCACCAATATCATCTTCTTCGTCGTCAATGGCTTCATCTCAGCCTCCGCCCCCAAAGGAGTCATTCGGTCGCCGTTACAAATTCCTCTGGCCTATGCTTCTCACCGTCAATCTCGCTGTTGGAGGTTTTTTGTTTTTTTTTTTTTTGTTTTTAATTTTTAAAGCAAACTTGTCTCTGGATACATATTTTTTATTTCCAATTCAATTTAGTTGAGTTCTCATCAATTATTAGAGAAAATCTTTATGTGCGTTTTTGGTGTTGCAAGGTTGGGATTAGAAAAAAAAAAATTATATGATTTTTGTTGCTAGAGAATACAGATTAAGCTGTTAGTCCCTAAGTTTGCTATTTTATGGTCAGTTGATTATTGACGTGAAATTTTACTTATTTTTGTGGCGTATAGGAGTCGGTATCCGATTATAGGAGTCGGTATCCGATTCTGTGGAAAATGCTAATACGTTGACAAACTTTTTTCTTCCCCTTCAAATTCATACCTTCAATTACTTGATGAGAGGAAGAAACAGAAACATAGGATAGAGGATAGATACATTTGTTCTGTTTCTAAAGTTTTTTCTATAGCAAATACAAACAGATGTCAATGCCACCGTTTTTGGCATGTATCTAGGGGAGAAAAGGTTTCACTGATGTCATCTGTGCCTTTGAAACCAATAATAATATCTAAAAATTGCCGTATCTGTTTGTTTCTTCAAAGACGGTATGGAGATTAATCAATCTTCAGGTTTTTACCCATTTATGTTAGTATGTTCCTATCCGCACATTCCAATTTCGTTAACTTCAAATAGATTATTTAAGCTCTTGAATGTTTTATAGTTTGTGTTGACGAGTTTTATGCTTATTCATGATGTAGTACCTACTGCTGTCTCTTAGGTTCAAGGGAACTTTTTTTGCCTTCCCTGCATTTTTTTTTCCTACCAGAAAATACATGGCAGTGCTTTTTTCCAAAGGTCAAGCAAAAAGAGGGCGATGTGGATTCGTAGAATCTGCATGTCATGGATTATTGGATATGCCTGACGTTGTGAAGTGCCTGAATTGGACAAGATAACGCTGGGGGTATAGATGTAAGAGGTCTCTGGAATGTTTGTTTCAAACTGGCATGTTGCTTACGTGTGAGGAAATAGCTTTTGTGTGTCGATGAGATGAGATGAGATGACCTGAAATCGAACATTGAGAGTGCTTACAATTACATAGGCATGGAAAATAACAATGCATTTTGTCTTGTGGCCAAATTGCATTTATCAAATGACAAACATAATTGCATTTAAATCCAATCATTTTTTTTGAATTGCTTGATGATGTAGTTTGATACATAATTACATTTAAACTTGATATTGGTTCAATTTAGTTGATTGATGATATGGTCTCTGTCAATCTTAATGCACTGGACTGAAGTTTATCTGAACTTTTGTGTAGCTTATCTGTTTATGAGAACAAAAAAGAAAGACGTAGAGGACGAAGTTGTAACTGTAGCTCAAACAGCAGCTGCTGAAACTTTCCCTGTTGAGAAACCTCTACCCTCACCAACCATCAAAGAGCCTACTAAGTTGCGGGAACCAATTCCAGAGAATCAGCAACGTGAACTTTTCAAGTGGATGTTGGAAGAGAAAAGGAAGATCAAAACGAAAGATCCTGAAGAAAAGAAGCGCATTGATGATGAGAAAGCTATTCTTAAGCAGTTTATACGAGCAAAATCCATTCCAAGTGTGTAACGGTAAACAACTGTTGTCAAAGTATGAAGACCACCAAAAAACAAGGAAAAAATGGACAAATCTCTACTTTCAATCTTCTTTTGTCTTCTTTGTTTGTCATCACATTTTAATAGTACATTCATACTTTAGTTTTTAATCAATGGATGTACTTTTTTTCTTTACCAAATTGCCATCTCTGAATCAACGTGTCTGCAATTTTTTTATGTTGCGTCTGCTTCAGAAAAGTGTGGAGTTTACTAGTGTTTAGTTTTAATAGGGCAGTCTTCAAGTCAGTTAGCAAAAAGCTTGGTCATCGAAATCGCTTGCCAGACATCGAAATGGAATTACTACTACCACTACAGAAAGCCTTAGAATATGCACTAATCATGAGTTATGATCTTGCTCCTTTGGACCTGAAAGAATGACCAGAAAGTTTGGTTTCAAGCTGGAAGTGAAAACAATAGTTTTAATGTCGTGTAAAACTCTCCCCTTGTTTATTAGACATGTGGTTTGGGAGAACAGAAAACTGGACAAAACTAAAATACCTTTAGTTCTACTTTTAGGTTGGTCTAGTTTATTTTTTCCTGTGTCAACATTCTACTTGCCGATAAAGTTTTAGGAAAGGTGACTAATACCAAACCAAGGCGCTTTCCTTGTCATGTTTCTTTGTCTCTATCTATTGCTCAATGTCACTTTCTCCAGAGGATAACACACAAACACACATTTTTATATATGTATGTATGTTTAATCCGTATATATAATTTCCATTTGGTACCCAATTGCAGAAATTAGAAGTAGAGCATATTCTCTGATCTTTCAACTCGTGGAGATTCACATGGACCTAACCAAACCAAAGCATGAACAATTTCCAAAAACGGACGTGGACATCCCACCTGTGCAACTCTGAGAAAAGTCCCCACAACATGCAAAGCAGACGCAGCCAATCCCCTATTCCCCAAAACCAACGGCAACTAACGTATCTATGTTTTTATATGTTTCTCAACCTCTTTTATATTTTTCTCCTTTTCTCAAAACCACACATGCATTTTTTTATTCTTGGAGTCCCTACACTTCATGCTTTCAAAGAATTTATAGAAAATAAAAGTATATCCAAACATATCATAATGGGATTCTCAAGATTTAGTGGAATTAATAACTGAAGTCACAACATGCTTTACATAAAGGTTAGAAGATTTTGACTAAAGGGTGGTACTGGCTTTATAGGGTTCATTTGAACAGGTACCTAATTGTATGTTAGGATGTTTGAACAGAGGTGAAAGCAATATTGACGAATAACTATAATTTATATCAGGGCGTGCTGTCTTCAGATGAAAGGGTGGGAGAAAGGAGGAGTGTTTTCCTTTTCCGGGAATAAATGTTAAATTCACATAATAATAATTGTTTGTTTATATTAAAGGACGTCTTGTTGTTTCTAGGCAGTGCAGTGGTTGGTCTCACTGCTACAAGTAACTTGGTCTTAATTGATAACATGGTTTCACAGATTATAGAGGTTTTATCAAAATAAGATTTATGTATATCTAATTATTGGTGTGTCAATAAACTTTTCTATATCGTTAAGTCTCAATATATGTCTTTCTAAGTTTTATCAGAATTTACTGATATATCCTATCTTAGTTGAGGTTTTTGTCTTGTCTATTATATTTAGTTTTATACAATTTTTTAAAAAAAAGAAAATTATATTTATTTTTTATTACACTTTTTTATAAATAAGTTAACGAGAGAATGAAAATTAGGGGTCTACATTTTTATTCTTTTACTTTCTTTTTCAATCTCCTTATCTTTTCACAGTTTGTTAATTATCGTAAAACTCCACAATAAAACCTCCCTTGTTATGCCACGTGGCAGCATTAATGTCTTAGTACGTGAAAACTAACGTATAGCAACTTAAATTTAACAAAGACTTGGAAAGCTAAAAGGGTCATCTTAGTTTTGGTTCCTTTTGTTCGCTTTTCAAACTTGGGGAAACTTTGCTTGCGCTTACATTCCATTACAAAACGCGCATATTGTCGCCAAATTGCTGTATAGCTTTTATATTTTATAAAACCAAAGGAAGGGTTTATATAATAAGCAAGGGAATTTTTGGTAAAAAGAGAGGGTAAGCACATGTGTCCTCTACCATAATATATAAAAATCACAAAGGATGGGATTGAATGTGACATGAGAGGTTTATCTAGAGAGAGAGAGAGAGAGAGAGAGAGAGGGAGAGCAAAAGTTGAGGAAAGGAAAGGCAAGGGATGATGATCATGATGATGATGGTGATGATGGAGTGTGGATGGAGTAATTGAGTTTCACATGAATGCACGAGGACTCTTTCAGCTGCTGCAGCGGCCAAATGGGACCGACTCCAAAAATCTACTCTTTTGCCACAACCAAGATCAATCATGCACTTTGTGGGGATTTCTCTCTCTGCAATTTATAGGCTCTGCATCTTTGTGTGTACATATATATATATATGTGACAACCTTATCATAATTCCTTATGAAAACATTATTATTATACACATGTATAAAAATATATATATATTTATGTTCTTTTCTGAGTTCTTTCTGCTGTTTACTCTTTTTGCTTTTGTTTTGTTTTGTTTTCGTGTTTTTTTTTTTTTTTCCTTAACCCAAGTCTGGAATATACATACGTCATTTGGTTTGGTGAGAATAGAATGAATACATAATAAATGTCCATTTTCAAGTTGGTGAAGCATAATATACAATTTTTTCATTGTCTAAACTCTTAAATCCCACGCAAACCTTGAGAAAACGATGACAATAATGACATATTTTTTGTATGAATAATAGTAAATATAATTCCGATCCGGGTTAGACCCGGATCCGGATGAGTCAACGCTGGATCAGTTTCTCATAAAATAGTCTTCGTTACCTTAACGCACTCATTGATAAGTCCCAATACATTAACATACTCTGTATTAGTTTCTCTCTCATTGTCTCTCTGTCTTACTATTATTTTCCATCTCTCTCTCTCTCTCTCTTCCTCACGCGTGTGTGTTTGTACACATGCAATATTCATTGCTACTATGATTGAATCTTTAAAGGAGTACTACTAGAGTCCTCAACAGAGAGAGAGAGAGAGAGAGAGAGAGAGTGTGTATGTAGTAGTACCACTGTATATGTGTATGTGAGTCTTTGTGTTTTTTGCATGCGTGGAGGAGGGGGGAAAAAAAAAAGAAAAGAAAAGAAAAATCTAATACCAAAAATGGACAATATATGGATTTTGGCAATGACAACAGCAGTTCTGTTGGCCGCCATAATTCTCTACAGGAACAGATTCAGAGGACTCGGATCACATCAAAGAAGCTCAGTACCACTTCCTTTAGGCTCTCTCGGATTGCCTTTCATTGGTGAAACCATTGAGTTTATCACTTGTGCTTACTCTGACCGCCCTGAGACCTTCATGAACAAACGTCGCCGCATGTAAGTACCATATATCTATATATACATAATATATATTTATGTTTGCATATATTACTTTCTCATGCAGCATATATATATATATACACACACATGCATATAAACATATGTCCTCCTTTCATATACTAATCCCACTTTGTTTTCCATCTAATCTGTACTAAAGTGTGATTGCTACATGTACGCCTTTTAGTTACCAAGCCAATTTCACCGGCTAGCTAGCTAATTTTGCTTAAGGTTATAGATTATAAGATTGAATTATATGTGAAGATATATATGTGTATATGTATATACTTACATTTTTGTGGTATTGTCGGTAGGTATGGAAAGGTGTTTAAGTCCCACATATTTGGGAGTCCAACGATAGTGTCAACAGATGCAGAAGTGAGCAAGTTCATACTGCAGAGTGATGCAAAGGTTTTTGTGCCTTCTTACCCAAAATCACTCGCCGAGTTGATGGGAAAGTCCTCTATTTTGCTCATCAGTGGAAGCTTGCAGAAGAGAATCCATGGACTTGTTGGAGCCTTCTTTAAATCTCCATATCTCAAAGCTCAAATCACCACTGACATGCAAAAGTATGTCCAAGAATCCATGGCCAATTGGAGCCATGACTGTCCCATTTACATACAAGATGAGACCAAAAACGTAAGCTCTCCAACTTCTAGATCTAGGGGAGTGAGTTTTACTGTCATTTTGGCCTTCGTTTTTTTTTTAATTTTTAAGTGTCACTTGGTTCAAAAATAGACAGATGATGAAACAAAAGATGCCCTTCTGATCACGGGGGTTAATTAAGTATTTAGTCATTATGAAGAACTTTGGTAAAAAGAATCTCTCTCTCCCTCTCTCTGTCTCTCTCTTTCTCTATAAAGGTAATCATTGGTGTTTGAAAAATTCCCATCTCTGGCTTCTACTTAGGTTTGGAGATATGATTTGCTAGAGAAGAAAAAGTGGATCCACATGTTATAGGGGGTTCACAATAAGTAGAGGCTGAATCATGTTGTCTGTGAAATTAGATTCATAATTATTTTGTCCTCTTGGGTACTTTTCAAAAGTTACTGAGACATGTTAGGCCACTTTTTGTCCTTCAGATTACCTTTCAAGTACTTGTTAAAGCATTGATTAACTTGGATCCTGGTGAAGAAATGGAGTCCCTAAAGAAACAGTTCCAAGAATTCATCGCTGGCCTCATGTCATTACCAATAAACATCCCTGGAACTAGGCTTTATCGATCATTGCAGGCAAGCTGCACATTTAAATCTTATTATATACATATGTAGGCCATGCTTATATATATATATTTATATATATAGACATATAAGACAGTTCATGGGTCATTAACTGTTTGGTGAAATGCTTATTTCAGGCAAAGAAGAAAATGGTAAAGCTAGTGAAGAAGATTATGGAAGCTCGGAGGAAAAGTAGTGGCATGTCCAAGGTTCCAAGTGATGTAATAGAAGTTCTGCTAAACGACACAAGTGGGCAATTGACAGAAGATCTAATAGCGGGTAATATGATTGATATGATGATTCCAGGGGAGGATTCAGTTCCTCTTCTTTTGACTCTTGCAGTGAAATATCTCTCTGATTGCCCTGCTGCTCTACAAGAGTTACTGGTATGCCAATGCCACTATATATATATAATACACACACACACTATAATAATTCATAAATCTCGTCACTGATACTAATTTAATATTTAAAAAATTCTTTTTACATGATAATCACCGTTTATTTGTTAATTGGATTCAGCTGCACAAAATCCTGGTCGGCCAGCCAACTTTTTTCAATACCTCTGGTCCTAGTTTTGGAACTTTGTGAAATTTTTGGTCCAATTTTTTGACCACTTTTACAGTCTAAAGTCTTTGTCGTTTTTCAAGTGCTTCTTCTCATTTGTGCTTGTCATGGTAGGTAATAGGTGGAAGTGGGGAATGCTAAAATTTTAGCTCTAGCTATGATTTTTGTCCACAATTATATTCCACATATAATACAAGATCTTTATACTGTTTTTTTTTTTAATTTATGGTGAATAATTAGTTTACTAGAGGGATATAGTAGTATTGTACTTGCTTATCATTATTGTATAGCTTTTTGATAATTATAGCTCCCAAAATTTTACCTCAGGAGGAGAACCTGAGGTTCAAAAGACTCAAGGATCAACTTGGGGAGCCATTGTGTTGGAGTGATTACTTATCTTTACAATTCACACAAACAGTAAGTTTGTACCCCACTCTTTTTTTTTTCTTTTTTCTTTTGTAACCTTATAGAATGACCAGTTTTACATGACAAAAGGCACAACACAGATTAAAAAGTACATATGTACTTATTTAAAATGAAAAATACAGGTGATTACAGAGACTCTGAGGATGGGAAATGTAATTATAGGGGTGATCCGAAAGGCCATGAGGGATGTTGAGATAAAAGGGTATTTTATACCAAAAGGGTGGTGTGCTTTTGCATATTTTAGATCAGTCCATCTCGATGAAAGTAACTATGACTGGCCGTACGAGTTCAATCCTTGGAGGTGGCAGGTAAGGATACGGCCAAATTTCAATTTATTTTTTGTACTTTATTGTTTCTTTCATGGAGCTTTCTATGGTAGTTTGGGACACATACTGCGTATTTCTCCACGTTTTATCACATCAAAATAATTGAGAATAAAGTAAATAAGACCAAATAAACCTGAAAAAAAATGCGATAGGCTAGAACGTTATCGTATCATTAAAATATCTTTTTATTACCTATAAAAGAATTCTTTTTGTTATACTCTTTTCTTTTCTTTTCTTTTTTTTTCCTAATGTCATTTAAGCTATGGTTTTTTAAGCTTTAAATAATGCAAGGGGCATTTTGGGGACTCACAGGGAAAAGACACAAGCAATTGTAACTTCACCCCTTTTGGAGGAGGGCAGAGGCTATGCCCTGGGCTTGACTTGGCAAGATTGGAAGCTTCCATATTTCTACACCACTTGGTCACTCAATTCAGGTAAATAACAAAAAGTGAAAGCAGTATTATAGCCTATTTATTAAATTTATTCTTAACTATGACAGTTCAATTATTGATCTTTTTTTTTTTTAAATAAAGGTGTTGATTTTTTCATTGCTATGTAGCTAGGTACTTGCTTTCAAGAACCAAACCTCATTACTAGAATCTAAAAACAAAAAAGATAATATACAAATTACAAGCAATAATAAAGCAAACCCTGTACTGTCTATTACACGTCAAGTGATTGCCACTGCTCAATGAACTTTTTCTACTTGTTTTGCAAAATTGAACCAAGTCCCTTTCAAAGGTTTTTATATATGCCTAGTCTCTAAATTGATTCCCTCTCTTCTCAGTCGGGACGAGCAAAGACATAAAAACATAATAAAAGGCATCACACTTTTATGCTATATATTTGCAAGTGATATCAGCTGCTTTTTATAAGGAATACATCCTTTTTGTACCTACTACCATTTATACCTTCCAATCATGATTTTATTACAAACCATTGTTATATGTGGTCAATAGCTTATATTCTTGCGTAACCATACTTTGCTACAAGATTTGTAGCTTATATTCTTGCGTAACCATACTTTGCTACAAGATTTGTATCACTTATTCCAAACAGAAGAGAATATAAAGATGATATCATTAAAAATACAGCCGATTACTTGTAAGCAATTTTGGAATTAGAAACCTTTGGAATTAAAAGAATACTAAGGGTCACTAATCCTTATTTATATTAACCATCCACGAACATGACTCACAGGTGAGACATACCTTCTACTAGTGATAGTATTTAATATCGGTGGAGTAGCATCAATGATGTCTCTTGTATTCTTTTGTAATCAGCTACTTCAAGAAACAATTTTAGCTTACCAACCTATGGAAATTTGAGTTTGCAAGTGGACTAGTCTTTTATTATGACGAAGTAAGCTCACAAAAAGTATAGCTCTATAAACACACTTCAATAGTATAAACTTGTGCTTCAATAGAAGCACTGAACAGAACGTAACTTGGTCTATATTATGGTCAAATGTAGCGTGTATTCCAACATATATGTGTGTGTATAAGTTTTCATCAAGGATAGAAAAAACTAAATAAATATGTCATAACTAGCGTATAGGAACCTAATTTTGTACCGGGGATTGTAGCTTGTATCTGATTTTGGTGCCTAATAGCCATGCTTTGACCAACTTTCCTTGAAACAATGGATCTGCTTAGCACTTATAATAGTCAATTAGGAGTATAAAGATTGGATTCTTGATTTCCAAGCTCTAACCCACCAATGTATTATTTTTTCACAAAGAATGACTGTCATGGTCAAAGTATTGGACAGACATAAGCTATTATATTTTTTTCTTAAATAATTTAAAAAGACTGTGATTAAGGTAAAATCTAGGGCTGCATTATGGTTTCATAGGCTTGCTATTATATTAGATTGTTACCCGTAATGCAAAGCTAGACTTAGTTGTCTTATTGTTCTAAATCTTGACTGCTCTTTTTTTAGTTGTCTTATTGTTACCCGGAATTTTAATTAGATACACTTTATGGATATTATTTAAAAGTTTTCTATCGTATTTTTTTCGAACATAAATTTAGCTTTCAAACTTATAATATAAATTAACACTAAATTTTTTTAAGTTTTTCACAAATATATAATACATAGTTTTAACTATTTGAAATGCAGTTGGGTGGCTGAGGAAGACACCATAATTAACTTTCCCACTGTAAGAATGAAGAGGAGGATGCCCATCTGGGTCAAAAGAAGAGGGGACCCATAAATAAATAAGGCTTTTATATTGGTGCCACACAATAATAAGGTTTTTTTTTTTTTTTCATATGTAACTTCTTACAATGATACTAGAAAACAGCTGCCAACATGAAAAGACAGGAGGGAGAAAAGGCAAAAGAAGAAGAAGAGGAAAAAGGGGGTTTCCCACATTGCACACGTGTGGGGGGTCACAAGCCAAGCACTTTGTCCTCTCTATAGACTTTCATGATAATTATTGCACGATGTAGAACGTTTGCATAACTCTAATGGAACCCACTTAAAATTCCTCTATGTTTCTCCTTAGTTATTTCTTTGTTTTCCTTCCATTGCTTTAATTGCATGTACAAAAGCAATAAAAAGGCCTAAGGGATCAACTTTTGGAATTTCACTATTTATTTACGCTTGTTTGGTTGGTGGACACTCACAATGATTTGCATTTATTGGGTCCCAATTAGGATGTAAGTTTTATTTATTTATTTATTTTAATTTTTTATAGAACAACATATTTTCCCTTTGAAAAGGACTCATTGAATTAGGCAAGTCAAATTTGGGGATAGGGACCGTTAGGATGATATTAGCACAATCAAAATGTAGTTCCAAAAAATCAATTGTAGATACTAGAAAATGTGGTGTTAAGTATGTCTGTGTGTATATATAAATTATATTGTGTTATGAATACGTTGAAGAAGAACAAGCATAATCTATAGGTAGATTGATGAAAAAGACCTTAAAAAATAATTAGCACCGTGATTCATAAGGGGATCCACTCCTTTTCTTTAAGCAATTTATACGTCAATAACGCAACTAAAGGTTCTCCAAATTTATTGTTATATGCGCACAAAAGAAAGACGGTTTTTTTCCCTCTTAATTTCTCTGCAACCCCCCACTCTTTGCCGAGTCAAGTTGGGAGAGGGAACAAGTTCGCTCGGCCTAGGCTTTACATGAAACTATCGTTTATAGTCGCTCAACATCGATACAACACTCCTTACTAATGAGCTGCATTGGTTGATATATTATTTATTAGTTCCATAAATATTTATAATGATTGATTAGGTAAATGAACGTTGGGTGGTTAATTAAACGGATGAATTGAATCGTATTAGTATTATGTTTTAAAAATTATGATTTTCGTATATTAAATCAATTGAATAGTATGAATCCGATTCAATTCATCTACTCAATCAATCACTTAATATTTATTTAACCAAATTATCATTCACCCATGCTTCATTTTGTTATTTTTGTTAAAAGTTTTTTTTTTTTTTTTTGTAACAAAAGAAATAATATATAGTGAAATGCTTTATAAGTCCATGATGCAACACATGACACGACATTAAAGGAACCAGTTCAAGTACCAATTGGGCCGATTACGAGGGCACGAGCTAAGAAATTCAAAGATGCACTTAATGGCTGATTCAAGAAGTTTGGGCTCAATTAAATTCGTGGAGGTCTATTGAGCAAGATTCACAAAGTTCAAAAGAATACATTAATCTAATTCAAACCCATGAGGGACTCGGTTAATTATTCGATTATTACTCCAAGCAAAAGTCAACGTTTTAGGGCTGATTGAGCTGATTGCAAGAAATTATTTACTTTTATTCTTTTATTTTGTTTCCTTTTCTTTTCTTTGATTTTAAAGGGGGGTGTGTGAATGGATGATCAAATTGTCAATTTAAGTGGCTAGGGCATGTGAATGGTTGATTAAATTGTCAACTTAAGTGGTTAGGGCATGTGAGTGGCTGATCATATTGTCAACTTAAGTGGCTAGGGCATGTGAATGGTTGATCAAATTGTCAACTTAAGTGGCTAGGACATGTGAATTCTTTATTATTTTCAGATTCTAAAGCATAATTTAGGAATATTCCTTGTAATATTTGCCTATAAATAGGCATCTTTATAGCAATGAAATCACACATCAATTTTACTCACAAAGTTGAGAATTCTATTTCTCTTTAGTTCTTTGAATTTATCGAAATTTTTTGTGACGTTCACTCTCGACTTATCAATCAACTCTTCCATAGTTGATTGTAGCGTCTTCCTTATACCGAGGTTTTTGTTTCGCATTAAGCAACGGGTTGAGGTCAAAATGTCAAGATTCTTGTTTTTTGCTGAAGCAACTGGTCGAGGTCTCTCCATCCATTCGAACCTGACTTTAGAACGTTCTTGGGTTCATAATCTTGATGAGTTTCGTTATTCTTGGCGAGGTTTGTATCATTTGGTATCAGAACCTAGATTCTAAACTCAGATTTACCTATCCCATTTATTTCCGTTTATTTAATTTAATTAAGTCCAAATTTAGTTTTATAAAAAAAAAAAAAGTCGTGTTTCTTTCGGTTTCACTTTGTTCGAATTTGTTTAGAGTCAAAGCTGTGGGTCTGATTTCATTTAGGGCTTGGTCAATTCAATTTTGTTCTGTGGGTTTGTAATTTTCGTTCATATTCAAATTAAGAAGATCTGAGCAAGAAAGAAAAGAAAGCAAAAACAAAAACAAAAACAAAAACAAATTTTCTGTTTGATTCCATATATTTAGGTTTCCAATATTCCAAAATCAAAACACCCCAAAAGACCAAAATTTTTGGGTAAAATTCTCGTGTTTCCGAAACCTAAACAACCGTTGCTTTTTAATTGTAATCCTTGCTGTCTATAGCCTGAATTACCTTGGTGTAGTCATTCGTGAATTACTGTGGAAATTTTGATACTGATTTGTGTAGTTCAATAAGAACCGAGTGAGAAATTACTACGAGTAATAAAAAAAAGGCAAGAGTGGTGAGAGGGTAAAAGCCAGATTTGTTGTGTGAAACACGAGTGAAAACCATTCTTTGAGTGAAACACGTAAGGGAGTGTGTAAGGTCCTTTCTATTTTGTTCTCTAACTCTATTTTGTAGCAAACATGTCTCACAATAGTGATAAGAGTATTGCCAGAGGTAATACGGGGATGGCTGATCTGAAAGTATTTATGGAGGTTATGATGGGTGAGATGAGGCGAATAACGAGGTTAGAGTTAGAACAGATGCATGAACGTTTAGACCGAGTTGAGAGTGCACAACTGCAGTAAAATGTTCCAAATGTGCGTAGAAGAGAAAGAGTTCCATATAGGAGGGTGAGAGATGAAGAAGAAGAATATTATGGGGGTAGTTTCGAAGAAGAGGATGATCGAGATTCGATAGTTGGTAATAGGAGGCATGGAGGACGGTTTAGAGAAGTTAGGTAGCATTAAGATGAAGATTCCATCATTTCAGGGTAGAAGTGATCCCGAAGCATATCTCGAGTGGGAGAAGAAGGTGGAGTTGGTGTTCGATTGCCACAACTACTCTAAGATAAAGAAGGTAAAACTCGCTGCCATTGAGTTTTCTGACTATACTATTGTTTGGTGGGATCAGTTGGTGTTGAACATGCGACGAACTGAAGAACGTCCACTTGAGACGTGGGAAGAGATAAAGAGAGTAATGAGGAATCGGTTCGTACCTGGCCATTACTATCGGGAGCTGTACAACAAATTGCAAAGGCTTCGGCAGGGTAACCGGAGTGTGGAGGAGTATTATCAAGAGATGGAGATTGCCATGATCCGAGCTAATGTCGAAGAAGATCGAAAGGCTACCATGGTAAGATTCCAGAATGGCTTGAATCAAGATATTCATGATAGGGTGGAGATGTAGTATTACGTAGAATTGGAAGACATGGTGCACATGGCCATCAAAGTAGAGCGACAGCTCAAGAGGAGGGTAGGTACACGTGCAACCCATAATTCAGGTTCTTCCCCATGGAAATCGAAGAAAGAGGAGAAACCGGCTGCAAAACCCAAATTTGAGCCAAGACAAGAGACAACCAGTCATGGATCTTAAGGTAAATCCGACCCTTCCAGTTCTCGAAATCGTGACATTAAGTGTTTTAAATGTCAAGGCAGGGGTTACAATTGCAAGCCAGTGTCCAAACAAGCGCGTCATGATCCTACGCGATGATGGTGAATATGAAACAGAGGAGGATAGTAAGGAAAATGAAATGCCACCATTGGAAAATGCTTACGATGTTAAAGATGAAGAAGCCGAAATAGGAAGGTTAGTGGTAGTTGTTAAGTGAGCCTTAAGTGTGTAGGTGAAAGAGGAAGCAGAGGTGCAACGAGAGAATATCTTTCATACTAGGTGCTGCGTCTGTGACAAGATCTGTAGTATGATTATCGATGGAGGAAGTTGTACTAATATTGTCAGTACATTTCTTGTGGGGAAGTTAGGGCTCAAAACCATTAAACATCCCAGATCATATAAACTGCAGTAGTTGAATGACAGTGGTGAGACCAAAGTGAACAGACAAGCTATGATCTCATTTCGCATCGGGAAATATGAGGATGAGATGTTGTGTGATGTAGTACCGATGCAGGCTTGTCACGTGTTGCTGGGAAGGCCTGGCAATTTGATAGGAGGGTGATTCATAATGGCTTCTCAAACAAGTTTTCATTCGTTCACAATGGTAAAAACTTTAACCTTGCACCTTTAACCCCTAAACAGGTGTATGAGGATCAGATGCAGCTTCAGCAGTCATTCAAAAAACAAAGGGGGAGCGTAAAATTAAGAGAAAATATGAGAGAAAAAGAAAGAGAGAAAGAAAAAGAAAATCGAAAAGACAAAGAGAGGAAGGCCGAAAAAGCGAGAGTGTCCAAGCCGAAAGGGATTCGGCTTTGGTGGTGAGAGAAAATGAGAGTATGGCCTTGCAAAAGGAGAGCGGTGTGGTAAGAGTGAGTATGGTGAGAAGAGTGTTAGTTTCGACACAGCCTATGCTGATGTTGGTGTATAAAGAGGCGTTTTTGAATACTAACGAATTTCATGACTCTTTGCCTAGTTCTGTTGACTCTCTTTTGCAGGAATACAATGATGTGTTTCTCGATGAGATTCTAGCAGGTTTACTACCTATTCGGAGAGTCGAGCATCAGATTGATTTCGTACCTGGTTCCACAATACCTAACAGACCTGCCTATAGAAGTAATCTAGAGGAAACAAAGGAACTTCAAAGGCAAGTTTAAGAATTGATGGACAAGGGGTACATTCGAGAAAGCATAAGCCCATGTGCAGTGTCGGTGATTCTAGTGCCAAAGAAGGATGGAACGTGGAGGATGTGCGTTGATTGTCGAGCGATCAACCAAATCACGATAAAGTATCAACATCTTAATCCTTGCCTATATGACATGTTAGATGAATGGTATGGAGCTTGTGTGTTTTTGAAAATTGATTTAAAAAGCGGATATCATCAAATTAGAATGAAAGTGGGTGATGAATGGAAAATTGCATTCAAGACTAAATATGGTTTATACGAATGGCTAATTATGCCTTTTGGTCTAACTAATGCACTGAGTACTTTCATGAGATTGATGAACCATGTTTTACGTTCTTTTATTGGCAGGTTTGTGGTTGTTTATTTTGATGATATACTTATCTATAGCAAATCCGTTGATGAGCATGTTGATCATTTAAAATCTGTTTTGAATAAGCTTAGGCAAGAACGCTTGTTTGCTAACCTCAAGAAATGTACATTTTGCACGGATAAGCTTGTATTTCTTGGTTTTGTGGTTAGTGCTCAAGGTATATAGGTCGATTAGGAGAAAGTGAAGGTGATTCAAGAATAGCCTAGCCCAATGAACGTCGCCCAGGTGAGAAGTTTCCATGGGCTCGCAAGCTTTTATCATCACTTTGTGAAAGACTTTAGCACAATAGCAACCCTATTGACAGAGGTAATAAAGAAAAATATTAGGTTCAAGTGGCAGGAAGAGCAGGAGAAGGCATTTGTGTTACTGAAGAAAAAATTGACTAATGCTCATTTGCTTACTTTACCTGATTTTGATAAAACATTTGAGATTGAATGTGATGCCTCTGGAATAGGTATTGGTACTGTTTTGATGCAGGGAGGAAGACTAATTGCATTTTTTAGTGAAAAGTTAAGCGGGGTAGCCTTAGACTACCCTACTTATGACAAGAAATTATATGCATTGGTCGAAGCTTTGCAGACATGACAACACTACCTTTAGCCCAAAGAATTCGTGATCCACACTGATCATGAATCGCTGAAGCACCTAAAGGGCCAACACAAGTTGAATTGAAGACATGCTCAATAGAATGAGTTCATTGAGACATTTCTGTACGTCATTTGGTACAAACAAGGTAAGGAGAATGTGGTTGCCGATGCACTTTCACGCAGGTATGCATTACTCTCTACACTTGATGCAAAATTGTTAGGTTTTGAACATATTAAAAATTTATATGTTGATGACCCTGAATTTTGTGAGGAATACCAGGATTGTGCGAAGCATGCCAATGGTAAGTTCTTTAGGCATAATGAGTTCTTATTTCGAGAAAATAAGTTGTGTGTGCCTAATTGTTCTCTAAAGGACTTATTAGTGCATGAATCACACGGGGGAGGATTGATGGGGCATTTTGGGGTTACAAAGACCTTAGCTATTTTGCAAGAACACTTCTATTGGCCACACATGAAGCGAAATATTGAGAGGATTTGTGATAAATGTGTCACCTGTAGACAAGCTAAATCTAGAGTGCAGCCAAACGGTTTGTATACTCCATTGCCTATTCCTAGTGCACCGTGGATTGATATTTCCATAGATTTCGTGTTAGGTCTTCTTAGGATTAAACGAGGGAAAGACTCAATTTTTGTGATTGTAGATAGGTTTTCTAAAATGGCACACTTTATTCCATGTCACAAAACCGATGATGCTTCACATATTACAGATTTGTTCTTTAAGGAAGTTGTGAGATTGCATGGTATGCCTAGAACAATCGTTTCAGATAGAGATGCCAAGTTTTTGAGCTACTTTTGGAAAACTTTGTGGTGTAAGTTAGGAACTAAGTTGTTATTTTCTACTACTTGTCACCCACAAACTGATGGCCAAATCGAAGTAGTGAATAGGACTTTGATTACTCTATTGAGAACAATCATTAGGAAGAACACCAAAACGTGGGAAGAGTGTTTACCGCATGTGGAGTTTGCTTATAATAGATCTGTTCATTCTGCTATTAAATTTTTACCGTTTGAAATTGTTTATGGTTTTACTCCTTTAACTCCATTGGATTTATTTCCATTACCTATTTCTGAACGTGTTAATTTGGATGGAATGAAGAAGGCTGAATTTGTTAAGTAAATATATGAGAAAGCAAAGCTCAACATAGAACGAAGGACGGAGCAATATGCAAAACAAGCCAACAAAGAGTGACACAAGATGGTCTTTGAACCCGGCGATTGGGTGTGGTTGCATATGAGGAAAGAACGATTTCCAGCGCAAAGATATTCCAAATTGCTTCTGCGAGGAGATGGTCCATTCCAAGTTTTGGAGCGCATCAATGACAATGCATATAAGCTAGACCTACCTGGTGAGTATAATGTAAGTGCAGCTTTTTACTGATATGAGTCTTTTTGATGTAGGTGATGATTTGAGGACAAATTCTTTTCAAGAGGAGGGGAATGATGCAACACATGGCATGACATCAAGGGAACTAGTTCAAGTACCAATTGGGCCGGTTATGAGGGCACGAGCTAAGAAGTTCAAAGATGCACTTAATGGGCTGATTCAAGAAGTTTGGACTCAATTAAATTCGTGGAGGTCTATTGAGCAAGATTCACAAAGTCCAAAAGAATGCATTAATCTAATTCAAGCCCATGAGTGACTCGGTTAATTATTCGATTATTACTCCAAGCAAAAGTCAACGTTTTAGGGCTGTTTGAGCTGATTGCAAGAAATTGTTTACTTTCATTCTTTTATTTTGTTTCCTTTTCTTTTCTTTGATTTTAAAGGGGGGTGTGTGAATGGATGATCAAATTGTCAACTTCAGTGGCTAGGGCATGTGAATGGCTGATCATATTGTGAACTTAAGTGGCTAAGGCGTGTGAATGGCTGATCATATTGTCAACTTAAGTGGCTAGGGCATGTGAATGGTTGATCAAATTGTCAACTTAAGTGGCTAGGGCATGTGAATTCTTTCTTATTTTTAGATTCTAAGGCATAATTTGGGAATATTCCTTGTAATATTTGCCTATAAATAGGCATCTCTATGACAATGAAATCACACATCAGTTTTACTCATAAAGTTGAGAATTCTATTTCTCTTAGTTCTTTGAATTTATCAGAATTTTTCGTAGCGTTCACTCTCGACTTATCAATCAACCTTTTCATAGTTAATTATGGCGTCTTTCTTATACCAAGGTTCTTGTTTCGTATTAAGCAACGGGTTGAGGTCAAAATACCAAGGTTTTTGTTTTTTACTGAAGCAACGAGTCGAGGTCTCTCCATCCATTCGAACCTGACTTTAGAACGTTCTTGGGTTCATAATCTTGATGGGTCTCGTTATTCTTGTTGAGGTTTGTATCAGTCCACGCATCAATAATACAGTTTAATTTGTAGAGTATAAAGTGAGAAGACATATGTTATTCGGTTGTTAAAATTAAAATTATCTCTAAAGTTGGAATAGTGATATCTATATCAATCCAAATCATTTTTTAAAGTTTAAGAGACAGTGATAATGTGACGATAGTTTGGAGAGAAGGTCAGCATGCACGACAAGAAGCATCTCATCTATTGTTGGTTTGGATCGTTACTTCTTATCTTATGCCACAACAATGGCGACAAGAGGAAAAGGAGTCGGAGAGAATAACAGAGCAAGAATATACAATTTAAAACTTCTTCCTTTTTTTTATGTGTGTGTGTGTGAAAAATTCAAATTGCAATTGCTTTTAGGGCCAATTGCATTGCTGTGCTATGAAAATTTTTTTGTTGTAACCGTGCTATAAATTTAAAGTTGCTATGTTTATAAGCATGTAGAAGTTTGGTGAAATTTTCTTATAAAGTTACAGTAAGTACAAAAAGCAAAATGTAGATGATTGAAAAATTTTGAATAAAATTAATATATTGACATATATTGACTAAAATGAATATATCTATTTTTGTCCGATAAGTATTTTAGCGTTTGTTTGGTGAACGCATTGCATTTACATTGCGTTTAAATGCAATACATTGAATGTAATTTATATTTGGAGGAAAAGCATTAGCATTGCATTTGAATGCAATGTGTGTTTGGGTGAAAAGTATTTGAATTATATTTTAATAATGAATATGTGATGTGATGGGTAAAAGTAGAGAGAAAAAAAAAGGAAGAGAGAGAATACATGATGTAATTAAAAAAGTAATAAAAAAATGAAATAATAAATAATGATTGTGTTGGATTTAAAATGTGATGTGATTGATATTTGAATGAAATATTTTTATATTTGGAGGAAAATTGCATTGCATTCAAATGCAATGCAAAAAAAATGTGTTGCCCAAAGTGTTGCCCAAACGTGGGCTTAGTATACATATTTATATTATAGTTTTTATTTCTAATATTAAATTCAACATTCAAAATTTTTTGCATCAAAATTTAAAAATCAAAACCGACTAAATACATTATTCTAAAACCGAAAAATGAGGGCCGAACCAGAACTAAAGATTTTCGGTAGGAACCAAACTGAAAATTACATTATTAGCTAAGTTTTTGGTTCTTATTTTATGGTTCAGTTTTTAACCGAATCTTATAATTTTTAATATATTTTTATACTAGTTGTAGCACTAAATTACTTGATTTAAAGTTTGAACTTGCATTTTATAGAATTTAGGTAGTGTGCTATGATTTATATAGTTTATTATGCAATACCAATAAATTGTATATTCAACATAAAAATATTTCCCTAAAAAAACTAAAAATATCACCAATAATCTGTTAAAAAGTTCAAAAAACCATCAAGTTACTCCCTGTAGACTACCTAGTGACGACCGTGAAATCCAAGTAAAACTGATCAAAATTAAACCTAACTGGTTCAAACACTGAACCAAAAAACCCTTATGTGGTTCGTCACTGGTTTAGCTCTTTGTAAACCAACCTGCTTTTGGTTTCAAACTAAAACCGATCAAAACCAAAGACTGTTTACACTTTTTGACCATTACAAATAAATATTTGGAATATAAGATATTCATTTTTGACAAGTGAATCACCAAATATTATCAGAATTATATATAGTAGTTGTCTAACTAATGCATTTTCTTCTTTTATGTATAAACCTAGCAATTCGATAGGCCAAGTCACTTGGTGGCTTGAAAGAAACTAGACCACCAAAATCAATATAACTGCATGGATACAACATTCCTTACTATTCAACTACACTGCTTGTCAGGTTATTTACCGGATTCGTTAATATTTGATATGATCAACGTTCGTTAAAACTTAAAAAAAAAAAAAAAAAAAAAAAGAACAAACAAACATACAACAGTCCCACATTGAAAAGAAAAGATAATTTCTTCCCATCATTCAAATTAAAAGCATTTCTAGTGTCATTTCAATTTCACACCTTAATATAACATAAAATAGTTTTCTTCACCTTTTTTGTCTTGGTGCCCAATCAATCTGTTGTTTTTATTACTTGGTGCTTTGTTGTGTTAGGTCAGGATGAATGTTGTTATTTATTTATTTATTTATTTTGCTTGAACTAATTTTAATGTTGATATATAAATTTGTGCATGCGTTTTATGTTCATCAATACCCATTTTGACTCTGTAAATACCCATTTTCAGTGGTTTTCAACCTCCATCTCCCACAACTCTCTTTTTATTTTTTTATTTTTTTTTATTTTACATCATGCTATAATACCCTTATCCTTGTTTAAATCTTTATTTTTTCTTAACATAACTTTTGGCATCATGCTTTGTTATGATTATTAATGCTGCTTTGTGAAAACTGTGGGTACCATTTCAATTTTTTGCACTTTTGGAAAGCAATGAGATTCCCTTATCGAGGGGACGTTATGCAATTGTGCACCACCTTTTAAACTAAATTTGGGGATAATAAATAGTAATGAATTCACTTGTACGTTGCATTTCACGGTGCGGCTTCTCTCCTCGTACCAGTCATGTGAGCATTATTCATCTTCCCAATGGAGGCAAAGATAAGGCTTTCATGCATGCGCAATTTGAAAAATTACAGCCCCTTGATAAATGCCTCCGGTTTCATGCGCATTTTACCGTCATAAATGTAATTTGGAGTAAAAAATTTATTTTCACTATAAACATTTTAGAGTTATAACAGGATATTTGCCGAACTATGTTTCGAGGAATAGACTGTTAAAGAAACTTTTGCAGATAAAATTTACATTGTAAAATTAAGTTTAGGTGAACAAGAGATGTGAAGTAAAATGAATCCCTTGATTTAGAGAGAGTGGTTTAGGTTTTTTGGATAAAAAAATAGGATTTTGGAAGACAAAGGGGTACCATGCATTAAGGTGTGCATTTAATACAAAATTTTGGCCATTCCTTGAGGCAACCAACCAGATTCTATATAGGAAAGGTAGTCAAGGATTTGTGTCCCTTCAATGCTTAATTAACCAAGCTTAACATGTCATTAAGTTAGTCTATAAATGGGCCAATAAACCATTTGGCTTCATTTTCCTTTCTTTCACCACTAAAAATTCCAAAAGCCCTCGAAAACTCTCCTTCCTCTCACCACTTGGCCGAAACCCTCTCACTAAAATACGTGAAGTTTAGCCAACAAACTTGCTTGGTTTGAGCTCATTTCTCAAAGCCACTCTAAGGTAATACATTAAACCCTCTATGGTGATTATTTTTTTAGTTAAGTTTTGATATCAAGATATTTATGGTGTATTTATACTCAAGGGTTATAATTAGTTTTATTTTGAGCCTTAGATGCCTTATTATGTTGATTATGTACTTGTGATGTTATGTTTATACTTGTATAGCTTGTGATATGTATGGTTCATTAGAGTTTAAACAAAAACCAAAGCTGCCACTTTTTTTTAGCCATGGTTTTCAATATTTTGAGCATGATAATGAGGAAATTGGAAAAGTGTGAAACATGAAAGCTTTAGGAAAATTTATTTTGGGCATATGACTCTTGGCTAAAAACGACGTTAAGATAGACAAACAGACCATTTTCTGGCCAGATATTAAAAGTGGAACGTTAAACTTGGAAATAGAGGCAGTTTGGGGTTTTTGTAAAAATAAGCCCTTTCGAGTCTGAATATGGTTTCGGACTTAACTAAAAAATGTAGATCACTTTGAAAACTTTAAAATAGGCAATAGGGACATAAAAAATTCTATCATTTTAGAACCTAAACAGAACATTTTTCTTTCAACATAAAAACTAATTTTCTAGAAAGGGGCTAAGTTAGCCACAGCTTTTGATGAATAAGGCATGTTATAGATCAAGCCAAACTCCGAATTGAACACGAAAGTTATCCGTCTCATTGATACCTTAAAGTTTCATGTTCGTTAGTTTTGAAAATTATATTTCTACGAGCAAGTAGTAAACAGATTTTTAAAGAGGTTCAAAATCACTAAACACCAAGTGATTTTCTTTTAAAATGGGATGACAACTTTAAATATATATAACCTACATTTCAACAAAGTGTAACTATGAGAAAACATGTTTCTCATAGATGAAGAATTTTTTTTTGAACTACTTTTAAAATTGACAAGATCTTTTTAAAAGAGACATGTTAGTTAACTAATTAGCTAATTAGTTAACATTATTGAGAGGGAGATATGTTAATTAATTTATTAAAAGGATAAATTAATTAACCAAAATTAGAAGGTAATTAATCGAACTCCCAAGAGGAGAGTTATCTAATACTGAAAAGAATCGGTGATAAATAACAATCATCATTTTAGTCACTAACAAGATTAGTGACTCAAAAACAAGTATTAACAAGATACGTAATGATTACAAGAAGCCACCTGTATCATAACAAGAGCGTAGTATAAAATTTGTTTATAAGACAGGTAAGTACAACTTTACCTACAGCATGAATAAAAATTATTTTTATATAATTTATTATGATAAGTATGATTTATCTTCCTTAATCATGTATGATTAATAGGTAACATGATACAGATTATAATATGACATATTGAACTCTGTTCATTATAATTAGATAATTATGAATAACTTAAGTCATGTTAGGTGTGTCGTGCCAACCTCCCGACTAAGGGCAGGATTCAATTTCATGCTAAAAGTCAAGAAAGATTTGATCTCGACAACGTTGGGGCCTTACAATCCCTAACTTCCTGATGATCATGCACATCTGATACAGACACATAGGCCCATAGATAAGTTATGACTAATGATTATAAATAAGAGCAATGAAATGAAGTCATAATAGAGCATAATTGGTATATGCATAATGTATTAGATTCTTATGTTTAAGAGTTTTGCGGGTTAGTGTTTTACTTGCTAAGCGTGAAGCTCATTAAGTATGTTCATGTTTTAAGCAAGAATTCTATGGACTAAATCTATTTGGACGATACAAACGGTGGGCCAAATGTGAAGGATGGGTATAGATACCATCACAAGTTTAACTTTCGTAATATTATATTTAAGTATTTTGTGAAATCCATATTAATATTTTATTTAAGTATTCTATGAAAACTAGATTAAAATACGGGTTGTATGCATGTTTATGAACTGTACTAAAACATGACAAACTATCTCTATATTTTGAAATAGTAAGATAAAGCAAGTAAAGTATCATAAATTTTTTTTTTTGATATTTATGCTTAAGTATGATTAAGTAACGGCCACATCATGACAGGTCGTTACATATTAACCCTTCAAATGGCCTTTTTGCTTATAGAAAGCACATTCTTCTGATTATTAGTTGGGGAATTTTGTGTTGTTGCAAAAATAGATGGGGTAAACATTTAGATGATCCTATTGTTTGCATGAGATTTAAGATGTATCATCTCAGCCAAAAGTTCATTAACCACCGAATCAATGGAAGAAAGTGGACTACAGCATAAAATCATTCCATGCAATCCCTTAAAATCATGATGAAGAGCCATAAAAAATTGTAGCAGTCGTTGCTTTTCTCTGTGAGCGATGTAAGGAGCAAACACTCATAATTCTACTGACCTTGTAAGCGTCAACTGATCCCATAATTCTGACATGACTGAATAAAATTCTAGAATACTCATATCCTTTTACTAAAGTGCATGAATATCTATCGCCAATTAGTATTATCTTGCAAGATTAGATTGCATATACAGTTTTGCCGGATGATCCCAGACCTCTTTGATAGTCTCATACTTTACCAACTGAGCACCTGTCGAATACGTAACAGAGTTATTGATTCAAGTGACAATCTTCGAATTATCAGCTTCCCAAACATCTAATGATTCTATAAAATCTTTAGCTTCTTTGTTTATAGGTTTAATTCTTGTATCCATAACATAATCCCACATAGATTTATCTTGCAAAAAATTCTTCATAACATAACTCCAATATGAATAATTTTTTCGATCTAATTGCACATTGATTGACTGAAGGAAATCATCTTTATGCCCAACCATTATACAATAATAGAACTAATAAATAATTACCAACTAATTAAACTACCAAAAAACGTAATCAAACTAGAATCCAAACGAGAAGTATGGAAGTTACTAAACGAAAATGAAAGTAAAGCAGAAAAGAAGGAAACACTTGTACAGATAAAGACGATTAGACGGAAGATCAAAAAAAAAAAAAAAAACAATCCGTGATTTTACGAATGATTGTATTGTGCTTGTATAGACGGTCTACAGATAAGTACCATGATTATACGAGATGATGTACAGACAAATGTACAGGGATGGTGTACAGATGATTGTACAGACGATTTATGAAAGAAAAAAACTATGGCAGAAAACAAACGTTTTTCAACAAAATCAAAATTTATAAGATAGTGGCTCTGATATCATGTGAAAATCGAGAACACAATTTAAAAATAAGGAAAAACTAGAGTTTCTTATTGCAATCAATAATAATAATAATACATAAAAAAAATGTTTATATAGACTTCCTAAAAAAAGTGAAAAGACTAAATTATTCTTAAGTACTAGAAATAAGAAACCTATTAATAATAGAAAATAAGTAATGATAAACATACGATATATTCTAACAGTTTTTGCATTGTTTTTTATTAAATTTTTCTCTCATGAATTTCATTAAAATATTGGGCATTTTCAGGGTAATTTGAAAATGGCTGCTAGAAACTGCATTCCCCGTGAAGCCATTAATAGCAGGCACAACGACCTTCTTGAGGGACCTTATGCTTGAGGTCTACCTCTATCCTGTCCTCTATGGCATTGCCTCGAAGGAGAAGCTTCATTGGATGAATCTCACCATTAGGGAGATTTGGCTGAGGAGGAAATGTAGTCAAGGGAGCTTTATGAAAAGGGATTAAAGTTTGAGGTTCATTTCCATTAGGTGGAGCCTTTTAAAAAAGGAGGCAGAACAACTTCGTGCCAAAGTTTAGAAGCTAAAGGACTTAAAGTAGGAGCTATCTTCGCAAGTTCAGACATTCAAACAGGAAGTTGGAAGATTGCAAACTGATAATCAGTAGATTCCTCATTTAAGGGCTGAGATTGATGGCTTGCACTAGGAGCTTATGCATGCTAGGTTTATGAATGAATTTTCATTAAAATGTAAGTTTTAATTGAATTTTATTTTATTGATAACACATTAAGTCAATTGAGACTTTTTTTTTCTTTCATAAGATTGCCATTGATTACGAAAAGAAAGTAAAAATTTTAAAATATCATTTATTTCTACTATGGGGTAAGGATTTTTATCTTATGGATAGGGTAAAAATTTTCTTGACTCTTGATTTCAATTAAAGGGTTTAGATGCTTTGTGCATAAAATATTTACTATGTATCTAACCACACTTAATTATTTGGTTTACAAAATATTAAAAAAAAAATCCTCTCCCCTCTCTTAATTGGTAGCCCCTACTACCAATACCCTCGAGCTCTACCTATGTGAGATCCTAGGCGCCCCTCCACTAGCCACTCCTCCCCCCACCAGCCTCGCCCCTTGTCTTGTTGCATGCTAAAAACAAAGTTTAAACTTCAGTACTGTTTTGCTAGAAAAAATGATGGTGCTATTTGGTAAGCAGGTATTTCTACTAGAGTAAGAGGCCAAAGTCTTGAAACGCCTTCTCGAAGCTTTATGTCGCTGGAGATTTGAAGTTGGTGCTTTCACTATAGTAACAAATGGGATGCTTTCTTTAGTGAGGCTTTTGGTGGCTTGTTGTGCGACTAAGTCCAATCCTAGAGATCTACGTTCACAACGAAGGAATAGGTGGCTACAATGGTAATTTGTGTTTTTTGGTTGTGGAGGTGGAAGGTCGGAGTTAGGGGTGGTAACAAAGGGAAGGGGCCACCGACGGAGGGAGGGCGGTCGCCAGATGGGGGCTGAAGGGTCAGAATTTTTACAAGTTTTTTTTTTAATATTTGAAATAATTAGATTTTAATCAGGTGTAATAAAGATCATATGCACCCTCACTCAAACCGAAGCGTGACCATTAGATTTTATCTTGTCAATGGGGTAAAAATCTTTACTCCATAATAGAATCGCCCTTTTAATAGTATGACATGTCAACGAAGTGAATGGTTTTGAAAGTTCGGAGTACAAAGTGAAATATGGTATATAATCCAAGGAGAATTTGTATAATTAATCCTTCTTTTAATGAAAATATCGAATTTAATTTTATAAAATTTGATCAATTTTTTGTGGAACTTATACTTAAGGTTATTATAAGGTGTGAAGTTGAAAAGAAACTAGTAATATCTTATATTTCATTGAAAGAAATTCTCTCTTTTTTTAAATGTGGGAATGATGTATGTTGCTTTTTTGCAGTTTTAATTATTTTCTATTATTTATTATTCTCTATTATTTAAAAAATAATTAAAGTAAATAGTAAGTTTATAAAATGGTTGTAGTAAATAATATTAGCTAAATTTATTAGGTAGTATGCCTACATTCACCAATTACCCGAAAGAAAAGAAAAGAGAAAAAAGTGGTTGTATACATAGTTTAGTGGTAATTCTATACCTTACTTTATCATCAGGTGTATTCAACTCTCCAATTTTTTTTTAAGAGAGAGAGAAAACTAATTAATAAAAAATACTATTAACGAACTCCATTTTTCTTATGAAGATAATGGACTCCTTATAAATATAGATTATAGTCATAAAATAGAGTAAACAATAAAAAATATCAAATTTCCTAAAATCAACATATTTGAATATAGTTCTGTACAAAAATTAACTTTCTCTAATAGTTACGCTTCCTTACATTAATTGGTATCAAAGCCTTAATATGTTATAAAAATTCCAATGTTGCGCCATTTGCTTCCTTAAGCATTCAAAATGATGCCCACACGTCCTTTTGTTTCATTGGAACTAAATTCCGATGATGACGATTTTGTGGATGACAAGGCACATCATTAAAAAGTATTTTAGATGAGGATTTGAATTCATCATATTTTGATAAAATCAAATATGATATTATTATTAATCTATACTTGCACTCATTAATTAACCTTATTTTTACTCCGTAAAAATCCACATTTCTTCTCTTATTTAAGAAGTGTCTAGCGTAACACTGCACAATAAGGACTTAAAGGCCTTTTGGCCAACTTGGCCAATCTTCCAAAAGTAAGCCAAGAAATTTTTCCCAAAGAAATCTCTCGAGCTTTGACATTGGATGTCCAAGTTTTTTCAGGTAGAGTACATAATTCGAGATTTTTTTTTTAATTTAAGGTGAGAGGATTTAAACTTTACATTTTAAGTAAAATTAGATATGATATTATCATTAGATTATGTTCACAATCACAATTTAAGAGTAATTTAGGTACCTAACCTAAGGCTTCCTTATTATTATTATTATTATTACCATTATTATTTTTAGTCAAAATCCCAAAATCTCTACTAATTTTCTATTGACACACGATGCTACTTGGACAAGGATTCTATTGTATTTACTTAAATTTTGTACTTTACAATGTTGAGTGGTTTTGGTTTAATATTATATAAATGGATGATAATTGACTAAGTTGATAGCTAGAAAATTGAGTGATTTATAGGATTGTCTTAAAAAAGACACATCTAGATTAAAAGAAAATTTTGAATGGATTGAATTAAATTAGATAATAAAATACATTAGACTAGATAGAGTGGATTTAGAAAAAAATTTCCATAAATATTTAATAATGAAGGTTAAAAAAAAAAAACTGGTTTTGATCCATATCCAAGCATTTATTACGAACCTTATATACATTGACGAATGAAAAAATTAGTGGGAAAAATTGCCAAACATTCATAAATTAACTGCAATTCATCGCGTTCATGACCAACTTTTTATAGCGTTTGTATAAATTTGAACCAAACAAATTTAAAGATCATTATATTAAAATGATACATAAATTTGACATTAAACAATAACATAAATATAAAATTAAAATTTATGTAATATTAGTAAAAAAAAAATTTTTTGGTGTCATATTGATTAATGAATGAAAAAATGTATTTATTTTGATGATTTTCTCATATTTTATAAATAAAATAATAAGAGAAAATTGTGAAAATAACTCATTTAATATATATGTTTTATATATTTCCACCATGATTCGGATTTGTATCTTAAAATTACTTATTATCCCACATTATAAAAAGACAAAAATTCTAATAAAGCAGATTTTTAAACTCTTGTCCTAACCTCAGACAATATATTAAGTCAAATAAATATTATGACTACTTTTGATTAGGCCAAATAGTTTTAGGCCGTCATCGACGCTTTTAAAAAATTCCACTCCAACTCGAAGTGTACTGTCTTCTTACATTCAAACGGTGGCAATGTACATGAGAGAAATGTAAAAGTACGAAGCCGTTTGTTTTCATTCTCTTCAATTTTCTCAGTCTTTGCATCTTTTAAATGATGGCGGAAACATTTTATGTGAGAAGAATCACAGCACAATGGGTGTTCTCTTTCCAATAGCTTCTTACGCAGAACCTACACAGGAACACAAGAACAATTTATAAAAATCAGACGGAAACAAGAACGATAATTATTGATATGGCAGCCCAGATACGAAATATTTAGCTACAACAAAAAAAGTTAGAAATACGACAAAAGTAGGACGCACTGCGGCCGAGTTCTCTATTACTCAATGGAGCACTTTCTAGTCGGTCCAAAGCTTTTCTAAATTCCCAACTTCTATAACAACTGCGATCAGCATTACTTATTTCAACGAAACAAACACCCATTGCCTTCTTTCTTTTTCTAGGACATTGTTCAAAGATTTCTCATATAGCATATACATTGACATATGTCCGCCTATGAAAACTCCGTCATTCCGATAGATCATATCTTTTCAAGGTGAAATACAGCCCAAGGAAAATTGCCAAACAAACATATTACTCTCAAAAGTGGGAAATTAATAATTCTACAACATATCCGAAATCAAGAAAGCCAGAAACTTTCATGCAAAAAATATATACAAAAGAATATTAAGCATATTTGAGAATACATAACCTTATAATGGACAAAAAAAATGAATGGAGTTCCAATTTTTCTGGTTTCCTTATACCATATATTAAATGGGAGACACATTAGTTAAATACACACAATATGCATCCAATCAAAATAAGAAAAATTCTCATGAACACAATATAATTCGTCCAAGGCAATCACATCAGACATGCGAACAGATGGTGTTTTGGTCATTTGCTAGAAAAAATGCGGGGAAGAAAAAGTTATGACCATACCTTAATGCAATCTTTGTGGAACCTTGAATGTGAGGGAACAGATATTATCTTTGGATGACAACTCCAGAGCAGGCCATCGGTAAGCGTTGCACAATCAACTGATGCTCCGGTGTTAAAGGAAGATATCTTTAGATGATCAATTTCGACCAATGGAGGGATTTCTCTTTCTCTTAACTCTTCAAGATCAAAGTTAACCTTCAACCATAAACCAGAAATGTATCAGGGCAAAAAATAATTATAATAAAAATTAAAAAAAAATGCAAGAACCTCTACAGGTAAAATAATATATATATAAATATATGTAATTAAGAATAAGTCGAATTTGAGAATATTGTAAAATGTCCAATATCCTCGAATTCTCTGAGACAAATTTGTAGTTATTTATGATGATATGTCATTGCAATATAGGTTAGGTACAGTTGGCATTAAATATTTAATGACATTTACAAAGGCTTTTTTTGTAATAATATGTCATCGTAAATAAAAATTTAAAATTTAAAATTTAACAAAAAAATGGAGGAATATTTGCCTAATTTGCCTTATTTCAACCAACTGATATCATTTATTTCTATAGTATTCGCGACGATATATTATTGCAAATAAAGTTAAAATTTAAATTTTGACAAAAAATAGCAGAATATTTTGGCTTATTTGCAATAACATGTCATCGCAAATACTAAATGGTTTGGCATCAACTAACCGATAACAATTTTTTCTATAGTATTTGTGACGACATGTCATCGTAAATAAATTTAAAATTTAAATTTTGACGAAAAAATGACGGATTAATTGACGGTTTTATAACCTTATTTCGACAACATGTCAAAAAAGTCATTACAAAAAAAATATCGGTATTTGTTCCAGAATATTCGTAGAATATTCACATAGTACATTTAATAACCATAATGAAATGATGTCGTTTTTGTCAATAATTGTGATGACCATTAAATCTTTTGTGACAACATATGTCGTTGCAAAAAAACTATATATAAACTTGCAGCTTGAGCTTTCTTCCTCGTTTTTCTCTGGCTCTCTTTCTCGACCTCCTTCCTTCTTACCATCTTCTCTCTCCTCTTTCGTTAAAGAACGTCTTCTATCTCTCTTTAACCAAACTCCTTCATTTCTCCCTCTCTCCTTCGTCTCTTCCTCTATCTGCCACCAACGTCACCTCTGCTCGCCCCCCCTCCCCCGCTACCGTTGCCCCAATTAGTATTGCTGCCAATCACACGTCCTCTATCTTCGTTCATCACCGCTTGCCGACTCCCATTGTTTGTAGGTTTGGATTTTTGTAAGTTATTTGCTTGTGTTGGTTAATGTAATTATTATTATTATTATTTGTTGATGTTGGGTTATTTGATGTGTTTAAATATGTTGATATGGATATTTAGATGGTAATAGGGTTTTTTTTGTAGTGTTTAGTTAGAAAAAGTTTTGGTTTAGCCATTTGTTATTGATAAATTCATGTACATTAATTGATTAAATTGTTTTTAGAAAATATATATTGAAAACTTAATTTGTTAAATTGATGATTAAATTTGGTTAGATAGAATGGATAAAATTATTAAATGTTAAACAAAAAATATTAAAACTTTATTAGTAAAATGAAAAATTAAATTTATAGATAAATGAAAAGTTTAATAATAGGTAATAATTTAAAAATAATAATATTATGAAAATAATTAATAATTATAAATAAATATTGAAATTGTAGATAAAATGATACTTATGTAAAAAGTGTAATAATTGACTTAAAAAAGAATAATATATATACCAAATTACAATATTAATTATTTAATATATAAAAAATAAAAATATGAACAATTATAAATAAATACTAAATTATAATATTATTTAATTGAATTAAAAATAAAAAATATGATTCATTAAAAATAAATAAAAATTTTGATATAATCTAAAAAAAAGTCTACGAAATTATTAAATAAATATTATAAAAAAAATTTAATAAAAAATTAAATAAATGATTAATAAGATTTAAAATATTGATAGTAAAATAAAAAAATAATTATACAATTGAATACATTATGTATTACGATTGTTGCTTTTATTATTACTTTTTTTAATCTCACAAACAAGCATTAATATATAGCATATACAGATTCGAATATGTTATTTAACTAAATTAATTTGTTAATAGGTTTTTATGTCTGATCCAATCGTAACCTCAGTTGATTCTTCAGGGGGTAAAGTCTTCACCTAACCCTTTTAGATTATCATCACACTGCAAGTTGGGTATATTACAATTATATAATTACAATTTTATTAAAATTATTAAATTATTATTGTGTAATCAGTAAACATAATAGTAAATTATGTTTGATTTGTGTTCACAATTACGAACGCTGCACCTTGACGATGTGGAGGTCAAGAGAAGGTGAAGATCGCAGCAAAGGCAGTGAGGGATGGAAAGATCACCCTCAAATTTAAGGAAAATAGAGGAACTTGGAAGGCAATTGATAGTATGGTCCCTTGTTTGATAGTACGACTGGTATTCATACTAGGAATGTATGTGAGCTATATCATAATGCCTGGAAAGATGTTAACCCCTATCACAAGAGAGAGATTCAGGATTGCATGTTATTATTATTTAACTTCATTGTTATTAAACTTTTTCAAAAGTTATTCATAATAAAACCACTTAATATGTTTTTTGTATTGCAGGATTGGTATAATCTCGATAACAACTACAAGGATAATATCCTCCATTTTGTAGTTGATAGGGATGCTTTCAAATTCTACAAAGATTGGAAGAGTTACCTCCACAGCCACTTTAAAACTCTAAGTAGGGTAGCAAATGAAAAGACGGTTAGAGCCACCTCTACTAACCTCAGGAATCAAGATTACTGTTGTCCTTGCTGCGATAAGTTTATGTCTGACAAGTTTTAGGTAATTATAGATCAACTAAATTAGTGGTCAATTATATATAATCATTTTATTTTTTATAATTGCTGACTACAATCATAAATAGAAAAAGTACAAACAAAAGTAATTGCAACAAGCATAAGTGGACCAACTTAGATGGTCGCATATCAATTGCCCAGCATTGTCAGAAGAAGGTTTGTAAGATTTTGTTAATTTCCTATTCGATGTAAACTTTTCTTTGGTAATAGAATATTATTATACTAATACATTTAAATTGTTAGATAGGCCAACATGGGGACCTAACAGTTGATGTCTGTCGTAGACAACCGGGACGACATTTGTATTTTTTTTAATATTATAATTTCTTATTCAAGTTAAACCTTGTAGTTGTAACGTATGTTTACTATTTAATGTGTAGCATATGATAGAGGGGGATAGAGAAACTCAAAAGACATAGTTCGCTTCTGATTTATCCGTGCCATTGTTCGTAGATTAGGAAGAAATTATAAAACATGTCTTGGATATACGCAGAGATCATAAAATTAGCATAAGCCCACACTCCTACACAGAAGTGTCTCTAGCGCTTCTTTATCTTCTGGTTCATAGTCCAACAGTAGATCTTCAACTCATGTTGACCCGCACGTAGAATAATACTTAAGACGACAATACGAGCAAAATTTATAGTTGTACGAGAGCTAGAAGATGATGCAAAAGTTAATGGTTCGGATGCATCCTAATATCCAATTCTTGCCTATTACCCGACTCGAGCTATATGTCCCTTCAAAGTCTTCACAGCCTATTAGGAGAATGAATCACTAGTTATCATTATTTATTACAATTGAATACATTATACTTAATTTATTGAGTTTATTTATTTTTTATTAAGTAAATATATGACTCTCAATTTACTTTTTTAATATTATGATTTATTTTTATTATTATAATTTGTATATTTCTACTTAATTTTGAATTTAAATATATAAAAATAACATCTGTTAATAAAAATAATAAATTAATAAATAATTATTAATTATTAAAAAATTTAAATAAAAATAAAATAAACTTTATTTGCGACGACATATGTCATCGTACAAATAATAATAAAACAATAATTATTAGCGATGAGTTTTCAAAAAAATGTTGTTGCAAATATTTAATGCTATGTTAGCAAGATCACATATATTTGTGACAAAATTTTTTGAATTTGTAGTTGTAAAAAATGAATGCCATGTTAATTTGATCGATCTTTTAACGATGTAGTTGTAACGATATTTTAGCGATACTATCGTTGCTATTGTTATGCGTTGTTGCAAAAAATTTATTTGCGACTAGTTATTAGCATTGACTTATATGCGATGAAATGTCATCGTAAATGTTTGCGACAACTTCCCATTATTTTTTATGACATTTTGTTTTTGTAAAAAATCCTAGTTGTTGTAGTGCTTCCTATTCATATCTGGCTAAATCTTTAAAATGTTAGGGTTTTAGTTCCGAATGCAATTTTTGGGTTTTTTTTTTTTTGAATTTTCTTCCTATTTTTACATGGCTTAATCTTTGAAATATTAGGGATTTGGTTCTGTCTGCAATTTTTGGGATTCTTTTTTCAATTTTCTTCCATTTCTTATCTGATTGAATCTTTGAAATATTAGGATTTTGGTTCTGCCTGCAATTTTGGGATTCTTTTTGAATTTTCTTCCTATTCTTCTCTGGCTGAATCTTTGAATCATTAGGGGTTTTTGGTTTCTCTTTGCAGATTTGGCTCTGTCTCTCTTGGTTTGGTGCCTGTGTAATGATTTTCCAACTTCCAAGGTAATCCCCTCCTTTCTCTAGCAGACAAGATTTGCGTTTCATTTCCCAATATCATTTTTAAAGCTATTATCTTCGATGAGGTTTCCATTCCTCATCTTGAAACATGAACGATAGAGTTAGCTTTTGTATTTGGATTAATAATTAATTCTGATTAGTTATTGGATGTTATTGCTAATATGAACTTTACTTTTCTTTTCCTAATGTGTTACACCTGAAATTATAATCAAGCGTAGGTCTTGAGGCTTAAGCCTTAAAGCCTCTGGGAGATTGAGGTGTGAACCTCAGTAAAAGAGGCCACTCGAGAGGTGTGTGATTTTTTTTTTTTTTTTAGGCGTTTGCCTTTGCTTTGATTAGACAAAATGCTTTGTTTTATGATTCTTACCTTTTCAAAACCTTGGTCCCAAACACAGAACAAACCAGACGTAAGTTAGGGAAAAAAAATGCTATGATAACGGTGAGAAAATATAATTTCATATGCGGACGTTGTTAGAAGATTCTTTGCAAACTTCTGATGAGTGCATTGTTGGAAGGGATTGATTATGTTCAACCCCACGATGGGTGGAGTGCTTCCGAGAATCTGTACATAAAGGTATTTTTATTCTTAGTCTTTCTGATGTAGAGTGTAGTGTGTGTTAATAAGCAGGCTGCGTCCTGTCATTTATTTTGCTGTTGGTGTGTTCTTTTAAGACTTTATTTGGTTGTCGTTTATTTGCTTATTGCCGCTCGGTGTCTATGACAATTTTGACTTGGGGCTGCTCCCTAATATTTCCGTTTTCAGTGGCTAGTCTAGCGTGTGAATGTGTGTTAATAAGCAGGCTGCGTCCTGTCGTTTATTTTGCTGTTGGTGTTGTTTTTAGACTTTCTTTGGTTGTTGTTTATTTGCTTATCGCTGCTCGGTGTCCTTTACAATTATGATTTGGGGCTGCTCCCTAATATCCCCATTTTTTTTTTTTACATCATCATCCTTGTTTAAGCATTCAATTGGTGAACGCATTACATTTACATTGTGTTTAAATGTAATATATTAAATGTAATTTATATTTAGAGGAAAAACATTAGCATTACATTTGAATACAATATGTGTTTAGGTGAAAAGTATTTGAATTGTAAAAGTAAAGAGAAAAAAAGAGAGAGTGAGAATATATAATGTAATTAAAAATAATAATAATAAAATAAAATAATAAATAGTGATTGTATTGTATTTAAAATATAATGTGATTAGTATTTGAATGAAATATTTTTATATTTAAGAAAAAATTACATTATATTTAAATGCAATAAAAAAAATTATTGCGCAAACGCAAGCCCTCATTTATTTTTTTGTTAACATAACTTTTGACGTCATGGTCTGTTACGATTATTAAAGTTGCTTGGTGAAAACTGCAGGTACCACTACGATTTTGTTGCACTTTGGGAAAGCAACTAGACTCCCTTATCGAGGGAACATCATGCCAACGTCATAACGAAAGTATTACTTGATTATTATATTATATTTATATTATATTTAAATATAATATAATTTTTATAAAAACATAAAAAAAAATATTATATATAAATATTAATTATAAATATTTTAAATTTAATATAATCATTATTTATTATTTTATTATTTTTATTAATTATATCATATATTCTTTTTTTCTCTTTATTTTTTATTTTTATGTATCACATCATATATTTATTATTTAAATACAATTTAAATATTTTTCATCTAAACACACATTATATTTAAATATAATATAAATATTTTTTTTTCAAAATATAAATTATATTTAATATATTATAATATAATATAAACGTAATTCGTTTACCAAACAAAAATCATAATTATGCAGCACCTTTTAAACTAAATTTGGGAATGATAAATAGTAAGGAATTAACTAGTACTAAGGCCTTATTTGGTGAACACATTACATTTACATTGCGTTTAAATACAATGTATTGAATGTAATTTGTATTTGAAAGAAAAACATTAGGATTGCATTTGAATGCAATGTGTGTTTGGGGAACAAGTATTTAAATTGTATTTTAATAATAAGTATATGATGTGATGGGTAAAAGTAGAGATAAAAAAGAGAGAGAGAGAATATATGATGTAATTAATAATAGTAATAGAAAAAATAAAATAATAAATAATGATTGTGTTGAATTTAAAATGTGATGTAATTAATATTTGAATGAAATGTTTTTGTATTTGAAAAAAATACATTATATTTAAATATAATGCAAAAAAAAAAAAAAAACTTTCACCAAACGACCACTAAGTGGTTACTGGCATTTTACAGTGCGGCTCCTGTCCCCGTGCCGGTCATGTGAGCATTATTCATCTTCCTAAGGGAGGCAAAGATAAGGCCATCATGCATGTGCAGTTTGAAGAGTACAGCCCCTGGTGGCTGCCTCCGGTTCCATGGGCATTTTACCGCCATAAATGTAATTTTGAGTAAAAAATTTATTTTCACTATGAACGTTTTGGAGTTACATTCATTTATTACTCTATATATATATATATATATTTTTTTTTTTTTAAGTTCCATGGTAACGTGTCAAAGGCATTTGAGCTTGCTGTGGATGGGAATAAAATAATTAGTCCTTCGAGAGGGGCAATGGCGACATTCAAGTCTAAATTTAGTTCCAGGAAATACGACAGAACGATTTCAAACATCCATGTTCGGTTTGAGAGAGCGAGAGACTAAATTTAGGGTCTTTTGTCAAGCAGGATACCATTGTGTTAGTTTTAAAGGATTAGACCTATCATATGTTTTATTTGTCAAGCAAGATATTATCGCATTAGTTTCAAAGGATTAGACCTATCTTCTGAGTAGTATGTCAAGGAGGTTTGGATATATATATATCTACCTACTAAAGAAACTGAAAATTTTCAAATTAGAAAACAAAAGGAATTTTTAGATTTTGTTTCAAGTTTGAAATTAAAAAAAAAAAAAAAAAAGTTAAGGAGAGGAAAATATACACACACTTATAGAACGAAGCAATTCTTAAAAAAAAAAAAAAAATCACCCAACAAACAATTCATATGCCCACCCTCCTCTTGGCCTCAGTCCTCTCCCAAGTATACAAGGATATTTTTTATATAACAAAATCTGTATATGTACCACCCAAAGAATTTCTTTTGGTGTTTGAAAAACTGTAGATAAAATTGGCATGGAGACATAATAGTTAAAATGGATATAGTCTGTGGAATCACTGCATTAATTTAAAAGTTTTTAGAAATATATCCACCCTCGTATTTAATGAAGTATTTCAGTACAAGTGTTTCTTTATAATTATTGATTAGTATTAATATTTTTAAATAGTTAAATTATAATTAATCTTATTATTTTAAATTTAGAGTGGGGAATTTTTTGCATGGTTGGCTTGTGATATTTTTGTGTCTGAAAAATCAGTTTCTAGACGAAAATTTTTTGTAATTAAGTTATTAAATTTCATTATCTATTGTATGTAATCTCAATCATAGATAGGACTAGTTTTAAGATATTTTTTTTTACATGTAATTTGTACGTGACATATTATTAACGTGAAATTTGATTTTTTTTTAATTCAAATTAGATCTTATTTAAACAAAACTCCCTTATTAATGATGCTGATTATCATTAGATTCATTAAGAGAAAACGAGAATTTTATTCATATAAAAAAAAAAAAAAAGAAAGAAGCATAAATTGCCCTTAATAAAAGGTCGTGTGAGAGTCACACGCAATGTAAGAACGTCCTAAAAATTTGCTTTCCTTTTTAATTGGACATACTAGGTTAACATAATTGAAGTTTTAAGGGGTTAATATTTTAAGTTCAAGGAACAATTTTATAAAGGTGAAAAGTTCATGGGCATATGTGCAAATATGCCTTTGCCAAAAGCACAAAACTTGGGAAAAATGCTCTCAAATTTGTCTTGGATGAAGGAGGCGCTTCCCTGTGACCTCTTAGCAACGCAGCAACAAGAAGTTGAAGTTTTCTTTTTCCTTTTTTCCCCCGTAATTCGATTGAAGAAACCTAATACCCAATAAATTTATCAGGTTCGTCTTTCGATTTTCACTCTTGCTTCAACTTTTTTTTTTTAATATATTTTCCTGGAAAAAGGTTTCTACAAACAACGAATTAGGCTTTGCGTTTTCTCAGAGCGCAAAAAAAAAAAAAAAAAAAAAAAGTATAGTATTCAGTAAGCTTTTCGAGCTCGTTTCTGGTATTTATTGCGTTTCTCTTTGTTTGTTGTTTGATTGGTTATGGCGAAAAAAAGGTATTGATAAAGAATATATACATATATGTGTGTGTGTGTGTGTGTGTGTGTGTGTGTCTGCCTCTTCTCTAACACTTTCTCAATGTGAAATTTCCCTTTGTTTATCGGTTAATTGATGAAAATATGGAATTCAAAAGGGTATTTTTGTGTTCAATTATGTACAATTCTCATCAACCAAAAACAAACGCGTAAAAAATGTTCTATCGGATCCGTTTTTGGTTGTAAATCTAAATTAGTACCAATTAGCGTTCTTGATACAAGTCTGTGACATGGTTTTTGCGTTGTTTTTTGTTGTATTTTTTCTCTCATGAATTTCATTAAAATATTGGGCATTTTCAGGGTAGTTTGAAAATGGCTGCTAGAAACCGCATTACCCGTGAAGCCATTAATAGCAGGCGCGGCCACCCTCTCGAGGGACCTTATGCTCGAGGTCCGCCTCTATCCCGTCCTCTGCGGCATCCGGCTGTCTTGGAGGAAGAGCTTGAATTGCAGCATGCCGAAATCCGGAGGCTGTTGGCTGATAACCGGAGGCTGGTTGAAGACCGAGTTGCATTGCAGCGTGAACTTGGTGCCTCGAAGGAGGAGCTTCATCGGATGAATCTCGCCATTGGGGAGATTCGGGCTGAAGAGGAAATGCGGTCTAGGGAGCTTTATGAGAAGGGATTGAAGTTGGAGGCTGATCTCCGGGTGGCGGAGCCTTTTAAAAACGAGGCAGGACAACTTCGTACGGAAGTTCAGAAGCTAAAGGACCTTAAGCAGGAGCTGTCTTCGCAAGTTCAGACACTCAAACAGGAAGTTGGAAGATTGCAAACTGATAATCAGCAGATTCCTCATTTGAGGGCTGAGGTTGACAGCCTGCACCAGGAGCTTATGCATGCTAGGTTTGTGCCTGAATTTCCCTTAGAATGCAGGTTTTAATTGAATTTCATTCTATTGATAACACATTAGGTCAACTGAGACTATATTTTTTTTTTCTTTAATAGAACTGCCATTGATTATGAAAAGAAAGCAAACATCGAGCTGGTGGAGCAGAGACAGGCAATGGAGAGTAATCTAGTTTCCATGGCCCGGGAAGTGGAGAAACTACGTGCAGAGCTTGCTAGTATTGATAGTAGACCATGGGGTGCAGGTAAAACCTAGCTGTTTTGGCAAGCAGAGCAAGCAAGCATATTTTTACATGACTTGATTTTATTTTTTTCATTCCGCATTTAATCTTTGATGATATCTGACTTTTGCTAGGCGGGCCATATGGGATGAAATTCAGCAGCCCAGATGGGACTTTCCCTGCTCCTTTTGGAGATGGATATGGGCTTCATATGGTATGCCTCTTCGTGTATCTAAAGACCTCGTTTTGGGTTAATGTAATTACTAGGATGTTATTTTCATTTTGTCTTTTTATATGATGAAGCCTTTTGTTTCATTACTAGGGTGTTGCTGACAAAGGACCTATTTATGGCCCGGGTCCAGCTTCATGGGGAGGGCCTGAGAAACCACGCATGACTCGACGATAATATGATAATTGTTTAAGTTGCAGTGGCACACAAGTTGCTCTTTGGATGCTTCATGCTTCATATATGATTGCCTGATGGTCATTAGGTTCATCTATGCGTGCATGCCTCAAAAATAGTAATTTTTCAGTATGTTGTTTGACATCCTGGACTGTTATTTAGAGTTCTAGTTCTGCTTTCTGCTTTTTAGTAGAGACAATATTTTATCGTTGATTATGATGCACTTATGTTTGGATATATTTCCTCTACCTCTCAGTAGTTATATATTACTTCAGCAGTTTGGTCAAATAACTTACCATGTCGATATTTTTCATTGGTTAATTTCCGGTCTCGTTCTCTTAGTTTTTTCCTCCTCTCCCCCTGGAGGGTAGGAGGGTTGGGATTTAGAAGCAAATGCTTCAGAAATGACTTAGTAACCGTATCTTAGATATTGTTGATTTAAATTCTTCTCCGACAACTGTTGTGGAGGCTGGGGCATCCGACCATATATGAAGGAAGCAATATAATATTAATGATGTCAGACAGAGAGCTCGGTCTTGCTGCTGGTAATTGTTGAAGTTCAAGACATGGGGTTGTTTATAAAGAAAGAATGCAATACGGTGGGGGAGATATCTGATTTATGATATTTAGTTTATCTGGACGACATGTGTTTTCTTTGGATCAGTTATCAGATGATAATGGTGTTCTAGAAGTCATTTTATGGATGACTTCCAGTTATGGCTTTCGTTTGTTTTTTGGTAGGTTTCATGGTAGTTTGGAGATTTGAAACTCCTCTTGGCTATTCTGTTTTTTGGATACTTAATTCTTGGAACTGGGTTTTGTTAATTTTCATCACACAGTCTCGAAACTGCAAGGTACTTGCCGAATCAGGATTGGAAAAACTTGAGACTGGAAGCATATTGTTAAGTTTTATGTTTATGACCAATTGGTAAAGCAAGATCATGAATCTATTTTAGGTTGTTTCAAGGAAGAGTTTCTACTTCAAAATCAAGCTGCAGGATCTTGATATTGGTAGTTTTTTCATAGTTCAACTGTCCTTAACTTTGGTAAGATAAGGTGGACACTTAGGTCTCCAAAGATTTGTATTACAAAGGTATGATTTCTTTTTTCAGATAGACAAAGTGGAGTTTAGGATATTCCTTTTTGAGCTATAGAAAGAGTGTAGCCTGTATGTTTTGTTTCTTTAATGTAAGAATAAGTTAGATTTGGTTATAGTAGAATGGGGATTTCATGTTGAAGGTATAATGGATTGGACTTAGAGCAAAGGAGGTTGAATTTCTCGGAAGGCTTTCTTAGAATGTTTGACTATCAATGTTTCCTTCACAAATTCAGAGGTAAATCAGCTGTACGAAATTGCTGTTTCTCATGTTTGGTTTGTGAAGCTCATATTTCTCATTTAAGTTGCAATGTCTTTCGATGGTCAAGCATTCTTGCCACCCCATGGTAAACAAGTAGCTTCATTCATTGAAATGACCTTGGAATATCTGAAGAAAGGATGGTGGCATGCCATGTGAAGAGGCCAACTACTGAGTTTGAAGATATAGGCAAGTATCCTATCTCATATTTAATGGGTCTGTCTGAAATCTAGCTTTTCTTCATTTTTTCCTCTCCCAGCTACTTATTATAGCTGCTGTATTCTATTTGTTTTTTCACCCTGATCCCTTCAGTTCCTGTAATGATCTTTGCTTGTGTTTGGAAGTACTGTTATACTTTTCAGCTTAGTTAGTAGTATATCTTGATTGCTGTCTTATTTTCCTAATCATAATTTGCCAGTTAAATGTAGGGAGTAAGGTGTCAATGTCTTACGTTCATCTTTATCACCTTTTTAATGGGAATTTCATTAACACCGTGATGTATAGTTCTCAGTGTTGATCCTTATCTCGTTTTGTTTGGGCTCAAAGGTTATTAGTGTATCAGTTTTTCGTGCAGACTGCCTTTGTAATGAATTGCTTATGTACAATGCTTTAAGGCTTTATGACTTAAGCTGTTCATGGTGATAATCGCACAATTCGGTAGTCTGAGAAGCAGTTGTGTTGGGATAGGATCTGCAATGTCACTCGTAGGGATATTAGTCGGCTTTCTGGGGACGTTGAAAGTTATAGTTTATAGTTATTAGTTGAGTTCCTTCTTCCATAACTGAAAGTATCAGTTGCTTCTAGCCTTCTACTGCCAAGGGACAAGTGTACTCTTAGCTTTCAGATACTTATTCTAATAGGAAAATCTAGAAGTAGAAGGGAGATGTTTTCCTATATGAAGCCAGCATTTACCAAGATTCCCACAAACAAAGCTTAATCTACAAGGTTGGTGACTGAGAAATAAGTTGCTCTGATACTGTGTATGCATGTGATGGTCTTCGACCTTACATCACACAGTCTTGAACAGTTACGTAGACTTCAGGACGTGATCACTGGCTGCAGACTTCTGTACTGCTACAACAGATGCTGCTACAAATGATTTTTTCATGGTTTTCCTGGAGCCTTTTCCAACATAGTGCGTGGGCCGGTTCCTTTTTGTTTGATATGGCTGAATACCATTAGTAAACAACTGGATAGTTGAGTGTATCCGATGCTGTTTTGTTTTGAAGCTCAAATGAACTTCTTGCTTCCCCAAGATTTAGAAGAGACGATTGGAAAGTTGGAGACTAAGTACTAACCTTCCAATTGAATACTGAGGGACGAGCATGCAGTCGGCTCGATTTTGATCTAGTGGGATTTTTGAACTTAGAGTTCAATTGAATTCTTTACTCACATGTTTAAGTTTGACTGTTAAGCTTTGTCATAGTATTGGGTTTTCACATTATCTAAACTAGATCTGATGGATTATCATTATTTGAGTAAGGATTCATTACCCAGGCACTGGTTTATGTGGTTGCTATGTATTTGTCTCAGTTGTAAACTTAAAGGTCATTTAAGTAAAGCCCTCCGCTGGAGGAAAAATAACTATGGAAGTTGCACAGAAGTTTGGGGATGGTCTTTCGAGGGCACACAACTCACTGGCTTTGCATCTTCCTTAATCTAGTTTTGGACTTTCTTGTTGACCAATCGTCGCATGGTCCATATGAGTGAAGAGCAGCTAGTCTATCAGAAAGGAAATTGTGTTTAGCATTACCTTGCATTGTAGTAGCTGATCCGTGAGGAGGGTTCTTTAGCTTTCTAGAAGAGGGGAGAAGTTCCAATTCATCTTGCTTTTTAAACTGCGATCTCCTATAGGCTATTTTTTTCACTTTTTTTTTTTTTTTTTTCCTTTTCATTCTTTAAATGTTGGTCAATTAACTTTGTTGTGTGCACTTGACGCTCATTTTTTGTGGCAAATGAGCTGTTTCTATCTCATAATTTCTACTGAAAAGGGTTGTCAATTACTTGTTATCTCCTAATTTTATGTTTAATGTTGTACTGCAGATGGAAGCTGGCAAGCGACCATGAAGGTTTAAGGAGTGAAGGGGGAATCTGATCAAGTTTCCCGGGACATAATGTGTTGCCAGGTAGTGGGGTTGCAAAATATATCTGGAGACTGATCGTTTTGGATAATATTATTGCTACAATTTGGACTGTTTATTACGATTTCAATTTCAGTATGCCAAGCGACTAGTGGAGAATGCTGCACCCTGCAGTTTTTCATAGCCTATATTGGCTGTGAATTTCATTTCAGGCCATGCTTGAAAAGGTAATATATCTTGGGCTGCAAGTCTTCATTTCGTCAAAATAGTCTTGATTGATATAGCCAGAGGAATGGTTCCATAGAATAGGGTGGAAACAAGAAAAAGAAAAAGAAAAAAATCCCACCTTTGGCCTTTCCCTCAACATTTTTGTTTCGGTGGAAATTTGCACATTGGTTTAAGATAAAAAGTTCGGGCTCTTGTTTAACGGTAGAACTTTGGTACTCAGAATATTGCAGAATCTTTGTAGTTTTCGTTAGAATCACAAGTTGCTGACAGGTTTTGCCTTGATAAAATTTTCCGTGTTAGACTAGGTTAAGCTGTCTTATTGGATCGGTATGCTTCTATTTGGTCGATATTTTTGCCAGGTTAGTCGCTGTTGTACTGGACATACAAGAGCCTAATCGCCTGTAAGTGGCGTTATCATGCGTGGACTTACATCACGGGCAGCCTATAAGACTTGAAAGAATTTTTTCCCCCCATTCTTAAATGTAGCTTACAAATCAGTTGCTAAATATACATAAAGAATTGCGAGAGACCGTGTCGTCTTGCAGAAAGCGCATGGTAATTGATGACGCCTCCGCGAAACAAAACCCTTACAGTCCACAGATAATCATAGCAGTCCTCTGTGCAGAAGCCATTAGACTTCATTCATATATTTACGCTCATCGTGTAGAACTGACATATGATTTTTCAGTCTTACATACATAAACAAAATGATTTTTCAGTCTTCGACTTCAGTGTTGAAGATGAAGCTTGGAAACACTGTGGTTATATCCCTGAAAAGTAAACATTACATTAGTAAATAGATGCACATAGAGGTCCAAACCACGTCTCCTTTTTTTATTTTTTATTTTTTCCGAGAGTATGATTACGTTAAATATTTTCTTTGGTAATAAAACGACTTTGAAAAAAATATCAAATCAAAAAAGTTTACAATCAATTTCAAAATAGAAGTGGAAATGGCAACATCAGCCGTGAAATGGAGAAACAAGCAAATACTCAACTTTAGATAGGGAATTGTCATGTTCTTAAGGAGTTTTGGTCGCCGGAGAACAAAAGCTTGCCAGTCATCTCTGTTAATCTTACCATCATTATCGATATCCGCATCTGTGAATGTCTGCCAACAAAAAAAAAAAAAGCTCGGCTTTAAAAAACCCCAAAATATGGTTGGTTGAAAAAAGACAAAAAAAAAAGTTCGGATTTGGTCATGTGGATATTCTTTGCCTTATCAATGATGGTTTCGAGAGTTTCCTCCGACACCTCCACGCCGGATTCCAATAAAATGGCAACTACCATTTGGCTGACCTGAAAGCACCATTATAACAGACCATGATTTCAAGGGAAAGCATGGCTTTAAGTTTCACAAGAAAAACAGTTCCAACACCAAGAAGATACATACTTCTTCGCGTTCGATAAATCCAGCCTGCTTCAAATCATACAACCTAAACGCAACTGCGTGCAAACGATAGGAGACGGTAGAACAATGTTTTCGACACGAAGATCCGAAAACAATGTAGCATAAATTTAAACATTCGAAGTCGGTTTCTTTGAGTACTTACAGTCAATCTTGTCCCCTAGAGGAGCTAAAGGATGAAATATGCTGAGCGCACGGACAAACTCATCAAAGTCTATAACCCCATTTCTCTTTTCATCAAAAAGATCAAATACCTGAAACACAACAAACTAGTAGTAAGGTAAACAAATTTTAGCCCAAAAAAAAAAAAAAATCAGTTAACGGTCATATTACACTTACCCTATCCAGAAAAAGATTTTCACCCTTTGCAGTTTTGAATAGTGCCAATTTGAGCTCTTCCTTCATATTAGAAAACCCAGAAATATGACTAAAGAAATAAAATTTAAATCCAAAATATATATATATATAATATATTTAGAATTTCCCAGTTACCTTATGAATAAAGCCATCGTCGATGATTGAGCTGCTTAATTTCTTGAACAATTCGCGCAAGGCCTCGACATCGTTCACACTAACTGCAACATCAATTCAAACGTACCGAAACTGAATCCAAGAAAAATAATCTCAACCTAAATCGAAAATCAAAACAAAAAAGAAAGAGAGAAAGAAAGAAAGAAAGACGAACAGGGAGAATCGTTAGCGAGACGAACGACGTCGTCGAACTTGTAAGAGAAGCAATCTCGGGGACGGTGGTATCCGAAGCAACGTGTGAAGGACAGAATCAAAGCCTCCAGAAAGCTTATCAATGGCTTCACTACCGCACATAGAGTCCCGCCTACCGCCATCGAGCTCGAGCTCGGGATCTTTTTATTTCCACACACCCAAAAAAAAGTTACTTCAGATCAAAGTAGTCAAAGGATATGTAATTGTTTCTGTTTGCTGGAGGGAAAAATAGTCTAAACGTCTGAATTGCATTCTACACATCAAAAAAGTAGAATCTTTAGCTCAAAACAGATAAGTAAATCTTTCTGAAAATAATTTTATCAAATCAGAATTTTGTTTCTTCTCTTCTCCAGTTTCCAGCTACCGAACATGATTAATTCGAAACAAATAAGAAGAACAAGGATCTATATATATGCATATATGTGTTTGTGTGTGTGTGTGTGTGTGTGTGTGTATAGATATATATATATATTATATGTATATACTACCGGAGAGCTTAAAGTGGAGTCGATGTCCGCACGAAGCAGAAAATTACGTGCTTTAAACATGTGCCTCCGATTCAACATCGTGACTATTTTTTTTTTTTCTTTCTTTCTAAAATGGTACTGAGCCAATATTTTGAAGTTTGAAACATTATATATCCGTGTCAAATTTATGTATATTTTTAATGTTGGATTCCTATTAACACGATATGATGACTTATGATTGCTCCAAGACTTTTTTTTTTCCAACCAAATCAGAGAATTTTTGTTTCTGTTCCTTTAAAATTGGGGAATTGTTAACTCATTCTCCTAAAATAAGAGGGTTTTAGTTCAAAAAAACCCTTTTGTAGCAGTTCAAGTACGCGAGTGTTTAGCTTCCGGGTCCTTTTGTAGTACACCGATGTTGGTCCACAAATTTGTCACAAGTTTATCATTTCAAATACACAAAGTTTATCGTATTCTCTTTGCGATTTACAAATATGCCATCAATTATACATCTTAACCTTTCAAAATTCGCTAGTTTCAACATGAAATGTGCAAATTATTTACTTAATGGATGTTTGGTACAAGCTTTTTTTTTTTACATTGCATTTAATTTTCCTCCAAATACAAAAGCATTTCATTCAAATACCAATTACATCACATTTTAAATCCAACACAATCATTATTTATTATTTCACTTTTTCTATTATTTTTATTAATTACATCATATATTCTCTCTCTCTTCTTTTTTCTCTCTACTTTTACCCATCATATCACATATTTATTATTAAAATATAATTTAAATACTTTTCATTCAAACATACATTACATTCAAATGCAATACTAATGCTTTTCCTCCAAATATAAATTACATTCAATACATTATATTCAAAATATAATACAAATATAAATGCAATATGTTCATCAAACAAGGCCTTACTTTCAATGCTAATGCAAGGGTTTCTCCTCTAGGCACCATAAAAGTTCTTAAGCGTCACGGTGAGAAGAGCCGTGTTTGAATAAAATATATCCACAGCCACAATAATAAATAGATAATTTAAATACGCCTGCCAATAATGCTTTGCAATAATTCATTCAACTATTCGTGAAAAAGCTAAGTGCCGTTTTGGTTCAGCGGTGGTTTTAGAGACAAAAACTAATTTTTTTTTTATCCGATCGTTATTTTTTATTATTTATATCTCTAAAATTTTATATTAAATTTTAAATTTTAAAAAATCATAATTTTATATATATACACGTTTAAAGGAGATAATATTTTTTTAAATTATATAGAATTTAATATAATAAATTTTTTAAATTTTAAAGATTTTACACTTTTTTATTCTAAATAAATTTTTTTTTAAACATATTTTCTAAAATTTATTTTTTTTTTCTAATAAAAAAAATGTTTTTAAAACTCTTTCTAAATTGATCCGGCAAGGACTCACAGGGTACCATGTTGCATATTGAATGGATTTCTTTTTATTATTAAAAAATAGTTAATTATTATAATATATTTTATCTTGTACCATTTCTCTTTTTTTTTTTTTTTTTTTTTTGTGGATAAGCCCTATCATGTTGGGGTGTTCCACATGGCTGTGTAAGTAAGTGGCTGCGGTGAAATCAAGTCACTTTCCATTAACACAATCATTAGAATAAAATAACTATCATTATTTATAACCATAAGATACCTCGCAATAATTCGCATTTGAATTTCAGTTTCTTTCACAATAAGGAATCTCCATGTAACAGCTTAAAAATTCTTCAATCTACACATCAAATTTCTAATCACCCCACATACACACACACACACACACACACACACACGTATGTGTACATATATATATACACACATATATATATATATTATGTAGTAAAAATTGGGGGTAGGACTTTGGATCTCTTCCCTTTGATTGGAGTATTAGTATCAGGAAAACGATCATCTCCTGATCCATCCAAAAGATCCTCAATTTTACCATCTTGTGTTACACTTATGGGATATGTCACAAGGTGAACCCCCTCCATGTCAACCACTTCTTCCGCTTTGTAAATGTCCCGCGTTCGGTCTCCGATTGAACACATTTTTTTAACGCATTCCAAGCTCTGGGGCTCTAGGAATGAGTCATCCGCGAGCCCCGTGTGCTCGTACCACAATGACATTCTGAATGAGCGGATGTCTCCAGGGCTTTGGTCGGTTTGGTAGCAACCGATGGCGATCTCGGTGTCTCGTTGGCCGTCCATGGACCGCTGGTTTATGTTGGCTGATCCTATGAGGAGGTATGCATCGTCCACTGAAAAATGGGTAAAATGTGGAAATGCATAGATGAGCGCATGTTTGACTGTAAAATTTAAGTAAATAGTTTGTGTTTGACTGAAATTAACAGCTATATGGAAGTGTAGTTTTTCAATTCATAATGCTGCTCTCTGTTGGTTCTTTCACTAATGTCGCTTTCTCTAAAAAGTCTTGCCAAAATGAGTACTCATACTAGAAAGCATTTAATTTCCCAAGAAAAAGAAAGTGTGAAAAGTTACCAGCACCAATAACATTATTGTCGAATTTTTTTGACTTAAATTCTCTTACAAGTTTTTGTTCCCCCCTTGAAATGTTCTCTAGCAAGCACTTGATTACGTATTACCGTCATGTATATACACGTGTTATGTATAACTAACTAAATATTGCCATAATGCTGTACGGTTTAGTACTTATCACCTCAAAGTCATTTTTTAAAAATATTCTTGGACTATCATTTTCCCACTCAGGTTAGTGCATACAACACATGCCATGGGGTAATATATAACAAATTGTGGGTCTCCAATTCATTACGAGGAAAAAAAAATCATGTTGAATTATGACCCAAACCAATCAATTGTGTTTTTAGACTAAAGAGCAATTCAAATTTTCCATTGAAAGCTGCTCAAAAGCTCAAATTTCAACCACAAGATATTTAAAAGATATAATTTCTTACAATGAAAAAAAAAATTTGCCAATTGCCTTTCAAAAAAATGTTGACGACACATAATCTCATCTTTACATGAGATTAGCCGTAAATATAACCTAACAAAAGAAATGCAATGTTCTATACGTATCATATAGATATGACATACATATCATATGGATAGTGACATACCTATCATAAGCTTGGAGTGCACGTAAACCATGAATCTCCTATGCTTCTGCGCATTCCAATAATGCGAATTCGGATGAGGAGAATCCGGCGCAACATAATCTCCTTCCCTCTCAATCTCCCTATTCGCAAGGCAGAAAAAGTTCAGGTAATCCGTCGGGTTACCTTTACCCCCGCTATCCTCAATCGCCTCTCCAATCATCCTATACATCATGGCCATCGTCTCTCTCGTCCAATGCAGTATGTCCTGCACAGACTCACTCTCCGGCACTCCCTCCGGCCACATCGGAATTAAAACATATGCCGCAAACCTCTCCCCGGCCTTGATCTTGCTTGCAATCTTAAGCGCTATCTCGATTGGTATCAAATTCCCGCATCCGCATTGCCTGTCCCTCTCCCACAAGTGACACCCACCAATGAAGTACTGGTTCTCTATGTAGATGAACTTGTCGGCTCTCCTTATGGCTTCAACATACGCCTCGTGGATACTTCTCTCAACGGTCATGCTCCGGAACATCTGGGTGGCCGACACGTGGTCGATCGATCGGAACACTTGAACTCTCCAGTTCCTATCCTTGGTGTTGTACTTTGAGTAAGTTTGGTTAATGAGCTTTGCTAGAGTACTAGTTTGAACTAACAAAGAAGGATCCAACTGTTTAGCCCATCTTTGCTCAAAATTGGTTAAGATGTCCCAAGCTGCTTTGCCAATTACGCATGCATGAGAGTCATGCCAAGGCTCTCTAGGCCCGCCTCTGTGAAGGCTGGCGCCGGAGATGTTGGTTTGGTAGAAATCGAAGCAGTGGGACTCGGTGTTGAGGGTTCGAAAGAGAGAGTGTTGCTCAGTGTCGTACCGCCCATCGCAGAGGTCTAATCCACCGATGAAGCTCATAATTTCACGGTCGGTTAGGGAATTAGTGTTAGTGGTGCCGTTGTGGGCCTTGGCGTCTACCGTTATGGTCTTTTGGTGGTGGGAGAAGACGGTTGGGAACTTGTTGTGTAGTCTTGGACACAACTTGCATACCACTTTGGTGTGTTTGAAGTAGGCAAGCGCATCTTCGTCGTGCGTTCTCATTAGTCCTCTGTTCTTGATGAGTGGCAACGAGGTTTCGTCATTCCAAAGCATTACTCTTACCGCCACGCCTTCTTCTGCTTTCCGCTTCAGCAATTCCCCTAGCCTCACTCCTCTCGCATATGGGATTTCCGTTTGAGAATCTCTAACCTTCTCAGAACAAGATATATAAGATAAATTTTAGGAAAAGAATGAAAAGGGAAAGATATAGAAATATCAGTACTAGTACTAGTAAAATTTTCTGTTTACCAGAACCATCTTGGGATTGAAAGACCAGCCCGCGATGTACACCAAATACTTTGCCCCTTCAATGGCTTTGTAGACATCTTCCCAAAGCCTTCTCGGAGTGCCGCAAAGTTCAAATGGGGGCTGAAAAGTTGAGCAATGGTGAGCGTCTTGATAAAGTGCGACATGGGAGTTTGATCTTTGTGGAAATGTGGCATTCTTCAGGCCTTGAAAATCGCCATATTCTAGTATTTTCCTCCAAGTTGGTTCAAATTCTGCCGGCTTGAACCATAACAAGAATTGCAGCTTGAGTTCTGGATTAGGCCTTCCGTTTTCGAGCGAAAGAGGGAAGAACCCGTTGATCAAACTTGATTCGTCTAGTATTTGGTGAGCCTGGATTTGGTATTTTCCCAGGATTGTACAAGAAGTTTTCAATGTTATTGTGATGGTTGAGTTGGAAGGATGAGCACAAAGGATTTGGAAGCTTTGGTTCCAAACCCGGTCGCGTTCTAAGGTTGTCTTTGCAACTTTCTTGCCGTCTATCCTTATGGTTACGTATGCAGGCCTTCCATTTGCAAGTATACACTGCTCAAAAACAAAAAACCAAACCAAAATTCTGTTAAAAAATCAATTTCTCTCTAACGTCTCTTTTTGCACAGTTCAAAAACTAAAGACTTGCAATTAATACGTCATCATCATCTTCTTCTTTTTAATAACACCAACTAGTAGTGTGCGCTTATAAGAATTTAATATATTAAAGTAGATCCTAATCAAATGGTATGTACATCTGATAGAGCAAATGCACTCGAAGCCTTTATTGCTGTTAGAGTAACTTTCATATGCCCTTCAAAGGAATTGGGACTAATTGTTCTCAATTTCTTGTCTCATTGGCCATCTCTCTAACAGTAGTTTGCCATATCATCTTAATTTAAGAACTTGACAATGTGGTAGATACTAGACACTAAAAACAGTTACGCAATTAGATAGGTTGTCAAAATAATATAAGATATCGCCAATAAAATAGGAAAACCGGGATATATGCATTAAATCCTATAAGACCACCTGAACGTCTCAAGACTTAATTCTAGAACAAATTCTAGAGTACTTACACTCAAGGGGAATGGTGGTGTGTAAGGAGTAGCATGGAAGATGGTAGCTTCGAGTGTTCCATGGAGAAACTTACAATGTTTTCCTTCCATTCCTCTAGCCTTGAAGTTTTCAAAGTTTCAAAAAATGTGTCAAATACAAAGCGAGATAGAGAAAGTCATAAAACAGTTTTTGCCTTTAGATTGTTTGAGGTTATGTCCTAACAAAGGTCTTTATATAAGGGCAAGTTGATGACGGGCAGCAAATTGATAAGAATCAACCCAAAAAACTTGGAAAGCAATGGAACCGTTTGCCGGTAGGAAAAACTTGTGAGATTTTCTATAACTAGTCTTTAAGGCAACCTTGCTGATCTATTACAAGTTTTGACGTCAAGTTGAAGTCTCTTAGCTACTCATCACAACTTTCCTTACCCCATAAATATGAATCAACTAAGTCCATTATATTTTTATACCCAATTCAGGTCATACTCCAAGCAATATATAGCCAACCCCTTTACCGATTTGTGGCTGACATGTTGACATTGACAAATTGAGGAGGCATAAAATAAACTAGAGAGCAAGAACTTTGAAAGGCTAATTTTTGCTAGATATGAGAAAATGGATAGCTAGATACAAATATATGGAAACAATGTCCCTTTTGTAAAAAGTAGAGTTATTTTCAACGTCGAATTGACAAATTATACAACTAATTTTCTCGAGGAGAAAAATTGGGAATTTTTTGTGGTAAAGTTTTTCATTTTGCACAGTTGATAATTATTGTTATTTTAATTGTTTAATTAATTTTTTAATGATATAATTTATGACTAGAGTAATTTTGTATTCCGTTGTAATGACCAATGCTTTAAGATTTTATTGGGGTTTATCTCTGTGAATTTCTTACCTCTTACACATATATCCATTATTTATACATACTGTTCTCTTTGAGACTTATTATCTCAAGGATTTCTATCACGTTTTTAGCTCGAACCCTTGACCTCATCTTTAAACTCAGTTTTGAACTTAAAAACCTCTTAAAGGGTTTAAATTGGAGACGCGACAGAAATTATTAAGAGAATGATTCCCAAAGATGACAGTATAATACGAATATGTAACGAACATATGTATAAAAGACAAAAAGTCCGTGAGAATGAGTCCCAATAGAGTCTTAAAGCATGAGTTGTTATAGAAGCAAAAGTCTATGGGGTTGAGCTCCAATAGAGTTTTGAAACATGAGTCATTAAATTTGTATTATAAATTTTTAATATAAACATTGATAAATCATCCATTGAAGATTAAATTTAATGATTAAAAAACCTGTTTTCTATTGTTAGTGTAATATAAGAGATTCTACAGTAAAGTGACAAAAAAGTAACAGTAAACCAAAAAAACTCTGGTAGTTACGGGTAAAAGTAAAAGTCAAAAACGTTTGGACTATAAACTATTTTTTTTTTTCCTTCTGTTATGACTTATGGTAGATAAAAAAAAAATTTTTTCCTTCTGTTGAAGACTAAACACATTTCAGAATTAAATAACAAGGCTCCTGTGTTCGTCTTTGTCCGTTCAATTTCGAGTTAGGCCAAAGGAAAGTTATTTCTAGACTCAAAGATCACTTTCATCATTTCGTGTATCAAAAGATAGAAACTTGTGCCAGAAATGTAGAATATAATTAAAACAATTAGAAGATGCTTTGAGTTCTCAGTATATTCTACCTGGTGTAGTAATTCATGCAAATTCATTTTTCCATCATCACATATGTGAGACTCGTTTGAAATTAATTAACATCGTAAATTAGCTGATCTCACTTTCGGCCACACAAAATCTTCAATATGTTTACACATGTATGGTGCAACGGCCATTTAACTGTTAGCACCACGGTTCGCTATTTCCAACTACTTATGGATTTAACTCCTGTGTTCCTCTATTTCTATCCCCTTAATAATATCATGATATATCAAGTAAAAATACATATTTTATCACAATAATATATCATATTAATTAAAAAATTAAGTTAGTTATATACATGTCACATTATATTATTGAAGGGACAGGAATAAAGACACAAATAAAGTAACATATAATCTAAATCCTTATTTATATACGTCTCACAATTAAGAAATATCATACAATCTTTTATATAAAATGGGGATCGGTGGTATCCTAACGTCATATCCTAATAATCATTAGATGAGCTCAGTAGTTGTGCCGATGAGATGATAAGAAATCTGACTTTAAGCCTTTATAGCAAGCAGACTCAAGACTTTAAGAGCATTCAGTACATAATCTTTCTTATTAAAAGCTAGACTCTTGTATGTGTCATAACTCGAACTTAAAACTTAATAAAAACAAAGACTTTAAATATGCTTTTCTTGCTATCATGCAACCATCACTAGTGGTAAATACCATACAATCTTATTCTTGCTTGAAACGTGCCCATTTTAAATTGGCACTTAATCTCAATTTTTAAAATTAAGATATATATTTAAACTCATTAAACATTAACAAGTTTGTATGTAGTTGAAACTCTTTCAAGATAAATAGAAGTACTGTGGAGTTGTTTATGGCTTATGCATTGTTCTTTTGATAACGTTCCCTTATTGGCAATACTAAAACTCGTTACTGCGACTATTTATTGTCATGGTTCAACTAGTTTTTGTCCAAGCCCAAATAAATGCAACCGTGTCAGTGTTAGGATTAACGTATTCCAAAAAAGGATTTAGAGATAAGTAGTCTTTTTTTTTTTTAATAAGTTTTTAAACAAATAACCCTTGTTATTAAAAGTTAATTAAAATATTTTTTTTAATAATTAATTAATTTTCTTCAATGACCAATTAATGATTATCTAAATTACGATTATTATTAATTAATTGACTATAACGTAAATTATTGATTTTTTTAGAGTTTGTTTGATGGTAGATTCCAATTCATCAAATATAGATTACTACAGTAATTTTTTTCTCAATTTTTATTATTTTAATCTTTTCAAATCCATCAAATATAGATTTCAATCTATCCTCCATATGAGTCCTTAGTCAATCATTGATTGAACAAATCTACAAAAATGACAAATAATCATTTTGATAAATAAAAAAAGTTCGGCTATTTTTTAGACTAAGTAACTAAAATGAATCTCTCAACTTAATTTTCCTTCCAAAAATGGCCTAACCAAACGGGAAGAAATTATAGCAAAATACAAGAGCTAAAAATAAAAAATAAAAAAAGAGCTTACTTTTGGACTGTTTGGAGAAATGAATAATTGAATAACATTAATTTTAATCTTAATTTTTACATCTATTTGGGATAGTGGAACGGTGGGATTTAAGGGATGATTGTAGGAATTTGGGATAGTACTCAGGGATAGTGGGAGTGGAAGGATTTTAGGATTATATATGGCATGATTGTAGGAAAGAGGGGAGTAGGATGGATGGATAGTTTGAAAAAGATGGGGAATACTAAAGAAGAAGAGGGTTGTATTAATTTTTCTTGTTGTTTAGTAGAAGAAATGGGGTTGGAAGGTGTATTATAGTTGTTTATTTGATAACTTTTATTATATATTTTAATATTTAAAATTTTATCGAAGGATAAAATAGTAGTTTTCTGGCTTAAATTAATTGGATTTCTTGAATCCTTTCATTAGCATCAGGGTTAAATTTGACAAGTCGACAGAGAGATCTCATGACTCATCCCACCTCTTCTCCCTCCAATCAAACTATAAATTAACTCTCTCTTCCCTCATCCCTTATAATTGTTTAGTATTAGGAAAAAGATAATTTATTAGTTTTGTAAGGAATTTTAAAGTTTTAATTTTAGGGAATGTTTGATAAACGTATTACATTTAAATGTAATATAATAAATGTAATTATACTTGGATAAAAAGTATTTACATTGCTCTTAAATGTAATATGTGTTTAAATAAAAAGTATTTAAATTGTATTTAAATAATGAATATGTGATGTGATGGGTAAAAATCGAAAAAAAAAGAGAAAAAGAGTATATAAAGTGATTAATAAAAATAATAGAAAAAAATAATAATAAATAATAATTGTATTAAATTTAAAATATGTCGTGATTAATATTTAAATATAATATTTTTAAATTTAAATAAAAATTATATTATATTTAAATATAATCAGATAAATAAACACAGCATTAATCTGTTTGGTACAAAAGAATAAGAGAAAAGAACTTACAGAAAAATAAGAGAAAAATTATCTCATTCTTTTCTATTTTCTTCATCTAAATTATATATATTTCTTCCTTTTTCCTTTTCTTTTTTTGCCTCTGACCAAATTCACCAAGAGCAAAAAGTTAATCCGTGTGGAAAAAGAATAGAATAGCACTGCACAGAATGAACTAGTAATTTAAATGCGAGATTCAAAATAAAAGAAAAGAAACAGAATGCTTTGTTTTTTTCTTTTTGGTACATTTGCTTTCATTGTCAACAAAGGCTTACAGCCGTCAATCATGGTCATCCTCATTGATAAAAGAGCTTCTATGAAACAAACACAAAAGAAAAAAGGGGAAAAGATCCCTCTTTTTCCCTCCTTTTTCTCTCTCAACAACACACAACGCAAAACCATAAATTGAGCTATTTCCTCCTGTATGTCCGTACTTCCACATGCAATGGAGCTTTATTTATTGAACCTCAACTGTTAGCAATTACACTCTGCGTGAGGCTGCACTATAAAGATCGCCATTCTCCTCACGTGGCATCCTCTTACTGGCTTTCAGCTCTCACATGCAATTATACCTCTAATGATCGCCTAACGTGGCTCATAAAAAATATATTTTTTTTTTTAAATGAAAAATATGTTGAAGTTGCCTAATCTTTTCGGTCCAATATTTGTTACCAATGACAACTTTGAAAATAAAAATATGATTAAAAAAATAAGAATTAAAAGCTGGTTTTGACATCTTTTTTTCTAGTAGTTGCCGCATGCCACGTGCCATGCTGGCCGGCCTCGTTGGTTTCCTGCCGTCGCGATTTCAATCATGTCCCCACAAGGCTTAGTGTGGTCTTATCCACACACGAGTCCCACCTTATCTCTTGTTTGCGGGTTATTGTAATTGTCGGGGCCATCGACGGTTGACGACACAATCTAACTCTATACTCCTATCTAATACACATATTATATTTATATTATATTTAAATACAATATAATTTTTATTTATATATAAAAATATTTTATTTAAATATTAATTAAATCATATTTTAAATTTAATATAATCACTATTTATTATTTTTTATTATTTTTATTAAACACATCACATTCTCCCTTTTATTTCTTTACTTTTATCTATCACATCACTTATTCATTATTAAAATAAAATTCAAATACTTTTCATCCAAATACACATTACATTCAAATACAATACAAATCCTTTTTTCTCCAAATACAAATTACATTCAATGTATTTCATTTAAATACAATGCAAACGAAACGCGTATACCAAAGAAGCCTAGATTTAGCCTTCCATTATTTTCAATATTATATTTATATTGTGTTGAAATATAATATAATTTTCATTTAAATGTAAAAATATTACATTTAAATACTAATTACATTCTATTTTAAATTCAATATAATTATAAGTTTTGAGATTTTTTTTATTGAAAAAACATAATTTTAAAAAATATGTTTGAAAAAAAATTTTATTTAAAATAAAATTTTAAAAATTTATTGAAAAAAATTATCAATATAGATTTTATTTCGTTCCTCTCGAAATCCTACTAATTTAAAAAAATCATTTTATTTAAATTTATATATATAAAGTTATATTCTTTTAAAATTTGAAATTTATTATTATATTTTAAAAATATAAATAATAAAAAATAATAGTAAAATTGATAAAAGAATTTTTTTTAAAAAGTATTTTGAAGGTATTTTTTTATTCCAGTCAAACGGGCTCTTATTTTGAATGTCCCTTCCGATAATCAACATAGCAAAGGCCAAGATTGGCGATTCCAAGCTACGAAATTTGCGGTACAAAATCTTCAAACAACAGTCATCATATAAACATCTTCATTATTTTCTAATCGTGAAATGACTGGTTACTACACTCGTGAGCCCCTTGGCCATCCTCATAACTCCACAAGCCAAAACCAACGATAACAAGACAACTACACACACCAAGTAACATTCTTGTGAATGAATGAATCAATAATAGTCTCAAATTCTTCCCCCACAACACACCATTGTTTTAGCCTTATAATTTACTTTCATAAAAGTATAAAACAAAACTCTCTCTCTCGATTTATTTTTAAAATAATTTTTTTATTTCCAAACCCTTTTTTTTCTTTCTTTCTTAATTAACAACTTCAAAAAACCAAATTCCTTAACCAACACAGACTATTATAAACCCCTCGTTGATTGTATCTGTTTTCCCCCTAAACTTCCCAACTCTTTAGGTCGAACTCGAAACCTTTCTCTTTCTCGTTTTCGTTCTCTTTCTCTCCAAAAACCATGACGAACTACGGCACAATCCCGACGTCGTCGCCGTCGACAAACCTCGAGTACATCTCACGCGCCAAGGAGCGGATCAAGGCGGGGCTCGGCACGCGCCGTCCCTGGAAGGTGATGTTCAACGTCCACTCGATGGGGCTGCCGCCGAGCGTAGGGGAGGCCATCGGGAGGGTGAAGACGAACGGCGCCTACTTCAGAATGAACTACGCGATCGTGGTGCTGGTGATTCTGTTCCTCAGCCTCCTCTGGCACCCGATTTCGCTCGTCGTCTTCGTTGTGATGATCGCCGTCTGGCTCTTCCTCTACTTCCTCCGCGACGAGCCGCTCGTCGTCCTCAACCGCACGATCGACGACCGTGTCGTGCTGATCGTGCTCGCCGTGCTCACGGTCGTGTTCCTCCTCCTCACGCACGCCACCGTCAACATCCTGACGGCGCTGCTCGTCGGCGCCGTCGTCGTCGTGGTCCACGCCGCCATCCGGAAGACCGACGACCTCTTCTTGGACGAGGAGACCACCGGATTGATGACCGGTGTTGGTGCTGGATCTTCTTCTTCCTCTTAATTTTATTCTCTAGAATCTTCTTCTTCCTTCTTCTTGGTTTTTTTTTTTTTTTTTCTCTGTAATTTTTCTCGGGTGTTAATAGAAGTAATAATATGTATCAGTAAAATTTTTTCTTTCTGGAAAAATTGTTGGGCCAATTTGTTGTAGTTCCTTCTTTTTCTTTCGAAAGTGTGTGTTCGTCAATTGGGCACCATTGGGAGGATGATGTCGTTTTCTTTTATGTGATTCAATGGCCTTTGATTCGACTACGCTATTGTTGACCACGTAGTGTCGTATGCTTGGCATCGGTATTGTAAAAATTTGTGTAGTTGAAAGATTAATGCGATGCAACGGACAAAAAATGGCCTTTGGGATTTAAAAAAATTATTATTGACAAAATACGGTGAAAATAATAATGTCGCTCCAACCAAAAAAAGGAAGAAAATGAGTACGTATCGTTCAAGTCGCACTTGCACTTGCACACGCGATTAAAATACAAATTCACACTTAACACTACTTAACTATAAGATAGAGCTTAAATCCCCAATTCAATTGGGAAAAACAAAAAAATATCATAGCTAAAATTTTGTTATACATGATTAATGCCTTAACATTACTTAAAACTAAAATTCTCTACAAAAAAAAAAAAACCAAAATTTAAATTTTTCTTCGAAAAAGGAAAAAACAAAAGAAACTCTAATATTATAATATTTAAAAAGAATATGAAAATTCCCAAGTATTTATTTAATGGATACTGATATTCAAGTCTGCTTAATTAATTAAGAAGCATAGCAATGAATCTAAACCCAGAGAATATTGTTATAAACTAATGTTGGAGGTTGCGTAATAGCACGGTATAGATAATATAATTTATTTAAATGGATTTATAAGATAAGTTCAAAATTACATTTTATAAGTTAAAAAAAGAGGCAATCCTAAAATTCACGCAATTTACATTATGTTTCACATTTTAATTATTATATCTATTTGGTTTGATATTATGATTTTTCTTTTAATTTAATAGTAATTGTTTATCTAATTTTATAAAAATAACTCTCACACTTCTTATGTAGAATTACATTTCACAAAAATTTATATTTTTTTAAGGAAAATTGAATGTGTTCTTCTCATTATTTACTTTTTTTTATCTATGGCATTATTTATTATAAAGAAAAAAATATTTTTAGATTTTGGACCGACCATTAACTTAAAATCTTTTAATTTTATCTGCCTCACATCGTCAATGCCTAATTTCTTATGTTAGAAGTTATTCCTTCTGTGGATAATTTTATACCATTAAGATAAAGGTAGTGATTCACATGAGGTGGCATTATTCTAGCGTGAAAAATTTAGGAGTGAACAGAAGAAAACTAATAACCCAATTAACTCATTTAATGTATTAAATCGATCATAATTGAATGAGTTGATTTTATATATTAAGTTTATTGAGTGGATAAAAAAAATTTTCAATCCATCTAAGATTGGATGAGTTGAAAAAAAAAAAAAAAACTCACTCGATGTTCATTCTATTTTTTTTTTTGAAAAATAATATTCATTTCTAAGTATTTCAGATTTTTGAATATATAAAATACATTACTTGAATATACTATATAGATGTAATTCTTTTTAGTATTATAAAAAATACTATTAATTATTTTAATATTTTTACATTTTTAATGATCATCAAAATTTATATTTATTTTATGTTGGATTACTAATAAAATTATGTTAGAACTTTTTTTTTTAGTGCAAAGATTGTAATCGAATTAATTTTGAAGAATATATCTTTAGTTTTTTTTCTTTCTTATAATTTTTCATTTATGATTGAATTTTTAAAGTTATTTATAATTTTTTTAATAAAAGACAAAATCTGTCGAATCTGTCCAATTTAATTCGATTTTAATTAGATGGGTTGGTTTTCTATATTAGATTGATTGGATAGATAACAAATTTTTCAACCTATATTATTTTTATTAAATTGGTTAAAAATTGAATGGATTAAAAAAAACCCCAAAAACCAATCCAACTAAATAGATTTTCGTAGAAATCAGTGCTACGAACAAAAAAAAAAATCCTATCGGTCGAGGTCTCTGTATCAAAATGTGAAAAACATATCAAGTCCTTATATATATACCAAATAATAAAGACCTTATACGGAAAAAAAAAAAAAAATTCCTATCAGTCAAAGTCTCTATATCAAAATGTGAAAAACATACCCACTAAAAAAGATCTGAAGGAGAAAGCGAGATAGCATATCTTTTTTTTTTTTTTTTTTTGAAGGCAGAGAGCACATCAATTGATGAAGCAGTCTTTAACTTCAAATAATAATTTATTAAAAAAATTCACGTAAACTTTCCACACAAGGAATGACCCATTACTAAATGAACGACTTGTCGTCTAAACAAATATTATGTGTTGTTTCTGCTCACAGCATATATGGGGAAAAAGTACTAAATAGAATATTTTAAGTTATTAGATTCACAAATCAAATATGAAATAAAATAAAATTTTAAGTAAATATTAATTAATTAAATTATAATTTTTGTTATTAAAAAAATAAAATCAAAATTAAAATTTAGATTCAAATCAATAAATCAAACAAAACCTTAACGTAAATAATAGCATATTTTTATAAACATAATAAATAATATTCTATTGTTGTTCTTATTTTTAAAATTAATTATTTTATCTATTTCTCTCTCATCCCCCTCTCCCTCCTCTCTTTTTCCCTTTTTATATTCTCCAACTAGTGAGTGGAGTCAAGCGATGACGGACGAAGAGAATGGGCTCCCTAGCAGTGGCAAGAGAGAGAGACGTCACAAATTGCAATGGCGGCGAAACGCACGTAGGCGGAGGTTTAAGATTGGTCACGATTCGTGATGGTCACAAGGGTTGCGATCTCTAGTGAGAAATCGCAATCTTGTGATTTTGAGTTGATCCGGCATAGGATCTCTGGCTATTCCCATGGCTCCCAACGACTGCTTCTCCACCCCATCTTCTTAGCGATTGTTTCTTTTCCAACAGTTGCGTGGTTTCATGTCATGGTCTAGATCCAAAGCCATCGCTGGTCGACAAGAAGAGAGAGACAAATGGATAGAGGAGAGAGAGAGTGTTAGAGATATTTTTTGATATTTTGGAGGAGTTTGACGAGGTTTTGGATTTTTTTTTTTTTTGAAAAAAATTATTTTGAAAAATATGTTTGATGGAAAAAATTATTTAGAGAGGAAAAAAATTAAAAATTTAAAAAAATTAATATGAATATTTTTTTTTAATTTTATGTAAAAAAAATTTTATTTAGATTAATATATATAAAATTATAAATTTTTAAAATTTGAAGTTAATTATAGTTTTTTAAAGATATAAATAATAAAAATTGATGAAATATTAAAAAAAAAGTGTTTTTAAAATTTTTTTTTCCCAGACTCTCATTTGTGTTGTTATTTATTATATTATAATTTTTAAATTCATATTATGCTATTTTGTCCTTTACGCTCTGTAGTTTTTAAGCGACAACATAGTTGACGTAAGGCAACATAATTTTTCATAGAACACCAGTAAAATTTAAGAAGAGAGAAAGTTGTCGTTTTTAGTCAAACGACAGAAATAAAATTTTAACGACAATCTAAATGTCATTTTTAAACAACAGCTTAGCTTCCAACAAAAAACGACATATCATTTTTATAATAGGACAGTACAATTGTCGTTTTAGCAAGATAGAAATTTCAAGAAAAACGACAGCTCGTTTTAACGGAAAGCCGGTGGAATAATTTAAAGGCCGGAGACATTTGTCGTTTTTCAGTGGAACCGAGCAAAAGGTTCACCCCACCGCTTCCCCATATCGCCCGAACCCCAACCGGAAAACCGCCCTTTTAGAGGGAAACCACCACCACCACCACTTCGGCGGCCGCGACAAGCACTAGCGCCGCCACCGCCTCCCTCAGCCAATGGCTCACCCGCCGTACGACCCGTACTACCTCCACCACCAACAGCCGACGCCTATTCAGGAACTCAACGACCGCAACGCCATCAACACGCTCTTCGTCTCCGGCCTTCCCGACGACGTCAAGGCGCGTGAGATTCACAACCTCTTTCGCCGCCGTCCCGGTTTCGACTCTTGCCAGCTCAAGTACACTGGCCGTGGCAGCCAGGTATCTCTCTCTCTCTCTCTCTCTTCCTGAGTTTTACTGTTTGGTCGACGAGAAAGGAAACAGGAAAACAAGGGAAGAAATCGTGACTTTGTTTCATCGATTTTTTGTTTTTGAATCGCAGGTTGTTGGTTTTGCTACTTTTTTCAATCATCAATCAGCAGTGGCAGCACTTCATGCCTTAAATGTGAGAATTTATATATATATGTATATATAAATATTTAACTGAGAAAGTCTTCCTTTTCCTAGTTCATTTTACTCTATGGTGTTTACCAATATATCATAATTTGTTAATTTATATGTCAGAATTTTTGGGCGATAAAGGATATACAAAATGTACCTTATAGTGGTAGTTTGAATGACAAAGAATCAGAGTTTAGTTAGTGCTCAGTAATCTGTATTTTTCCAATTCAATCACTTCCAACTCTAAAAGGTCTTTTTTTTTTTCCTTTTTTAAATCATAATTAGGGTGTGAAATTTGATCCCCAATCTGCATCAGTTCTACATATTGAACTTGCAAGATCAAACTCGAGAAGAAAACGCAAACCAGGTTTTGTATTCATGATTTCTTTTGTTTTGATCTTTGGAGCCCCTTTGTTCAGACTACCAACTGTTCCTTTCATGTTGCATAGGTAGCGGACCTTATGTTGTTATAGACAATAGAATAAATAAAGGAGAGGATAACGCCCATGAAGGATCTAGTGATGGTGGTGGTAATGTGCTCTTCATTCTGTGAAGTTTAGTGGAAACTAGACTTCATCATACTAGTTTCCATTTCACCACTTATTTCCGAATGCTGATTACCATTTCGCCTTATAGCCGTGCTTTCTCACATTCAGGAGACGGTGGATCTGATGAACCATCTGATAGTGAAAACTGGGATTTGGGCGATAAGGGAGACTTGGTGACGCCAAAAAGGTTGAAACCACTCAGAAAACACTGTAATTTATATTATAATTTCCTATTCTCTTAACTTGCAGTTCCCAATTTCTAGTATCTAGACTGCAAAAGAAAATATTGATCATGGGCTTTCGACTCTCTATGTATTACTTATTTGGTAATGTCATGTGCAGCGGTGAGATGGTGGTGGATTCAGTCAATTGCATAGCTGCCATAAATGTATGTGAAATCTGAAATGGTGATAGTATGCTACGGAATTTTGTGTTGACAAAGTGTTGTAATTTTTAAGCTTTTCACATCCCTTTCGACCTTTATTCTCTGCCTTTTGAATTTTAATTTGATTGTGTGAATCTGCCATTATCTGCCTTCGCGTGGTATTTCTTTGAGATATAATTATTTCAAATTTAACATATTGACAGTCATTATATAGAGTTTGTCTGAGTTGCATTATATTCCTTTTTTTATTTTGTCCAATATTTTGGATACTAGTTCCAACTGAAGATTAACATGCAGCACTTACTTCATGTGTCTGACTCTGATTCTGTCTTCAATTGGCTATCTAAGCAGCAACCGGAAAAACCTGTTGAAGGCAGTCAATGTTCCACTCTGTTCATTGCAAATCTAGGTCCAAATTGTACTGAAGATGAACTGAAGCAAGTTGTGTCTCAGTAAGTCACTATTCTCATCAATCGTTGGCAGATCTTTTGTGTTTCCCTTTTAGCAGTTCAAGGGAGGACAAGGATTGGGAATCGGTCCAATAATGGCTCAATCATCTGGTTTTGATTGGCATCTATGTTCTGTTCTTTTCCTTGGACATGATAGAAACTGCTTGTCGTTTCCTTGGACATCATATACGATTGTCTTTATCGTTCAGTGAATATCTGGCTGGGAACTTGATGTGTTCACATTATTTGGTGCTAGGTACCCTGGATTCAATACGCTCAAATTGCGTGCCAGGGGTGGAATGCCAGTTGCATTTGCCGATTTTGAGGTATTCCAAAGCTTTTTCTCCTCTTTCAAAGTCTTATTTATTTATTTATTTTTTTTTTTTTTTGGGGAAGAAAATTCCTCCATATCGACTTTTTAGAGGGCGTTTGGTAACTGCATTGCATTTTGATTGAATTTGAATTAAATTTGTTTTTTGAATGTTGTATTTGGTTGAAAAGTATTTGTTTTGTATTTGAATGAAATGTATGTTTGGATAAAAAGTATTTTAGAGTTAAAAAGTTGATGTGATTGGTAAAAGTAGAGATAAATAGTGAAGTTGAAAAGTTGATGTGATTTTTTAAAAATGTTTTAAATAGTAATTATTTTCGTAACACTGTTATAAAATTGTATTGTATTTGAGTAAAATTAAAATAAAATTTTGTTCCCAAACGTCACCTTAATCATCTGAATTTAATTACTTGTGGATAAATTTCTACTGTTCACACCTATATTAATAATTATCTTCTGCTATAACTCTTTAACATACTGAGTGAAAAAAGCTTCCAAATACAAACTACCCCTGCAAAATACGCAAAATCACACGCAGATATTTAAGACAATAAGGAGCCTGAATGGAAAAGGGGGAGTTGAGGGTGTAATAATTCATGAACCTAGTTTGTCTATGGCAGGAACTTGAACAAGCCAGCAAGGCCATGGAGGAACTAACCGGCACAATGCTGCCGTCATCAGACCGGGGTGGCATGCACATTGAGTACTTTTCTTTGCCCTCGTTGTTCTTATATCCCTCTTATTCGAAATTAACACAATTACTTACTATTAACTCACCCTTTTTTCCTCTATTTCTTCCTAGATATGCAAGGTCTAAAATGAGAAAGACATAGAAGAAAAGCGGCGGCTGTTCAAACTTTGCCGTGTTTTCAGAGTAATGAGCTTCAGCTTCCTACACCCTAAACCTACCTACCTGAGATTACAACAGATGACTTGTAAGATTACAACAGATGACAAGTCAGTTCATGTTACTGCATCTATAATATCTCTTAGGACCAGAAACAACAGCAGTCGGAGAATGCTTCATAGGCCAAACTCCGAAGTCAGATATGTACCAGCGTTGTGTGATATTCTGGTTTTTATAATTTTTCGGGCAATTGACAAGAAATATCGTAGTTTAATTCTAATTTCAACCGACAACAAATCTCCATCAGGATCCCAGTACCCAACATCTCTATCCTCCAACCACTTTACTTTTCCTGTTTAAGTGGGAGCATGGTACTTCAAAATCAAATATCCAGATTATAATTTCAAACCTATAATTTAAAAAATGATTTTAAAACGATATGCACGTTATGCATACACATGCATACTCCGAGCGAGAGAGAGAGAGGAAAACTTGACTGTATTACAGGGAAAGACATTTTCATCAAGTTTTTTAATATACTCGAATATGAAATTTTCCTTCATTTTCCAAAGAATTACAAAAACTTGATATTTTCCGCTGCTACTATACAGAAAAGAAAAATCTAGTGGCAACAGACAAAAATATGAAAACAAAAAAAATACTAAAATACAAAAAGTGGTAAATACATGAATATTCTGCATTGCGAGGCTACAGCCTAAATAGGTGAGCACTCTACAGATTATCTTCACATGAAGCCCTTGCCTTGGCTCTCTCCCAAAAACCTGGCCTTGAACTCCCTAGAGAGAGCTTCCCACTGAATTCTTCCAGTGCCTCCGCAGCAGCCAGGGGAGCACTGTACTGTTGGTGCTGCTGATCCGGCCAAAGCCGACCACTGTGGTTTCCCACGTCGTACCCTTGCGTCGGCATGAGATTTGCATCCACAACCATGTCGCCCTCTAGTATACGAAGCACCTTTAAGAACATAAGACAAAGACACGAAGACCTAATCAATTTAGGCTTTAGAAGATATGAGAACCTGTAAAACTGATCATGCAACATATTTAGAGAGGTTCTCTTCACCTGTGACATTCGAGGCCTTGATTGGGGATCCCGACGTATACATAGGGATGCGGCATGCAACATGCAATAGACTTCTTGTTCTGAAAATTGGTTCCCCAACCTCGGATCAATCAGTTCATCGACAGCATAGTCTTCTAATAATGGCCGTGCCTGTATTAGAAAGATATCTTGTTATCATGTTACTCAGCCCACAAGGTTTTAGTACCAATATTACCAGAGACCCGAGAAGCAAAACTAGATAACAAATATAAAGCTAAGACCCTGTATCTTTTACCCATTCAGCGAGACACTGCTGTCCCTTGGGTCGATTGAGATCCACTGCTTTTCGACCAGTAACAAGCTCCACCAACACAACACCAAAGGAATATACATCAGCTTTTTCCGTGATTTGACCACTCTGCGCATATTCTGGAGCCAAATAACTACATCACAGTGAAAGAGCTGTTACACGACTGCAAAGGAAGGTAAAAACATAATAGCAAAGGCTGTCATCAACATTTACCCGAATGTCCCAATCACTCTAGTTTCCACACCAGTATCTCCATCCGGTTGCCACCTTGCTAGGCCAAAATCCCCGACCTTGAAATAAAGGTTAAAGATCATAATTTTTTCTAATAAGTAGCAGTAGACTAGCATGATAAATACACAATTTATCGTGCTCCTTTAAGCACAGACATGTCACCTCAATCAACAGACGTCCCATTACATTTTGAAAAGTAAGGGGAAAAAATCATTGGACTCGATTCAAATTTCCAACCACGTACAAAGGAAATGAAGAAGTCACCATACCAGTGGTTCAAAATCATGGGTGATAAGGATGTTGTTCGGTCGCATGTCACGGTGGACAATGCAACCGACTCTGCACTCTTCATGGAGATATCGCAGCCCTCGAGCAGCTCCCACTGCAATTTTTTGCCGTGCAGACCATTCTAATGGTTCTCGATGTTGCCCTGCAACAGGATTAAGTAATTAACAAATCCAAACCTTATAAACTACAAAAAGCTGATCTGCTGAAATAAATGGTAACATATAACAACAAGGTTTTTAAGAGAATTGTAACAATGTTGAAGGATAAAGTCTTTAAGGGAGAAAATACATCATGTATATTGGTAAATTTATGTCAGAATGACACCAAGTTTTCTAGTCTTGGAGAAAGAAAGTTTACCATATAAATGAGAATCTAGCGATCCATTGCATATATATTCATAAACCAACAATCTCCTTCTATCCTCAATACAGAAGCCAATCAGCATAACAACATTGCGATGCTGGGCACAACTGAGTACTTCCACTTCTGAGCAAAATTCAAGGTCCCCCTGAGAACTAGCTAACTTGTGTTGCTTCACTGCAACAGCCTGGCCATCGGGGAGCACCCCTCTGTGAACGGATCCAAACCCTCCTTCTGCCAAGAAATTAGCCTGCGAAAACCCACCTGTAGCAAGCTCTAGTTCGGCATAGCTGAACCACCTTGGAGGCTTTCCAAACACAGGTGCCTTGTGTTGGCATATTGAACATAACGGAGGGGGCCCAGGAGGTGCACTTCTGGATAGTGAGATTGCTTCTCTTACATTTCCACTGAAGTCCACATTTCCCCTGTAGTTTGGCATTCCAACCCCTGACTCTCTACCAGGTTTCTTGAACTTGTCTTGCAGACATTTGGCCGATGATGCTTGGGGCTTATCACTATATTTGTGAGAATTTTCTTCTAATCGCAATGAAGTTTGGCTGTGGGAGTTAAGAAAATCTGTTATCCATGGTTGGAACCTCAATCTAGTCGAGGACACTGATAAATTCTCACTCTCAGAATCTGAAGTAGCATCATCAATATGCCGATTTTCTTCAGTTATAAAAGATCTCTCTTTCTTCAGATCATTTATTTCTGAATTGAAAATCGGTGAAGTTCCCAGATCTGAATTTGACACTGATGAAGTTCCAGCTTCGGTTGCTGTAAATGGTGTTCCTAGCTCTGGACTGCTAGTCGGAGTTACAACAGGCCCTCGGACAGAATCTGAAGAATCATCCTTCTTTTTGGAATGCTTCTCGGACTCTTGATCAAGCTCAGAAGGTAATTGACAGGAGGATTCAAGTTCTATCTTAGGCGACCCATTCAAATTCAAACGAAGAACTTTAGGTTGTGATCGCTTCATAACCACGATGTTGCATTGCAGTTCTTCCATGCACCGGTTTTCCTCTTGTTTTAGATGTCTGAAAAAGGAGAAAAAAAAAATACAACAAATTAGTAAGAGGAAATAAAGGTATCTGTGAGCCTAAGCAAGAAAATAAAAATTAGAGTTCAAAAAATTCATTAAATAAATTATGAGAAGTCCATTACTTGTCTAATACAACCCAACTGGCCTGAGCTTTCTTGGCTTCAACAGCAACTGCTCCACAAGGCGATCCATAGACAATCTTTATTTTCACATTTATCTGCAAATGCGTATCAGTATAGAACTCATGAATGCAAATGAATGGAAATAAAAAATCATTAGGCATAATATAACAAGGCACTTACTTTGTTTGGATCATAAACATCATGAAGCTGAAGGATCATCTGAGAGCACGAATCCGTAATATCATACTTTTGCTCTGAGGTTGTTCCCGACTGAGACTTCCGACCGCCACTGGCACAGTCCCCTGCAAATCTTGGGAAGCCCCATAACTTTCTACCTGAACAATTGAGAAAACCGTATCAATTTGCTAATGATTTTTTTATTTTGGATATATTGTGACAAGAAAAAAGGAAAGTGGAATCAGAATTGGAAAAAGCGTCGATCATCTGAAGAAAGTATGTTTCCTCAAAGCCATCCTAATAAATTAAAATATATTGCGAGGCACCAATGAACTGGGAGGAAGAAACAAAGAAGGATCTGAATGTACAAGAAGCGCCGCTGTACAAATAACAAGTCGTCCTAACTTCAACAACATTGCCAAGCAAGTCTTAAAATTTCATAATAGCTCAAGTACAGCAATGATTAACTGATAGATTACTCCTTCTAAAAGTAGGAAATCAATCCAGCAGTACTAAGGAAAATGTTACCTGAACTTTGTGAAGGGACAACCACAAGAAGTGTTATGCAGTCCCCAGGTTGAACCACATGCGTCAATGCCCATACAAGAGCAGTCTTGGGAATTTCCTTTGATGCCTTAACGGCAACCACGACTTTCTCAGCCGCATCGGAGGACCCGTTCTCTTGCTTCCCTCGCTTCTGTTCTCGACTCATGAGCACCACAATTGTTCTACTCAAATTCTTTGCTAATAACAGAAACAACTCTCAAACCCTATGAAGCTCATATTTCTAACACTATCAGAAGACCCCCCAACTGGGAAATTTGCATAATTATCTTGCCCCCACCAATCACTATTGATTCCCAGACATGTACTACGGACATGCTCAGCAGTCAGCACTTCCTCTGGCAAACCAGACCAAATGACAAGACAGTTTTTTCTCTTCTTAATTCAATTTTTCCTAGAGCAGAAACTGTTATTTTTCTTCACTGCTGCTCTGTGTATTCCTCTTCCTCTCTTTTAGCTAGTACACTCTCCAACGAATATTCTAGAACTGTTTACCCTTTAGCTCTGAATGCAAGATACAGATGCTCTACTCAAAAATCTGTAGAATATCAAATTTGCAGAATCTGACCGCCTAGTGACCAAAGAGAATCACAAAAACTGTTTACCATGAGAATTACTTAAAAAAAAAAAAAAAAAGACAGGACGACACACAAGTGAAAATATAAGAGCTGCTCTTGAACTTGTATGACAACAAAAACTTCAAATCCACGCCAGTCAAATCGGTGAAAGAAATAGTTCAAAAGGGGTAAACGACATAACTGAGTTTGTGAATTCTCGATCCAACTCAGATGTGTCTTTCTCCAAACAGATTTTGTAAAAGAAAAAGCGCAGACAACAGATTCCCACAACAAGATATCTTCCAAAATACTATCAAATCATCAACAAGACATAACGCTTAAACCCCACTAGTTTTTTTTTTTCCCCTTGTTTTGGAGTTTCAAATATCAAACTGGTGTTTGAAAATGATGCTTTAGGAAAAGATTTGGTAAGCGTAAAGCGTCAAAAATAAATAAAGAAGGATGGAAAAAAAATCCCATTTGCGCCGTAAACGAGAAGTGAAAGAAGAAAGTAATAAGAAAGAAAGATACCAAAACCAACACTTTTATACAGAATTCCGTTGGTCAATTTAAATATTTTTTCTTCTTTTTTTTCCTCAGCAACCAAACAAAACCCAACCCAACAGCATATAGAGAGTAATGGAATAAAATATTACACCACAAAAAGCTAAAACGTTCACATCTTCAACCGAAATATCGCAAAACGCATATATATATGTATATATGCATACATGATCTCTTCCCAACAACCACTCAAAGAGAAAAAGAAAAAAAATGAAAACAAAAATATCAAGAAAAAAAACCAGTAATACCAACCTGGATTCAGAAGAGCGTTTTCACAGCTACAACGGCGTGACCCACCACGTGAAAATCATTAAATACCGCGAATCTTTCGCCAAACAGAGCTCACTTAACTAGAATGTCTATTTGGGTGTCGTTTTACCACCTTAAGCTTGTATTAACATTAACCCAACAAAAAATAAACACCATTGGGTCTTGTTTTGTTTTGCATCTTCTTCTTGTTCTTTCTTCTTTCACATCAGAGGCGAAACACAGCACAAAGAGGCCAAACGACTACGAAAAAGGAGAAGAATACAGAAAACAGAGAATAAGACTGAAAGTGAGAGAGAAGGGGGGAGAGACCCGCCAAAAGAATGAAACAAATTTAGGGTTTTCTTCAGCGCTAACAGAAACCAAACCCCACCTAAGATTCTCCGGAAGACAGGAAAACAGAGAGAGAGTGTGTGTGTGCGAGATTTTGTTAAACCTTTTTTTTTTCTTTTTCGTTTCTCTATTTTCTTTTTTTTTTTCCTCTTTCCGTGAGTGAGTTTCTTCTTCTGTTCTCTGAAAGGGAAGAGTGAAAACCAAACCCGAGAGTGAGAGAGAAGAGGAGGAAAATTAAGAAATATAGAAGAGTGACAGGTAAAAAAAATAGAAACACCCAAAAAACAAAAATTAACGTAGAAATAATTCGTACAAGTTGAATTGACGACGAAAATTAATATAGAAATACACGCACAGTGATTGACCCACCACCCCCCCAGCCTGTGAGAACTCTCAGATCGGTGTCAATCAGTTTTTTTTGTTTTTTATTTTTTATTTTTTTATTTTTGTTGTAGTTAGCCGTCGGGGTTGAGTTTACCATAATGTCCCTGAGTTTTGGAAATATTGCGGTTTGGGCCTTAAGAGATGTAGATAGTTTTCTTTTCTTTTCTTTTCATTTTTCTTTTTTTTTTTTTTTCCATGGGGTGTTTAGATTTACTAGTTTTGTTTTTTTTTTTTTTCAAATGTTTTTTCTTTTATTTTGAGATAAAGATTCAAACTCTTTATATTTTAAAATAAAATATAATATAATATTATTGTTAAACATGTTATAATCACTTGTAAAATATTAACAATGATACTATTTAGTTTTTAAAAAATTATAACTCTAATATAAAAAAACTCAACTTTAACTAATACACAAAAACATGCTTAAGAGGCGTTTGGACATTAATAATATATGAGCTAAAGTTTTTCGATTGGATTTTTGCCTCCTCTTTTTTATGAGTCGAGAAAAGTTATAACTAATTTGAAAAAGTTAAATAATTCTATTTTTAAAATTTTATTCTAAATTTTTTATTTCAAACGTAAACCCTATGTTTAGTACGATGGAAAAAAGAAATAAATAAATAGGATGATGAAAAAATAGGTGGAAAATAATAGAATTTGGTTAGGAAAGAGAGAGAGAAAAGGAAAAGAGAAATGAGATGAGAAAAACATAAATCCTTCTAAAAATAATCAAAATTACTTTTTATTCTTATTTTATAAGAAAATAATTTAAATAAATGAATAATAGAGTAATTTTACCATGTTCTTTCCTTCCTGCTTATTAAACAAACTAAAGGAAAACAAATTTTCTTTCTATAATTCAAATTTTTCATCTTTTATAATTTTTCTCTCCCTCTCATTTTTTTTTCCTAACCTACCAAACAAAGTGTAAACATTAATGATAATTTTATTTCTCATTTTTAATAAAAAAAATTTTATATTTGATTTTTTTTAAAAGTTGAAGTATTTAAATTCTGTTACCATTAGATTCAAAAAAAAAAAAAAGGTAGACGTTTGATATATGAAGAAAGAGAAATTAAAAAGAGAAAATATTAAAAATGAAACCCTTTATATTTAAGGGTCGTTTGATTCTGGTTTTCCAGACCAAAATTTTTTGCTTTTTTTCAAAATTTTATCATTTTTTACTATTTCTATCTCCAAAACGCTACAGTATACTCAAAATTTTAAAAGTCCATAACTTTGTGTATATAATACCAAATGAGATGATTTTTTTTTAAATTGCATAGAATTTCAAGAAGAACAAAACAAGCTCCATATTAATATTTTTTTTCTAAAAAAATTTTTAAAATTTTTTATTTTTTCACCGCAAACAGTTTTTTCCCCCAAACACATTCTCCAAAACCAACTTTTTTCCAAACTCCAAAACTACATCTCCAAAACCTCCCCCAAACTCCCCCTTAATTTTATCCCAAATGAAGCGTTTTAAAAACAAGTAGAACTCCCAACAAAAAATTAAAATTACATTTTTTAACTTATATTTATAAATAAATAGTTGAAATGGTTATTTACTTTCACTCTTTTATTGGATATATGATAAACGTATTACGTTTACGTTACGTTTAAATGTAATATATTAAATGCATTCTGTATTTAGATAAAAAGTATTTACTTTATATTTAAATATAATGTGTATTTGAAAGAAAAACATTTGAATTATATTTTAAAATTGAAAAGTTGATGTAATTAATAAAAGTAGATAATAAAAATGAAATTGTGAGAAAATATTATATAAATAGGAAAAAAATTTATTTTCAAAATATTTTAGAATAATAAATGTATTTGAGACACTACTAAAAACATTATATTTAAAAATAAAATTTTTACATTTGAATGAAAATTATATTACATTTAAACATAATGCAAACATAAATCATAAACAAACGCTTCATTAATTTCAAACTATTAGAAGAAAATCATTTTTTTAAATTATGTAAAATTTTAATATAAATAAAATAATATTTATATTAATATTTTTTTCTTAAAATTTTTTTTAAAATTTTATATTTTTTCATCGTAAATAATTTTTTTAAATATATTTTTTAAAATAATTTATTAAGAGAAAAAAAGAAAAGAAAAGAAGTCTCCATGCATCCCCAAACGGACGCCGAAAAACCTTGTGGACGCTAAAAAGGTCGCATTTGACCAATGGCTCTGTCTTTTTGTATGCTATCCACCTTGATGATCATAATATCTACATTTTATGGCTCAGAACATAGGTGGCACAAACAACTATGCAAACGTTAAAGAGGATTTTGAGTTCGAAACTCATGGGACCCACTAATTCTTCTTCTTTTCTTTTTTTCATGTTTCTTTTCTTTTTTCAAAAAAAAATTCTTCCTTTTATTTATTTTGAAAAAAAGAACACAAAAATTAGTTTTTGGTTCAAAACTTTAAATTAAAGGTATGGGGGGGAGGGGGGAGTAGTAAAAGGAAAGCATTTAAGATTGAGGACATGAGACATAGTTTTATATCCCAACAACATAAATGAATTGTCCTTTTACCCCAAAAACAAAAAGAAAAGAGTAGAGAATGCCATCTTTTGTTCTTTGGATTGGATATAATTAACCCTTCAACTGCCCATTGTTTTTTAATCTATTTGAATGTCTTAACATAAGTATTGGGTAAATAAATGTGTAATAAATTAAGTTGTGTTATGGTACCCAATTATGGGGAACGTGCAAATCTATAAGGAAAAAAAAAAAAAAAACAACAAATTTTTAAAGAAAACAACAAGAAAGGAAAATGAAAGAAAAGGTCTCAGCAACCAACTTCGTTACCGCATTACCATATATAAGGAAGCACAAGATTCTCTGCACTCGAAGACAAAATTCAAGCATGGTGTTTCAATTCATGTCTTTTCTTTTCTTTTTTGGCTTTTTTATTACTTACAATTTTAGTTCAAATAATGCATTATTTTTTTATAAAAAATTTGTTATTTATATTATATTTAAATATAATGTCATTTTTATTTAAACATTAAAATTTTATAATTAAATATAATATTTTTTTTACAGTGTTTTAAATATATTTATTATTTTAAAATATTTTAAAAATAAATTTTTTAAAATCTTTTCACATCATATTCTTTTTTTATCTCATTTTTCTATTTATTTTTATCAATCACATCAACTTTTTAACTTAAAATATAATTTAAATATTTTTCACCTAAACATATGTTATATTCAAATACAAAACAAATACATTTCATCCAAATATAAAATATATTCAATGTATACATAATATGAACGTAACACGTTTATCAAACGTCCCATTAATTAAAACGTAGATATTCAAATCTTTTATTTTATGGTAAATTAAAAACTTCTATGAAGATGGATTAAAATTTATATAATACAGATTGAGATAAATTAAAACGTAATGCGAATGTAATATGTTTATTAAATATTCTATTAATTTAAACATAAAAATTCAAACTCTTTATTTTATAATAAGATAAAAACTTATATAGAAATAGATATATAAATAAATTAAAATAAAAAATAAAATATTATAATAATTTATAAAAAATAAATTAAAATTTATTTTTAAATAAATTTATACCAAATCAGTGTTTAATTAAGACTCTCACTACAGCAGTGCATTATTATGTTAACAAACCAACGTCATTAAAATTTAAAAAAGAAAACAGTAAAACAAAGAGCTAAGGTAGAAATCAGCATTCAATGTGGCAATGCCACGTGTGATTTCTAACCCATTTTATACACAAAACCGTGAATAAATACAAAACCCTGCCCCTCTTGTCACGGCCAATTGACTATACAATACATGGCCATTTATCCCCAAAAAAAAATAATAATAATTTAATATTAATTATTTTATTTTATTAATTAAATTAAATTAATTTTTTCGAAAGACTCACCTCACAGAGACTCCGCCAATAAATGCCAAAGCGTGAAGCTCACCCCTCAGCTCACGATAGCATTTAATACCCACTTCGCCCCGCCAAGCCAGCAGCCTCGTGGGTCCCACGTTTAAAATCCCCACAATTTCTTATTTGTAGGCCCCACTTACTGTTACCGGTCACCGTCAAAGCGTCGCTCACCTCCTCCAGCCGATTAGTCTGTCTGTCACGGTCACCATCGGGCTGTTTTCCAATGACGAGCGACCGTCGCCTTTCCCTATTGTCACCTTTGGCAAAGCTTAGCCTAGCTCTTCCCGAGGTTGTCTTCACCCAAAACGACGGCGTTTTTGGGATGACGTGCGCTCCTTTGACGCCACGTATCGCGGATCGTGTCCGATCCCTGCTTTCAGAACCTCCGAATTACTTGTTTACGTTTGTCGAGGACAAGATTACGCTTTTTTTTAGCTTAATATAATTATTAGCTAATTATTTATTATTCTATTAATTGTGTTTTTAACCCATTTAGTTGGGAAAAACATCTTGCTTCGTTATAATATGAACGAAACTTGATTAACAATCACCTCTTGTGATTTTTTTTATCCGTTTATTTTTGTCTTTTGTGTCGATTATTAAACCATTTGCATGTAATGTTCACAAGAACGATTCAACGAGAGAAACCCGTTAGTCACAAAAATAAAAAAATAAAAAACTTCAGTAATAAAATAAATTTAATTGTATTACTAAACTAGTCTCCAGGCCACGTTTAGAGAAAAAAAATTGAAGGAAAAAAAAGTAAATAATAATTTTCAAAAAATAATTAAAATAAATAATAAGTTTTTAAATATTTATGATAAATATTAGATTTGTTAAAATATATAAAATTGATTAATAATTGACATATTTATAAAACATAAATAAATTATTTATTAATAAATTTAATGATGTATTTAAAAAATAAATTATTTATTTATTTAATAAATGTAAATAATCTAATAAATTTTTTATTTATCATAAATATTTTAATAAGTTGTTATTTATTATAATTATTTTATCAAAACAATTATTTATTAAATTAAAAAAAACTACACGCCTACTTTTCTCGTGTGAGTTGGACAATAATGTTAAATTTTCTAATGTACAAATACTTTTTTCAGGAGTTACTGAGACTAATCACTCTCTTTAAAAATATATATATACATTGGTGGCAGGATTTGTTGAGATTAATCATACTGGCAATTATTACTAACTTATTTTGAAATTTATAATTGATCTTGAACTACTACACTCTACTCATAATTATTTATGATAGTCATTACTGATTTTCTATCAATTAAAACGTTGCAACAATATCGTACTCAAATCAGAGATTAACAACAACTGTTTTTTTCCCTTATAAATACGAGTAGGAAGTCACTTTCTCATTTTTAACAGCAACCAATGGAACTTGCCATAATCACGAAACCAAAAACATACCCACCAAGACTAAGGGTCGTTTGGGAATGAGACTAGAGACATTATTTTTGAGTTGGAAAAATATTGTTTTTGAAAAATGTGTTTGAGAAAAAAAGTTGTTTGAGGTGAAAAAATAAAAAATTTTAAAAAATTTTTTAGAAAAAAAATATCAATATGGATATTATTTTGTTTCTCTCGAAATTCTATGTAATTTTAAAAAAATTATCTCATTTGGATATGTATACACAAAGTTATGAACTTTTAAAATTTAGAGTTTATTATAATGTTTTGAAGACGTAAATAATAAAAAATGACGAAATTTTGAAAAAAAATTGGTTTTAAATATCTGAAAAAAAAGGAATACAAACACCCCTAATTCTCCACGTATAAAACGGGTTTAGTGGACCGACACTGACATATTTTTGTATCTTTGAATTGGGGACGTGATTTGCACGGAGTCCTAAAATTGAAGGATTTTGCTACCATCTTTGCCTAAAATGACACTCCTTTTAAAATGCGCAATAAAGCGATTTAAAATTTGTATAGATCTCAATTTTGAGTAAACAATGAAAAAACGTGTGCATGCCATGCACGTCCAAATACTCCTTTTGTTCTTTTCTGAAATTCTCAATCAAATATATCTAATACATAAACTTGTGAAAAAGGACAACGACTCTCATCAATTTCATAAACTTTAAGGCAGAGATTTTAATCATTTTATAAAGAAAGAGCAATTTAAAAGCACGAGAACGAGATTTTTTTTTTCCTTTCCCCTTTTTCGAATTTGGAATTCAAAGCAATGTGCAAGAAATGGGGACCATTTTCACATCAGACAATATTATTCGATTTTCTATGCCGTTTTTCAACCGTAAAAAACAAGCAAACTAACCCACTGCCGGTCCATTTTCTATCTACAAATTGGCTTGCTGAAAGTTTTAAAATGCCAAGAAAAAACAGTCTACATTTATTAATGTGGGTCTTTGATCACTTTTCTTTTGTGGTTGCCGGACTGCTAGGTTTAAAAAATTACTCCCGCTCAAGTTCATATGTATAAGGTAAGACTTATACTAAAAACTGGTTTTTCCACTATCAATACACTGTCATATTTTGATTATAAATTAACTTTCAACGAATTTGTTTACAAAATATTCACATTAAAAAAATTAATAACAGGACACTTAAAATTATTTATAGTCATACATATTTTAAAATTGATATAATAATTAGAAATAACAACTATCGATGAAGTAAATAATACAAGATTCCTAACATGCATAAATAAATTTTCCTAGAATCAAAAGCTAAAGAAGTGACATATTTACTTTTGGAATACTTGTATGGTCCTTTACTTGCATTTAATTTTGGATATGATTTATGAAACATCCAACTTTATTTTTGGAATAGCTATTACTCAGCGTGAGTTTCAAGAAAAATGATATGTGAGACCTAAGCCATAAAGAGGGAAGAATATATATACACAATTTTAACCAAAAATATATATATATATTATACTCACAAGTACACAAGTGTTTAGAACTTTTAATTCAACAGCGGCTGGCTTATATATGTATATATATATATATTTTTTAAGAATTGCGTTAAGATTTCATTAAATTTTCTTAAATCAGCTATATATCATGATATACTTTAAGGATTAAACACTGTATTTTTATTAACTTTTTTCACACTCTACTAGATTATAGGGTTTTTTTTTTTTTTTTTTGCCCCCTTGTTGGAAGGAAATATATGACATATCGTTAAAACTCTAACAATTGATCAATCTGATCACATATGATCGACTTAAACCATTTTGTGTTTTAAGCGCCTACCACTCTAGAAAATCCTCCCTTATGTTTTATGGTGGTTTTCGGACCTCATTTATTAGGTGCTATTGAGTGGACAAAATTCACTTCCTCGTATTTATGGTTTGATCAATTAAAACGACATATATTCTGAAATATTGTGAAATTTATCCAACCTAATTGTCAAAATGTTTCATGTGCCTGTATCTGTTACTCAATGTGTGACAATGATGATGAAGTTTAGAACTTCAATTATTAGGTGCTAATTAATGTAGTATCATTTTTGTTGTTTCTTTTTGTTTTATTATTTTTATGTGGTGGGAAGCAAAACGAGGACTTAAAAGCGCAACATAATTGAAGGGTGATAAGCTTGATTAAGGACCAAAAACCCAAATTATTCTTGAAATTGATGATTGCATTGGGGATGGTGGAAGGATTTTGTTGAATCTTTTATGGTTTGAGGGTTCATTCAATGCCGGATGGTCCTTTCTTGCCTTTGAAGCTGCCACGGCCCACAGCTTAAAAATATGGCCAATCTCTCCACTGTCCATGGCATGCCATTGGAGAGCGTGGGTACTTGACGGCGTTTCCAATGGCTGCTGTAAATAATAAATAATAATAATAATAATAATCCCTATTAATTAAGAGTGCAATAAATACGTTTGTACTCTTTCAAATTTTGGAGGTAATAAGCAAGTTTGAAAGTTCCAGCCAAAAAAAAAAAAAAAAAACCCCACGTCAAAATTTTTAAGCAATTACTCTCGACGTGTTTTTGCTAATTAATTAAATTATTTTGAGACCACTATTTTATTTTATAATTACTCTAATTTTAATTTACATTTACATTAATTTTATTTTATAATTATTCTTAAATTCATCAACTTTAAAATTTACTCTAAAATAAATATTTTTAGAATATATATTTTTATTCCAAATAATAAATATATTTCATCAATAATTTTTTATATGTTTTTTTTAGCATATGAATTGTTAAACATATTTTTAATAATTAAGACCCTGAATAAATCTTGAATTCAAGACTGAAAATTTAAGTTAAGTCTGAAATGAGTTAGACTTGAGATTAAATCAAGTGTTTGGTTACCAAGTTTGAGTTTGAATTTTTAACTTGAGTTAAAAGTGTTTGGGAAAAAAATTTAAGGGTTCGTTTGGTGAACGCATTGCATTTGCATTGCGTTTGAATGTAATGTATTGAATGTAATTTGTATTTGGAGGAAAAGCATTAGCATTGCATCGTGTTTGGGGGAAAAGTATTTGAATTGTATTTTAATAATAAATATGTGATGTGATGGGTAAAAGTAGAGAGAAAAAAAAGAGGGAGAGAGAATATATGATGTAATTAATAAAAGTAATAGAAAAAGTGAAATAATAAATAGTGATTATGTTTGATTTAAAATATGATGTGATTGGTATTTGAATGAAATGTTTTTGTATTTGGGGGAAAATTACATTGCATTTAAATGCAATGCTAAAAAAATTTGTGTCCCAAACACTAGCTAAGTTTGAACTTATACTGGAATACGTGCATAATTGTTAATTAGTAAAATGAAGTAAATTTTTGTATGTAGGAGTAATTGAAAATATATTTTTTTTTGCATGTACGTATTAATCGTATATTATCCATGTTAGGATTTGTAAATCCTATCTTTATGTTGAAATTTGAATTTTTCTTTTGTTTGCCATTGTGATGTTAAATGCATTTTATTTGTAAACAAATGAGACAACAATTTTTTCAATTATGAGTCAAGAGAATCCATTTCTTGTGGAAAAAAAAAAAAAAAAAACTAGTCATTGTAAACCTTTTGCTTCTAGTAATCGTGATGTTCAACTGGTTCTTTATACATGATAGAAAACATATAACATCTTCATGACCTATATCATGGATATAGTTGAAATCTCTCCCACATTTGCGTTATCAACATGTCGCGTTTCTATCTCATCTGTGCCCTTTCGACAAAAGCTTGTCGTGAGTCTGAACTTGTACCAACATCTTCGTAATAGTCATTACCTATCTGAAGTGTAACACGACCCAATGCAAACATTGCTACCAAGACGACAAACCAGCAACTAGGTTCACAAATCAGGTTTATACCAAATCAATCAGATCGATTATCAAATATATAACGAATGGGCTTTATACATCATAGTTAATGATACGGAAAAAGTATAGAAGACCAAATACATTAAATTTATTTGAGGTTAAACGAACTAGGAAAGGAATGGAAAAAAAATAACAACCTCACGTATGGGATGTCGGTATGCATACGCTGCTACCGTGGCACAAAACCAGCAACTTTGTTGACATATCAAGTCAATGCCATTTATGATAGTCTACATCGATAAACAAATCAAATTCAAGATTTCGACATCATAAGCAATGAAATGGTAAACAGCCAAACCCAGGAATTACAACTATACGTTTAAACTAAACCAACAAAACAAGTATGTATGTGTTTATTATCATCGATAAATCCGACCAACAAAGGCAACAAGTTCACAATTCATAGTATCTAATTTTACACAAAACACCAACAAAAAATTCATTTAATCAAATAAAGCGTGCAAATCAATTGCAACAAAGATTTCATGCACATAAAAATTCCAACACCAAAAAAGTGCAAGTTGACCACAAAGAAAAAAAGCACAAAATTCCTATAAAGTTACCGAATTCGATCTACAAGATGAATACACAAGGGATAGTTAAGGATCAGGGCATGATTAACTATTTCAGATGATTAATTTCCTAATTTTGAAATAATGGGAAATTAGGCATTGGATTCAGGATTTTGCATAATTTTTTCAACGCAGTTTGAAGGGTGGTGAACACTCCTACATATGGTGTTCAGCACTTTCCCCATTGTTGAAATGTGAAGTGAAGCCCTGATGAAAAACCCCCCAAACCCGAGTAAGGAACAACACAATCTCACAGAATATTCATGGGCAAATAACAAAATTGCAAAAAATAGGCACAGATGACTCAGGCATGGGATGCAGCCTAAAGAATCACAGTGAGATTCGGCAACATTAATCACACACCAAAACAATCACCATTCCAACAGAGGACAACAAAAGCAATAACAACAAACCCAACATGGCGAGTGGAGGTTCCACCATGGGCATCACCAAGGCCGTAACTCGACTTGTAGTGGGGGAGTTTGTTAGTTGAGGGGTGGGGGGATTCCACAGAAATGGCTGGTGTGGATTTAGGATGTAAGATTTGGTAAGCCAATGATCGATGAAACGATCGGTGGGGTTCCACAAAAAATGAGGAACTAAAAGAGAAAAATAAAAAAGAAAAAGAAAAATTAGTAGATTTATGATTTGGTAAGCCAACGACCAGTATGGAAAAATCGACGACAATGACACAGCTCGAAGAGAAATTAGTAAGCTAAGTCTAGCATAACCGTCGACAAATATGCTTCGGCCACCAATTCCAGTGACGGTTTGATTTTGCCAAGGGGGGTCAACAAAGGTAGCCGAAATTGGCTAGATGGATTTAACCTGGACTAGATGAAATTGGTAAAGAGGAGTTCAGGCTCAAAAACCCATGGAAGATGAGTTAAGGAACTGATTGGCTAACAGAGAGATTTACGCATAGAACATCGCGAGATATGCCATCAACTAAAATGCATCAGATTTGGAGGAAAGGGACGGGGGAGGTTATGGGGTCAACGGTTTGGGCAAAAATGGGGAGAAGGAGAATGGGTGAAGGTGCTGAGAGAGATGGGGATGGGTTCGGCGTCAATACCCTATGGAAGGGAACCGATGTGCACAGAGGAGAAGGAGGCCATAGCAGTGCATGTGAGAGGAGGGATTTAAGGTGGATTTTGGCAACAATAGGGAGGGCAACAATGGTTTAAAGATGGATGGACGAAGTGACAGGGAATCGAGTTGGATTCCTTAATGAAGGGCAATGGTCGCGTATGCAGAGAAACAATGCAGAATGAACAGTTTACCTGAGCTCTTGTGCACTGTGTAATTTTTAGGCTGAGTGACTTGTACTCAAATAGATAGCCAAATAAACATTCCAACTCAAACCCCAAATAATGGATTTAAACCATTAAGCCAAACAAGTTCTAAAGCTCGATTAGATTAATAAGAACTGAATAAATTATACTTAATTAGCTAAAATATAATACTTACTATATATTATATTAATTAAAAATTACATTGCATTAAATCAAATAAAAGGAAAACATTACTAGGTTACCTTTCAAGTCCCTCACCACCCTTTAGTCCCTCCAATTCCTCAATTGTCCGATTGCTCCGATTCACTTCCCCACCGATCTTACACTCAATCTTTGATCTTTTTCCTCTGTCGCCAACCTCTATCGCCTTACCGACATCTAGCTCACTCGCCTCCATAACCTTATCGATTTCACCGTCTCTGGCATCCAAGTCAATGCCAATGGCCCCGTTGTCATCCTTGGGAACATGAAGGTTTGTCTCTCACACGAATCTTATTGAAAACTTCCTGAGGCACATGAACCCTAACCTCACGCACATTGATTTCTTTGGGAGCCGCTAAGCAGAAAGATTCTGAGCATAATCAACTACCTCGAGAATATTTAGACCTTGAACCTCTACGACAATGCATTACAGACGAGATTCTGTCACGATCAACTGAAGATTTTTTTTAAGGTTTTTTTATTCTTTTAATTTATTAATCAATTATCTCATGAAATAAGGTGCATCGTAATTATCATATACAAACAACATCTTAGTCGTTTAATTACATCTAGATAGTTTTTAAAAAGAATACCTACAGTATATAGTATCTTTGAGTATTTATCACAGTCTTACCCTTCAAAACAGTACTAATTAAAAAAAAAAAAACTTAGGTATGTAGGTGTAGTTATGGGAGGACAAAAGGGTCATTATAATTTTTTTTCCTCATTTTAACTTAGGGTTCATTTGGATTATGAGTTTGGACCTAAGAAATTGAATTTGAACTTAATCGTGTATTTAGTTTGCTAATCCATTTCCATTTTTTTGCTAGTCTATTTCAAGTTTTTTATTTCATAACTTGCATAGTATTTTGAACTTAAAAATACTATTTATAAATATTCTCTCATGTGAAAAAAAAAAAAAAACTAACCACATGATAACGCCCAAATTGTGTCAAAATAAAACAGTCAATTGTAACATAATTAGGATGATCGATCCCACGAGAAATAATAAAAACAAACAAAAGAGTTTAGTAGAACAAAAGTATTAGAGAAAAACGCAATCAAATAAAGAAAAAAAAAGTATTTTTGTGATTTTAAAGCAATTTAATCAAAAGAAAATGCGATTTAAAATAAAGAAAATTCAATAATTAAAAATGGTAAGATATCGAGAATCCTATATGTTTCGTTCACTCATTTGGATTTTGATTTATAAATTGACTCAATTGAAACTTTCACATTCCAAACAATCAATCAGAAAATAAGATTTGAAGATCTTATGAATTAAAATGTATTTGAGTAAATAAAATTCTCATGTTAAGAATTAAGAAAAAGTATTTTATAAGAAATTTAAAAGCGACAATATGTTACTAGCAATATTATAGTAAAAGGCTACTCATAAAATAATATCTATCAATTTATTGTACCATGCAACAATCACATAAATAAAAAGTTTGACTGAATTTATATAAAAGTTATCAACAAAATATATTGATATGAGAAATAAATAAGATGAAATAAATTATTAACTCAAATGCATAAAAATTACAAATTATCAAGGAATTATAATCTAAACAAGCTTACTACATATGTAGGATTATCTTTAATATCAGTCAATAATTCTAGTCGAACTTGTAAAGTATTTTCATAAAAGTTTAGAGAGAAAATAAAAGAATAAAAGCAATCTTACTCTACTTTCATGAAATGGCTTTTTTGCATGGATGTTCTATAAGCTTTTACTATTTGAAAAATCAATTTTTGAAATAAGAATATTGTTAAGTGATCTTTTCAACTTCAAAATCCATTAGATTAGTATTTATTTTGATCAAATATGTTACGATTTTTTATATATAATTAATTGTCTCTCGTCCACAACGTCATTTTTCATTTATAAAAACGATGGGGTTATCATAAACCTGATGTAATATATTTATAAATATCAATTGAGCTGGACTTTATCGTTTTACCCCACTCTTGTTGCCAGGAGTAAACACTATATCCATGTTTTTGTAGCTCTTAGTATTTTAAGCTTAGACTTTGATTTGCCAATCATGAAAAATTCATAATATAGAGTGGTGGAAAAAAAAAAAAAAAAAGAATCACTCACAAACTATACACTTTAATGCAATGTTATTCGCGATGTTGATTGTGATCATGGATCGAATTATTTCTAAACTCAATAGATTACTTTGCCTTGTGCTATAAACATATTATTGAGATAATATTATAACTACAACCACCCACCTCAATATTTTTCAATACTAATTACACTAAAAATGAAACTAGAAACAAAAACAAATTAAAGAAATTGGCTCCAAAAAAAAAAAAAGAAAGAAAGAAAGAAGAATGGGCAAGGGAAAGTGATAGCTGAAGATTCCACATCAAAAGTGTCATTCTGCTTTCATTTTAGAGGTATGCCCTACATGTCACGAGACACTTCCTTTCTCAATTATATTCATTGCCCAAGCGGGCCTCCCTTCTGGTTGGACATGCACATGATTGTGCTCAAAGTTGACTTCTCTTTTTCCATGATCAATTTTATATACATACACACACACACTGGAGTTTGGATAACATTTTTTTTTGGGGGTAAAATGGTAGTACTGATTCATAACTATTTATAACCAGCAATATATATATATATATAACCATTTATATCCAATACAAATGAATAACTGTTCCGCAAGATATTTGCAATTCAAATGTGCAGCCACTTTTAATGGAACAAAGAATAATATAATTGGTCAAGTAATAAACACACTTTATTCAATGGTCATATAAATGGGACAAAGATTAAATAATGCAATACAACGCTTGATCTCCTTGAGACCTACTTGCCTCGAGAAAAAGAATACAAATGTGATGGATACTCACTTTTTGCAAAATAATTAAGCAAGTTCGGAGGTCTGAGCACTTTCTCTGTTCAACGTTCATGCATGATGGTAAACAATTGTCAACTGATCACCAAAGCACAAACCCTGTGTATGATAAATGTTATACATATATACATATATGTATATACACCTATAGCTTGATATCTGATACCTATAAAATGACACTTGTAGCATTAGAATAATAACAAATACGTTTTAAATCATTAACATGTAACATTTTTGTAAATATAAACGTTATTTGTATTAACAACTCCAAATAATATTATGTGTAGTAGTTATGTTAATTATAAAACAAGTTATATATATATATATCAGTCAGACGGGTACAGTCACTGAAGAGTACATTATTATTTCTATGTATATATATTATACATGATAAACATACGTGAAGGGTGAAGGTCAATTTGCAGGAAGGAAAGTAGGAAATAATGAGGGGCTTTTGGCAGTACCATTATTTCTGGGACTGCAAAAAATGCATAACGGTTAAGCGTCTGTCTTGACTCAGAACTCAAAGATTCCAGCCCAAAAAAAAAAAAAAAAAGGAAAGAGAAAAAAAAAAAGGAGGTTAACTTTTAAATTACCAGATGAATATATAAAATGATTCAGAAATTATTGCCCATGCAGAGTTCTTGTATGGTGATACGTTAATAGTACGTAGCAGAATTGTCTGTTTACTATAGTGATTATGTAAACTGTCTCTATGATATGTATACCAACGCCAACCCTCCATTGTCTTCTTTCCTCTTTCTTTTGTCTTATTTGTATGCACACTAGGCCTCATATATATACATATATATATATGCGCTAAATTATAGCGAGCAATATTTTAATTGATAGAAAAATTCTATATTTAACAAAAGTGGTGCCTTAATGAAAGAATGGGGTGTCAATATAATTTAGGGGTTTATTGTTGAATAACTTTTTATTAATAAGTTTTTTAATAAATGACTTTAATTTTTTAAAATGAGTTAAAAGACTTTTTTTAAAATAATTAATCAATTTTTTTAAATGGTCAATCATTTGATTGACTATATTATGATCAATTATTGATTGACTTGATCATAATGTAAATTATCGATTTTTTTAATCAATCCTTAATCAATTATTGATTGAACAAACTTAAAAAAAATAACAAACAATCATTTTGTTAAATGGAAAAAAAGTTAACCATCTACTAGATTAGGTAACAAAAATAGCCGCCCGACCCAATTTACCTATAATATATTCTCAAAAAGAATGCAAAAGAACTTCACGAACGTGAATATGAGATTACTGGATTTTCTTGAGCTGGAAGTTTGGGGGGCCATTTTGAATGTGGGCCTACGGATCATCCAAGGGCTGGACTTGGACTTGATCCTATTCCGCCCAGAGAACCTTTGATGGGTTTCAGCCTGGTTGACTGTTTTGAAGTTGAATGAGAAAGATTTTATAACACGAGGCTGATCACGTATCGTATCTCATTCTACTAATTGATACAAAGTTCATATCTCACACTCTCAATTCTTTTATTTTATTTTTTTAAGAAAATTCTCAATTTAAAAAAAAAAACATATTTATGAAAAACTAAAATAAATAATAAATAAACTATTTACATTTATTAAGTAAATAATTTATTATCCTTGGTTAAAAAAAATGTACGTGTTATAAACATATTAAACTATCTACATTTATGCTAATTGCATCTCATAAGTCCCATAAACACCACTTTCTCCTTAAATTTTTTACTTTTTTTTTTTGCACTAAGTCGTATTTAAGTGAGTTGTCACTTTTCAATTCAAAAATTTATTTATAACACAAAAAAAAAAATGTATATTACCAATTAAAGAATATGACTATTCATTTGTCAATGCTAACGACAAAAAGCATGTATGTTCATATATACAACTGGTAAGATCTCTTCTTAAGAGAACAGAATGTTTTTTATTTTTATTTTTTATTTTTGTGATGGCAGAGCGTGTTTCCTCCCTGCAGGTAAGCTTCTCCTGGCTCTTAATAAATTTTATTTATTTTTAATCCCTTTTTAAGCTTCTCGGTCACCATTGCCCTGATTAGTGTCCTTAAATCCCTTTACACCTAATTAAATTACAAATAATGAAAATGAAAATGGAGCGTGTTTCCCAACTCTCGCCGCCCCAGTTGATTAACTCTCCCACTTGGTCCCGTCCTTTAAAAGATTAGATAAAATGGAACTCTGATGCATCCTTCTCATGTAGTAATTCGAAGGGTGCAGCGGTTGCTAGAGATTCTTAACGCTCCTTTTTGAAAATCATTTCTGCCTCTTCCCCTGCAGCTTCGGCTCTGATGGATGAAGTTCTTGCTCTGTTGTTTATTGCCAAAGAAGCAGTTAAAGCGAATCACAAATGTATGCTATTTGAAGTTAACTTGATTGTTAAGATAGATAACACTAAAGCTCAGTTGTCAGATAGGCTTTTTGGAGATTGTTAATATAGTGGAGGACAATTTGATGACCTGTTTAGAATTGAGTTGTTGGCCCCTCTCTAAAATAAACAATGTTGCTAATGTTGCTGCCCATGATGTAGCTTATTAGTGTAATTCTACTAATCTCTTTGGTAGTTGTTCGTTTGGTAGTTTCCCCTCGGATGTTCTTAGTGACTCTTCTCAGTTCCCTTTCCATTAAGGGGAGCCTTAAGTTATTTGCTTTACTCTCTTCAATACAACATCGATTTCAACAAAAAAAAAAAAAAATTTGAAAGCTGCCTCAGCTTGTGCAGAGAGATAAAAAAGAGGTAACATCTATATACTGGTTGGTAAGTACCAAGCTTGCCTAGCCCTTAAAAAACCCGGAAAGAAAGAGAAAAGTCTGAAAGAGAGAGAGAGAGAGAATGTGTTGGCTGCCGATGGCTGACGCGTCCTTGAGTTGCCGACGTCCATCTTCCACCTAGAAGGTTTCCATAACTAGATCTCTTAGAGGATGGTGTTCCTAGCTTCAAAATTGGAACATGGTTAAGAGGCCAGAAGCGGCTGTGCGTGTCGAGAAACTCCATGGTCGATAACTTGGAATCTTTTTCCCTTGGGTCACTGGTTGTTTGTTCGGAATTAAAGCTTGGATGCGTGGGTCGGATATGGCCATGTGCATCAATGAACTCTATGGCTGGCAACTTAGGAACTTCTTTTCTTGGGTCATTGGCTCCAAAGCTCGCTCGGAAGCTGAATAGAGAATTGCAGCTTGCAGATTAGGAGCTTGCTTCTACGGGTCTCCAAAGTCTGCAAATTTGAGACAAAGCAAACCCTCACGATGGACAACTCAGAGGTGTCCTCTTATCACGTGAGTTTGACATTCTCAACCGAGTCTTTCAATTTTCTAGCATTGATGGACCTAAATTAGACAGGCAGTGTGTTGGCTTTTTTTCTTGGTTTTTTGTTTAGTTTCTGTTTGTTTTCTTATTTTGCCAGTGACTATGTTGGTGGTTTCTCTACTCACCCTTAGTGATGTGTTTTGGTTGTTGTCCACCATTACCCGTTCTCAGATTTTTACTCGTGCGTTGTGGGAACACATTGAAACTATAGGTGTTGGATTATGAGAGGGGATCTTTGGAGGTTTGTTTAAAGGCACTGGAACCCGGGCATGAAACACCATTAGCCGTCCCTAAACTTGGGCTCGTTAGCTATGGGAATCCATTGAAATCACGGGTGCTTGGTCATGGGAGGTTGGCATATGTGAGGGTAACAAGAGCAGTGATCTCCCCACCATATTTGTTTTCATTTTATTGGTTAGAAGCCGTTGCTCGGCTAGATGTTGATTGTTGGGTGAATCTTGCTCTTGTCCATTTTTTAGTAGGAGATTTGCTTCGTGTTTGGGATAGGGGATCACTTTAACAATCCCCGAGTGGGCTTAATTCCTGCATGGCATCCTGCTGGTTAGATTGACTTGCAATGGCTTTCATTTTGTAGTTTGGTTCAGTTAATTTGTGTTGGTTTTGACCGTCATTTGTAACTCTAGGCTTTAGTGGCATTTTATTAATGACATGCCTTACCTTAGCCAAAAAAAAAAAAAAAAAGTATACATAGGTTGGTACTTATAATATAGAAAAAAAATATTATGATAAGTAAGGTTACGATTCTATACTATACACCATCCACATTAGGTTTGATAGTTTAGCCATTACATCTATTTCATTTAGTATTATGATTTCTCTTCTAATTTAATATTAGTTATTAATCTAATTTTACAAAAATAACTCTCTCACTTCCTATGTGGATTTGCATTCCATAAAAGTTTTTGTGGAATTATAGGTTTGGCCTACCTATATAGATGGGTATAATATTAAGGTGATTAGTTGTTTTAAAAATATGCTTATACCTTTTCAACATTAACATTGAGTTGAAAGTATAATGTTGAGAAATTTAATTAACTCAAATTTTAATAAAATGTTGATATAATGTTGATATAAGCATAAAGATGGTATAACATGATATGTTTATATCATGTTATATTTCTCATTTTAAAATATTAGAAAATCATAGCGTGTATCCAAAATTCAAATTATAATAGTAACAACTCACTTTGATAAGATTTTTTTTTTTTTTTTTATGAGTCTGGCGTGAGTTAGATGTTAGACCATCTTTAATCCATTTGCCTATATTGATATTATGTTTATAATAAAAAACGTGAAAAACAATATTATTTTATTTTATACTTAAATAGATAATATTATATCTAATATTAAATTACTTTTGTTGTTATCATTATGTTTTAGAATTCATAAAATTGAACATTTAATATTTAATAATTAAAAAAACTATTATAATGATTAAACAAAAGTTGAAAACATTGTACAAGAATCAAATATTAAATTTTACGTAAACTATGTCTTGTAATAAATTTATTATAAATATTTGAAATAATTACACAAAACATCTATTTTTAGGACCTTGTTTTAAAATATGTCATTTTTTTATGATATTGTATAAATGTCTATTTTTAAAGAAATATCCGTATGTAGTATCCATTTACTCTTTTATTATATTTAATATCATTTTATCTAATTGTGATTCATATTGTTTTCCTTAATTTTTTAATCGTTGTTGTATTTTTATTTTAATGATTATTAATCATTGTTGTATCTTTATTTTAATGACCAACTCTTTATTTTAATGATTATTTGATAGTTTAATTTAGGTTTTTTTAATAACTTTAGGTTTCTTAAAAACCTTCTTTTAATTATAATTTAGGTTTTTATGATAATTGTAACATTATTATAATGTTATTATTAATTTTGTTTTAATAGTTAGTATCTAAACTTTGAATGTAGCATGAAATTGTTTGTTTCTTTATGATAATAACAATATCATTATGATGTTATTTTAATGTGTTATGTTTGCTTATGATTACCACGTCAGTGTGGTGTTTTTCTTTATATTAATTATTATATCATTATGATGTATTTTTTAGGTTCTTAAGTGTGTGTGTGTGTGTGTTTTTTTTTAATTTCTTTACACTAAATATTTAATTTCTTTTTATACATTTGTTGTGAACTTTATCTTAGTGACATTACTTATTAAAATGATTGTTTTTACATATCATACAACTTCTATCTATTATGGTCCTTTTTTTTTTCTTTCTTTTCATAAAATATTTGTTTAATCTGATTTTTTTTTAGAGATATTTTCTTCCTTTCTTTATCAATTTTTTATTTGTTTATTTTTAATTCTTTATAAACAGGTAATATAATCTTCAAAAGCATTAATTTAGACATTCATGTAATTAAAAGAAAAAAAAGATTTTTTTTAAATCATAACCGACAATTTAGATAGTCATTTATATAAATAACCTTAAAAATTTAATATATTAAATTTGATATCAAAATTATATTTTATTAGATAATACTTTTTTAATTCAAATACAAAAATTTATGGGGTATTTGGTATCACAATTGTATTCGTATTGCGTTTAAATACAATGTAATTTTCATCTAAATATAAAAGTTTTGCGTTCAAATACAATACTTTTTAACAATATTATGAAAACAATTACTATTTTTTTGTTTTTTTGAAAACAATTATTTATTAGTTTTTCATTTTTTTATTCATATTATACTTTTTTTTTCTCTTATTTTTTTAATCTATTTTTATAATTACATTAATTTTTTAACTTTAAAATACAATTCAAATACTTTTTATCTAAACATATATTTCATTTAAATACAAAATATATTTTTAAAATTATATTTAAATATAATACAGATACAATTCATTTATTAATAATCTCGTTAATATTGACATAAAAATTTTTAATGTTGCACTGAAGATGAACGCATTCTACCTTAAAATAATGTTCAATGTGTTACTGACTTTTTTTTTTTTTTTTTCCTTTTAAAGTACCAAAGTTTTTGACGCAACAATGATCCTGAGCTTCCAATTAATACGCCAGCACCTTTCGTCCTTTCAAAAAGGACAGGTTACCACATTCCACATAAGCCATCGTTTATTTATCACTCTTTTCTTTTTTGGGCAGGAAAAATTCCTTATTTATGCATCACTGAAGCAAATTTTTTATTTTAGTTTTTTTATTTTGTTAAAATATTTTGTTTTAAGTTTAATAAATTTATGACAACATGCTTAATACGCTTAATGTTATGAACAGGCTACATCTTAATTCCTTTTTATTAATATTATAAACATTAATTTTAATTCTTATTATCTTTTTATTTCAATATACGTGACAATAAGATCTTATCTTTTTATCAATATATACAAATATTTTATAATTAAATTAACATATTAATATTTTAAATATTTATTAATAAAAAAAAGACAAACATATGTCTTAGGTCAGTTGAGACCAGAAAAATTAAAATTAAAATTTATTAGCATTATTCGCTGTTAATATGACCGAACAATTTGATTTTATGTCGTTTAACATTTATTATTCATTCGAATGATACAACGATTTTGGAATTACTGTGCCTATTACAAAAATATGCCTCGAAGAAAAAAGAAACAAATTATTAAACGACAAGAAAAAGATATTAGTTCAACGTCAAAATATGTCACCGTAGAGTTGTTTGATTCATTTGACAACTAGGACAAATTTTGTCTGTCTACGTTTCATGAATGACTGTCTCCTAATTACTCTCACATTTCCAGTTGATTTCTTTTTGTTAATTCTTTTGGCCATCAAAATTGACCACCCAATAACCCCAACACCTCATGCATAGACCATGACCATTATTTTATATGTTAATTGAAGATATAATTATATGATACTCTGTTTTGAATGAAACTCCTAGCAAGACGACAATCATATGCCAATCTATATGAAATCTGACAAAATTTTCGAGAACCAGCATAAATTCCTTTGACAACGTAACACGCTTCTAATATTAATATCAAGGGCTGAACATATAATGAGATTTGCCTTTTAATGTTCATTTATTTAAAGTCAACGAAGAAAACGTTATAACATTATATTTATGTTTTGTTTATTTATTATATTACATTTTATTATCTTTAAACGTAATGTAATTTTCATAAAACATAAAAATAATGCATATAATCATCAATTATATTACATTTTTAATTTAACACAATTATCATTTATTATTTTATTTTTTTACTATTTTTACTAATCACATCGTATACTCTCTCTCATCCTGTCTTTATTTTCTCTCTATTTTCATCAACCATATTACATATAATATAATTCAAATACTTTTCCTCTAAATAAATATTGTATATAAATATAACATAAATACTTTTTATTTAAACATATATTAAATTTAATACATTATATTCAAATACAATCTAAAATATAATGCATTACTCAAACAGTAGAATAATTAATATAACAATGATTTATATTTTTGTAACTTCAAAAAAATACTTATGGAGGACCAACGTTGAATTTTCCAATCATGTCTGTCATAGAAAATGACACTTTCCTGTATGATTATTCTCAAAGGAAGAAAGAAACACCAATTTGTATACATGCAGCTTGACGTTTCAAATATATAGGAGAATGTCCTCCATTAAATACAGATTAAAAAAGAAAAGATTAAATGGTAGACCGTAAATTTAAGCTGCATGATAAGCTAGTTTTGTATTAACTCCTTAATCAGAACAATTAAAAGAAAGGTTTCTTTTAAACTTTCACTAGTAATTATAATCAGGCAGAAAAGGACTTTTGCTTTGGCATTGACTGTGCACTAGTGCCAATGAAAAAAAGATTATTTGCCTAGATAGGTAATCGTTGCTGGATCATAAAAATTAAAAAGGGATCAAAATTTTTTTTTTGCTAGAAAAAGAAAGGGATCATCTAGCTCCTCGAGATTCCTTCCTAGGAATTTTACGGCATTTCAAGCAATATTGTGAGCAAGCAATTACTATGGTACTTATTTTATTCGGAGAAATTATATTTCTTAATGTTTATGAGCCATATCAAATTCTTACAAATTAGAATTAGACAAACAAAGATACCTATGATGTTACTACAGTATATTTGAATTTGTTATATTTTATGATAGATGGTATATGAAATTAAAGTTATATTATATGTATTATATTATATTGTTATACATTATTATGTATTTTAGATGTTAAAAAATATTTTTGTAATTACATAAGTTAAGTTTTTACGTTTTTTGTTTGTCTTTTTTTTATTGGTCTTCTTTGTTGCATCAAAAATTATAATTAATTAAAAAAAATATGATAAGTGTAATTTAAATAAAATATTATAATGTTAGTTGGTATTAAGTAAATATTTACGTTGGTTATCAATAAATTAATTACTTGATTAATTTTCATTTTATTAAAAATTCTATTATTTTTACTCAGTATTAAAATAATAAAATATATTATTATTTAGATTAATACTATTATTCTTTTATTTTCTTTATTTAATAAAATTTGTTTTAATCATAACTTGTTATTACGTTGCACTTGGCAAAAACGTACAAAAGTCATAAACAAAAAGCAATTAAAAAAGAGAGCATCAAGGATAAAAATGTAAAAGCACACAAAAGTATAAAAAGACTGAAAGTTTATCACCACAAATAAAGCTTACGAACACACAGAAAGATAAATACGACAAACCAACTCTCGATACACAATAAAAAGACCAAAAAACTCATCCCTGCGGACAAAACTCACCTACAAACTAAGAGACAAATTCATCAACGCACTTCTAAAAACAAAAAGGGCAGTTTATTGTAATAATTACAACAAATTTAAGCTTTTAGTTATATATAATAATAATAATAATAATAATAATAATAATGATAATGGCAATAGCGTCCATGCACATAGAAATAGACTTTACGTACTTTCTGACAGTGGTAATTCTTTTAACTCCTTATATTATGATAAAATTATATATAAAGCTAAAACCGTACAATGATCACGGTTTAATAAAGCTGAAATAATTATTTAATTTTGTTTCTCTTGATATTATCTCTTTGAATGAATAAATTATGAGTGGAGTAGTCAGTTTTCTTGCCCTCTGTCTTGTACATGTTTTTAAAACTCGATCAAAAAGACAAAAGAAAAAAAAAAAGGAGAAAAAAAATGGTTTATGGAAATTCTTGTATGAATAATGCAATGCAGACAAAGACAGCAGACAAATTAATGCAGTTAGTGCCAGTTTATTTCACATAATAATGCAATGCAGACAAAGACAGCAGGGCCTTACGATACGATTGAAAATGCCATTCTTTTATGGTCCGATTTGGAGGAGAGTTCTATTTTTAAAAAATAAAAAATTTTTAGGTATAAAAAATAAAAAATTATTTAGAATTTTTTTTAAAAGTGAAAAATTGTTTAGATGGGTGAAAATTTTTTATTTTTAGAAAGTTTTTTTTTCATTTTTTAAAAATAAAAAATTTTGGATGTTCAGATACGGAAATTTAAGAAGGTTCATTTTTCTTAGAATGAAAAATTTTTCATTTTTTAAATTTGAAGATGTCAAACAAACAGAGGGTTAAATTAAAACATCATCTAAAACTTTTTTTTTCTAAAATTTCACAATTTTTTATTATTTATATCTTTAAAATACTATAATAAACTTCAAATTTTAAAACTTCATAATTTTGTATATACAAATTCAAATGAAATAATTTTTTTTAAATTACATAAAATTTCGAGAGGAACGAAATAATATCTATATTAATATTTTTTTTCTAAAAAATTTTTTAAAATTTTTTATTTTTTTCATTCCAAACATATTTTCTAAAATAACTTTTTTCTAACTCAAAAATAATGTCTCCAAATATCACTCCAAAAAACCCCTAAGTATTTAAATTTTTTTAATATTATATTCAATTATTTGAGCAATAACTGAAAAAAAAAAAGTGTTGTGATAAATAAAATAACGATAAATAATAATGATATTAGATTTAAAATTTCAAAAAATATATATATCTAAATACAATATCAAGGTACAATGTACTTGGAACATTAAACTACATTTACCACATTTATTGTTAGTGTTTTGTTTGCTTGTGTGGTCAGCAAAAATAAAAATAGAAAAAGGAAAGAACGTAAATAAAAATATAAAATATCAGTGTAAATGATGATTGAAAACAAATTCCTACACGTAAGCTACCTAGTTTATATGAAAGCAAGAGAGCAGGAGTGTGGATGTGCAGTGATTCAGTGAATGGTAGAGAGAGAGAGAGAGAGAGAGAGAGAACAAAGCTCTTTGGCTATATGTTTGGGCGGATCACAAATCACCGTGACTGAAGACAACAAAAAACAAGAGTAATGTGTGAGCACTTGTTACGTATAAAATTAATAAAGTGACACTCAGTTTTATATTGCAGAGTTCATCCCAAGGACGCTCCTTTAACAATGGCTTCCTTGTCCAGTTCACCTCGTACGTACATATCTTACCCCTCTTCTTCTCTCTCGTTTCATCAGTTTGATGCTGGCCATAGCATGCACGTATATATATATATACATGTACCCACACACACGCACAAATATATATATATATATGTTTTTTAACTTATTAAACCATAAAAGAGACTTCCAACATTTTTTTAATATATATGATCTTCATCTCTCTCTATCTCTCTCTCTCTCTCCCTCTCAATCATTGAGTGGCAAGTTTTGCGATTTTGCAATCATTGGGCAGGGATATTAGCATCTATCTGCGACGGAAAGCTTGATTTGGGCTCTTACTGCATCCAGGGACTTATTATAGACCTCATAAATCTTCTGTTTCTTTGTGTTTTTGGTCTGTCTTTGATCATAGTTTCCGTAAGGAAGCTTCATATAAACAGAAACAGTAGAAGGGACTGGGTCTTCATAGTTGTTTCAACATGCTGTGGTCTCACTTGTGTTGCATATCTTGTTGCTGGTTTTGGCAATCTAATTGTCAAAAGTGACATTTCTAGTGATCCAAGCTGGTTGCTTTACCTTTTCCGAGCTTTAGTTTGGATCTCTCTTTCACTGTCTTTGCTTCTTCAGAGGTCCAAATGGATCAGAGTTCTCAATTCTGTGTGGTGGGTGTCCTCATTTTTTTTAATTTCCACGGTAAACGTCGAAAAGCTGTTACGATCAAGAAGCATGGAAATCGCCGATGTAGTTCAATGGACAGTGGGTTTTTTGCTTCTGGTTTGTGCTTTTAAGAACTCAAAACAGATGGTTTCTCACCACAGTGAAGATGAGAGCCTATCAGAACCTCTAGTGGCAAAAAATGCTGAGAAAAGCAGAACAGAACTGGACCAGGCCGGTTTTCTTAGCAAATTGACTTTTTCTTGGATTGGCCCTTTGCTTAGCTTGGGGTATTCTAAACCTTTGTCTTTGGAAGACATCCCGTCTCTGGTTTCGGAAGATGAAGCTAATATAGCCTACCAAAAGTTCAAACAAGCATGGGATTCCTTACTAAAAGAGAAGAAACCAGGAAACAATAAGAACCTGGTTCTCAGGGCAATACTAAAGGTTTACATGAAAGAGAACATAACAATAGGCATTCTTGCACTTCTTAGGACTGTTTGTGTAGTGGTTTCGCCACTAATACTCTATGCTTTTGTGAACTATTCGAATCGCGATGAGGAGAATCTCCAAGAAGGCCTTTCTATACTGGGGTGTCTGATTGTTGCCAAGTTGGTTGAGTCCTTGAGTCAAAGGCATTGGTTTTTTGACGCAAGGAGGTGCGGAATGAGGATTAGATCAGCGTTAATGGTTGCGGTCTATGAAAAGCAGTTAAAGCTCTCGAGTTTGGGCAGGAGAAGGCACTCAACTGGTGAGATTGTGAACTATGTGGCGGTTGATGCCTACAGAATGGGTGAATGTTCGTGGTGGTTCCACTCGACGTGGGGTAGTGGAGTCCAACTTTTTCTAGCGATTGCCGTTCTCTTCATGGTCATTGGATCAGGTGCACTTCCTGGTTTAGTTCCTCTCCTCATCTGTGGGCTGCTCAACGTGCCCTTTGCGAAGTTACTCCAAAAGTGTCAATTTGAGTTCATGAAGGCTCAAGATGAGCGGATCAGGGCCACTTCCGAAATACTAAACAACATGAAGATCATTAAGCTACAATCATGGGAAGAGAAGTTCAAGAACTTGATCGAGTCCCACCGCGATCGCGAGTTCAAGTGGCTGGCTGAGGCACAACTTAAGAAGGTGTATGGCACATTGCTGTATTGGATTTCTCCGACTGTTTTATCTTCGGTTGTATTCTTCGGATGCATTCTTCTCGGTAGTGCCCCACTCAATGCCAGCACCATTTTCACAGTTTTAGCCACATTGAGAAGCCTCTCGGAGCCTGTCAGAATGATACCTGAGGCTCTTTCAGCAATGATACAGGTGAAGGTCTCCCTTGATCGAATCAATTCTTTTTTACTCGATCATGAGCTCAAAAACGAAGGGAGAGTAGAGTATACTTTCCCTGCCTCAGAGAAGAGCTTGAAAATTCAAGGAGGGAATTTTAGTTGGGATCCTGAGTTAGCTATTCCAACTCTGCGAGAGGCGAATTTGGAGATAGGATCGGGGCAGAAAATAGCAGTTTGTGGACCAGTCGGAGCAGGAAAGTCCTCTCTCTTGTCTGCTGTACTCGGAGAGATTCCAAAGCTATCTGGAACTGTAAGTAAAGATGAAACAACATTTTTGTTACTTACTCAACTTTTTTGTGTCTCTCATTTCTATTTTTTGATGATTGTAAACAGGTTAGTGTACATGGATCCATTGCCTATGTTTCTCAGACTTCTTGGATACAGAGCGGGACAGTTCGCGATAACATACTCTATGGGAAGCCAATGGAAAAAGTTAGGTACGAGAAGGCTATAGAAGCATGTGCCTTGGATAAGGACGTAAATAATTTTGATCATGGAGACCTTACTGAAATAGGACAGAGAGGGATCAACCTAAGTGGAGGACAAAAGCAGAGAATTCAGCTTGCCAGAGCTGTCTACAATGATGCTGATATCTATCTCCTTGACGACCCCTTTAGCGCCGTAGATGCACATACCGCTTCAATTCTCTTCAACGTAAGTAATACGAAATTTTATCATTTTTCATGAGCATGAAACAAGTGGTAAATTTGTATCAATTTCAATCTTGTTTAATGAAATTCAGGATTGTGTCATGGCTGCTCTTCAAGATAAGGCGGTAATCCTAGTGACTCATCAAGTAGAGTTTCTCTCTGAAGTTGATAAGATTCTGGTAAATTAGCTTAAATTTACAAAACTACTTATAGATCAATCATATTTTCAATTTGGTAACAAATGGAAATTTTATTTTTGTTTTCATTTTTCACTTTCTAGGTTATGGAGGGAGGAAAAATTACTCAATCTGGCAGCTATGAGGAACTACTGGAAGATGGGACAGCATTTGAACAACTTGTGAATGCTCACAAGGATTCAATAACAACATTAGGTCCTTCGAAGGATGAAGGCCAAGGCGAACCTCAAACGGAAGACATAGTTCGGTCGGAGGAGATTCATGGTTCATACTCCATTAAACTAAGCAGTGAAGGGGAGATTTCCGCAAAGGGACTACCTGTTGTGCAGTTAACACAAGAAGAAGAAAAGGAGATCGGCGATGTGGGTTGGAAGCCATTTTGGGATTACATCTTTGTCTCTAAAGGGATGTTTCTTTTAGTTTTAGTTGTATTAGGGCTGTGTGGTTTTGTTGCACTCCAAGCTGCTGCAACTTATTGGTTGGCTCTAGCCAGTGATGTTCCTAACATCACAAGTGGCATGCTGGTTGGGATTTATACAGCAATTTCAACACTTAGCGCGGTCTTTGCGTATCTGAGATCATTCATTGGAGCCCATCTTGGATTAAGAGCTTCCAAATCTTTTTTCTCTGGTTTCAACGATGCCATCTTTAAAGCTCCCATGCTCTTCTTCGATTCTACTCCCGTGGGTCGAATCTTAACCCGAGTAAGTATGCTTAGTTACTTTTAAGTTCTGAACAAAAAACATATCCTCATGATTTCAGAACTCATGCTGATCTCCGAACCTTTGCAGGCTTCATCAGATTTGAGTATTGTGGACTACGACATACCTTTCTCTATAATCTTCGTACTGGCAGCTGGTATTGATTTTCTGGGAACGACCGCAATCATGGCTTCTGTAACTTGGCAGGTTCTCATTGTAGCCATTTTCAGTATGGCTGCCAGTAAGTATGTTCAGGTAGATGCAAATTCAAGATTCTTTTTGCCTTCAATTTCTCTCTTTCTGTATTAATGAGAACGATGGAACTAATTACTACTCCTTCCTTGTCTAGGCGTATTATCTAGCTACTGCAAGGGAACTAATAAGAATCAATGGAACAACAAAAGCTCCTGTTACCAACTATGTATCTGAGACATCACTTGGTTTGGTCACAATACGAGCATTCCGATCAGTGGACCTGTTTTTCCAGAATTATCTAAAGCTTGTCGACACAGACGCAACACTATTCTTCTTGTCCAATGCAGCTATTGAGTGGTTGGTTATAAGAATAGAAGCACTTCAGAATTTGACCCTTTTCACTGCAGCCTTTTTCCTTGTTTTACTTCCAAAGAGTCAGGTCGCTCCAGGTACTTAATCAATGCCCGAATATTTCATCAAGGAAACTAGTTGGAAAGTGTTGGTCGACAATTTCTCTCATTTTCTTGGATTTGTACAGGGCTTGTGGGGCTCTCTCTTTCTTATGCATTGTCACTAACAGGGACGATTATTTTCATGACTCGGTGGTACTGTAATTTAGCAAACTACATCGTCTCCGTTGAAAGGATCAAACAGTTCATGCATATACCGATAGAACCTCCGGCTATCATCGAGGGAAATCGGCCACCTCCTTCATGGCCTACCAAGGGTAGGATAGAGTTGCATTCTCTAAGGGTAAGAAAATCAAAGTTCATACTTACGAATTTTCTTCATTGAATTTATTATTGTTGTTTCAGCTTTTAGATATCCAAAAACCAGCATACTAATTGTCTTCCCTGGATAATTTAGATTAAGTATCGTCCAAATGCTCCAACAGTTCTGAAGGGAATAACATGCACATTCAGCGAAGGGACAAGAGTAGGAGTTGTGGGAAGGACGGGAAGTGGAAAAACGACACTCATTAGCGCTTTGTTCCGTTTAGTGGAGCCAACGAGTGGGAAAATTGTTATAGATGGAATCGACATATGCTCTATTGGTTTGAAGGATTTGAGAATGAAGCTCAGTATCATCCCCCAAGAGCCAACTCTTTTCAGAGGGAGCATTCGAACCAACTTGGACCCTCTTGGCATCTACTCCGATGATGAATTATGGAGGGTAAGCCACAATACCCTATAGCATTCGATTTTGAAATCAAACAGTTTTCAGCAGGTCTGTATTAGTAAAGTGTTTACAAGTTTCATGATTCTATTTTAATCTTTAGGCTCTAGAGAAGTGTCAGCTTAAAGCAACAGTCGATAGCTTGCCCAATCTCTTAGATTCCTCTGGTGAGTTCATTATGCTTTATATGATGTTGTTTACAAAAATAAAGTATTATTCTTGTCTAGATTCTTGATTGCCCATTTTGAGTCTCCAGATCCTATGGTTTGTGACTTGACTTTCTGGTTTAAACAGTGAGTGATGAAGGAGAAAATTGGAGTGCTGGGCAACGCCAGCTCTTCTGCCTTGGCAGAGTCCTGCTTAAGAGAAACAAAATTCTGGTTCTAGATGAGGCCACCGCTTCCATCGATTCCGCTACAGATGCAATTCTACAGAAAATCATCAGGGAAGAATTCTCAGAATGCACGGTCATAACCATTGCTCACAGAGTTCCTACTGTTATAGATAGTGACATGGTCATGGTGCTCTCTTATGGTCAGTTTTCTTTCTCGGCCATAATTTGTTTCACATTTCATACGGTAACTAAAACTCTAACAAGCTTATATGATGCTTTTATTTATTATATTACATTCGTATTTTACTTAAATACAATATAATTTTTATATAAACGTAAAAATGTTATATTTAAATATCAATCACATTATATTTTAAATCCAGTATAATCATCTATCATTTTATTTTTTTATTATTTTTATCAATCACATTATATAATCTATTTTTCTCTATCTTTTTCTTTCTCTATTATTAACAATCGCATCATATATAATATAATTCAAATACTTTCATCTAAATAACCTTATATTTAAATGCAATACAAATACTTTTTATCTAAATACATATTATATTTAATATATTATATTTAAATATAATGCGTTATTTAAATGCCCCATTGGTATTGGTATTAGGATAATAAGAAAGGTACACGATCAACCATTCGTTGCACACAAGGAGTAGAGGTGAGATAGATGTGAGTTAAATGCCTCTCATCTGGTGCTGACGTACTGATTTTGTTGTCATTGCAGGGAAGCTAGTGGAATATGATGAGCCTTCAAAGCTAGTTGATGCTAACTCCTATTTTGCCAAGCTTGTAGCAGAATATTGGTCAAGCTGCAGAAGAAATTCATAAATACAACAATGACGATAGCAAGTAAAAGTTTCAGCTTATCCACGACAATGAAAGTGAAGCAGCACTAGAATAAATTGGGGAAGAAACAATTTCATTTTGCCAAGCCCTGCTAAAGATTCTCCTGTAATTTTTGTCACGTATAAGCAGATGAATGTTTTTAGGATCATATTGCTGTTAGGAAATAAAAACTACAAGGACATGAGGAGATTCCATGTTGTAACTTGTCTCCTGAAAGATTCTCTCATTTGGCTCCGAAACAATAACAACACGCTTGCAGTCAGTTCATCAAATATTTTTTCTTTGGCGTTTTGCCAAGTGCAAAGCTCTCGTATCACATATGATCGCTTTCCTAAGACATCATGGTGTATGCTAAAGTGGAGGCATAAATCACTATTTATAGTACGATGCCTTTCCTCTCCAGCCTTGGGGGTGCTTTGATGGAGTAGCCCAAATCCACCACGTGTGCTATACCATTTGTATTTTGGATTTTTGCGTGCAATTTTTGACATAATCAAGACCTATAATTCATCTGCTCCACATATTTCAACTGCTGCGTCTATAATGCTTTGAATTTAAGCTGCGTACTATACCATTTACATTGGGTCTCGTGCCTATAATTTTTAACACAATCATAACTCCAATTAGAAGCCATAATTTCACCCATAATGCTTTGAATTCAAGTTGTCTTCTTTTTGAAAAATCAAACGAATGAGCCACGCAGTAGGTGGAGTGATTTATATAACCAAAGTTTTTTAGTGCTTTGACGAAATAGCCCAAATCCACCATGTGTTTTGTACTATTTGCATTTGGATTTTTGCCTGTAATTTTTAATACAACCAGAGGCTATAATTTATCTGCTCCACATATTTCAACAGCTGCTCCCATAATGCTTTGAATTTAAGTCATCTAGCGTACCGTTTGCATTTGGACTCTTGCTTGCAATTTTTTAACGCAATCAAAACTCTTGCATAAAATTTTCAACGTAATTAGAAGCCATAATTGCACTCATAATACTTTGAATTTAAGTTGTTTTCTTTTTTGAAAAATCAAACAAATGAGTCTAGAGCAGGTGGAATGATTTATATAACCAAAGTTTTTTTTGTTTGTTTTCTTTCGGATTAAAAATAGAGATAACGATCTTCTAACTAGCCACCAAGAATCTTTTCTTTTTTTTCATTTCAATGATTATTATTTTTCTTTTTTTAATTGTTTATAACTGAAAATTGATCTGTTAATTTGTAATTAGCACAACTGAAACAATTTCAAGATCAGAAAGCAAAAGACTTCTCTTCACTAATATCATCTTTTTCATTGTCAATGGTTTCATCTCCCCTCTACCTCTGCCTCAGCCCCCCAAAGGAGTCATCGACTCACAATTACAAATTCCTCTGGCGAGTTAGTGTATTACTTTAGTTTTTTCTTTTTCTTCTTTACTGTAGTATTTGATTGTCATGAATTAGTGTATGCTGTTTGAGCGAACCTTACCTTTTTTTTTTTAGTTTTTTATAATGTCATTTTCAGAGATGTTGTCAATTTGGGTTTTTGTCGTTTGAGAATTTGTTTTCAATTATTGCTGTTCTTTTGTTATGGACCCGGTTTTTCAAAATATTGTTGTTTACTTGACATAGAAAAATGAAACGAAGAAAGAAAAGCTTATAAAAGAGTTCTATAAGATAATTCTTAATGATAATTAATTTGTAGGGTCGCTCTTTTCTTTTATCCTTACAAATGAAAACTCATGTTTATGACGAGAATGATAGCGAAAAGAATTTATTTATAAGGTAAAAAAGAAGAGTATAAAAGTCAATATTAAGTGAAATAGGTTAGGTGTTTTCAAAAAAGATTATAAATGAAATAAGGAAAAGCAAAGAAATATAGATAATATTTAGAAAAAGCGGCTAACAAACATTGAAAAAGTAAAAAGGTTGACAAAATAAATAAGATAACTAACAAATACACAAAATTAAAGGAACAATAAAAAGAAAAACACAAAATAACTGACTTGATCTAAGAAGGAACGGATTATCTATTTGTAAGTGCAAAAACATTTATGTCTTTTGTGAATCTAGTCTTAGTAGAAAAAGAGAGTATATTAAATCTACAAATAACCTCGGCCAAGTTTTAGCTGCTAAAGGGATTAACTTAGTGTATGGGGAGGTGGTCTTAGGTTGATGGGTTGTGTCGCAACAACTACATGGTAGGAAAGTCTTATGAATTATCCCAAAGGCTTTAGCTATGAAAAACATCACAAGAAACATTATAGATAGTGAGTTACAGGGCACAACTATGTATGAGAGAATGATAAGTATGGTATATAATGTCGATGCTTTTATCGCATTACTTGGTGGTTTAGAAACCCTTAAAGAGTTGTTCAATATTGTGTTATGGGCCCAACTTAACCTTCACAAATAGCCTTTAGGATTACTTAATGTTAATAGCTTTTATAATTGTTTGTTATCTTTCTTACATTATGCTGTGCAACATGAATTTATCTCACAATCAGTTAGAAAGATCATAGTCTTTGCTCTAACTGCTTACCAATAGATCTATGTTCATGATCCTTATCCTATAATGTTGCAAATAGATTGGTCAACCCTTTCTAGTAGTAGCAAAAAGCAAGAATTAGATTTGACTCTCCGTTACAGTTATCTTTATTTTTTGTTTTATTTACAATAATTTGTTTCAGTTTACGTCTTCGATAACTCCTATCCATTAGGGATAATGTCCAAAATTGGTTGAGGGAAGGGATAATTGATATCCATTCAAAAAAAAAAAAATCAAAAAAAAAAAAAACGAAAATTGCAAAAAATTAAAAAATTTTTTTTTTTTTTTTACATTTTACATTTTGCATTTAGCAAAGTCATCTGTTATTTTTTTCACACATATCATTACTAAGATGGCTGTTTATGTCAAAAATATATATATGTATGTATATGTGTGTGTGTGTTTTATTAGTGCATTTTTCCTTTTAAGTGTTAATTGTGTGTATTTTTCTTTTCTATGCAATTTATTAAGCTTCGTTAGAGTATGAATGGCAAATTAAAAATTCTTCTTGCAAAGATCACATATTTATATAAATAAACTTTATATTTTAAAAATTCTGAACTTTTTGTACAATTTAACAATATCTTCCGTTACAATGTGTGGGTTTATGGCTAGTAAGTGCTAAGGTGACAATATGTTGTTATCAAGCAAGAACTATAACAACCACTGAAGGTTGTGATCTAGTGGTTAGGATGCGTTTGTTAGGCATTTCTCTTTCATCTACATAGATTCGAATCCCGTAGCATCCCGTAAGGTGCCCACTCCAACTTTGGCTATTGAAGCATTGAGTTGGCGAGTGCAAGCGGTTGGCCCTAGATAGATGAATGAGAGAAACGAGAATTAAAATCCTGACTGCCCTTTTGTTGGCCCCAAGACTGCCATGCCAAAGGGAAGGCGGGGGCGGAACCTGGACCACCTGACCCCTTTATTTTTTATTCACAAAAAAAAAAAAAAAAAAAAAGAGAATGAGAGAGAGCAAGAACTATAGCAGTTATTGCAAAAAGGGGGAAAAAAAAGAAAGTAAGAACTATAATCGACTTAAAACAGAGAAATCAATTTTCTGCTTTGCTTTTGAATCAAGTTCAATAAGACGCAAAATGCTTCCTTAACACGTCAAAATCAAAAGGCTCGATTCGCTTCATTACAACAAGTTCTCATCAGTCAGGAAATCTTCCCATTTTCAGCGTTAATTCTTCTGTCAATGAATATTCATTCATTTATTTATTTTACTAACTCCTTTCTCAATGAATTAATACTGCATGGATTGCACTGCAGTCATAAACAACGATATTCGGGATTGATCCTTCTGGATGCCATCTGAGGCACAAATCCCACTACTAACATCGACTCCATGAGGTTTGAGAAGAGAAAGAGCTTCAGAAACATTCTCAGGCTTCATCCCTCCAGCCAAGAGCCAGCCATGTTTGCTCCTAATTGTTGGTAGTTTAAACTGTGTCCAGTTGAATCCTTTACCGCTGCAGGCATACGTCAGAAGAACTTAATCAAAACAGGATCATACAAACATTTGATGTACAAAAGCAACGCAATTCTGCTATCTCCTACTGAAGGTTGCTAGGAAAATCAATCTCTAAGTCCGAATAACCCAGAGAATGAAAGAAAATAGCATTGTTTTAAACCTGCCACCCTTGGCACTATCCACAAGAACCCAATCGACTAGAGAACATTCTTCAGCAGGAATTTGATTCAGGAGCTCTCCGTCTTCGTTTGCATGAAGAACATATATAATTCGGTGATGTTGGACAAGAACTGGAAAGGCTGCTCTAGATTTGTCCCCATGGAGCTGTATGACGTCACAAGAGTACAAAGCCTAAGCAATCTATAATAAATCCTGCTATGATTACAATATAAACAGCAATGAAAGTTGAGAAAATTCATACCTGAACAAGTTCAAGGTCAGCTGCATCAGAAACTCTCAATATCGTGTCAATATCATCGTCCACAAATACACCAACGGGCATTGCCCCATATTCCCTCGCAACTTTTGAAATCTCCTTCGCTACTGAGATGGAAACTGAACGCTTCGAGTTCGGCCAAACAATCATACCAATGAAGTCAGCCCCAGCTTCTAATGCCACTGCAGCATCTTTAGATGATGTTACACCACACATCTTGACCAAAGGTCTGTTCTTTTTAAGTTCTTTATTGGAAAAGGAGGCTCCTTCTGACTTGATGACCGCAAAACCAACTTTGTTCTTTTCATAGCGCTTAAGATTTGACAGAAACGACTTTTCCCGCCTAAGACCTGCAATTACATGAGACTATCAGGACAAATTAATATGGAATTTGTTGTTTAAGAAAAAATTAAAATGACAAAACATACATGAAAGTCTCTTTGTGGGCAAGTTTGTGACCAATGTCGGCTGAATGCGGACCTCAGAAGTTAATCCGGTAAACATCGAAATGAATATTAGTTGTACCAAATCTACTTCCCTGCAAGAAGTTATCTAGTAGGCATCAAAAAAATGTAGAATAAGTTAAAATTTGCCTGCTTCGATGCGGATTCCCTCTCTCTCTCTCTCTCTCTCTCTCTCTCTCTCTAAGGAACAGAAAACAAAATCACCAGCTTTTATCGCACCTTTGAAAATCCGATCATATTAGGCAGATTGTATTAAACATGTTCCACAACACACAATAAGCATTCATCTAATCCTATATTATATTTATGACCAACCATACCAAGGAGAGTGAGAAATAAAAAGTTATGCAGCAACAAAAAATACCAAGTCCCAATTGAATTCAAAAATCAAGTAATCCATACGTGAGATTAAGAAACCAGGTCGTTTCGCTAAGATTGCTATTCTACATAATTATTAGGATAGGAATCTGTGACTTGTTTCGAAGGGCACAAACAAGTTCTTCAAACCTTAGATCAAACAGTTGGTGTGCATTTGTCGTCATTTGCACTTAAAAGTCCAATTAACTTAAGGGTGTTAATTGGGCTATAAAATCATCAATTAAATTCATATCCAGAAGTTCCAAATCAAATAGATAGCAACCTTGAGCGCAAAGAGAACAGGAAAGAGAGATAAATAATTGGTATTTTACGTGTAAAGAAAGGGAGAAGATAATACAAATAAAAATAGATATACAAAAATGGTTATTTGTTGACATTGCTGGCCGGAGTAGACTACTGACCTTGATTTAGCTTGAATGTCTTCTTCTTGTCTGAGACATAAAATCTCAAATGTACTGCACCCACAACATATTTGGGACATTTACGACTGAATAAATTGTCTATAGAAAAAATGTATATTTTATATTTAAAAGGGGAAAAAATTAAGAGGACACACAAATTTAAATTCCATATTATCTATGTGAAGTTTCACAATTTAGTCATTTAATTCTATTTTATATTATTTGATGTTAATCCTTTTTTTTATTATTTATATTGATTATTTATTTAATTTTATAAAATTACATATAAAATTATTATTAAATTATACATGTATTTTTTTATTATTATTATTTAAATATTACATAATTATTACTATTATTACTAGTATTATTATTATTATTCTTATTATATTGAATAATGCTACGTTGTTAATCACAAAAGAAAGAATGTATAATTTAAAATAACAATAATAAAAAACAATTGGAAGAAAAGATAAAACTACATAAATGATTGTAAAATTATAGTAGAATTTAAATTATTATAATTATTAAATAATATAATTAATATAAATAACAAAATGTAAATTTCAAAATAACCCCCAACTCTTTTTTTCTCCTCTCTCTTTACTCGTCTCTCTCTCCCATGTCTCTCTTTCTCCCAACTATCAGAGAGCTCAGCACTGACAATGATGGCATCCAGATTTGGAGGGCGACATGATTGAGATAACGCCAGCATCCTGAGGCGAGGTTGTGGTGATGAATCTCACTGTGGATCTCGCCGTGGAAGGAGATCGCTAGGAGATTATGACGGATCTCGTCGTCTATCGCGACATCACCGTGATGACCCACGGCCGCGACTCACCTCGTCGACAACCCAATGCGAATCGCGGGTCAGATCATTGGTAGATGGTGATCGAAACTCCGCGACGGTGGGGGATTTCCTCCCGAAGCTATTGATGAAGATGATCGCGACCTTTGTTCCACCATCACGATTGAAGATTCATTCGCGATCTCATCTCGCCGTCAACGCGAGAACGATGACAGGAACAATGCATTGGAGATGGTGGCCGATGCAAACGGCAACGGCAACGGCAACGGCTATGCCCCTCCACCAGAGAGGAAGAAGCAAGTGCAAAGCTAGCGTTTTGAAAAATAAAAAAATTTACCAAAATATGCTATAATTTTCACCATATTAAAAATTTGTTATAATTTTAAAATTATATGATTAAATATGCTATTCGTGTATTTTCCCAAAATAATTTTAGAATGGCAAATAAATAGTAATATATGCCATTTTTTAAAATGCATATTTTAAATAAAAAAGACACACGTTTGCATTCTACAATAAACGACTAAACAAAAACCACTTCTTTACAAGAACGTTGTCGTTTCTCAAGAAACGATAAGAAACTTCGAAAAACGATATCAAATTGACAAATTCTAGTTGTTTCTAAATTATTGAGTTCTGCCAATTTTTCATAAGATTTTGAGATCATGATATTCACTTCATTTCAATTTACTTCGAGAAACGTAATCGAACACGTTTCCCATAACACATATTCACCAACCTATATCATGTAGCACAAGCGACTTGGTTACAGTTTAGAGAAAGAATGGAAAGCTTTGCTAAAAGAGAAATTTTATGTAGCGTTTGGTATTGTTTTTGAAATCTGTTATGTTTTCAAATTCTCTGAATTTGAGATCGTTTTGAAAACAATTCTGAAAACGTTTCTGAAATTGTGTTTGGTTTTATTTTCTGAGTGTATGTTTTGAGAAACAAAAAAATGAAACTGTGTTTGGTTATATTTTTGAAAACCAGTCATTTTATAAGTATTATATAAAAACATATTTATGTTTGATTTAAAAAAAATTTATTATGAATACCAAAAATTAAAAATTAATAAAATTTTTTAATTGAAAAATGAATTAAAAATTAATAACCATAATATTTAAGTAATTACTATATCAATTAAATCTTAATTAACCATAATAATTAAATCAGAGAAATTGGAGAAATGGGAAAAATGAAATCAGAGAAAACGACTTTTAATCGTTTTCAATTTTACATTGGGAGCAAAGGCGATTTTAGATTCGTTTTGAAAACTGTTTTCAAAAACAATACAAACCAAACACAATTTCACACCGATTTTGAAATCGATTTCCTAGGGGATCGTGAAATCAGTTTTGGAAACAAAACCAAACACCCTCTTAAGTTCATTTATTTATTTATTTTCTTCCTTTATAGCATCTGTATTGCGTTAACCGAAAATTAATAAAAAATAACGGAAAAGAATGCATCAAGGTACACATGATCATTGAAAATATTCATACCACGGAACCTAATCCAGCTCCAATTGTTAGTAGTCATAAATGTTTGGTTACTTTTAACTATGATTTTTTTTAGTTACGAAAAACCAAAACAATCATCGGATATGAAAGCGATAAACGTTGAAAAATCCACGAATTAGTTCAAAATCCAAATCTTTTATTTATTTTGGCCTTGTTTTAAGATAGAACGGTATCCTTCCAATGTGTTGTCACTGGGTTTGGCAATCAATATATATATATATATATGAAACAGTTTTCAATAATTACATCTTTTTATAATTATAAATATTTATAAATAAATTTATAAAAATTTGTGCATTTCTTAATTAGATTTAATGAAGTGGTATTTTATATAACTTGCTATCATAAATTATGCAATCTGTTAGTCTTTTAAAACTAAATAAATTTTTTTATATTTTTTAAATATAAGATATTAAATATTTTTTATATTTTTAAAATATGAAACATTAAAATATTTTTTAAACGTTAATTTTATTACGTTCGCAATCTCCTAATTTATATATATCCTCCATTCCATCTGGGAAGATTATGATGGCTTCTTCTACACAGGTTAGCATTTTAAAACTTTTTGTTTCAACTTTCTATAAAATTTTGTCACTATTAATTTTGTTCTTTTGTTTTGAATAGAAGGTTAAGAAGAAATCTGAAATGGACTGAAGGATGCACATAGAATGGGAGCCTGACAAAATTAAGAAGGAAGTAAGCTCACTCTAGTAGTTGGTAAGAATAACACCAAATCCCACCTCCTGAAGACAACAATTGTAAATGCGAACTCAAATGAAAAATAGTTGCAGAAGTTAATAAATACTTAACTTTACCAACACCAAATTTTTACAATATCATTTAAAATTTTCTTTGGCCAACTTATGTGCTATGAGAACACCCAAAAAAAAAAGTCAAAAAAAAAAAAGAGTGGATTCGACAAAAAAAAAAAAAAAACAATCTATACATAAGATGAATGTAAAACTGTTAGACACAAGACATTTTAAAAATAAAATAATTAAAAAAAAGAATAGAACAATGATTATTAAAGAATTGGAAATAAACATCAGAAATAAGATTCCAAAACTAAAAATAGATTTTTAATATATAATTTATTTTAAAAAGTTTTTAAAATGCCATGTCAACAAGTTAATAATAAGTTGTCAATCTAAAATAGCATTTAATGAATTCTCTAAATTCTATGTTCATTAATTGTCATTGAATTATTATGTTAGCTACTCAATTTGTAATAACCATCCAATTTAAATCATGTAATTAAAACAATAATAACCATCTATAGGTAAATATTAAAATAATTATTGAATTCACACCCATATATATATAGATACATATATATATGTATATATGTATGTTGGAGAAATAGACTATCTACATATACCACTGTACTGCTTTAGTAATTATTATTGTTATTATTATCATAATTTTTAAAATTAAGGATGAAGAAATTTAAATTATATATCTATTTATATATATTTTAATGAAATTAGATGTAAAATCATGTTAAATTATGCTTACAACTATATTATTTTAGTTAATTATTTTGCTCAAGTAATTATCCTAAAATATTAATTAGACTTATAAGAACCCGGATCCACAATGGTACTATTAGTTTACCAATAACAGTGCAACTCATGGAATGCTTTTGGAATATTAAAGGTGTACAGTGTTCTAGTTGAGTTGCTTGTTATTAAAGTAGTGGGGTATGTCATGCTCTTTAAAGCTAATGGGTGGATCAATAATAATTGTTATGAAAAGATGTATGCTTCTATTTAAAGAAATTTTAAGGCTTGCATTGTTTTAAGACATTTGTAGTATAAAATATCATTTATTAATAAAAAAAATAGTCTTATAATATAATATTTATACATTAAATTCACCTTTTATTAATAATAATATTTATCATCGATAATATCTTTAAGTATTTTTTTTGTCTTTATAACGTTATACAAGGTTCCAACTCATCCCACACCACCTGTGTTAAAGGCGCTAACTTGCTTGGCTGGTTCCAATAATAGAAGAATTCGTTCAGTTGATGACTTATGGATGCTCTGACTAGGTACTAGTACTTTCTAGCATATTTTTCGTTTCCGTTTTATTATAAAACCCAATATTTCTTCTGTTATCCATGAAAATATGACATGAAGGCACCAATGATACTTTTGTAGACTAGCAACATAAAAAAAAAAAAAAAAAAAACGTAGTAGTTTATGCATCACGAGAAAACCGATGAGGTACCACCAAAAAGAGAGAGAGAGAGAGAGAGAGAGGAAAAGAAAAAAGAAAAGAAAAGAGAAGGGAAGAAAAGAAAATAAAATAAAAGTCAACATTATATACCCACCAACTTTAAAATCAATCATTTATATCTAGTTTATAGGAATTTAAAGTGTGGATGTGCACCGCAGAGAGAAACGAAAACCAGTTTGGCTAATTGATGGCCATCTGCTGAGAACAAGTTACCATCTGAACATATCAAACGCATTTAAAAAAAAAAATTAGTAGATGAACATTGTAATTACGCAGAATATTAATCATGTGTCACTCCAGATTGTTGCTGAACCAAAAATGAAGCGTGACGGACAAAACACCTTTAAAAATGGCTTCCATGGATAGCTTACTTGGTGCATAAAATATTTATTACCTGTTTAGTTTATTTCACTCTATATATCTCTCTCCCTCTGTTTCTTTCTTTTCAGTGTCAGTGTCCTCTTTGTGTGTGTGTGTGTGTATAAATGTATACATGCATGTGTGTGTGTGTGTGTTCTTCCTTTCTCTCTCAGTCATGAAGTGGCAAGTGTTATAACCTTCCCTTTGTCCAACATGAAGTTTTGTGATTCTAATTGCTTTTTGTATGAATCATTTATGCAGGCATTTTACCATCAATTTGCAACAAAAAGCTTGATTTGGGATCTTACTGCATTCAAGGAATTATCATAGACATCATTAATTTTCTCTTCCTCTGTGTCTTTTGGCTATTTTTTGTCATAGTTTCTACAAGTAAGCGTCACATAGACAGAAAAAACAGAAGGGAATGGTTCTTCGTAGTTGTTTCAATCTGTTGTGGTCTCACTAGCATTGCAAATCTTGTTGCTGGTTTTGGCAATCTGGTTGCGAAAAGCGACATTTATAGTCATCCAATATGGTTAATTTACCTTCTCCGAACTCTAGTTTGGTTGTCTTTTTCACTGTCTTTGCTTCTTCAAAAGTCAAAATGGATCAGAGTTCTGAGTTCTGTCTGGTGGGCATCCTCCTTTTCTTTGATTTCCATAGTAAACTTCGAGAAACTGTTAAGAACAAGAAGCATTGAAATCGTCGATATAGTTCTGTGGATAGTGGAATTTTTCCTCCTAACTTGTGCTTTTAAGAACTTAACACACATCATGGTCCCTGACAATGGTCAAGATGACAATCTATCAGATCCTCTACTGATACAGAATTCTGAAAAACGAGTAATAGAAATAGACCAGGCCGGATTTCTTAGCAAATTAACGTTTTCGTGGATGGGCCGGTTGCTTAGCTTGGGATACTCTAAGCCATTATCTATTGAAGACATTCCTTCTCTGGTTTCCGAAGATGAAGCCAATTTAGCCTACAAAAAGTTCAAACAAGCTTGGGATTCTGTATTGAGAGAGGACCAAAGAAACACAAAGAACTCGGTATTCTGGGCAATGGTAAAGGTTCACATGAAAGAGAACATAATAATAGGCTTTCTTGCAGTTCTTAGGAAAATTTCAATAGTGATTTCTCCTCTAATACTGTATGCTTTTGTGAACTATTCAAATAGCAATGACGAAAATCTCCAAGAAGGTCTTATTTTATTAGGGTGTCTAATTGGTACCAAGCTTGTTGAGTCCTTGTGTCAAAGACATTGGTTTTTCAAGTCAAGGAGGTGCGGAATGAGAATTAGATCAGCTTTAATGGTAGCGGTCTATGAAAAGCAGCTAAAGCTCTCGAGTTTGGGAAGGAGAAGGCACTCAACAGGTGAGATTGTGAACTATGTGGCCGTCGATGCCTATAGAATGGGCGATTGTTCATGGTGGCTCCACACAACATGGACTTCTGGAGTCCAAATTTTTCTATCCATATTGGCTCTCTTTAAGGTCGTCGGATATGGTGCTCTTCCCGGATTAGTTCCTTTCATCATCTTTGGACTCCTCAATGTGCCCTTCGCAAAGTTACTACAAAAAAGCCAATGCGAGTTCATGGTGGCTAAAGATGAACGGCTGAGGGCGACATCCGAAATCCTAAACAGCATGAAGATCATCAAGCTACAGTCATGGGAAGAGAAGTTCAAGAACTTTATCGAGTCTCGCCGTGACCGCGAGTTCAGGTGCCTGGCTGACCTACAGCTTAAAAAGGTGTATGCTACTTTCATGTATTGGATTTCTCCAACTATTGTATCTGCAGTTGTCTTCTTGGGATGCCTTCTTCTTGGTAGTGCCCCGCTCAATGCTAGCACCATTTTCACTGTTATAGCTACTTTGAGAGGCATGGGAGAGCCCGTTAGAGTGATTCCCGAGGCTCTCTCGGCAATGATACAAGTAAAGGTCTCCTTCGATCGGATTAACTCTTTTCTACTCGATGATGAGCTCAAACACGAGGGGAGAGAAAGATTCCCTTGGCTTAACTCAGAGAAGAGTTTAGAAATTCAAGCAGGCAATTTCAGCTGGGATCCTGAGTTAACAATTCCAACTCTTCTAGAGGTGAATTTGGAGACGGGATTTAGGCAAAAAATAGCGGTTTGTGGGCCAGTTGGAGCAGGAAAGACATCACTCTTGTATGCTATACTAGGAGAGATCCCCAAACTATCAGGAACTGTAAGGAAGAGTCAATATTGGACTATGTTTTATTAGTCACTCAAACATTTTTTTTTTCTTTGTGAGTCTCTAATTTTTTTTCCTTGATGATTGCAAATAGGTTAGTGTATATGGATCCACTGCTTATGTTTCTCAGACGTCTTGGATACAGAGTGGGACAGTCCGTGATAACATACTCTACGGGAAGCCAATGGAAAAAGTTAAGTACGAGAAGGCTATAGAAGCATGTGCTTTGGATAAGGACATAAATAGTTTTGATCATGGAGATCTTACAGAAATAGGACAGAGAGGGATCAACCTAAGTGGAGGACAGAAGCAGAGAATTCAGCTTGCCAGAGCTGTCTACAATGATGCTGATATCTATCTCCTTGACGACCCCTTTAGCGCGGTCGATGCACATACGGCTTCATTTCTCTTTAATGTAAAGAAGAAACCTTTTATTTTATTTTATTTTTTATCATTTTTCATGAGCATGAAATAAGCGATTTGATCGTCTCATTTTCGATCCTTTTTTATGATGGTGCACAGGAATGTGTAATGGTTGCTCTAAAAAACAAGACTGTCATTCTTGTGACTCATCAAGTGGAGTTTCTCTCTGAAGTTGATAAGATTTTGGTAATTTTAGCTCCAATTTTCAAAATAAATATGGATTTCATCATGTATGCCAGTTAATGAATAACGAGATTTTTGCTCACTTCTTTAGGTTATGGAGGGTGGACAAATTAGTCAATCAGGCAGCTATGAGGAACTATTGGAAGTTGGGACAATATTTGAACAGCTTTTAAATGCTCACATAGATGCAAAAACAACATTGGGTCCCTCAAATGATGAAGGCCAAGACGAATCTCAAATGGGAGACATGGTTCGGTCGGAGGATGTTAATGGTTCATACTCTATTAAACAAAGCAGTGAAGGAGAGATTTCTGCAAAGGATATGCCTAGAGCGCAGTTAACAGAAGAAGAAGAAAAGGAGATTGGTGATGTTGGTTGGAAGCCATTTTGGGACTACCTTTCTATCTCTAAAGGGACATTGCTTCTAGTTTTAGGCTTAATAACTCATTTTTGCTTTGTTGAGCTCCAAGCTGCTGCAGCTTTTTGGTTAGCTCTAGCCATTGAAGTTCCGAAGATCACAAGTGGCATGCTGGTCGGGATTTACACAGCAATTTCGATGCTTAGTGCTGTCTTTGTTTATGTGAAATCCCTTTTTATAGCCCATCTTGGATTAAGAGCTTCTAAAGCTTTCTTCTCTGGTTTCACCAATGCCATCTTTAAAGCTCCCATGCTCTTCTTCGACTCAACTCCTGTTGGTCGAATCTTAACTAGAGTAAGTTTACTTAGTTGCTAAACAAGTTTTGAAACAAAAAATAAAAATCTGTTCTCATGATGGGACTATTTGGAATTCATTTTTATATTAGAATTTTTGTAGGCTTCGTCGGATTTGAGTATTGTGGACTACGACATACCTTTCTCTATGATCTTCACCGTGGCTGGTGCTGTTGAGTTTCTGACAATGATTGCAGTCATGGCTTCTGTCACCTGGCAAGTTCTCATTGTAGCCATTTTCAGCATGGTTGCTAGTAAATATGTTCAAGTAGGTGAAAACACCGGTTTGTTACCGTGCATCACTCTTTCTTTGTTATAAGATAATGTTCAAGTAACTCTACTCCTTTTCTTTGCAAGGGGTATTATCTGGCTAGTGCAAGAGAACTAATAAGAATCAATGGAACAACAAAATCTCCTATTACCAACTATGTTTCCGAGACATCACTTGGTTTGGTCACAATAAGAGGTTTTCGATCAGCAGACCTGTTTTTTGAGAATTACCTTAAGCTTGTGGATACAGATGCAGCATTAGTCTTCCTGTCTAATGCGGCCCTTGAGTGGTTAGTTCTAAGAATAGAAGCATTTCAGAATTTAATCATCTTCACCGCAGCCTTTTTCCTTCTTTTCCTTCCAATGGGGGCAGTGACTCCAGGTACTTAAATGGATGTCCATTTCTCATACAAAAGAAAGTAGTTTCAATAGTTTAGGAAAATGTTTCTCAATAATTTCCCTCGTTTTATCGGATTCGTACAGGGCTGGTGGGGCTCTCTCTTTCTTACGCGTTGTCAATGACGGGGACATTTATTTTCATGACGCGATGGTACTGCAACTTATCAAACTACATCGTCTCCGTTGAAAGGATCAAACAGTTCATGGAAATTCCATCAGAACCTCCAGCTATTATCGAGGAAAACCGGCCACCTCCTGCATGGCCCATCAAGGGTAGGATAGAGTTGCATTCTCTAAGCGTAAGACAATCAAAGCTCATACAGAGGAACATTCTTCACTGGTTGTTATAGTTAACAAAAAAAAAAAACCCGGTATAATAATGGTCTCCTTTTGATATTTCAGATGAAGTATCGTCCAAATGGTCCGACAATTCTCGGGGGAATAACATGCACATTCAGAGAAGGGACTAGAGTAGGAGTTGTGGGAAGGACAGGAAGCGGAAAAACTACACTCATAAGTTCTTTGTTCCGTTTAGTAGAGCCAACGAGTGGGAAAATCGTTATAGATGGAATTGATATATGCTCCATTGGTCTGAAGGATTTGAGGATGAAGCTTAGTATCATCCCTCAGGAGCCAACTCTTTTCCGAGGTAGCATTCGGACTAACATGGACCCTCTTGGCATTTATTCCGACGATGAAATATGGAAGGTGAGCCATAATACACCAAAGCATTGGTTTCCAACTACACATGCATTTGTACAGTGTTAATAAACTATAAATCTTTATCTCTAGGCTTTAGAGAAGTGTCAGCTTAAAGCAAAAGTCAATAGCCTCCCCGATCTCCTAGACTCATCTGGTTAGTTTTCATGCTCTCTTTGAAGCATTAGAAAAATGTGAGATTAAGTTAACCTTGGTCTATTTGTTCGATTGCCAGTTTTCGGTTACCAGATCATAATGTTATGTGATTCATCTTTTGATTTGGACAGTGAGTGATGAAGGAGAAAATTGGAGTGTCGGGCAACGCCAGCTCTTCTGCCTTGGCAGAGTCCTCCTTAAAAGAAACAGAATTCTAGTCCTAGATGAGGCCACTGCTTCTGTTGATTCTGCAACGGACGCGATTCTGCAGAGAATCATCAGGGAAGAATTCTCAGAATGCACAGTCATAACCGTTGCTCACCGAATTCCTACCGTCATAGACAGTGACATGGTCATGGTCCTTTCATACGGTCAGTTCCCATAGTTTACTTCACAGTTATATATATATAGATATATATATTTATATATCCACGTTGTATTATAAGTTTATAAAAAACTCAGTCGGATAACTAAAGTTAAAATGTTTGGAGTATGGATTTTTGCTGTTCTTGCAGGGAAGCTGGTTGAATATGATGAGCCTTCAAAGCTGATTGATGCTAACTCCTATTTCTCCAAGCTTGTAGCAGAATACTGGTCAAGCAGCAGAAGAAATTCGTAAAACAAATAACAAAACAGATAATGAATTACAAATTCCAGCTTATCCACATTCTGTCATTTTGTCTCCAAAACAACGTAGCTAATTTTGCTGTGAACTCATGATATATTTTCTTTGGCATCCAAAATTTTCCAAATTCAAAGCCAGTATATCAGATATGATCCCTTCACTTGTCATGTCACTTCTAGCAATAATCCGAACCACGGTTAACGTGTTCAACGGTCTAAACAGCTACTACATGTGGTGGAATCCTGAGTTTGGTCCTGAGTGATATTTAACGCGCTTCTCCTACATTACAACTCCTATGGGATCGCGCAAAGCTCTCCTTCTTTTATATATATATATATATATATGTATATATATTTGATCGAATGAGAATTAAATTCGAGTAACCTCTTTATGTAGAAATTTTCCCATGATATATTTTCACCATCAAAAATTATTTGACATAATTAGCTGTAAAGGTTCTAAAAGCTGAAGCAAACTTCTCTTCAAATTTCTGAAAATATTCATTCATACAAACTACATGGTAAAAATAGCACAAATTACAAATGTTTGTCGCCCGATTTCAAAAAAATAATAATAAAATAAAATAAACATCAACAATTCTTGAATATGTTTGATTTAATAATCACTCTCGCTCTACTGCTAAACTGGGAGCGCTTTGGATATCTGGGCAGAACCAGGCATCTTGGGCAACTTGTAGTCACTTGAAATACAAGCGGTACCTCTGGGCAACTTGAAATTAAGCGCACATATTTGGTAGTATAAAACGACATGTCGTTTTTGTGGAAAAGCCGTACTATTAGGAAAATGGCTTAATGTCGTTTAGCAAAAAATCGCTTGCCAACATTCAACCACTTCATGTTGTTTCAATATTGAGACGACCTTTGCATCTATAAATTTGTGGTAGCAACTTATAATTGTTTTGGTTGCAACTTATAAATTTGTTTTAATTCCGGAGTCACAGAAGATATAATCAAGACCTTATATTAATTTCTCTCAGTCGTTCATTTAAGGTCATTATCGCTTATATTACCCTACCCACTTTAAGAGTCAAAGCTGGAGTAAGGACATTATAAGAAATAACTGGATTTAAACTTGAAAAGATAAAAAAGAGATTCCTGATAAAGACATCCTAATTACTAAACCACATCCTTCAATGATTCTTTTTAAAACTTCAAATTACTGCTATCCTTTTAAAATAATACTAAACATGAAATTACTGCTAGTAATAACGAAAAAAAAAATAACTATGATATTATAGTTTATTTATTTTTCTATTCATTTATATATTTTATTTCTTGTGCCCAATGGTTCAGTCAAGAAATTTTCACAATTCGCATTATCGTTAGGGGTGAACATCGGGTAGGTCGTGTGACGCCCCCCACGTACGTTACCATACCAACCAGCCGAGCTTTTACACCAACCGCGATGGCTGGTAACCTCGTGGGTCGTCATCCTCTTACTTAACATACTTAACTTTCCATTCTTAACGTTCTCATTTTAAAAGCGGAAGCAATTTCTATAGCAAATTTTTTTTTTTTTTACATACTATGCCTATAACTCTATCATACTCTTATAACATATAATTCATAAATTTCTTTCTTTCAACTTTCTTTTTTGAACGCTCAGCGAAAGACTCATGGTAGTACCATACCCTCGCCCAGTCTCTTGACACGTGCAGATCCGTCTGTTGTCCATCATACTATTTTAAACTAACAGGTTGCTTACCTGCAACATATAAACAACTAATAAACTAGATGCTCAGTAAGTTCAAACATACATTCATTAACTTATAAATACTAGTAATATATATTATTACTAGAATATATGACATCACATATATACACATCATACACATCGTCTATACATATCCTCGAAACATAACATATTATGTGAGCTTCCACATGCTCATTTATCTCTTCGCTAATCATTCCCATCATTCTATTGATAATCTCTTATCATTCTATTCTAATTTCTTCATTTCTTTTCTTCTCATTCCTATCATTCCTTAACTTTCTGTTCTAAACCTTTATAATTTCTCTATCGCTTTGTCATCATCTCTTAACATTTCATATCTTAAAAGCTAGTAACATACACACTAGCATAACATCACGTAAAACGTGTCATTCACATCACATCACATATATGATTCTATTATGTTCTTATAAACTTCGTTTTGTTATTTATTTATTTTTCATCGATTTCATTATATCATTATTTTGTATCGTTCGTTTCTTTTCTTATCGTTCTTTACTTTTCTTTTCTTTTCGTAACATTTCTTTTCTTTTCTCTTCTTTTCACTCTCTTTTCCTTTCTTTTCTTTTCACGCTCTTTTCTTTTCTTTTCTTTTCTTTCACTTTCTTTTCTTTTCTTTTCTTATCTTTCACTGGTGGGCCCCGTCGTTGAACGTACCTAGTTGCGCGCTGACAGTGGGAGGAGGGGGAGCTACCCACCAACCTACCTCACAGTCACATAAAACCTCACCTTCGGGGTTGGTCCATCCTATAATCTACCACACCTTCGGGGTAGCACCACATCTGCGCGGAGGATATAGACCGGAAGTCTCAACCATATAGGGAGACCGGTACGCCAACCATTAACTTTTCAGTTTTATTATCTTGCATTCTTTTAGCTTTTCTTATATTGATTTTTCGTTGTACATCTTTTTCATGACATTCATAATCTTTTCTTTCTCATTTTTCATAAAACATTTCATGGAACATTTGTTCTTTCGTTGTTTTTCTTTTCTTAATTCTTTACTTTACTTGTGTGAATTATGTTAATCACACTTTAGCATAGCATATATAGCACATATTACTTATATATCATCATATCATATCACATCATAACAAACAAAACACATTTAGTTATGTGCAGACAATTATTCTCTGTTTATCTTATCATTTGCATCATTATATCTAGCGTATCTTATCATCACATTTCTATCAATCATAGCATATCGATCATAGCCTATCGTTCTATTCTATCAATCACATCTTATCGTTATGTTCTAATCCTTTCATCATACATTTCATCATAACCTATCATTGTTTCTCTTTCTTGTCTAAGTCTTTGCTTTCGTATCATTTTTCATAAAACACCTATCCTTTCGTTATCATAAAACATGCCTTTTCTTAATTCCTTTCATCACCGATCATCGTTGCTCTATCAATCATAACCTAACTTTCATAAAACTTTTCATAAAACATCTATCCTTTCATCCTCATAAAATATCCCTTTCTTAATTCCTTTCATCACCGATCGTCGTTACTCTATCAATCATAACCTAACTTTCATAAAAATTTTCATAAAATATCTATTCTTTCTTTTCATATTTCATCTCTTTCTTATGCATCCTATCATAACATTCTTACTCTTACTCTTTCCATTCTTCTATCCCTCTTTGTCATATCGTTACTCTCATAAAGCTTTTATAATGCCTTTCCTTCATAATTCAATATATACATATATTTATATATATATTTTTTATAATTATTTATTAAAACATAGCTTTTAATATCATCATAACATTGCTATAACATTACTATAACATCATCATAAATCACATCATGACATTTGCATACCAAACATATAAAAACGATAAGCTTGTTCATAGTTGCAGATGGGTAAATGTCTGAACTTACTCATAACGTGCTTATCCTCCTCTTAGAATCCATCGACGTCCTTTGTCGCGTCTGGATCATGTTCCTACAGACAAACTTTGTCCGTTAATCACATTTTCATTTATAGCTTTTATTTTATTAAAAAGCTTGATTTTGATCTTGTGATCCTTAATTATAGCCTTAGGACAGCTTTTTAAACCTTAATGACTCTTTTCAAATTTTTCTCTAACTTTTGAAAAATTACGATTTTACCCCTAACTTTTGACAAAATTACAATTTTACCCTTGACATGATTTTTCATAATTTAAACCTCAATTTTGGCTTTTACAAACTTCATTCACCTATTCCGGGTCATTGGGGCTCTTTTCCCATAATTTGAGAATCTTTGGGCAAAATGGCAAAATGACCATTTTGCCTCTAATGGGTCGTTTAACCATAACATTTTCATTTTCATGCTTAGACTGGATTTTCTAAACCCAAAATCATTTAATTAACTTTTTAAATCTTATCGGACCCTTTTCTGGATTAATTCTTATCATTTTACTAATTTTCACATTCCCGGCCCTCGGGAAGTACTATTCGAACCTAAGAATCGGTTTCATGTTTTTCTTGCGTTCTAGGGTTTCGAAGAGTCGGTTTACTAATCGTACCTTACCCATTCCTTTTTCCTTGCCCTAATTCCTCGAGGGGGCTCGGGTTCTCTTCCCGATCATTTTTTTACCCCTGGTGCCGTTTTTAGAAATTTTGACAGCATTTCCGCTTAATTTTTGAGGTTCCAGCGTTTAGGAAACGCTTGAAAACCATCTATCCTAATCTAATTCTATCACGTACTATACCAGAGGCCTAAATTTTACGTAAAACTCATACTGTTTATGTAAAATCGTTACATTATCACATATTTTTCTTTTTTCTCCATTACAGTCATTTTCTTCTTTTTACATACATTTTTTTCCATAATTTTCATATCAATAATTATAAAATCATATAACAGTCCCAAACAATTAAATTGCGGAACGTAAAAAGGTCGGGATTTATACCGAATTGCAGTCCGGTCTCGACGGCATAAACCCTAATTCTTCGTTCTTCATATTTGAGGTCCCGTCTTGCAATTCCGACTCCGCGGATGCGTCCGAACGTCGAAAATAGGCTAACGGGCCAAACTTCCATTTTCGGTCACCGGTCGCCGTTGACCGGCGTTGACCGGCGGCGACGGTGGCAAGTGGGTAGTCCATCTTGAAGATCTCGACGAGAGGAATCCATTGGTGGCTTCAATTTCACCATTCGACACCTCTATCTCCGGAAATCGCCCCTCGAAAGCTCGGTCACTGCGGCGGCTTTGGAACTCCGCCGTGCCGGGCTTTTTCCCCGAAATTGATTGAGGGCTTTTGCTCCCCTCTTCACGGCGAACATTTCTGTACCGGTGGTGCAGCTCAACATCGCCGGAAACGGCGAGTTCCACAACGGCTTCACGACGGCGACGTCGCGGCTTCGGGCGGCGCGATCCGGCGGCCGTTGGGCTGAAACACCACCTGGGTTTTGTTCTACTTTTCACCACGAGTCTTTTGGGACCGGAATCACCTTGATCGGACGTCGGACGGTGGAGATACGGCGTCGCGAAATTTCCGGTGGCCGGTGGCTTCAGGCGGCCCGTGCGGGCTCCTCCGGCGTCGGTTCCGTCGACTTTTCCCACCGTTGAACTCAGCTCGGCAAGAGCTTTCCAACGGTGTCGGCGGTGTCGAAAACGGACACCGTTTCCGATTCGGTTACTGTTCACTTTCAGGGAGAGAGAGAGAGAGAAACGAGGAGAGAGAGAATTTGTGGACAAATGAGGAAATTCCACTTTTTTTTCCGCTCTTTATATACTTTTTCGCCCAAAATTTCAACATGGGCTTTCCTGACTAATTTGGGCGTCCTGGATCCAAATATATCAGTTTTATTTTCATCTGAGGTCATTTCAACTAGTTTCCGATACTGCGAATTTTCGGTCAAAAATTACCCTTGTGCTTAGGGGGCATTTGGATAAGTATTTCATTTTAACTTCATTCAAATACAATACAATTTTACACCAAACACAAATTTTGCAACAGTGCTACGAAAACAATTACTATTTAAAACATTTTTAAAACAATCACATCAACTTTTCAATTCCACTATTTATCTCTACTTTTACCAATCACATCAACTTTTCAACTCTAAAATACTTTTCATCCAAACACACATTTCATTCAAATACAAAACAAATACTTTTCAACCAAATACAACATTCAAAAAACAAATTTCATTCAAATACAATCAAAATGCAATGCGTTTACCAAACGCCCCCTTAATTATCAAATTTAAGCGTGCTGATAGGCTATCCTTACTAATTTCAGAGTGCTGAACCCAAATTTATCAGTTTTATGTCAAGAAAATATCATCTTGACCTACTTCTTGATACTGTGAGTGGCACACATGTGCACACACATAATATCACTATTACTCATTTTTCATCCTTTAACATTGTTAGAACATTTTATTTTAGTTCTAAACAATATTAAATCACTAAATTTCACATTTTAATGCTTAAATTCATTGTGTAATTATTTTCCGAGAAATATGAATTTTCCCGGTTGTTACAGGTCGGGTGCGTTTTTGAGAATTTTCAACTACTCAAACTTAATTTTCAACCCATTCAATCAAGTTTGGGTGGGCTGATTTTAAATTCAACTCACCCAATTAACTCAAAGTTTAAAATCAACCCACCCAATTAAATTTTGGGTAGGTTGAGTGGGTTGGTAGGGTTAAACATAATTAAGAAATAAAAAAATAAAAAAATGACTATAGCTAATCAATCAACCAAAAATTAAAATATATGAAAAGAAAACTAACTTTTAGTATAATATTAGTATTATAAAATTCTAAAATTATCTTATAAGTTATAAAACTGACATAAAAATAAAATATATACAAAACAAGTCTAGATATAAAAGTTGTAAATTAATAAACAAATAATAATAAAAACTCATATAATAGGAAATATAATAGATTATCAAGTAATTAATGTAAAATATAAGACAAATACTATACATTATGAGGTATAAAAAATATTTATTTTTATATATTAATATATTGGATGGGTTCAGATTAAATTGAGTTTGGAAAAACATAACTCAAACTCACCTAATCAATAATCAAGTGGGGTGGGTTAGATTGATCTCTTAATTAAATTAGTTGTGTGTGAGTTATAATGAGTTAAATCGAAATGGATAAATTTATCAAATTAATCGAGATATTAGATTTCTTATGGGGCGTTTGGTAAACGCATTACATTTTGATTATATTTGAATGAAATTTGTTTTTTGAATGTTGTTTTTGGTTGAAAAGAATTTGTTTTATATTTGAATAAAATGTGTGTTTAGATGAAAAGTATTTTAGAGTTGAAAAGTTGATATGATTATTTTAAAAATATTTTAAATAGCAATTATTTTTATAATACTATTATAAAATTTATATTTAGTGTAAAATTATATTATATTTGAGTAAAATTAAAATAAAATTTTTTCTTCCAACGGCCCTTATTTGCCTTTAGTCACCATGAGTAAAGTCAAAAGGTGCTGCTTCAAAAGCAGTAATGGTAGAGATTAATGGGCTTTGAGAAATGGCCGTAGCTGGTCATAACGTGGCACCACGTCTGTTAATATATATATATATATATACACATATTCTCCACTCATGACTATTTCACATAATAGAACATTGAGAATTTTCACCATTTTGTGGGCACAGTAATAGCAATAATCGAGGCGTAGTGCAGGGAACACTACATGAAAAAGAAGGCTAAATAAAGAATTCAATCACGCAAAGCTTGTCCCATGAATATATATTTTCGGTACAGTAACTCCATAAAAATCCCACTTAATCCAGATTTTTGAGCTGAAAGAGATACGAAAATGACAAACATATATGTTTGAGATGTGCAGTGGAGTGAGGAAAAAAAGAAGTTTTAATTAACACAAAAGAAAAGATATTAATGAAATATTTGATAAAACGTATTACGTTCACATTGTATTTGAATATAATGTATTAAATACATTTTATATTTAGATGAAAATTATTTATTTTACATTTGAATATAATGTGTGTTTGGATAAAAAGTATTTTAAATTGTATTTTAGAGTTGAAAATTTGATGTGATTGGTAAAAATAGATAGAAAAAATGAGATGGAGAGAAAATATGATGCGAATAAGAAAAAAATTATTTTCAAAATATTTTAAAATATTAAATGTATTAGAAACACTGTTAAAAAGTATTATATTTGAACATAAAATTTTTACGTTTTGATGAAAATTATATTATATTTAAACGTAATACGAACGTAAAATTATATACAAATTATATACAAACGTCCTATAAATCTTGATGTTAATATTGTTGATGGCTTCTCATGAATGATAATTAGAGAATGAGTAGTAGATTAATCACAAAAGAGAGTGTCACCTCTCTCAATCACATAAAAGAGTACCACTCCACTCGATCATGTAATTTTGATTTTTTTTTTTTTTAACCGTATGGGATTCAGGGCTTTCAGTTATACAAGATTGTTCCTTTTTCTTTCTATCTTTCTACCTTTTTATTATTATTATTATTTTCTTGTGACTGGCATCGTAAATACAAAGATCCTAATGTAGCCAAGAAAACAGCCAAACTCATTAATTAGGATCCTACAAGCTTTGCCAAATACTTCTGATTTAGCCACCTTGCCCATAACATGTTTACACCAACATAGTTATCTGACACAATCAGCTGTAGAGCTCCTTAATTGAAAGCAAAAAACATGAAAGCAAACCTTAAATTACATTTATGAATATATATATATATCACTCTTACATGGTCAGTAAAACCAGCACAGACCTTGAAACTTCATCTCTATATCCCAAAAGGTCATTAAATTAACAAAATTAAAAAAATAAGAATAAAAACACCAAAGGGGTCTCGAATCTGTGCCGTTGGTTTGGCACTTTCGCCAAACATTGAAGCAATCGTATCTACTTTAGATTTAGTATGGAGTGTACTACTGCTGAACTGGGAGGGCTTTAGGCAGGGCAGGAACTGATATGGTTGGCAACTTGTAGTCTGCCGAGATGAGATCAGCAGCATTTTTCTCAATGGAGATTGTTTCAACCAGGCTTAGGAGAATCTTCTCGAGCTCTTCGCCGTCGGTCCATTCGTGGATTTTCGCCTTGATTAGCATCGGGTTTTTGGAGATCAAGTCCCACACCGGGAAATTCTTCCTCGGCATGACAAAATCAGCCTCTTTCAGCTTCAAACTTGGGCAGTAATCACCAACACCATCACCAAGATAAATGAGTCTTTTGTTGTTCCCCTCAGCGGCCACACAAGCTTGGATTCTTTCCAAGATCACCCCCTGTTGACAAACAAACCATTATAGTTAGTCAAATGTTGGACACGAATTACAATATTAAAAGAACAAGATTTTAGGGCAGATTGACACTACAGATCCTTGGATTATATATTTTTTATGTGTATTGTGGGGTCGTGATATGAGACAAGTGGGTCAGATATTCAAGCTTTATTGGTTGATCTTTTTTTTTAAATCAAGCAAAATTTTCACTAATATGTTCCAAACATTTTGGACACAATCGATGATTTGATTGATTATAATTATTTTTATAAATAACAGGCCACCTGCCAAAATCTTCGAAATTTCAACTTAAAAAAAAAAAAAAAAAAAGGAATTTCAGTAGTTTTCTAGAACCTTAGCCGTGAGATAGAAAACAAAAGAAAATCCATATTCTCTAGAAAATTTTGGAGCCTTCCTTGAGATGATTAGCTTGAAAATTACTCTTAATTATTTTTATTTTAAGCGACAAGGACTAAATTGAAAAACATTTAGTACACCTTGCACATGTTAGGAGGGCAGAGGCCAGTGCAGCCATGAGAGCCCTTGCTGAAATCATGGAAAGGCAAAATCCTCAGCCTTCCTTCTCCATCAACAAAGCCAGGGTTGGTGTTGATCTCCGAGAAGCAATTCCTCAGCCCAAGATGCTCCAAAATCGTCTCAATGAAAAACAGATTTGCATCGCTAACGATCCTCAAATCACACCTGAATTAAACACAAAAACAAACCATTAAAAAAAAAAAAACTGCCACCAGAGTTTAGAAAATTCTGTCGTTTCACAAAACATGAAAACAGAGTCCAGGATGGTAAAATTTACCCAAGAGCGTGTGCAGCTTTGATGGCAGGGACAACTCTTGGATGAATCGGAGTCCGTTTCAGAACCTCGACAATGTCTTCAATGGTTTTGCCTTGCTCATGAAGCTCCTTCATCATCCTATCCTGCAATTGTTTTTTTCATGTTTCATGTATAATATATAAGTATTTATTTCAAACATGAAACGTAAAAATAATAATAATAATAAAAAACACAATTTACCATGAGAGAGTTCCATGGCATGGTGGGAAGGAGTTGATTGAAGAGATCGGTGGCGCCAAGCTCGTCGACGGCCCAGTTGTCGCTGTCGCATTCGATGATCGTCTTGTCGAAGTCGAAAACGACAATGATTCCAGCCATTGTAAGTTTATAACAAGAAGAACCGAAATTCAAGAATGAAAATTCTGTATATATTTTGGTAATGTGGAAAAGAGGAAGTGTTATATATATTTTTTTTGGTATGTTTTGGTGTGTGAGAAAAAAAAATGAGGAAGGAAGGGTGGGTTTTATACAGGGGAAAGGGGGAATTGTGTGAAGCCTTAGGGTAGCAGTTACGTATACACAGGATTCCAAAGGAATATTACATGAATAAACTGGTTTTGTGGCCAAACCATTATAACACAAGTCGCTTTAGAATTAGATTTCTATTTTCTTTTTCTTTTTTTTTTTTTTTCCAACTTTGTTCCAGAAACACATGTTAATATGTTGGTTCCAAAATTTTCCAATACGCGATGGAGGGTCCCACGTGAGGGGAAACGCGTTTGCAGCCGTCTGATTTTGATCAGGAAGGCGTGGCTGGCGGATCAAGTGTTGGAAGCTGAGGGCGTCAAAGGATGATTGAGTTGAGTTAGGTTTGGCCTTGGAGTTTGGGGAAGAGCAAAAGAGGAGGAAACCATGCGGGAATAAGAGAATATTCGAGAGGAATTGAATTCAATAGTCGCCAACCAAGAGGGAGGGTTGGGAATATTCCGAGTAAAATCCCATTGGGGATCCTTTTCCCCTTTTTTGTGTGGCTGCTACACCCCTGCGGAGTCTGGTGGTGTCACCTTCCACACATTGGCGATGTCAATTTAAATTTTGATTTATGAGTGTCAATATACACGTTGGTGAATTGTCACTTTTTTTAATTGGAAAACACATCAAAAAACAGAAAAAAAAAATATGCTTATATCATGGCATAGGTTAAAAAAAAATTTGACACCAAAAGAATTGGCACTTTGTCCATTAAAATGGACTAAAAAAAAAAAAAGAAGAGAGAAGGAATTAGAGATTTTGTGATAATATATGACATTGAAAAGTATAGAACGTTTTGTTGAATTGGATAAAAGTTCTAAATGACTATAATTTTATGTTAATAATGCTTGAGATTACAAATATATATATATTTTTAAGGAATTCATAGGCAAATGGTCTTTTTTAGCCTTTAAAAAAATTACTGAAATTTTTTTAATTTGGCAAAATGATCCTTTTATGTAATTGTTAATCAGTTTTCTAAAATAGTCAATCAGTCAATTAATGATTGATCATTTAGGGGGCATTTGGAGAACAAATTCAATTTTAATTTTACTCAAATACAATACAATTTTACACCAAACACAAATTTTGCAACAGTGCTACGAAAACAATTACTTTTCAAAACATTTTTAAAACAATCACATCAACTTTTCAACTCTACTATTTATCTCTACTTTTACCAATCACATCAACTTTTTAACTCTAAAATACTTTTCATCCAAACACACATTTTATTCAAATACAAAACAAATACTTTTCAACCAAATACAACATTCAAAAAACAAATTTCATTCAAATACAATCAAAACCCAATACGTTTACCAAACGCTCCCTTAGTATAATCACTCTAATCAATTAGTGATTGATTATAATAATCCAATGGTTGATCATAATAAAATATTATTTTACTTTAATAGAATAATAAAACCCACTTTTTTTTTATTATTTATTATTTCTTCTTCCCCACGTATCTTTTACGCTACCTTCTTCTCTCATTCTCCCACCACCTTCTCTATCTCTTTGCTATTGTTGGTTTTTTTATAACCAACGGCTTGCTCAAGACACACAATGACCATCAAAAATCCCATGACGAGATCCATGATGCAGAGTGCATGCTTGACGAAATCAACCTGGTCTTCCACTCCTTCCCCTTTGCCGATCTAATTGAGCGGAAAATGACCACCGACCATTTAACTTTCTTTTTTTAGGACATAAATCTTGCCACCTATCCCAATTTTCCTTTTCTAACACTACAAATAAATTCTCCTTGGCATTATAATGGATCTGCCTCTTATCATGTTAAAGATAGGCATTTGTCTAATTTGTGTTTTTGCATGTCAAGAGTAATACTTTGTCAATAATAATATATATCATCGTCCGGCAAGGATGGAGACATGAAGTCAAAAATTTTATTCATAAAGGATTTGAGTCTATTTAAAGTATAAATTAAAAGTGTGAACAAAAATTTTAAATACACACTGAATAAAACTTGAAATAAAAAGAGAGAGAGAAGTGCCTGAATAAAATAAGAAAGGGAAAATAACAATTTTTAAAAATGGAGTTGTTTTAGGCTTCGTTTGGTAAACGTATTGTATTTGTATTACATTCAAATGCAATGCATTAAATACAATTTGCGTTTGGGTGAAAAGTATTTACATTGCATTTAAATTCAATGTGTGGTTAGATAAAAAGTATTTTAATTGTATTTAAATAATAAATATGTGATATGATGGATAAAAATAGAGAGAAACAGAGTATGTGATATAATTAATAAAAATAATCGAAAAGATAAAATAATGAATAATGATCATATTAAATTTAAAATATGATATGATTGACATTTGAATGTAATACTTTTATATTTGGATCAAAATTATATTATATTTGAACACAATATGAATACAATGTTCAAAACAAACCGCCGCTTAGTTCAAGGGCTGCAAACTCATAAATAGGATATTCCGTGAATAAGAACCTTGTAAGTTGTAACTGCATAAATATATACATATGTGTGCGTATGATCTGTATATAAATATATTTGCCGTAGGAAATAACATCGGGCACACGTTACATTACTGTTTATTCATCCGCTTTATTCCTTGTTTCGTATATATTCTAAATTCCTTCATATTGCATGGATAGGGTTTTGAGTTTGGATATAGTTTCTTTTCAAGTTAAAAATACCTTCATGTCAAATCAAAATATGTACTAAAAATTTCATTAGCTTATAAACCACAATAAATAAAATAATAATTTGCTTCTCTTTAGTAATTATAATATAATAACAATATTAGATAACGTTTTGGTAAACATTTTTTGGTGCTACGAAAACCAATTTTACACCAAATATAAAGTTTTACATTCAAATATAACCATTTTCAACAGTGCTATGAAAACAATTACTATTTAAAAGTTTTGTAAAACAATCACATCAACTTTTCAATCCTAACTATTTATCTCTACTTTTACTAATCATATCAACTTTTCAACTCTAAAATATTTTTCATCCAAACATATATTTTATTTAAATACAAAACAAATACTGTTCAACCAAATACGACACTCAAAAAAAAATTGTATTCAAACGTAATTAAAACGTAATGCGTTTACTAAATGCCCCCTTAATTCCTCTTTTTGTACTGACGAAATATTCTGTGTCTCGGTAGGCATTGATTTTTCCATGTATGATATATTTGGTCTTCATGTTTTGTTTGGGAAATGCATCCCATCATGTTATCTCCCTGTAATTCTACTTTTAACATTTTATTTTAATTTTTTCAAATAAAAAAAGTCATTTAACTGTCAAATGACATATTGTAAAGCATATTATAATCTAAAATATAGAATTCAAACTATTTACACGATAAAATTTTAAATTTTTGAAAAAAAATGGACATTATTAATCTTTTCAATATTAGAAATTAGAATAATTGAATACGTACATATATATCTCTCTCAAACTTATCAAATACTAGAGTTTTCCTTTATATAGAACTCCCATCACTATCGTTGTCAATAAGAACGTGGTCAAAACACACCAATGCGATGTTACTAGTGTCTTAGTCTAATGATGTCGTGGCTGATGAGGGTGATCGACAATTCAATGACGGACAATCTGAGATCTTATAAGACATTAGTGATCTGATAGTTAGTGACGATCTTTTACCATCAATCGAGTTTGATTAATGTTCTTTGAGTTGCGATACATAGCAAAGTGATTATTTAACATGGACAAGAATTTTACGGTCGATATTATTTTTCTATTCATGTTTTGTTTTTGTGTTTTTTTTTTGTTTTATAATAAATAAGGTAATTCTTGCATATTCGATCTGTATTTGTATATATGTTTCGCTCAAGTTGTTTTCAAGCATTATCAGTCTCAATCAATCGAAATATTTCATGATTGTAAATATGTTTTTAAAAAGAGTTTTGTATATGCTCGATTATAGAATTGTCGAGGAATTTAATGAATTTTACAACTATCGAGTTTTGATTTATATCTTCTCACTGAGTTTTATCAGATTTTACTAATAGAATCAATATTGATCGAAGATTATTTCTTGTATCATAAGGTAATTTTATTTTTAGTTTAAATTTTCTTAATTTTTTTCATAATTTGAATGATAATTTGGCTTTAAAAACATGGGTGCGTACATGCAATACTGTTGATAAAACCGTAATGATCCACTCAGAACTATACTTTAGCACGACACTCAATTATTAATCTATACATTAAAGTGGTTTACACATCATCCCATCTTTATGATCAAATCTATCTTTTCATCTCCTTTCCAAAGGATGCCATAAAAATATGTACCATTAAATAAATGGGTCCAATTTGGCTCCTCCTATGGTCCTATTGCGTAGGCAAAGTGGGTTTCTATTCTTGACGAATATATAAAATAAGCTAAACCTGAAGATTTCTACAAACGTGCCCCAATATCTAAATTGGCATATCGATTTTAGTGCTTGTGATGTATTTGCTGAGAAAGTTCATCATGCTATAAAGCAATATAATTCAATTTTATTTGTGATGTATTTGCTGAGAAAGTTCACCATGCTTTAAGCAATATAATTGCAATTTTGTTTAATAAAACAGTGTGCTGGCTTCGATACCTAATTCGGTGCTTTGTTCAAACATTATCTCATATACTAGATTATCTAATATTTTATTATTTAATGGCTGTGTTAGATGCAGATTAAGGGACTAAATATTATTTCTCTTTGGTCAATTAAAAAGGAAATTTAAATATATATTATTCTTATTTATATCTTTTGAATTTTATGGTCATTATCATTTTGTGTTCTAAATTTTAAAAACTCCTATTTTATCCTATGAATTATAAATTAATCTCACTTTTTCTCTTTTACTAAAATTTAAGTTAAAAATGCAAAAAAAAAAAAAAAGGGAATTAATCTTATTAAATCCACTTCATTTTATTTCTGTTAAAAGAAAAAAATATATATTACCGCACTTGATATATATTTTTTGTCTGTTTTTAAATAAAATTTTAATAGAAGGGATTAAATAAGGATTAGTCAAGTTCAATAAACAAAACAAGAGCTTTAATTTATTTTTTTCATCTGATTTTAATCGAAATTTTAATTAAAGGGACTAAGTAAAGATTATTCAAATTTAATAAACAAAATAAGAGTTTTTGACATTCATGTATAAAATGAGTGTATCATTCTGAATTAATTCAGGTTTATAGACGTAATTAATTTATTAAAAAAAAGTTGTATCTTTTATTCTTTTTTTTTTTTAATTTTGTTGCAGCCTTTCTTCTTCCATTTTTTTATTTCTTGGTTTGGAAAATTTCGTCACAGCTTTTCACGTGATGAGTGCACGTGGTGCTTAGTTTTTTTTTTTTTTTTTTTTGAGATATATATATATTTTTTGCTGAATGAAATATTTTTGAGATAATTAAAGTGGCATCTGTTGTTAGCTGCATGCATGTGTGTGTCACCCAGCCGCGACACGTACGGTGCCCAGGCGACATCCAGCGGCTCTTCCGAGTGGTATTCAATTGAAGCTCACGTGAATTTCAACAATTTTTTGTCGGGCTTTGCGTCTGTGGCTTTCAGTCTCTTGATGGTAGACTGTCAATAAAAGTACCCTCACGGTTTTGAGCTTTTTTATTTTTTTTAGTTTGTTTATTGCATAGGGTGTTTATTTTTTAAAAATGAAAAATTTTTAGTTTTAAAAAATATAAAGTTATTTAGATTTTTTTTAAAATTGAATAATTGTTTGAATGGATTAAAAAATTTTATTTTATAGAGAAATTTTTTTTATTTTTTAAAAATGAAAAATTTATTATGTTTAGATATAAAATTTTAGAAAAATTTATTTTTTGAATTTAAAAAATTTTTTTAAATAGATATATTATATACAAAGTGACAGTATATCTCTGCATTACTGCTCTCTTTTCCCCCAAAAATATTGACGTTTAGGTCACACTGACATGATTTCGAAATTAGCGACGGAATAAATAAAATTTATCGATGAGAAAATTATAAGAGAAATAAGAAATAATAATTTGCAGATAAGTTACTATACTTCAATTACTGAGTGGGATATGAATATAATTTGTCTTCTTAAATGAGTGAGGACACAATGATGAATTTAAATTGTCGAATGGCTGGGAGGAGAAATAAATAAATAGCAGTAAATAATTGAAAATTTCCTCAAATTATCGAATGGTTGGGAGGGAGAAATAAATAAAAAACAGTAAATAATTCAAAATAACAATAAACAGCAATAAATAATAATTTATAGAAAATAATTAAATAAATAATAAATTTTTAAATAAATATCATATCATTAAGTAAATAAAAAATTTATAGATAAATGATATATTTACAAAATATAAATCATTTATTTACTTAGTAAATCTAACATAAACATATAGTGTATTTATAATATATAAATCAATTATTTATACAATAAATATGATATAAATAAAATATATCTCCTAATAAATCTATTATTTATCACAAATATTTTAAAGATCCATTATTTATTTTAATTATTTTTTAAAAATTGTTATTTTTTATAATTTCCCTTATTATAAGTAATAACGATACAATAAAAACTTCTGAACAATTATTTGAGGACAAAAGTCAAAATCCCAAATGTTGAGTGGCCCGGGATACAATAATTATGATCTACCTTCATAACGTTTTGAAATGTAACATGAACTTAGCCGTGAAGAAAACTAGACCTAGAAGGGCCTTTTTTTTTTTTTTTTTTTAATGCGTGTGTTTGCGGTTGGTTTGATCAATTTAGAAGTAAAAATCACCTATCAAATTAAAAATAAACAGGTTTTTTTAATCAATTTCGTCGGTGTGATTTCTTGAGAAAAATCAAATCAAACGATCATTTATTTATTTTTTTTATTTGGTCACCTACGTTTAATACTAGAAGATTATTGATCACGTGCTCAAAGTATTTCATACGCTTTATTTTTTTTTTTAAAAGTATATGATTCAAAGTTTACCATTTAACTCCATCATAACAAACATTCAAAATAATACAAATCCATAAAGAATAAATTTAAGGTTATGGTCTTGTAAACTATACTTAATTACCATAATAAACAATTAATACAAATGATGTTATAAAACATATATAGACATTTATATCTGTACATAACTATTAGTGATTTGGTTTGGTTCAATTTGAATTCATCAGTTTTTGAGATTGTTTTTTTTTTTTTTTAACATAACTATTTTGCTTTTTTTAATACAATACGTGATTGAATTTGTGCTCTTTCAAACCACATGGTTAGACCTAATGATCATTGGCCACAGCAATTAACTGATTTGTGAAACTAGCCATGACATCAAGGGATGAGAGAGACAAGACCAGAGAGCTTTTGAAAGACACAAAAAAAATGCCATAATAATATTAACATAGGAAAAGGGAACAACAAAGAGAGAAACTTTGCGGGTTCGATATGTAATAAAACTATAAAAGTTTTGTGTTTTCTCTAAAAAAAGAAAAAAAAAAAAAGTTTTCAAAGTCATGCTTGTACATTTGGGAAAATAAACGGTAGCCTAATTCACTTTCTGTTGCGTATCGAATAAAACTATAGATGACAAATGTGATCAATACATATATGCATGTTAGAGCCAACAAATTAGATGGACGAGAGAAAGCAAGATTTGCATGAACTTTGTTTGTATGTATTTCCCTCATGAAAGCACTAAACCAGCTGTTCCCAATGATGTTGCTGGTTTTTGTGTTCAATTTACCGAACTGAGTTGGCTTATTTTATTTTATTTATTTGAGATAGGGATATAGAGTTGAGTATTGTCTGTTTTCAGGTATATTTAATAATTAAATTGGAATGTAATTAAAAAAAAAAAAAGAAGAAGAAGAAGAAGAAAGACATTCGAAAAGGGAAGGAAAAAAAAAAGGACTATTCATTTATTTATTGACAAGTGGGACAACAAGTCCAACCATTAAGGAACAAAGAGAGTTGTTTAGTGTTTACCAACTTTGAATATAGAAATTATAACAATTTAAGTTTAAAATATTTTTCAGCATATGATATTCAATTTTAAATTTGGTAAAATAGTGTGGCAATGTATATAATTATATATAGAAACTAAAATAATAGCTTCCAGTAATTTAAGATTGACTTTGTCATTTTTTATAATATGAGAGACTAATTAAATTATTTTTTTAATTTTACAGTGAAATAAATAAAAAGAAATATTTTTCTTTTTGGTTTCTTACTAGTGATAATTAAGTTAAACATGCCGTAAGACTCAAAGCAGTATAAAAGAGTCCCCTTAAAGGCTTTATTTGGTTGGAGCGACTGAGAGTTTAAAGAATGGAAGGAGAATTAAAAAAATATCATAATGTATATGTATAATATAAGTGTTAATTTAATGTCTATATTTTCTATCTATTAATTTTTTTTAAGGATAATACAATCTCTTTAAATTTAAATATAAATTTGATGAATTTAGTGAAATCCCTTCATAATTGGAAAGATTAATTTGTCTTTTCTCTCTTCTCTCCAATTTACTAATGGGACGTTTGGTAAACGCATTGCGTTTTAATTGCGTTTTAATATAATTCGTTTTTTGAGTATTGTATTTGGTTAAAAAGTATTTGTTTTGTATTTGAATGAAATGTGTATTTAGACGAAATGTTTTTTAGAGTTGAAAAGTTGATGTGATTGGTAAAAGTAAAGATAACAAGTTAAAGTTAAAAAGTTAATGTGATTGTTTTAAAAAAAATTTGAATAGTAATTGTTTTCATAATACTGTTGAAAAAGATTGTATTTGAATGTAAAATTTTACACTTTATGTAAAATTAATTTTTCGTAATACTAAAAATCGTTTTCCAAACATGCTATAAGAGATTGAATATTTCCTTTGGCCAATCTCCCTTTCTCCCTCCCTTGATAACTCACTCCAACAAACACACCATAATACTTTTTTTTATTTTTATTTTTTGACATACAAACTTCTCATGTGCACGGCCAATATATTAATGTAATCTATTTATGACCCATTTTTGTGCTTGAACTTACAGCTCCTAAACCCAAAACCCCTGAACCCCTTCCCTCACCACAGTAGTTATGGTTATCGTCCTTTGGACTAACCTAACGAGAACGCAGCTTCTTTTAAAGGTTCCTCGTGGCAATGAAATATGTCGTATTCAGAATATTTTCCCTTTTTTTTTTTATTTTGTCGTTTTCTGCTTTTATATTAATATGATTCCAAACACATTATCCATTTTCAGATTTAGCCGTACATATTGTTGGCATATTTCCATAAGAATATTTTATATGAATGAAAGCAGTTTAGAATAGTTCGTTTTCAAGCTAGATCGGGTACGTAATAGTGGAGCAGAATTATTCCCAACCAAAGTGGTCCTTCCAAGTTCCACATCCTAGCCTGGAATGCTCCGAAGTACGATCATAGCCGAATATATATATATATATAATAATTTACGTAGGTAGGATACCGAAATTTTGTTTTATATATAGGTTTATGTTACGAAGGAAGGACCATACTTATAACTTAATATAACACTCATGGTGAAAATACTTAACGCCAAGAAGTTAATTTAGTTGTTTTTTTTTTATCACGCCCTTTTAAACTAAGGTTAATGTTAGAAGGGTGTAATATAGATAAATATCTTAGTTATCTCAAACATTATTTTTACCCTTATAATTGAATTAAAGTTATCTTTACTTCAAAGCCTGGTTTTCCAGGACCAGTAATTAACATTGTTTAAAATACAGTGAGTAGCTTCAGTTAGAAGTTCCATATTTCTAAGTGAACACTGGTTTCATATATGTGTTGTCTATGAAATTGTCGTGTCTTAATCTCGAATGAAATTAGTGTGAACCATTGACTTCCTTGAGGTTTTTGATTAGAAAAATAGGCACCATGCCATTATTTTTGGAGCTTCCACTAACAAATATCAATGTGTTTTGAGTTGTTATAGTTTTTTTTTTTTAAGACAATATTGCATGTTTTACACTATTTTGAGTTTAAAAATTCAAGTGAAATCAAATCAAAATCCTTTTTTTTTTTTTTTAATTTTTTGAATCCTCATCACACTCATTTTTATTTTTCTCAAACACTTTTTTTTAATTTAAATTAAATTTTAAAATTTAAAAACAGTGTACCAAACTTAATTAGATCCTATACAATCAAAACTCAATCATTTATAGGCACTTGAGGAGACCTACCAAAATGACTTGAAATTTTTTTTTTTTTTATCATTGGAAGTACAATCTAAAAATGGCTTGATTTAACTTGTGATTGTAGGTATAGCTCAGTGACAATTATAGAGCTGACTTTGTTAAAAAAAAAATGAAGAGTTCAAATTTATTACCTTCGGCTTAAAAAGAAAAGAAAGAAAAAGAAAGAAAGAAAAAAGGCTTGACTTGTGTATAGATTTAATTTCACTGTCATTTTTTTTTCATATTTATTGTACCTAATCTCTATTTAGAGAGTAAAGCTAAATAATTACCCTTAGAACATCATCATTTGATGTGACACTCAACCGATAGGCTACTATTAGTGGCATTCTGAGCATCCCAAAGTATGCCGTTTTTCAATCCAAGCTCCCAAATCCATGGCAATTTTCGGGTTTCTCAGCCTAACTTTGGGCTGTTTACAATGAGCCCAAAAAGGCCCAATAATAGTTGGGTCGTGGACAATGTTGAGCCCACCAGCTTTACCCCGTGCGCAGACCCTTTAGGCTAGTCTCTAATAAGTCAAACCCACTTGTTGAATCCTTGGTGATTTGATGCAAATGGCCTCATCCGTCCACAGGAAGAATATCTGATAGCGACATCAATCAGGGCATTGAAAAATGTAACAATGTAGAGACTTGAGAGCTTATGCCTTTAAAATCAACATCCAAAAAATAAAATAAAATAAAATAAACAAAAGAAAAAGGAAAAAAGTTCTTCAAAATTACTTTGAATATGGTTTTTGGTTACATGGTATTTGGATGAGGATTGATAATCATAAACCAAACGTTATATAATCTCATTTTCACTTAATATCTATCTATCTTTAAGTTGGCATGTGTGTTCATCCCATCTTTTTTTACCCATAAAACATTGACATCTTTAAAAGAAGTTAAAATCACTCGAAATGATATATGACATTTTAAAGAAGATTTATGAAGGTTCATGGGAGTTGTAGCATAACTCCACTTCACAAATAAGAATTTTAAATCCAACAATTGGAAGAAGCCAATATAATATCATGCCATCAAAATAATCTGTATATTAAACCGAATATCAAGCCATGGGAACGTCGAGATCAGGTGCATGAGACACAAAACAATGTTGGAGACGGATTTTGTACGTCTAAACTCACCAAAAAACACTTTCGTTAATTCCATGATGCGTTCCATTCAATGCATCAAATCCGACCACAAAACATTTTCATTTTCCAAAGTCTCTATAATAACCTCTTCAATATTTATGGAACACAAAATAGAGGTTAAAAAAAAAAAAAGTGAAAATGAAAGAGAGAGAGAGAGAGAGAAGGGCATGCATGTCTTTTTAGAATAACCTCTCTTTCTCGTCCCCAACGATTCCTTGACTCTTCGTTCCTTTTGACAAATCCCATTTTACAAAAAAAAAAAAAAAAAAAAAAAACCCTTAATTTTCTTTGTTCTCAATTATTATTATTGTTATTATTATTTTTCCGTTACTCACCGTGAGAAATCGTTTCCATCACCCACCAATCAAATCACAGCTGGCTCTCCACCGCATCGCCACGACACCCAAAAGGCACTCATCGAATCCAACCATCATTTTTTGAGGTGAGTTTATCACTGCTCAAAAAATTGCAAAACAGGAAAAAAAAAAAACTAAAAAAGGGAAAAATTTTTACAAGCCCATAATTGAGAATGAACTCGACACAACAAAGAGAGAGACACACAGAAGTTAGAGAGAGAAAGCGAGGAGAGAGAGAGAGAGAGAGAGAAGTGTGAGTTCGGGTCTTCAAAGCCAAAAAGAAACAAACGGTTTGCTCAGTCCATTTTAATCTCCAAAATTATTAAAATGCCAATTTTCTCCTTCTAGATTGAGAGAGAAAGAGAGAGAGAGAGAGTGTGTGTGTGTTGTTGTGTCTTTTTATTTGGAGAGAGGAAAAAAAGTTGTTCCTGTTGGCCATTTTCTGGGTTTCCAATGGTTGAATTAAAAAAAACCCACACATCATTCTGATTTTATTTATTTATTTATCTTTTGTTTTTGTTGTTTATTTTCTGTATCTACTGGATATGAGTTTTCTGGGCAGAGGAATCCGTGATCTTGTAAACCCAGAAAACCGATCTTCGATGCTGTGATTGGGTGGTCGGATATTTTCTGGGCGGTGCTCTTTTTTTTTTTTTTTTTGGTTTCTGTAAAAGTGTCGATTCGATTTGGTCGGAGGAAATGAACGGTGGCGATGAGGTCGTGGCAGCTCCGGCGGGCCCTCCGCAGCCGCTGGAGTGGAAATTCTCTCAGGTATTCGGCGAGCGGACGGCCGGCGAAGAAGTGCAGGAAGGTATTATTACCCTCGAATTGGGTGCCGTGATGTTCTGGATCCAATTGATGTGCTGTTGTGAAATTGGAATTAGGGTTTGTTTTGGCGCTTTTTGATCCGGTTTGGATTGTCCTTGTGGATTTATTGCTCTTTGATTGGCGGGTTCTGGTTTGATTTGGGAAGAAAAGCACTGATTTTTAATTTTAGAATTGATTTTGAGCTGTCCATTTTGGGTTCATGTTCCATTTCTGTCGATTTTTCGGGTTTTCGGAAACAGTGTGGAACTAAAAGGTTTTGTAGTTGATGTTTTTGCTTGTCTGGTTGTTGACTTTAGTCTCCTAATTGATTGTCTTTACCTGTTGCCTTGTTGAATTGCTGTTCTGTAGATCCAAATCTCGATGTTTTCCTGTTCGTTATTTCGTTTCGAGTCGAAGATTTTGTTAATGAAGTTTGTTTAGTTATAATGATGTTACTTTGTTTCCATTTACTATTGGATAAACAGATAATCACATTACGTGGTTTCCGCTTTACTGTTATGGCATTCTCTTGGCAAGTACATATACATTGTAGAAAACCATGCCTTAGGTATTTCACTTGTTATTGTCTGAATTTTTTGACATGTAGCGCTTAATATGAAGAAAGAACTAAGAGGGTCATTTTGCATTTTAGATGTTGCATGCGTCAAACTAACATGGGACATCGTATTTGCATTGAGACATAAATTTATATTCGATTATCCTTGGAAGTCGCTTTTATAGGAAAGTTAATAGCAAGGATTTTAGAGGGGTGGGTGTAGTGCTTTTTGTAACTGTTTTATCTTTGCTGCCAGCATGGCAGAGGAAAAAAACTTACACTTTCCCCATTAAAATATAGTTCTGTATTGTAGCTTAATTTTAGTAAGGGGATTTCTGAGTTGTAGTTCCTTGTTCTCTTCTGCAGTTGATATTATTTCAGCTATTGAATTTGATAAAAGTGGTGACTATCTTGCTACTGGTGACCGTGGGGGCCGTGTTGTTCTGTTTGAGAGGACAGATTCAAAAGACGTGTGTTCTTTCTCCCTCTTATGGCTTATTTATCAGTGTCAAGACATCATTATGCTGTGTATTGTTTGTTAGACTATTAAATTGTATTGTTATTCTGTGAGGTGCAGCATGGTGACTCCAGAAGGGATTTAGAGAGAATGGATTATCCCATTTCCAGGCATCCTGAGTTCCGCTATAAAACTGAGTTTCAGAGCCATGAACCCGAGGTATATATTTTAAGGTTTTGCTTTTTCTGCCTGTTTTGTAGTGAAACCATCGATCAAGTTTCTCTTTTGTTCTATTGGCTCTAATATATGCACGTTGCTTCTATTTTTCCCCCCTTTGTCAGTTTGATTATCTCAAGAGCTTGGAGATAGAAGAGAAGATCAACAAAATAAGATGGTGCCAAACAGCCAATTCCGCCCTGTTTCTCTTATCCACTAATGATAAAACGATTAAGTTCTGGAAGGTAGGAGCTCATAACTTTCTGAAGCTTAAAATATTCTTAAAAGTGTAGTTGTTTTAACCATTGACTACAAGAAGAGCAGAGAAAGTCCAATACGGCATTTTTGGATTTTAAGAAATTTCCTACTTGTAGTTGCATGTGATTGACAGACATCAATACCATATGTATGCTATGCGCCCATCTGCAAATTTAATTATTAGTAGGTATCATCTAGAGATGCCTTTCCACTTGCATAAAATATGGAGTTGGTAGAGACCTGTATCGGAGATTGAAATGTTTGTGCTTTGTTGAGAAAGAGAAATAAGCGATATACTGTATGGGTGTATGTTTTGTAGCATGCTTATATAACTTGGGGTGACAAAATAGCTGCTATTCTGAGCAAAGTGGCAAACCTTATTTAAAACATCCAGTAAATCACGTAAGAGATTTTGTGCAAACTGTGATTTAATGCATTTAAATGTTTCCTGTAGTCTATACCTGTTGTTTGATTTTGAGCTTGTGAATGTACCATAGTTGAGAAAAGTAGTACAGAACAATAAATGGTTTGTTGTGTCAGTATTAATTTTGGTAAATCGCGCACGTTTCTCATGGATGAGTTCATTACAGGTGCAAGAAAAGAAGGTCAAGAAAGTTTCCGACTATAATCTGGACCCTTCAAAAGTTGTAGGAAATGGCAGTATTGCTAGTTCAAGTAATTCCAGTAGTCCTAAACCCTGCCTTGCAAATGGAGGGAGCCCTGACAGATTGAGTAGTTACCTGAGCAATGAATTATCATTACCGCCTGGAGGCATTCCATCATTACATCTACCTGTGGTAGTTGTACTCAGTCTCTTTTGAACTTTATTATATTTTTTATTTTTATTTTTAGTTGACGTCCTACACATGTTTCGAAACCTTGATCGTGCTTTTTTGTTCACTCCTAGATTAAGCTAGTAGTTTTTGGCAATGTGACACCTAGAGCCAGAAGGCCCAAATTTTAATCATGAGACGCTCGATGCCTCTTCTAGTCCAAGGATCAAAACTGCAATTAGTCATGGATGGGCGTCTATACTATCCATTAGGACGTATTTTAGGTGCAATCCTTCCGTATAAATTCTGTATATATCTGCTGCTTGCAAATGTACATGTCTTATCTTGGCTAGGATTTGTTTGATTTAAGATTTAGATCCCTTGGATGCTTGGATTCTTATTGTTTTAAAATTTAGAACTTTTTACACTCTTCTTCTCCTCTGCTTGGTCTTTTTGTAAATGAACGTCATGCGTGCTACTCTAACTGGGGAGATTGTTGATCATGCAGGTAACTAGCCAAGAAACCAGTCTAGTTGCTAGATGTCGAAGAGTTTATGCTCACGCTCATGACTATCATATTAATTCAATATCAAATAACAGGTGGTCATGTATTTCTTTTATCGAACCTATATATTTGCAGAACTCCTTTTTGTCGTCTTTCTTTTCAATGCCGGATTATTTTTAATACATGTTTATTTAAAATTTTTGTACATTTTTTCCATTAAAAAAAAAAAGTGTTTTGTACATTTTAGTAAATATATTTGGATTATTAATTTTGAGCTGTATAATTCAATGCTTATATTATGAGATGTCAATTCAAAATTTTGCATGGTATCTATTTTGCCTCTCCTCCTCCGGCCCAGGTTGTAAAACTTAATAAATTCTCTCTCATATTTTATAGTGATGGTGAAACTTTCATATCAGCTGATGACTTGCGAATTAATCTTTGGAACTTGGAAATCAGCAATCAAAGTTTTAACATCGTTGATGTGAAGCCTGCAAACATGGAGGATCTAACTGGTAAGCTTCTTGATACTCCAGTATTTAAGGCTGCATTGAAATCTTGCTTTTGCTAGAAAATTAAATTTGGACATGACTAGAAAATTTTCTGCCGGTGCTTGGGTTGTGCTAGTGTAAGTAATTGGGTTTCTGTTATTATTTGTCTTGCATTTGTGGACATGCTTCTTGATTGGGGAAGATTAAAAGATTTAAGAAAATGTCCAGGGCATTCTGTATGGTTTCTTTTTAATCTGAAAATCTTTACTTGTTGTCCTATACTTTTCTAATTTGATTGACCATCTTGTGTAGCAATTCCTTTTACCGTCACCATTAAGTATGTTCTTGTCTGTTTTTGCAGAGGTGATAACATCAGCTGAGTTCCACCCCACTCATTGTAATATGTTAGCATATAGCAGTTCAAAAGGATCCATCCGACTCATTGATTTACGGCAGTCAGCATTATGTGATTCTCATGCTAAATTGTAAGTACTTGGTGCTCAAAGTTTCTGAGGGCTAAAACTGGGAGTGCTCATAAGCGGTACAATGGCATAGGAATAGCTCATCTTTTTGCCCCCATCCCTGCGTCTTTCCAGTGCCAGCATTTTGTTAATCTAGTTTCCAATACAATTAGTAGGATACAGACTATTACAAAATGCTGCAGTCATTTATGTGGGATCCAGTTATTCCGTCAGCATCTTTATATGAAGTTGAAGCTATTGCAGCTCTCCATATATTTAATCCGTGTGCTTGCACCTGACAGCCGGGAAACTTTTATCTCACACCAGAGAGTGGCCTTATAAAATTCGTAAGCTAATATGCAATGTCTTTTACAAACAGGTTTGAGGAACAGGAGGCACCTGGTTCTAGATCATTTTTCACGGAGATCATTGCTTCAATTTCAGATATCAAGTTTGGCAAGGATGGGAGACACATACTTAGTCGTGATTATATGACTCTTAAGGTTTGGGTTTTTGTGTTTCTTAAGTTATGAGGTGGCATTCATTCGTAGCATTATAATTATCCGGAGTGAATATCCCGCACTATCTGACTTGAAAGTCGGTGGTTATTTGGTTGTCAGTTATGGGACATCAATATGGATTCAGGTCCTGTTGCAACCTTCCAGGTTCATGAATATTTAAGACCTAAGGTGAGACTGCCTCTCCCATTTTTCGACAAATTACTGAACCATCAACTTCTACTACTACTAAAATGGATTTTTCTCTCTTTGAATTTAACCAGCTCTGTGATTTATATGAAAATGACTCGATATTTGATAAATTCGAGTGCTGTTTGAGTGGTGATGGATTACGAGTTGCAACAGGCTCATACAGGTCTATTTTGAAGCACGTGTTTCTTTTTGCTGTATCATTTTCTTTTTTCTTTGATATTCATCTTAACATCTTGTTGATCTTCTCCCAGCAACCTCTTCCGTGTATTTGGTTGTTCCCAAGGAAGTACAGAGGCAACGACATTGGAAGCTAGCAAAAACCCAATGAGGTAAATTGTACAGGGTAAAAATGACGAGTATATCTTGAATCTTGATTTTATAATATGATATCCCTAATTGTGTATACCTATTTATTCTATCAGGCGGCAAGTTCAGACTCCTTCAAGGCCAGCCAGGTCCCTGAGCAGTAGTATTACACGAGTCGTCAGGCGAGGTCAGTTCTTTTGCGTCCGTTCATCAGCTTTTGTGAACATTTTTCATTTTTTAAGCTTGTTCTTTTACCATCATATCTTTTGTGAAATCCCACAACAGGAGCAGAAAGCCCTGGAGTCGATGCAAATGGGAATTCGTTTGATTTCACAACAAAGTTGCTGCACCTAGCATGGCACCCTTCGGAGAACTCAATAGCTTGCGCTGCTGCGAATAGCTTGTACATGTACTTTGCATAAAGATAATCCAAGGAAGGAAAGTATATTTGCTTGGATTAACTTTTTTGGGTTGCTGTTGGAGAAGGCTTCTTTTCCCTTACCCCACCAACCGCTGAAGGAGGCTACATTACTTGATCTCGTGATTTCATCGTGCCCCTTATTAAAAAAAAAAAAAAAAAAAAAAGAATTCATAGCACGTGATTTTCATATCAAGCTGGGGAAGTGGCTGTCACTTTCACGGAATCGAGGACAAAGCGACATCATTTTGTTCCGGGTGGGCAGCAGCATCTCTTTTTTCTTCCACCCTCCTCCCAAACTCCCCCCTAAAAGTTTCTCTAGTTAATTTCTTTTACCCTTTTTCCTGTGCCGTCTTCCGAAAAAGAAGATGAATGCATTCTGTCTGAAAATTCTGTTGGGTTGAAATCAAGAAGGAATTGTGATTGTAGCTCTCCTACAACAGTCAACAGATACTAAAGGATGTTCCATATTTGCCACTCTAGGTTTAAGATTAAAAAAAAAGAAACTGTAGTTTCATTTACTGGAAAAAGTTCCTTGGTGGGATGTAGCTGTTGAAACTTGCAGTGCATAATTTTTTTATTGATTCTTTTGCCATGGTTGAAATTTGATCAACAATGTTTCTTACTATGTTGTAGATTTCGAGTCTCTGTTAAAGCAAATCAACAATTCTATGGGTCATGTTAAGAGGAATAACCTTCAACTTTTGCATTGTTCACTCTCAAGGTCTCCACCGTATTACCAAAGCCCAAAGGGTTCTAGTTACTCAAATTTCTTTGTAGCCTCCCAAACTGTGTTGTCATTTCTTGGCCTGTATCATTTTCTTGCTCTCAACTAGGCTGTATATCTTTGCAGGCCGTAATAGCATTTAGATTTAAAATCTGGATTTTGGTTCTCATTTTTTGCACTGAAATAGAGAAAAGGGGGTTGACATTTTATATATATATGTGTATATATATATATTGCCTAATTTGTCTAATGCCAATGGTTCTCATTGAAAGCCGCCTATTTTACAAATTTGTATTATATTTTATAGTTTTATATTCGTATTATATTTAAATATAATATAATTTTTATTCAAATACAAAAATTTTATATTTAAATATAATATTTTTTAACAATATCTTCAATGTATTTATTATTTAAAAAAAATTTAAAAAAATAATTTTTTTTCATTCATATCATATTTTTTTCTTATCTTATTTTTTTAATTTGTTTTTACTAATCACATCAATTTTTTAATTTTAAAATATAATTCAAATACTTTTAATCTAAATACATATTGCATTCAAATATAATTTAAATACTTTTCATCCAAATACAAAATATTTTCAATACATTACATTCAAATACAATGTGAATGCAATACGTTTATTAAACACCCCATTAGTTTTCAATCAAAAGATAAGTCAAACGAATTAATATTTAGAAAAATTCTTTAAAAAGTAAAATTTGCCTTTTTAAAGTTATTTTTTAATAATATTATCAAGTTTGCCTAACCTACTATTTGTCATGGTATTAATTTAGCTTTAATTTGTTTTCAGTATTGTATTCATATTACGCTTAAATACAATGTAATTTTAATCCAACTGTAAAAATATTACATTCAAATACTAATCATATCACATTTTAAATTCAAAAACAATCACTATTTATTATTTTATTTTATTTATTATTTTTATTAATCACATTACATATTTCCTTTCTCTCTTTTTTTTTCTCTACTTTTATCCATCACATTACATATTCATTATTTAAATATTATTTCAATACTTTTTATTCAAACATACATTACATTTAAATATAATATAAATATTTTTCCTCTAAATGTAAATTATATTGAATATATTACATTCAAACGTATATAAATAAAATATGTTTATCAACAAATCCTAACCTACAATTTGTGATGGTATTAATCCTTGATTGTGAAGATAGTGTTCTTTTTTTTTTTTTGGTCGGAATTAACAGTCTTATTTTTTTTCCTTTTTTTTTTTTTTGCTTAAAAGAAAAAGTCCTAATTGGTAAGCATTCCTACTAGAATCTCCCAAGTAATAGATAGATTAATAAATAAGAAAAAAAGAGGCGACCCAGAAATTTCTAGAAAAACATAGTCCACCTTCCTCAATCAGATGACTCGAAGTCTATTAATCCAACGGCCATCCAAGCCCGATCTGGCCAACTACCCATATTTAAGATTTTGCGAGGCCCAACTCTATGTCGGTTGCCTTTCCCGTTATATCTAAAACTGATGAAAGCACCGCTTCCCAACTCCGCTTTGTTCTCTCTCTATCTAAATGGCTCTGTTGCAGAAAGCAGGTTCGCGACTGCCGTTAATCGCGTTGGCGAGGTCGTTGACGACGGCACCGACGACGTACGAGGGAGCGAGTCCTCCGGCGATGTCAAGGGCGGCGGAATACGTGATATCGAAGGTGGACGACCTGGTGAATTGGGCCCTGAGAGGGTCCCTCAGGCCCATGAAGTTTGGGCTGGCTTGCTGCGCCATGGAGACGATGCACATCGGAGTCTTCAGGTACGACCTCGACTGGTCCTCCGCCCCAGCCCACGCCAGTCCAAAGTCATGATCGTCGCCGGAGCCCTCACCAACAAGATGGCTCCGCCTCTTCTTTTATCATTTTAATTCTTTCAAACCTTTTAAACAAAGACGCCGGTTCTTTTTTGAGGCCTAGATATAAACTGTTAATCTCGATTGGTAGGAAAAAAAAAAAATAAATAAATAAATAAATTTTAATGTTATATTTGTTTTGGAGTTTAATTTTTATGAAATGAAAAATTTTTTATTTTATTAAAATAGATTTTTTAAAATTTTTATATTAAATATTTAAAATTTTATATTTTTAAAATATAAAAAAAAGCTCTTTAAAAAAAATTTTACATTTAAATAATTTTTTATTTTTAAAAAATTTTAAATAATTTTTTATTTTTCAAATTTAAAAATTTTCTATTTTTAAAAAATAAATCACACATCTAAACATATTATTAGAATTGTAAATTTGATTAAAAATGAATTGTTTGAAGATAAAATTTATAAAAATTTATATCTAAATAATATAAATCTTATTTTGTTTTTATTTGTTTATTTTTAAAGAAAAATACAATGATTTTTTGAAAAATTTGTTTAGAGTGGGAGCTTCAAATTATAATTATCACGTGATCACGAATGCAAGATAAACAATGAAACGAGAAAAATAAGATTACACATAATTATGCGGAAAATCTTATATGGGAAAAAAATTATATATAAAGTAGAAAAAATTTATTAATTTAAAAATTAATATAAAAAATGAGAATAACATGTATAGTTTAAAAATATAAAAAAATTTACAATTCTAAATTAAATAAAATATATAGTACGAAAATAGAATAGATTCATGTTGTGGAAATTATGGACATATTGATCAATTCTTCTATTGTTATTATAGAGTTCTAAAAAAATTTAATATTAAATGACATCGTGAGTTCTTTTGATTGGGTCAGAATAGAATTTGAGTTTTATGCTTTAACAATTTATACCTTGACACGAATTTTAATGTAAGAAACGAACAATGAACACCAATCTTCAACATAAAAACTCTCCACCTCTTTCACAAAAGCCTCTAAGGGTGAATTTCAGCAACGAATACCAATCAAATCTAAACAATGCTCAAACGTGGTTATAGGAAATGATTTAGTCATCATATTAGTAAGATTCTTATGAGTATTAACTTTGTTGACAATAATATTACTATGAGCAATGATGTCTTGCACAAAATGATACTGTACATTAGTGTGTTTTGTGCACTCATGAAACATTTAATATTTTGTGAGAGAAATTACTTTTGACTGTCACAAAATCTATGGTAAATTACAAGTCTTTATTGAGCTCACCAAACAGTCCCTTTAACCAAATAATTTCCTTATAAGCCTTTGTAATAGCCATATATTTAAGCTTAGTAGTGTACAATGCAACTATAATTTGCAAAGTAACTTTACAACTAGTAGCATATCCACCAATGGTAAAAACTTACCCTATAACTAATATTCTTTTATCAAGGTCTCCAATAAAATCAAAATTAACATACCCAATGACCTTATCTCTAGTTTTCCTAACGAGCAAGCCAACATCAATAATTCCTTGTAAGTATCTGAAGATCCGCTGAATTGCCTTCCAATGCTCTTTATTAGGATTTGCATGTATTAACTAACTGCATTGACTGAATGTGATAAATTAGAATGTAAACAAATCATAACATACATGAAAGATTCCACTGCACTAAAATATGAGGTTCATGACATATAATCAACCTCATCATTTGATTGTGGAGATAAAACAGCTGAAAGTCAATAATAAACTGCTAATAGAGTATTAACAAGTTTGGTATTCTGCATATTAAACTTGCAAAGAACTTTCTCAATATACCCATTCGGACTTAGGTATAATTTACCTGCCTTTTTATCTTCCAGAATCTCCATCTCAAGTATCTTTTTTGTTACTCCCAAGTCTTTCGTCTTAAACTCTTTATTGAGTTAGACTTTGATATTTCTTATCTCTCCATTATACTTGGCTGCTATTAACATATCATTAATATATAAGAGTAAATAAACAAACGACCCATTATCACTCTTCTTAAAGTAGATACAATTGTTATAATTGTTTTTTTTTAAATAATAAGTTATCATAAACGAGTCAAACCTCTTATACCATTGTCTAGGTGACTGTTTTAGGTCATAAAGGGACTTTTTCAGTAAGCAAACGCAATTCTACTTTCTTGAGACTATAAAACCCTTTAACTGTTACATGTAGATGTCCTCTACAAGCTCTCTATGTAAGAAAACTGTCTTCACATCTAATGGCTCAATCTCAAAATTATGCATGACGATACCAAGCAAAACTCGAATCAAACTATGCTTTACAACTAGAGAAAACACATATGTGAAGCCTGCACCTAGAACCTTTTATAACTAGCCTTGCCTTCTACATGACTTCTTTAACTTCTAGTATTCCTTCCTTTTTTTGGACACCTATTTGCAGCGGACAATTTTCTTATCTATAGATAATCTCACTAAGTTCCATATATCATTTTTATTAAGCAATTTCATCTTTTTCTACGTTGCAATCATCTATCTGTCAAAATGTCACAATTAATTATCTTTAAGTAAATAGAAGGTTCTTCACTGAAATCATTATCTTCAGCCACGTTTAACGCATAAGCAATCAAGCCAACCTTTTTTATTATTTTTTGGGGTAGGGTTTAAGATCAAATGCCAGAGCCACGTTGGGTGGTATTAATGGGGAGCCGCGCAAATGGAGGGTATTATCGCTACTCATATTCTGTGGTGAGAGGTTGTGATAGGATTGTTGCTGTTGACATTTATGTCCTTGGATGTCCTCCTACGGCTGAGGCTCCGCTCTACGGGATTTTTCAGCTGCAGAAGAACATCAATCGGAGGAAAGACTTTCTTCATTAGTATTCAGTGCTATGATGGTGTGTTGTATGGTAAAGGGACAAGCAATTTGCTATGTTTAGTACGGTAAAAGGTCGATTTCTTGTAAAATTCAAATGTTTGTGTTTATTTCATGGTGTTAAATCTGCTGCCTTGACTCACATTTTATTGATATATGGTCAAGTTAGCATGTCGTAACCATTTATAGTATGGATGGTTTTGGGACACTAATTAGAAAATTATTTTTTTCTTGACGGTAAATGCCATCTATTCGTTTCAATCAACGTGGCAGTTTTTTTTTTTAAACAATTATCAATAAATAAATAAAAACTCATGTGCCATTAAAATTTGGTGATACCGGATGGTACAAAAATGAAACAGATAATCAAGTTTAGACTAATTTATTGCTTAGAGATTAAAAAAAAAAAACCATTTCAAAATACATAATTAAAGGATAAAATTCATTACTCTTCAAAATCCATTAAAGAAATAAGAATTTTGAGATAAAACTGAAAACAATTTAGATTTTCTTTTAATTACTTAACTTACTTTAATTATTTTGATTAAAAAATTAGGTTTCGTTTGATAAACACATTGTGTTTGAATACTATGTATTGAATACAATTTGTATTTTGAGGAAAGGTATATGCAGTGCATTTGAATATAATGTGTGTTTGGATGAAAACTATTTAAATAATGTTTAAATAATGTATATGTGATGTGATGGGTAAAAGTAGAGAAAGAGAAAAGAAAGAGAAAGAGAGTATATGATATGATTAATAAAAATAATAAAAAAAATAAAATAATAAATAGTAATTGTATTGAATTTAAAATATTCATATTTGAATGTAATATTTTTGCATATGGATGAAAATTGTATTACATTTAAACACAATGTAAATACAATACTGAAAATAAATAGAGGCTTACAAACCTACTTATGGGCATCTACACCCACATATATTATTCATGACACAATATTTAAGTTTTTTTTTTTTTTTTTGGTTTCGTTTGGGTGGAGAATAAGTTTCAATCTATCTCCTATAGATTATTATAGTTTTTTTTTTTTAACTTTTACTCTTTCAATTTATTTCAATTTGTATTATATAAATTATAATCTCTCCTCCATACAAGTCCTTAAACTTCATAAACACTTAAAAATAAATACAAATACTTAATAACTACTAAGAACTCTCAAATAAATACTAATTTTTGGACTTCTAAGTTTCTAGACATAAATAATAGACATTTGAATGCCCTTCCACACAACAAGACCTTAAAGATTCTACGAACTTTCAAATTAATAAATATTACCAATTAATTTAAGAGTGATTTCATCTTTTCCTAGTTTAATCTAATGAGATATGTCCATGTCATGATTATATGCATTAGTTGGATTAAAATTAGATGCCCTTAGCGTTATCTTTTGGTGTTATCATATTCATTTCTATACTTCAAAATGGGGGGATAGATTGAAATGAGGTAAGTGATTCGCTGTTAGTTTGCCTTAAAGCATGTTTCTTTGGAGATTAGTTTGGAACGCTTGTGATTCTACTCTGGAAATGATTTTCAATTTCGGTAGGCAGAGCTAGTTAATCCTCATTAAACGTGGTAAGAAAATTTTTGAACCATATTCAATCAATATAAATAAATGAATGAACTTGATCGACTCATTGATTTATTATTAGATCATTTTCATCTCACTTCTTAACCCTTAAAATTATTGACTTGTGTGCATTTGAGAATATTGTGACCTCATTAATTTTCAATAAAAGTTTGAATTATTGTCTCCTTACTCGATCTCAGGTCTTATGAAGTATTCATAAACATCTTAGTAATGTTGAGTAGCTAACTACCAGGTTTTGACAATTGTAGCGTTTTTGATGCATACGAGTTTACCAATTGTCATAGATTTTCATGTGTTGCTGTGGCATGGCACGTAGTAATAGGCTGGTAGGATGTTCTTGATACGTCTGCTGTTTCATAGAGTAAAACGGTTGCATAATGCTTACATTGGCAAGCCTGGGATATAAATTCTGAAGTTAACTGATTAGCACACACAATTCCATTTGCTCTTTGCCTCACACATGCAAAACAGGTCGTCTATGTCATAGAAAGTGATGTAGGTGTATACTTGAATTTGAAAAGTGACCTATATGAATCTCAAAAAAGTGCTTGAGCTTATATATTGGGTGCCCCCACAGATTCATAAGGACCCTTCGAAATAAGAATCCAAACTAATAGTGCTTGGAATAGATTTCTGAGTCGGATACTAAATGGGGTCCAAATGATTTAATTATACCTAACTTAATTTTTAGAAAGAAAATCATATACCAACTTAACTTTTGAAAGAAATAGTTGCATCACTCCTTTGTCAAAAAGCCATTTATTGGATTTGATGTTACACTTTATTATTTGTTTTTTAGCTCCTTACTGCGCGAGGCATCTCTTCTTGTTACCAGGAAAATGTTACTATATTAAAAGGGGGTCTGGGTTTTGGCGTTTGATGAAAAATGAACTCAAAAGCTCACGAGAGTCGGTGAAACACGGTTGACACAGCCAATATAATTCTATATATCATTTTTTGGCCCCTTAATATCTTCTAATCAGCTTTATCACATCCATTTGCCATTCTAAGAAAAGATGCTTTATGAGCACTAGCAAGGGTCTCTAGGCAATTTGGAAATTTCGTGTGATAAGTTTTATGCCCTTCTCGTCAAATGCTACAAGGCGTTGTTAGTAGAATCTACAGACATTGTGAGACCACAGGAATCAGGTTCTTACGTGTGGACTATGGTGGTTGCATACTTCCATGAATATTGTATACTTAAAAAAAAAAAAAGCTGTTTGTATATGTTTTCCAAATACATATGACATTACTGTCTATCCCTCGATGCATTATTCGATTTAAAAACATTAGCTTTAAGGAATCTGAAAAAAAAAAACCTGCACGAGGGTGGTGGCAGTGGAAAAAAGATTTTCGAGAATAAAAAGTAATGTCATGGATAATAACCAACGGTGAAAAATGCTAAAAAGGATAAGATTTTATTCTCTTCTTGAGGACAATCTTCCTTGGAATCTTTTAAATGCAAGTTGTCTAGAGTTTCCAGAAAAACCGACTTGCCAAACAGTGATTGAGAGAAATGAAAAGTTGATTAAAGGGTCCCACAAAAACCAGTCTTTTCTAATACGTAGGTGAAGCATTGGGTGCTGTCTTCTCTATAATTTAATGAAAGATGTTTGCCGTTTGTAGTTGCAGTGCTTCTGGGCAAGCATTTTTCGACGACTATGATTTCATCACATTGTTTTTGGTTGCATTAAGGCCGCATACTTGTTTGAAATGAGATGTTACATGCATTTATTAAGGGGAAGGGGAACTTTAAAATCAACGAGGTGCGTTACGAGCTCAACTGTACGAATCAGACACCGTTTAGTAAGTAAATGTAAACAGCATTATTTAAACAAGTCTATCATCAACACATTCAATACGTAACGTCCAATTTATTAAATCCTACAACCAGGATCAATTTTAGCAGGCCTCTGTAACAGGGTGTTCATTTCATATTGAGCACGACCGTACAAATCAAACAATGCTTGTTAAACGACGCCCTTAGTTCGTGCTAAAGGCATTTTCGAAGGTGAGATTCAAATGGTACAGATACTTTTGTCTATGGCAGACACTCTAAGGCTTAACCAAGAAGAAGAGAAGAAGAAGAAGAAGAGAAAAAACCGAAAAAAATAGTTCTTAATATTTTATAATGCTGACCAGGAGTAACATGGAAAGACATGGCTTTATCTTTTGTTTCTATACAGTTAACGCATATCTTGAGTGAGAAAGATGTTCTAATAAAAGCCACGTCTAATCTCAAAGCATCAATAAAGGCACCTTTTGCAATTCGTCAACGATGATGAAGAAAAGGTTAGGAAATTGTGGGTTCTTGTTGGGTCAACTGGCAAGGCAAAGGATGTGCAGTGAATCCAATTCCAAGTACGACCCGTGTCTGTTCCTTTCCTTGATAAGACATCAAGGGCGTGTTATGTGGCTAGCTATAAATACTGCAGTTATGGTTTTTAACCTCCTCTTTATTACTAAAGACCAATGAGCCTAATGCCCAGCTTCAGGACAAAAAGAAAAAGGCTGTGAAAGCGCTTGAAAGACCACCATTTAAGGGTGCTTGGGACATGATTTTAAAGGTATAATTTTAGGTTTCATTTGGTAAAATATTATATTTTAATTTTATTTAAATATAATATAATTTTATAACAAATATAAATTTTATAATAGTATTATGAAAATAATTATTATTTAAAATATTTTTAAAATAATCACATTAATTTTTAAATTTTATTATTTATTTTTATTTTTATCAATTATATTAACTTTTCAACTTTAAAATACTTTTAATCCAAACACATATTTCATTCAAATACAAAATAAATACTTTTCAACCAAATATAACATTCAAAAAATAAATTTCATTCAAATACAATCAAAATACAATGCGTTTACCAAATGCCCCATTAATGTCCTTAAATTAAAATATATTTATTTTTTATATTTTTTTAAACCTTTAACTATAATTATATGTATTTTTAAATATTAATTTTCCATCGTATATTTTAAAATTAAAATCTTTATATTTTTATAATAATTTTTTTTTAAAATATTTATCTTAAATATAATATTTAAAATCATATCTAATTTTTAAACCTAATATCTCTAAGCAGGTATTTGAATTAAAAATATTATTTTTGAATTAGAAAAAAGTTATTTTAGAAAATATGTTTGGGAAAAAAAAACTGTTTGGAGTGAAAAAATAAAAAAATTTAAAAATTTTTTTAGAAAAAAAATCAATATGAATATTATTTCATTCTTTTCGAAATTCTATATAATTTTTAAAAAAAATTATCTCATTTGAACTTGTATGTATAAAGTTATGAACTTTTAAAATTTAGAATTTATTGTAGTATTTTAGAGATATAAATAATAAAAAATAATAAAATTAAAAAAAATAATTTTAAATATTTAAAAATTACAATCTAAACACCCCTAAAAATATATACCTGAAACTCTATTCACACACCTTTTTAAGGGTCAGACCCCCTCTCTCTCATATTGCCCAACAGGTACAATCAAAAAATCATGTCGAACAGGGATGTGCATGAACACAAAAATAAAAACTGTTGCAATTGTTCAATCTTCACTGCTTGTCGACCATAATTCGCACACTATTATCCACAGTGACACGTGTATATAACATATACAAGCTATGGGTTCGTTTGGTGAACGCATTGCATTTGCATTGCGTTTGAATGCAATGTATTGAATGCAATTTGTATTTGGAGGAAAAACATTAGCATTGCATTTGAATGCAATGTGTATTTGGGGGAAAAGTATTTGAATTGTATTTTAATAATAAATATGTGATGTGATGGGTAAAAGTAGAGAGAAAAAAAAGAGGGAGAGAGAATATATGATGTAATTAATAAAAGTAATAGAAAAAGTGAAATAATAAATAGTGATTGTGTTTGATTTAAAATGTGATGTGATTGGTATTTGAATGAAATGTTTTTGTATTTGGGGGAAAATTGCATTGCATTTAAATGCAATGCTAAAAAAATTTGTGTCCCAAACACTAGCTATATTTTGCTTTTCTACTAATAATTGAAAAAAAAAATCTTTATTAGATTTAATTTTATTTGAATGATGGACAGTTTTGCATCAAGCATTATAAATTTAATGTCATACAACATTTTGATTGAGTAAGGACCTTTTATATTAGGATTGACAAACATTAAATTTGGAGACATCATAAAAATAAATTATTGAAAAAAAAAAAATCTTATTGCTACATCGATATCTCAGTAATGCCTAAAGCTAATCAATCTGTAAACAAATAACTCTATTAGCGTTCTAGATACCCCAGAAGGAGGACGTTGAATCTCTGGACTTGGCTGTGTGTGGTTGAGGTTTGCCCTCCTTGGCTTCTCTTGCTCTTATTTCCGTTATTACTCTTTCAAATCACCGCTAGTGATTTATGAATGAATTATAATCAATGATGGTACGAAACAAACGTCCCATAAATTTAAAAAAAAAAATTGTACTAATTATCTCATGTGAAAGGACAATTTGTGTAAACAATATTAATATTATATCCAATTATCATATATTTATATATATAATGACTAAATTTGAAATAACAATAAACAAATGTGTGATTAATAAAATGATCATCCATCATGGACGTGAACATTTGCTTTAAGGTGTCTAGTTTAAGCGCCCGTTTGGTGGCAAAATTTTAGTATTTCTAAGACTATTTTTTTTAATATTTTATCACTTTTCATTATTCACGTCTCTAAAATATCATAATAAACTCTAAATTTTAAAAGTTTATAACTTTGTGTATACAAGTCTAAATGAGATATTTTTTTTTAAATTACATAAAATTTTAAAAAGAATAAAACAATATCTATATTGATATTTTTTAAAAAAAATTTTAAAATTTTATATTTTTTCTCTCTAACATATTTTTTCAAAACAACTTTTTTCTAACAAAAAAAAAATCTTCAAAACCTCTCTCAATCTCCCCTTAAATTTTGGATAATTACATTAGAGGCTGAGCTATTTATAAGCAAGTGGAGGAACTTTCTCTTTTTTTTTTTTTTTCAATTTTCAATTTTACCTCAAGTAATTTTGCGTTTTTCTCGTTTTCCTTTCATTAAAAATTAAGCGTCTGTTTGGATGAGAGGTTCTTTTTTGGAAAATAAAAAATTTTTATATATGAAAAATAAAAAGTTGTTTAGAATTTTTTTAAAAAGTGAAAAGTTGTTTGGGTGGGTGAAAACTTTTTGTTGTTAGAGAGTTCTTTTTTCATTTTTTGAAAATGAAAAATTTTGGATGTTCAGATACGGAAATTTAGGAAGGTTCATTTTTCTTGAAATGAAAAAATTTTCATTTTTTAAATTTGGAGGTGTCAAACAGACGGAGGGTAAATATTCATACGTAAGATATCTTAGCCCGCGTTTGGGCAATGATTTTTTTGGCATCATATTTAAATGTAATGTAATTTTTCTCCAGATACAAAAACATTTCATTCAAATATCAATCACATCACATTTTAAATCAAACACAATCACTATTTATTATTTCACTTTTTTATTATTATTTTTAATTACATTATATATTTTCTCTCATCTTTTTTTTATTTTTATCCATCACATCACATATTTATTATTAAAATATAATTTAAATACTTTTCATTTAAACACATAATATATTTAAATATAATATTAATATTTTTTAAAAAAATATAAATTATATTTAATATATTACATCTAAACATATAATATAAACCTTAAAATTTTATGTTGAGTGTACTCGTTGAATGATTGCATCGTAAATGAACGGGATAGGTAGCAGTATTCAATTTGGAAAAGAAGAAAGAGGAAGGAAATTGGGATCCAACCCGGCTCGCAAAGGAAGAGAAGAGAGTTAAGAGCGTGGCCGTCAATCAGGACCGGAGGGCACGCCACCTGAAGCGTGTCGTATGCAAGTGGGACAGAGATGACAGTCCTCCCTCTGGGGTCCCTTCACACACATCCAACCCCAGCCCCATCCCCATCCCCATCATCAAATCACACCACCACACTCACTCACACTCTCTCTCTCTCTCTCTCTCTCTTTCTCTCTCTCCAAGGGGACCCACTCTCTCACTCATGCACATTTGGCACTCCTCTGTGGGACCCATCAAGCCCTCCCGTGCTCTTGCTTGAATTCGATCTATTATTTTTATTTTTATTTTTTTAGTATTTTATCTGTTATCACCCACCACGCTATCTTTCGTGCCTGCCTGCAGCAAACCATGGACCCGTACAAGAAAGCAGAACCGATGAGACATTTGATATCGTATTATATTTAAATATAATATATTAAATATATTTTTATATTTAAATAAAAAATATTTATTTTATATTTTAAAATTAAAAAATTAATATAATATAAATAAGAAGAGTTAAATATAAAAAAAACGATGTAAATAGAATAAAAAATTTATTTTCAAAATATTCTGAAATAATAAATATTTTTAAAGTGATTTTATAAAAATATTATATTTAAATATAAAATTTTTATATTTAAATATAATATAAATATAAAATTATAAATAAACCTCTTATCAAATATTTATTTAAGATTAAAAAATCAAAATAATAAAAATTAAAAAATTAAAAAAATGTTATAATTTGTAAGGTGCAAACCACATATTACTCCAATCTACTTTTCCAAATTCACCTTTTTTTTTTTTTTAACTTATGCTAGAGTATGTCAAATCGAAGGAAAATGAATTGAATTAAATAAGAGCTTTTAATGTGGCTGTATTGATAAAAAAGATATCTCGAACTACAACAGTATCTTTAAGTTTAACCAAAATCATATAAATAAAAATTATAATTAAATTAATCAGTTTATGTTCAAAATTTTATTTTATTTCAAACTCAATTTATACAAAATTTAAATCTTAAAATATAATTTTTAAACTTTTAATGTTAATAGGCTATATGTTTAACCTTATTTTTAGAATTAGTAATTAGAGTCAAATTATATGCAAATACTTGCAGACGCCAATCACGCGCGAGGGGGGGGGGCGGCGCATCTCCTCAACTCTGACCACTCCTTTGTTAGCATCAGCACTCGAAAAGACATCAAAAAGCTCGAGGCCGACCACAGCCTCTCCGTTACCAACCCCATCGATGGCACGTGAGTTTTACAACTCCACAATGAGGAATGCCAGGCTGAAGAATATGGCGAGAATTGCACTCAGAATCAAGATTGCGAAGCCGAGGAGGGTCACCATGTGAAGGCGGGACAAGGGTTTGCTCAATTATAAACAGGTTAAGTACGCACCTATCGATGCGTTAATCTCGTTTGAGTTAGGAAGAAGATTGCTTTTAATTATTATGGGCTTTTTAGGGTTTTTGAAGAAGAATGTGGATGTGGGATTTTGGGAATTGGAACCATTAATCTTCGCATATAATTTTCGTCATGAATTTAGATAGAAATGTTTCTGGATTGGTACTAAAATTTTCTAGATTGTGATGTTTGGTTAGATAACTTTCTTGGTTCGGGCTTTGGTGGGCATAGAAGAGAGAGGGATATGATGAGAAGGAGTCGAGCTCAGCAACTGCATCGGAGAAGTGGCAAAGCTTGAGGAGGGAGAGGATGATAAGAGAGCTTAGGGTTGTTGACACCAGAAAGGGTGAGGTTGAGGGGAGGGAACGTGTTGGATTTGATTTTTTATTTTTATTTATTTTTATTTTAATTTAATTTTATGTTTGGATTATTATTTTTATAATTATTTTTTTAATAATTAACTTTTATATTTTAAATTAATATTTATTAATCTTTAATCACATTATATCAGTAGAGCCATAAGATATAACCCAAATAGATTAAGGGCGTATTTTAAATAATTTTATATGGATTAAAAAATATAACAAATAATTTTATGATTTTATAAAGTAAACTGAAAATAGATTTAGGTTCCGTTTGGTACTTAGTTTTGGAGACATTCAAAATTACTTGTTTCTAAAATTTTATCACTTTTCACAATTTACATCTTCAAAATACTAAAGTAAACTCTAAACTTTAAAAGTTCATAACTGTTTGTATATGAGTCTAAATGAGATATATTTTTTTAAATTACATAAAATTTCGAAAGAAACGAAATAATATTCATATTGATTTTTTTCTAAAAAAATTTTTTAAAATTTTTTATTTTTTAACTCCAAATAATTTTTTTTCTCAAACATATTTTTCGAAATAACTTTTTTCCAATTTAAAAATAAGGTGTCTAACTATCTCCTAAACTCTCACTTATAATTCAAAAATAAAGATAAAATTAATTTTATAAGATGTATCTATTATTCTTCAATTGAACTGTCTTGAAAAACACGTGATTATTATGGGGTTTGTTTAAAGGAATAATTAGAACTTTGTTTTAAAAGTTATAAGAATGTTAAGGGTTCGTTTGGTGAACGCATTGCATTTGCATTGCGTTTGAATGCAATGTATTGAATGCAATTTGTATTTGGAGGAAAAGCATTAGCATTGCATTTGAATGCAATGTGTGTTTGGAGGAAAAGTATTTGAATTGTATTTTAATAATAAATATGTGATGTGATGGGTAAAAGTAGAGAGAAAAAAAAGAGGGAGAGAGAATATATGATGTAATTAATAAAAGTAATAGAAAAAGTGAAATAATAAATAGTGATTGTGTTTGATTTAAAATGTGATATGATTGGTATTTGAATGAAATGTTTTTGTATTTGGGAGAAAATTGCATTGCATTTAAATACAATGCTAAAAAAATTTGTGTCCCAAACACTAGCTAAGTTTTAAGATACGTGTATAATAAAAATAAATTATTTAAAATATAAAGTATAATATTTTAAAATTTATTTAGAAAAAACTTAATAATATAAATTTTATTTTATTTTTCTTTTAAAATTTTATATAATTTTTTAAAAAATTATTTTATTTTTATTTAAAATTACAAATTTTTAAAATTTAAATTTTTTGAAACAATAAATGATATAAATTTAGGAAAAAAAGAAAGATAAAAAAACACATGAGAACAGGGGTTAGAACCTCCCCTCGAACCTTGATGGTTTTTTTTTTTTTTTTTTCCTGATAAACAGGAAAGTCCCCCATCAACCGTTGAATGGAATTGATGTTGAAACAGTAACGCGGATTATCTGAATCGACGATCAGAACCGTCGATCCTGTTTTGCACTTTGCTCTCTGTGGGACCCCCTGCCACTCGGAATTTCCAACGTGCGTCGTACGAAACATATTCCAAAATAGTAAAATATATAAGTCTCAGATATGCATCTGGAACTGACCGTGCCCAGATTATAAAAATAAAAAAATGATAATGGGACCCACAGCTTTCAGTAAAACCTGATGAATTGTGCTGTCACTCTAGCACCCAAAACCGTGCTCATGCGATTCCTGGGGTTCCGCCACGTGTCGCGGGTGGCATTGGCTACCCGTGACTGGCAGTCGACGCTACGATTCTCTTTTTTTAAATCCTTATGATCATCAGAGTGCAAAAAAAAAAAATGCTGATGATCAAACTGCAGAGACACCTTGACGGCCCTGATCTTGTCAAGGGAAAACATTGCACGGTCCTGATTCGTTGATCACATAGTAATTGTGATGCCTTGGTGGCACTTTGCTTTGTTTGCACGCAAGCTTTCTTCTTGGCTCCATCGGCTTGGCTTAATTTCGCACTTGTTGGCCTAAAATCTTGAAAAATCGAGTGTAATTAAAACGTTAGTCAACTGAGCCGAGCTCTTGAGTTCAACCGAGCCGAGCCTTAGGGTTTCTTAGTTTTATTCTTTGTCGTTTTGTCTTTAGCATTTTCAGTATCTAGAGAATAAAGGCAACCTATTCCTTTTTATCAATTGTCACATGCCTAAGTCCACTAACAGCAGGAATGATTGTGTAGTTTATACAATGGACATTCTAATTAGTTTAATCATTTTGTTATTTTATTGATTTAATTTTAGTGAGATACTTTGTTGAATGGTTGTGTTGCAAGGAATATTTGTTTTTACTTTTTAATTAGCTCATGTGTATGTGTGATTTGGTTAATTGGTCTCTGTGCGTTGTCTTAAAACATACTAAATCAAAGAGGTATGTACTACCATACAATGTCTTTAAGGGTGTCCTCAATCTAAAATATCAAAATTCCTAGTAAAATAATATAAATATCACATCAAATATAAATTCATGTAATTCATTACATCATTCCCAACATAAAAAAATATTCTATATATATTCTCTTCCATCTTTATTTTTTAATTCCTTTTTACTTATGAAAAACTAAAAAAAAAAAAAAACCATACAAAATATAACATGAATGAACACCAAATATGATAATTCAGTATTTAAAATACTAAATATAGTGTTTAATTTAGCATTAGATTGAAGTATCAACTTAATATTAATTCTCCCTTCTCATGTCAATATGGCATGAATTAAAGTTGCTTTAAATGTAAAAAACTATTAGGGCCTTAAATTTAATGATATTGACATGAGAATTAAAGTTGTTTTAAATGTAAAAAACTATTAGGACTTTAAATTTAATGATATGTTTATGTAAAAAATCTTTTATTTTTAAAAAATGAACTTCTAAATATACATAGCATGAATCATATAATTTATATCAGAAACTGTTTTATTATTATTTTTTTCTTCATTTTGTTGCGATTACAATCAAACATAATTAAAAAAGAAAAAAAAGCACTGTCAATACAGAATACCTACTCGAGAAAGAACCGAAAAACGACTTTTATTTGTCAAAAATTGATTTTTTTTTTTTTTTTTGCCACCATGATAAATTTAGGGTTTTTTTTGCGCTACACGACAAAATAGAAAATTACTCCCACTATCTGTCCATGTTCATTATATTTTACTTCACTGACAAGCTTTCCTCAGCTTTTATGCTACAGAGCAAAAAAAGCTAGAACCTTTACACCAAAAGGGAACTGGAATTTTCCTACAATCATGTCGACTTCTTTAGTTAATCAAATGTTTAAGGTTAATCGACCAGTTTTTTCTTTAATCATAGAAGTTGACTTTTCCTTCTCCTACCAAAAAATAGAAAAAGTTGTTGAGGAAAAAAGACAAGCTAGCTCTAGAGGATCTAAGAATGATTACTATTAGAATGCTGTCAATTAAAAAAAATGTTTTTTTTAATTAAACTATATGATTAACAGATCTGTATAAGCGACGGAGTTTAGCCAGTCCACTTCATTTCTCCATAGAGAGAGAGAGAGAGAGAGTGGTTTTCTCTTTCGCACTATTTGAAGTCTGGTCGTCACTTTCACGCGGACACAAATAGATAGGTCATCTCTTCTCCAGGGGCTCTTTTTTTTTTTTTCCTTTCCAAGAACCCAAATATCTTTTCGCCTCTATACTCTTCTCTTCTTTCAGATTCACGTCTCTTTGGAGTCAAAACCAAGTTGAGAAGGTAGAACAAGAGTTCTCTCTCCACTCTCCTCTGTAAGAATTTCACTTCAAAATCCTGTTGTTTCCTTGGTTGATTCTGGTTGTGAACTCTTTTTTTTTGTTGGCCTTATGGTTAGCATGGAACTCAAAACTTGAGCAAAGTTTGAGACTTTATTGATTTGCGTTGAAGAATGATGTTCATCTTTGTCTGATTCCATATCTTTCTTCAAGGCTCATTTTCCGCTCTCATAAATATCCAAACTCTTTTTTCTTTTCTTGCTACTTTTAAGCCCTTGCGTTTCCTTTCTGCCACTTCACAGTCCACCAAAACCTTGAAGAACTCCGTTCAATTCCTCATACTCGATTCATTTCCCATATTCAGGATCAACTTTCCTCCCATAGAAAGAAAAAAAAAAAGCTTCAAATTTGGCATTGGGTTAGTGCTCAGAATTCGAGTTTATATTGGTATTCACCTCCAAATTCTGCTCGTCTGAATCAAACGCACTTTACAAATTTTCTGTCCAAAAAAGATTAAAATTTTTTTTTCTTTTTTCTTCCCAAAAACCAAAGCTTGTTGAGCAGCTTCTTCTTCAAATATGCAAGACCCAGCAACATTCCAGCCGATGAAAGCCCACTACCCGGAGCATGAACAGCTGAAATGTCCGAGGTGCGATTCGACAAACACCAAGTTCTGCTACTACAACAACTACAATCTCTCTCAGCCTCGCCACTTCTGCAAGAACTGCAGACGCTACTGGACCAAAGGCGGCGCACTCCGGAACATCCCCGTCGGCGGCGGAAGCCGCAAGAACACCAAGAGATCCTCCAACCCCAAACGCTCCTCCTCCTCCTCTTCCTCAACCTCCTCGACCCAAAACCCGGACTCCCAGCCCGACTCGACCCGGGTTTACGTCTCGCCGGCAGATCCCGACCGCCGGATGCTCGACATCGCGGGCAGCTTCAGCTCGCTCCTGACGTCGAATGGCCAGTTTGGGGGGCTCTTGGAGGGCATGAACCATAACGGGTCGGGCGTGAATTCCGGCCCCGATGTAAATTCGGATTCGGGCCCGGGTCGAACTATTGGGATGGAGGTGCAGAGCAATGGCAATTCGGAGAGCTATTGGGGTGGTGGAGGCAATGGCTGGCCGGACCTCGCTATTTACACGCCAGGTTCAGGTTTTCAGTAGAGTGAGAGAGAGAAGGAAATGAGATTGATTTACTCTGAAAATTTGTTTCCTCTTTCTTTTTTCTCTCTCTAATGGTGTTAATCATAGTACCACCTTTTTATTTTTTATTTTTCCCTCTTTTTGCTACATAGAGACTATGATATGGTTAAGAAAAAGATGCCAAAAAAAAAAAAAAGTTCAGAAAAAATCAGTTACCAGAATTCCTTGCCATGGAATGGAATACCCTCTACCATTTTCTATGTGTAACGGTATCCTTTTGCTCCTTTTGAGTGGTCTGTTGTTTGTATCTTGTATGCTATAATATAACTCACAAATGTATTTTGATGCTAATATGTTTTTTTCGTTTCTTTTTTGTTTGTCTGTTTGAAAATGGAAATTTTCACTGTTTAATTCAGCATTATTGGGTGTGTATACTCTAGTTTTTGTATATGTATTATGTGCATGTATTTATGTAATTTGTTGTATGTATTGCTTTATATGCGTGCTTTTTTTTTTTTTGGTGTATTTTTATTTAAAGAGGATTTGACGTTTTGTTTTTGTGCATGCAAGAATAAAATAACAAATTTAGAGCGGTGGGAAGATATGGGAAAATTCGGAGTGCACATTTTGAGTTTTATTTGGGTGTGGCCTGCCTTTTGAGGGCCAGAAAAGGTTCAACTTCCCCGTCTTTTCGGATATTATCTCTTGTTCAAAGCTTCCTTCTCATTCTCCACAACATGCCAAGAGTAAATCCCCCCTCTTATTTAAAAATCTCTCTAGTTGACCATATCTTCTAAGTTCATACACTAATTTATAACCTTTGTTAGATCATTTGGGAGACCATTGTCTTTTCAAGTCATTGGTCATGTTTGTTTGGTTTTTTTTATTTTTCCTTCTAGTAAGCCTCAACAGATTACAAAATGAATTTTGAAGGTAGGCGTTGGTGCCTAATCTTGACCAGCTATATGCAATTGAACATATAAATGTATACAGATATATTTACCAAATATATCTATGTACATATATATGGATATAGATACATGTGTATATGACTATTGATGCTTGCCATTAAAGTCCATTTAATAGTGGACATTAATATGTCAAGATTTTGCTAGAACAAGTTGAAATGGGTTAGGTTGTGGGAGTTAATCCAATGTGATTTTCAAATGAATGAAATAGAGTGATAATCTTTTTCAAAGGGAGTTGAATTATCAATTCTTTCTCTGTCCCTTCTATAATGAGGGGCCACACATAGCAATGTGCTTAATTGGACCAGCCTATATATCCAATATGGTAAGCCAAGCCATATGCAACCAACCACATGTATGACGCTGCTCGGTCGCTTCAGCAAAATAAAGAAAATACTGGCCCACACAGAATAATCCATCGGTGTTTGATGTGGACTTGGCTTGAGAGATCAACGGCTGAAACTTACCGAGGATGAAAAAGAGACGATGATTGATGAAATTTGAAGAAAACGTACATGTAGCTGGTCATTTGTTAGCCAAACCAACTGTAAATGGAAAGAGTAGGAAGGTATGACTTTGCTTCCATTTGCCATATTTAATGGAGGTTTGTCACAGTTATGGTTGTTTTGTCTTTACGCGTTCTGCGCTGCAATTGTGGACTTAGAATTTTGTGTTGGGAAACTTCGGAGAGATTGTGTAAATCCTTCTGATGGAAGGAAAACTACAAAATAAATTGGAACTCAAACAGAGGTACTAGTGTGTAATGTTTTGTTGGAAAAAAAGTCGTGATGTGGCTGTGCCTTTGAACCTCTCTCTTGCTACATAGTCAACTGCTAATCCGCAATAAGATTTAGGATAATGGAGTTGTTTTTGATATAACTCTGGAAAGTGATAAAAAGACGATTGAGTATTACAACTAGCATGAAATGGATCCGCCATGAATTCTACGTACATGTGGATTTTACAGCTTTCCTCCGATCTTATTTAATCATTGTGATCTTAGGATTTTTCTTAGTGATGATATTAAGAAATGTATACTCCTTTTATTTTATCAATTCTCTCAATATTACGTGTAAATGATGCCTATTTCCCTAAAATTTTAAGCGAATCAACAGTTTAATAAAAGTTATATTATACGGCATTTGAATCAAAAGATTTTATAAATGTTTATCATAAGAGATCCGTTTCTTTTACTTTTTATCTGTTATTTATTTTTCTACCCTTTTGTTGTTATTATCTATAAATTCCAATATATCTATGCTCATTTTTTTATATCTATGAGAGGAAGAAGTGAATATCACTTTTCAGAAAATAAAAGAGAATATATTTTTCAAGGAAAAATAGTATTACATCCGTTAGTTTCCTTATAAGAACTTAAGAAGGAAGCACCTAGGTCCATTTAATGGAACACCGGTAATGTGAAATATAGTGTTTTTTTTTTTTTTTCCCCCCTCTCTCTCTCTCTCTCTATCTAAGGGATGAATCTATCAAGTAGTAGATAAAGGATGCTGACGAACATTTTTTTTTTTAAATCCAATTTTCCCTAGTTAAGAAAACTAGGGGCATCTATTTTAAAAATTGACACAAAAAATAATAATTGTCTATAAGCCACTTGGAAAAACCAAAAATGAAATTAGAAAAAAGGGTATATTTAAAATGGATTAAAAAATTAAAAAAAAACAAACAAATAGGAAGAGAGCAAAAGGGGAAGGCAGTGCAACACAAGGCGGTGACTACCGTTCAGCGTGAAATGAGGCGGTGACGAGTAGAGCTCGACGCGAGGCATGGGTTTGGGTCACCCTTTAAAAAAAAAAAAAATGGAGACTTGCTTGTTTCTGTTATTACCATTTTACCCATCCTGCAGCTCTCATGTCATTTCCTCACCCAAAAAAAAAAAAAAAAAAAAAAAAAAGAAAAAAAGGGACACATGTCACATGCCATCGTCACAACTCACGCGTTTTTAACTGAAGGTAGACACTAGACAATTTATTAACGGAGGAGCAGTTAGAAACTCTGTATTTGAGATTGACACAAATGAGTACATATGAATACTCTGCATTCTTATCTTTTGAAAATTTTCAAGTTTACTGGTCTACGTCATTAGCAATGGAAATCCTTATTTTACTTAACAAGATAAAGGATACATGTGAATATGATCACCAAAATTCGAATTTTACCGACTTCAAAGTTCAAACACAAACTTGCATGAAAGGTTCTAGATCACATTGAGAACCAGCTGTTATGTCATTGTACAGCCACCCGAATTTGGTAAACAAATCTGTCTATTTCATAGGGCTCTGTGAAACATAGAAACAAATGGGTACTTCTAATTTTAATCATGTTTAATGAAACTTTACTTGGGAACAACACGGGCCTTGTACATGCAAATATACGCCATATGCCAGTCACCTGAAATTCAAAAAAAAAAAAAAAAAGGTGCATTTAATTGAATATTGTGCTAAGATCGAGCTAATATTTTGCAGTTGATTAAACAGACGGTTCTTGGGATTATTTTGTGCTAATCTTTTACCTCCTCCAGACAGTTTTGTGATGTCTTCCTCCCGCTGTGGGATGGGGTTATCGTCATCGTACTCGATCCATTTCCCTAAGACCAAGAAGGAGAAGGAAGTCTCAATCAGTTGAATATTTAGATCCAAAGAAGCTTTTGTGATGATGACTTGCTTGTCAATGAAGAGAAACTCACCACTTTCTTGCTTGACCCAGGCAACATAATGGCCTGAGTCGGCACTCCGACCCTTGTGTGTCAGCACCGCTACCAAATCATAAACTCCAGTGACCTGTGTTTCTTTCTCAGGCTCGGCGCCTGCAGTGAAGAATTAACCAAACAGTGAGGGCAAGCACTTAAATCAGGGACTAAATGTCCCACAGAAATACGCAGGATAAGTAGCTGAGCTATGGAGTTGAGATTTACCCTGGTCAGATGTAGAATTAGATGGTTCCCCATTTCCGTTTGATGACCCCTGTATGCGCAAATGACAGGTAAAAAGAAATGCATTAAAACAAATAATCAGAGTGTGAATCTTCAAAAGTTTATGTGTGAACATTTGGAACTGCGTTAGTGTACTTTACCTCTGCCTCAGACATCTTAACATCACCGTCTTTCAAAGTAGAGCCCTTCCCACTGGCTTTCAAACCAAGCTTTTTGCCTTCCTCATCCCGCAAAATCTATTTTTGCAAATGAAAATTAAAAATACAAGGCCAATACAATAATGAAGTATTGATAATATTGATAATAAAAATAAAAAGATAACAATTTTGAGTTCATCCAAGTCAAACACAAGTAGGCACCTGACGAGGACCTTCTAATTTCTTGCGAAGGTCATCCGAACAGAGATCATAAACATCCAACTCCAAGGGATAATCCACTTTCTGAGAAAAGTAATATCACAGTGATTCCCTCATTTGCTTTTCATATAAATGAAAAAGCAAGGCAGAAGATGCCATTGCCGTATGGTTGAACAAAAGTTAAATAATCAAACACATTTGCCCTTTCTGTTCTCCATCCATTCGTGCAATATAATCCTCTAAAAAGATTGTAAACTTTGTGTAATTTTACATCGTAAGGAAAGAAAATAGGCCTCACCCGCAAAATCTTGGCTTTCTGATTGGATTCCCTCTTCCAGAAAAAGCGAACAAACTGAATAGTCAAGTACCTTGAGAACAAAACCAAAAAAAAAAAAAAAAAAAAAACACCAAAAACTTAGCATAGAGAAAAGGAAACTACTCAACATCAAGAACTATTACTTATCAAAAAAAAAATAAAATCAAGAACTATATTCTTGAACTATTTTCTCAGAGGTTTGTTAGGAGCAAGACCCAACAAGTCTGGTCAAGACAACCAGCACAAACAGTTAAAAGGCCTGGACAGCAACAACACAAATTTAAAATAGGTATCCACACTGTACAAGTTAGACAAGGAATTTTGCAAATTTACATGGCCACTGTGCCCTGCAAGAGTATTGGTGACTCGCAAGCTATAAAGAAAATGTCACATTAAACAAACGGGATAAGCCATCTGTACCTTGGCAGGCCATTGATACGAGAATCCTTCAAGTAGATTGCACTACGCCCCAAAGAAGGAGAATTCTTTTCCAGTTCTGATTTCAAACCCTACATGTGTATGAAAAAATTAAATACAATTACTCTTATTCTGATCATAAACAGAGACACATCATATCGAGTAATTAAATCTAATTCTCAACCTAAAATATTCATAGATGTGATTTTAACTTACATGTTTTAGTCCTTCATGCAAATGGTTCACCTCTTGTGATATGTGGCATTTAAGGGAATAAACCGATTCTGTTTCTGAGCTTTCTTCCCTACTTTCTTGGCAATGAACCCTATCGTCCAAGCACACCAACCATAGAGATTAGAGACTTTGTAGAACTTTCTTATCTTTTTAAATTTTACACGAAGTTATATACATTATTATATACAGCTTTTGCACCATGGTTCTACTGGTCATGGTCATGAACAGAACTCTTAGTTGTAAGCAAGAAAAAATAACAAGTCAACAGACCAATAAATGACATTAAACAAGTACTTAGTTGCAGAAAACAGGCAAGTTATTAGGACAGAAATAACACGCAATTTCAATACTTAAATCTCAGTTTTCAAAAATTACAATCCATGGAACTAGAGTCTAGACGTAAGTGTGAACGCAGCTTTATTGCAATTCGCCTTCCTGCAGTAGAATGTTAACCTACTAGTAAAACCAATATCCACTTGTAATACAACAGGATACAGACTGCAGATATCTAACCTGCTAACTAAGTCGATTCCAAATATTGCCTTAACTGCATCTGGATTTTCACTGCAAGAGAACATAATAACAAGTGAATACCATTTCAGCAAGTACACTGAAACGTCTCCAAACCTCAAAAGTGTGAAACACCAACAAACAACAATGGTATGACTTTTAATAAACAGTAGCTGAGTTCACAGGGTATTCAATGCAGCTTTAGGTTAATATTAAGCAGGAAGTGTAGAATGAAGATTGTCAAAAAATGTCATTGGTTTAGAAGTAAAAGAATAGGTTTTAGTTCCAAGACTACACACACCAACAAAATCATTCTTTCATTTCATGAAACAGAAAAATATATTTACCTAGAACCCGGTGATCTCAGAGACTGAGAAAGCGTGTATAGAAGTTGTGTCCAGCATTCTTCAGCGTCCTGTCATAGTTTTAGAACAAGTTTGTCAATCTACAACCAGACTAAGGCAGCATTAGAGACTTTAAGTTAAAATTAGTCAGAGAGTTTAAAAATACCTGTTGCATGAAGTAATTATTGTGCATTTGACCAAACTGAGGGTATTTTTTACGCAAGACCTGCAAGAATATTGGCAATCACACCAAATGTTTCTACAGTAATCAGTGAGCTAATAGAAAACTAACAAGAAGTCATTTATGAGATTGCATGAGTAGCCCCTACAAAGAATACTACTTGGCTGCACTACTAAAATGGCGGAAGAATCCAGCCCAGGATGGCAACACAAATTATTGGAGATAAATGATTCAATATATAAAAGAATAAAAGCGCATAAGAACTGATAATGATGCATACACTTACAATTGTTAAATTCAATGGACTACGACCATTGTCATCCCTTTTCTTTTGGCATAAATCTCCTCCAAATTAGGAGGGATAATACTAAAGAAAGGAAACGGGGAAACAAACAAACGAACAAAATCAAATATGGAGAATGGACTTTACAAATTATAGCCGAACTTGAAAAGGTAGCTATACATTAAGAAATGTGCCGTTTTATTATAGGTATACCATTGAAGAATTTCCAGTAATAAAGAAACTCCCTGCAAGCACCATAATACTTAATCTTGAAGACAAAAATAGTCCTGATTGTTAAACGAAAGACAGTGCAACATTTTAAACAACATTGTGAAGTAAAGGAACAAACCATCCAAAATTGCATGGGTGCTACAGGCTTGACGCTTTTATCCAGTTCATTAAATAGATCACGTGTAGCAATTGTCAACATGTGAGAAGTCTGATCCACTTCATTGCTTCTACCGGAATGAGAATACCTAAGCAAGGACAAAAGAGTCATATTCTTCACTAAGTTAATAAAAACTGTTTTCTAGAGAGATAGAGATAGAGAGAGAGCTCACTTAATCAAAGCCGACTTCAATTCTGGAACAGAATGCAGACATTGTACAGTGGAGTTCATATAACAGGTGTTTCCCAAATTAAACAAACCAGCACTATGACCCTGGAAGCACATATTGGATTGCCCAAGTTTAAAAAATCATGAAGAGTAAAATCTTATACACCAAAATAAGACGGATATTCCTACGAGCTCATAGAAAATGATAACAACACGCTAAGCTGAATAAAATAAAAAATAAAAAAACAAGAATAATAAATAAAAAAATTTAGTGAGGCAATGTTAATAACAATAAACCCCTTTAAAGACATGTCAACAAAAAAAATAAATGAAGATAGGAATTAACAATAGCATAAGCGCTATCAGACTATTTTCAAAGTATTAATACAACATACAGGAAGAATAACAAAAAAAATGGTTCAACCAAGCTGAAATATCCTCAGAAACAACACAGCAGAAAATCCCAGTGAAGGACAAAATCAAGATAAAGTAAATAAAGGATTAAGGGAAACAATGATAGTTATCACTCCACATAACAACAATGTAAGCTCAACAGAAACAAAATGCGCATAAATATTAGTAGGCATAAGAATATCATGTATGAGGTCAGAGGTAACACCGTGCAAGAAATATATTCCATAACACAACAGCAAACCATAATTAGGTTACATGAAGAAAAATAAAAACAACTTCCTATCGCATTTGTGTAACATAAGAAAGAGTTTTGGAACTTTACCAAAGTAACGACTTGCTCCTCTTCTGGAAGATCTTCCATAAAAACAGGACCCTTGTCTGGAGCCTTGACTATCTCATCTGCCGTTCCCATCATCATCAGTTTTTGACCCTACACAACCACAAACATGCTTCAAAAGTCATTACCCAAATAAAAGTACATAACAAAACAACAAAACACCAAGAGACAACACAGAAAACAAGATCACCTCTTTTACTCCTAATGTTGACCAATCTGCATCATCCTGTAGAAAAAATTCGAACACAATTTCGTTAAGATACATCACAGGCAGAAGGGTTTTGTTCAGGGTTCAAAAATGGGCAAAAAAGGATTAAAACGAGTTGATTTCTTAACTTCAAATGTAGCCTTTTTTATTACCTTAAGTAAACCACCTTTAACCATAATTTTCTGCCTTTCGGGAGGTACCCCCGTCAGATCGTACAATTGGCATTTGAACACATAAGGGGACTGAGTTGTGTCGATTTCCACGGCTTTAAACAGCTCCTTTTGCCATTTTACACTCACTGTGAGAACAAGGAAATCTAGTCAATAGCTGAAACTAGAAACCCATCTGACTCCAGAATCTAATATCTATGGCCACATAAGAAATCAAACAAAAAGGTCCATTACAATGCCAATTGAAATGCATTTGTTAACCATGATTTCTAACATTTTGGCAATATAAAAACTTGAACAAATTTTAACAAGAAAAATGAAACAATAAACTCGAAACCCTAAAATCCAATCCCAGAAATCTACAGTTCTCGATGACCCAGATCTAAACTCTAAAATAAATACCGTTAACAGAGCTCGAATTGTTTCACATGACATTCAGTGAAGAGATAAAAACTAGACAGCCCGTATCGATTAACGAAATCCCCTAGATTATTGGAAAACCAGGGAAAAAAAATGCACAGTTTGTTCTACGTTTGAAGAAAATTGCTCAAGAGCCAAAGAAATAAAGGAAAATCATAATCAAAATCCCCAGTTGGGGAAAAAACTAAAGCAAAAAAAAAAAAAGAGTAGATAGATAGAACAGAAATCAAGGTCGAAAGGTGATTAAACCTGTAATCATGGTGGTCGAAGAGATTCGGTTGATAAGAAGAGAAAGAAAGAGCTCTTCGGGTGGGTTTAGCAGAGCTGCTTGGCTTGGAGAGAGGGCAAACACGAAAACGAAGGTGAATGATTCTCTTTTCTATACATCTCTGCTTCTTAACATAAATATATAGACCGGATCCGAATTCGAACCCGGATCCGATTTTTCTTTTAAATTCCCTGGATCCGACTCTTTTTATAATATATACGCATATATTGGTATATATTGGTACGTTTTGGGTAGATGGTTTATTTTTAAAAATAAAAAACTTTTAGATTTTTTTAAAAAATAAAAAATTATTTAAATAAATAAAAGTTTTTTTTAAGAAATTTTTTTATTTTTCAAAAATAAAAAATTTTAAATATTTAAATATAAAAATTTAAGAAAATTTATTTTTTTAAAATAAAAAATTTTCTATTTTTAAGAAATGAAACTCCCAAATAAATGTACCAATATATATAAAAGAAAGATTCAGAATTGAGAAGCAAATTAATTAGCAAACATCTTCCCTGACGTCCCAAAATTTTGTTCTCAATAAACTAGAAGCAAAGATCTAGCAAACTCATGAAGAACTTATGTGGATGATTAAAAACCATACGATTTCGATGCATGTATTTGCAGAAAAAGAAAGGGGGATGAAGGACTTAAAAATCCAGTTTGAAGCTCTTCATACTAAAGAATGGAGACAGTTGTATGAAGAACCCACTCCTTGGCAATTTACAACAATGGCTAAAGAACCTCAGCCTCTTCTAACCTCTTCTTGAAGCTCAATTCTCCGCCTTAAGAAGATCCTTGAAGATCAAGACAGAGAGAAAGAAAGAAAAAGAAGAGAAAAAAAGGAAGGAGAAGATGATCCAGTCAGGTGAATCACTGCAGACACCACAATAGCCTCCATAAACTTCAGAAAAGACGTACCAACAAGCCTTGAAGATTTAAGAGCCAATCTTCTCAACAGGCCAGATAATGGTTAACTGCCTGCAACACCATCCTCCCGAAAAATCAAAAGAGCTACAAACAGATAGCTCTTGGAGTTCAGAAGAGCAAGAATCAGAAAGCTCTGATGATCAAATGAGTCCTATCGAAGATATCATCAGTGAGTCTTCAACTGCACCCGAATCCGAATCAACGGATCAAGATGATTCCCTTCTGCTCATGATGGCTCAACCTAGTACCTCTACCCCTGTGTGTGAGGAACCACCTGGCGACGAAGATGAAGCACTTGATGAAGAACAACAACCCCAGGATACCAATAACCACAAAATACCCAAAAGCAGGGATAAGACTAAATTTCTAGTCTTCTCCATAAACGATCTTCCTCCAACTAGATGGAGAGAAAGATTCTAAGAATTCAAAACCTGGATCTTGTTGGAATCACAAATGCCTAGATCGGACACTAGAAGTGTGCTCCTTGGATTTGCATCCAGACTCACGGGTATTCTTCAAGATTGGGGGATGAGCCTAGAAGAATATAGACAACTCCAATTCTTCTAAGCGGAGTCAGCCGTATAGCAAATTTACATTAAATTATGTGGTTAGGATGATCAGATCACTGACAGACTAAGAGCAGAATTCTTCAAGCTGAAATATTGCTCTATGTACAGATGTGACCTTGAAAAACATCACAAAAGGATTACTCAATGATTCTACCAAATCAGTGGGATCAATGATCCTAATATCAAACAGACATATTTGTCCTCGATTCCAGAACCTCTGGGAGAAGAAACCATACGGCTCCTTGCAGCAACCTCAAAAGACTTAAAGACAGTAACCATTGGAGAATTATTCCAGCTTATTCTAAAAGCCTTAAAAAAGATGCGCTCATAGAACAAGTTCTTACAGGAATACATCAAGCAGTCCAAAAGACTTTCGAAAGTCTGCAGCCACAAACACTTAACAATTAAGTGTAAAGAAGGAGAATCCTCATGCAAATGCCTAGAGAAAAGACCAATCAGGAAACACAGAAGATTCAAGACTTTCAGATTTTCAAGAAAACGAAGAAAAGGCCCTCTGAAGTTCTTAAGAAGAAGAACTTCCTACAGAAAGAAAGACAGATGCTTCATCTGTGGAGACAAGGTCATTTTGCTAAGAATTGTCCCAAAAGAAAGTCTGCCCGTCTCATTTCCCATATTGAAGATCTCACAAAGATTGATCTACGAGACCATGATCTGGAATCTGTAATATCAACAGATGATGAAATCGGGTCTGAGACACTGTGTGCTATTCAACAGCTTGTGATTGAAGGCACAGATGCTCCTCCAGTTCACTCAGCCACTCTGGTTCAGCCAACAATAAAGGTGACGATACTCCCCAACAAATACTCTAAGCCCATTCAAGTGACAACATTCTTTGATACATGTGTCTCTTATTCCATGATGAATCCAAAGATTCTTCCATTAACATTATGGAAAAAAGAGAAACAATTTTTTCATATTGCCAATGGAGATATCTTTAGCACGAATCTGATTAGCAAGCCAATAAAGATCAGGTTTTTTCCAGAATGCTCGGTCATTCACAAAGTCATTGGATCAAGCCTTCCAGGAAAAGATCTCATCATTGGATTTGATGTCTACCAAAAGTGTAAAGGACTGAGAATCCTTCTAACCCGTCTTGCTTTCAAGAACCAGTTCACACCTTGAGAGTTTCTTCTGAATCAGTTCCAAGCAATGAAGGATCTGTTTGGACAACTCAAAAATAGGCTGATACAAAACTCATGTGCCAACTCTCATGTGGAGTTCCTGATAAAGTGTGATCATCCCCTCTGGAAAAATGAAGACTTCTTCATCAGTCTACCATTCAAGCTGAATGAAGATATCAACCCTACAAAGGCAAGTCATCCAGGGATGAATCCAAAACATCAGAAAATGGCCATGATAGAATGTGAAGAATTGATGAACCAGGATCTCATTGAAACAACAAGTTCAAATTGGGCGTGCCATGCATTCTACGTGAACAAAAGATCAGAATAGGTAAGAGATAAACAAAGACTTGTTATTAATTACAAGTCTTTAAACCAATTCCTTTCTGATAACAAATTCCCTTTACCGGATAAATTAGTTTTGTTTTCCAACCTAACTCTGATACCAATAGGGGTTCCTACTGGAATATGAATCCTAAGAAATAGAATTTGTGATTGTTATAAGCCAGCATATAATTTGCTAGTAATCCCAGAGAGTCGTAAGGCCTGTTAGCCAAGGGGGCGTTTAAGGCAGACTAAGTGGATTACTAGGATCATATGTGAACTTATGATTCTAATAAGTTCTAGACTGATAAAGTATATCGGCTGGAAACTATACAGGGAAGCTACCCTCGGGGTCATAAGCCTTTCCGATCTAGATACAAAACCACGTACTGGATTCATATTTCAGTAGGAACCCCTATTGGCCATACGATTGTAATTGGACGGTAGAGATTGAATGTGATTTGTTAAACTTGTAAAATGGAGAACTCTGACATGGCTAAGGGGTAGGCTTTAGACGAGCAACCAAATATTTAGGGGGTGCCTGGGGGAGATGCTTGGAGACATTATTTTTGAGTTGGAAAAAAATTATTTTGGAAAATGTGTTTGAGAGAAAAAACTGTTTGGGGTGAAAAAATAAAAAATTTTAAAAATTTTTTTAGAAAAAAAATATCAAAATGGATATTATTTCATTCCTCTCGAAATTTTATGCAATTTAAAAAAAAATCTCATTTGGGCTTGTATATACAAAGTTGTGAACTTTTAAAGTTTGTAATTTACTATAGCGTTTTAGAAATGTAAATAGTAAAAAATAGTGATGTTTTAAAAAAAAGTTGATTTTAAATGTCTCCAAAACAGGTTCCAAACGAGCCCTTACTGTAATTGGACTTTTGAAGGGCTGAGGAATGCTGTGTTTTAACATATTTATTTTTAAAAAATAAAAAAATTTATTTTAAAAAATAAAGTTTTTAAAATTTTTGTATTTAAATATTAAAAAATTTTATTTTTAAAAAATAAAAAAAGAGTTCTTTTTAGATAAAATTTTTTTTTACTTATCCAAATAACTTTTTACTTTTAAAAAAAAAATTCAAACAACTTTTTATATTCCAAAATTAAAATTTTTTCATTTTTCAAAAATAAACCTTCTATCTAAACAAGTCAAAAATTATTGGGAACTTACTATATATACTTTCCCAATATTAAAGTTCAAGGCATGTTATCTGACTTGTGAATCATTCACAAGGAAGGACCTAGAAGAACGGTGTGGTGGATGAGTCATGCCAAGTGAAATGCAGAAGTTGATTGTCAATCATAGGGCCTGTGGAAAAAGAACTCTACTGAAGCCAATCGAACACGATTTTGGCCATATCAAGGTACGAGGTTTATAAAAATGTCCTTTATCCCAGTTATTGGTCATGGAAAAATGGAAAGATAGAAGAGTCAACAATGAAAGCAAGTCGAAACAAAAGGGGGTAGTGGCATGCTTGTCCCAAAGATGCAAAGGACATCTCATGACTCATTTCCATTCACCCAATAGAGCCTGTTTGGGGCAATAACCTGGAGATATTTTTTTTGAAAAATATATTTAGGAGAAAAAAACTGTTTGGAGTGAAAAAATAAAAAATTTTAAAAAAATATCAATATGGATAGTATTTTATTCATCTCAAAATTCTATGCAATTTAAAAAAAAAATCATCTCATTTAAATTTATATACGCAAAGTTATAGATTTTTAAACCGTAGAATATTTCAATAGACGAAGGGACTAAGTTATTATCATAGTTTCAGCCATACCAATATTTTTCCCCCCTCACCTTGACTTCATTACTAAGTTAAGACGCCAAAACAGAACAAGAATAACATTACCCAGCAAGGGGTAGCACAACGAACACAAACCGTAGAATATTTCAGTAGACAAAGGGACTAAAAGAGATGTCAAGAAACCATTCCATGGCATCTAGCAAAATATTATTGGAATGGTTGTTAGTCAAATATAATCCACCTCATTTATTTTCACATGAAGATTAAGAATTACCTAGTTGTAGGCAATAGTCTTTATACAGTTTTTTTAAGGTGGCATTTCGGGGGCAAAAAAAAAAAGTTTCCAAAACAACTCTTTTCCACCACACCATCACTTTTTACTATTCATATCTCTAAAATGTTATAGTAAATTCCATACTTTAAATGTCTATAACTTTGCGTATACAAGTTCAAATGAGATGATTTTTTTTAAATTGCATAAAATTTAGAGAGAAAAGAAATAATATTCATATTGATTTTTTTTAATTTAAAATTTTACATTTTTCCATTCCAAATAGTTTTTTCTCTAAACATAATTTTTAAAACAACTTTTTTCCAACTAAAAAAAAAATCTCCAAAATAGAATTCAAACAAGTTCTAAACCTCTATAACAAACCTATGTGTCATGTCATGAACGTATACTGAACGCCACTAATAATAATCTAATCCTATATATATTTATTGATAATTGAATATGTATTATTAAGGATGAATATTTGAACTTATTAAATATCAGTAAATAAAATTTTGACAAGATTAAGAAAAAAAAATTCTCTCTTTATTTTATTTTATCAGTAGAACTATTAACTATTAACTATTTTTTAAATCGTTAAATTTTAGTAAGTAATTACCAATTTTTATATGCTTTCTATTTTAAATATAATTTTAAGTTTGAATCTATATAATTATTATTTTACCATGGTTACAATTAGATATAAGATCAATGTGCCATGCACATGATATATTTTGTTAAGAATTTTAATATATATATGCTTTATTTAGATAAACAATTACATTTGTATTATATTTTAATGTAACATAATATTTATTCAAATATAAAAACACTACATTCAATTGTCAAAATATTTATACTACGTTTGGATAAAGCGTTGCATTTACGTTACATTGAAAGGTAATGTAATTTTCATCCAAATGTAAAAGCATTCATTCATATATCAATCACATTACAGTTTAAATTCAATAAAATCACTATTTATTATTCCACTTTTTCTACTACTTTTATCAATTACATCATATACTCTCCTTTTCTCTCTTTTTTTTAAATATATTTTTACCAATTATAATACATGTTTAATATTTCAATGCAATTCAAATACTTTTCATCCAAACACGCATTACATTAAAATGCAATACTAATATTTGTCATTCAAATACATATTGCATTTAATACATTACATTCAAATGCTAATACAATGTCAATGATTTGTTTTATCTAAACGAACCATTAAAATTTGAGGGTGTTTGGTGCATGGGTCTTGACTAAAAAAGGGTTTGGATTGCGGTTTAAGTTGTAATGTGCGTTTGGCGTGTATTTGAACTACTAAAGCTGAAAGGTGTAAAATTTGAAATGTGTTCGAAAGAAAAAATTATCAATATGAATTTTATTTTATTCGTTTCGAAATTCTATGTAATTTATTAAAAAAAATCTCATTTTGACTTGTATATATAAAATTATAGACTTTCAAATTTTGAGTTTTAAACGTATAAGCTTAATTGCTAAATAGTCAAAAGTGAAATTTGTTAATATTTCAAAAAAATACAAAAATGAAGAGCTTGTTTAAATTCACTCTCATGGGTTGCTATAGTTTTTTTCTAGTTTTTTCTCTAATTTTTACTCTCAGCTGTTACTATTTTAATCTTTTCTAATATATTAAACTTGAATTCCAATCTATTTCTCTAAACGAGTCCTAAGTTGTAATATTTGAGTCTTGAATGTGGATCCAAACAATAAAAAATAATCACTATTTTTATTAGACTTTTTTTTACTGTTTTTATTGATCACATCACATACTTTCTTTCTCTCTTCTTTTTTCTATCTACTTTTATTAATTACATTACATACTCAATATTTAAATGCAATTCAAACACAAAATATCCAAACATACTTGCATTTGAATGCAATGCAAATATAAACCATTCAAACGAATATTATATTTAGTGCATTGCGTAATGCCAACAAATGTTTTATACAAATGCCTAATTAATGCAAATGATTATGTTGAATAATTATACATATTACTTTGTGCCTTTTCAATAGCTGACTGACTATCATAATATATGCATATTGCTAGCACAAACTTTAACCACTTTAGAATATCTTATAAGAAATAGCGTAACTATTTAGCCTTGTCTCCACATTTGTCCAAAGTTATAAACTCTGATTCCATTGCAGATTTGGCTATCATAATCTGTTTCAAGGAATTTTAAGATATAGTTGCACCTCCTAATGTGAACATATATCCACTAATAGACTTTAAATCATTCATATTAGGTATCCAATTTACAACACTATATCTTTTCATAATGACTAGATATCTTATAAAGTGCAGCCCATAACTATGAGTATATTTTATAAGTATATTGGAGGTACCTAAGTAATCTCACTATTAAGTTCTAATAGTTAGCTCCTAGATTACTTGTATATATACTCAATGTACTAACTGTGTACTCTATGTCTAGTCTTATACAACTCATTAATTACATTAAACTCCTTATTATTTTAGAATACTTTACTTGGGGGACAATCTCACCTTTCCTTTTGAATGGGTGAAGAATTATATCTATTGGTGTTCTAACTTATATAGAATTTCTGAACGAATGAAATAAGTTTTATATTAATTTTTTTTTTAATTTTAGAATTCATTTGAAGTTTTAATACCTTTTAACTATAATAATTCAAATACCTCATCAAATATACAATTCAGTTCAACTTAAATCTAATCCAAAAAACTCAGCATCTATTTGATAAAATGTTTTAGTTTGAATTTAGCTTGGATTAAGCTAAATCATGTATTTGGATCAAGCTTATATTTAGCTTGATACGTCTCACTTTAATAAATTTTTATCTCTACTTTAGTTATTTTAGTAGAATTTCTAATACAAGTTTAAATTAGACTTTTGCATATCAAACATCCAACTTTAACTCTAAATTAGCTAATTTTAAACTAAATTTAAGCTACATCAAAATAAATCTAAATTGAAACATGCAACCAAACGAACATTCAATTTCAACCAATGCACTAAACATATGTCTAGTTTTCTTAACAATCCAACGACCATCATTTGTGTAGGAAAAAACGTTGGAATATGCATCAGAATATTAAATTTTTTTTTCAAAAATCTTTAAATGATTCATGTTATCATATAAAATAAATTATCAGCAATCATATATCTTCAAAAGAAAATACTAAGAATGCCAGAAGAAGTGACTGAAGGGCTTCAACTAACTAATTTTCTATACAATTCTCCAATTTTTGAACGGTGGAGTGTATGAGTACTCAGTTCTTTGATCGATATTCTAATGTGACTTTTCTCCTTCCAACCACCTAGATTTCTAAGAATTTATTATTACTAGTGAGATGTGCAATAATAAATTCGCTCACTTAAGAGTGTGTTTTAAAGAACATAGGAGTGACAAAATCTCTATTTATAAAATTGTATTAGGTAACTTTGGAATTTTAAATTGAACCAAGAAAAGTTTTTTCACTCTCCCAAAACCCTCCCAGGCCGATTTCTCCCCTAGCCAAAGGCCTGGAAAATTCGACCACCTATAGGTAAAGGGGATTTAAAATTTAAACATGATTTAAACAAGATTTTTCTCTCCTTTATTTACACAAAAAACCGATCTATACCCAATGGGATTATCCATTATAAAATTCGGCCACTTTGTGTTTTTGTGATTAAAAATTTGATTCAAATTTCAAACTCCACAAATCTTTGAATTTTAATCATGTGAATAATTTTCCACAACTCTAATTTAAATTCAAATAAAATCATGGTAATTTTATTTGAAATTCAAACAATTGTGTAATCTCTTATCCAAAATAAAATTTAAATTCAAATTAGGAGAAAATCTTGTCTTCCATCCTTATCCATAGAAGACGCCACTTACTAGTGTCAGGACAAGATTTTATTAAATTCAAATTCAAATAGGATAATTTTTTAAATTTCATATATTTATTTTAAGACATGATTTTCAAAATTCAAATTAATCACATATTTTATTTTCAAACAAAATACAATTAATTTAAATTCTAAATTTTATCTTTCAAAATAAATATTAATTAAATATTTATCTAATTTATTGAAAATATAAAATTATAATTTTGTCCATCCGACGCCTAGAGAAAAATCCCTACACCTTGTGGGAGGGTGATTCAGATTTTTCTCTTTATTAAATACAACACAACAAGTAACAAAGAATATCTCGATCAATTACCATCTGTTAAGGAATTATGCGGAACTAGTAGAGGGACCAATTAGATATATATAATGTAGACTCCAATAATCCATGTAATTATTATTCTATATTGAATAAACATGTCATAATTATTAGTTTTAAAATCACACCATTAACCTGAAACTACACTCCTAATTATATACTGTATTATGTAAGCCAGTGATAAACTATCGTTCAATGACCTTGTCATATATGCAAAATCCTCATATGATATCCATGATCAGCCTTATATTAAAGTCTGTTTGACCTACTAATTAAGCTATCTTAAAAATATATTATACTCTTATATAAGAAAATGATTATTCACCATATATGAATAAGAAGTCATCTACCTAGTAGATGACCCGAAGTCTTGTTCATTTTCACATCCTATGTAATGCCTTTAAGAGGATAACCTTTACTTCTTAATAAAACTACGATTCTAATATCTGTAAATAAACCCTCCGTCGTATACAAGTCATGTAGCCAATGAACCAGTTTATAAGCTTATTACCTCTGATATGTTTTAGCCATTAGAACATCAAAGTACACAAGTCATATATATGAAACGATTCATCTTCTTAAGACTAAGGTTATTGCATAATGAACATCAAAAGTGACATGATCCCCTTAAGTGGACTATGCATATCAATTACACTTTGGTCCTTATCTAGTACGTCACCACCAAATAACATATCTATATCTCTACTTGAGAGTTGAAGCTCAGGACAGTCAAGGCAAACTGTTATCCTAATTGAATTTAAACAACATAATAATCTTAATATGAGTTAGATACTCGGGCTAATTTTATAGGCTACAGACAATAATTTAGGCTGCTTATTTTAAAACGTTATCTTTTTGTATACAAAAATCAATTATACATAACATTCTAATAGTTTAACACAAATAATCAGTGAGTCATACTTGCTTTCATTTACTTTAATATATAAACAAGATGAAAACATATAACAATATAATAAATAACCTGTAATATAATTTTTATTATTCTATTCAAAATAAAATGAAATATATATAAAATATCTTTTCTCCTTAGGACATTTCTAACAATTTATAGGAAAATAAAAGCATTATCTTCAAATTTGAAGTAAAAAGGCTTATCATTTTATTAACATAAGGATTGTTGAATTTGATTTATAGTTAAAACGTTTAAAATAGAATTACTTGTTGATTACGAATCAATTAAAAGAAATACAAACAATTAAAAATGGTTTTTTTTCCATCGACGCCCTTCACATGATAACAATTTACATTTTAAATTTTTATTTTTAATAAATTAAACTAAAGTATAAATTTGTTCCAATCTACTCTATTGATATCACTGTTTTTTTGGTTTAAAAAAAAATTTGACATACAACTTATAATGGTCATTTTTATTTATTTTATCTTAAATTTATTAATATTAAGATCTTTAATTAAATTTAATTAAAATAAATTTTTTTTCCAATAAACTTTTGGTTTAATATAATTAAAAAAAAGACCACACATGTTCTTAATTAACAATCTACGTACCATACACATGTTAATTTTCCATAAGAATAAACTTCACATCGTGGTCGTTGATTGTTAGATTTGTAAAATATTAGGTGCAAATTATGAAAAATTAAAAGTTTAAAATACAAATTATAATTATACGATAAATTTATAGACATAAGAATAATTTAGAGGAAAAAAAAATGGGGTACAGGTGCACTCTCGGTGGATTCTGTCGGGGACTCAGAATCGCCCGTTCAACGCCACCTCTCCCCTTCCCTCGCTCCCCCCCGAAACCTCACCAATGTACGGAGGCTCCTCCAAGCTTGGCCGAGGCGGCGGCGGCGCCGGCCGAGGTGCCGGAGCCAAGCGCCTCAACTCGTCCTTTCCTATGATGCCGCCTCACCGCCCCTCTGCACCAGGCGGCGCCGGCCGCCTCTCCCTTGGAGGCTCCGGCTCCGCCTCCAATCCGCGAAACCGCGCCTCAGGAGGACCAAAGGCTCCGGTCACCACGGAAGAGACGTTCAGCTTGGTCTCCGGCAACAACCCGCTCGCCTTCGCCATGATCATCAGGCTGGTCCCCGATTTGGTCGACGAGATCAGCCGCCTCGAAGCCCAGGGCGGCACCGCCCGTATCAAATTCGATTCCATGGCCAGTAATCCCACTGGAAATGTAATTTTTGATTGAATTTTGATTGCGCATTGTTCAATTATTCATGAATTTGTTTGCAATTGCTTTTTGGTTAGTTTTTCTTGCTTAATCGTTCATCACTTGGAAGAACCTTCGCAAACTTTTATAAATTTAATTTTTTTATCCATTTAATTCTTTGAGTTTTCACTTAGTTTTTCTCAAATTACTGTTGCATCTCGTGCTTTTTAAGTTTCTCTTGCTTAATCCTTCATCACTTGGAAGAACCTTCGCAAACTTCTATAAATTTAGTTTTTTTTATCCATTTAATTCTTTGAGTTTTCACTTAGTTTTTCTTAAATTACTGTTGCATCTTGTACTTTTTAAGTTACCATTGAATAATCCGTATTGCTCCAGGTGATTGATGTTGGCGGCAAGGAGTTTAGATTCAGATGGTCGCAAGAGATTGGCGATCTATCGGACATATACGAAGAACGTCAAAGTGGTGAGGATGGAAATGGTTTGCTTGTGGAATCCGGTTCTGCTTGGCGCAAGCTTAACGTGCAGCGTATCTTGGATGAGTCTACTACGAACCGTGTTAAAAAGCTTTCAGAGGAAGCTGAACGCAAGCGAGATTCGCGAAAGTATGTATTGATTGTTGTAAAAAATGTACCTTTTATTTCGTTTAGCTGTTAAGTTTACAATTTACCGTCGTTGTTTTGATAAATGTTATGTGAAATATTGTTGTATGTCTTGAATACAGAGCCATTGTGTTGGAGCATGGGAATCCATCTATGAAGAGTCAAATAAAGCAGTTAGCTGCTGTTGAGAGTAAGTTTTGCTTTTGATTTCGTACTTTTGTTTTCTGCTTTTTCCGTTTATTTGTTGCGTGTTGAGGACTACTCAGCAATTATGTCTTCTAATAATTATTTTACCTTTTAATTGTTCATGTGAGAATGTTACATTTGCTGTCGAGTTTGGAGAGAAAATTTAGAAGACAATAGCTGCACTGTCTGTATCAGCTACTGTTGCCGCACTTTCTTAGCATTGTAGGCCATGAGGATAAATAAATTTGAATTGCTCTCTGAGGACTGAATGAATATTTGGCTTCATCTGGAACTTCTGTGTTTAAGGGAATTATGGAAAAACCTATTTACATTTGAGCGGGAAGGATGTGGATTAGTTTTGCTTGCATATCTTTTGGTAGATTTGAGCGTGAGCCTGTAGGAGTTTGATTGTGGTTTATGTTTAAATAGATAGTAGCTTTGGATCCCATGTTGTCTTTTTTATTTTTACTTAACAAATGTCTTGCATCTTAGGCATTTCTTGAAGCACATTAGTTAATAATCTATCCATTTTCATTATATTTCTCTTGAAGTTAGCCATAATGAAAACATGACTGATCTGTGTGGCTATTTGATATCTTTCTTATTTCTAGCTAATCCATGGAAGCATTTCAAACCGAGAAAAGAGCCTCCATCTAAGAAAAGGAAAATCGAACCACTTCAAGGTCAGTGATGCTTTTTCGAAATTTACAATTCTAATAGTATATTTTCTACAAGTGTTTTTTTTTTTTTTTTTTAAATAGTACATGCAATGACATACTGTCTTGTGCATCAAAAGTATAGCTACATTGTTTTTGTTTTCTTTCTTTGTTTTTGCTTTTTGTTTGTTTGTTCATTTATATATACACACATATCAATACTTTGTACTTTTCTTGCTGCTTTTTTATTTTGATTTGTACATTGTATTCTTGTGATTTGAGTTTTGATTATGCCGAGTTGCATGACAAGCAGGAGGCCACCCTAAATCTGCATATAAACCCGGAATTTCATCAACAACTACTATCAAGGGCAGACACACATCATCTCCAGTTCCGTCTCCACCTGAGCAATCTGGGCCTCCAACATCTCCATTAAGAAGTGTAAATATTTGCAAGAATTATGCAAGTGCAGAAGATGTTATTAATCAGGTTATTGGCAAAGACAAAGCTGCTGCTAGCTCTGATAAAGAAATCCGAGCTAAGGCTACTAGTGCAGTACGTGAAGCAGGACGTAAAAGCAATATTGGAGCTAAGCTGACGGATTTGCAGAATTTGTTGATTAATTTGCTAAGGGAAAATCCGAAGGGGATGAGCATGAAGGTGGGATGACAAATAATTACCTGATGTTTACTGTATAAGCATAATTTTTCTGAAGTAAATTATCCAATCTGAAATGATTGGTTCACTGATAAAGAATTCATATTAGGTTATTTTAGGTGTTTTCAAACAGGTATTTTTGTTAATGCAAGGTTTTTTATTTTTACTCGCTTTCTCTATCTTGTTTGTAGGCTTTGGAGAAAGCTGTTGGAGATTCACATCCCAACTCTGGAAGGCAAATCGAGGCCATAATGAAGAAAGTAAGTGAACAAGCCTTTTTGATATGATTATTTCAAAATAAGATAGGTGGTCTTATGCACTCCTGTTCAATCTTGACATCAGATTGCAACTTTCCAAGCTCCAGGAAAATATCTCTTGAAACAAGGAGTGGAGTCCGAAAGCTTCAAAAAACGTTCATCCGAAAGTGAAAGGTATTTGGCCTTTTCCATGTTTGTTCATGTTTTTTATCTTTGGAGTTATCAACTCTTTGATCTCAGATATCGGGGCATTGTTCTATGACTTTTATTCTGTTATGGTACTTTTACAAGTGATCATCTATATGTGATCAAAAGATGCTCTTCAATCACTTTTGTTTGTGGCTACAACAATGGGTATCCTTGCACCGCATTGTTGTTTCAATATCATGCAAATGATGGTAAAAATGGTTCTATAAAAAAAAAAAAAAAATACTGATAGTGGATTCATGATCCTGTATTTTGACGCGTGTTTATGAATATTACAGTTCTCCAGAAGAGAACCTTCATCAGATAGCCACTGCTGAAGACAACCGTGATCAGATAAGTGCTCCAGATCCAGATTTTAAAGAGAGAGTCCCTTCTGATGAATTTGTGGAGCAGGGACAGTTGAACTCTAAGCTTGAAGAAGAGCCAAATGCATTTGAAAAAATTGATATCCAACAACATTCTCCTGTTCTTTTAAAAAAGGTCTCTGACAATAGTGAAGGGCACGTAGGGAGTTCTAGTGATAGCGGAAGTGACAGTGATAGTGAAAGTGACAGCAGCGACAGTGGCAGTGATAGTGGAAGCCCTAGTAGAAGTAGAAGCCCTGCAGGCAGTGGGAGTGGGAGTAGTAGTGATAGTGACAGTGATGCATCTTCAAACAGCAAGGAGGGTTCAGATGAGGATGTGGATATTATGACAAGTGATGATGACAAAGAACCCAAGAATAAATTGCAAACGAAACCAGCATTCTCAAGATCACCTATCCAATGGGGAAGTCCTGATGGCAAGCCTGTGCAGGGTGACAATGATGAGAAGCAAGATGGTCATGAATCTGATGCTGTTGAGATCGAGAAAGATGTTTTTGATGGTAATAAACAGGAAGCTGAAATTGCTGAAGTTGGTACTAATGCCCCTCACAAAGACTATGAGAAACCTATGGAAAAAACTAGTACCTTTTCACCTGATAGAGATGAGCTCCAACAATGCCAAAATTTTATAGGAAGTTTGTTTGATGAAGGGGACGATGCTGTTAAGGATGGCTCTAGGTATGAACACTCTGACAGCTCTGAGAGGATACCTAAAGTAACATACAAAAGGGGCATGGAGGTACAATGCTCAGATGACAAATTTGAAAATCCAAAAAGGTCAAAAACTGATACCTCAAGCCAACCTCCTGTTTCTGGAGCCAAGGATGTCCAGTTCAAGGAGAGTTCTCATAGATTGCCTTCTAACAGACCCATTGAAGACCCTAACAGTGACCCCACCATTCAAGCTACAAATGGAGTTGATAGGGATGCTGATGGTGAGCTCACCTTACGCAAAGGAAATAACCAATCATTTCCTGGAAAATCCAGTGTGGATGTTCAGCAATCAGGAAGGAGGTCTTCAGAGCAAAGTGCTCCAGCAAAGGTTCTTGATTCATCTGAGAGAATGCACAATTATGCCGAAAGCGTGGGACATGGTCGTAAATATTCTGAAAAGAGCTCTCGTGTTCACGAAGGTTTACCTTCACAGAAGGCTAAATTTCACAAAGAAGCTAAATATGAGGATGGTTTTGCTAATGAGAAAAAGGTTCTGAGAAATCCCGGTGGCATGAGAGGCAAACAGCGAGCTCCCTTTGATTCACATTACAAACGTGGTGAAGTAGTTGGAAAGTTCAAGGATGGTGGACAGGTTTCTGGCTCATTCCTGGGTTCTTCACCAAAGGATAACAGCAGAGCTGGTGTAGATAGATCCCCTTCTCTAAATGGTAGAGCCAATAAACTCCAAAGAGAGTATTCAGACTTGGAGTTAGGTGAACTTCGTGAGCCCCTTCCTGAGGAAACCCCTGTTAAAAAGCAATTTGAAAGAAAAGGTTCATTTAAACTGTCAGAGAACAAACATGGCAATTCAGATAACTGGAATTTGGATATGAATAAAGGGAAGCCCGCGGAAAAGACGGCTCTAGATTTGATAAAGTCGTCTTCCCCTGACCTGAACACTAAGGGTCCCAGCAATTTGGAAGGCTCGAATAAAAAAGGGAAACATGAAGATCGTGTTGAAGATTTAACACGGTCTCAACAAAGGGTTGCACAATCTCAACCACAATTGAGAGTAGATAATGCTGAATTTGGGTTTCAACCCAACAACTTGGCAGAGACCAATGGTGGTTCTCGTCAAAATGAAAGTGGAGTGAGATTGGGGTATGCTCCGGAAGGCTATGGAGATAGCAATAAGAAAGCACCTGCTCCTCGGCTGCTTGATAATAGACGAGAAATAGTTTCCAACTCTGCAAAAGAAAGAAAAAGATTTACATCTAGTACAGTGACAGGGCTAGCTGATGGACGCACCGAGTTGCTTTTGGCAGAGAGCAACAATAGTGAACGAAAGAGACGGGATTCTTCCTCAGATGAAAATAGTTGTTCCTACTCTAAGTTTGAAAAGGACGAGCCAGATATCAAGGGTCCAATAAAGGATCTTTCTCAGTAAGTAGGCATAATGAAGTTGGGATACGGTTTCTGTTATTATTTACTCCTGGTTGTGTAGCATCTAACAAACTTATTATTTTACCCTTCCCTGTCAGGTACAAAGAATACGTGCAGGAGTTCAATGATAAGTATGATTCATACTGCTCCCTTAACAAGATCCTTGAGAGTTACAGGTAAGCTAATGAAGAAAAATAAGATAAAATTGATTTTCTTTGTTGCTTTGATGTTTTAATTCCTCGGATTTTATGTGTTTTAAAACAAAGGAACGCTTGTTGAATGTAGGAATGAGTTTCAAAAGCTAGGAAAGGATCTTGAGTATGCTAAGGGCAGGGATATGGAGAGATATAATAACGTCCTGGAGCAGCTCAAGGAATCCTATCGTCAATGTGGAGCGGTATTCTCTATTCTGGACCCCTTATATTATATTTGTCCCCTTTGATGAATGGATTCCTAAATGATTCTGCTAATAATGCTATGTAGCATGTAATCTGTAGAATGCTGTTGTGATTATTAGCAGGAAAACTGTTTTCCTTGGAGTTACTTTTTGTTTGTCGGACTGATAATTATGTTGACTCATGAAATGAACTTGCAGAGACACAAGCGGCTGAAGAAAATATTTGTGGTGCTTCATGAAGAATTGAAGGTGATTCATTCTTTCGACTCTCAGTTTTTCGACTTATCTACGCTACCACCTTTGTTTGTTAGATTGGTTATTTTATTTCATACAATTGATTCTGTGTGTCCTTTCATCTCACTGCAGCACCTTAAGCAAAGGATTAAAGATTTTGCACTTTCTTATTCAAGAGATTGAATAAGATTGGTTCCGACGTCGGCGGCATGGATGCGTCCTACTCTTGTTCAGCCACAGAAATAGTATTCCCAGTAATATGTATATTCAATTTCTTTTTTTTTTTTTTGTATATTTCTCATTGTAATAGTACATTCGGGTCAGGCTTTTTGTTTTTGTCTAGCCTGATCCTGTTTTTGTTTTTGTTTTTTTTGTTTTTTTGTTTTTTTGGGATATCTAACATTTTTGTCAAATACTGTTTTATAGACTTGTCTATCTATCTTGGGCAGTCAAGAGTGGTGAGGAGGGCGGGAGAGGATTGTTTGTAGGGGTCATTTGTGATTTATATACATATTTTGAAGAGTGAGTCTTGCTGATAATTTTGTCTGCTAACCAAAAAAAAAAAAAAAAAATGCAAATTATGGATTTGTTTTTAGCGATTAATGTTGCTACAGTAATTTTGTCCAGAAATGTTGAATCCCATTATTTTTAGGAGCTTAAGTTGTAATTGCCTACTCCACTCGATTTTTGACACTAATATGGGCGTATGGATAATGTATTATATTTATATTATATTTATATTATATTTAAATGTAATATATTAAATATAATTTGTATTTAAATGAAAAATATTTGCATTATATTTAAATATTATATTTAAATATAATATGTGTTTAGATGAAAAATATTTAAATTATATTGAATGTGATTTGATTGATAAAAGTAGAGAGAAAAAAAAAGGAGAGAGAAAGAGAGTATATGATGTGATTGGTAAAAGTGGTAAAAAAATAAAACAATGAATAGTAATTCATTAGATTTAAAATATAATGTGATTGATATTTAAATGCAATACGTTTACGTTTAGATGAAATTTGTATTGTGTTCAGACGTAATACAAATACAATGTGATAAACAAACGGAGCATTAATTATGGTTTTCATACTGGCTTCAAGATCTTCGAGTAATTGGCTTCTTATTAGGTACTGCACATGCCTTTCATTACCATGACCACCACCATCACATTTTTTAGGGGGTGTTTGGAATTAATGCTTGGAGATGTATTTTTTTTGAGTTGGAAAAAGTTATTTTAAAAAATATGTTTGGTAGAAAAAACTGTTTCAGATGAAAAAAATATAAAAATTTAAATTATTTTTAGAAAAAAAATATCAATATGGATATTATTTAATTCCTCTCAAAATTTTATATAATTTATGAAAAAAAAAACTCATTTAGATTTATATACACAAAGTTATGGATTTTTAAAATTTGGAGTTTACCGTAGTGTTTTAGAGATGTAAATAGTAAAAAGTGATGATATGTTGAAAAAAAATTGTTTGAAGGCGTTATTTTGGCAGCCGTCCACAAACACCCCCTTAATGCTTCGGTCATTTTCATTAATGGCTCTTATTATGAGAATATACGAGAATAGGTAACAGAAAAAAAAAAAAAAGAACATATATATTTATGTAGAAAATCCTAGACCCGAAAAAACCACAAGTAGAAGAGAAAAAAATTTACTAATTCAAAAATTGGTAAAAAAGTGAGAATAATGCGTGTTATTCAAAAACCTTAAAAAAAAAAAACTAAAATATTAAATTATATCAAATATATATAATGTGAAAATAAAAATGATTTATATTGTGAGGGCTTTGCCATATCCTAGAGCCTACCATTAAGTTTCAAAAATTTCTTATATTAAGTTGTATTATAGACTTTTTGAGTCGGGTTGAAACAAAATTTGAATCATGCGTTCTAACAATTCTCATTCTCAAGATATCGATTTGATTATTTTTGATTCTTAATATATACTTTTAGAGATTTATCTATCAATGTTGTTTTTGAAATATATAGCTTTGAAGTATCAATTAATAAAATTATCTATTTTTGAGAATGACAAGTGAAAAAAAAAGATTAGATACACAATATGTTTTTTCTAATATTTTTTTAAAACATGTTATTTATTTTAATTATTTTAAAAAAAATGCTGTTCACTTGTTCCGTCCTTTAAAATTAAATAATTTGGTCGAAACTTCAAACATCTAAACTTTTAGTTCATTAACATTGTGCCCCCCCTTGACATTATTAACTTGTTTATCGTTTTGCAATAAATGTGTACCAATCTATATTTTAATGATAACAGAGTAAACTTATTTACTAAGAACAGGGGTCTCAATTTATTTTTTTATCAACTTTAATCTGAACTAATTTTTAAAACAAAAGTAATTCAAAATTATCTATTTAGAAAAAATTTAATTAAAGATCCCAATTCCAATAAATTTAAGTTAGAATAGATAAAAGTAACTGATTAGGTTACTAAATAACGATTCATCTTCAAGTCGCATCTCAACTTCTATTAAAAAAAAAAAAATCTACATTACCATCATTCGGGGCGGTTTGTTCAAATTTGTTAACTAAGGGCAAATTGGAAAAAAAAAAAAGGAGGGGTCACATTGTCAATGAATGAAAAATTCAGGGGAAAACTGTGCAAATAAGCAAAGGTTTCTTTTTATATTTGTTTTGTTTACAAAAATAACCCCAATCTTACTCCGTGGGGGAATTAAAAATGGAATTACCCAGATATTGCACAAAAATTATTGCGGTTAGTCCAAGGAAATCACCCACCTCGCAGGGGAAAAAGAACAAAGTTTCTTTTCTCTTATTCTGCAATTTCTCTCTCATAGTCTCACTGAAGAATCTGATCAAAGGGCCAAATTATCCACACCTCAGGAGCAAGATCACACTCAATTTATCTTTTTCAAGAAATTTCAAGTATTTGGAGCAAAGACCAGTGCTTTTGAAAAAGCCAGTTTGAAAGAAACTGGAATTCTAGTGTCCAAAGTTCATCTTTTTCTCCTCCATCCATATGGTACTTGACGATCGTCCTCGATTTTAACTTCTGGGTCTGCTTTAAAATTAGAATTTAACTTGTTGGTATTGCTGAAGTCGAAGATTATAACATAATTGTTACGAAGAGCTGGAGAATTGTCGCTACTGTAGATATGGGTTTATTTTTTATTTTTTATTTGTTAGTCTTGTCTAAAAGCTCGTGGACATGAAAATGGATTTCTTTTTGTTATTGTGTGTTTTCTTATTTTTTTTTTTTTGGGCATAATTGAAAGATTTTCCAAATTAGTATTTTGTTTTTTTCATTGAGGAAACTTAATTGGGTGTGTTTTGTCTTATTCTTTTGGTTGATAAAATCCATGAAAATTTTGTCTAAAGATATCCAAATTGTTGTACTTGACTGAGAGAAATGTATTGTTTCCCATCAATAATTTTTAAATTTTTGTCAATCGCTGATATTTTAAAGTAGACGGAATTGTTAAATGGCGCGGATAGAAGAGATAATATCAGTAAAATGGGGAAGTTTAAGGTTTTTGCAATTTTGTGGATGTTTATATAGGTTACAACGTCGTGGTTAATTGTTTCTGTATATTCTATTTGGAGGATGAACTCGTGTTGAACAGCATTTTGATTTATTACCAGATTTGATTTATGTACTACGTCATGCTTTCTACCAAAGCAAAACTATGTTCTTTGCTTTGGTAGGGGCTCAAAACAATTTGGTCGGAATGAATGAAATATATGACATTGTACTTTTATGAATTTATTTTTTTGTGTATTTACCATGTTCTTGAAAGCTAATTGCTTGTTGACTATATGAATTTGGAAAGTTGAGCAACAGAAGTTAATAACATAACGTTTAACAGACATTTCAGAGTTCATGTTTTGACTTATGCACAAGATTGTCATGCTGAATGTTGATACCAGCCAGTGGGTTAGGGATGAATTCTGCGATGGATGACATGAACCTGATTCAGCAGGCACAGAGACATCACTTGGTGGTTAGGGAGATTGGAGAAGAAATCGATTTAGAAATTGGACCCGGGGATGATGATCCTTCGTTTTCTAACACGCCTCTTATTGGTGGCCCTTCCCGAGAACCCTCTGCTGAGGATCATGATGAGAGCAAGCATATGGTAATGTTATCTCAACTCCCCAATGATGATCAAGATATGTCAAAAACACAAACTGCGAAGAGGAAAAAGAAAGTTGTCAAAAGGTGGAGAGAGGAATGGGCTGATACTTACAAATGGGCTTATGTTGATGTCAAGGAGGGGACGGCAAGGATTTTTTGCTCCGTTTGTAGAGAGTATGGTAGGAAGCATAGAAGGAACCCTTATGGAAATGAGGGCAGCCGGAATATGCAGATGAGTGCATTGGAGGAGCACAATAATAGTTTACTTCACAAAGAGGCTCTTCGGCTTCAGATGGCCTCCAAGGATAAGATTATTGTTGACAAACCTGTTTATGTAAAAGGTTAGCGCATCAGGCTGTAATTTTCGGGCTTGCATTTAAATTTTTAAGTTTCTACTGTGATTCTCAATTTTCAGAGCTCCTTCTATGCAAAGTGTTATTTCAATGTTTTTTTCCCCCATCTCAAAATGCGGCATTTAGATAGGCTCTTAATGAGTTAATGGTTGATAAATTGGAACTATGGCTTCAGTCGCTGCAGATTTCAGTGTCCTTTAATCATGTTCTCATTTTTTTATTGCGTTTGGATTCTCTTTAAATGATAGCTCTTATGTCAAAAACGGCTGGATCGATTGTCGAAGCTGCTCTAAAAAGGGATCCTCACGAGCCTGAGTTTATACAATCAGTGCAAGAAGTTGTTCATGCCCTGGAAAGGGTGATTGCCAAAAATTCTCAGTAAGTTCCCTTTTTATGTTTGTGAAAAAACAGTAGTCTCAACGTTCCCAAGGAAAAACAAAAAAGTAGTCTTTTATTTTCTGTTTCCTCATTGATACTGCTGGGATTTAAGAATTCTAATGAAGTGGTTCTGACATGTTTCAGTTATGTCAACATCATGGAGCGCTTGTTAGAACCTGAGAGAATGATTCTCTTCCGAGTTCCATGGGTGGATGATAGAAATGAGACACATGTAAACCGAGGCTTTCGGGTACAATTTAATCAGGCCTTGGGTCCATGTAGAGGTGGTATGCGCTTTCATCCATCATTGAACTTAAGTATTGCAAAGTTCCTTGGATTTGAGCAGGTACTGTTTTTTTAATTATCTTCGCTCTCTCTCTCTCTCTCTTTCGGTAACGCAACATAATGTCAAATTTTCCTAAGCATACGCATCTTACCTTCACGTTGATTTTCATTTCTGACTAACTAGCCTGACACCGTAGTTGATGTACTAGTCTTGCTTTCAAGATAGAGTAGAGAGGGGTGATCTAAATAGCTCTTTTTAATTATTCGAGACATATACACACACCCTAATGAAATGGAATAATGGAATATTTGATTTGTGTTAAGGCTTTTAGATAGCGGATTCAGTTTTATGATGGCTACACCAGTGTGCTGGTTTTTTCATGTCCACAGACTTTAAAGAATGCTTTATCGCCATACAAAATAGGAGGGGCAGCTGGTGGAAGTGATTTTGATCCAAAAGGGAAAAGTGATAATGAGGTAAAATCTTCAATGTTATATGTCAAGGTCGTGGTTTAGTTAGCCATGTAAATGTGTGTGTGCTTGTTAGAACCTTCTCAGGTATTCTGAAGTATCTTGTACCCTGGCAGATTATGCGTTTTTGCCAAAGCTTCATGAATGAGATCTATCGCTATTTGGGTCCTGACAAGGTAATTTGAGGAATACCGTCTCTATGTGTCGATGTCAATATTGTTCATGTCAGATTTAATTTCTATATGTTTTATCTAGGACCTTCCTTCTGAGGAAATGGGTGTTGGAACTCGGGAAATGGGATATCTCTTTGGACAATATAGACGTTTAGCAGGTCATTATCAGGTACCTAAATACTTGTAACAAGGTATCTATTTAACTTTTTTTGGGCAATCTCTTGGAGTCTGCAAGTTCTTTTGTAAGCGTGAAATTTGCTTTGGCTGACATTTGTGGGTGTGCATTTATAGGGACAGGATATTTTCGTGTGTCCTTCCACACACACATGCAGATGAATTTGTAGATTAATTAATATACATTTATTTATGTGTCTGTATGTGTGTTATTATATGTGTGTTCGTTATGAAAAGAGTTAAGTGATTTCTCTTTATGTTTTCATATGTATGCCTTACTTATGCAGGGAAGTTTTACAGGGCCAAGGATATTTTGGTCTGGTTCTAGCCTTCGAACGGAAGCTACTGGATATGGGCTGGTAATTACTATCACAACTCCCTGGTGATCTCAATATTAGGCGGTTCGGGATGGGATTGAATTTAGGTTTCTTTTGTGTTGCGTTTCTATGAGTCCCCATGTGTATGAAGCTATACTTTCTTTAATGAAAGATATCCTAATTAATGCTGGATTTGATCAGTTCTCCGTGTCTTATCTTGAGTAGCTTGGAAGTTGATGGTGTTTCCATGCTCTGCAGGTATTCTTTGCACAGCTTATACTTGCAGACATGAATAAGGAACTCAAAGGATTAAGGTTCATTACTTTTTGAACTTTACAAAATTTTCACAGGAATCGAGAAGCTTATTACATAGTCTAGGAACATTGTACTGCACTATCACTGAACAGCTTAATGTTTAGATTGACAAATGGATGCTCGATCCATGAGTTCAGTCCCTTCAAGCGTTTCAATGTATACATCAATGTTTTATGCCCAATTAAGCCAAAAAAAAAAAAAAGTGTGTGTGTATATTGTTGTTACATGGATGATCAACTAAGAAAAAGCTTGAAAATGTTTGTTTCATGGTTGCTTTCGAGCTTTGAAAGCATTACACTAATCTACTTCTCAATGAATTTCACTTCCAGATGTGTTGTAAGTGGTTCTGGAAAAATTGCGATGCATGTTTTGGAGAAGCTTATTGCTTATGGTGCTCTTCCCATCACAGTTTCTGGTAAATAATCCTTTTTCGTAAGAACTAAGTGAACTGGAAATATGATGGATGCTTTTAGAAGATTCATCTTTGATCTATATGGGGTTCCGTTAGATTCTTACTATTATTTTTAATATATATTTATCTACACATTTGCATTTCGTGTTGTATGTATAGGTCAAGAGATTTGGTGCATTTGGTGCACAGAAACACATGTTGTTCATCAATGATCTTGGCACGTAAAATTTAATCACATCGTGGATTGCTAGGACGCACAATTCTTAAATTTTAAGCATGATTAATTGTCTGCATTTTTTAAGTACAAAATCTGCACAAACTCTGGATCCTGTCTCTCAACTTATTTTTAAGCATTCAACGTTTTAATTTTGGGAACTTAGAATTTCCATGATCTTGTTAGGCTTCAATTTTTATTTAACAGTTGTAAAGGTAGATATCTTTTGTTAACGAAAACTATTGCACAGATTCAAAGGGGTATCTGGTGGATGAGGACGGGTTTGATTATATGAAAATATCTTTCCTGAGAGATATCAAATCTCAACAAAGAAGTTTAAGGTGTGTGTCTATGACTGTCATTAGTTTAAATACCAAATTGGAAACTTTTGGGCTCCAGTATTTTAACACGAGGTATGTGCAGAGATTATTCAAAGACGTATGCTCGGTCCAAGTATTATGATGAAGCAAAACCTTGGAATGAGAGGTGTGATGTTGCATTCCCTTGTGCTTCACAGAATGAAATTGATCAATCTGATGCCATTAATTTGGTTAATTCAGGTTGTCGCATAGTAGTAGAAGGTTGGATTTTTCAATAAACGTGCATTGTGTCTCTGTATTTTTCTTAATTTTTAAATATTATTTCTTTACTTTTACTTTTGCTGGTTTATTTTTAACGGTTACTATAGATAATTATGAATATGAATCATTTTGAATGTTCTAGGTTCAAACATGCCCTGCACTCCTGAAGCAGTTGATGTTCTGAGGAAAGCCAATGTCCTCATTGCTCCTTCAATGGCTGCTGGTGCTGGAGGGGTGCGATTTCCGTTGTGTATATATGCCTTTAAAATTTATTTTTATAATAGAAAAATGCTATTTCTTTTTTTGTTGGTTAAGTTTGATGTAAAATTTGTTCAAAACAAATCAAGCCAATTATTCAGAAACTATTATGAAATTCAAGACAAATGAAATAGTTTCTACGTTGCGAGCCAAAAGGAGGAGGGGAAAAAAAAAAAAAAGGTAAAGGGAAAGAAAAGTAAAGAAAGTTTCTATATGGAACTACAAGATGCATCAAATAATAGGTAGAACAACACGGAAACAACGCATATACACATGTGAGCGTTGTTATAATATTAAACTTTGTTACTCTGTGATTAAGTTAATGGTGGTTGGATCAGCCAAGATAGTTGAACTGCGTTGACACTTATCCTCACCTATGACTCTTGTTTATACCTGTTGTCTCCTAGTCATGTACTAAGAGATGTGTTACGTACTTGGCCGCAGGTTGTTGCTGGAGAACTCGAGTTAAATCATGAGTGTAACTCAATGAACTGGTCACCTGAGGACTTTGAATCTAAGTTGCAGGTGACTCTAATAAACTTTATAATGGTATTTTCAACTAACTATTAAAAAAATCAAAACTCTTGGTTGATGATTTCTGATTAATTAGAATGGGGGCTGGTTTATTTATTTTATGATTTCTTTCTCAATTCATATCCCAACTTCCAGGAAGCTATGAAGCAGACTTACCAGAGAGCGCTCAAAGCTGCGACTGATTTTGGTTATCAGAAAGAGAGCCCCGAGTAAGTATTTTTGCCACTCATTTCTTCCATGAATCTGTCTCTTGGCCTTTTTGGTCTACATTCTTTTGGACCAAAATCTTGACAAGGACATAGGAATCTCTTCCAAAGTGGAGTAGTGCATGTGTATGTTTATACATACATACATACATACATATATATAACATCTTTGTTCCTCTGTACAACTTTGCATAAAGTAATACCGTTGGGTTAGTTTTCTGGAAAGATGTACACACATTGTAGTTGTTACATTCAAAAGGACCAAATCTCTTGTTCCATTCTGATTTGCTTGCGTGCTTGACAGGGCTTTGGCACATGGAGCTGTCATCTCCGCTTTCCTAACTGTTGCGCAAGCTATGACTGATCAAGGATGTGTATAGCAGATGTTGTAGAACTACTTAATTGCTCTTCAAAAGATGGTTCCTCCTCCCTGAGAGATAAATGTGTGCTGGTTGCAGAGCTTCAGATCATTATGGATTGGAGATCCATGCGGCTACGGTCAATGTAACATTGAAGATGTAGGAGCTTCCATTGTAACATATGTGCAACTTAATAGGTTATGCGTAGAAAAGGGCAGTTGCGGAGAAGAAATTGAAATAAACGCATAATGCAGCAAAATTGTGTAGCGATTGTAGACTCTTGTAGTCTTTGGAAAGCGTGGTAAAAAGCCTAAAAAATATTCATGGTCGAGAAGGTTCTTGTATTGCTCCCATTTGAGATGCAAATGTGCTAATCACACTCAATATTTGCGACTATATAGAAGTATGATTGGAAATAAAATTTAACCATTTATTGTAACGCATGTGCAGAAATTCATTTTCAGCTGTTTCAGGATACGATCATTGTGACTATTTGCCTGAGCTAAACTTGTCTTTAAGGCGTAAAGACAAAAGATAAACAAAGGCAAGGCATTCGGATTCATGTCCGGTGACAAGACCATTTAAAAAAAAAAAAAAAAAATTTATCTCTCATGCAAAATAAGTACTTAAATTGACGAAGTATCTAAATTACGGCACGATCTCTTTCTCACCCTATCTAACACCTTGGTAATTACATCTTTAACCTAAGTACATGCAAATACGACACCAAAAAAAGGGGGAGTGCAATTTTTTTAAGCCAATCAATGCTCCAGTAAAGTTCGGTTAGTTGGCTCTCTTTGAAGAATGCGAGGATGAATCCGATTTCTCAGCCAAATAATGCTCAAGCATATCTTCTTCGTCATCTGCAATCATGCCAAAGAAACAAGATCGTGTCATCACGATATGTTTTCAAACGAGGATGCTCACCAACCACATCCATATTTAAAGAGGTCATCAACGTGCTTATCATAGTTTTCATCTCATTAAAAAGAACTCGTATGCCAGGCGTGAGGAAATCACCTTCAAAATCGTCATCATCAAAGTCAATATCTTCCTCGTCCTCTTCATCTGATCCTTCATTGACTGTGGCTGCACCTCTCTGGAAAATAAAGATACAGGCTGTAAATTTCTGCTCATTCCTCACAAGTTGACAAGTTGTTCTTTTTCTCATTTTTATACTTCAAAAGAGAGTATTTCAGACAGAATTATGTTTCAATATTAAAACAGTTATCTTTTTACCATCTAAACTTAAAGATCAGAGATAAACTCCCAATTCTATATTAATTATTGGTATTTTCCCGCGTTATTTCTCTATGTTTCAGGGAGGTATAAAGTCAAAAGGAAAATTGAAATACCGCAGAAGCTCTTCCACTTTCAAACCACTGTCTGCCTGTGAGCTTCTTATCCTTGGGTGCTGTAAGTGCAGACTCGGGCAAAAACCTGAAAATCAGAGCATATCTGAAGATAATGGATGTAAAAAGGCTGAAAGCAAACGTATATCAGTCATCTATTTTTCTTGAACATCACTGATTTCCAAAAGCCTTAGACTTGATACCAATTCTATATTTGTGTGAACGGAATGTTCATACTTTAACAAATAGAACTCTAACTAGCTCTCCCACGTTTCTGGCCAGCCAAAGATGCCGTGTATCAATTTATCATGGGATGTTACCCTTGCTATTGAATGCATAATGAAGATATTTCAGTTTTAAAATGCTTGATGAGTTGTGTTTCCATGTCAGTAAATACTTACCCTTAACAATGCAAGACAAGTTTTTCTAAGGGGGGAAATAAGGTTATCATGCCATGAAAAGGTCATTATTAAAAACATATAATAACGAATTTGATTATCAAATGCTGGATGTGCCTCAGGATGATTTCATTGTAAGGTTTGGACTTGGAGTACATCAATAATCTATATCCGAGAAGAGCATCAATCAATCTTTCGAATACAATTACATTAATGGTGCATAATTATCTTGGAAAGCAAGTCGTTAGAAAGAAAAGTAAGATAAAATGACTGACTTGGCACGTTCAAGCGCCAACTCTGCTTCAAATCTCTCTCTCCAGGCCAGGAATGTTTCAACGGTCACTGGTTCTCCGTGTGGTACAACTATCTAAAAAGATAAAAGGCATGGAATCTGTTAGTTCTATTCCCATGGAAACATGCAGACCGAAAGTAACTTGGTGTTTACTATATAGCTGTTCTTAAAGCCCAAACATTGCCTTTAGGAGGGGATAATTTTAATAGAAAAGCTTTCAACTTTCTAAAAGAGGTTAGTAATGGGTATAGTTTCCCAAAAGCATGGAAAGTTGTGCTAGAGTTTAATGAAACATTAATAATCTCCCACATTTGGTTTTCCATTTCAAAAATCAAATACATTCCTTTGACAAAGCTGTTCTAAAAACATTCTCCACCACTAATTGACAAGCAATAATTTTTGCATCGACTTTGCTACTGTCTAAAAGTAAAAGCAATTTTTTAAGAAATAGTTATTTTTTAAGAAATAGATCACAACGTCTAGGTCTGCTCTGTGCACTCCGATAAGATCATTAACAATCTACTAGCCTGTCTATACCGAACATTTTTTAGAGGTAAATTATACAATGAGGTTTTGTATAAAAAGGTAAAAAGAGCCACACTGAACTAGAAACCAATACATTAAGCCTGAGCAACATAGTTGGCAAGTCAAGGGAAGCTCAGGGAAAAATTCTTTCTTCACTGGAAATTTTAATAATACATAGCCACCACAATAAAAGATATCAAGATGGTGGATAAAGAACCATACATCTTCTTTTTCTGCCTCTTCTGCTTCAGCATTCTCAATGTTACTGTCCCGGCCAAATCGTTCAGAAAGCCATTCCTTAGCTGATGTGACTAGTGTGTAGACCATAGCCATACCAAGATTTTCGGTTGCCTGTAAAAATTGGAAGGGAATTAGAATTAGCATATTATTAGGACAGCATCACGTCATTATTTTCAGAGTTGTACTAAAATTAACCAATCACCTAGTAGTAATTATAAGATATGTAATTTAATTTTTAAGGGATTAAATTCAGTGAAATTCTGCAAGTAAATAAACAAAAGGTCACAAGAGCAGTCTCAGTCTTACTACATGTTCCGGACAAGTAAGATGTACTGTATAATTTAGAATGCAAACCGAGCTAGGAAGTGAGTAAAAGATACCTCTTGTTGAAGCTTCTCTTTTAATAATCTGATATCTTCTGTGTGTATTCCTCGTAAACTGAAGACAGCAACGGAAAGGGGAAAAAAAAAAAAAAAGAACCATCATTTCGATGACCAAAATTAAGTTCTCATCAGCATTCAGTGCTTATTCAAAACAACAAAACAGAGAGCAAGGTATTGTTGTAAGAAAGTTATCAGCAGTATGACATAGCAATTTGGAGTAATGAGGACCACTGAATTACTGTTACCCCACATCTATAGTTCACATTGAAAATTTAGTTTAAAACTTTTCGCTGTAGTATATTTCTTGAGTACATAGATTATTATCCCAGTTTTTGAATTAACATTTATCCCTGGGTAGAAAGGCAGGGAAAGTTAAAGTTCGCCTGTTCAAAACATAGGGTTAGTAGCGAGAACAGCTACGGCTTACCTTCTAACGTTTAAAAGCGGAGGTTCATCGGGATATTTTTCTGTGTGAGAGAAAATCAAACCCAACTGAACTGCAACAGACGTACTTGAAATTGTTAAATTAATAAAATAAATTTAAAGATCCAAAACTGAAAACGCATTAGAATATCCCTAAAACTTCGAAAGTCTATAATGAAACTGACCTGCAGTTGAATCAAAATCAGCTTCATCGTCCTGTCCAGCATAGAACAGAAAGACACATTTAAGGACAGTTTCAGTCACTTCAAGCCATATATTTTAAAACGAAAAGCCATTCTTAGATGATGGGGAAAAGTTAAAGCCTCATAAAAATGTCCAACTTATCCCTAACTTTGAAAATTTCTGCATTAGTCAATTATAACACTTTTTCGTCCCTCAAGCTCAGCTTGGACATCAAACATATGTGTGTGTATATACGCATATATATGTGTGTGTCACAATACCTGTGGAGACACTACGATCTGAAAGCACCTGTTGGAAGTATTCAGGCCACTCTCTCCGGAGTGAATTTCTGATATTAAAAACCAAAAAAAAAAAAGTGTACTTAATTGCATTTAGTAAATTGAAAGAAAGATAATAATAAAAGCTAGAACAATACTGCAAATACAACACCTTTGAAATCATCCATAAGAATGGCTTCCAATGCTTCAATTTCCATCTCCTGCTCCTGTGCATGGTCTGCGTATAGTTTCCATGCAGATAAATACAACTCCCATTTAGTTCGTAGATTAAAGTCGTGAACTTTTTTTTTTTCTCTTTCTTTTGCTTCTTTTTTCTCAGTTATGGCTAATTTTAAAGCTCACTGTCAACAGGTGTTACCATATTAATATAATTCCGTCGCACAATGAATCAGAAATCTGCATAATTGCCATCGCCATAACAGCAATCGGCAGTGAACTAAACCATCTGAACCTAATTTCACCATTTTTTTTTGTCTACTTAATTAAAACTTTAATTTGAGGCGTTAATGGAATGTTAGCAGCAAGCACAAAAGCGAAATGCTTTGAAAAATTATAAATTTAATCAAGATATCACAATAAAAATCGTAGTTAGATTTTACCCGTCATGCTTGCGATTTGTCTCTCTTCTCTCACTTTCCTCGTATCCGCACCAACATACAGTTTTTAATCAAAAATCAACCAAACACCCACTCTAGGGCAGCATAAATTCCCACTTTTCGACCCGATAACCCGACCCTATCTCGACCCGAACCGACCCAAAAAGAAGCTCTACTCGACTCCAGATGGGGGGAGAAGGACTTAAACGACGCCGTTCGGTAGCTCTCAGCTCACATAGAACGTCGCAGTCGCGCTTCGGGTCCGGGAGTCCAGCCGGAGCCCTAGAAGCTGACTACTTCCGATTCCTCTTCTCTCGGTGAAATTTCCAGGTATTCTCTCAATCCCATTCATAAAAATTCAATCTTTTCATGTGTTTTTTGATTGATCGGAATGGATTTTCCCCTACAATGTTGTTGTTCATCACTGTTCAGACATTTCATGATTTTCGTTTTTCTTTTCCAACTACCTCCTTTACAACGTATGACCACAACGTACAAACATAAACACTTTCGAAGCATTAACGTTTTTTCCCCAGAAAGGTCAAAATTTTCCGACGGAAGAGAAATAGGATATGGAGTCAGATTCCCAGCCACAAGTTGATGACCAGGAAAGGGCTGGACATGTGGATTGGTCGAAAATTATGGAGCTTCTTGACATAGATAAGCCGCCTCATGAGATCGTTGCGGAAGACGTGGTGGGCAAGGAACTCGGGTCCGTAAATCACTGGCACGAGTTCTACTACACCTATGCAAAATGGAAGGGTTTCACCGTCCGGAAAGAGAATGTCCGGCGTGATAAGGACAAGACCGAGTGGCAAAGGTACTGGGTGTGCTCCAAAGAAGGATTCCGAAAGCAAAAGTGGCTACATTTGCGGAACCGGAAGAAAGAAGCCAAGGCCATCACCAGGACCGGGTGCAAGGCCGATTTTAAGGTTACCCTTGATAGACAGACAAACATGTGGATAGCAAGTTCCTTCAATCCTGATCACAATCATGAGTTGGCTTCGCTGTCGGAGATTCAGTTCCTTCGGTCGAAACAGCAAGTCCCTGTTGCGGCCATCAACCAGCATGTTCCTCAATTGGTACTTGCTCAGGGCGAAGCGGTTAAGGGGGTTGGGATAAGAACGTATAGCGTCTTGGAAAACATTGCACAGCCAAGTGGGGGACGGGAGAGGTTATGGTTTCAGAGGAAAATGCTGCATAGTAAGTTGGGTGCCAATGGTAGAGCATTGGGAATAGAAACGGACCGTGAAGGTGCGTTGGGATATCTAACATGTCTTGCTATCAGGGATGAAAATTTCTTTTGTCGATTTAGTGCTGACAATGAGGACAGAATAGGCTTGATTTTCTGGTCAGATGGGACATCTCGCCGTGACTATGCAATATTTGGAGATGTACTTGCGTTTGACACAATGTACATATCAAATGCATACAACAAGCCACTTATGATAATAGCTGGGATGAATCATCACTCCAAAGCTACTGTGTTTGCGGTTGCCCTTTTGTCAGATGTAACAACATCGACTTTCACATGGGTGTTGGAACAATTCTTGGTTTGCATGAACAATAAGCATCCACGAGTTGTCCTCGTCAACGGAGATGATGCCATAAGAAGTGCAGTATCACAGGTTTTGCCAAACTCAATTCAACGCCTTTGTGCATGTTATTTGGAGACTGAAGCAGGAAAAAATGTCCCTGGTGGAGAATTTATAATTCAGTTTAGCAAATTGTTGTACAACTACCACAGTGTGCCTGAGTTTGAAGATGCATGGAGAAAACTAATACAAGATTTTAACCTAGATGATAATGACTGGGCAAGGACATTGTATGCAAAGAAACGGAATTGGGCGGAAACCTTCTTGCGGGGTCATTTCTTTGGAGGCATGCGTACCTCTCAACTGTGTGAGCCCATGAGTTCATATTTGAGGCACTGTCTAGGTGGTAAGTACCTGATGCGGGACTTTGTTTGCCAGATAGATGTGGGAATCCAGAATATAAGACACGCAGAGTTGCATGATGATTTCACCAGCAGGCACACCTCACCACAAATTCCAGAGACAGACCCTCTTAACCCCTACCATCGCCAGATTGCTTCCAAGTTGACAAGGTCAATCTACAACCTCGTAGCAAAAGAAATATATAGCCAGAATGCATACTCTGTTACCTCTTGTGATTGCACTAACGATTACAAGATATTTAAATTGTCAAAGTTCGGGTTTGGAGAGGTATGCGATCAAGTTAGATACTCGGCTGTTCAAAATCACCTGTGGTGTACCTGCTTTCTTTTTGAAACTGATGGTATTCCCTGTTGTCATATCTTTGCGGTTATGAAACACTTAAGCATTCTACACATTCCAGACTCTTTGATGAAATCAAGGTGGCGACAGGATGCGAAGATGGTCTTCGATCTAAATGTTTCTCCATCAACACTAGTTCTACCCAATGTTAATGAAGTCACAACAAGATTAGAGGCTCTGACATCGAATATCAATTCCCTCTCCTACTATGCTTGCAAGTTTTCAGATACCTTTGCAGAAGCACAACACGAAATTGGAAGGTTAACAGAGAAGTTTAAAGCTGTTTTCAATCAGAGACAGGGATCAAATGATACAGCACTGCTATGTTTTGATGAGGAAGTTGCTGCAAGACATGAAATTAGAGACCCTGCCGTGAACAAAACAAAAGAAAGAGAGAATGACAACACTCAACCGAAGAATACAAAGGATACAAGGCAAGCAAACAGTAAAAGAAAAAGATGCGGCATTTGCAATGAACTTGGGCATAACAGGGAAACATGCAAGAAAAGGTCCAATAAACCAGTAAGAGAAGGACCAGACAACACACAACCAAGTCAATCTTCTGGCTGCACGATAGGTTCGGAACAATCTGGTTCAGCCGTTAGGTCAGCTGACACATGCACTCAATATCCAACTCACCACTACAATGATGTCTTCAACGCACGCAATTCCCATATTCAGTTGCTTGGTCCAGCGAAGTTGAGAATGTATAATATATAATGTATATGATTAGGTTTTGCTTTCTGCTGACGAAAATAGAAAACTTTCTTTCATTTAGTTATAACAAGCTATTAGCATGATTAAATGCTTTTGCATTTTGAAGCTGACGAACAAATCAACTTCTGCTTTTAACTGGGATTTTTAGAAGAAAGTATTTATATTGTTTGATAATTTAACAGAATATCACATTAAGCTCCTCCAGATTTTAAAATTTTATTATAGGCAACCCTGCAATCTGACAACTTATTTTTATTGTTTTCCGTTCGTAGTTGGAGATTGGTTAATTAGATTTATATAGCCTCAACGAGTACAAACTACAAAACTTATTGGAGAATAATTCTAGGAGGTAAATCCAACTGGGGTAAATAGAACCAACTAGTAGAGGATAAGCACCAACGGCAATAACAATGTTAGCAACGTCAGAGAAAAGACTGCCTAAAATAAAGAACTACGATCATTTTACAACTCCAAGCAGTGCAGATGTGACTAAAAAGCATGAATCCTGATAGTGTTATCTTCGTACCATTAAAACAACTTAAAGATCAGCCAATGACGCAGCCGAAGACGCATTGAAATCAATTTAACAAGTCATGTTACCCTTACTAGTGAATGCATAAATGGGTATATTTTGTTGGACTCTCAAGTTCTGTTTGCATATCCGTATACACATACACTTAACGACGCAAGACCGAGTTTTTCGAAGGAAAAGAAGATCATCATGTCCGGAAAAAGTCATTAGTAAACTTTTAAAATAATGGATTTCATTGTTTGAATGCTGGATGTGCCTTGAGATAACCTCATGGTGTTGTACGGTAGGAAAACATCAACAATCTATATCAAGCCAATACTGGTGCATGATATCTGGGAAAGCAAGACATTAGAGAGAAAATGTATGGCAATATCGATGACTTGGTACGTTCGTGCGCCAACTCTGCTTCAAATCTCTCTCTCCGTTCCCGGAATGTTTCAACGCTCACTGGTTCTCCATGTGGTACAACTATCTGAAAATAAAATAAAAGGAACATTTACAACCATGAGACTGCTTCTATACCAAAACCATTTTTTGATTAAAAATCAAGTTCAACATGCCTTTGACTAAATGGAAACGAGGTTGAACGCTTACAGCGCCATAGCAGAATTCACCCAAAATATCTGGCGGCGCTCTTAGGGCTTCGACTAGTAAGAAACTAACAAGATTACCCCCAAAGATACATAGGATTCCACCAAGAAAACGGAAATTTTTTTTTTTAGTATAACCAGTGATCTACGACACCCACAAAATCAAACAACCTTTCAAAATATGGACACAACATACATTACAAATGTCATAAATTCGATAACCAGTGTGTTAATAAGCTTGTTGGCTTCTTGATAGCAAATTGATACACGATAAAATCATAGGTAGAAGAAAAAAAATTCACTAATTTAAAAATTAATACAAGAGATAGGAATATCGTGTGAAATTTAAAATAACATAAAAAACCGAAACTTTAAATTAAATCAAATATATAATACGAAAACAAAATAGGTCCAAGAACAAAGTTTTCGCATTCTAATAGAACCCACAAATTCTCGTATTAAGTTACACCGTGGACTATTCGTATCGTGTCAGACAAATATAGAATTTAGGTTATACACTCTAATACTAATACTGTATACCCATGTAGTCATCGCACTCTAAAGTTATATATCCATATAGTCATCTGGATTCATAATTTTATGTGAATAACCATAAAAACAGAAATTTTCACTCTGATATTTTCAAACTTGAATTGCCTATGCAGAGATTTGCATTTTGCTCTGGAGAAAGGCGTAATCAATTTTTTTTTATGATGGAACCTCTATTAAGCAACCAAAGATATAACATTTTATGCTACCAATCTCCTCCTCGTCATCATTCTAAAATATATATATATATATGCATATATTTTTTGGAAGGTTGTCTCAAATCTCGTTAGAGATAATATTGGGCGGGAGATCTTGAAAATGTTCACAAACCATTCAAAAGTTTTATTGAAATCAAAACCAGGTCAATATTTCAAGCAGGAAAAAACGAACTAAAAATATTATGGTGCTTCTCTCCAACTTTAAATACCAAATAAATCTCTTTAGAAGATAAAAGCAATTTATAAAGAGAAGGTCATAATTAATTTGATTGGGAACTTTGTAAATTGAAAATAAAAAAAAAAGGCTGTCTTTTATATATATATATATATTTTAATGATTCTTTCTCTGGTACAAATGGAGAAGCTTGATATTCTTTAGGTGTTCATTTGAAGCGGTGTGCTTGAATTGTATTTGATTGTAGAAAACCAAAAGAAGGGAAAAAATGCTTCATTTGTTTTAATTATTTTCCAACATTTCAATTTTTTCCCTTATATTTGAAATGATAAGAAATATTATACAATATTTTATAATATTGTCATTTGGATTTTTTTTTTACAGTATTAAAATATGCACTCAAAATATCTTCACTCAAATATTTCAATTTTAAATGTTTCTTACAAACAGAATTTAAATTATAGTGAAGTTGACACATTTACACAAACAATACTAGTTAATAATTATTTACAACATGTCAGATATAAAAAGAAGATCATAAGTTTGGTCAAATAATATTCCTCATATCTGGGGTCATGTCACTAGAGTGGTCAACTAGTTCAGTGTTTTCTAATTCTATGACTCAAAACACCACTGTTTTTAACTAGTTCCTAACATTGTTATAAAATACAATGACTCACCATCGGGTTTATAAAGCATTTAGAAAGTTTTAAGAAACTCCTGAGTCTTGTAGGATCTTCTGAAGTCTTTCGGGATCTTTCAATAGAGATTTCTAGAAAGATCTAATTGCTTACAAAACTTTTGAAATATTATATAATATAGTAAATCCTCTAGAATATTTTAAAACCTTTTATCATGCTAGTGCTTTTTTCAAAAAAAAAAAAAAAAGGATTTCTCTAAGATATTTTAGAGTATTTCACTTAAACTTTGTCATGATCCATAATCGAGTATGATGATATGAAGGTTTAATTAGAAAAATTTCACGTTTAGTCATAAATCTCGAGAATATTCAAATAAAATGAATGAAAGATATAATATTCTGAAAATTCACTCACAATAACTGGTAAATATTGATTTCTTTAATTTTAACAAAAATATGTTATTTGTTGGTTATATGGTGCATTTTAATTTATAAAATCTTGTAGCCCATTATCCAAATCGGTGGAAATTTCAAAATATTTGAGTGTAGGGGAAAAAAAAAAGTTTAGAATATCAACCTCCAATACCAATGCCAAACTTAAACATACAAACGAAAAGAAAAATAGAAAATAAAGTTCAGACATCAAATCCAATCGAAAAGGTCTAGTTTTTATATGCCTTAAAAATGAAAATAAGCAAAACGAAAAGTAAACATACAACACTACTGAACCGCAATGACCTTAAATGTAACCTTCTAATCAATACTACTACAAGCATCGCCTGGGAGGATAACATTATAAAACATGAGCTACACAAATATTGAGAACGCTCGAGATTGACGCAACAGTGACAACCTTTTAAAGAACACTCTTAGAGAATTCTAGAGGGTGTTTGGTTTTGTTTCCAAAACTGATTTCACGATTCCCTAGGAAATCGATTTCAAAATCGGTGTGAAATTGTGTTTGGTTTGTATTGTTTTTGAAAACAGATTTCAAAACGAATCCAAAATCGCCTTTGTTCCCAATGTAAAATTGAAAACGATTAAAAGTCGTTTTCTCTGATTTCATTTTTCCCATTTCTCCCATTTCTCTGATTTAATTATTATGGTTAATTAAGATTTAATTGATATAGTAATTACTTAAATATTATGGTTATTAATTTTTAATTCATTTTTCAATTAAAAAATTTTATTAATTTTTAATTTTTGGTATTCATAATAAATTTTTTTTAAATCAAACATAAATATGTTTTTATATAATACTTATAAAATGACTGGTTTTCAAAAATATAACCAAACACAGTTTCATTTTTTTGTTTCTCAAAACATACACTTAGAAAATAAAACCAAATACAATTTCAAAAACGTTCTCAGAATTGTTTTCAAAACGATATCAAATTCAGAGAATTTGAAAATATAACAGATTTCAAAAACAATACCAAACGCTACCCTAGAATCTTCAAACAAGTGTTTTACGTAACAATGGGGCCAAAATGCGTAGCTTGTTACATTATGTACTAGATTTGGCAATTTTAACCATGCACAATGCCAGAATATCCAATATAAAATGAAAAGGAAGAGAGAGGTGACGATTGAAAACCATTCCTTTTAACATCCTTTAAAACTGGGACTAAGTTCACTCTTGGCCTTGAGTAACATCTCAGGGGAGCGGCTGACATTCTCGAAGCGGATAGCACTTGGCCGAGGGTGGAACTGCTCAGGGGAAAATCGTTGTGTCAAACACTTCTCAATATTGGAAAGCTCCAGACAACGATTTTACTAAAGTTGAACGTGGGCGCTTCGGTTGTTAAGAATCACGAAGCCGAGTTTTGGGGGAATTATCATAAACACCAATGGGTTGGCTGTTGGAGCCTTCTCCAGGATACTACCAGGGTCTTTTTCCTCTTTAGCTGCTGAATAATATTTAGCTTTGCGGCAGGGACTTCCTTTTGCAAACCAGCCTTTAGTGTCGCCAGAAGCATACTCAGCCGTTGAAATATGATTTTGGAACTATGATCCAAACGAGCCTTTAAAGCCACCAACAGTCTTTCCATGCGCAATTGGAATTAGAAAGTTTCAACAAACCAAAAATTAAAAAAAAAAAAAGTGTTCGGGTAATCGCTGTGCCCGCCTTACATCGGCACTGGTGCAAACCATTGAAGGCCTCATGCGGGTCCCTTCCTTATAATCGAGATGTACGCATACGCCATACAGTTAAGAAAAAAAATGTCCATATAGTAAAATATAAAACATGCAATAGTCGGAATACAAACCGTTCTGACAAAAAAAAAAAAAAAAAAGACAAATCCTTCTATTGAAACTCATAATTCTTCCAACAATATCCAAAGCACTTATAAACGAGCAAAATGGAATATCCGTTTTCGATCCTCGTATCTAAATTCAAAACTTGGAAACGGCAATGTAAAGACAATGCACAACAGCAGATTAATCTCTCACTTCCTGCCACGGACTTTCACAGCCTGTCTGTTCCTCTTCTTGACACCAGACTTTGCAACCTTGAGGCTCCTGTGCACGACACTCAGCCTTGCGAGAGCTGCCTTCTTCAAATCAGGCCTGTAGTAGTTATCTCCCACCTGCAGAGAGATAAAAATTAGGAAGGTTGAGTGGTGTAAATTGGCAGTAATTTCCAAATGTTATAAGCTCAAATACAAGCAGTCAAAACAATTTCACGATCCTACAGATAAAGGATAAGGGCGGTAGAACAAAATTATCCTAAAAGCAAGCTAATACATTTCAAAGAATCATGCGATTAGAAACGTGAAGCTCAAGAACATAGTAGTAAGGTACTAGTACGCACGTGCTCAGAAGCCAAGCGTAACAAATGTATTTCATTGAAGAAACAATGTTAGCCGCTCTTCTTAAATGTTAGAGGCTCATCACAGCAGAATAAATCATTATTTTACAAGTTCCTAACTCAAGATTCTTCTTTAATGACAATGATAAAGAGATAACATACTATCTACTAAAATCGCAAATAATTAAACAACAATACATTGAACTTGAAACTGACCTGGTTCGCAATGGCATTGGCCATCCTTCGGAACTCCTTCTTCATAACAGACTTGTGAAGCAAAGCAGCAGGTTTGTTTTGCTTCTTGGTCTTTGTGGTTGCAAGCAACACAGCGTGGTCCTTACCGACAGGTTGAATGGTGACAGTTTTCTTGTTTGCCAATCCTGACAAACACATCCAATCAGTTAACTCAATAATACTCCAGAAAACTGAATTTTAAACACGGCCTCTTTCTTTGATCTAGTTAGAACAATCAAATTCTCATTAAACCCATCTTTACAATTATCCCATTTCCATGATTTAAACCTCTCTTATAATAAAGCTCACCAAAACAAACTTTCTGAGATCACAAATACACCAATTTATTATCCAACTTTAAAAAAAGCACACATTTGGTCATTCAGTTTGAAGTCTTCGACTTTATTTTAATGTGACAACATAAATTAGCTAAAAGCTCCAAACCCATTAATTTTCAGGGAATTAAAAAGCAAAACCAACAAAACGAACATTACAAATCAAATCTTTCATCAGGAAGACATTCGAAGTGAAGTGGATACCAGAATGTTTGTAGGAATTGAGGTTGTAAAGGTTGTTACTCTCCTTACTGAACTGGACTCCTGCGGTCCCATTTCCGAACTCTTTAACGAGAAAAGAGTTGTTCTTCTTCACGATCTCCCAAATCAACTGCCCTGGTACCGTCGCCATCTCCTTCTATCCTGCACCACATCACACCAGATCAAACTCCATTAAATTTCCTTTCCAAAATCAATCCGGTAATTGATTAATAAGAAATAAATTCGCGAAAATTAAGCGAACAAGAAGTCAAAATACCTTTAAGCTCTGGGTTTTGTTGCAGAGCTCGATCGGCGGATTTCGGAAAGAGGGAGAGTGGGCCGTCGGCGGAGGAAGGTGCCTAAGTAAATTTATACACTGCAAAACCCTAATTGCATGGACACGAAGGGTACAATCACTTTGCCAATATTACTTTTGAACCATTCACCAAAAAGACTATAAGGCCCTTTGCCCTTTGTTTTTACGACATGGCATTAATGTTTGTCGTTTTAGCTAATTAAGGACATTTCCTTTGCGGTCCTAAGTTTTTGTCGCTTAAGCTGAGACGACGTCTTTTCAAGTAGTGTAGAAGTTATTCTGTCGTTTTTGATAAAATGCCTTGTTGTTTAGTTAGAGAAACCATGTGTTGGCGTTGCTTGTATTGATTTCCCATCCTTCTGATTAAGAAAGTATCATAAGGACTATCGCTCATACCGATTTGCTTAAACGCAACACCCCTGTGGTGGTTTAAGTGACCCACACTTAGTCAACCAATATAAACAAGCGCAGCACACACACACGACAAAGTAACAATAAGGAATCACACAGACGCAAATACAAGGAACAATCTTATGAGAAATCTCACATAACCTTGCTACAAATCTTAATAACAAGGAATACAATTGTTTATAACAAATGCGAGATCACGACACACCCATGTCTCTGTAATTGACGTAAAATATAAAAGCATATAAGGCAGTTTACATACAATAACCGTCACAGTGTGTTGGACCAACCAGCATCGGCCACTCGAGGCACACAGTCACACCAAGTAACCGCCCATCTTGCTATTTTGTGTCATAATATACCACACGCCCGTCTAACTCGTACCCACTCATCAGATTTGCCCACGTACCCACTAAGGGTTGAGAAGCACTGGTTACCGCTCGTAATCCCCACCCATATGTGTCATATGACCAGGTCTCTAAGTCATCCGTGTCTTGGGCCACCCTCTAGCCCATTGGATTCTCGACACAGTCATACAGGCTAATGAAGGCTATCAATACACACCCATTAAGCCAATCCCAACCACATATACCACGAAGTTAGTCGTCCTAGCCAACCAAGTTCGACCTAAGGCAGTGCCAACCTATGGCAAACCTTAGCGTCTAGACAAAGTGGCCTTAGTGGTGAACCTAAACCAACCAAACCACACGCCTTACGCCACTTAAAGGGCTAACAAACCACCCCTACCAAAAGAGAATGACGTCCTTAACGGGAGGGTGTTCAAGTAAGCATTCACTTGATCTTCGAACTACTACAAGGAAACAGCTTTCTCTCATGTAGCATCGGCAACACTAGTTCTTTTTGCTTGCCCCCAATGTTCAATGATCAAGGATCTTCTCAATCTCCTTGTCATACTTGACTTTGATTGTTGGAGGAGCTTGCCTAGCTCGAGTTTGATCACTGCTATTTCCATCCTCATGGAATGGCTTTAGAAACTCACATAGAACATTGGATGAATCTTCAATCGCTCAGGCAACTTTACCAATAGGCAACATTTTTGACGTGCTTCATAACCTCAAATGGACCATTATATTTTGCAACTAGTCCCTTGTGAAACCTCTTGGTCATCTCCTTTTTCCAAATCTATGGGGTAAGTTTCAGCAGTACCTTATCCCCCACTGTGAACTCCAATGGCCTGTGATACTTATCAGTATACTTCTTCATTCTCTTGGCAGCTTTAGCTAAACTATCTCTCACCTGTTTGAGCAGTTTAGTCTTGTCCAACGTAAACCTGCATGCCATAGGGCAGCTTATTTGGGACTTTTGCTTGGCTCCCTCATGAGGAGTCAGAGGCTGTTGGTCCATCACCAACTCTACAAGACTCATTCTCGTGGCTGAGGACTTATGCAGATTATAACAAGACTGTGCAACATTAAGTAAATCAGCTCAGTTCCTCTGACTTACACTAACATAGTGCCTTAGGTATTCCTTCAGTAACTGATTCATCCTCTCGTTTTGGTCGTCTGTTTGTGGATGATTGGCCGTGGAGAATTTCAACTCCGATCCCATCATGTTAAACAAAGCAGTCCAAAACTGCCCAGTAAACCGAGAATCCCTATCATTGACAATGTCTCTTGGTAACCCGAAGATCTTTACCACATGTTTAAAAATCAACTTTGTAGCAACTTCGGCTGGAAAAGCATTTGGTGTGGCAAATAAAATAACATCCTTTGAGAATCGATCAATCATGACCAAAATCGAACTTATTCCCCTAACTTCCGGAAATCCTATAATAAAATCCGTGGAGATAGACTCCCATGGTTTCTCAACCCTGTTACATGTTGTTTCTCCAACTTATCTTGCTGGCATACCGTGCACGTTTTAATATAGAACTCAAAATTATTACTCATCTTTGGCTAGAAATAAGACTTAGACAACAAAGCCAACATTCTTTTTGTACCTGGGTGACCTACCCACTTAGGGTCATGTGTCTTTTGCAGCAACTTACACTGCAATCTCCCTCCACTAGGGACAAATAATATGTCACCCTTCGCATATAATAGATCATAGTCAATTTGGTATCTTTTCACCACACCCTCGTTGACTTCTCGCTTTAACTTCTGGTTAGTTGTATCGAGCATGGCCTGCTCCTTTATCTAATCGAGAAAAGTTGATTGCACAATAGACAATGTAACCATATATGCTTGAATATCTCTCCTGCTTAAAGCATCAGCCACTTGATTTTGCCTTCCCGAATTGTGTACCTACACAAAATCAAATTCGGCCAAGAACTCTTGCTATCTTGCTTGTTTAGGGGTTAACTTTTTCTGTGTCTTGAAATAACCATTGGCCACATTATCTGTCTAGACAATGAACTTTGTGCCTAAGAGATAGTGCCTCCAAGTATGAAGACAATTCACTACCGTGGTCATCTCTTTGTTATGGATCGAATACCTTTGCTTACAGTCCTTTAGCTTTCGGCGTTCAAATGCCAACAGATGTCCCTCTTACACCAATACACCCCCAATAGTATGATTAGAGGCATCAATAACCACTTCAAAAGGCTTCTCGAAATCAGGCAACTTGAGAACTAGCTCGGATGCAACAACATGCTTTAGCTTTTCGAATGCCTTCTGGCACTCATCCGTCCAACACCACTTTTGGTCCTTCTTAAACAAATTCGTCAAAAGGTTCACTTTCTTCGAATAGCCCTCGATTAACTTGTGATAGTAATTAACAAGTCCTAAAAATGATCTCAAATCCATCACCTTTGTAGAAGTAGGCCAATCAACGATTGCCTGCATCTTCTTCTCATCCATTTGAATCCGCTCGTTACTAACCCAATGTCCCAAAAATTTCACTTCTTGGTGACAAAACTCACATTTTTCCTTTTTCACATAAAGCTTATGCTCTTTAAGCTTCATGAATACTTATTTCAAATGATCAGATAATGTCTCACTATAAATCATGATGTCATCAAGGTAAACCACAACTGTAATATCTGCCATGATTAGGGCTGGTAATTTAGGTCACGATATGATAACACGATACGAAACCCGCACGAAGTTAGAGGGTTTAGGTCTTTCCTTAAATGAGTTTAGGTCAAAAAGGTTTGAACCCATCAAACACGATTAAATAAAGGGTCGAATCCGCACGAACTCGCCAACCCATAATTGACACGAAATAACCCATTTAACAAATTAATTATATATGGGTTGACATGAATATAACTCATAAATTACCCATTTATAATCTTTAATATATTTATATTATTATATATATTATAATGTTTTACTATTTTTAATTTTGAGTTTTCAAAATTCAAAATTCAGATATAATATATATTTTATTTTATATATATATTTTAAAAAAAATTTTAACATAAAAAAGAAAATCTAGATGAAAATCTAGATTTTACTTTATTTTTTTTAGTTTTTCATTACTTTTGTAACTTTGCTCACCTCACCCAATCGCCCTCCCCTTCCCTCGCGATAATATGACCAATCGTCTCTGATCTTGTCATTATTATTTTATTTATATTTAATTTAAACGGGTTAATTTGGGTCAACACGATTAACATGATTAATAAATGGGTTGGGTTTGGGTTTGAGATTTTGACACGAATATTAAATGGGTTGGGTTTGAGTTTGAGATTTTGACACGAATATTTAATAAACACGACATGAACACGACACGATAACACGAATTGCTAGCCCTAACCATGATCATGGGTTGTAATTATTTTGTAATAAGCAATTAAGTCTATGAGTAATGACTAATTAACAATTTGAATAAATTAAATAGAGTAAAGAAACATTTAATTTCTATTTGAAAATAAATCGATTCACCTTATCACATGTGAGCGCTTGTGTGTGACACGCAGTATTAAAAAATTGGTTAAGACAACTTTTTCTTGATATGAAACTGATGTACTTATAATCAGTACGCTCAAATTAGTTATTTGAGTACAAAAGTGAATTTTGAATGATAAATATACAGTATCGATAAAATAGTCGAGATGACATTTTGTTGACATTGAACTAATATATTTATGATCAGTATGCTCAAATTAGTCAATTGAACACAAAACATGAAATTATGAACAAGATATACGCAATATCGAGAAAAGGGTCAAGACAACATTTTCTCAACCCGAAATTAATATATTTAGAGTCAAGACGCTCAAGCTAGTCGATTGAGCACAAAAACTAATTTCCGAGTAAGGATCATGTAGTATCCAGAAGTTGGTCAAGACGACCTCAGATGGGCATAAAACTAATAAATTCATGATCAGTACACCCAAATTAACTAATATAGCCTGTGTCTAAATTTTCACACAAAAAAGTTGTACTATGTGTGCGCAATGTTAGCACAATTTGAGACATAACTACAGAATCAAAGAGGAATAATAAATGAACACAAAGTAAACTCATAAGCACTACAACCTACTTAGAAACAATTAGAATAAAAATCAAATTAAAAGAATCCATTTTTTGGTAAAGGTTTGAAACATAATCGGACAATTATTGAATACCGTTGTAGGAAATTAGATTGATAAGAGAAGTTTTTATAAATAAAATTTCACCCCAAAATTCGTATATGCAGCCAAGGGACAAAGGTGAAAAGTTTTCCTTGAAACAAGGAAGTATATTGGGAAGTTTTGGTTAAAAAAAATGGGTTTTTCTTTTTAGAAGATAAATCACTATTGCTTTTGTAACTCATTAATGTAATGTTGGCCTTGATTTTTCTCTGCCACCACTGGTTCTATATAAGGGACAACAACCAAGAAATTTGTCCCCCTTAACCTAGCCAAATTTAACTTAATTAAGATGCTTAGAATTAGCTAATCATGCTTAGGAATTGCCTATATATATGTATGCCTGGCCATTAGGACTATTTTTCTTTCCTTCTTTCCAAAAGCCACTCAAAAAGCTCTAATTTCTTCTCTTCCTTTCAACACACAGCCGAACCTCTCCCACCCTAAAAACACAAAATTTTAACCACAAAACCTTACTTGGATTGAGTCAATCTTTAAGTCACTTTAAGGTAATAACTAGGAACCTTTCTTTGTGGATATTTTTCTTTAGTTAAGTTTAACCTCAAGAAATTTATTATATATTTGAGCACATGAGTTGTAATAAGTTTATTTTGAACTTTAAGCACTTTATCATGTGGTTATGTAATTGTGTGGTTATGGTTTTTGTTTTTATGGTTTGTGATATACTTAGATAATTAGGGTTTGCATAAGAAGCAAATCTGTCCTTATTTTCAGCCACGGATTTTGAGATTTTCGAGTATGATGTTGATAGATCTTAAGATTTTGTAAAACACAAAAGTTTTAGAAAATTTCATAATAAATGTTTTTGTATGAAATAGGCCAAGGCTAAAAACGAGGCTAAGATAGACTTTAGGGCCATTTTTTGACCAGAGGTCAAAATTAGGACTAAAAACCTAGGAGTAGGGACAGTTTCAGGATTTTGTAAAAATGGGTAACCTAGAGTCTGAATTTGGTTTTGAGCTCAACACGAAAAATGTAGGTCACGTCAAAAACTTAAAAATAGGTCATTTAAGTATGAAAATTTGGCCATGTTAGAGCCCAAGCCATTTTTCCTGACCCTAAAAACTGGACGATGTTTTTTAAAACAACCCAAATAAAGCCACAGGTTTGTGAGGTTTAGGAGACGATAGATTCCGAATCATTCTTCGAGATGAACATGAAAGTTGTCCATCTCGTTGAGACCTAAAAATGTCATGTTTGTCAGTTTTGCAAATTCAATTTTTTTAAGCAAGTTATATATGGTTGTTTTTTTTCAAACAGGTTTAAAAATCACATTTTCAAGTGAGCATCAAAATGTGTTCTTTTAAAATAAGACAATGGTTTAAAAAAATACCCCTCACCTTTCAACGAGGTGATAAGGGGATTATTTTTAAAGAGTATGTGTTTCTCAAAATGAAAGATGCTTTCGCGAATGATTTTCAAAATCGATAAAATTTGTAGAGATACCACGATTAGCTAGATAGTCGATTTGCTAACTAGCCGATTAGTTCGCATTATCAAGAGAGAGAGAGACGTTAATTTACTTATTAATTAACCACGATTAGAAGATAGTTAATCGGACTCTAAAAAAGAGAGCAGTTTAATACCGAAAGCGGAATCGGTAATAGATGCCAATAGACGTATTAGTCACTAACGATATTAGTGACTTAAAAACGAGTATTAATAGAATGTGTTCTGATTATAGGTAGACACGTGTATTACAACAAGGTGTAGTATGAACTGCTTGCAGATCAGGTAAGTACAACTCCGTTTATAATATGAATGAAAATAGTTTTAAACAGTTGTTTTTACGATAAGAATACTTTTATTCCTTAATTGCGTATGATTGATGAATAACATGATGAAGATGTTTTAGTCAGCTTTTACGATAAACATGTTTTTATTCTTTAATCATGTATGATTACTAAATAACAAGATAGAGTTCATGACATGATGATAGTAATTTATAATCTCAACAATTGGGTAATTAAGAATTGGGTATAACATGAATGAAAATAGTTTTAAACAGTTGTTTTTACGATGAGAATGCTTTTATTCCTTAATTGCGTATGATTGATGAATAACATGATGAAGATGTTTTAGTCAGCTTTTACGATAAACATGTTTTTATTCTTTAATCATGTATGATTACTAAATAACAAAATAGAGTTCATGACATAATGATAGTAATTTATAATCTCAACAATTAGGTAATGAAGAAGCGAGTCAAGACTTGTTGAGCATGTCATACCGATCTTTCAATTTACGGGGAGGTTTTCGTTTAAGTATGACCAGCCAAGGCTCCAAAGAAAGTTTGTGGTTTCAATGAATCCGAAAATTCACGTGCATTCAGTACCGACACACGGGCCCTCAGACAGGTAAAGAAAGATAATGTATAATGAAGCATAATTAAACATAGTCGGTTCATACATAATTTACAATATGCTTGAAGTTATAGTTATGTTATGCTTTCAGTTATATGACACATGATATGTTTTTATGATATGCTTTGAAGTCACATATGTTTATAAGTATGATATGCCTTTTAAGTATGTCATATGTTTTTAAGTTATGTTTTACGGATAAAGTGTTGTACTTGCTAAGCGTAAAGCTCATCACGTGTGTTCATGCTGTAGGTAAGAGACCTATGGTTTAACCTGATAGACGATGAAGATGGCAAGGTGAATATCAGGATTGAGGTTATGGATACCATCATAAGTTTCACTTCCGCACTATATTAAGTAGTATTACTTTTTGAAAATCAGACTGGTATTGAGTAAGACTAATTCAGTATATTCTAATATGTATGTGTGCTCCTAAGTTGCATTAAAACCCTTATATGTTTGTAAAGTATATATATATGTATGTACGTATATAGTAAAGCATACGTATTTAAAAAAAAAAATCCCGTGAAAATTACAAAAAGTTAAGTTAAGTAAGTTTAAGTCACGTTTTAAGTAAATTAAGTAAGCGAGTGATGCCGGCAGGTCCGCATCGCTAGGGCGCAGGCTCTAGGGCCTCCACAACAACAAACCGATCCAAAAACTCAGATAACACATCATTCATCAAGTTGTAAAACGTAGCAGGGGCATTGGTTAAGTCGAAAGGTATCACTAAAAATCCAAAAGACCCATACCTTGTCACACAAGTAGTCTTGTCCTCATCGTTCACAGCCACACGAACCTACCAATAACCTGATGGCAAATCCAACAAATCAGCCACATTCAGGAAAAGATACTTGTTTTTCATTATGACGTTGTTTAATGCACGATAGTCCATGCACATTTTTATCGAACCATCCTGTTTCTTTTGAAAGAAGACTGGGCCACCATAGGGGGCTTTCGATGGTTGAATGAAACTTGTCTCAAGCAGCTTATCCAATTGTCTCTGCAATTCCACTAATTCCGAAAGTGCCATCCGATAAAGGGCCTTCACAGAGGGTCTCGTACTAGGTTCTAACTCAATTTTGTGGTCTACTTTATGGCATGGAGGAAGTTCTCTTAGTAGCTCAAGAGTCCTTATGTCCGTAAATTCCTGCAAAACATCAGCCATTGCATCAAGCATTTCAACTAGGACATCGGGCTTAATCTCAACCAGGGCAACCATGTATGCCTGTTGACCCTTCTTTACTCCAGCCTTAAACTGCTTTGCAGACTACAGTTTTATCTCCTTTACTTTGCCACTATTTTGCGCCTTCGTTTGGATAAAGTAGAGCGTGTTTTCATTGCCAATGAAAACAACACACAAATAAGGCACCATAGAAACTTTAGCCTTAACCAGAAACTCAACACCAAGAATCAAATTGAAATCATCGAGGGGAACAACCATCATATTGATCTCACCTTTCCAAAAGCCAACAATGAGGTTAGCTACCGCAGAATCTTGAATGGGCTTTACCTTTAGCCTGCTAGAATTCCTGGTCATTGTGAGTCCCAACCTATCAGCTTCGCGTTGAGACACAAAGTTGTTGGTCACACCACTGTCCATCATTACTTTCACCTCCTACCCATTGACCCGCACCTTCACATACAATAAACCCTTAAAGTGAGTTTGTTTCTCCGTAGTGATGGCATTGAGCAATTGTAAAGGGTCCATTTGAGATGTTTTAATTTTGGAATTATTCGACTCGGTACCCAATACACCTAACTTCTCTTTGTAAGGACAATCTTTGGCTAGGTGAGGACCATTCCACAAGAAACAACCCTTGTTCTTGTTGCTCGAGGACTCACCCCAATTCTTTTTTACCGTCACTTTGTTTATTCTTTTGGCCATCTTGTTTCTTTTCATCTTTCAAACTGAACTTCTTGTTTTTACTACCGTTCCTTTCTTGTTCTTCGAAGACGAACTAGGGATCTTGTAGTCTATAAGACCATTAGTCGTAACAATAGCAGTAGGGATATCTTTCACACCTTGTCTACCTAACTCAGCCTGTGCCCAAGGCTGTAAACCGAACATAAAATTGAACAATTTGTCTTCTTTCAACATGTTCTTAATGTCTAACATCAAAGAACTAAATTCCTTCACATAATCCATAATCATACCAATGTGCCTCAACTTTTTAAGGGACTCTCTAGCCACCCATGCAGTTTTACAAGGGAGGAATTGATCTTTCAATTCCTTCTTAAGTGCCACCCACATTTCGGTCTTTAGCCTGCTAGCACTTGCATCATTTTCCATTCAAGTATGCCATTAGAGTTTATCATCACCCAATAGGTACATGCTTGTGAAAGTAACTTGCTCTGACTTAGGCACATGAATAGCCTTGAAATACTGCTTGACATCCTAAAGGAAATTCTCAAGATCCTTCACATTCCCAGTGCCATTAAAGTAACTCGGTTTTAGGACTTTCACCTTCAAACTAGCACTACCCTTGGATCGATTTAAAGCACCCATTGCCCTTTTCAAGATGCCAATCTCAGTGTCCACATCTTTGAAGTTCTCCTTGACAATCTCAACAAATTCAAAGAAATCTTCAATAAAAGTCTTGAACTGAATGTCATCCTTAACCCAATCTCGATGGGCAGACTTCAAGATAGAAATCAGTTCTGTATGTTGTTCGTTTTGCACTGACAAACTCGCTGTATTATCAGATGTCAGAGAACCAACAAAATCCTCCCATGTAGAGAGTCTTCGTCCAAGTTCTTCCATAGCCAGTCTAAACCGACTTGTCTAACCTTGGCCAAAAAAGGCTCTGATACCCATTTGACATCGGGATTGTCGCTTAAACCGATTTTTCTCGAATGCAACAAATCTGTGATGGCCTAAGTGACCCACACTTAGTCAGCCAACACAAACACGTGTAGCGCACACATAGACGGCAAAGCAACAATAAGGAATCACATAGAAACTTGCACACATGCAAATACAAGGCACAATCTTATAGGAAATCTCACCCAACCTTGTTATAAATCTCAATAACAAGGAATACAAGTATTTACAATAGATGCAGGATCATGACACACCCATGTCTCTACAATTGGCATGGAATATAAAAGCATACAAGACAATTTACCCACAATAATTGCCATAGTGTGCTGGACGAACCAGCATGGGCCACCGGGGGCACACGGTTACACCAAGTAACTGCCTGTCTTGCTGTCTTGTCACACAACGTGCCACATTTCTATCTAACTAGTACCCACTCATCAGATCCACCCATGTAACGACCAAGGGGTGGAAGCACTGATAACCGCTTGTAACCGCCACCCATATGTATCATCTGACTAGGTCTCTGAGTCATCCATATCTTGGGCCACCCTCTAGCCCACTGGACTCTCGGAATAGCCATACAGGCTAATTAGGGCCATCTGCACATGCCCATTGGGCCAATCCCACGCACATGCACCACGAAGTTAGCCGTCCTAGCCAACTAGGTTCGACCCAAGGCAATGCCAATTTATGGCAAGCCTTGGTGTCTTGACAAAGTGGCCTTGGTAGTGAACCCAAACCAACTAAGCCACACGCTCCATGCCACTAAGGGGCTAATAGAAAGCCACATGGAAATATAAATGTGTGTTTGCGGGAATTATTTGATTTTCGTATTTTTATTTGGATAGAAAAATTTGGGATGAAAACATTTGAATTTTCATTTGAATAAATGTTTAGTAGATTACTTCATATTAATAATTATTATTAATAAAAAAAATGAGGTTGCCTAAAAAAATTAGAAATTTTTCAAAAATAGAAAAAGAAATATAATGATCATAATATTATCATTTGTTCTTTCGACCTATCCACTTTTGAAAAATAATTTTTTTTTCATATTTAGAAAACTAATCATTGTAAATTTTCATATCAAAAGATAAAAAAAATTTCACTTTCGGACATCCGAAAAGGAGTTTGTTTTTTATAATTGGAAATTTTTTTACCTATCTAAACAACTTTTTACATTTGAATAGAAAATTTTTTTATTTCAAAAATGAAAAATTTTCATTTTTTAAAAATAATCATTATATCCAAACAAAAACATAATATTATTCTTTAAAAACAGAAAACAATAAAAGTAATGGAGTAAATAATTGTCAAATACTTACTTTCCATCTTTAGTCCAAAAAAACAAAAAAGGCATGTCCAAATTATATACATAATCTAACTTCTTCTTGTCATGCTAAATAAATCGGCTCATTTTCGACTCTTTCAAAAATCCTACTCCAGCTTGAAGCGTACTTCCCTTTGTTTTCGAAGCAACGGTAATGCGTCCAGCAAAAAATTCGAATGAAGCAGCTGCTGCTCACCTCCTATCCTGCTGAGTCCCTCAATCTGTGCATCTTTTAAATTATGACGCCAGCATTTTATGTTCGAAGAAATGCAACACGACAAGTGTTCCCTGTCCAATAGATTCTTACAAAGAACCTACATAGCCAAAAAAAAAAAAAAAAAACAACGATTTTTCAAGAAAAATAAGAGACAAGAATGATAGTAACTGTTGCTTTGCAGTCAGTCCAAAGCTTTCCAAATCTATCTTTTACCATTTGTAACATATATCATATCATATATCCGTTGAAATCAAGAAAGCAAGCAACTTTAACGCAAACATCACATACAAAGGTCTACTAAATATTTAACGCTACAAAGTCTAATTGAAGACTAGCAAGTGTCCAAATGTAAAAACATAACCGAATCCCAATTTTTTGGTACCCATGCATTATATGCGAGAGATTTTTATAAAATATGCACTACATCTATCCATACGAAATAAGAATTAAGCTAAATTATTTGCTCTTCGACCACAAGCACAGCACAAACTCAGGGATAAATCACAATTGATCCACGCCAATTACATCAGACACGCCAACAATTTTATGTTGCCATTTGCTAGCAAAAACACTGGGAAGAAAAAAAGTTATAACCATACCTTTATGCAATTTTTGTTGAACATCGAATTTGAGGGAATGGATAACATCTTAGGATGACAACTCCAGAGCAGGCCATCTATTACTGCTATGGAAGTTAACTTTAGATAATCGACTTCGACCAATGGAGGTATTTCTCCTCCTAACTTTTCTAGATCAAAATTGATGAGTAACCTACAAACTAGTCACGTGTCAGCAGGAAAAACACAAAACAAGAACAAAATAAATAATGATAATAAAAATTTGAAGAAACTGCAAGGAATGAGTCAATATATGAATATGGTGACAAACTTGCATTACTTGTCATACATCAATCTTATGGAACTCTAGAGTGAGAAATTCTCTCTAAGATGAACTTTCAAAAAATTCCCTCAACTGAGAGAATCAAAAACTATCCGCAACTCTGTCATGCACTACATAAGAGAATTTCAGTAAATATAGAACATTCTTTGAAAATAAAACAGATATATCATAAGCTACGTATTCAAATGATGATAAGATCGGAGCATTAACTTGAATCCTCTTGGTCTCTGGATAAAGTAAAAGTTGAAGACTCCTGAGCTGTTGTGCTGAAATCTCAACCTTTCGCGGCATGCTGCACTTGGATATTTCAAGAACTTCAAGAAGGGGGAGCTAGAAAGATACAAATGCAACACATCATTGGTGATGCCACAACAACCTAAATGTAGTTCTTTCAAATTGTGACAGGAAGTCAAATTGATGCTACAAGATGAACATTGTCGAGGATCGAAAGACATGTGTTTAAAATTAATGCGCCAATATTAACACTTAGTTTCAATTTGAATTCAGTTTCGATTTGATTTATTTGTTTTGCTTATTTATTTTACAAAACATAATTTATTTGGTTATAAATTTTATTTAAGACGGTCGTTATCTATTTAAAAAGTAATATTCAGTTTTTTTTAAAATAATATTTAGTTTTTAAAATTTTTTGTTAAGGGTAAATCCTTTTATGAAAAGTTTTAAAAAAAATAATATTTAGTTTTTAAAATTTTTTTTTAAAACTAAATCATTTTATGAAAATTTGTTTAAGTTAAAAGCTTAGCGAGTAATACTCTCCACAAATTAATTGCTTAAAAGTATTAAAAAAAAAAATGTTAAGCCACTGTCATGTGATTGAAAGACAACTCTTATATCCTTTGTATCGAAGGATTAAAGGAGAAATTTTCTTTTCTTTTCGATGTGGGACAACTAGATTTTGTATTGTATTGTATTGTTTTTTGTTCTTTTGGTTTTTTGTTTTTTTTTTTTTGTTTTTAAGTTTTGACTTATTAAGCATAAATCATAATAAATTAGAGTGTTGCACAAAAAGCAAAATGAGTCTCAGAGATTCTACATCCACTAACACACCTTTCTCCTCCAGTTAATGCGATCGTGGGATGCACCCCACTTTTCATTAACAACGAACGGAACTTGAGCCTTATAGTTCTGACAAACAAAAGGTAATGCATTAACTATAACAAAAAAACATGCAATCAAATGTATGGATTAATGACAACTTATATACATAAAACGACACAATCATATCGGAACCTGTTGAGTACTAAACCAAACAATAATTAACAAGCATATTGTTAAGTTTTAACACATACATGTAATACCTATAATTCAAGAATGGAATATAGTTGGATTGGGTATTAAATTTTTTGACTAATTGCTTAGTATGATCATCGGTGGTGGTGACATAACGATAAAAAGATGATCTATTAAAATTCTCTTGTCTAATCCAAAAATCATATCCCATTGTATATTGACGCTAGTCCTAGAGCTTGAAGACTATGCCAATCACTTCTTTTGATTAGTGAGATACAACCATGGAAAATATAAATTATATTATCAACTACATAATTACTAAATTAATTTGTTAGGTTTTTTTTTGTTGGCATTCATGACAACAGATTCAAGAAAAGCCAAAAACTGTTTTTAGTCTAGCTATGTTTGAAAGACATATTGAAACACTTTGTTACAACAGCTTCCCAGGATCACAAGGAAAAGATTTGAAGATACGAGAAGATTTGCTAGTTGGAATTATTTGAAAAGATTCTAGATTATCTACTGAAAATGATAAAGATAAACAGTGATTTGGAAGTGTTGAAAGTTAAAGGTCATCCTAATTAGGTAAAAGTTAGGAGAATTTGCATGCATTTAGGGTCTTAATTCCTAACTAAGAATCAATAAAACACCAGAAAAAGACTTATTACGATTTTATACTCTCTTTTTTTTCCCATTGAAAAGAGAAAATTCAAATTGTACATTTGTTAAAGCGTCAAAAAAGCACACTTACAACAATCTCACATTAAAAATACATAAGAATCATTCCCTCTATAACTCCTATTAAAGGACTTTGACTTTTCTTTCAACTTGACATCTCAGTAAAGCCTCAAATAGAGATTTTGATATTTATTTTCTTCACCATGCTTTTTTTTTTTTTTCCCTAAGAATGTGGATTATTGCTTGACTGATTTAATTGGTGCGTGAAGATAAGTATGAAGTGCCTATGATATGAGAACTGGCTGGACTAGGAGTGGTCCTTCATTAGAAGGAAAGATCTCATTTTCATGTTGATTAATCATCCCATATTGTTCTATTCGATTTCTAAAGCCAAGTAAAACCAAAATCTAGTCATTGAACCATCGAGATTACGAATTCCCTTAAAAAAAAAAAAAAAAGACTTAAAATCCCTGTATACATACAAATTTATCAAAGAACGATCTTATATATCATTTTAACAGGAAAAAAAAAATCCTAAAAGAACATGACCAGGAATTTGCATAAACATATAAAGAAAGAAACCTTGACTAAAAACCTGAAACACGTCTTCTTGCACTTCATTTTGCTTTGCATTCGTAGTTGGAATTCAAAGAGAACCAAATCTGATAGCACGAAATTAATAGCCAAATAGACGAAATTGTAATCATTTTAGGGTGAAAACTAAACTTGCATAAAATTCAGTACCCTTGACATTAGTGTGTTATGCACACCTGATACAATCAAGAACATACAGCAGAGCTAGAAAAAATTAAAATTAAAAAAAAAAACCAACGAAAATTTAAAAAAAAAAAAGAGCCTGAAAATTTGCTCGGAATTAAATTAATAATGTCCCATATTCCCCTTGGACAGTACGGTGGGGCATGAAGTTATTAAATTCAGAACTAAATTCATAAACTAAAAAAGAGAAACCTAATACCAGGTCGTCAAAACCTATAGTACTAGATTAGACTACCATCTTTACATCTTCGCCTAATGTAATGTTACAGTATATACAGAGCCAAAAGCCAGCCTCCATTGATCGTAAAACTACTGCCAGTTTCTTTCTACAATGACGAAACGCCGAGACATTGTACAAATGGGAAGGCTACATAATGAGTGCCGGGTGCCAACCAAACATGGTTGAACAAATATAAGAAGGGCTCCATAATGGAATTAAAATCCCACCAATGCCAAAGAACCAAATTCGCATAATGAGCTACTACAACAATGTCTCAAGAAGACAAGAACGGTTGATTTTAAACACGGTGTGTTTGCCGTGCCGAGCCATTCACTGCTTCATTTATCCTGCTAAATACTAATTTAAGCGGAACACAAGCTATTACTGGACCTTTTGGTTTCTCAACCACTGATTTCCTCTCCTCCGATTTCTTGCTACCAGTCAGTGATGATAGTTTCCTGATCTTCTTCGGCAATATCCCAGATTTCTTTGTTTTTGGTGATTTGCCTGGTGAATTTCGTGGTTGCAACGGCAAATGCTTTGGCATTCTTCCCCTTGCTTTTTTTTGCTTGATGTAACCCATGTGGGCATCTTCCGATTCACCTTCCACCATGCTTAAAAGACTATCACAACAGCCATCTTCTAAAGCCTCCACCGCAAGAGGGTGACCGACTATTGCTTTACCATTCAACTTACTCATGAGGGAAACCAACGGAACATGGGGTGGCCTATAGTTGGCTTTCACCTCAATCTTAACCTCGTATAATGAAGCATCGGAGGGAAAATTTCTGATGGGGAAATCTGACATCCGATATCTGGAGTGAACTGTAAAGCGGGATTGGCGATAAGGAAGTAATCTCTGAGGTGGCAGTGAACCATCAGGCAAAAGCTTCACCTCAGCAGGTGGCCCTCTAACGTTAGGCTCCCTCTGTGAGGGATGCTTGCTCCATCCCTGGGACCCATCTCCCTGATCTTCGTCAGCTGGTGTGGACTTCACTTGGAAAGCACAGTCATGCGAGCCAGAGGATCCATTTATGCCATTGCAATCTAATTTTTTATCAGAACCATGCAAAATTCCATCTGAGTGCTCTATGCCTGTCAAATAAGCATCGGATTTGTCATCCACGTCCACATATTTTCTTGAGTCTTGTTTTCTAGTTTTGCCAATCGGCCTTGAATTCCTCTTGCCTTTTAACTGCCACTTTGAAGTACCTTTCTCTATGCTCTGCCCAATATCAGTATGCAAGGCTTCTGAACTGGTGGAACCAGTCTCATTTATGCCATCATTTCTCAGCGATACAGCTTCTGCGTGACTGCTTAGACTGGATTGCCTTCTCAAGGCACCACCTTGAGGCTTCCCAGATGAACCATTAACAAATGTGGGAGAAACACCTGAATAGATGAAAAATCAGTGTCAGAAAAACTCCACAAAATTCTAGACTAAGCCTCATATGAGACACACAAGGAAGACTCTGCAATTGCAACAAAGGAAAAAGGGAAAGGTGAAAGGATAACCAGAAAAGTTTCAGACAGAAATTCCACTAAATTCTAGCATACGCCTCATATTAGGTACATAAGGAAGACACCGCAATTGCAACAAAAGCCAGAAAGGGAAAGGAGAAAGTGATGGAGGTCCCGGATGACATGTATACTGTCTTACATTAAAAACTCACTAAACCTATTTGATCCAAACAAGAAGTTAATATAAATAAAATTGTCACATGCTATGGACACCAACTCTAATCCCAACTTTTTGAGTACCAGTTTACTTGTCATATTTTCATTAATATATGCAATCAATAGATATGATAATACTTTAAACACTTATCAATTTAAAATAAAAAATAAAAAAATCTCACATGTCTCATAAATTGGTACTCAAAAATTGGGATTAAAATTAGTGTCACTAGTATTTTTTTTTTATAATAATAAAAAGACAGAAAAATACAAAAACAGAAGAAATATTGGAAAACAAGTTAAGCCAGGATGTTCGAACTCGCGTGCGCACCCACACACACACACACACACACAGGTAAACTATAGCTGATACAGGAACCTAGTAAACATGTGTGTGTGGGCATGTCATCTCAAAGTCATCAATAAAAATACCTAATATCATGCGGAACAGTTACAAAATAAAAACTCGAGAGGTATTTAGATCTACATCAAGCATACCTGCAGAATGCTTTTCCTCTCCAATGAATGGAACATCAAATAACCTATCAGAAGAATCATTCTCTGCAAATCCAGATATGCTGGAAGTGTCACTTTCTTTTGTCTTGTTAATATGTGAAGTATCACAAGCTGGTTCAGAAGCATTCAAAGAGGGCTCATTTTCACATGAAACTCCATTAAAGTCTTCTGAGTTATTGTTGATTACCACAGATACACCCTTCTTTGGTTCAGCGGATTCTAACTCAGAAACCTTTCCATCAGATAATCCCCCAAGGGGTGAACCACACGAATTTGGAAGTTGATTGCAAATGACAGGAACAGACACCATAGCTGTACTCTCTAAAACCTTGGTCAGTGGGCGCCGACGGTTTTTCTTTTTCAAAAACTCATGAACGTTTGTTACTTGAGTTCTCTTTCTTTTCAAGGAGGAGCTAACTCTGTTTCCATGAACAAGAGTTCCATTAGACACACAGTTCCCATTGTTTGAATCAGAGAGCGAAGCATTGTCTTGTTTAACTAGCTCAAGTAGCCCTCCAACCTGAATCTTTCTTTTTGATGTTATACCAACTCCAAGGTCCTCGAGCCCTCTCATTCGCTTAACTCCTTCTGTTCCATCATCCTCAGAATCATTCGGGGTTCTCCTTCTTCCCTGCAAAGATTGCACTTTAGAAGAACTAACATGATTTGGCTCTTCAAAAGATATACCAGACTGAGATAAATCTTGTGCCGAATCCGAATTTTCTTCAGAGTCACTCACATCATCATCCATATCACCATTTTCCTCGCCAGAATGAGAGACAGAAGGAGATTCTCTGGCTGAATTACCATTCTCACCACCCAAATTATTCGTTCTAGTGCTGAAGTCCATACGATCTTTCCCAAGTCGAGCATTCTCAATCTCAAGAGCATGGAGAATAGCATCTTCTCTCCTTGCATACTTTACTGCCTTTTTATTTGAATTAGCTGCAGAAGCTTTTGCTTTTTCAATGCAATCATCATACTCTCCGCATCGAAATGCTTTCACCCTCTTCGACTTTTCAAGGTTATACCAGTCTCTAAGAAAACAAGAATTACAAAATCATTATGCTTTTTATAAGCCAACAGAAAACTAAAGAACCCATCACAGGAATAAGCGTCTGAAAGGTTCATAAGACATTTTCATCAACACACAACAAACAAAATCACCACGCACCAAAAATGCAGCAGGAAAACAAAAGAGTACGCTTACATCAAAATTACATTGGAATATAATCCCTAAAACTACTAAGTCAGACCCTCAAACTAAAATAAAAGCTTAACATAGTTTTCATGCTAACTTTGATAACCAAACAAAAATTAAAGGAGGTTCCTTTAGTAAAGAATAGCTACCATCGGATTATGCCATAAACAACCAGATTAAAAACCAACCCACCAACGGGAATGGTGCTTTTTCATGCCCATCCCGAGAATTTCCGAAAAGAAATGGTCCTGACAAAAATACTTCCTATAGCTACCAGAAACTATCCAAACAGAAAATCAACTCACATGAACAAAATTTGTGAAAGGAAGAATAGGCACACAAAGATTCCATAAACAAAAACAGAACATCAACTTACAAAAATTAGCAAAACAAAAACAAAAAACAAAACTGAGTCACCAAATGTCAAAGGAACCATTACTCGAGCCATCATCCAATACATAAAACTCGCAAAAGAAAAATCGACACAAAAAGGTTGCATCTCTTCAAATCTTTAGGTCACCATCGTTAAAATGACCAAGCAAATTGCACAAAAAGCAACTAAATCCCAGTTCAATATGGATGGAGTGGAAAATCCCAATAAAAGATTAGCAGTCCACCAAACCCATTTCAGACTTGCTAAGAAAAAAAAATTTTCTTCACTACTGAAAAAATGAAAAATGATCTTTAAGTACAACGAACTGAGTCAATATCAAACCCACAAATTAGAAAAAAGAAAAGAAAAGAAAGAACTCACACGCTAGCGTCCTCGCGACCAAGAAGCTTGACGGGAGTGCCCGATCTTGGCGAAACCAGACAACTTTCGGACAACTCATCAAGACCCAGAATCCGACCCGGCCACCACGACCCGTTTCGGCGGCGGACCCAAACCAAGCCGCCCACCGACGCATCAATGCCCTTGTTACTGGTCTCGCCGGAGCTTCCCATCTGAATGAAAAACCTCCCCAACAGAGAGAAATCCCCTAAAAACCAATCGAACTCCGATTCAACCAACCACAATAAAAAGCCTAATGTCAACCCACCATTCTCAGCCGCTCCTCACTCCAAACCCAAAAAAAAGAAAAAATCTCCCACTATTGCCAACGCCCCTGGGCTTCCCTCGGCAAATGCACATGCTCTTCCAAACCTGAAGAAAAGGAGAAAAATACCCACGAAAAAGAAATTTAGTTTAGAAATCGATCTCTCATGGAAGATGAAGCCAAAAAATATATACATATATATGGGAAACAAGAGAATGACCTCAGATGGGTTTCCCAGGAGGAGAAGATCTTTTTTTTTAATTTTTGGTTGAAAACCCAATATATATATAAATGTTTTTTCAGTTTCTTGGTCTCCAAAACTGTAACTTCTAGCCCGGTACCAAGTTCAAGCGTTTTCGCGGAGTGCGGAGGGTAAGAGATGAGATGGTATTGTGCTGAACAAAGAAAAAGAAAACCCTTCCAATGTTTGGATCAAACCGTACTTCTCTTTTTTTTTTTTTTTTTTTTGGGTTTTTCTGTGCTGCGAGTGAGAGGGGTTTCTTCAGTGATGGAGAGCAAGAGAAGAGAAAATGCAAAACAAAAACAAAAATAAATAAATAAATAAAGGACTTCGTAGGCAACAGTGCCCCTAAACTATTGTCGTTTGGCAGTTTTAACCCACTAACTATTTTATTAGCCATTAAGAACTCTCTGATATTGTTTATTTGACACTTTCCTTCCCAGATAATATTATTTGTCATTAAAAACCCTTACCCCTGATTTTTTTTTTCGGCGGTATTTGTTGGTTAAATCCTTGAATTATGTACATTGTAATACTTTGGCCTCTAATTTTTGGATTTTGATAAATTTATCTCTAAACTTTTAGTTTTGATAATATTTGTTCCTCAAATTAAATTAATAAAAGATTTTTGAAAATTAACATAGTTATTTTAATTTTTTTTCCTATAAACAGAGTTATACAAATTTTATGATTATAAGTATAATATAGCAATAATTTTACATCCACTTTATCTAAAAATATAGAGTTTAATGGGGCGTTTGGTTGCTGTTTTCCGTTCGTACTGCGTTGAAACACAATGTAATTTTTATCTAAATGTAAAACTTTTACATTCAAATATAATATTTTTAATAGTGTCTCAAATACATTTACTATTTAAAAATATTTTAAAGATAAATTTTTTTCATTCACATTATATTATCTCTCTATCACACTTTTCCTATCTAACCAATCACATCAACTTTTTAATTCTAAAATATAACTCAAATATTTTTTTATCCCAATGTAATGTGATTAGTATTTGATTTAAAATGTAATGTGATTAGTATTTGAATGCAATATTTTTGTGTTTGGATAAAAATTATATTGCATTTGAATGGAATATAAATGCAATATAATAAACAAACGAGATATTACTATTATTTATTTTAAATATTTAAAAAAAACCTTTTAGAATATGTTTAATTTATAGATTGAGTTTAAAATAAAATAATATTTTATTATTAAAATTGGTTGATCTAATTATAATTTTTATTAATTTTTGAAAAAAGAAAAAATTGGATCTAAAGTTTTGGATCTAGACCCATACACCAAACATCACCTTAATTATTTATGTAAAGATTATATTTACGTCTTTCTCCCTTTAAAATAATAGGTGATTTTGAAAAGGGCATGTGGAGGTATGTTGGGGTGGATCCTTATAATTACTCGGGAGACCATCGTGACACAAGCAAAAAACTAATTTATGTGTGTGTGTGTAATTCTTAAGAAAAGAAAAGTGGCAAAAATATAGTTATAAGAGGACAAAAGAGTCAGTTTGTAAAACCTTGTTTACTTGGCAAACCCACAAGAGCCCATGTTTTGTTAGGAGTTAAAAATAAATAAATAAATAAATAACGAAAATTATAAAAGGGCGGTGAATCCTTGTTTTGTTAGGAGAAAAATAAAAAACGAAAACTATATAAGGGCGGAGAAAGTCTGAAAGTGTAAAGCAACCATTCAGAGTGATTGTAGTTCACAACAGCAGAGTTCTAATTAAGCCCCCAAGGTATTTACAATTCACAACAATAGTGTTTAGAGATATCGACAAAACTAGAGGTAAATTAAGTAAACCTTTTGCTTTCTTATATTCAAGTTGCATAGTTTGATTTTCCCCTTTTTCTGAATGATTTTATGCTTTAAATTTACTTGAATTTATATATATACATATATATATATTTGTGAATGATTCTCCTTTTTTTTTTTTTTTTTTTGTGACTAGGAATGGAGGGTAAAACTGAAATCAATGAGAAAGATAAAATCTCCGACTTTCCTGATTTTATATTGCATCGTATATTGTCTTTTCTACCAAGAAAAGATGCAAACAAAACATGTGCGTTGTCTAAACGATGGAGATTTATTTGGGACACCTTCCCTATATTTGACTTTGATCAATATAAATATTTAAAAGGCCATATCGGCTTGACACCAAAGTATATAGAGAAGACTCGAGAATTCATGAATGTTGTGGACAAGTCCTTGCAAAAATTCGTTCACTACAAGTTGTCAATGGAGAGATTTTATCTAAACCTGCCCCTTATTGATGGCAACCATGCTTTAATGGTTGATCAATGGGTAGCATTGGCTTTGGATAGCGGTGTTCGGGAGTTGTCACTGACAGTCCGTAAAGATTATCGAACAAATGATCGTACCTACACTCTTCCTGAAACGACATTTGTGGCCAAATCAATAAGTGGCTGTTTCAAGTTGGGTCGTCTTCAGAAGCTATCATTGCATCGGATTCCGATCAGTGAAAATATTATCCACAACATTGTCCGCCACTGTCCGAATCTTAGCACTCTTCATCTTGAGCAATTTAGTGGACTCAAAGCTCTCGAGATTTCCAAACTCAATAAACTTGAAAGAGTTAGTATTGTTAGCACCGGATTTCTGCGAGACCTTCACAGAGTTGATATTGATGCACCAAATCTTAAACACTTCTCTTTCGATACCCGAAATTGTCTGTATTGTAGCATCAATTTGACTTCTTGCCATGATTTGAAAGAACTACATTTAAGTAGTTGCAGCATCACCGATGAGTTGCTGCATTTGTATCTTTCTAGATTCCCCCTCCTTGAAGTTCTTGAACTTACTAATTGCCCCATGTTGCGAAAGTTTGAGATTTCTGCACAACAACTTAAGAGTCTTCGACTTTTTTTTGGATTGACTAAGATCGAGAGGGTTCAAATTGATGCTCCGAGCATATCATCATTTGAATACACAACATTTGATATGCCTGTCTTATTTTCAAAGAACATTCCATGTCTTATGAAAATTACTTATGTAGTAGAACATAAAGTTGTAGATAGTTCTTGGTTCTCTCAATTGAGGGAATTTATTGGATATTCCTCTCAGAGAAAATTTCTCACTCTAAAATTCTATTTGTGCAAGGTATGACCAGTAACGCAAGTTTGTCACTATATTCAAATATCGACTCATTCTTGTGTAGTTTTTGGGAATTTTGATTTTAATATTATTTTATTTTTTCCCCTGCTTACTCATTATCGGTTTTTGGGTTATAGGTTAACTTTGATCTTAAAGAGGTAGGAGAAGAAGAAATGCCACCATTGGTCGAAGTCGATCATCTAACGTTAACTTCCTTTAATATGAAAGCATCAGTAGATTGTGCAGCTCTAATAGATGGCCTGCTTTGAAGTTGTCAGCCAAAAACATTAACCATTCCCTTAAATTCGATGTTTGAAATAAAATGCATTAAGGTATGTATTGTCTTAATTCTTTTTTTGTTGGGATGTATGTAGTTCATATTTTATAAAATTTTTCTACCCCTCGAATATATGGATTAAGGAAAAAAAAATTGGGATTTTTGGTTTAGTTTTTACATTCAGGTACTTTTCTAGTGTACAATTGGGTTTTGTAGTCTTAAATATTTGATAGACATTTTCATTTGTTGTTTTATTCGCCCCTTAAAGTTGCTACCTTTCTTGATTTCAACTGAAAAATCATTGTTATTTTGCTATGTAGGTTCTATACAAGAAACTATTGGACAGAGAACGCACGTCGTGTTGTGATTCTTCAAACATAAAATGTTGGCATCATCATCTAAAAGATGTAAAGATTGAGACATTCGGAACGAAAATATATGAGTCTCTTCTTCATTCAAGTCATTTTTTTCATACACTACCATCGCTTGGAAAAGAACATGGAGTACGCTTTATATTAAAGTGGGATTATTGAAATGGTCGAAAATCACCTATAGTATTTAGCATGATAAGAGGTGGTTAGATTTTCCCCCCCTTAAAATAGTTAGATAAAAACTATTTAGATTATTTATATATTCTTATTACAAAAGGTATATGGTTTATTTGAAATTTGATTGGAATTTCACGGTTCTACACATCCCATGCCCTCTTACCTAGATCTTGCATTCTACGAATATACATTTTATTGCGCACAGTTCAAGCTTACCATCATTCACTGAGCATACGCGTGACAATCTAAAACTTTTAAACCAAAATAACTAGCGGATGCACCATACTATACATTAATAGAGTTTTCAACTCAATTATTAATGGTGAACCTATTCACCAAATAGTGGGCATAATTAACAGCTTCATCCTAGGAGTCCTTTAAAAGCCCTGTATTAAAGAGCATGCAACTAGTGGGATATTTTACTAATTTATTATTATGAGCTTACATATTGAATAACTAACAGTTATATTATGAGTTATCTAATTTAATAAGGTCAAATAAATTATCTATTAATTATACTTTAGAGATATTTATTGGATATAAACTAAATGTGTAAAAACCTTGATGAGACTCTAATTTGAGTTAGTATATATGAGTCATTATAAAAGTTATGGTCACCAAGTTAAATTATATGTAATATTTACTCTCCTCCTTATTCTCTATTAAAGAGAGATAATTTATAGAGCATTTTAAGTACCTAAAGAGATTTAACTGTAGAAGTTTTTATCCCATTCCAATTTATCAATATGGATTCGGGTATATAATCTCTATTTATTCTTGATGATTTGACATGGTGATTTTGATATTTATGATTTTTAATATTAAAACCAACAAGTGATGTTAAAGAGGAATGTTAAATTATTAAGAAATATTTTCTCTATATTTTTTGTTGAAGCATGTTTTATTATGTTTCGTTTTTAGTTGATTCATGCTTGTGTATATATCACAATTGGAAATTTTTTTGGTTGACTTATCTTTTGATTTATGGAATTTTTGGTGAATATATATATACATACATTGGATTTTTTGTGTGTGTATATATATTTATATATAGTTTTTTGTTTGATATATATATGTGCGGATACATATATACATATTAAGGTTTTTTTTTTTAATGAAAACTTTGGTTTTGGTTTATGTTTTAGGCAATTTTAATAGAAAATAAAGTTGGAAATCATTTGGAAACTAATTTTCTAAGGATTCTGGGTTTTAAAATATGTTTTTTGGTGTCCAAAAGGGTAGAAAATGATAGGTTTGCAACCAACTCAAATAGGTCAAAATGCAGACCCGGATTAAGGTTGAAAATAACCAAAATGACATATTGTTTTGGCATCTAATTCAGCCAAACGACATATCATTTCGATTTCTGCAGATTCACTTCTTTCACCAAAAATTGACGGACAAAATAACATGTCGTTTTGTACAGTCTAAAGGTGCATCATTTTGCCCAAATGATGTGTCGTTTTTTGGTAGTTTTGACCTTTAATTTTTAACTGGTTGACTTTGATAAGTTGACAGTTGATTGATTGACTTTGACCATTTTTTTTGGAAATAAAGTTTTGATATTTCAACATAAACCGATTAAAATTATATGTTACTAAAGTAACCCCTATAATATAAGTTTATTTATTTTGGAATATTAAGATGTGTATATTTATTATTTATGTGAATAATGGCCGATCTGAATAAAGGTTATTATTTGGCCAAATAATAAGTATACTTATGGTAATATATATGCGACGATTATTAGGTTTTCCATGTGAGCAATGAGTCGGTCAAAAGAAAGGCTTATTGCTTGACTAGACTAATTGTCAATATTTGATTACTGCATGGAAAGTACTTTTTACAGTTGATATGTTATGCATGAATTTATTAATTCAATATTCTAGTGTTGTTACATGATTATTGATTGTGAATTTGTTATTTTGTTTTATTCTGGATTCAATTACTACTTCTATTTTAACAATATTTGTCAATATCAATTCCATTCCTATGCTAATGGCACAAACTTTAAGAATTGAAAAGAGAACATTTTGATTGTTCTCATTGCATGGATCTTAACCTTGTGCTTCGGGAAAAACAACCTACACCTCTCAATGAGAAAAAGTTTCACTGATGACTAAGTGAACATGGAGAGGTGGAACTGTTCTAATGGCATGAATCTTATGATCATGAAACGTTTCATTCCGAAAATCTTTAAGGGCTCTATGTCCATAGACAAAATTGCTAAAATTTTTTTAAGGAAACTGAATAGCATTTTGTAAAAAATGAAAAGGCTAAAACAAGTACTATTTTGGATAACCTTGCTTCAATGAAGTATAAAGGAAAAGGGAACATAAAGGAGTATATCATGGAGATGTCTCATATCACTTCTAAACTAAAAACACTAAAGTTACAGCTGTCCGAGGACTTGCTGGTGCACTTAGTTTTGATTTCTCTTCCTGTACAAGACAGTCAGTTTAAAGGGCATTACAATAACGAAAAGGACAAATAGACTCTTAATAAGCTTATATCTCATTATGTGCAAGAAGAGTAAAGGCTGAAATGAAAAAGAGTTGAAAGTGCTAATTTAGCAACCACCCCTAAAAACAAGAAAAGAAAAAAGAGGAAAAGAAACTATAGCTGGGACATCACAGCATAAGGTACAAAAGAAACAGTATGAGGAGTTTATTTGTTACTTTTGCCACAAAACTGGACACATGAAGAAAGAATGTGTCAAGTATGCCAAATAGCATGTAAAGAATAGTATGTTTCTCACTTTAGTTTGTTCTAAAATTAATTTAGTTTCTATACCTGGACACACATAATGGATAAATTATGGTGGTACTATACACATAAGTATATCTATGCATGGTTGTCTGTGGAGCACAGCCAAGTAATGCTAAAAGATTTATCTATGTGGGCAATGAAAAAACAGTTGTGGTAGAGGTTATATGAACTTTTTGATTATTGTCAAATGCTGATCAATTTTTGAATTTAGAAGAGGCGTATGTAGTACCATCTTTTAGATAGAATTTGGTTTTAATTTCTATTTTGGACAAATTTGGCTATTTTTGTTCATTTTGAAATAATAAATTTAGTCTTTTTCAAGATTTGAATTTTATTACAACTGATTCTTTATTTTTGCATGATAACCTATATATTTTGGATACAATTGTTTTATTTAATGAAATCTTACATATAAGTTCATGTAGTATAAAATAAGAATTAATGGACAAGGTTTTTGCCACACTATGGCACAAAGCGTTAAGGCCATATCTCGAAATATCAAATTCAAAGACTTGTGTCTGATGAGATTTTTTAATCCCCTTGATTTGATAGATTTCCAAGTCTGTATTGAGTGTATAAAGGAAAAATAGACAATCATTATAAAATTAAGTGCCAACAAATGTTCTGATGTCTCAGAACTAATTCATACTGAGATTTATTGACCATTCCCTACAGCTTCTTAAAATGATCAATAATATTTTATTATGTTCATTAGATGAGTATTCAAAGTGTGGGTACTTATATTTGATTCATGATAAGTCTTAATCCTAGGATATTTTTAAGGCCTTCAAAGTTGAAGTTGAAAATCAACTTGGCAAGAAAATTAAAGTTGTCAAATCTAATCATGGTGGTGAATATTATGGTAGACATGACGGATCCGGTGAACAACATCCAAGACCTTTTGTGAAATCCCTAAAAGAATGTAGAATTGCTCCACAATACACAATGTTAGGCAAACCTAACATGAATAGTGTTGCTGAGAGATGGAACATAATGCTTAAGGACACAGTAAAAAGTATGATTAATCCTTCTTCTTTATCAGAATCGCTCTAGGGGAAAGCTCTAAAGACTACAGTATATATCCTTAACAGGGTTCCAATTATAGTGATAGCTAAAATCCCTTATGAACTATGAACAGGTAAGAAGCCTAGTATTAAGCATCTATATATTTGGAGTTGTCTAGCTAAGACAAGGCTTTACAAGCCGAATAAAAAGAAACTGGACTTAAGAACTATAAGCTACTATTTTGTTAGGCACATTGAATGGATAAGGGGTTTCAAGTTTTACAATCGCACTACTAAGACATTTTTCGAGATAGGAAACGCAAGATTTTTTGAGGAAGTTAAGTTTGTAGGGGGGAATAAGGTTAGAGACATTGTCTTTGAAAAGGAATTTGTTTCTTTTCCTGTTATTACTATTGATCAAGCTCTTATTCTTGACATTATTTAAAATAATAATCCAGACTATCGAGACAATGAAAAAGAGCTCCCTGTACAAAATGAAGAAATTATACTTAAAGTACAAACTCAATAACCTCAAAAAGATATGCCATTAAGAAAATCTATTAGAGAAAGGAGAAATATGATTGCAGATAACTATGTCATTTTTCTTCAAGAACATGAGGTTGATATAGCAATGGTGGAAGATGATTCAATCAACCTCCATCAAGCCAAACAAAGTTCTAATTCTTAAAAGTGGATTGATGTCATGAATGATAAGATGAAATCTATGAAGGACAATGACATTTGAGGGATCCCATCGAATTGCCTAAAGGTAAGAAACCTATATAGTTGCAAATGGATCTTTAAGATCAAAAGGGATTCAAAAGGCAATGTTGAGAGATATAAGACTCGTCTAGTTTTCAAGGGTTTTACTCAAAAGAAAGGCACTGATTAAAAAAAAAACTTTTTCTTTGGTTTCAACAAAAGACTCTTTTAGAATCATAATGGTACTTATGGCTCATTTTGATTTAGAGTTACATCAGATGGATATAAGGACTGCATTTCTTAATAGTGACATTGATGAAATGATATATATGATGCAGCAATAAAACTTTGTATTTAGTGACTCAAAGAAAATAGTCTGTAAACTGAAGAAATCCATATATGGTCTCAAATAGGCTTTTCATCAATGGTATCATAAATTTCATCAAATCATTATCTCGTATGGGTTTAAGGTAAATAAGGTTAATGACTGTGTGTATCATAAGTATAGAGGGAATAAGTATATATTTCTGATGTTATATGTCAATGACATACTGCTTGCTGGCAGTGATATAGGCTTATCACACTAAACTAAGAGATTTCTAACCAAGATTTTGAGATGAAAGATTTTAGTATGTCTCTTTTGTATTAGGAATACAGATTCATCAAGATTGCTCTCAAGGTATTCTTGAGTTATCACAAAAGAGATATATCGAAAAAGTTCTTGATAAGTTCGGTGTGAAAGGTTGTTCATTAGGGGATACCCTTGTTGCTAAAGGAAACAAGTTCAGTCTCAGTCAGTACCCTGAGAATGAGTTTGAGTGGAAAGAAATGCAAAATATTGTTTATGTATCAGTTATAGGAAATCTTATGTATGCTCAAGTATACATACATCTGGACATTGCATTTATAATGGAAATGTTAGACAAATGTTTTTGTAACTCAAGGATGAATTATTGGAAAGCAACTAAATGGGTTATACGTTATTTGCAGAGAATAAAAGATCACATGCTCATTTATCATAAATCGAATCATTTGGAGATTATTGGATATTCCAATTCTGATTTTGCTAAATGCCAAAATAGTAAAAGATCCACATTGGGCTATATTTACCTCTTAGCTAAATGAGTTATTTCTTGGAAGAGTATTAAGTAAACATTTATAGCTTCTTTTATTATGATAGCTAAGTTTATAACTTGTTATAAGGCATCCAATCTTAGGATATGACTATGAAATTTTGTCACGAGAATGCGAATTATGGATGGTATTGAAAAACCATTAAAGATATATTATGATAATAATTCGGCTATGTTTTATTCTAATAACAATATAAGCTCTACGAAATTGAAGAACATAGACAACAAGTTTCTCGTTTTTAAAGAAAGAGTTCAAAGTCATCAGGTGACTATAGAACGTATTAGGACAAACTTTATGATTGCAGATCTGCTTACTAAGATTTTACTACCAAAGGTTTTTTATGAGCACACTGCTCATATAGGTGTTGTTTTATTTGGCGATATACATGATTAGTGAGAGCTTGTATTTTAAAGTTATTTGTTACCGACACATTATATGTTTGTTTCTGTAAAATAAAGTATATGGTTCATTTATAAATTCTGAATTATTCGTGTTTGATCTTACTAATAAATAAAGCTGAACTAGTTGGAAAAACACATGTTTAAGATCATATTGCATGTAATTTTCATGCTATGCATTCATACTCAATCTATATCATTAAATACATTGATATGGTGACTATTAATGGATTTAGTTATGAATATATGTAACGAAAGTTGCTTTGATTCCATACTAATGTAATAGATGGACCAGATTGTAACTAAGGAGATATTTCTAATTAGATAATTTTTTAGTACACACTCAAGACTATATATAATATAATTGTTTCAGGAAACATATATAGCTTAAGTGGGAGATTGTTGAGATTTTTTTTATTAATTTCTCATTATGAGCTTATATATTAAATGACAATTATATTATGGACTATCTAATTTAATAAAGGCAAATAAGTTATTTATTAATTGGGCTCTAGAGATATCTATTAGGTATGGGTTTTAATGTGTAAAAAGCCAATATTAATTGAATTAAAGTTGATGGAATTAAAAACTATAAAGTTATTTTACCACTTTTTCTTACGCAAAAATTAACTTATCCTGATAATTTTATTTGTTTTTAATTTATTTTTATTTTGTTTAACATAATTTAAATTTTTTATAAATTTTACGAGATTTTTATATAATTTTGCTTTATTTCAGTAATAGTATATTAAATAAGCTTAAAATTAAATAATTCTAATGAGTTTATCCATAGAATTTTATTTTGAAAATGTCTAATTTTAGTACATTATTTGTCTGCAGTATTAAATAATGATAAAAAAAATCATGCGTTAAAAGTAGATCTCATTAGATGTTACTATTCATATCGATAGTTCATCTTTTTAACTGGTCTTTTTTGATTCTCTAATCATACAAGTATTCTAAAAAAAGAATCATTCAAATCGGAACTCGCATGAAGAAGTTATAACAAATTTTAATTTCAAATCAATAAGGAGACAGCTGAGACCCATACATAGTTATTTTATTATTTTTTTTCCTTTTTTCTTTTTTCTCTTCTATCTTCTTTGCACTGAAAGTCTTGAATTTTTTTTTGTTTTTGTTTTCTTCTTTTCTTTTCTTATTTCATGCATCCGCACTGAAAGCATCGCTTAATCTATGAAGGAATTGTGTCAATTTTGGGCCTATAAAAGGTAGGAAAGGAAGCAAGCCAGAGGAGACAAGAAGAGAGCAGGGAGTAAAACTAGATTCGAGGCTCAGCCCTTTGGTGTAAAGGTCCACTTGGAGCATAGGTTACTTATAATTTTTTTTTTTAGTTTAAATTGTAATTTTTATATCAATAAAAAGAGAAGCTTCTGAAAGTTACACCAGCACATATATCAGTAAATTTTCTATACTTTTTTCTTTTATTCTGTCATTATATTTAATTTATTTTATTGTGTTATTTTATTTTTCTTTATGAATTAAATAAATTTTTACTAGAAACTATAACGTAATCTGACCATGAAGGTTTAATAAATTAAACATGTTGTTATAATTATCGTATTTGTTGACATATTTATTTTTAAAATTAATTCTTTCAAATTTTTGGCCAACTTTTAAATGATTTAAGGAACAAAATGAAACCAAAAGGAGATTTTTGTGATATGACTCTAGAGTAAATACCATAATATCTGGGATATAATAGAAATATATCTATCTATTTTTATATGATCATATTATTATCTATTTTTACAGCATAGGTTACTTATAATTTTTTTTTGAGTTTAAATTGTAATTTTTATATCGATAAAAAAAGAAGTTTCTGGAGGTTCCACCAGCACATATATCAGTAAATTTTGTATACTTTTTTCTTTTATTTTGTCATTATATTTAATTTATTTTGTTGTGTTATTTTATTTTTCTTTATAAATTAAATAAATTTTTACTAGGAACTATAATGTAGTCTGATTATGAAAGTTTAATTAAATTAAGCATATTATTATAATTATCGTATTTATTGATGTATTTATTTTCAAACTTAATGCTTTCAAATTTCTGGCCAACTTTTGAATGATTTAAGGAACAAAATGAAACCAAAAGGAAATTTTTGTGATATGACTCTAGAATAAATACCATAATATTTGAGATAAAATAGAAATATATCTATCTATTTTTATATAATCATATTATTATCTATCATAAATTTACCAATGAACACTTTTTATATATAATTGAATTCGAATTCGTATTTTATTGTTCACATGTATGATACTGTTCACATGTATGATACTGTTCACATGTACGATACTATTTATCATAAATTTTAATTTACTAAAAATGTAGAATATATATAACTTGAGAAAGAGTACATAAAGCACAAAAGAAAAGGTTGATTATCAACGAATATGAACACAAAACAATAGTAAAATACTTAAATAAAATTAAATCTGATTAATTACAATGAAACCATAATTCTTAGCATTTGTATGTTTGTTTGTATGTTATTAATTTATATTCATTTATTTTTGTAATTGTATTTTATTTTATTTATTTAATTTTTCAATTATAACATTTTTCGATCGCTTAAATAAAATTAAATTAACTAATTTCGATATTTAATAACACTATCCTTATAGGAACGATGCTTTATTCACTTTATTACTTATTTGATTCATGCACTTGTGAAAATCCATAACAGGTACTCTAATTTGAGTTAGTATATAAGGGTCGTTATAAGGGTTATGGTCTCCAAGTTAAACCATATATAATATTTGCACTCCTCCTCCTTCCACATTAAAGAAAAAGAATTTATAGAGTATTTTAAGAACCTAAAGAGATTTGACTGTACAAGACTTTATCTCATTCTAATTTATCAATATGGGTTCAGGTATGTAATCTCTATTTATTCTCGATAATTGGACATGGTGATTTTGAGATTTATGATTTTCAGTAGTAAACCCAACAGCAACTTGCTTGCCACAAGCGAGAAGTTTATTTGCTCTGTGTTGCTATGTTGTGGTGTTTTCGAACTGAAATCCTTTGTTTAATTTTGGTGTCCCCAATTATGTTTAACTATTTGTATTATAACACATTATTGATAGAAGTTAAATGTTGAGATATAAAAAATCATTTATAAAGTATGTTAAACTATATAAATGATTAAATACCATTTGGAACACTAATTTTTTTAATGGAGGATTTCAATTTGGTGTTTTTTTATCAATATGGTGTCTCAAAGCACCTTTTATTGAATAACTCATTAAATTAACCACCGCAAAATTCCAAACTCATTAAATCTACTTGCACATGCACTGTCCAACATAACTATCTAATAAGAAACTTACGACACTCTTAGATGTGTCACATCACTCGAGACAAGATCTCAAAAGAGTTGAGATGTTGGAGAGGATACGTGGTTGGAATGTGTCCAAATATTGCCAACCCCGCGTCCCATTTAGAGATGGCAACAGTATGGGTTAGTAGTGGGGTGGTATTATCGCCAACCGTTATGTAAATAAAAACACTCCTCTAAACTTGTCCAATTAGACTGTTTAATTTGGTCGAGGCGGAGCAAGTTTCAAGTTACAGATTCGGATACTCGCATGGGACTCTACTCGCCAAGAAGCAATATTCCTCATATAAAAAATAAAAGAAAAATGTTTAAAAGTATAAATATATGACTTTAAGTTAAAATAAATGAAAATTGTAATATATAATTTTTATATACTAAATATGTTAATTAAATTTTAATACTTTAAATTGTGTTTCTTATGAAAGTTTATTAATATACAATTAAATGGGACGAGAAAACAGAAAAATGCCCTTAAATACGTTCACGTCTTGAAACCCATAACTAAATAAACTTTTAACTTATTTATAGTCAAACCGTTTTTGATTGATGGCTTGTTTAGAATTCAAGTTTAGTTTAAACTAAACTATTTATATATATATATATTTTTATAAAGTACAACTAGTTTTAAAAAAGTAAACATACTTTTTTAAGTTAAACTAAATTAAACCAATAATCCAAACCAGATATGAATTTTTACTGTTCCATTTAAGATAAGTCCTTTTGTGTTAGTTGCTTAACGGAAAAATTGACAACTTTTAGAATTCATTAGGCAAAAGTAATATATCAAACACTCATGTAATTGTTCAAAAAAAAAAAAAATCTTAGGCATGTAGGTGTAATTACGGGAGGACGAAAGCGTCATTTTGATTTCAAAATCTTTGAACTCAACATTAATCAATGGTTGCGAATTGGAAAGCAGTTGCGGACCTGTTGCACTTTCGAGTTGTCCGTGGAACTATAGACTTCGGAGGATAAAGAATCTTGGTCTGCTTACGATATATAGCTCGCCGACAGACGAGAACTATAAAAAGGCAGAGGAAAGTGAAGCCGACGTACGGACTAATCCGATTAAAGGTATTATTTTTCAGAGTTTTTATAGCCTTTTCTTTTCGCACCCCAACATAGTTATTTTTTATACGTGAACAGATAGAACTCGATAACAGAAGCAAACCTTTCAACATTCCCTAGATTCAATTCGCATATCTTGATTTTACCACAAAAATTTGTGATCCGAATTTCTTTGTTTAGATTTCAAGATTTTTCCATGTAGTGGAAACATAAATATACATGTATATATATGTGTATGTGTGCGTGTGTGCGCGCGAATGATTAATTTTTTGCTAGGAATGATGAAGGGTAAAATCCACGTGATAGATGAAATCTCCGACTTGCCTGATTTTACCTTGCACCACGTGGTATCTTTTTTCCCCAGAAAAGATGCGAACTAACTTACGTGGTTTCTAAACGATGGAAATTTATTTTGGACACCTTCCTTATATCTGACATTGATCAAGATGTTTATACACAAGACCGTACCAACTTGGTGTCAGTGTATATGGAGAAGACTCGGGAACTCATGAAGGTTGTGGACAAGTCCTTGCAGAAATTCGCTAGCGACGAGTTGTCAATGGAGAGATTGTCTCTGAACATGCCTCTTATTAATAGCAACTGTGTTTCAATGATTGATTAGTGGGTAACGTTAGCTCCGGACAATGGTGTTCGAGAGTTGTCCCTTTTTGTCTGTAAAAATTGTCTAAATCTAATTGAAGATGATGGTAACTACACCCTTCTTGAAACAGCATTTGTGGCAAGATCATTAAGTGGTTCATTCAACTTTGGTCGTCTTCAGAAGCTATCACTGCATTCGATTGCGGTAAGTGAAAATGTTATCCAAAATACTGTCCATCACTGTCGTAATCTCAACACTCTTCATCTTGAGCAAATAAGTGGACTCAAGACTCTCGAAATTTCCAAACTAGATAAACTTGAGAGAGTTTGTGTTATTAGTACTAGATATTTTTGAGACCTTCAGAGAGTTGATATTGATGCACCAAATCTTAAATGCTTGTCTTTTGACTCTCAACGACGTCCATCTTGTAGCATCAATTTGACTTCCTATCATGATTTGAGAGAAGTGCATTTAAGTAGTTGTCGCATCACCGATGACTTGTTGCATTTGCATATTTCTAGATTTCCCCTCCTTGAAGTCCTTGACATAGTCGATTGCAGCATGTTGCGAAAGGTTGCTATTTCAGCACAACAGCTCAGGTGTCTTTGAGTGTGTCTTGGATGTGCGAAGACCGAATGGATTCAAGTTGATGCTCTGATCTTATCATCGTTTGAATACACAGCTTATGATATGCCTATGCTCTTGTTTTCAAAGAATGTTCAATGTCTCCTAAAAATTTCTTATGTAGTGTTTGGTAGAGTTACAGATAGTTCTTAGTTCTCTCAGTTGAGAAAATTTCTCAGACATTCATCTTAGAGAACAATTCTCACTGTAAACTACTTTGATAAGATCGAGGTATGACCAGAAATGCGAGATTGTCGCTATATTTAGATATCAATTCATTCCTTTCAGTTTCTTGCAATTTTGTTTTTGCTTTGTGTTTCCCTGCTGATGCATGTTTGCATTGTTGGTTACAATTTAGTTTTGATCTTGAAAAGTTGCTGTAATCAGCAAGGATGTTGTCGGGGGCATCTTGCCAATGGTGAGGGGTCTCACTGGCAGATGTTGGGGGGGAGGGTGGTCAGGAAATTTTTTAAAGTATTTTTTTTTAATTTCTTATACAATGAGTGAAAGAATGTCTTAACTATAATAGACAAATAAATCTTAACTATTCAAGTACATCTAAATGGTTTAAAAAATAACCTTACCAGTAAGTCATATTAAAGGAGCCCTACCACGTCATTCCCTGATCAGTCCATCACCCCTAAAATGAAAAATGAAAGCTTCAGTTTTTAAAACTATTAGGTGCTTTAGGATGTACCGTTTCTATTTGTATCATTGGACCCCACATGCATTGCAAACAAATTTAGTTATTTTTTAAAGAATTTTTATTTTTATTTTTTAGACTATCATATAATGAGTGAAAGTACATCTTAATTATTATAGATAAGCAAATATTAACCGTCTAATTATATCTGAACAATTTAAAAAATAATAATAATAAAACCCTACTGGTAGGTTAGCTAGAAGGAGCCCTACCACATCTTTCTTTGGTTGATCCATCACCCCTAAAAAGAAAAATGAAAAATAAAAAATTCAGTTTTTAAAACTATTAGGTGCTTTTGGTTGTGTCGTTTCCATTTATATCATTGGACCCCACATGCATTGCAAACAAATACATCCTTTAGATCTTACTCTATGAATAAAGAAAAATAAGTGTCATCCACTACAAATTTCCCCTAGAAGATTTCAATTCAATTGAGAATTCAAGTTGCATATTTTTAAAAAATAAAAAATTTAATTTGAATTAAATCTTTTTAAATAGTTTCTTTTCAAACGTTAGTGCCAATTGTCGAGGGTTGAGACAGATGCTAAGGGCTTCTTGTATAGACAACACTTATTGTGTAGACGGAGGAGGAATAAAGCTGTAACAAGTTAGTTAAGTGTTAATTTTATTTTCTTATTTTGGACAGATACAACTTGTAATTGCTGTAGTATAAATAAGTCTAGATTTCTATATTTTAATAAGGAGAGAATAAGTTCTTACAAGAGAGAGTTTGAGAGATGTTGTATAGAGAGAATTGGGAAACATAAAGAGAGGGAGAATCTGTAAACTGGGTTTCTTTTGGTTGTGTGGATTCTTGATCTTAGAGAGTGTAATTCTCTGGTGAAAACTCAACAAAGATTCATCTGTCTTCATTTAGCACTACAAAAGTCCTATTTTTCTTGATTCTTTGAGGTCACACATTGAATGTGAGATATACCACAAGCATCATGCAAATACAGAGCTAAGGAACAAATTACAATCCATTCTACTTAGTAACACCAGATGTGTGAACCAAAATAGCTGCTGTCATTTGCAGGAAGAAGTTCAAAAGGGTTACAAATTACGATCATATCTTTATGCCATTGTTTTAGAACATGGAATCTGAGGGAAACGTTATTGTTTTTGGATGACAGCTCCACAACAGACCATCTATACGGGCTGCACAATCCGTTAATGCGTTAAAGCCACGGCAAATTATCTTTAAATGGTCAACTTCGATCAGGGGAGGAATTGCAACGCCGCCTAATTCTTCAAGGTCAAAACTAACTTCAATCCACAAATCAACCATTAATATGTCAGAAGAAAAGAAAAATTGCAAGAAACAACATTTAAAAAAAAAAAAAGACAATTCTAAGCTTACATTACTTGCCATACCTCATTCATATTGTAGACTACTGTAACAGATTTTCTTTGACTTGACACTCCAAGATATTTCCTAAAGTCAAGGAACTAAGAACTCCCAACTTCATCTTCATCTTGGTCAACAAGGATTGCATAAGGAATATCAATCATACATTGAGCATTCTCCAAAATTAAGTCAGGCATGTTAGATCCTCTATATTCAAAGTTAGTTAGAGTTGGAGCATCGACTCGGATCATCTCAATCTTATCGCATCCAACAAAGCGAAGACTCCTAAGTCGTTGAGCAGAATTCTTAACCCTCTGCGCAGCATATGACATTGAAATATTACTAGATACTCAAGGAAGGGAAATCTAGAAAAATGGACATTAAGCAAGTCATCTCCGATGCTACGCTGAATAAGAGTTAATACTTCCAACCCGTAACAGGAAGTCAAATTGAAGTTTTGGTTCATTATATCTGAACTCAAAGTGTTTAAGATTCGGTGCATCAATGTCAACCCTCTGAATTTCACGTACACATCCAGAAGCCGTGACACCAAACACCTCAAGTTTATCAAGTTTCGCAATCTTAAAGAGTTTTTAGTCCACGGAAACTCCAAATGCAAAGATCCTTAATGTTGGGACAGTAATGAATAATATCTCGAACGATGTTTTCACTTAGGTAAACCTTTTCCAACGACAGCTTTTTGGGATGATAAAACTTGGAGGAACCTTTTATTGATCGGTCCACAAAAGTTCTTTCAGGCAAAGGGTAGTGATCTCCATTACAACCTCTCGCGTCCCTAGGGAAGGAATCCCAAATAGAACTCCACTGTTTCGACAACTAGTTCTCACAGCGTACTTTCTTGGGAGAAGAGACAATATATGATGCAAAATAAACGGAGGTAAGTCGGAGATTCTGTCTATCTCATCAATTTTGTTTACCTCCGTTGCTGATAGAAAATAATAATTAAAAAAAGAATTCTCCACTCTCTCCCTGATTCCTCCCTCCGCAGCCTCCCACTCCCCCACTGTCGCTTCTCCTCCGCTACCGGACGACGACGACGATCTCTAATGTAGATAATCATGATATGTCCTGATTCAGTCGAAGCATAAAAAATAAATCACTTTTAAATTAATTGACAATATTAATTGACATTATTTATTAATTTAGGAGACAGTGAAATCTTAATGCCTTATCTTGATGAAGTAGAACTCAAAAACCTAATATTTATAAAAGAGAAGGAAGTAAATAGGTCAAAATTAAGTTTCAATAAAAATAGATAGTAAAAAAAGTTTAAGCTATTAATAAAGAGCATATTTTTGACAAATCATGATTTATCATAATCTAAAATTTTAAAAATATTTCTTTATACATAAATTTTGATAAATTTATTTAGTAAATCACTTTTTAATTTAATAAATCATTTATTTACCGACTTTGACAAATTTTGACAAATTTATTTGGTTAATCTTTCGTAAATCATTAATTTACCATGTAAATAAAAAAACTTTTGATTTCGTAAATAATTAATTTACCGATATAATTAAGTGTAAATTATTAATTTACAGTGTAAATTCTTAATTTTGTAAATTATAATTTACTATTTTATTTATTTATCATGTAAACAATTGATTTACTGTACAAATCATTAATTTACCCCTTTGTATGTAAATTGACCCAAAACCTAGCATTTTACCCCAAAATCATTTATTTATAATGTAAATTATTAATTTACTGATTTTAATAAATCATTATTTATCGATTTTGCAAAACAATCCAAAAAATAGTATGAGTCCTAACTTTAGCCCTCAAAAATGTCCCAAACCCCAAACCACCCAAAAATCTGCCGCCATACTTCACCATCACCGTTGTTCTTGGAAGTGCTTTCATTCTCGGAGACACCATTGTCGTCATCGACGTTCTCAGAGATCACCTACAAAGCCAATGTTCATTTGATCAGTAGCTCCTAAGATCAAGAGTTCGCAAGCTCATCGCAATGATGACTTGAAAATTCCGAAAACTCATGAAATCTCAGGAGCCATCGGATCGAATCAAGTAGTAATCTGGCTAGAATCGTGACTCTCCACTCTGGATCTCTTCCTTTCTAGCAAGATCTGGCTGGATTCGTTCGGATCTGGTGAAAAGCTACGACAATCTTGTCACCGAACTATACTAACACCACGAGATCTCAGTTCAACCTGCAAAGCGATAAAATAGAAAACAACAATCCTAGATCGTGATGGATTTGAAGCCTCTGACAATCTCTGGCGTGATCGAGCTTAGATCTAGCTATCGGACTCCGGCATGAGCTGAGATCTGTAAAGATCCAAATCATAATATTGTGATTTTTCTGGCGAGAATGATTCGAAAGTCTGAATGTCGTAAACTCACGATTTTATAGTGACCAATTTATCGAAGATCGTGACGGGAAAATGATGAAGCAACGATCGCTGTTGGAGATGAAAATTGGAACGGTGGAAAAGGGGTGAAGAAGAAAGTGAGACTCGGAGGGGAGTGAGAGAGAGAAAGGAAAGAGAAGGAAGAGAGAGAAATGGATGGGTTTTTAGGGTAATATGAAAAATATAGGTCACAAACATATTTTAGAGGTAAAATGAAAATATAATTTGTAGTAAAATTAGATATATTATAAATTTTTTAAAGTTTCAAAATATGCTACTTACTTATAGAGCACATGAAAAATGGCTTATTTCCTACAATTTCTTTATTTATATCTAGAAATTTAGAAGTCCAAAAAAAAATATTTATTTAAGAGTTTTTAAGAGTTATTAAGTATTTGTATTTATTCTTAAGAGTTATGAAGTTCAAAGGTTTTTTGATTTTTAACATTGAGTCATGAATATGTGTAGGCTTAGAGGCCTAAATAGGCTTGTATTTTTTGATCAAAACAATTAAAGTAAGTTGAGTAATCAAAAGTGAATCTGAAAATATTGTTTTCAGTTTTGTTTATAAATTCTTATCTCTTTAGAGGATTCCAAGAATGGTGAATTTATATTTTAATTCTATATTTCAGGGTGGTGTTTCTGTATCCTAAATAGTGAATTAGTCTAAACTTATTTATTTGTTTCCCTTTCATACCGTTTTGGTATCAATCTCTCTCTAGCTCCCCTCATCTCTTCCATGGCGGCCTTGGACCTTCTAAACTCATACAGTAGAATCCCTAGCCTTCCCTTGATCTGCCTGATCTCTATCGCCATTCTATGCTGCAACTTCCCTGTCGATACCATGAACATCGATCCAAAGAACAAGCACACCTCATAACCCCCCACCCAAGAAGCTCGATTGTAGCTAGTAGTACACCAGTCCGTACTTGATCGAGTAAATTGGAGAAGCGGTCCCTAGTGTGTTGGGAGATCTAAGAGGTGAAGGCTAGAGGGAGGGGACATTGACGATCCTGGATTGAAGTGAATAATCTTTTCCACTAGCCATTTGCAAGAAAGAAGCTAACATATAACCATATGCAAAATAAATCAAAGTCAAAACAAAAACAACAATAGCATAAGCAACTCCCTTTTTTTTTTGTCAAACCAACATATCTCCAATTAATATTCTATTTCCATCACAAAAATACCCTTTTACTCTAGCAATTTTCTGCCTCTAATTCCCTTGAGCAAAAAAGAGACCATAAAAATTTCAAGATCAATTGACTATCTCCAATTCCTTTGAACAATAATTGACTAATTCTTTAATCACCTAGCACGAACTCCAATCTGATTAGCAACAAATTGCAATGTTCGCAAAGAAACTATGTCGAAGAAAGAATGCCACTACTGTAATCAAATTAGAATCCAAACGAGACATGCGAAAAAGAGCAAACGTGTGACGTCCCGCCCTACGTAGGGTTAAACAGCACTATTACAGTCAGCTACTGTTGCCAACTGCAATAGACTGTAACCACTTGAGTCGTCGGTAACTTACTTTTAACTTGCTTTTAACTTATTCTGATACCAGCTAATTTTTTTTTCTTTTTAAACTTGACTCGAAAATTTTATTTTCACAAAATATTTACTATAGTAAACATTTTACTTTTTCATAACTTGATATACATCATTTCAATACTCTTTTAAACAGCTCAGCGGAAGACTCATAATAGTACCATAACCCTCACCCAGTCCCTTGGCACATGCAGATCTCATCCGTCATCCATCACTTGTCTTATCTTCGTGCAGGATGCTTACCTGCAATATAAACAAACTTGTGAGCGACAGGTTCAGTAAGTTCAAACATACATTCATGACATATACTAAGTCACACCATATAGGACAGAGTAAATTCTGATGCCTACTGTAATCTCTGAATATTGCATAACATATATCGTACATTGCTTAACATTCATACTTATCGTACATAATATGGTTAACATATCTGTACATACCTGAACATACTTTACATCATAATCCTACTTTCATACTTATCATCATAAACATACTTAACGTACTTTATACATGCTTAATATCATGAACATACTTTTGTACTTATCATGCTCTAACCTCTTGAACATGCTTTCATACTTGAATCTCGTGAACCAACTGTAATATCGTGTACATGCTTAATATACTTGAATCTCGTAAACCAACTGTAACGTCGTGAACATACTTAACATACTTGAATCTCGTGAACCAACTGTAACATCGTGAACATGCTTAACATACTTGGTATCATGAACATGGTTTTCATACTTAACATACTTGAAACATCGTAGACATACTTGTGTATTCTTGAATATCGTAACATAATATACTTGAAACATAACATACTTACTGTAGGTTTATACATCTTAAACATAACATATATCATCATACTTATTATCGTGAAAATACTTTCACATTTAACATCATGAATATACATGTCATACTAAAATACGTAAAACATCGTAAATGTACTTAAGCATCGTAACTTATACTTACGTATGCTTAAACATCCTTAATATTCAACATAACATGGATCATTAACATAATAAACAACATGCATTACTTTTGCATTACTATTCATATAGTAATTCTGATCATGAACAGTATTTACATCGTGAATATATCATATTTTAAACTTCCGCACCCGGGACGTACCACCGTCGGATTGGAGGCCATAAACATGAATAATACTGTTGACTATGAACAGTATCATTGACAGTAACAGTATCTTTGATCGCGACGGTACACGTAGTGTTAGTATATCTTATGCTTGTTATAGGCTGCATTTTAAATCTTGGGTCTTTATCTTTCATTACGTTCTGGTTTTAGGCCCCATGATTGGTCATACCGTAATGCGTGCATGACTGGGAGCGATACTTTAGTGCTGACCTCTGTAGCCCTAACTGAAACTGAACATGAAAACCTCCCTGTGAGTCGAGAGGCTAGTACGCCAATAACTGATTTAATTACCATCTTTTCTGAAGTTCCAACTGGGTAGCATACTAATTGGCCCACAGTAGGAACCTATTACATGTTTTACTTGGGGTATGAGTTTTATCAACTTCACTATAGTGCCTTGGTACATACTTTACATGTCATACATATCATATAAACATATTACGTAATTTCATGTTGCAGACATTCAAAATGTCTAAACTTACAAAATATAACACATAAACATATCAAGTCAAATAACATAACACATATTGCAGACAATTACATGTCCGAACTTACTGCATATAATATTTAAACATAGAAGTCAATTCATGTTTGACTTAGACCTAACACATAAACATCTAACGTTTAAAACTTCAATTTTTTATTATCTTGCTGATTCTTATCTTTCCTTACTGTTTTCATATAGTTCTGACCAAGTGACATTATCATTACCTCCATGGTCCGAAACACTTCTCATATCTTTCTTTCATTGTGTGTATTTTATTAAATACACCTTTGTGCATATAACACCTTATATCTATACTTTACATTTCATACATAACATGTAATCATATTACGTAAATTCATGTAGCAGACAATAAAATGTCTGAACTTACTACATATAACACGTAGACATAAACATGTTAAGTCAATTTACATTTGACTTAGACATAACACATAGTTCATAACATAGCAGTTAATAGCCACACTTTGATGCATATAGCACTCACATATATAACTTTCATATAACATGTGAACATAAACATAACATGTCAAATTTATGTTGCAGTCAACTAAATGTTGAACTTACTGATACTTCTGCTAGTATCTCCTTTCTTGCTTTTTGGATCCGCAAACGTTCCTTCATTACGTCTGGATCGGGTTCCTATAATCGAAATAATCATGGTTATTTTTTCCATATTTATTTCATAAATAAAACTTAATAAAACGTAAAAATTCTACGTTTCATTCCCCGATATAAACTTAGGGGCCTAATATCCCATTTATAACATTTTTGTTAAACTTTGGTAAAATTACCATTTTGCCCCTAACGTGAATTTTTTTTTCATCGTAACCTTACTTTTCCTTGATTTACAACTTAGTTCTGGCCCTTAAAATCTTAATTAAGTCATTTTAAATCCATTAGGGCCTTTTTCTATCATTCGTGGAATTTTCGATCAACATGTCCGTTTTGCCCCTGACAGGTTTTTAGGTCGTATCATTTTCATTTTAATGCTTAGACTAGATTTTCTAAGCCCAACAATCATAAAATAATTTTTCTTAGGCTTTACCAAGCTTTTACAGCATTAATTGCTGAAATTCTCGGTCTACTCATCCTTAGAACATCTGTCATCTTTTTCTGAGCCTAACTCATTCATTAATCCTTAAAGTCGTTCGAGGGGGCTCGGGTTTCCATCCCGACCACATTTTTACTCCTCGTTTCCTAAAATACCCTTTTTGTGCCGTTTTAGAAATTTCAACAGCATTTTCGCTTAATTTTTAGGTTCCCGGCGTTTAGAAAACGCCTCGAAACCATCTAACCTATTTTTATTATATCACGTACTATACCAGAAGCCTATATTTTTATGTAAAACTCAACTTTTACGTAAAAATATTTACATTTCTACACATTTTCTTTTTCATCATTTTCATCTATTTTTCTTACAATTTCACATGCCAAATTACATAATTAACACATAATCATTCCAAAATAAAAATTAAGGAATGAAGGGACAGAAATTACTACCAAAATCGTCCCATCGGCAATCGAGTGCACCGTTCGGTCTCGCGTGCACAAACTTTGATTCACCGTTCTTCACATTTGAAATTCCATCTTAAAATTCCAACGTCACGTACGTGTCCGGAACATCAAAAATAGGCTAACGGGCCATTCTTAAATTTTTGGTCACCAATCGCCATTGACTGGCGTTGACCGCCGTTGGTCGGTGACGACGGCATGGAGAAAGGAGGTCATCATCTCGTAGATCTCAACGTGAGGAACTCATTGGTGGTGTCAATTTCACCAATTGAAACTCCTATCACCGGAATCGAGCCCCCAAAAAACCGATGACGGCGGCGTTGTCAAATCTCCGTCTTGCTGGCTTTTTCTCTTGAAATTGTTTTAGGGCTTTTGTTCTCCATGAAATTCTGAGCATTTTGGTACTGGTGGTGTGGCTCAACTCTGCCGAAAACAACAGTTTCCAAGGTGACAACACGGCGGCGATAGTGAGGTGTTGAGGGTGCAATCCGGCGACTGTTAGTCGAAATCAAACTTCGGTTTTTTTCTACTATTCACCCCGAGTCTTTTGGAACCGGAATCGTGTTGATCAGACATCGGACGGCGGAGATCCAACCGTTCGAATTTTTTCGGCCACCGTAGCTTCGGGCGGCACGTGTGGGCTCCTCTGGCGTCTGCTCCGTCGTTTCGGCACACCCTTGAACTTGGCTCAACGAGAGCTTTCCAATGGTGCCAGCGGTGTCGAAAACGGACACCGTTTTCGGTGGTCAGTTACTGTTTACCAACGGTACGTGGGAGAAAGTGAGGAAATGAGAAAATTGTGAGGGCCTTTTTACGAATTTCTGATTTTTTTGTCCTTATATATACTTTTTCACCCAAAATTTCAACATGAGCTATCCTGACTAATTTGGGCATGGTGAATCCAAATATATCAGTTTTATTCTCATCTGAGATCATCTTGTCCAGTTTTAAGTACTGTGAATTCCCGATTAAAAATTACCTTTGTACCCAATTATCAAATTTGAGCATGCTGATAGACTATACTGACTAATTTGGGTGTGCTGAACACAAATTTATCAGTTTTAACTTCATTCAAGGTCATCTAGACCAGTTTTCTGATACTGCATGTTTCTTGGTCAAAATTTATATTTTATGCTCAATTAACTAAATTGAGCATACTGATTCTAAATATATCAGTTTTATATCAAGAAAAGGCTATCTTGACCAATTTCTTGATACTGTGTGTTATACACACACATACATACATAAAATCACTACAATTTACATTTTAAATATGAAATTCATTATGTACATTTCATGTACCGATTTTTCGAGAATGATGAAATTTCTCAGTTATCACAAAACGAAAGTGAAAGCAAAGCAAGCAAAAAAAAAAAAAACCACTTGTACGTATGAAGACGATTGTACAGTCGATCAAAAAATGGATGTACAAAAATTATAAAGATGATTTACAAAACTACATGGACAATCTGTGATTGTACAGCTAATTGTATGAAAACTGCATTGATGATTATATGAAACTATACAACTGATCGTACGAAAATTGTGGCTGAAAATAAATGTTCTTTAACAAGATCAAAATCCATAAAATGGTGACTTTGATACCATGTGAGAAATGCTTAATGCAAAAATAGAGAAAAGAGTAGAGGAGAGAATAGGAACGAAACAAGGAATAGGGTTTTATATTATGATGATTGCTTAATAAAAATACATCAAAAGAAGGTTTATATAAACCTTTGTACAAATAATAAAAAAACTAAACTACCCTATAATAAAATACCAAATTTACCCTAACTAATAAAGAAAATAAATATACCTAGCAATAATCTTGTTAAAAACATAATCCTAAAGATAGTCTCAAAATAATTCTTGACAAGGAGATGCTTCTTCATCCAAATCTTTTGTTGGAAACATTGCCATCGCTTGGAAAACAACCCAAAGCACGCTTCACGTTAGAGTGGGATTTTTGAAAATGAGGAGTGGATAGATGATATTTATGATTTTGATATGTGGTTTTTTTTTTTTTTTGACAGAATTAGATATTTTGTTTAAGATTAAGAAAAAAAAAAAAACGGGATAAGATAATACAACAAAGGTTATTGTTTGAAAAGTATTTTATTTTTGAATAGGAATATGGCTGATCTACTATTGAATTAAATCATTGAATACATCATGTAGATTTGTGATGATGAAAAAGTTGTCTAAGATAATTTGATTGTTTCATTCCACGTTCATGTATAAGCTTCGTAATAGTTCCCAGATGCTAATTTCTTAACAGTGTTGGAACTTTGCTTCTGGAAGAAAAAACAAAAATCTTTTAAGATATAAAAACGTGTTTGTGACCGAAAATGAGATGACTCAATAATGCATGTTGGACGCAGGACATGCAAAGTGATGTGCCTAGTCGTAATTTTTTTGTATTAAAAAAAATTCATATACTAAAAAACACAAATCACTATATCACAGTAAAATTGTATCAAATTAAAAAGTATATGACAAACTATTTTATATAAATCATAAACATATTTATTTAAAGGAGAATTGTGTGGTAGAGTATGAATAATAACCCTTATAGTTTCTTAGAATCATATACATCGAAAAGCTATACAATATCACAACTTTTTGATGAAAATCTCTATGTTTGAAATCATGTTTGTAGGGATTTTTTTTACGTCATTGTTTAAGGGGTTATTTAATGGATCTAAAGTAGTTTTGTAAATATTTCTAAGCCTGAAAGCAAATCTAAGATACAAATCATATGATCCATGACATCTCTACCTTATGATTATAAAAATAAAAAGTGGATGCGTCAAAGATGAATTTGTAAATGTGCTTCCTATACAAGGAAAAAAAAAAGTATATATTGGAAATTTTATATGTTGTCTTTTTTTTATTATTTGTCTGAAGTTTGGACTTTGTTTTGCTTAATTGCTTTCATTTGGTAAGATACTGCATCAAACCGATTCAAACTTAATGACTTAAACAGCAAGTTCTTGTGAAGTCCAAGAAACCTCTCAAACCTAAACCATGCACAGACGTAACTATCCTTTTCTTTTCCAAAACTAGAAGTAAGCTTATATAATAATTGGCTATGACTTGAATAAAAAGGAACTTCCTATATTAAAAAAAAAAGAATAAAAAGGAACTACTGTTATTTATGTTTCCCTATACAAATATACTTTTCCCATGATAAACATTCCAGTTATTTGAGTTTTCCCAGCAATTTTCTTTGCACATAAAACGCGGTATTTTTGTCAGTGTTTATTAATATTCCTTTGACCTGGAACCAAACAAACAATTGACAATATAAAGCTACTAGAAAATGGAGAAACAACCTAAGTGTATACCAAACACACCGTTTTGGTATATAGAGGCGTCTATTTCTGAAATTTGTTTTCATTTGACCATCCTTCAAATTTTCTTGAGAACAAATTTTCTGAACAACCGTGAAGGAGCAAGTTTTCCAGACACTAATAAAATACTAATGTCTTTATGGCATGAGGAATATTCTAAAAGTCAAAAGTCAAAGGCTGCCACACGCATTGGAATACTAATACGCAAGTTGCTTGCCTTAGTTTATTTCCTAATCCCTATAAATTCATAGTAATACGTATTTTAGGCAACAAATTAACATCTTTGAAAGTTTGCTTGGCCACAAGGAAGAAGGCCAAGAGGACTATAGAAACCATGTCTGTCAAGAAAACTCTCTCTCTAAACCACGGCAAAGCCGTCAAGGGTGGTGCGAGAGTTAATAGCGCGAAGTTTAGCCGTTTCTCCTCTTGCAAGCAGATATCCATGGAACCAGGGAAAACTCTTGAGCAAATGGACTCAAACAAGCTGAAATTTGAGATCAAGAAATGGGCAAAGGCTGTTGTTGCGTATGCCCGGCAAGTCAGTGCTCGCTTCGGAAGCCCCCGTGGCTGATAACAAGCCACTCAAGGCATGTAAATTCGGTTTTACAAGGCTAACAAAATGTAAATATCAGTCCGACAAATGATGGAATTCTTTCATTCTTTGCATTGGTTTGGTTGATAGTGGCAAGATTTGTACAGAAGAAGAGCTTGGCTTAGAAGAAAGAAAAGGGCTCTGTCCACAGTGGTGTATATACAACTCATTTCCTCTTTTTGTTCATGTGCAGTTTTGTCCTGCAGCCTTTAGTGTTATATCAATTTCTAGCTATAATTTGTATTAAATTGCTTTCTTATATATCATATAACCACCAAGGTGTTTTTTTCATAATATTCATAAAGTTTCTATGATTAGCATTACTTTTTAGACTTTATTGTTTTCTTCATTTGCTAGATCCAAGGAGCTTAAAACCAGATTGGAATTTGTACAAGCTTTTTACAGAATTTTAATTAAAACAAAACAACTAGTATTACATAAAGCTATTTACCGATACAACAAGCCTCAATGAGTCAAAAATTTATATATAAGTCACAGCGCCTGATTCTTGTTAAAACGAAGACACGGCTTCTGATTCCGATCCTCTGACTTCAACTTCTTTATCTCACTAAATGTCCTTTCTCCTCCAGAAATGGTCCGCAATAGCTGTTTAGAGCACATGTCCTGAGCCTGTGTTGCGTTTTTAACACGGTTGGCTCTCACCCAAGCCGGTTCCTACAAGTAAAACTAGGTTAAATCTGGCATAAATTGACAACTTGCACTTTTGTTCTTCACCATTTCATGCTTTGCCAATAAGAAGAAACGTAGGTTTGGCTAACCAAAGAGGGAGGGGGGGGGGGTGGTGGGTGGGGGGTGGGGTTGGGGGTTGTGTGGAAAAGGGTCTGTCAAGAGAAGAGATTTATCACCTCGGGAACAAAGCGCGAAAATCCAAACTTTATCAGGAGGAGGACATGTTCCATGATGAGGATTGCCGCAAGTCCAGGCTCTATTTTCCATTTACCCTCCCGGTCATATAACCACGCCAAAAGTGCACAGTTTGTGCATATAGACATCAATATAAGAAACTGAAATTTGGATAACATCCTCACATTAGGAAGATGGTAAGAATGAAGTACACATGGACAAGATAGATATAACGTACTTAGTCCCTTCATCCAAACTATAACTTATTTACACATGGAAAGTTGTTCAAACAGAGGACGTGTAGGTTGTATCACGTCCATCTTGTTACATTACCTGAAAAATGTTCAGCCAAGCTCCTATTGTTGTGGCAGCGCGAGGAACAGGCCTTTTAAACATGGTAAGCAGCTTTACTGCATCTGTTCTGATTTCGGTGATGTTGTTCTGAAAAGAGCGGAGTTTCAGCATACATCACTTAATTAAACCACCAACTGTACCAACAATAAAAGAACCATTAAAATCAATATACCAGAAAAGCAAAAGCAAACGTGAGGGGAAATGCACAGGCAAACATCATGATAAGTCCAAACTGCAATGCCAACTCCAAAAAATCTGCAGGTGAAATGAAAGTTCTGTATTAGTCAGAAAACTAGCGACATCCTCAACTGCTCCATATTCATTCCACGCCTGAAATTACATCCCCAAACTAATATTATCATAAAAACTAGTCGGGGGAAAAAATAATTCCATGCCCTATATCAGCATAAAATATCAAGAATTGTGTTGAGCAGAGTTTTGTGACTCCAAGGTGCTAACACAATGACAACCGTTTTTTTTTTTTTTTTTCACCAGTAGCATAAACACACTCTCTTTTCCCTTTTGGTAATGCTAGAAGTACATTCTCAAAACAATAAGTAAGATAAAATATTATCTACTACATATTAATTTTTGACAACCAGAAATTATTTTCTACTTGGATATATTCAGCACATTACCATCAAAGAGTCCATCTTCAAGCTCATCGCCTATGCTTGCAGAATAGGAAGGTTTCAAGTACTCTTTCTCTACCCTGGAAGTAAACTGAATCTTCCCATTTGATGATCCCTTTTCATGTTTTCTCTTCCTTCTACATACAAGCAAAGTTTTAAAAACTTACATGTGCATAAGCCGATGATCAGGTGACCAACTAGGTAAAACACATTCATCTAATAGGTCCAAGAGATGATTGTGAAATAGAAGCTCACCGGAGTCTATATTTCTTATAACTATATTTAAGATAAGGTAAAGAGTTCTCCAACAGGTTTTCCAACACCTGGCAAATGTTGCAGAGTTCAAGCACATTAATGATTAATCCAAGAAGTAGTTAAGCATAAATAACCCCAAATGTTGTTGCTGTAAATTACCTCAGAGACAAGGAGGCGCTGAATCAAGACATGGCGGAGAGTCAAAAAGCTACGGTGCAAGAGGGCATGGTAGAAAATACCTATATACGATTGCATAAAATATAGACCAAAAACCTGCAAGGAAATTAAACCTGTTAACTGCATCAAAATGTCTGTGAACAGAGAAAAAAATCCAAGGTAAGTATCATTTTCTGCCAAGTACCTTGTAGACCAAGCTGTCTGCTCTTTTTTCTGTGTTTTCATTGTTTTCATGCTTTATGAGCCTAACCGAGATCTTACCCCCAATTTGGGTAACATATTGAATGGCAAAAAGATAAATGGCTGTCAACCCAAACCTAAAAGGCAAAGATAATAAACTCATCATCCTCATGAAACAAATCCATAAAGAATCAACATAACAAAAAGAATAAATGCTTATATCAGGTTGTTCTAGAAGGTAACCACAAGTAGTTTGGAGCCTAAACTTCTAATATGGATAGTTATTTCGAAAATACAAAAAGAAAGCTCTTCTCATAGCAAAAGTAACTCGTAGCCTTACTTCATAAGATCAGATTCCAAAATCTCGTAAGTATGAGCATAGGCCACTTCAAATGGCAACTGGAGGCATATGATACTCAAGATAACGAGAGCATCATTTCTGAACCTCATGAGTCGTCCAAACCACTCATTCCTTTGGAACATCTCCTTTTCCTTCATGTTGTCAGTCCCCCATTTTTTTATGAGTTCCATAGGTGACTGCAAAGAACCCAACTCCATGCCCAAAAGTTTGTATCCAGCCTCGGCTCCAATTGGATAAGTAATTTGCCACCTACATACCCAAAGCCAGAGAAACCAACCGAATTGAAAAGAGAAAGAATTTGTGCTGAATGGATTATCCCCAGAAAAGCAATTTCATAACGAATCTACCTGGCTAAAAGGGCAGAATTTTTCCGTTTCCAGAACTGGGGAAACATTATTGCCCATAGTGTAATGCATATGAAGAAAATGGGAAGCACCAGCAACTGAAATGGTCTACAAAAGCACAAAGCCTTGCTAATGAACATCATAGCACATAATGCATGGATTGACGTCAGTAATCTGCGTGACTATTATGATTTCATTAGACAGACTCACCCAAAATCAATTATCTGCAACAGAATGCCAAAGGCAGTTGGAAAGAGTAACCACCGCGTATACATTCCAAGGAAAGCAAAGTAGAGTGCAATCTGTAAAATTGTAAAATGTATTAAATCCCTGCTCAAATGTTAGCAAGAAATTACTAAATTAAACTACTCTGCTATTACTAACCTTTGTCCCAAAGTACGAGTAAATTTCATCTATTGGTTGATTTGTGAAGTCCTGCCAATGTAGCGCCCAGCTATGAAGTAGTTTCTTCCTCTTTGTTTCATCTATGAACCACAGTATCGTTAAGTTGATGCCAAACTCAAAAAAAATTTCCTGATTGACTAAACATACCGTGCAATGGGAACACTTGCTTAACAATGCCCTCAGATTCTAATTTCTGCAACAAGCGTTCCCCGACTTCCCACCGTAACTCTTTACCATCATGTTTTAAAATTACAGACGACTTTCCCTTGTTCTCCTGTAAGGTATATCCAAACATTACTTCTCAAAAGATGCCAACTCATGTTGAAGTTTACTTAGTAAAAGACATTTGGCCTCAGCCTCTCTTAAGTACTACTTTAACGGGACTTCATTCATCAGATGCATTACCAGACAGCCCACTATAGTCAGTGCTTTGAACTAAATGATAAATGTGGATAAATCATCACAGAAAAAGTAAAGAAACTAAGATTAATAATCTATTATATGTAGGGAAATGAGTATCTGTATAAATTTGTATCACTCACAATTCCATATATTAAGTGCTGGTAACAATGATATCTCTCACTCCAGCTAAACAATGAACCATCAGGTTGCCTCACAAAAGCCTCAGCCTCCTCCCATTCAAATTGCAGATCCACTCCTGAATTCAGGTATTGCACATTCATTCTTCTACTTATTTTCAAAGTATGTATGTATATATATATATATAACACCAGGAAAAATGAAAACGTATTTAGAGAAAGGAATTGCTGACAATTACCAATACGAGTCCGTTTCTTTATTTGCATCCTGGCTGCAGCCCGTCCCAGAGTCTCCAGAGGTGCTGCTAGCTGAAACAAACACAAGCCTTTGTTTAGAATAAACATTCATCACTTACCATGTATATAAAGATGTATATATAATATGTATGTATATGTGTATGCACCCACTAAGCATGAATGTAGAAATCTTTAATAAGGAAACTACAAAGTAAGGGGAAAAAAAGGGGGGCTAAGGAATTTAAATTGCAAAACCTTGATAAATTGATCGGCAACGCCAAGGACTCTCTCAACGACGAGACCCGCTTGCTTAAACTCATGTACGAGAACCTCCACACACTCGGAACTCTGGTCCTCTGCCCTCACATTACTCCTCTTAGGAACCACCACCCCAATCTCAAAAGCCGGCTGTTCCTCCTCGAGCCCTTCCATTTTCGAAACCCCACCTCCACCACCCACCACAAAAGAAGAGCTTCAAAAACGGCGAAAAATGAATGCTTTTATACTCAGATCATTGCATTTGGGATAAAAGGAAGAAAGTTTTTTCCGTTGAAAAAAAGCTGAACTTGAATATGCCGTTTCAACAGTGATTCTAGAGATGGAAGGGGCTTTAATGAAAGAAATAAATGAAATGGGGGGTGGTGATTGGAAACCGAAATGTGGTGGGTTTCTTGTAAATGTAAAGAAGGACAAAGGCAGAGGAGAGAAAGAGGAAGAGGAAGAAGACGACAGAGGAAGGAAGGACAGAGGAGAAACAGGTGTTAGAGCAAACCGGTTTTGGGGGGGAGGCCCGTTTGACAGAGACAGACACCTCCCAGTTTACGACGGCGGGGCAGAGCTGGACACGTGGTTTTTTCAAAAACCAAATTCAAATCTCTCTCTCTCTCTCTCTCCCCTCTATTTCTCTCTCTCCCTTTTTTTTTTTTGGTTAATAAATTCAAAATATGGTTCCCGTTAAGCCTAATTTATACATACATATAGGGACGTGTTGTAATCAGACATCAAGGCGTTCGTAAATTTTTTTTTTTTCAGTTATTGCAACAATAAGATAATTTTAATATAATATTTTTAATGGCACGTATTATAAATACTGAAGTCTAAATAGTTATTTAATAAGATTTTAAATATAAAGTTATATATAAATTGATTGGTTATTATAAGGTTTCGTTTGATAAATGTATTATATTTATATTATATTTAAATGTAGTGTATTGTATATAATTTGTATTTAGAGTAAAAATATTTGTATTGTATTTGAATATAATATGTATTTAGGTGAAAAGTATTTGAAATATATTTTAATAATGAATATGCAATGTGATGAGTAAAAGTATAAAGAAAAGAGAGAGAGAAAGAGAAAGAGAATATGTGATATGATTAGTAAAAATAATAAAAAAGAAGAAATAATGAATAATAATTGTATTAAATTTAAAATGTGATATAATCAGTATTTGAATTGAATGATTTTATATTTGAGTGAAAATTACATTGTATTTAAATACAATATGATTGCAATACTGTCACCAAACGAGAGATAAGTTTTCAAATAAAAATTTATGATTGCCTAATATATTTGTGTATAAAAGATTGTTTCTTATATATATATTTATTTAAGCTCTAAATTAAATATAAAAATTAGATATAAAATTACCATTAAGCTATAAAAGCCTGATTGGTGTATAGGATTAAGAAAGATAAGATAGGATTAGATTTTAATCTTTTATTTAGTGAGAAATTTTAAAAAATTAGATTAGATAAGTTCATAATTTAATTACTTTAAAAGAGGATAATCATATTCCCTTTAAGAGTAGATGTTTATTTAATCTTAGGGGTCGCTTGGGGGCTGTCTCCAGCCCCCAATTTTTCACTTTTTTTCAAAGCTTTCTTACTTTTTACTATTTACATTTTCAAAACGCTACAGTAAACTCCAAACTTTAAAAATTCATAACTTTTTGTATACAAGTCCAAATGAAATGATTTTTTTTTAAATTGCATAAAATTTCGAGAGGAACAAAACAAAATCCATATTGATATTTTTTTTCTAAAAAAATTTTTAAAATTTTTAATTTTTCACTCTAAACAGTTTTTTCTCCCAAATATATTCTCTAAAACCAACTTTTTTCCAAACCCCAAAACCACATCTCCAAAACCTCCCTCAAACTCCCCCTTATTCTTTCTTCTACGTTCTAATTCAATTTCTTAATATCGTCTCATGAAATATAATCCGATCTTCTAAACTAAATAGATTTTAAGTGTAATAAGGTTTGTATTTATTTATATCATAGGATAACAAAAACTAGGATTAAATAGGTGATTCATGAAGATTCTAACCATGTGTTTAATAAACGTATTCAATTTACATTACATTTAAATATAATACAATTTTTATCCAAATACAAAAGCATTTCATTTAAATACTAATCACATCATATTTTAAATCCAATACAATTACTATTCATTATTTCACTTGTTTTATTACTTTTATTAATTAGATCATATATTCTTTTTTTCTTTCTTTTTTTCCTCTATTTTTACCTATCACATCATATATTTATTATTAAAATATAATTTAAATATTTTTTATCAAAATACATATTATATTCAAATATAATATTAATATTTTTTCTCTAAATATAAATTACATTTAATATATTATATTTAAACATAACGTAAATTTAATGAAATTACCAAACGGACCGGAATCGGAGAATTTTTGAGTTGGGATAATTGTGTATCTAGTACGCGACAAGCACTATAATTGCGAGACAATAAATGACAAGGGCAATGATGAATATGGAAAGAAACATCATATATTGAGTGGCTACGCCTCCTTTTGCAGTGTGCACTCGTTGCAAGTTAAAAACACAGAAAGGGCAAATATCCATCCAACTCGTGAGCACTGACGGAGGCTCTGGTTTCCTGTGTGATTCTCACTGTCTGGATATGGCTATTCGCTTGCAGTGATTATTCTGCAGCAGAGACCAGCGTTGATGAATGTGAACTCCCACGCTATATCAACGTTACTTTTCCTGTATATTCTTTCATTCCGTGCAACCGAGTTCCGCTATTCAATGCATTTTGACGTTATCAGTTTCTTTCTTTCTTTTTTTCTTTCTTTTTTTTAATTTGTCCCAATAGCTGTCATTTAGGGAACAATTAACGGCGAGAGCGAGTTCAAATTAGTTTAAGCTAAGGTAGGATTATCAAGAATCTCTTCAAAACAAGAAATATTTAACCACGTTTAGATCTCCATTTTGAGTCCATTGTTCGAAAAAAATATTTTTTTACTATATTTTCTCTTCCCAGAATTAGAAATTTCAATTTGAAAAGTCAGTTTTAAACGGCGGTCCAAAACAGACCTGTTCAAGATAAAGGAGAAGCAAACTACAGCATATTCTTCAAGAGATCAACCAATACGCATACTGACGCAACATTAGGGTGGTCATAGATCAGCTCGTGTTTAAGTACTCGCGTTCACCTATTCTCATTCTGACAAATAATGTTGGGAAAATTATGCAACTATTAAAACAAGTGAAAGTTTATACAGTTGGTTTTGTCCAGCCAAACAGGAAAATTCAGTTTGTTTAAGCACACCAGATTTCTTCCATGTAGTAAAACTATAATATCCAGATGACAAAGTTAATTAATCCTCAAGTTCCAAGTGAAGCAATTTCCTCATAGAAGTTAGCATAATAGAATCGAATGAAGAAAAACTGTATTAAGTATATAATACACAGCACCATCATAAAGAAGGCTAAATATGGAGCTGAAAACAAAGATTCTTAACAGATACAACCCTTAGCCTCTACCACTAGTTTAACCTTGAGATCCAAAACGGAAGAACTCATACGACCCTTCTAACCAAAATCAACAGCATCAATATCCTACATGCACGTTAAGATTCATTCAAGAAACTGCATAAAAATTAAGGCACAGACCACCGAAATCAACAGCCAGAAGCCCGAGAATACTGGAGAGCGATCTTGACAATTTAGCACAAAGTGGGGAAAAGAGAAAAACAAACAAACTTAAATTGTATACTAAGGGGGCGGCACAACAATTACATCTTAATTGTATTCAAACGCAATGCAATTTTATACCAAACACAAAATTTTACATTCAAATACAATTTTTTTAATAGTTCTACGAAAACAATTACTATTCAAATGCTTTTTAAAACAATCACATCAACTTTTCAACCCCACTATTTATCTCTACTTTCACCAATCACATCAACTTTTCAACTCTAAAATACTTTTCATCCAAACACACATTTCATTCAAATACAAAACAAATACTTTTCAACCAAATACAACATTCTCTACTTTCACCAATCACATCAACTTTTCAACTCTAAAATACTTTTCATCCAAACACACATTTCATTCAAATACAAAACAAATACTTTTTAACCAAATACAACATTCAAAAAACAAATTTCATTCAAATATAATCAAAATGCAATACTTTTACCAAACGCAGTAAAAACCAAAAAGTGGCAAAATAAACCATGTAGAAAATAACTCTTTCTATCTACCTGATGTCAAAAAACAAGAAAAAGATTGTACGACAATAATAATGCATACCCCCTCCTCGAAAAACCCGATGTAGCCTTGTAGAGAGAATCTTAGGAACTGCCAGGGCAGAGGCTACAGAAATTTAGATACTGGAATATCTGAAGCTCTTTCTTGCAAGTAGCCCTTCCACAAATCCTTTGATTTCTTTCATCTACTACTATTTAACTTCAATTTTATGAGTGTGTATATATATATATATATTTTAATGGCAAGCATCCAAATATTCGTTATAGGATGAACATACTAGCCAACCAACAATCCTGATATCAAAATTAACTCACTACAGATGTAATCCAGTTTGGTGCAAGAACTTACTTAGACAAAGAAATTAGTGCACAAGGCAGGAACAATTCTCGAAACAATAAACTCGGATACAATTTAAACCACCAGTATCCTCCAGATAAGAAACACCCGTCTACTTCTATAATAATGTCCTTTCTCTCTAGTTTCTAGTTTCTATCATTGGAAAAGTAAGACAAGTTGAAGGAAAATTATTAGAGATTATGGAAAAGCAAGACAAGAGGAAGGAAATTTATTAGATTGCATCAGAATATCCCTTTACATGGAATTAAAAGTGGTACTAAATGACCAAATATGTTGCACGCTTGCAGTTTATATTTTTTAATGGCAAGCATCCAAATATTCGTTATAGTATGAACAGAATACTAGCCACCTAACAATCCAGATATCAAAATTAACTCACTACAGATGTAATCCAGTCTGGTGCAAGAACTAACTTAGACAAAGAAATTAGTGCACGAGGCAGGAACAATTCCCAAAACAATAAACTCCGATACAATTTAAACCACCAGTATCCTCCAGATAAGAAACACCCGTCTACTTCTATAATAATGTCCTTTCTCTCTAGTTTCTAGTTTCTATCATTGGAAAAGTAAGACAAGTTGAAGGAAAATTATTAGAGATTATTGGAAAAGCAAGACAAGAGGAAGGAAATTTATTAGATTGCATCAGAATATCCCTTTACATGGAATTAAAAGTGGTACTAAATGACCAAATATGTTGCAAGCTTGCAGTTTAATCAAACTCGGGTACACATTGTGTTAAGCAACAGCTAGCCATTGATATTCATACCGTCTTTTCAAGTCACATTCTCAAAAACCAGGAAAAGTTCATCCAAGAAAATGGATACAACAAAGCAAAAACATCCATAAGCAACGGCATTGATATTCATAATGCTACCAATCAGAAATTTTACAAAACATTGACATACAAATCCATGTAAATTATTCACAGAGACATGTATAATTACGATATCTAGGCACAAATTTCCAAAGCCCAAATAAGGAAATCCAACAGATAATGGAAGAACACAGGAATTGTATGCTAAAAGCCATCAACAAACTAATATGCAACAAAGTCATTTAAAAAGAAAAAACTCAATTTAATTTACACGCATAAAAAGATCCAATTTTTCGAACATCGGTCATAATTCTGAATTCACATATATATAATCACATAATACAGCATATCGCATAAGAAATACTTCGAGCAAGGCCACGATCATGGATCAATATAGATCAAATTCCTGTAAAAAAACATTGTTTAACCTCTAGCCTTGAGCTCGGCAAGGCGCCTGGAGAGATCGTCCTCGTCGACCTTCTCGGTCTCCTTGGTCGGGACCGCGTGCGCCGCCGGCTGCGGCAAGCCGACGGAGACCTCGAGGCCGTAGTCGTCGGCGACCTGCTGCATGAGGCTGTTGACCTCGCCCTCGGGAGTCGACAGCGAGGTGGAGCCGGCCATGGCGCTCTCCATGAACTCCGCCTGGACTTCCATGTTGACGAACTGCTTCTCGAACTGGTCCATGGTCTCAGACATCTTCTGGAGGTTCCCGGTGGCGAGGGACGACTCAAGGGACTTGACGATGTTGGCCATGGACTTGTTGATGGTGGTCATCTTGGCCTGCGTGTCGAGCCGAGCCACCACGGCGTCGAGCCGCGACGCCAGGCGGAGGTAGTTCATCTGCTCTGTGCGCTTCCGGATGGCGTTCTCGGCGTAGATTCTAGCGCCGTCGATGTTCCCTTTCTCCATGGCTTTCTTGATCTTGAGCTTCTCCGACTTCTCCTCCTTCTCGCACTTGCGGGCCTGGCGTTGGAGCGATTTCGAAGTGAATTTCAACTCCATGATCTGGTTCATCAGCTTCTCGGTGTTCCCCATGGCGATTAGATCTCTCAGGAATTCGAATCTCCGATTCTAGGGTTTTGTCGTTGTTCTTGATGAAGAAGAAAGAAACCGTGTTCAAGATCCGATTTTTTTATTTTTGATTGTGATTTGTGTGCGCTTTTTTGCTTGACTTGGGTTTTCTTTCTTTCCCCTTTGCAACGCGTTCGGACGACACAGGCACAATGAATGGGCTTTTAATAAAAGGGCCCATACGTGTCTGATATCAAGTGGGCTTTCGCTATCCAGTGGGCTTACCGTGTCCGGAAAGTAGTGCACTACTTAACAACGTGGAGGCGGGCCAGGATTTGTACAATTTATGCCAGTAATTAAAGGAGTTTTCTCGTTTTCACCTACGCCGGTAAGCGCGTAAGAAATCATCACCATCCACTAAGTATGGAAAATATAGAACCATGGTAGCAATGTTAATTTGCAGAAAAATATGTAATGCTCTTCATCTTATTGATTTCTTTTCTCTCCGTTTTTTATTTTTTTATTTTTCCTGGTGGGCTGGAGAAATAGAGAATTCAAAACAACTACAGAGTTTAAACGTCTAATTTTAATCAAGTATCGAATATCGAACGTAATAAAACTTAAAAAAAAAATGACTACTTTCATATTTTTTGAGATGTGCTATTCACGAACCACCGACATATTTAAGATTCCTAATTATACCACAAACTAGAATTAGATATTTACCATTAATATTAAATCAAGTTAACCATGGATTACTGTTAATAGAGATCAATCATTAAAAATCATAACATGATGAACACAAGCCATCAAGCAAGTGCTGAAACGTAAATGATCAAACTAGAAATTTATAAGAGGTTGGCTCCAAAAGGAGCAACGTTCTTAGAGTTTTGAGCTTTTCAACATCTATGATCAATTAACAAGGGTATGTGTTAGATAAGTACAAAATATCAATTTATAGCAATTTCGACATAACAACGTTAAAGAAAAATGGCATCATGTTTATCATAATTAAGTGATATGTACCCTCGTGACAGATAGTGAGAATCGAGTAGTGAGTACAACACTAACAACTAGTACAAAAAAAAAAAAAAAAGATCGGATTTTTTTTATTCTTATCATTAAAAAAATATAAATCGGATTTTTTTTTTAAATGATCGTCTTACTTTCTGCTTTACTTGGCTCGCAATGCGTTTGTACGCGGCAGAAACAATGCGATTAAACCGGCCTGTTCTTATGGGCCTCGTCACCTATCTAGTGGGCTCGCCCAATCCAGTGGGCGTCCTGTGTGGGCCTAGCCTATTCAATTATGGGACAAGGAAGAGAATAGGTCAAAAAAATATTTTGAATAAAAATTTATAGCAGAAAACTATTAACCGGTTAGTAATTAGCAATAAATTAGTAAATTATGATTTACGTATAATTAAAATTCCTAAAATACTCTTCTTAAAAAAACGTTACCTATTTCCCTTTCACGCCTCTTTTCCTATCATAGAATCCTTCCCAAAAAAAAAAAAAAAATCATTGTTGAAATCGACGATTTTTTTTTTTCCTAGAAAAGCCAACATTCGCGAAGCATTTCACTCTCGTTTTCGTGTTCTAATCCCAGATTAACTCGTGAAGCATTACCTGGTCAAGAGCAGATTTCAATGTCCCACAGTTCGATTGTAGGTACTTCTTCGCCCTTTTTAAAACTTTTTTCCCTTGTGATTTCGCTTTTGGGTTTTTTTGCTTTAGGGTTTCGTATTTTCCCCAGTCGGACCTGATTGATTTACATATTTTCTCATGTTTCGTAATTTGTATGTTTGTATAGAGAAAAAATTGTTGAATTGAAATTTGGCTGGGTAAATTTGGGTAAATTTGGCCGGGTAAAATGTTTTTCAAATGATGCTAAAGACTAGCCTTGGACGACTTACTCTCTGGCAATGTATATTTAATATAGTTCAGGCAATGGATAAAAAACACTAATGTTACTAAAATGTATTCTGATCTTGGCATTTTCAATGATAGTTTCTTAAAAATGATCTCTTAGTTTTTTCTTTTCTTGTTAATGTCCTGTTTAGTGTTTTATTTATCTTCACCCTCCTTATAAATTGTCATCCGACTAATATAACTGATCTTTTTTTTGTTTTCCTTTTCCTGCTCATGCTCGACTTCCTAACTTAATGAGGCTTAACAGCAGCGTTAAAGTTCTGCATTATTTATTAATACTTCTATCATTCTCTAAAAGGAATTAAATAAAAGTTTTTTGGAATCCCAATAGCAATTGAGTTGTACTTGTATTATGATTTGAATTGTATATGCTAATTACAATAAATGATTTACAGAACAAAAAATGACAACACAAAAAAAAGTATATAGTTTAGACAAACAGTATATAGTTTATATCGTTTATGCTTTTTTATAATTTACTCCTATTTTTTGGTCAAGCAAATTATTTTAATCTATTGTTTGATCAATTGTATTTGTAAAGTAATTGTGTATACAATCATTTGATCATTTGCATTATATGATTTTACTATTGTAGTTCTATTATGATTTGAACCGTAAATGCTAATTACAATAAATGATTTACAGAACAAAAAATGAGAACATCCAAAAGGAAGTTAAGTAAGCCAAATGAAGCATCAACATCAAAAAATTTGAAGATGAAGAACAAGAGCAAGGACAAAGCAGAAAAGAAATACAACACTGAAAAAATTATGGTAAGTTACAAATATCTATTTCATCAACTTATAAATTGATATTTTACTCTTTGTTAATGCTTTCGGTGAAGTTTGGTAATTGTCTGTTTATTTGGTAAAAAGTACCTAATTATTGATTGAGGAAGTAGATCTTTTACATTGGCCTTCTAAGATTATTTCATTTTTTGCAGGGTTTTTATTATGTCTGATTTTTTTTTCCTTCTCATAATCTTTGTATTTACAAAAAAATCTGTATAAGAGACAATATGAGATGAATTTTGAACAAGTGTGTTACTAATTAGGATGTGTTGCAAACTTGACGCCAAGTTTAATCCTTTTGTTTCATTTAATATCCAAACACAGTTGGGATGTGTTGAAACCTTTATTCTAAATTTAACTACATACATTGTGCAATTTGTAGCTTGTAATACATTTATTACAAACAATCTTATTATCCTTTAGAGTAAACATCATTTATGAAAACGGTAAATTGTTGATTTACCATGTAAAATGTTCATTTACATAAATTGTTAATTTATGAAAAACGGTAAATTGTTGATTTACCATGTAATATGTTCATTTACATAAATTGTGTTCTATTTTTCCTGTTAATGCAGGATTATAATTACATACAAAGCCCATCCAACTGGAATCCTGACAAAAGAATTAACAATTACTGCAAAATTGACACAATTGACACAATACGAGAGTTATTAACAGAAACTCAGTTGAAGATGTTTAGAGATGGGCCGTTTGGAAATCTATTCTACTGGAAGTTAACAAAATTTCCAGTGAAACTTACATGGCAGCTGATTTATAGACAGTGCAAACATGACGATCAATCAGTTTTTGCATTCAAATTTGCTGGAAAAGAAGTAATATTTGATCTTCAAAAGTTTGCACAGATTACAGGCTTAAACTGCAAGAAGAATCCACTAAGAAAAAAAAGTCAAGCACTAAAGAAGATTGTACTCCAGAATGTTTTTTAAAAAAATTCTGCAAAGGTATCAGATATCATGTGGTTCTTTGCAAAGAACCACATGATATCTGATACCTTTGCAGAATTTTTTTAAGAACAAGAGCAGCTAAGAAAGAAGACCTCAAATGCAGACGTGGTGAGACTTGCCCACTTGTATTGCATAACCAGATTTGTTGTGTCTAACACAGAGAAAATGAACATCAGCAATGAATATATCTCATTGGTTCATGACAATGAATTGATGAATGCACACAACTGGGGTAAAGTATCCTTCGATGCAACACTACACTCATTTCGCAGTGCCGCATCAAGTACAGCTGATCATGGAATTGCTTTAAAGGGCTTCCCGTATGCAGTTATTATATGGGCATGTGAAACCTTGCAATTCCTAGAAAAAGACAATTTCATTATATGTGAGGACCCAGCTATACTACCAAGAATGTTAAAGTGGCATTTTCTAAAAATCCCCAGCTGGAGTGACATGGAGCCTGCTTTTGAATTCATGCAACAAGTGAGAACTCTTTTATGCATTCTCACTTATTTAATGAATTTATCGAACTTTGTTTATTTGTTTATTTGTTTTTTTGAGACAAATAGAATGCCATTTTAATATAAGTTAAATTTATGCTGCTTGTATATCATTCATAAATTAAAAATATTGAAACTATAAAAAAATTGATTACCATTACACCTAAAGATTAATAAGTACCTTACTAGTGATTTATTTGAATTCAATATTTAACTCAGTTATAGAGATTTGTTTTCCATTTTCAGTTGATTATGTACTTTAAAAATGAATGAAAATAAAGTTTGTGTGAGTGGACTGAACATAACTCTGATTATATAAGTTGATGTGCTTTTGTTTTCCATTATTGTTGTTATGTGAACATTTATGATTCGATTATGTAATAAAAATGTTTACAAAAACTTGTTTTTGTTATACAGGAAGAAGTAAAAGATATTACCATATCTGAGGAAGAAGAGAAACAAGAATATATGGCTTTGTTACGCAATGAAAACACAGAAGATGAAAGAGAATTTGGAACACAAAACCAAAGAGCACCTGGAACACAACGTACTGATGAAGTTTTTCAAAATCCAGCCCCACATCCACTGAATAACCAGAGAAATGAAAATAATGACATTTTTGTACGGTTGATGAAAATTGAGGAAAACCAGTAGCAAATAAAAAATGATTTGGCAGACTTAAAGAACACAATGGTCAGTGTTCTAAAACAAGTCAATAGGATGCATACCAAAATGTTCCACACTACAGAAGATGACCAAGCTGCTACAGCCTTTGGAGATGATGAGAATGAACAAGATTTACACAATGACCAGATTCCTATAAATTCTAAAAATAAAGAACCCAGAGCAAACTTTGAAGAAGAACAAGAGAAGAACGATGATGACAAAGAAGAAGAAGGAGAAGAAACACAACAAAACACAGTCCAAGAAGATCACAACCAGCTAGATCCTGAAGACAACACCCAGCGTAGCACTGTACATGAAGAAGAACCGGAAAAAGCAACTGAAAAAACTGTGCTACATAAAGAAACTTAACATGAAGAAACCCAACATGAAGAAGAAACAAGCCAATATGAAGAACAAGGGCAAACAATCATGAATGATTCGTTTGAAGGGTTGATGGACATCGACATAGATAACATTATCAAGATGGCTACAAGCAAAGAACAGGTAACATATTAAGTAAAACTATATAAACAACAAGAATGTAAATATGTTTTTGTGTTTCTTGAATTTATTTGTTAGATTGTTTATTAAAAACAGATCAACAAATGAGAAAAACTTAATCTACGATTTTACAAAATCAGTGAGTTGCCTTGTAAATTTCAGAATGTGAAATTGGTAAATGTATAATTAAGGTTGTAAATAAGATATGTAGATTATATTTTCATGACAAAAAAAATTGATTTTTAAATCAAATATCTAGATATCAATCTATTATCAACAGGAAGTTGAAGAATGTATTAAAGCTTATATGCAAAGCTAAACACCAGAGGTAAATTAAAAAATATATACTGTTCTATTAAGTGTTCTCAATATTTATTATTGTCACATTCAAAAAATTTTTATTGCAGGAAACAAGCATGTCACATAAGGAAGAAGAACAGCAATGGGATGATAACCAACCAAAAAAGGTAAAGATCACAAAACTTTATCTATTGCATATGTGTAAAATTTTAAATATATAAAAACTGATTATAGTTTACAAATGCAGAATGAAAAAACAAATGATCAAAAAGATAAAATAAAGTATACAAAGGAAAGAGTACGAAAACAGGTTTGGGATAAACTTGTTGAGGAAGATGGAATGGGAAAAAGAAAAACAAGGCAAGGAAAACATCTTTGCAGTCCATTTACAGAGAAATTTGGTTCTGCAGCTGAAGAACAACTAAGGAAGAAAACCAAAAAGAAAGGAAAACGACAAGTGGATGAAACAATGCCCTTCTTTACTTTGTTTCCTGATTCACAGGATCCACTGCATCCAAGTAGTCAGAGTACAGACAACAATGAATCAACCCCACAAGAGAAGAAAAGGAATTATATCAAGCCCCTGTCCATTTGGGACCCTCGAGAACCACATCCCAAAAAATTATGATGTTTTGGTTATGTTACTAACTGGAACAACTTTTTGATGATATTTAGTATATGGACAACAATATTACAATACGTATGTTATAGTATCTAGTGCATAGTCCTTATGTCTTCAGCCTTAGTTAACATTTTGGGTACATATACTATTTTGATGCTACTAACCTTAGCTGAATGATATATTTGTAAATATTTTGTATTACAAATCAACTCTGCCATGATATGATGGAAAAAAAGTTACTATTTCATATTAATGAGTATGATGAAAAAGGGCAAATGGCCTTTTTGTCAAATAACAGCACTTTAAAAGAGTGTATTGTTATTATTTTATTGTATTGGTCATATTATATAATAAAAATAAGAATCATAGAAAATTTGTTGCAGTAAATTATCTAGATTTAAAAAAAAACTTAAAATCTAAAAAATAAAGGTAAAAGAAAATATTTGCCTATGGTAAATCAATGGTAAATGAAAGATTTACCATTAAAATGATCATAAATTAACTAATCACAAAGATGTACAATGGTAAATCAACGGTAAATGAAAGATTTACCATTGTTAAATAAAAGGTGAATCAATGGTAAATGAACGATTTACTCTAGTAAAGCAAGCATTTACACTATATTTGTGTAATTTAAAAAGCATCCAAGAAATGATAAAGGTTTAACTATTATATTAAAAAATAAAATAAAAGACTTAAGACCATTCTCATCATCCCTCCATGACAAAATACAGTTAACCCCTTTGTTAAGTTAGTTGTTATATTGTATTTTGAGTAAATAAATGGTAAATGAAAAGGTTTATAATGGTAAATCAATGGCAAATGAAGGATTTACAATTAAAATGATCATAACTAATCACAAAACAAACAGATTTTGAAAAAAAAAAAAAAAACAGAATGTGTAATGGTAAATCAATAGTAAATGAAGGATTTACAATTAAAATGATCATAACTTAACTAATCACAAAACAAAAAGATTTTGAAAAAGATAGAATGAAAGATTTACCATTGTTAAATCAATATTTACAGTATAACATTTCCAAAAAATAATGACTGAAAAACTTAAAACTAATATGTACTACCAGTAAGTCAAAATTCCAAAACAAAAACATATCAAAAGCTGGAAAAAAAAAAGATCAACAGTAATAAAATTATAGAAAAGGTTTAAAAAATGTACTTTAATCAAATCAACAATTGTTTTAGTACATATACAAAAAAAATGTACTCAAAAAATATAAAAAACATAAAAATAAAAATAAAAACTAATGCTTACTCTCTGAAATGAAATATAAAATCCAAACTCAAATGTTTCAATGTATCTACAAATTTTTTTTTATGAAAATAAAACTAAAATATCAATCAATTGTAAGGTTGTTAACAACGGCCCACATTGGAACATGGATCCATCAGAGGAGGCATTCTCTCGCATGTTCTCTTGTTGTATCCATATTGTTGAGAACGGCTACACTTCACATATTTCTTTTTTTCACCTGCAGATGAAATTCTCTGTTTCTTTGGCCTTCCAGCAGCAGGTTTAACTTCTGGTGGAAATACTTGAACATTCCCAACATCTTCTGAAATCTCCCAGTGTGATTTGTCACCCATTAGAAAAATAATGCCTTCATATGTTGCTATATAAGCTGCATTTGTATAATAGCGAGACACAACATCTGAAGCTTTTATATTCTTTTTCCATAATACAGCTATAGCATGACCACATGGGAAATCATCTCACTACCAAACACGACAAGAACAAGTCCTAGCAAATAAATCTACTACCTCATTTATGCCACCATCAACAATATGATACTTATCAATGTCAATAGGATAAACCTGAAAAAATTCAACATCATAATAATTAGAAAATGCAGTTAACAAAAAACGCCACATATATATATATAAAAAAACTGCAGAAACAAAAAAGTTATTAAATAATAAATGAAAACAGAACCCAAGTAAATAAAATGGATATGATACAAATTTAAATAGAAAATTATCAAAAATAGATCTCAAAATTAGAATCAAAGATTAAATCTTAAAAACTAATGAAAAACATTAAATCTTTAAAAAAAAAAAAAGTAACTATAAAGGAAACTTGCCTCCATTGAATGAGCTTTAATTTCCCTATCGGACAAGCGTCGAAAAGCCCAAGGTGTTAAATAAGTAAAAGTTCCCCTTGCTTCATTCCTACGCTCAAAAAACCACCTCTGAAGTAAACTTCTAAAAAATTCAACAAGAGCAATAATTGGATATTCCCTTACATCCAACAAAATAGCATTGATAGATTCTGATATATTGGTTGTCATAATATCGTATCTCTTTCTTACAAAATGAGATCTAGCCCATTTTTCAAACCCGACATCTAGAAGATATCTCCTTATTCTTGGCCTGATTCCATCAATTTGAGGCATACAATACTCAAAGTCCTCAACACGATATGCCTTTGCACATCTATAAAATAGCCCATCTATATTTGCATTAGGGTACTTAGCATTCAAGTTCCTCACCAAGTGCTGCATGCAATAACCATGAATGGCATTGGGAAAAACAATTGCAACAGCTTTAGGAATGCTACTTTTCCGATCAGAAACAATAACAAGGTCCTCATGATCACCAATAGCTTCCTTCAACTTTCTGAAAAACCATTCCCATGACAGGTCATTTTCAGAGTCAACAATCGCGAAACCTAACGGAAAAATATGGTTGTTCCCATCCAACACAGCAGAAAGGAGCAATGTCCCAGTAAACTGACTCTTCAAAAAGGTACCATCAACAGAAATTACTGGCCTACAATGCCGCCAACCTTGAATTGATGCTCCCAAGCACATAAAAAAATACAAAAATTTGCCCTCAGTAGTAAGCTCATAAGCTGTAAAAGATCCTATAAACACAAAGAGAAAAATGAGAAATATTTACAGTTAGTCTATATATAAAAAAAAATACAAAAAGGTACACGTACAAAATAACAAAAATCAGTCTACTACAATAGTAAATCAATTCATTTACCATGTAAATCATTAATTTACCATAAACGTTTACAGATACAGATAAGGAAAAAAACATTCAAGTGCAATGTTAAACACCTAAGTTGCATAATAAATTAACAATTTACTACCTAAAATGTATTAAAGTAGACGGGAAAAAAAAATCAAAATTAAACAAACCTGGATTTTTCTGCTTCAAAACATCACAAAGTGAAGGAATGGATGCATATGACTCCGCTGCAGTACCCCTTAAAGATTTCAAAGCAAAATGCCTAGCAATTCGTACTTTGTAGTAACTAATTCGAACACCATGTTTACCACGCATTAATGACATAACATCTTTTGGACGAGCAACATCAGCTAAACCTCTACTAAAATCACCTAGAATAAACTCACTAATAATATGGCTTGTAGCTTGATGATGCTCATTATGGGAGACAACCATTGTACAAGTATGTGCAAACACATACTTACGAACAACCCACAAATCACTGCCAGAAATTTTAGAAGCACGCATCATCCATGAACAGCCATGCTCCTTACAACGCAATACATAATATTCACCATTTGACCTATCAACCACAAACTCAAAATTCTTTCGAATAGCAATTGAGTGCATAACTTTCTTCAATGTTAGCTTATTCAAGAAATGGTTACCCTTCTTAACATCAAAACATTTTGGCAACTTATCAATATCAACATCCTCAATGACCACATGATCCATCGAACTCTCTATATCTTCCTCAGCATCTGAAGAAGCTGCATTGGAAGATGAAGTTGCTGAATGGCACTTTCCCTTAACAAAAGATGAAGAAGCAACAAGACCATCCATAAGATCAATAACCAAAGGGAATGTCTTAACGCCTTTGTCATTTCGGACTAGATTAACAAACCAAATCAAATCTCGATCACTTTTCAACTCAATAAACTTCTTAATCGTCTTTCCAAAATCACTGTCAACGACAAAATGAAGCGAAGTAACATCTGGAATAAAACCAAACATATGCAAATGACACTGCTCAACAACAAGGGTTGCCAATTCATCAATTCTGACATTAGAAGGGACTAAAATTGACTGGAATGCAAAATTAGTATAAAAATCCCCAGGAACCCATGTCCCTCTATAAGCGACAATGATAGAAATTTGGTCCACAGAAGTTGCATCCATTCCTATTTAAAAAAAAAAAAAGGAAACATACATTAATAAGCATCAAACGTGTAAAAAGAACCACATATAGCAAAACATTAAGCAATTACGGAAAAAAACCAAAAAAAAAAAAAAAACACAGATCGAAGTTTAAAAATAAAAAACATAAGAATAAGCATCTGGAAAAAGAAAATAAACACTGAGAAAAGCAAGAAGAAAACGCAAGAAACCAACACAAAATAAAAGCAGCAAAAGTAACAAAAATAAAACAAATTAAATCACAAAAGCAGTATCGATAAAAATTCTTCAAAAATTACAAAAAAACGCGAAAAAAATCACCGACAAGTGCCGACAAACCCAGAAAATCGACCTAAAGTGTAAATCGAACAAATAAAAGTCGAGAACCACAGACTGTAGATAAAGAAACAAAAGACTAACCAGATCTGAGGAAAATAGAAAGTGTAAAACGAAGAGAGAAAGTGAGAGTGAGACAATTCACACGGGAAAATCAGAAAACGAACGAAGATAGAGAGAAATAAGAGAGCGAAATAAGAGAGCGAAAAGAAAAAGAGGGAAAAAAAGGAAAGTAAACAAGAATAGATTTCAGGGGTAAATTAGAAAAGCACGTTTATTAAAATGTCAGTATGCTAAAAATTTTCATAAGTTGTAAAATCTGCTATTTACTATTAAGTCATAAAAAAAATGTTCTATTCTCTACAATTTCCCTTCAATTATTTTAGTCGCATTTTCAAAGGACCATTTACATAAAATTAAGAGTAAATTGTAGACTTTAGAAAATAATAAAGATAAATAACAGGTCTTTAAAATATCCGAAATACATAATAGATTTATAAAATAAAAAAAATTTATTAGATAAATAAATATATTTATAAAACATAAATAAATCATTTATCTAGTAAATCTAGCATAAATAAATTATTTACCTGATATGTCTGTTATTTATTATAAATATTTTAAAAATCTATTATTTACTTTAATTATTTTCATAAAACTGTCATTTATTTTGTTCTCCTATTGTTAAATTAGAGTCCCAATCTTAAAAAATGATCAAACAACAAACTTATTTGCAATATTGAACAAAAAAGTAATTGATTATTTTTTATTGACCAAAATACCCATACATATGAAAAAAAAAAGGTACATTCCTTCATAAAAAAATAGGTAAAATTATTTCAGAAATTCAAAAGAATATCAGACCCCTTGATTTGCACGTTTTTGAAATTTCAAAAAATGCAATTAGAAATCTCTCAAAAATTGATGTAACTGTTAATGGGTAAAACTCACCTTACAAATCATACAATGATAGAGATTCCTAAGAATTATCATCAATGCAAGACAACGCAAAACACAATAAAAGTAAAATACAGAAAATAAAAAACACAGAAATTTATAAAGATTTACCGTGAATGATAAGGCTACATCCTTTTTTTAAGAATTGAGATTTCATTATATTTTCAGAATTACAAGTGGCGTAATATATCAAAAATGCAAGTTGGGGTTCTGGAAGCCTTTAATTATGTATTTATAGACTCCTAATAGATAATTCTTCATGAATACTTAAAATACAAATATTTAATATTTGAACTTAAATGTAGATTCAATTTTCAATATTACAGATTTTATAATAGATATCAGATAATCTTAACTGGATGTTTGAATTTCAAATATCTGAAAACCCTCTTTTTAGATTCACGAACACTAGTATTTTAGCTGACAAATATGACTACATCATGATAGACGAGATCTATGGGACATTGGTTGCCAATCAACAATTGTCCCCACCCCACCCCACCCCACACCCCCCCAGCCTGAATGCTTTGATCTTGTTAACCTAAAGTACTTGGGTTCTAGCTATTGTTTATCAAGATTAGTGGCTTATTTCATTATTAAACTTGACATACGATTTTGCCATGATTATCTTGCCACTATCACGTATCTCAAGTTTTGAAATAGTCACGTCCTTTCTAAATATTACTAAGGCATTTAAGACTTTTAACATCTCAACAAATTTTTTTTTTCAAACTCTCGTCTTTTTATCTTAGTCATCAATTCGATTGTAGCTTTTAATCATTAGATGTGTATTTTTTTGAATCAGACGACTAGGATTCAAGCAGTTTTTGAGTCTATAGATATAAACCTAGAGGCTACCGCAAAGACTCCAGCAGAGGATAAGAGCAAAGTTGCTCAGCTGGTGAAATTTTTAGTGGTTAACAGTGTTAGGTTAATAGGCGTCTTGACTAACCTCTTCATTAGCTTCTTCATCAAAGTCCTCCTCGTCAGGATCCTAAGTCAAGAGAAAAGACCGTCAGTCAACAAATATCTTGTCATCCATCACTTTCTTCAATTTTAGGTAGAAAGGAACTTGTGAAGGGAAATTACATTGCTGAAGTACATAAGGGGATTCGGCCATAAATCTTCTTTCATGATATCTGCAATCTGAAAAAAGCAAAAGTGGATAAAATTTTCGACGAGAGTCAAATAAAATAATCTAAAGAACTACATTATCATAAATTTTATTGCTACAAATAATACTTATACCTCGTCATGGATTTCTTTCATCTCATCTTTCTGTCGAGTGTCAGTAAACCAACTAAAGAAGCTGTTTCAAAATGGTAAAGTAAATATCAGCACACACATTCAAATGATAAGGAATTTTCTGAAGGGGGAAAGAGAACTAAACTATAACTTGTTATTGTAACCTATTCGATATCAATAAGGTACAAATAAACAAAAAACCATAACGGAACAGTGACGGTTTGCATGTCTCTTTTTCTTCTTCTACTTTCCTCCCATTTATAAATTTAAACCAATGGACAGAGATAAAAATAAGTAAAAATCTTCAAGATTTGATCTTCCTAAACCAAAAAAGCATTCGTTTAGAACTAGATCCGGCCATTCATGGTAACTCATCATGCAAATTTTAAAGGATATTTCAGTTTCTACCATGGTCCGTGGATTTAATTTCCTTTTACTTTTTATCTATCATTTATTTTCTATCCTTTTACTTTTTTAATTTATCTATTCAATTTATATCTTCTATTCTTTTTTTTTTCTTCCACTATATCCGTTGATATCAGAGCCTTATTATGATCCTACAATATGCCATCATATTTGGAGAATACTTTTCATTGGATGGTTTCAGAAAGATCAACGATTTTTTTGCTCCAAAGCCTTTTTCTTTTAAAATAATATAATTATAACTCAATGTGATATATATTGTTTACATTAATCTTATGCAGCCGTTGAGAAGAACTATAGATATTATAATTTTAAGTTCTAATAATTTTTGACAATTAATTAACACCTTAATTACTATATCAAAATTATTAATTCCAAATTATTCCACTATAAATTTGGAATTGCATTGTTAAAATTATAAAACAATTATGTTTATGAAATTTATATTGTCCATTAATTTAGTCATTACATACTAATTAATCCTCCATAAACGGTTCATAATTAAAGTTAGAAATTTTCTGTTAACCTCTTTAATTATAACTTTCTCCATAAGTATCATTGATCATCTAATGAATAATATATTTTATAATTCAATCATAAAATTGAGCGCTCTTATTATTCAAGCCCTGAATCAATACCTATGGAAATCGTCTATCTACTTCATTGTGAAATAATGGATTTCATCTTGATAATTAATATTTCTAATTATTTATTTTACTATGCTCTCAATATACCAAGATTTTAACACTATTTATATGTGTTATTACTCAATATATCAAAAAACATAATATCATAATTAGGAATCTATTAATTACTTAGAATTAAGATTAATTTATATATGACCATCATTAATTAACATTGAATGCTCTATTTAACAAAGAAATTTATTAAAAATTCATAATTAATCATGTTTTGATCCTATATAATCATATTACATAAAATGATTTCATTCCAATAATCTCATTATTAACCATCTAAGATAAAATTATTTCATTCAGAATATAATGAACCGCATTAGTAATTTTTAATTAAAAATCTCAATTTTAATTTGTAATTACGGATAAAATTTAGACTATTTTATTTTAAACATTATCCTCAGTATATAACCCTTATACATAATGTTTAAATGTATATATAAAATAATTTAGAGATTTTTGATATTTATAAATCATCATATACATACAAAATATATATATTTAGAAAAATTCCTTATTTCATTAATAATTAACAAAATGTTTACATTTTATTTGATTTATGGGCACAAAACCCAACAATAATAATTAATTATGCAATGCAAATGTATTATTATTGACTAAACTTGGATGTGAGAATTACGAGCATCACAACCTCCCCCCAACTTCTTCTTTTTTCTTTTGAGCCTGCATGGTTTTAAACAAATTTATAAATAGCCCCCCTCACAACAATTCCTAGCTTTGTTCCTGTCCATGACGTGATAATAAAAATGGTATCAGGTAGATGAAATGTTTTTATTCAATAAATTTCTAATCAAAAGTTTCAAATTTAAATGCTTTAATTTCAAATGTTAGTATTACTCTTTTTTAAATTGGACGTGTGGTTCAGTTTACTCCCACTCTTGAAGCCTATTTATACTTCACCAACAACACTTTTTGTGCCAATAACTCCACCTGATTAGTACTAGGTTAGCTATAGGAGAATACGGGCATCTTTCAAGTGGGTTACTACCAACACTATACTCTCACAATCAGTCACCTCGTAGCTCTGCTTTCTTTTGCAAATCTTACTATAAGCGATCCTTGGTGAAGCTGGACATTGAGGGGAACTGAAAATAATTTGATATTTGAAAAGTCAAATGAGATTTTAGGGGTCTATAAGCAAAATAATTTGATATAATAAGTGCCTGATTGTACGATCGATTTCATTTGAATTTAATTTAAAATAAATTGAATTAGAATATAAGATTAAACATTTGATATGTAAAATTTTAATTTAAATTTGTATTAAAAATTATACTAAAATAATAAAAATAAATATAAAAAAATTGTTAAAATAGTACCTACAAGTTAAATTTAAACTTGAACTAAATGTCAACTTAGAGTATGTCAACCTATTTTCAAACTAGAATTGGCAATTAAATAGATCCTAAAAGAGTTTTGCAAGTAGATAAAGTGAAATGCCACGTAATAGACCATCATGTAGGTTGGTGCATAATAATTTGGATTAGAATTATTATTCTTAGTAGTATTTTTAAAGAAAAAAAAAAGTAATCTTAAAAATATCAATTATAATTCTAATTTTTAAATATCAACTTATATAATGAAAGTTATCTTCTTTTTAATTAAAAAATATTTTTAATTAATGTGATAATTAAATAAAAAAATAAACTCAAGTGAAAAAATTCTTGTGGAAATGGAGTCCAAGGCAGGGGATGTGAATTGTGGGCCACTATCAATTGGAAATGTTTGAAAAAAAATCTTTACCTTTGAGTAATTAACATCTACCTTTTTTTTTCTCATGATTACGAATACAGTTTAGTGATAATTTCATACTATTAAAAAATATAAAATTTGAATATTCAACCTCTAAATTAAAAAAAAAAATACCTATTCCTTATTGTTATTCGAATTGATCAAACAATACTTGTCAGATAAACGGGAGGAGTACCATAAGCAAATGCGACGTGATAATAATTATGTTATCAGGAATGTGAAATTTCTATTTAAAGGAAATAAACGACAAGCAAAATCAAAAGACTAATAACAGAACGACAATACATAAAAAAACATGGCGATGAAGAAATTCCTCAATCGTGCTCCTGCGTCAAAAAGTACTTGCCTTTTTTTTTCAATTATTGGATTAATTTTTTTAAAAAAATATTTTTAAAATTTTATGATAGCATAAACATACAAAAGCAAATTATTTATATTAAACTTCTATCTCGATAGCAAAAATGAAAGTGCTGTAAGGCTTAAATACGATTCAAATATCATCTTAATTCAAACAATATTAATACCATGATAACTTCTTCAAATAGTGTTGACTATATGTATATTTTTTAAAAAGTGTCGAATATAATTGTTTCTTTTACGAGATATTTATTTTCTGTATTATATTTAAATATAACATAATTTTCATCTAAACGTAAACATTTTACACCCAAACATAATATTTTTTTACAGTGTCTCAAATACATTTAATATTTCAGAATATTTTAAAAATAAATTTTTTAAAATATATTCACATCATATTCTCTCTTTATCTCACTTTTTCTATTTACTTTTGTAGGAAAAAATCGATGAAAATTGATTAGAGTAGCACAATGGAATTACAAAAATATTTCAAGATCGTTAAATATCTTGTGATGTCATAAACAATAAATCAACAACAATAACTTTATACCTTCAGAGGACGCCAAAGCTGTAGGAGGAGAATGACCTGAGAGCTTCAACTAACTAATCTTCTCTACTATTCTCCAATTCTCGGATGGCAGAGTGTGTGGGCACTTGGATCTTCGATCAGTATACTAGTACTACTAGTCTCCTTCCGACCACCCTGATCTCTAAAGAACTTATTATCATAGTGAGTTGTGCAATAATAAGCCTGCTTACCTGAGAGTCTGTGGTCTAAAAGAACTGGAGTGGTAAAACCCCTATTTATATAGTTGCATGAGGTGATCCCTTGAATTTGAATTGGACTAAGAAAAGATTTTCTCCCCTCCTTCCACACAAAATCTGAATTCACTATAGGCCATAAACTTGGGAAGATTCGGCCACCCTAGCTAGATTTTGTATTCAAAATTCAAACAGGATTTTAACTTAAATTTTATCTCCTCAATTATCCACCAAAACCGAATTTCCCTTAGGCCAAGAAACATGGCTGGATTAGGCCAAGAAACATGGCCAAGTGTGAAGAGAATCAAAATTCAAATAGGATTTTCTAACTTGAATTTCATCTCACCCTTATCCATAAAAAATCTGAATTCCCTTAGGCTTATCCATAGAAAATTCGGCCACCATGTGAGGGAGAGATTCAAAATTCAAATAGGATTGAAACTTGAATTTTTCACTCATTTTTATCCACAAAAAATCTAAAGACTAAAGGGTAAGATTCCTTTCAACAAATTCGACCACTTTGCTAGGGATTAGAATTCAAAATTCAAGTAGGATTTAAACAAGATCTTTCTCTCTCTTATTCATAATAAAACCGAAACTCCCTTGGCCTTATCCATATAAATTCGATTACACCATGTGGATTTGTGATTCAAAATTTGAATTTAAATTTCAAAGTTTAAATTTTAAAAATTCAAACTTCAAATACAAATTTCAAATTTAAATTTCGAATTTAAATTTCAAATTTCAAATTTAAATTTCAAATTCAAATATCATATTCAAATTTCAAATTCAAAATTTAAATTTCAAATTTCAAACTTCACAAAAAACTTGTATTTCGAAATTTGCCCTCATGGATAATTTTTCACAACTCCAATTCAAACTCAAATAAAATCATGGCAACTTTGTTTGGAATTTGAATAATTATGTAATTTCTTATCCAAAACAAATTTCGAATTCAAAATGAGAGAACCTTGTCTTCCACCCTTATCCTATGTGGACACCAAATATATCCATGCAAGACAACCAGCCAATAAGTATACCCTGATTAATTTGCCATCCGTTACGAAATTATGTGGAGCTAGTACAGGGATAAATTAGACATATATAATCAGGCTCCCATGAATCCATATGATTATTGCTCTGTACCGACCAATTCAATCATATGATCACTAATTTCAGAGTCACACTGCTATAAACCTGAAACTAAACTCCCAATTATATACCGTATTATGAAAGCCTGTGACAAGCTGTTATCCAATAACCTTGTCATGTATGCAAAACCCTCATATGATATCCATGATCAACCTTAGGTTAAAGTCCGTTCAACCTACTGAACAAGCTATCTTAAAGTTCCATTATACTACCGAATAAGAAAATGAATATTCACTATATGTGAATAAGAAGTCATCTGCCTAGCAGACAACTCAAGACTTTGTCTATTTTCACATCCAGTATATAATGCTTTTAAGATGATACCCTTAACTCCTTATTAGAGTTATGATTACAATATCTGTAAACAAACCCTCAATCATATACAAATCATGTACCCAACGAACCAGTTTATAAGCTTACTACTTCTGAGGCGCTTTAGCCATTGGAACATCAAAGTAGATAAGTCATATATATGAAGTAATTCATTTATTCAGGATTAACGTTATTACATAATGAACGTCAAAAGTAAATTGATCCACTCATAGCGAATTACGCAAATCAGTCACACTTTAATCTCGGTCCAATATGTCACCACCAAGCAACATATTTATATCTCTATTCGGGAGTTTATACTCCAGACAGTTAAGACAAACCTTCCCCACCATGACTTTAGACAACATAATAGTCTTAATATGAGTTAGATGCTTGGTCTAACCCCATAGACTACGGACCATAATTTAGACTGCTTACTTTAGAATATTGTCTTCTCACATATAAAAGTTCATTGCATGCAATATTCTAACAGTTTAATACAAGCGGATGGTGAGTCACATTTACTTTAACATGACTATATCTCGGTGAGTCAATATATCTATATCTCTATTCGGGAGTCTATATTTCGGACAGTCAAGACAAACATTCCCCACCATGACTTTAGACAACATAATAGTCTTAACATGAGTTAGATGTTTGGTCTAACCTCATAGACTACGGATCATAATTTAGACTGCTTACTTTAGAATATTATCTTCTCACATACAAAAATCCATTACATGCAATATTCTAATAGTTTAACACAAGCTATTGGTGAGTTACATTTACTTTAACATATAAATAGAATAAGAACAAATAGCAATGTAATGAATATCCTCTAAATATAATTCTATTATCCAATTCAAAATAAATGAAATACATCAAAATATCTTTCATATTTATGGCATTTCCTAACAATTTTTATTAATCACATCAACTTTTTAATTCTCAAATACAATTCAGATATTTTTAATCTAAATACACATTATATTTTAATATAAAATAAATATTCTTAATCTAAATATAAAATGTATTTAATATATTACATTTAAATTTAATATTAACGTAATAAATTTATCAAAGTCTTGCAAGTTTGATAAACTTCGAATTTCTTATTTTTAAACTTGAAAAAAATCCGAAAATCAAACAAACGGGTTCAAGAAAGAGTTCACCATTCGCTGTCACGAATCAAAAAGTCTACGAGTAGTGTGAGTAAAAAGTGCAGTTACAAAAAGGGTGTCGGCGAGTGAGAAAAAAAGAAGAGAAAGAATTGAGAAAAGAAGGCACACACAAACTGTCACAATTATTTTTGGTAGTTGAAAATCTCGTGGAAATTGAGAAAAAAAGGTACACACAAGCTGTCATAATTATTATTACTAGCTGAAAATCACATGGAATGTTTAAAATAAAAGAAAATTGAAAACACATAGAGGGTGTGTGGATAAAATTTTACCTCCTTTAAAAATATATATTTTTAATATTTTATTATTTATATATTTAAAATATTATAATAAATTTTAAATTTTAAAAATTTAGAATTTTGTATATATAAATTCAAATGAAGTGATTTTTTTAAATTATATAAAATTTTAAAAGGAATAAAATAATATATATTATTTCTTTTATAAAAAAATTTTAAAATTTTATATTTTTTCACTCCAAACAATTTTTTTTAAATGTATTTTTTAAAATAATTTTTTTTATCTAAAAAAAAAGTCCGCAAGCATTCCCCTTAAACACGCTCGTAGAGTGCATTTATATTAAAATTATTAGTATTTATTTTATAAATATAAATATTAAAATTTTTTAGCATGATCAATTTATATACTTTATTAATAATATTTACTTTATTTAACTATTTAGATATATCAAACGGATGATATATTGATTATAATAATAATTATAATATATCTTACCTTAAAGAAATTTAAAAAATCAAGCAAAAAAAAAAGAGAATAAAAAACAGGCATCCACTAGTGAAACCATTGATAGAGTGTTTGAGTAACGCATTACATTCGTATTACATTTGAATACAATGTATTGAATGTAATATGTATTTGGATGAAAAGTATTTATATTGCATTCAAATATAATATCTGTTTGCATGAAAAGTATTTGAATTGTATTATATGTGATATGATTGATAAAAGTAGAGGAAAAAAAAAGGAGAGAGTATGTAATGTGATTAATAAAAGTAATTGAAAAAATGAAATAGTGAATAGTGATTGTATTGATTTAAATGTAATGTGATTGGCATTTAAATGCAATATTTTTGTGTTTGGATGAAAGTTGTATTGCATTCAAACGCAATGCAAACGTAATGCGATAAACAACAAGGCATGAGATCTCATCAAGTCTTTGATTTTGTGGGCGGAGAAGCTTGTCATAGGGAAAGGGTTGAGGGTTGCTGTTGATTAGCGGAGGGGTGATCTCATTGGGTCTTTGATATTGGTAGGGAGGCGGTCATCAATTTGGGGGGAAGGGGGGTGTAAACGGTGGGCGAGAAGGAGAATGCTGGTTTTTTTTTTTTAATTTCATTTTTTTGAATTTTTAAAAAGTTTTTAGTATAAAATTTTATAAGTTAATATACATTATAGTTATTATACACAAAAAAACTTTAGCTGTTTGATTGAATCTAATCGATTTAAAAATAATTCTTGTCACAGGATATATATATTGAACCTTATTATAGACTTTCCCTAATTTTTGATATTTATATATTGGGTTATTATAAGAAAAATTGAAAGTAATATATATTTAAAAATATAGGGACAAATTTGATTAAGAAAATAAATAAATTAATAAATTTGATGAAAATAAAACAAATAAGAGAATAAAAAAGAAAAACTTATAAAAAAATAAAAGGGAAATAGTAAAAAAATAAAATAAAATAAAATAAAAAAAGCTAAAAAAGGAAAGAAAGCATTATTATAAAAAAAGAAAAATAATTTGATCAAAATTTTTAATAATATTTTAAGGAACTTCACGTATTTAGCATGTGTTTGTTTGGAGCTCTAACATAATGATTACAAATTAGTTTTTGTATTTTTTAAAAAATCAACAAGTTTAATTATTTAGTAATTAAGATTATAATTTAAAATTTAAAATTTAAAATTTTAAAAGTTAATAATTTTATACATATAAGTGAAAATGAGATTTTTTTAAAATTGTATAGAATTTTAAAACGAACAAAATGAGATTCATATTAATATTTTTTTCTAAACATATTTTAAATTTTTACACTTTTTGATTTCAGTTATTCAAATATATACCAAACACATAATTCAACCCTAACCATAATCCAAACCATAATTTTTAGGTTAAAACTTGTCAACCAAACACTCATTTATTATAGCCATCGTTTGGGGCATAATTTGAACTCAAGAAACTTCAGTTTGAATTTTTTTTTTTTACCATTCATAGTTCAATTTAACTTTTTAATTTAAATTTTAAAAATCTATAAGTTTATATATACAAGTTTCAATAGGATAATTTTTTTTAACTACATAGAATTTTGATACTAATATAACAAGTCTAATTTTTTTTTAACACATTTTAAGTTTATATATGTTTTAGTTTTAGTAATTCAAATCTATATATTAAATGTAAATAATTTAACTTAACTTAAACATAAATTTTTTAGTTTAAATTTGTACACCAAGTGTAAACGTAGGTATAGATAGAATATGGGTAGATAGACATACACCTTTCTCGTGCTTGTTGTGTTCTGCGGCAAACGTGTTTTTTTTTTTTAATTTTTATAATAATTAATTTATTACAGTTATTTGTTTTATAATTATATATTTTGTCAAATCACTAACTATCCACCCTTTTTCAATTATCAACCCTTGGATCAAAAACGTATTTTAATCTTAGTCATTGATTCATGAGATATTTTCCTATTCTCTAATTTTTAATTTAGTATAATTATTATCAGAAATAACTGAGTAATCTAAGTTCTATCGGATAAAATTTACGTTGTAATTTCAACTATCCAACATAATGTGATAAAATTTTAGACCATTTATAATTTATACTTTGAATTATAATTAAATTTATACTTCATTTGGTGAATGCATTGCATTTTTATTGTAATTGAATGTAATACATTGAATATAATTTATATTTTGAGAAAAAGTATTAACATTGCATTTGAATGTAATGTGTATTTAAATAAAAGTATTTGAATTATATTTTAATAATAAATATGTGATGTGATGGGTACAAGTAGAGAAAAAAAAAGAGAGAAAAAATATATGATATAATTAATAAAAATAATAGAAAAAATGAAATAACAAATAGTGATTATATTAAATTTAAAATATGATGTAATTAGTATTTTAATGAAATATTTTTATATTTTAAAAAAATATATATTATATTTAAATACAATATAAAAAAAAGGTGTGTCAAAACAAATTATGTCATTTAGTAAAATTGTTTAATAGTTCAGAGTTGGAGCTAGGATAGCTATCACCCTTTTATTTATTTATTTATTTATTTTTAGCTTTGATTCTACGGTTTAGATTATTTACTCCGAAAATTGTAAGTTGATTGAAAAACACTTGAAATTTCCTTTTTTTATTTTATTTTTGGCTTTTTAGTAGAAATTATGGACTTGGCTTGATTATTGAAATTCTACCTTTTATACGTGATCACACACATATTCCTTTTTTTTTTTTTTAATTTTAAATTTCACATTAATCATGTAATGCAAAAAATTATAATTATTACATGTGAGAAAAGTCAGTGTTCATGTATCATATTCATGGATAACTACTATTTAACAACAAAAAATAGTTTAGATATATAATATCTACAGCCAATTTTCTGATGACATTAGAAATTTATGCTATAAATATTTTGGTCATTACATCTAAACTAATGGGAATGAGGTGTTTATTTTTCGTATTATGATTATATTATATTTAAACGTAATGTAATTTTTATTCAAATACAAAAGTTTTACATTTAAATATAATATTTTTTTTACAATATCTAAAATAAATTTGTAATATATTTACTATTACATCTAAACTAATGGGATATCTGTTTTCCATATTATGTTCATATTACGTTTAAACGTAATATAATTTTCATTTAAATACAAAAATTTTACATTCAAATATAATGTTTTTCTACAGTGTCTTAAATATATTTACTATTTCAGAATATTTTTAAAATAAATTTTTTAAAATTTATTTACATCATATTCTCTTTTTATCTCACTTTTTCTATTTATTTTTACCAATCACACTAATTTTTCAACACTAAAATACAATTCAAATATTTTTTATCTAAACACATATTGTAATCAAATACAATATAAATATTTTCAATCTAAATATAAAATATATTCAATATAATACGAACGTAATATATTTACCAAATGTTTACTTTTGACAAAATTTATAGCATCTTTTCAAACAAAAAATTTCAATAGCAGACAGAAATTTGAAATTTAGTAATATTATCTATGTGTTTGACATGTTGCTTATTTGTTATGATATATCTCGATATTTTTTATAAATTATACTGAGGTGTTGTTTGGAGAAAAAATTTCATTTTAATTTTACTCAAATACAATACAATTTTATATCAAACACAAATTTTGTAACAGTGCTACGAAAATAATTACTATTCAAAATATTTTTAAAACAATCACATCAACTTTTCAATTCCACTATTTATCTCTACTTTTATCAACCACATCAGTTTTTCAACTTTAAAATACTTTTCATCCAAACATACATGTCATTCAAATACAAAATAAATACTTTTCAACCAAATATAATATTCAAAAAATAAATTTTATTCAAATATAATCAAAATATAATGCGTTTATTAAATGTCACATGAGTATTTTAGTAATAATATAAAACAATATATATCCATGTTTACTAATATCTATTGATATTTTCATCATGTTTTGACGAGAACGATTTTTTATTCAAAAACTCCAAAACTAAAATTTTGACGGGATTGAAATATTAAAAATATTAAATAATCGAACAAATATATCACGTGAACAAGATAAGTGTTCCATGTGTAAAAATTACTGAATTCTGTTGATATTTTCTTCACATTTTGACATGAACGATTTTTTATTCAAAACGATATTTTGGTATGATCTTTCCAAAAATGACGAGGTAATAAAAATGTTATCAGGTGGATGAAACTTTTATTTAAATAAAATGTTCATTTATAAAAAATAAAAAAAATTTATTAAAAAAAACTGTTTGAATTTTTCTTTAAAAATGAAATATTGTTTTGATATATATATATTTTTTATTTTTTAAGGTTCCGTTTGATAAATGTGTTATGTTTACATTATGTTTGAATGTAATATATTGAATACAATTTGTATTTGAAGGAAAAGTATTTATATTATATTAATACAATAGGTAATTAGAAGAAAAGTATTTAAATTATATTTGAATAATAAATATGTGATGTGTTGGATAAAAGTAAAAAGAAAAAAAAGAGAGAAAAAGGATGTGATTAATAAAAATAATAGAAAAAGTAAAATAATAAATAGTGATTGTATTAAATTTAAAATATGATATGATTGATATTTGAATGTAATATTTTTACATTTAAGTGAAAATTACAATATAATATTAGAAATAAATAGTACTATAGAAGAAACTTTTTTTTTATTTTTTTAAAATAAAAGTTTTTTAATATTTAAATATAAAAATTTAAAAGAATTTATTTTTTAAAAATAAATTTTTTTATTTTCTAAAAATCAAGTTTAAGGTAGAAATATCTCTTTTAATTTTTGTGGGTCCAATTTTTATGGACTAATCCTATTTTAGTTGTATTATTTAAGATATGTGTAGATAAGGTATGTGTTGATGGAAGAAATATTTTTAAAAAATAGGAAATTTTTGGATTTGAAAAATAAAATGTTATTTGAATTTTTTTTGTAAAATTAAAAAGTTATTTAGATGAATAAAAAATTTATTTTTTTAGTATTTTTTATTTTTTAAAAATAAAAAATTTTAAATATTTAAATATAAAAATTTTGAAAAATCTACTCCCTTAAAATAAAATTTTTTATTTTTTAAAAATAAAACTCCTCTATAAACATGTCATCAGTACAGCCTCCATTATCGAACGTAAAAGGTAAGCATTGTAAGTATGTGTTGTGGGACCAGATTGGTTTAGACGAAGCCACGTTCTCCTATGAATTGTGCTATGTCCAGATGTGATGTCATTGTCTTCATATCATCATCACGCCTAGTTGCCCAGTTAGCGTAATCTTCCCAAAATGCGAGCTGAGGTTCTGGTGGATTCGATAAAAATTTTGATTCCATTAAAAATCTGTGATGTGGTCTTTTTTTTTTTGCTGGAAGGCCCCTTTTTTTTTTTTAAGTCGTTAGACAGACAGAAGCAAGTCCGAATCGTAGCGTGTACACTCTCTTTTGGCATCTTCGTGCACAATTTTTGCTTGCTTTCTTCTTGGCGCCTGTGTAAGCATTTATCAAAATTTAGGCTCGATTTAGTAAATATATAGCTCGATTTAGTAAATATATTATATTTAAATATAATATATTAAATTTAATTTATATTTTTTAAAAAAATATTTATATTTTTTAAATAAAAAATATTTAAATTATATTTTAATAATAAATATATAATATAACAAGTAAAAATGAAAAGAAAAAGAAGATAGATAGAAAATATATGATATGATTAATAAAAATAATAAAAATAAAATAATAAATAATGATTGTATTGAATTTAAAATATGATATGATTAATATTTAATATAATATTTTTATATTTAGATAAAATTTATATTGTATTTAAATATAATATTAAAAACAAACCAAAGTTTATTTTAGTTTTTTTTTTATAATACTTCTTTTTATTTCTTTATAATAATACATAGAATAGATAAATGCGTAGAATGTCAAAGAAGTATTAATCAGTTAATTGAAATATTTTTTGATACCTAATAATTCCTGTTATTATCATTTATTAAAAAAAAAACTTGATTTAGGATGGAAGATTAAGAAAGTGTCAATCCATTTAAAACGTTGTTAATCACTCTGCTGTTTGTTGCTCTATTATCATTTATTTAAAAAAAAATGTATAGTACAAAATAGGAAATAGATAGAGCTAGATGCTATGTCGCTCGTTCATGGCCATTCGTGCCTTTATGGAGTTTATATTTTGGACGATAATTTTTTGCTACGTGTCCCACCTGGCTATTCTTATCCTCGGCAATTTATGGTTGGCATTTAAAGTGTGAAAGATTTTATGGAATTGAGATTCTGTATGATTTTGACGTGTGAAATTATATTTAATTAATTATATTATAATATATTATTAAAATAAATTAAATATTAAAATATAAAAAATTATTTATAAAATATTTTAAATTTTTTAAAATGATGTAATATAATAATTTGATTATATTTGAGATATTGATTTTTAAACGGAGTTTAGTTCCATTTTATAACAGGAGTGCTGAAGAATGGATACTTTTATCTTCAATCTCCAAAACCGACAAAGAAGTTAGCTATAACATGTACGGGACGGCCAAGACAATAGAAGCATCTATTTGGCATTTGCGGTGGATAGGGCCAAAGAAAGTAGCTATGCCTAAATTAAACCACCACGTTTTTTTTTTTTTTATTGAATAAAAGCACTTAATTAATTTTTTATTTAGTTGGACGCGTGGTTCCATTTAGTTCCGTCATTGAAGCCTATTTATGCTTGACGAGCAACCCTTGCTGTGCCAATAACCCCAGCCCGATCAGTATACTAGGCCATAGCTCTAGGAAAATATGGAGTTTTTCAAGTGGGTTATTTCCTTCCTTTTGGTAGTCCTTTGCCTGTTTAAACCAACACTGGCACTCTCAGAATCCACCTCCTCAAAGTTCCTCCGGGAGGCTCAAGAAGAAGAGGTGTTTAATTGGATGGTGAAAATCAGGGGGCAAATACACGAACAGCCTGAAATCGGTTACCAGGAATTCAACACCAGTAAGCTGGTCAGAGACGAATTGGATTCCTTGAATATTCCCTACAACTCCTCGGTAGCTGTTACCGGCGTCATCGGCTACATCGGCACCATGAATGAGCCTTTCGTTGCGCTTAGAGCGGACATGGACGCTCTACCAATCAAGGTGCGAATGTGGCATCATGATCACTTTTTGAAAATTTACACACACACACATGTAGTTTTTTTAGAGGATTGTCGAGTTTCACTTTTAAGACTTAAATTCAATGCCTTTGATTCCGAATAGGTTATTTGTTTTAATTGAATTAGACTTTCATCTTATATATAAATAAGAGTTTTTAACAATTGAAATTAATTATACTTTGCAAACTGATCTTTTGTGTAGTTTAATTAATTCCATAGGATGTCGTGAATTTTTAACTTTGTAATTATAAGGATGTGTTATAACAAGACACTGAATTTAGTTGTACAAAATTATGCCGCAGGAAGAGGTGGAGTGGGAGCACAAGAGCAAAATCGACGGGAAGATGCACGCTTGTGGACATGACGCACACACGGCAATGCTTCTTGGTGCAGCCAAGATCCTCAAACGGCATGAAAATGAGTTAAAAGTAATTTGGTGTTTTTTTTTTTTCCGCGCCACTTAATTGACTAATTTTGTAACAAAAGCTAGTAAGAAAAATTAGAAAAAGAAGGTTATAACATACCAGCTTGTACTTGATATTTCTATTTCTTGGTTTTAACACACACATATATGACATATATTGGCTAATGTTGGTACATTTTAAAATTAGGGAACTGTTCTTCTTGTATTTCAACCGGCAGAAGAAGGTGGTGCTGGGGCTAAGAAAGTCCTGGAAAGTGGACTTCTAGACAACGTTAAGGCCATATTTGCGCTGCATGTTGCGGCTAATGCAACGATAGGCGAAGTCTGGTCGAGAGCTGGTTATTATTTGGCTGGGAGTGGATCTTTTAAGGCTGAAATCATAGGACAAGGGGGTCATGCAGGCCAACCTCAGTTCACTAAAGATCCTGTTGTTGCAGCTGCTAGTGTGATTCTTAGCTTACAACATATTATCTCCCGCGAAACTGACCCAACGGACACACAGGTAAATAATTTTACAGAAAAAGTTTTTAGCTTATTTCATAGTTAAAATTTGTATATTAAAATTTTAATTTATATAAATTAAGCTTTAAATTGAAAAGTATTTAACAATCTGCTCTACTGATAATAATGTTAATATTTTATTTTAAATAGAAGTTGATTTGCATGTAAGTCATTATTTAAGTGTATGTCAAGTCTTTTTTTTTTTTAACTAATGTTTAACCCAATTTTATTTTTAGTTCACAAATTTATAATTTAATAAAACTTAATTAATTTAATCTCAAGAAGTTCAAGTTTGGGTTAAAATAAATAAAAATGATATTTTTGTCACAAAATTGATGACTCATGTATAAGTTACATGTCAATTTTCTTAAAAAATAAAATTTAATATTGTTATCAATGAGAAGTAAATTACTATAGTTTTAAAAGTTCAATGTGAATATTATTAAAATTAAAAATTTAGAGTGTAAATTGTAACTATTTTACAAGTTTAAGAACACCTGTGTATAAAAAGCTAAATATATATTTATATTTATATCTATTGTATTAATAAATGATGTGTTTTTTATGATATATGACTATATAAGTTATAATAAATAAGAAGTAGATTTTTTCATTCATTTTATAATATGATGATATACTAATTCAATATATATTATGATTATTGAAGGGACTTAAAAAGATACACGAATAAGGGTATATATTAGCTAAGTTGATAAGAAAAATATCGAAATTGCAATCAAATGTACAACGAATGGACCGCATTGGTGGTTTTTGATGTATCGGGAAGATAAAAAAAGGGTACTTAATTTACAAGTATAAATTATATAAATTATACTGTGACTTGAAGTTGACGTATATAAACATTCATTAATTGAATTAATACGATAATCAGGGCCAGCATAAGTAGGAGGTGTTAGGTAAAAAATTGTTAACTAACCCTCAGTTTTCAATAATCGAATCGAAATTGCCTATTAACATTTTTACAGTGAAATGTTCTATTTGACGAGATTTTTTCAATATAGAATTCTCCACTAATAGTTTTTTTTTTTTAAAAGAAAAAGGGCAATAGTTCGTTATAGTCTCTTCTTAAAAAAAAAAATGAAAGAGATATAAATTAATAAGAGAAAGATAAAAAGATTTTGTTTTTTCGTTCTATTGTTTGAAAAGAAAGAAAAAAAAACAAAAGAGTAAAGAAGTTAAAATTATCTTTTGTTGCTTGGTATTTGAAATGAAAGTGGAGGAAAAGAAAAATTATTCATGCATTTACTAATTTGACATTTGAATGAATAAAGTATTCTTTAATAGAGTATTATCTTTAATACTAAATTCTTTATATGTTAATTTATATGACAAATTTATTATTAGATATAGTTAATACTAAATTTAATATTTATTTTTTATTAGTTGTTGTCTTAACTTTTTACATGTTTTTATTATTATATTTTCATTTAAATAATAAATGTTCATTTTTATAACTTTTAAAGCATAATAATAAAATGATAGAAAGTAAAAATACATTAAAAATATTATTATATATTAGAATATAAAATAATATAATATTATTTTTCATATTTTTTTTATAACAAATATAACAAATATAGCATTGAAGTGCATTGGAGATGGGTCTTAGCTTTCAAATTGTGTCCTCAAAAACTTTTTTATCGCAATACTTATATGGTCTCAAACTGATTGAGAGCAAAAATATATGTACAAGTTTTTTAAATATAGATAATAAAAATAGAAGGATGGAAAATAAAGGATAAATTATAAAAAAAAAAAAAAAGGTAAAAGCGATGGATCTATCAAGATAAATATTCCCAAAAACTCAAAATTTTAGATCATAAGACATCTATTAACTTATTATTCATATAGAATGCTAGGAAATAGATATCAACTACTCGTCAATTCATATAGAGAAATGATTAAATAGAAAGAGTAAACACTCTAATTCACTCAGAATAATTCTACTCCTTACATATAATTGGACTAAAATATTTATAAACTAAATTAGCTGGAACAGAAACATGAAACTACAAATAAAATTGGAGTACGGAGAACAAAATAATTCTAAAAATTAATAATAAAAAATTAGAAACTAACTTATATTTGACCTTAAAATTAAACTAAAATTAAAGTTTCCTAGAGTAAATAATTACAAAACTTTCTTAACTGTTAATTGCTAATTTAATTATTTCACAGCCTTCCAGAAAGGAATGATTTTCTACAACATTAATAGTCTTTAAACCAAAATACGATTCTCAATCGACCCGTGAATTCTTCCCAACGCGTCACAAAAATAGCATAACAATAAGTTATATATATGTATATATATATTTATATATCTCCTTTTAGGCGATATTTTATCTGCTCATTTGTTTCTCCATTCAGCTAAAAGTTCCGCTGGTGGATTAATATCCGTTAATTGATGTTGACCTTATTAATGGATGCGCAGGTAATAACTGTTTCAAAACTTGAGGGTAGTCAGAAAACTAATATCATCCCGGATAAAGCTACAATTAGCGGCAGTTTACGAGCTTTTTCGACCATGGGCGAACTTAAAAAACGCGTCGAGGAGGTAATTAATTCAACTTATTGTCACTATTTGTGATGAATAATTTGATTCTGAAGCCTGATGCTCCTCTTTTTTATGTTAGTTTTGGTTTTTTTTTTTTTTTTTTTTTGCCCTTTAATTTATTTTATCCTTTGGTTTGTCACACTATCCAGATAAAGAAATTTCTTCTTAATTTCTTAGTGAGGCTTAATAATACTTCTTGAACCGGAGATATTTCTTAATTAGGCTGAATTGGGCTTTGGGATTTGATTTCGTGATCAACTGACGAAACTAATAATGTCTTTGTCATGATACAATTTTCAATTATCTGGAATCAATGGTCATATCTTTTGGGTAGTATAGTTGGAATCAATTTTTGCGATATTCATAAATTATGGCCCGATCGAACTTGTTCAAAAATGTCGGGATAATTACTGTACTGACATAACAAATAGACAAAATGTTGAAGGAATATGATCGCCGGAGAAAATTTGGGTTCTTTTTCTTAATATTTTATATATGTGTACTTTTCTTTCTTTCTTTTTTCTTTTTATTTTCAATTACATTTGGTTTTCTTCATTTTCTAAATCACATCTTTGTCAACGTTCAGATGAATTTAGTCCCAGATATCCATCAAGAATTGATATTTCCTTGTATGGGATGTATTTGATTGTTAATCCTAACTATATATTCAAACTAAGAAACTGTTTGTTTGTTTATATTTTATATATGTATATATATATATATGCAACAGGTTATAGAAGCGCAGGCCGCTGTGTCTAAGTGCAATGCAAAAGTGAGATTCCTTCAGAAAACGAGCACCTTTTACCCTGCGGTCAATAACGACAAAAGATTATATGACGACTTCAAGAAGTTGGCAACTGATATGGTAGGGCCTGAAAAAGTTATTGAAAGTCCCCAATTTATGGTGTCAGATGATTTTGCTTTCTACCAAGAGAAAATACCGGGAGTGTATTTCAGCATCGGGATTATGAATGGCACGGTCGGACAAGAACGAGTTCACTCACCAAAGTTCCAAATTGCTGAAGATGCGTTTCCTTTTGGTGCTGCACTTCATGCCTCATTAGCAGCTACCTGTCTGTCCGATGTCTTTGAAAAAGAAGGCAAAAATCTTCGTGATGAACTCTAATCATAAACTTTCTCCCGCCATGATAATTGTTCACGAAAATAAATTTCACTGGCATGATCTTCTCAAGGGCATCTCCACGATGAGTTGTAGCGAATTTCAGGACTATATTATTAGAATAAATTGTGCATAGTTAGTACATTATTATATATAACTAAAATTAGAGAAGTATTTATTGTGGTTTGTACAATGTCATCTTCAATTTATCCCTTCGACTAGGCTTGGGATGGTGGTTTTTTGGTCATCTTATAGCCGTTTGCTTGATTTGTCAATTTTGTCCTCGATGCATTGGAGCCTTTGCTTCCCTTAATGGGGATATTTTCGTCTTCCCGGTCATTTTAGAAACGAAAAAAATAGGTAAGGTATACCATTTTTATTGTAACTTGTTGGTGCTTTTGTCCCCTCACGTGTCCCATTATGACCCATTAATATCCCACACACACCACATTTTAAAGATTAACTTTTTTTTAAAAGGAAAATATTAATTCAATCAAATTAATAATTAAAAAAAACTTTCATAAAATCATAAAATAAACTCATAAATTTGAAGAAAATTTTCTATTAAAAAATAAGTTTTTTTTATAAAACACAATATGTAGACATTAATATCAATTGTCATCTATTTTGTTTTTACAATTAGGAAACAAAAATAATAGAATAATAGAAAAGAACAAAAAAAATTAATTATCAACAAAAATCATAATTTTTTTTATTCAATTTAATAACAAAAAAATTGATGATATTTAGTTATTTTAATTGATTTTAGTTTTTATTATTATGATGAAAAATAATGATATAAAGGTAAATAAAAATAGTGATTTAATGACAAAACTTCTATTATCATATATATGTTATATAATATTTAAAATAAATAACGTATTATTGTAATTAAATATAAATATAATATGATTTGTTTATATTTCACTTATTATATTATTTTTATAATTATATAAATATTATATAATGTTCTAAGTAAATGCATTATAGTAACGCTGCAGGCATATTCACTCTGTGTATATATATTTTTAAAGAGTACATGTCATGTCCTTTTTTATATTTGAGAACATATTTAGATGTGTGTGTTTTTTAGATTCAAATTTAGTTGACCAGCTTGTTTTATATATATATATATATTATATTATATTTAAGAACATTCTAATTTTAAGGTAAAAAGGTATGCCTTTTTAAGCAATAAGCAAAGTTGGTGACGTGTATACGAATTGTACTTTTTTTTGTTAAACAGATGTGCATATGTCCTGCGGCTTTTTTAAGGTTCTTTCTTGATAGACAATATCCCCAATCAATCTGGCGTTCGTAGGTAATTTAGGTTAGATTTTGGACTAATTGTATATAAACATGATAGTAAACAGTTATTTTTAGAAAACAATTAAAATAAATAATAGATTTTAAAAATATTTGTGATAAATAACAAATTAATCATATAAATATCGTTTAAATACAATATATTAAATGTATTTTGTATTTAGATAAAATGTATTTACTTCACATTTAAATGTAATATGTGTTTGAATGAAAAATATTTGAATTGTATTTTAGAGTTAAAAAGTTGATGTGATTGATAAAAATTGATAGAAAAAGTGCGATAGAGAGAGAATATGATGTGAATGGAAAAAATTTATTTTTAAAATATTCTGAAATAATAAATGTATTTGAAGTATTATTAAAAAATATTATATTTAAATATAAAATTTTTGCATTTGAAAAAAAAAAAATTATATTTAAACATAATACAAATATAAATCAGTAAACAAACGTCTTATAATAATATTTGTAAAAACGAAAAGAAAGGGTGAATCGCCAAATAAAAATAATACACATAAAGCTGTCATAGTTCTTTTTTAAAGATTTTTCATGATTAACATGTGTGATCTATCATCATCATTGTTAGGTTTTTTAGTATTGGTATTTATGGCAAGTTAGAAAAAATCAGAGAGTTTAGGAAGGTTGAATACAGGTTTAGCAGTTCAGTACAAGTTGTGCTATGAGATGTTATAACACTTGCTGCAACGTGCAAGTTCAGAAGTTCAGTGCAGGTTATGCTACATCATGTTATAACACCTGCTGCAACATCGTGAAGATCTGCTGCAAAATCGTGAATATCTTTTGAATTTCAACTTTGACTAAGAGAATCATAACAAATCAAGTTCAAATAAGATTTGGGGAGAAATTTAAAGAATGGATAAGCCTGAAGAAGGAAAAACTAATTTAAATTGGATTTCCTAATTCTATTTAAATTAGGATTTCCAAAAACCAAAAATGTGTTTATATTAGTTACGATTTTAATTGGAAAAAATGTGCAGATATATTTGGAAGTGGATTTGGATGATATTTGCATAATATCTTTGTTTTAAAATTCAACAGATTTGAAATTTGAAATTTTGAAGTTGTTATAGAAGATGTTACAACATTATCTGTAACATCTTTAAAATTCAAAATAAATCTGAAATTCTATAGAAGATTTTTGGGTTTCTATATAAAGGCTAAAAATATTCATCCTTGAGATAGAGAGCAAGAGTTGTGATTGTGAGATTTTGAGTCCTTGGTGATTTTTAAGCTTTTTGCATTCTTTGCATCTTTTGGGAGAAAGATTTGGAGTCTTCAGAAGGAGACAATAGCAGTTGAAGGGATTTCAACATATGCTTGTAAGGGGATCTTCCTGAACGTGTTCATTAACTGGATTCAAGAAGACCGGCGGCAACAACAAAGAGGGAATCTTTAGATTGCATAAGTCCATTAGTGCTTATAATCTTTTGATAGTTAGTGAAGTGTTCAATGTCTAGGCGTGACCTCGAGGAATAGGAAAACCGAATCTCGTTAAAATTGCCTGTGTTATTTATTTACTTGTTTTTGATAATTGATTAATTAGATTAATTAATTAAATCTAATAAATAATATCACAACGGATCTTACAATTGGTATCAGAGCAGGTTACTAATATCTCTTTTTGGTTAGATTTTAGGATTTGATCTGTTTTGTAGGCATAGATCTTCTGTGTGAATAAGGATCAGTTTCATGTCCATTGCTATTGGATGGAACTAATTACCCTTATTAGAAGGCACTTATAAAGGCATTTATCAAGGCTCTTAATGAGAAAACTTGGTATGCAGTTTTAATTGGATGGAGCCACCCCATTACAAAGGATGTTGAGGGTAAGATTATCCTTAAGCCTAAAGAAATCTGGTCAAATGATGATGATAGATTGATGAACAACAATTCTAAGGCTTTGAATGTAATTTTTAATGCTATGGATGCTAATTAATTCAAGCTTATTTTCACTTGTGAAACTGTTAATGAGGTATGGACAATTCTAGAGGTCGCCTAGGAAGGAACAACTGCTGTAAAGATGTCAAAGCCTAAAATCTTGGCAACACGATTTGAAAATCTCTTAATGCTTGAAAGTGAGACTATAACCAATTTTAATGCCAAATTCTGTGATATTACTAATGAAGCTTTTGCTCTAGATGAAAAATATTCAGAGACAAAATTGTTGAGGAAAACCTTAAGATCTTTACCAGAAAGGTTTGCTTATAAAGTCATGGCCATTGACGAAGCTCGAGATGTTAGTATGATGAGGCTAAATGAACTTATAGGATCCTTGCAAAGGTTTGAGATGACCTTGAAGAAAAAAAAAAAGGATCAAAGTATTGCTTTGTAAGCTGAAGTTCAAAACTCCAGTGATGAAGAAGAAATCTATACTGATGAGGCCAACTTAAAGGAGTCCTTTGCATTACTTACAAAGAATTTCAACAAGATGTAGAAGAAGATAAGAAACCGTAACAAGAGACAAAAACCTGGAAAATTTATTCCCAAAAAGGAGAAAACTGTGACCAATACCTTAAATCAGAAGAACAAAAATAAGAGAAACAAAAGTTGTGAATGTGAAGGCTTTGGTCATATCCAAACGGAGTGTACTAATATGCTTAAGAAGAAAGGAAAGTCTTTAATAACGACTTAGAGTGATGATCACTCTAAAGGTAGTCAAAAGGAAAGTGAAGATAATATAATTAATTATGTTGCTCTCACTATCTGCTCAGAAACAAGACCTACAAACTGCCTGACCGTTGTGTCGACACATGTTGTAACATCTAGTGGCACATCAAACAGTGTTGCAATATCTCCTAGCACACCGAATGAAACATCTGCTGAGACTAATGGTTTGTACTATTCTGATTTTGAATGCAGCAGTGATGATGAAGAACTCAATGATAATGAAATTGAGAGGACCCATGAGAAGATGTATTTTAAGTTGATTCAATTGTGCAAATTAAAAAAAAAAACTTAAAGATCGAGTGACTGAATTAGTGAAAGAGAGGGATTCTCTGAAGAAAGTTATGGCTAACTATGAAATTCATGTTACTGAGAAAGATAAGAAGCTTCAAGAGACTCGAATCAAATTGGAGGAAACCCAGAAGTCTTTAAATATGCTCAATTCGGGAATAGGCAAACTCAATCACATCTTGTCAATTAGTAAATCTTGTGGAGTTCATCATAGCCTAGGCTATACAGGTAAAGTCTCTTCATCCAAGACTATGTTTGTAAAAGAAATATCATCTTCTATTTTGAAATCCAATCCAGGTAAGAAATTTAGACTTGCACTTCTAAGACCTAAGCCTAAAATGTTTGTTCTTACTTACCATCACTGTAGTATACTCGGACATATAAGACCTAGATATTACAAGTATCAAAATGCTTTAAAAAGAGTTATGATTATTAGATCGCCGAATTTTTCACATCTTAGAAGAACACCGAAACTTAAGATTGACTTGAAAAGTAATTACCCTGGGAAATTTTGATAAGAAAGTCTGATTTAAGGTGTTATTCCACTTATACTTCTTTTAAAGCAAGTACTATTAACTCTTCGTACTTTGATAGTAGTTGTTCTAGGCATATGACAGGTAACAAAGCATTTTTGAAAAATTTTTAGGAGTGTACTCTTGGTCACGTCACTTATGGAGATAAAATCAAAGGCTGCATTTTTGGGAAAGGAACTCTTAACTTAGAGGGACTACCTAGACTAAAGAATGTTTTATTAGTAAAAGGGCTCTAGGCAAATCTGATAAATATCAGCCAACTTTGTGATCAAGATTTATTTGTAAATTTCACAAAAGATAAATGTTGTGTCTATGACAAAACTAATAAGTGTGTTTTGATAGGTTCCAGATGTTTAGATAATTTCTACATGTTACAATATCCATTCATATGTTATAATATAGTTATAAATGACATTAATTTTTGGCATAAAAAACTAGGTCATTTGAATTATAAAAATCTGACAAAAATTATGAGTATAGGTGCTGTATGTATAATTACAAAGCTAGAAAAAAGAGAACCTGGAATTTATGGACCCTGTCAGATTGAAAAACAGGTGAAGGTGACTCACAAATTGGTGCAACATATTAATACAACATATGTCCTAGAACTTCTTCATATGGATTTAATGAGAGCAATGCAAGTAGAGAGTATTGCAGGTAAAAGTATGTTTTTGTATGTGTGGATGATTACTTTTGGTTTACTTGGGTAAGTTTTATTAGAGACAAATCTGATACCTTTGATATTTTTACGACTTTGTACATAAAATTAAAAACTACAAAAGATTGCAATGTTAGAAAAATAGTAAGAATTAGGAGTGACCATGGTAGAAAATTTGAGAATGCTGTTTTTGCTAACTTTTGCAGTGAACATGGTATTGGACATGAATTTTCTGCAACCAAAACACCATAACAAAATGGTGTGGTTGAGAGAAAAATAGGACTCTTCAAGAGATGGCACGGGTTATGTTGAATTCCAAGAAACTTGCTTTCCAACCATAGGCAGAGGCTATCAATACTGCATGTTACACGATCAATCGTGTTTATATAAGACCAGGTATAACCAAAACTCTCTATGAAATTTGGAAAGGTAAGAAACCTAATCTCAGTTACTTCCGTATATTTGGTTGTGTTTGTTACATCTTAAATGACCATGAACATTTAGGTAAATTTGATGCCAAGAGTGATGAAGGTATTTTTCTCGGATATTCAACTAATAGTTGAGCATATCGAGTGTATAACTTAAGAACATAGACAATTATAGAATCTGCTAATGTTGTGTTTGATGATTTAAGTATTTTGCAGAATTTTCCAAGGAACAAGAGATACTCAGCCTCACTGAAGAAGTCGAAGATCAGGTATCACAAGAGATAGGTTCCAATGCTGCTACTTTGCCATCTGAGAATTTTCTTCCAGATGATGTTACAACATCTCCTGACACATCAACTGGTGTTACAACATCTCCTGATACATCGACCAGTGAGGCAACATTCTTTGCAACAGAACTAGAAAGGTTCAACCAAGGTGTAAACAATCCAAACAGACTAAAGCCATTGACTAGAGTGCAGAATAATCATCCTCTTGATGAGGCAATAGGTGGACTTTATGAAGTAAGACATATAAGAGATAAGCAGAGGTTGAATTATCGTGAAATGCTTAAGTATGTATGTTATACCTCCCAAATTGAACCTAAAAATGTCAAAGAGGCTTTACTAGATGAATATTGGGTTGGAGTCATACAGGAAGAGCTAAAGCAGTTTGTAAGGAATGATGTGTGGACATTAGTACCTAGGCCTAGAGATTCTAATGTGATTGGAATCAAGTGGATATTTAAGAACAAAACTAATGAGTTTGGGAACATCACTAGGAATAAGGCTAGATTAGTTGCTCAAGGATATACTCAAGTGGAAGGCATAGACTTTGACGAAACTTTTGCACCCATAGCTAGGCTTGAATCAATTAGGTTGCTTTTGGGTATAGCTTGCTTGCTAGGTTTTAAACTGTATCAAATGGATACTAAGAGTGTCTTTTTAAATGAAATTTTAAATGAGCAAGCATATGTTGAGTAACCTAAAGATTTTGAGGATCCGCATCACCCTGATTATGTCTACAAGTTGAAAAAGGTTTTATATGGATTAAAATAAGCTCCTAGAGCATGACATGAGAGATTGACAAAATTTCTTCTAGAGAATGGCTGCAAGAAAGGAGGAGTTGATAAGACCTTGTTCATTGAGACTTGTAAATCTGGGATCATTATAGCACAAATTTATGTTGATGACATAGTCTTTGGATTTTCCTTTAAATCAAAAATAGAAGAATTTGTTGATCAAATGAAGAAGGAGTTTGAAATGAATATGTTTGGAGAACTAAATAGGACTACAAATTAAACAACTTAAGGATGAGATTTTTATCTTACAAATTAAGTATGCTAAAAACTTAGTCAACAAATTTGAGGGGCGTTTGGGAAAAATATTTCATTTTAATTTTACTCAAATACAATATAATTTTACACCAAACACAAATTTTACAACAGTGCTACGAAAACAATTACTATTCAAAATATTTTTAAAATAATCACATCAACTTTTTAACTTTACTATTTATCTTTACTTTTATCAATCATATTAACTTTTCAACTTTAAAATACTTTTCATCCAAACACACATTTTATTCAAATGCAAAACAAATACTTTTCAACCAAACACAACATTCAAATACAATCAAAATGTAATGCGTTTACCAAACGTCCTCTTGGTTTAGAAAAGGCCAAGTATGTAAGTACACCTATAGGATCTAATGTTAAATTAACGAATGATGAAAATGGAGTGTCAATTGATCCTAGTCTCTATAGGGGCATGATTGGAAGCTTTCTTTACTTAACTGTAAGTAGACCTGATATCTATTTTAGTGTAGGAATTTGTACTAGGTATCAATCTAATTCTAAGGAGTCCCATTTAACTGCGGTTAAAAGAATCATAAGATATATAAGTGGGACAGTGTACTATCGTATTTGGTACAATAACGACACAAATTCAAGTCTTGAATATTACAATGATGCTGATTGGGCTAGCAATGTTGATGATCGAAAAAATACCTTCGGAGGTTGTTTCTACTTAGGGAATAATCTTGTTTTATGGTATATCAAGAAACAAAACTCGATCTCTTTGTCTACTGTAGAGGCTAAGTATATAGCTGTAGATAGTTGCTGTACATAATTGCTCTAGATGAAGCAAATGCTTGAAGACTACGGTATTTTACAAGATACTTTGGTTATTTATTGTGATAATTCTATGCTATAAATATTTCTAAAAATCCTGTTTAACACTCTAGGATTAAGCATATTGACATCAGGTATCACTTCATTAGAGAATTAGTTGAAAATAAGACGGTTGTATTAGAGTATGTTGTAACATCAAATTAATAAGCAGATACTTTTACAAAAGCTCTTGATTCAGCATAATTTGTGTCTTTAAGAAAATCTTTAGGGATTTGCATGATGTGATTGTTTGTGTTGCATTATATTTAGGTTTACATTACATTATTTTCTTATGTTCATATATGCATTGGATTGAACTAATTATAACTTTTGAAAATTGATAAGAGTTGTGTTATTGTGTGTACTTGACTCTTATGTTAGGATAATCATATCTGTAGTCTTTGATTTTCAAGCACAAAAAATTGGATCTCTTAACTTTTTGCATGCGTGGAGAACTTTTATGCAAACTTGGTGACTTCATAGAATTCTAGAACTTGTTTTTGTTTATCACTCAAGGCGAAATCCCATGTTGCATAATGTTTAGGATATGATTTAGGTCATCTTTAGATCGTTTGAGTCTTTCAAGCCTACCTATATATCTTTTATCCATAGTTCACCATTTTGAGCCTAATATTTATCTTTCCTTTGTTACCCACGCTTAACCAAGCCATACATATCCTTTCCTAACCCTGAAATCACCCAATAACATGTTTGATATCTCTTGGATTACAATGTTCAAAGATATATTATTTTAAAGGCGAAAAAGTGAAAGTGTGAAAATAAAAATAAAAAAAAAGGTTCAATACATCCCTTGTTAAATAAAAAAAAAAGTGCTATGTCATATATATATATAAAGGGATGAATGAAAATTGAAATGGGAAAATAAAAGTTGATTTTAAGGATTTAGAAGAAAGTGCGATTTGTAACAATCTAAAAGTGGTTTCAGAATTTATGGGTGTCTTAAGCCACATTAATGTCCTATATCCTACCCGAACCACAGCCCTACATCATTTACCAAAAAAATCCTAATGATCTGAGATGCTACGTATGTGACTGACATTAGTGAAGAGTGGTAGTAAGAACAAGTCTATAGAGTTCTCATATTTTATTCATGAGTATGTATAAACTTATCTATGTGGTGATTATTTGAGAGTAAAGATGTTGATTGTTTTAACATTTGAGTTGAAATTCTATAATAACATAATGATTTTATATTTTTGTGAGTTATAGTCTATGTGATATCCTTTATATTCATGTGTTACATATGGTGCATCATTTTAATATAAAAATAAAAAATAAATAAATTTTTTTTGTGATGTTATGAGACATGTTGCAACATATTCTATAACAACTTGTTTTAAATTTGACATCAATTGTTCAATGAATATGCTACATGCCATTTTTTATTTTTTTAAATTTAGGAAAGTTATCTTTGCGGGTTTCAAACATTCTTCAGAGTCTCTCAAGATATTTTCAATTTATTGAAGCTAGATTTTTAGCCTACTTATCTGTGAGACTTGCAACCTCTATATTTTTAAAACCCTAATTTCAAATTTCAGATTCTTAAAGTCATTTGAATCTCTGTTCTTCTATGTCTCTATGTTTGCTTCATTTCTCTTTGCAGGTTCAAAAATGGTAAGAATAAGAGAAGGTTTGAGTTCTATCAATCCAATGTCAAAAAAGAGAAAGGAGAAATCGCCGATGATAGGCTCGACATCTTTTCAGGCGAAGGACAAACAGCAACGACTAGAGGAAGAGCCTTTGATAGATCCTATACCGATTGTTGTTCTTCCACCCTTGTCTAGTGATTTGGTGATTTACAAACCCCAATTTGGGTTTGAGGAAAATTTTGAGCCTTCGGCCCTGAACATAAATGAACCCAAAGAGAGTGTTGCTGCATTGCCACCAATGGAGACCCCTTCATCTTCGAGAATACCCTCAATACCAACAGAGAGTCAGTCCACTAGTGCTGACCCTGATGCCGTGGAAGAAGAAGAAGAAAGGTCTATGGGCTTCAGCAATGAGTCTGAAAATACTAACCCAGTTGCAGATGAAGATGAAGCTATACAAGAACAACCACCTGAGGAGAATTCCAATCATCCAATTGAAGAGTGTGAGAGTGCTCATTCCTATCCTACTGGCTTTCCAGCCGATAAAATTTTTTGAGCTCATCCAAATGCTCAAGCGAGTCCTTCTAGTTTTTCCAAGGATAAAAACAAAAAGAAAGATATGGAAGATCTCGATCCACTGTATCAACCGACCATCGATATTTCAAGTAAAGATTCAGATGATGAAGGTTGACCTCAGAAAAAAATCCTAGAAATACCAAGACTGATGTTGCAAAGAAGACATAAAAGAGGCAAAATCCAATCCAATTTGATCGGTATGTTATGTCAAAAGCTTTTTCTCCTAAGTTTTACATTGAACAGAATCAAGAATTTTGAAAATTGATGTCAGCAAGGAAATTTATGTGTGAGAGGCTGGTGGATGAAAAGAGTCACGCGGAAGTAGGTATTACTTAGTTTTTAGAAAAACAAGGCCTAACTGGAATTATGCTTAGTGCTAAAAACTTTGTTGGTGGACTTGTGCATGAATTTTAAGCTAATTTGTCGTCTGATATTAGTAACTCATCCTTAGCTAAGTATATGAACGTTTATGTTAGAGGGCATGTTTTTAATTTCTCACCAGTTGTGATAAGAAAGTTCTATGATCTGCCTAAGAGTGTCTCTGACAAAGCCAGAGAACTAGATCAAGATGTTGATATGAACTCTATTGTGTCTGTGCTGACTGGAGGAAAGAAGAATAATTGGACAGGGCCTCATTGTCTGTCTGCATTTAAACTGATTGTGAAATACTATATCTTGCACAAGATTGCTTTAACAAACTGGATGCTAACCAAACACATTGCCACAATCACTAGAGATAAATGTGTTCTGCTCTATGCAGTGGGTACTCAAATGGAGTTTGATATAGCAAAGCACATAATTGAGACCATTGTTGCTTATGCTGAGAACAAGAAGAAACAAGGACAGTTGCCATTTCCTTCACTCATTTTTGAAGTTCTAATGTCCCAGAAGAATGTCAAATAGCCTACGGATGCTTTGCATTCTATTGCAGGGCTATTGAAAGTGTCCAACAGGTTGCTATCTGACAGACATGTGATGGACATTCATGGAAGGTAATCTAACAAAGATCAAGCAGAAGCATCTGTAGGAGGAGGAACCAGTTCCTACTACAAGCAGAGCTCAACATAAGATAATGATACAGCTACTGAAGGCTAAATTACAGTTTTTGCAGGAACATAAGAAGTCTATTGCTCAAAGAGAGAAGGAGATTGAAAGGGTTCTTCGAGCTTGTAGTAATACAGCCCAAGATTTTGATCAAGAAGACTTATTTAGTAATTACTAGTTCTTTTGTCTATTCCTGTTTGCCTTTGTACAGGTCTTTGGCATTTGTTGATTCAAAAAGGGGGAGTAATATAGGAATTAGGGGGAGTAGTTTTTTGGTTTTTCTTGTTTTCTTGTTACTGGTTTATTTGATATTGGTACTAGTTTATTTAATTTCTGGTTTTGGTTTTGATGTAATTATCTGATGTTGAAACACTGAATTATGAATTATGTTATATTTTAGTTTTGAGCCAAAAATGCTAAGGGGGAGATTATTAGGATTTTTGGGGTTGGCATTTATGGCAAGTTAGGAAAAACTAGAGATTTTAGGAAGGTTGAATGCAGGTTTAGTAGTTCAGTACAGGTTATGTTATGAGATGTTATAATACTTACTGTAACATGCAAGTTCAGAAGTTTAGTGCAGGTTGTGCTATATGATGTTATAACACCTGCTACAACATCGTGAAGATTGTTAGAAAATGCCCTAAGTATTAGAGACATTTTTGATGTATTCATTTTGAACTGGATAATAAAATTATATATAGAGGTTATTCATTACATTGCTATCTGTCCTCGTCTTATTTACATGTTAAAGTAAATGTAAGCAAATATGGCTCACTGACTGCTTGTGTTAAAATTGTTAGAACGTTGCATGCAATGGACTTTTGTATGCGAGAAGACAATGTTCTAAAGTTAGCAGTCTAAACTATGGTCTGTAGTCTATGGGGTTAGACCGAGCATCTAACTCATGTTAAGACTATTATGTTGTCTAAAGCCTTGGAGGGGACGGTCTGTCTTGACTGTCTGGAGCTAGACTCCCAAGTAGAGACATGGATATGTTGCTCGGTGGTGACATATTAGACCGGGACTAAAGCGTGATTGATCTACGTAGTCCGCTATGAGTGGATCAATCTGCTTTTGACGTTCATTGTGCAATAACCTTAATCCTGAGTAAATGAACTACTTCATGTATATGACTTGTGTACTTTGATGTTCCAATGGCTAAAGCGTCTCAGAGGTAGTAAGCTTATAGACCGGTTCGTTGGGTGCATGACTTGTATACGATGAAGGGTTTGTTTGCAGATATCGGAATCATAACTCTGAGGAGTTAAAGGTATCCTCTTAAAGGCATTATACTGAATGTGAAAATGGACAAGGCCTTGGGTCGTCTGCTGGGCGGATGACTTCTTATTCACATATGGTGAATAATCATTTTCTTGATTCGGTAGTATAATGGAACTTTAAGATAGCCTGATCAGTAGGATTAAACGGACTTTGACCTAAGGCTGATCATGGATATCATATGAGGGTTTTGCATATATGACAAGGTCATTGGATGGTAGCTCGTCACAGGCTTACGTAATACGGTATATAATTGGGAGTTCAGTTTCAGGTTTATAGTGGTGTGACTCTGAAATTAGTGATCATATGATTGAGTTGTTCGGTACAGAATGATGATCATATGGAATCACGGGAGCCCGATTATATATGTCCAATCAGTCCCTCTACTAGCTCCACATAATTCCTTAACGTTTGGCAAATTGATTTGTGTATGCTATTAGCTAGTTTATTATGCATGGATGGTGATGACACAGGATTAGGATGGTAGACAAGATTCTCTCCGGTAGAATTCAGATTTTGTTTTGGATAATAGAGTACATAATTATTCGAACTCCAAATAAAGTTGCCATGATTTTATTTGAGATTGGATTGGAGTTGTAGAAAATTATCCATGAGAACAAGAATATGAAACACAACCGTTTTGTGGAATTTGAAATTTGAATTTTGAAATTTGAAATTTGAATTTTGAAATTTGAAATTTGAATTTTGAATTTGAAATTTGAATTTGAAATTCGAATTTGAAATTCGAATTTGAAATTTGAATTTGAAATTCGAATTTGAAATTTGAAATTTGAAATTTGAAATTTGAATTTGAAATTTGAAATTCAAATTTTGAATCACAGTCCAAGTAGGATTCGAATTTGTTGTGGAAAATCCACAAGGTTTGAAATTCGAATTTGAGTTGGATTTGGAGAGGATAATCTTGTTAGAATCCTACTTGAATTTTGAATCCAAATCCCAACAAAAGTGGGCGAATTTTTTGAGGATAATCCTCAATGGAAAATTCGGTTTTTGTAGATAAGATTCAAGGGAAAATTCAAGTTTCAATCCTAGTTGAATTTGGATTCTCTCCCTCCCTAAAAGTGGCCGAAATTTTGGAGGCTTTATCCTAGGAAATTCGGTTATTTTTGGATAAGGTTGAGATGAGATTTAGCTTGAAAAATCCTAGTGGAATTTTGATTCTTCCTTATCCTAAAAGTGGCCGAAAATTTGGAGAAGGTTTTCTCCTAAAGATTTCGGATTTTTTGGTTGAAAAAGGGAGATAAAATTCTAGTTAAAATCTTGTTTAGATTTGGATTGGATTTGTCCTAGGAAAACCGAATTTAATTGTGGAGATTCTCCCTTGGAAAATTCGGATTTTTTGGTTTGGATAAGGGAGAAAATCTTTTCCTAGTCCAATTCGAATTCAGAGAATCACCTCATGCAGGTCTATAAATAGAGGTCCTGCCACTCCAGTTCTCTTAGACCACAGACTCTCAGGTGAGCAGGCTTATTGTTGCACAGCTCATCGTGACAATAAAGTTCTTTAGAGATCTGGGTGGTCGGAAGAAGACTAGCAGTGCTAGCATACCGATCGAGGTTCAGAGTGCCCACACACTCAGCCATTCGGGAATAGGAGAATAGTAGAGAAGGCTAGTTGGTTGAAGCCTCCGGTCATTCTCCTCCTGCAAGATTGGCGTCCTTGAGGTATGAGTTTTAATTGTTGTTGGTTTATTGTATATGGCATCATGAGATATTTAACGATCTAAAAATTTTTATTGTTCCGCTGCGCCGCTCTGATACGTTTTTACCGATTTATTCTCCTACAATATCTGCTACAAAATTGTGAATATCTTTTGAATTTCGACTTTAACCGAGAGAATTAGGACAAATCAGATTCAAATAGGATTTAAAGAGATATTTAAGGAGTGGATAAGCCTGAAAAAGGAAAACTAATTTAAATTGGATTTCCTAATCCTATTTAAATTAGGATTTCAAAAAACCCAAGATTTTCCTATATAAGTTGCGATTTTAATTGGGAAAAATGTATAGATATATTTGTAAGTGGATTTGGATGATATTTGCATAATATCTGCGTTTTAAAATTCAGTATATTTGAAATTTGAAATTTTAAAATTGTTACATTAGATGTTGCAACATTATCTATAATATATTCAAATTTTAAAATAAATATGAGATTCTATAGAAGATTTTTGGATTTCTATATAAAGGCTCAAAATATTCATCCTTAAGATAGAGAACAAGAGTTTTAAAATCATAAATATCTTTTGAATTTTGACTTTGATTGAGAGAATCATGGAAAATCAAGATCAAATAAGATTTGGAGAGATATTTAAGGAGTGGATAAGCCTGAAAAAAGAAAAACTAATTTAAATTGGATTTCCTAATCCTATTTAAATTAGGATTTCAAAAAACCCAAGATTTGCCTACATAAGTTGCAATTTTAATGGGGAAAAACATGCAGATATATTTAGAAGTGGATTTGGATGATATTTGCATAATATCTACATTTTAAAATTCAGTATATTTGAAATTTGAAATTTTGATGTTGTTACAAAAGATGTTGCAATATTATCTGTAACATCTTCAAAATTCAAAATAAATTCGAGATTCTATGGAAGATTTTTGGATTTCTATATAAAGGCTCAAAATATTCGTCCTTAAGATAGAGAGCAAGAGTTGTGATCGTGAGATTTTAAGTCCTTGATGATTTTAAAGTTTTCTACATTCTTTGTATCTTTTGGGAGAAACATTTAGATTGTGTTTGTTTTTGGTTTCAAAATGGATTTCACGATTCCCTAGGGAATCATTTTCTAATCCAAATTGAAAACGTGTTTGGTTAGCTTGGTTTTGAAAATTAAATTTGAAATCAATGAGTTAAATTCAAATTTTTTTAACTGAAACTTGAAAACAATATTGGTTGTGTTTGCTTTTGGTTTCAAAATGGATTTCACGATTCCTTAGGGAATTATTTTCTAATCCAAATTGAAAACATGTTTGGTTAGCTTGGTTTTGAAAATTGAATTTGAAATCAATGAGTTAAATTCAAATTTTTTTAACTGAAACTTGAAAACGATTAGAAAGTTAAATTCAAACCCCCCCCTTCGGTTCATTTTCTTCTTTCATTCTCAACAACACCCCCCCCCCCACCAAACGTTTTCTTCTTTCATTCTCAAATACCCACCCCCCCGGTTCATTTTCTTCTTTAATTCTCAACAACCCCCCCCCCCCCCCCAACAAAACCCAGCCTGACGACTCTCTCTTTCTCTTTCTCGTTCTCGCGGCCAGTGGAGCAGCAGGAGGCGGAGCGTTCTAGGTTCGTCGTGGCGAAGGTGGAGCAAGAGAGGAGGGCGATGGTGGTCGATCTGGGCTTGGTCGAACGCGAGACAACGAGGATGGAAGTGAGGGACTGCCGACGGCTTGCTTTGGCTGGTTGTACTCACGATGGCTCACGGTGGAAATGGAGGCCGTGGTTTTATTCGGGTGTGTGAGTGACGAATGAGGGGCGGTGGTGTTGGGCTCACGACGGCTGCTGTTCACGGAGCTCGGGAGGTCATCCGATAGGCCCAAGCCACGCTAGCCTCGCGAACCCCTGTCGCCGGCCCGCCGCCTAGTGAATGCCAAGCCCGAGCCATCCGAGCTCGCGGCCTCCCTCACCCATCGCCATCCGACCGGCCCAAAGCTTGCCGATCGAGCTCGAGCCATCGCGCCGTGACCCAGTCGCCCTTCCTCAACCGCAACCGAGCCTCGCGAGCCCAGCCCGAGTCCTCGCCTCATGAACGCCGAACCATTCTCCATTCCGTCCAGCCCACGACGCTGTCCCTGAGACCGCGCCACAGCCGTCGCCAGCCTCCGCCGCCCCTGCTGTCTCACGCTATCGCCGTTAGCCTCTGTAGCCGACCCTTTAATAACAATATATATATATGTGTGTGTATATGTAGAAGGTAAAAGAAAAGGATTGAAATAAAGAAAATAATAATAATAATAATAGATTTTGATAAATATTTTTAGATATATTTGAGATTTAAAATTGTATTTAAAACTGTTCTGGGAATTGGAATTTGTTTTTCTACAGGTTAAGCTTTTGGAGTTTTTGGGCAGTCATATTTTAAGGTGGATCATGCCAAAAATTTTATAAAGTAAAAATGAAATATTCGGGTATTTTGAAAATAAAATGTTGTTTTAAAATATTAAATCAATGGCACACTAATTAGTATAAACTACTTATAAAATGATTGGTTTTCAAAAATATAACCAAACACAGTTTCAGAATTATTTTTTGAAAACATACACTCAAAAAATATAACCAAATATAGTTTCAAAAACAATCTCAGAACAGTTTTCAAAACGATTTCATTTTCAGGTTTTTTGAAAACATAACAGATTTCAAAAACAATACCAAACGCTACCGTAGAGTCTTCGGGAAGAGACAATAGCAGTTGAAAGGATTTCAACATATGCTTAAAAGGGGATTTTACTAAACGTGTTCATTAACTGGATTCAAGATGATCGACAGCAACAACAAAGAGGGAGTCTTTAGATTGCATAAGTCCATTAGTGCTTTTAATCTTTTGATAGTTAGTGAAGTGTTTAATGTCTGGGCGTGACCTCGAGGAGTAGGGAAACCGAGTCTCGTTCAAATTGCCTGTGTTGTTTATTTATTTGCTTTTGATTATTGATTAATTGAATTAATTAATTAAATTTGATAAACAATATAACAGCAGATCTTACAATCATCATTTTTATTATTATTATTTCTTCCATTGTATACGGGATTGAAGCACTTCATGATCATTTAACCCTTCTTTTGACTTTGGGTAAAGTTCGCGGTCGTCACCTACCAATACGTCCCCTTTCAACAGGTGCTAAATTTCCTAGAAGTATTTATAAAACAAAAAAAAAAAAAAAAAAGAAGAAAGAAGGAAAATTCAAATTGTAACTTAGCCTTTCCGATATAAAAATAATATCACTATCATATTCCTCATAATAGAAATCTCGTACAAGAATTCTGCCTATGAATCCTAGGTTGTACACTTGCATTATTAGGTTAAAACTTGAAAAAATTTATAGTAATAGTAATACAATAACGTTACTTGGGTTTTAATTGGACAGCATAGCACAATTATTTTGCCACCTAATTTATTTAATTTAATTTTTTAAAACTTAAAGGGTACATCTTATGATATAATTGAGCATTAAATTATTATTAAGTTAGCTCTGCCTATTTATACTTCACCTACAACAATTAATAACTCCAACGCAATCAGTATAAGCTAGCTATAGGAGAATACAGATTTCTCCAAGTGGATTAGCTCTTTCCTTTTAGTCCTTTGCTTGTTTAAGCAAACACTCGTACTCTCAGACCTCTCTATTGCCTTTCGGTTCCCCAAGGAAGCTAGTAAACCAGAGGTGTTTGATTGGATGGCGGAAATCAGGAATGAACTGCATGAATATCCTGAACTACATGAATGAAATCAGGAATGAACTACATAACCCTACCCTCCCTTATGCTTAAGAACATTTGAAAATAGTTTATATATCAATTATCAAGCATATCAACCACACAAAAACAAACATAAGAATGGATGATAAATTATCCGTCCATTTGTTTTCCATTTTACAATATTTGTGTCATTTCATTTGAGTTGGTAATTCAAATGTGCGTTTGGTAACTTAACATTTTGATTGTCATTTAAATAGTGTCAAATGGTCCATTTGACCATTTAAGAAATTAAAAAAGAAGAAGAAGAAGAAATATTTGTCACCCCTTAAATTTAACTCCATTTGAGAATATATTTAATAATAACATTGGGGTTCTCTTTAATTAAAAAAAAAAAAAGCTTTTCTCTTTATTCATTTAAGTTTCAAAGTGTTCAATTAAAATTCAACAAAGATGATTGTTTTATTTTCTACGAATTCAGAGTAAAAAGTTGAATAAAACCCTATCTATATCCCATTAAAACTTATCATGACATTGAGGTTTTAGGTTTGTTAGAATCACTTTTATAGTACAGGAAATTATGGAAATAACCCCTCTAACGTACATGTTAAGGATTTTTATTATATGATTCAGATTTTTACCCTGAAATATCTCTTTACTTAACATTATAGCGAGTAACAATCTTGAAATCATTTTAGATATTTATTCCTTTTGAGGCATGTCTTGAAAAGGAAAAAGCCTTTTACACATGCGAAATTACACATAATAGATCATTTAATTGATCAATTGGAGGTACATAGCATAATTTGAAAACATTGAAAACAAATAGCATAATCTACTTTATAATTTAATGTATTCTATTTTTACCCTCTCTTTTGCATAACCCTTATCCTTACTCTCCCTCTTTCTCTTCCCTCTCCCTCTTTCCCTTCAAAAGCCCATTCTCTCTCTCTATTCTATGTTGGAAGCTACCATCGTTGCTAGTTAATCGAGCAAAGCTTCATAAAGAGTGTCGAAATCTTAGGGATTGCTGTTGTCAACAACTCATGGAGATGGTCGAACCGAGATGTAGATCTATGATCGTCGATTTTTGTCTTCCCTGTTTACTCTTGTGGAAGCCTAGTTGCAAGCCAATTGTGATAAAGAAGAGGATATGGAGCTCGCGTGTAGATCAGACACGGAGGAGATTGGAGATGAACGTCAGCGGCGATCCATTTCAACGTGATATTATATGATCTTCCATATCCATTAATCTTTGTGGAGGAGATCTGCCATGATCTGGCATTTCTCGCTCTTTCACTAACTTACTACAATGATCTCTAGAGACTCTTTGAAAATTAATTCTTAAGGATAACTAAGCTATCAGTAGCTCATCTCGTTTTTTAGTGACAAGGAAGATGCCCACTACCATTCAGTGAATCAACGCGACTCTGACTTATGATGATGAACAGTGATAGTGTAAGGCGATGACAACAACAACAAGGTGTGCTCCATAATGATGACAAACACAATGGTGACGGTGAGGTGGTGGCGGTTGATTTTTATTAGATTTATGAGTGATGGATCAATTTTGAGTGTTAGGGATAAGGTTTGTTCAATCTTGAATTTTTTAGAAATTTATAAAGAGGTTCGCTCTAAAAGAATTAATGCTTTTTAAGCCAGGAGCTTTTCGATAGCTATGATCAATAAAGTTATATGGTGTGTGTTAGTTAAGTATAAAATATCAATATATAGTAGTAACAATAAGGAAAATGGCATCATGTTCATTGTAATTAAGTGGTGTGTAAACTCGTAATGGATGGTGAGACTCAAGTGGTAAGTAATCCATTATCACTAGTGACTTATAAGAGACTTGATAGACTCTTGGGTGGTGATTGGTATTGTTTTTGAAATATTTTCTATTTTCAAAAAATTGAAAATGAGAATATTTTGAAAATTGTATTGAAACCATTTCTGAAACTGTGTTTAGTTATGTATCCTGAGTGTATATTTTAAGAAACATAAAGATGAAATTTTGTTTGGTTATATTTTTGAAAACCCATTTTATTAGTGAGTATTTTATGAAAATATTTTTATTTTTAATTTAAAAAAATAACAAAAAATAAATTATTAGTCATAATTAAAAAAAAACCCTTTGGTGATGGGTTTTGCAATGAGGGACAAGAGTGGAAGATATTCGTGGTTTGAGCCCTAGGTGGTAGCGAAGCAGAGATTTAGGTCACGAGTTGATAGTCGTCGCCATGAGTCAGTGATCGTTGTCGCAAAGGGGTCGTCGCCGTCATTAGTAGTTCGTGGTTATCGCCTTTCATCAGAGACAGAGGCTATCTTCAGACATGATCATCATCATCGATACTAAATAAGCAGAGAGAGAGGAGATGGAGGGAGAAAATGAAAACAAAAAAGTGAAAACAACTTTTTTTCATTTTAAAAAAACAAAAAAAAAAACATAGTTGAAAATGGTGTTTTTAAAATAATTTTGAAAACATTAAATAAACAAATATTATTTTATAATCGTTTTATTTTTTATGTTTTTGAAAATGAAGAATCATTCTCATAAATAAAAACAAACACCTCCTTTTCCAAATCAACTAGTGACTTGCAAGAGAACTTGATAGACCCTTGGTGTTTCCAAGAGTTTAGCTGCTTAAGTAATGCATATAGCGAGTGCTCTCATCGTAAGGTGAGTGATAGCTTGTCAAAGTGTTGAACACTCACATGGTGAATGGCACCATGAGAACAAATTCACGATGAGTGACGAATGTCGATTGTTGGCTATTTTCCATGTAGTTGGACATGACTGGGAGACGAAGTCACACCCCAACATGGTGAAACTACCAACTAATAGTGGAAGAAAGAGATAATCAAACAACATCCAGTTCTTCAGAATTAAAAAGAAAAAAGAAAAAAAAAACACACACACATTCAAGTAATTAGACAGCTAAATATGGTAATTTTTCCAAAAGAAGGAACTATGTATATAATATATGATCTAGTATAATGGTTTTACAAGAATGAATAGATGACGATTGAAATTTTATAGCATATCGTAGCATTGAGTAATACTGAATGAACATCAACGGGGGCATAAAATTTGAGGGAGAATTTTTAGTCCAAAAATTTAATTAAAAGATAAACGAAATAATTAAATATAATATTAAATATAAACATACAATTGGGTTATAGAAATGGGCAAAAACTCATTTTCTAAAACAGGGGAAAAAATTTAGAGTTTGTTAAGTTTATAAGTCTAAATCTAAAATTTTCATATCAGTTTTATTTTATTTTATTTTCTAAAAAATCAATAAAAATTGTAACTTTAACCAACTTTAACTTAAAATTTTCATTTCATTTTATACTTAATTCATAACTTAACCGAATTCTTAAAAATATCGTGTTGGAAAATGAAAGGTAAGGATCAATCAAGAATCCTAAAAAATATCGTGTTGGAAAATGAATGGTAAGAACGAAGGCTGGCTGAGGTTGGGGATTGTGGACCACTATTAATCGACAAATTTTGTGTGCCATCCTCAATTATTCGAACCCGACAATATCCCACGTGAGAATCCCGTGTGACTGAATGGATAGCTGAGGCTGGGAACTGTGGACCGCTTTTAAGGGGGGTTTGTGAGAGGGTGTTAGAGATGTTATTTTTAGTTTGAAAAAAATTATTTTGGAGAATGTGTTTGAGAGAAAAAAACTGTTTAAGGTGAAAAAATAAAAAATTTTAAAAATTTTTTTAGAAAAAAAATATTAATATAAATATTGTTTCGTTCCTCTCAAAATTCTATGTAATTTAAAAAAAATTTATCTCATTTGAATTTATATACACAAAATTATAAATTTTTAAAATTTAGAGTTTATTATAATATTTTAAAAATATAAATAATAAAAAATTTTAAAGATATAAATAATAAAAAATAAAAAAATTTTATAAAAAAGTAAAATTTTGAAAACCGGAAAACAGCCGGACAAACCTTCCCAATTATTCGAATCCGACAACATCCCCCGTAAGAATCCCATGTGACTTAATAGCTATTCTGGGTAAATGGGAGTGCCGGGGCTGGGACTGTGTACCACTGTTAATTACCGACAAACTTTGTGTGCCATCCTCAATTATTCGATTCCAACATTATCCCACGTGAGAATCCCATGTGACTAAGTAGCTACTCTGGGTAAACGGGATGTGATAAATATATATATATAAATATATATAACGTAGTTAATTATCATGCAAATGAACTTTCTCTTTCAGTTTTTTAATTTTGAGTTGGTTTGTCATTACACTGGTGTTAACCACGTATATCATTACAGTAAAATATAGAATAAATGAAGATTATTGTTCGACATTTTTTTTTAAATAAAAAACCGTTGTGGATTGTAAAAAAAAAAAAATGTGACGTGATTTTTTCCAACAACTTTTTTGGGATGAAAGCCAACGACCCACACCTAATAATTTTCATCGACTCTTGTTTTTAAAGTCTATATGTTTTTTTTTTTTCAAGTATACTGCTCTAATTTTTTTTAAAATAAATATCACCTCAAATAAGGCTAATGCAATTATTACTGACATGAAAAGTATAACAAACATTACGAATAATCAAGTGAATATCTGAAATGATAAATAAATATAATCTCTGTATATATGAAAATTTAGCGAACTGGGACAATAAAGGAAGGAGCGTTTTGAAGGTAAAAAAAATGTCTTCAAAATAATATTTTTTCATCTCAATATCACTTTTTACTATTTATATATTCAAAATATTATAATAAATTTTAAACTTTAAAAATTTATAATTTTATATATATAAGTTCAAATAAAATAAATATTTTTATTTAAATTACATAAAATTTGAAGAAAAATAAAATAATATCCATATTGATTTTTTTTTTCTAATTTTTTTTAAATTTTATATTTTTCACTTCAAATTGTTTTTTTTCAAAAACATATTTTCTAAAACAACTTTTTTTCAATTAAAAAAAAAGTCTCTAAAAGGATACCCAAACAACCCCTAAGACTACTACATCCTATTATAGTTAATGATCTCAAAATTAGCTAGTTTATTAGCACACTTATTAGCTTGCTGTAATTATATATATAATATTAAATTAAATAAGTGGTATAACTTTTAAGGGAATACCTTTTACAAACAGTTCATGCAAGTAGGAGTGTCTTAAAAAAAAAAAAACAAAAGAAACAAAGTGAATATTAATTTAAACTCTTAACTTTCATGTGAAATTATATTTGCTTAACCAATTTACTCCCTCTCCCAGATTTTAACTTAGTCAAGTCGGATCATATGCTGATCGTAAAGATGTGAAAATATGAAAGGAGAAGTCTTAATGATATGCGCAAAAATGAAAAGAAAAGGTGAATCACCAAGGAAATCAAATAAAATAAGACACATAAAGTTGTAATACCTTTTTGTTTTTAGGATTTTTCTTGAACTAATATGTTTGTTTTGTACCTTTTATTATAGAAAAAAAGAAAACAAGTCCAAAGGTAGGGTGAGCAAGGTTCTAGTTAATATACATATTAACTCTTTTGGAAACCAATGACGTGTAAACGATGTCAAGCTAAGACCGATCAATATCCAAATGGAAATGATTCAAACTTCTCCTAAAATAGTTTCCGATGCAAAATGAAATTCATAGTTCATATATGAGTAATTAAAAGGATAAATATAAATATTTTATCGGATTTCATTTATTTTAATAAAAAAATTAACAAAAATTATATATGAAATTATGCTAAACTATACATGCAACCATTTATTTTATTATTACTCTTATGTTGCTGTTGTTCTGTCTATTTAGATTATAATTGAGTTTGTATATTTTAGAATGTAGTGTTCAAATTCATATGAAACTAAATGTATAATTTGATTTATGTATTGAACCCACTATTATTCTTTTTATTTTTGAATTTATTTTAATTATAAGAAAAAGAAGATAAGGGAAGTATTAGTGAAAGATATTTAATTGTATTTTAATTTCTTTATCCCATACTATCTCAATTACTTTAATAAAAAAAAAAAAAGAAATATCAACTTATTGAAAACAAACTATTGGTCTCTATCAAAAAAACTTGTTAAAGACTTGTATCATAAAGTATTCACTGCCAGTGTTACGGAAAGTTATGTTTGTAGATTTCGCACTGCTCTCCCCTTCTTCCACATTCTTCCTGCCTATTGTTTAATTTTTATTTCTTCAAATAATTTCTCTACTCCTTTCAAACTCCTTCCACCTTACTTTTGTAGATTTCTTTAAAAATATTCAAAAAAAAAATTTTTTCAATTGACAAAAAGACCAAATATGAAATTAACGATAAAAAGTTAACGAACAGAAATAGAAGGAAAAAATATAACTTCGCATTTAAAAAATACAACATCAAAATTTCCAGTTGCTTAACTAAAATTCCACCAAATGCGAAAAAGTGTGCTAGCGATTGTGCTGGCAATTGCAGCTAGCACTTCCGTAGAAGAAGGATGAAGACTCATGAAGTTGACCCAACAAATAAAAATCACTTGGGGTCCAGTTCGACCCAACAATAATGCAGAAACTGATCATGCAGGCAAAACCAAGTAATTGCTTTAGCGAACTTTTAACAAGACTCTTCAAGATTTTATTTGAACCCTCTCGATGAGAGTTTGGGACAATATAAACAAGTCCAATTAAATCTGGACATGCAAAAAGCTTTGGCTTTATCTTGAATACATATGTTTATGTATGTAAGTATATAAATAAATTTTTAATTATTTGAGTCTAGTTTTTTCATTTATTAAAAACAAAAAAAAGTTTTCAGGTTTCAAATTTATAGAAAAAATAGAAGTGAGTGAGTGATGGAGAGAAATGAGAAGGAAAAAAATTATCATTTCTGTAATTTTATTTGGTATGAAATTTCTCTAGCTTAAAAGAGATCAAAGTTAGGGTAAGAATTTGGAGTTCCATCCTAATCACTTTATTTTTCTTTTCCTTATACCAAACAATGGTGAGTGTCAATTAAGATCCTTTCACCTTTCTTCTACCTTTTACTTTTCTTTCCTGTCAGGGATTAGGAAAGTGGGATCCAAATCCTTCAAAATCATAATTTTGATTTTTTTAAATTAAAAAGATTATTAAAAAGATTATATATCAAATATTATAAGAAAAATGATCTCTTTCTCTTTTATCATATCTCTCGTCTAGATGATCTATCACTATCTCATTTTATTTTCCCTTCTTCACATCAAACATACTCTGAGAGTTCTTATTCAAACTCCTTCATCTTATCCCTGAGCTATTTGGGTTTATCGATGCATGTGTGTGTGATCCAACTGGTGTAGATGAAGCCACGCCCTCCCATGAAAGCCTCTCAATACAGTTTGCGTAGCTTCTTCGTTTGCTTTGTTGCATGGACCACCATTTTGACAGATGAAAGTTACATTACATGTCTTTTAGTTTTTTAGGTAGACGCTACACAAAAAAGGAAAAATAAATTCAGTAAATTTTCGTAACGATTATATTCTATTTTTGGGGGACCATTTAGCGTATATATGTAACCTATTTTCACACTAGAATACGTCGCCTTTCAGCACGTGCTAAATTTCCTAAGATATTTGTCAAAGAAAGAAAGAAAGAAAATTCCGTACTTTAGCTTTTCAGATAGAAAATTAATATCGCTATCATATATATCTTCCTCATAATGCCTATGAATCCCAGATTGTACACTTGCATTATTAGGTTAAAATTTGACAACATTAATAGTAATACTACCATAATAATATTACTTGGTTATTAAATTGGACAGATTTTAAATAATTTTATTTTTTGGAATTGAGGGCATGGGATTTAGAGCCCCTTTGAAAGGGGTAATTTTGAAGGCAAAATTTTGAAGGTTGGATTGGAAATGGATGTTTTAAAAAAAACTTTTAGAAATAAATCATGATATAGAAAAGAATAAAATATAATATTAAAAGTAGTGTAAAAATTTGAAATATATTTAAAAAAATATGTAAAATAGATATTTTGAAGGTTAGATTGCAAATGTACGTTTTAAAAAAGACTTTTAAAAATAAACTAAGTATATATAAAAGAATAAAATATAATATAAAATATAGTATAAAAATTTGAAATGTATTTAAAAAAATATGGAAAATAGATCTTGTTTTATTTTTCTCGTTTGTCTCGTTGTTGTGAGTATTTTAATATAAAAATCATCTTATTTTGATTTAAAATGATAAAGTTATAAAATTTTAAAGTTTGAGTATTTTGCCAATGAAAAAGAAAGAAAATAAGATATAGAATTGTGAGTTTGGGTTTAAACAACATCTAAAAATGTTCCCTAAACAAGACTTTAAACCTACACATCTTATAATATAATCACGTGTTGAGTTATTATTAAGCTAGATATGCCTATTTATACTTCACCTACTCAACTTAATTACTCCAACTCAATCAGTACAAGCTAGCTATAATAGAATATGGCTTTCTCCAAGTGGACTACCTCTTTCCTTTTAGTCCTTTTCTTTGCTTGTTTAAGCCAACACTCATACTCTCAGAACTCTCTATTGCCTCTCAGTTCCTCAAGGAAGCTAGTAAACCGGAGGTGTTTGATTGGATGGTGAAAATTAGGAAGGAACTACATGAAGATCCTGAACTTCTTTACGATTTAGTTAATACAAGTAAGGTGGTCAGTGATAACTCGAATTTCTCGAGTTATGGAGTTACATTTTCATGCTTGGATAGCCCATTTTAGGAAGTTAAAGTCACAAAAGTCATGGTTTTTGGTACTATAAATGAGAATTATCAATTTCTGACTTTGGTGGCCATTGATAAAAGTCTATTCTTAGCAGTACATGGGAATCGATCATTGTTAGAGCATTTTGAAATCTTTTAACATGTGATATGTTTTTGGAGGTTGGTTTTGTTTTGGGTGAATGGCAGGACTTTGCAGCGTGAAGAATGCTGAAAATTAGATGTTGCCGTAGCATTGCCGCAGCAAGACTGAAGCAGGCGTTGGCTGACGTGGTTTGCTGAATTTGCACACATTTTAATCCACGCTGGCCAAATTTGATGATGTCAATCATTCTTCCAAGTGTCAGCATCATTGCCCAGCACTACCACAACGACCACGGCCAGCCAGAGGATCATACACATGTCACAAGTAGGGTTTAAATGTTTCCTTTTTGTACTATAAAAGCGGAGCTAAGGGAAGAGGACAAGGAGATACGGAGGCAGGATAACAGAAAGAGAAAGAGGGAAAAATAACAGAATCGGAAGAGAGAAAAACAGAGCAAAAAGGAAGATCGGAAAAGAAATATAAAGTGGAATCAAGAGCAACTTCTGCCGGGACGTGAGGATTTCAACACCTCAAGAAGGAATTCGTCTGGAGTCATTCTTCGGAGACCGTAGTAGGCACTGAAGCTGTACCAGTTTGAATCAAACCTTGGAAAAGGGGAGATCATTACTTCTTTATACTGCTTTGTATTGATTTCAGTCTTTCTTTTTGCATAACAGTATTTTGATGTTAAATCAAAGTCGGTATATGATTTTTGCCAAACTTATGGAAGCGTAATTCAGCTGAGTTGTGAGTCATGAGTACTTGAACAGAATTTTGAGATCTGTACAGTTTTGCTTAGTATAATTCTTTTTATTGTTCAATCTGTGCTCATTTTATTTGATCTTGTATTAGATCTTGGAAGGGAATCTAATACTAGCGACTGATTCGTGAATGTTGGAAAACGTTCAATGAATTGACTGAGATTGAATAACATGTGTTTGGTTAGTTTTCAGAGTAAAAATTAATCAAATCTGTGGGTAAGCTAGGAATAGTCATCCATTACATGGTCGTAAAGGATAATGTTCTTAATCGATCTTCTCAAATTTGAATCTATATAGAAATATGCAGACTTAGAATCTGAGAGCTATACGCAATTTTTTTCTATATCCTGACTAAAAAAAAAATGATGCTATAGCAAAGCTGTAGCACGATTTCAGAGCTGTGAAAGGAAAGTGACTTGCAACTTATTGTTCCCAATTGATTGTGCAGATATAAACTCTGAATTTTGTACTTGGAAATTTCATTTTAATTCTTGTTAAATTCTGTTTACCATTTTATTCTTTTTTCATAATTGAAATTCATTTAGTTACTTGTCTAGTTAAGTCGATTTTCTTGTAAAAACAATTACATCTGAATACAAAAGCACTTTCCTCGTGGGTACGACACTCTTTCTCATCATATATTACTTGGATGCGATACGTATACTTGCGTTGATTTTGCATTTATCACAGATTTGCAAACAAGTTTTTGGCGTCGTTGCCAGGGAAAGTGATTTTATTGTTAATTTGTGATTTTCTACAAGGAATTTACTTAACAGATTTTGAATACTGTGATCGCAGGTGAAGGGAACACTGGTTTATGAATAGGCGAGGAGGTAGTGAATTAGAAGCTTTTGACCCTGAAATAGAGAGAACCTTTCGTGCAAGAAGAAGGGAGCAACGTAACTTAGCTGCAGGTGCTGAAATAGCTGATTAGCAAGCAAATCCAGCCGTGAACCAGGGCAACAATGCTCGAAATGCACTACTCCGAGCAGAAAATAGAGATCGAGCTATTAGAGACTATGCGGTCCCAATGTTAGAAGGACTTAATCCTGGTATCGCAGGCCCAGAAATACAGGCCCCTCAATTCGAGCTCAAACCTGTTATGTTCCAGATGCTCCAATCAGCAGGGCAGTTCGCGGGCATGCCGACAGAAGATCCACACCTGCATTTAAGGCTATTCATGGAAGTCTGTGATTCTTTTAAACTGCCAGGTGTAGATGATGATGCTTTGAGACTCAGGCTATTCCCATACTCATTGAGGGATCGAGCTCGAGCCTGGTTGAATGCACTGGCACCAAATTCAATCCTTACCTGGGATGTTCTAGCCGAGAAGTTCTTGATGAAGTATTTCCCACCTACAAAAAGTGTGAAACTAAGAAATGATATCATTAGCTTTCAGCAGCTCTCAGGTGAATCATTATATGAAGCTTGCGAGAGGTTTAAGGAGTTTATCAGGAAATGCCCACATCATGGGATTCCTCACTGGATCCAGATGGAAACGTTTTATAATGGGTTGGATGGGCAAACTAGAACAATTGTAGATGCATCAGCAAATGGAGTAATTCTTACCAAGTCATACAATGAAGCTTATGAAATTTTAGAGAGGATGGCTCAGAACAATTACCAATGGCCTATTGACAGAGCCAATGCCGCAAGAAGGGGAGGTGGTGTGTATGAAGTAGACTCGATTACAGCTCTTTCAGCCCAGCTGTCCACACTCACAAACATGGTGAAGTCTATGAGCACGGCACAAGGAGGAAAACCGCCACAACTGGCAGCTGTCTCATGTGTATATTGTGGAGAAGGACATGTTTTTGAACAGTGCCCGTCTAACCCTGAATCAGCCTGTTTTGTTGGGAATTATCAGCGTTACAACAATCCTTATCCTAATAATTACAACCAAGGACACAAGCAGCATGCAGGCTCGACTTCAAATTATTATGGTCAAGGTGTAAGCACATCATCAGTTCCGATGCCAAGCAGACCTCCATTTCCTCCTGGATTTCAGCAACCCATGAGGCAGCAAGTTCAAGAACCACCACAGACAACTCTATCAACAATTGAGAGTTTATTGAGGGAATACATGGCGAAGACAAATACCCGTATTCAGGACAATTCAGCATTGTTGCAGAGTCACACAGCCTCATTGAGGAGCTTGGAGAATCAAATGGGACAGTTAGCAAGTGCTCTTAGCAGTAGACCACAAGGGACACTGCCAAGTGATACCGAGAACCCAAAAAGAGAAGGTAAGGAACAATGCAAAGCCATCGTTTTGAGGAGTGAAAAGAAACTGGAAGAACCTAACACTGGGACAGCTAAAAAAGGGGAGCTCACTTTAATCCAAAAGGATAAGCCACAAGAAGAAATCGCTGAAACACTCCCAACCCAGGTTCAGGCTGATCAGAACGTTGCTACAGCAATGCCACAGCAAGGAATCGTCCAGCACGAAATGAGAAAACCGCCACCACCTTTTCCTCAACGATTCCATAAGCAACAGCAGGACAAGCAATTTAAGAAGTTTCTAGATGTTTTGAAGCAACTTCACATCAACATACTACTCGTGGAAGCTCTAGAACAAATGCCCAGTTATGCAAAGTTTATGAAGGACATCTTAGCTAAGAAGAGAAGATTGGGGGAGTTTGAGACAGTTGCTCTCACTGAAGAAAGCAGTGCCTTTTTCCAGAACAGATTGCCACCAAAGTTGAAGGATCTAGGTAGTTTTACCATTCCATGCACAATTGGCAATAACTATTTTGGCAAGGCTCTTTGCGACCTTGGAGCGAGCATAAATTTGATGCCAATGTCGGTGTTCAAAAAGTTTGGAGTGGGTAAAGCAAGGCCAACTACAGTCACACTACAGTTAGCAGATAGATCGTTGACTCATCCTGAAGGGAAGATTGAGGATGTTCTTGTTAAAGTCGATAAATTCATCTTTCCAGCAGATTTTATCATCCTTGATTTTAAAGCAGATCGTGAAATTCCCATCATCCTTGGGCGTCCATTTTTGGCCACAGGACGAGCTCTAATAGATGTGTAAAAGGGTGAATGATGAACAAGTCACTTTTAATGTTTTGAAGGCAATGAGGTTTCCTGAAGAATTTGAAGAATGTTCAACTATTCAGGTCCTTGAGTCGGCTGTAATCGAGGAGCTAGAGAAGAACCACCTTGAGACAGATTTGGAAGATCATTTTGAGCCATTTCCAAGACAAGAAGAGTTGAACAATGTGGAAATTCAAGCAAGGAACAATGTAAGGGGAAGACAGTATGAGACGTTGGGATTAGCAGATCGAGAAACAAAGCTGCCCAAACCATCCACTGAAGAGCCGCCCACTCTAGAGTTGAAGCCTTTGCCAAATCATCTCAGATATGCATATTTGGGAGATAAAGAAACTTACCAGTCATCGTTTCTACTTCACTAACTGAAGAGCAAGAGGACAAACTGCTTCAGGTTTTAAAAAGATTTAAGAAAGCCATTAGATGGACCATTGCTGACATCAAGAGAATCAGTCCCTCATTATGTATGCACAAGATCCTGTTAGAGGACGACTACAGAGGGTCCATTAAGTAGCAACGGAGACTCAATCCAATTATGAAGGAGGTGGTAAAGAAGGAAGTCATTAAGTGGTTGGATGCTGGGATCGTATATCCTATTTTAGACAGTTCATGGGTGAGTCCAGTGCAATGCGTATCAAGGAAAGGAGGAATGACAGTAGTAACCAATCAGAATGATGAACTGATTCCCACTCGGACTGTTACAGGATGGAGAGTATGTATGGACTACCGGAAACTCAATAAAGCTACTAGGAAGGATCACTTTCCTTTGCTGTTTATTGATCAAATGTTGGATAGATTGGCGAGTAAGGAATACTATTGCTTTCTTGATGGGTATTCAGGATACAATCAGATTGCTATTGCTTCAGGGGATCAAGCTAAAACCACCTTTACCTGTCCATACGGCACATTCACGTTCAGGAGGATGCCCTTCGGATTATGCAATGCACCAGCCACCTTCCAGCGGTGTATGATGGCCATTTTTTCTGACATGGTTGAGGACTTCCTTGAGATATTCATGGACGATTTTTCAGTCTTTGGGAATTCTTTTGATTTGTGCTTGAGCAACTTGGCCAAGGTTCTACATAGATGTGAAGAAACTAATTTGGTGCTCAACTGGGAGAAGTGCCATTTCATGGTGAAGGAAGGAATTGTCTTAGGGCACAAGGTTTCTAAAGCTGGGATTGAAGTGGATAAAGCAAAGATTGAGGTAATAGAAAAGATGCCTCCTCCTACCACAGTTAAGGGAATCTGAAATTTTTTGGGGCATGCTGGGTTCTACAGAAGATTCATCAGAGACTTTTCAAAAATCTCCAAGCCATTATGCAGCTTACTGGAGAAAGATGCGGTGTTCATGTTCGATGAGCAGTGCCTTCATGCATTCGAAGAGTTAAAAAAGAAACTGATTTCAGCACCAATTGTAGTAGCACCTGACTGGTCATTACCTTTCGAGGTGATGTGTGATGCAAGCGATATGGCGGTAGGAGCTGTATTAGGCCAACGTAGGAGCAAAGTGTTTCATTCAATCTATTATGCGAGCAGGACACTCACAGGAGCTCAGTTGAATTATACGGTGACTGAGAAAGAATTGTTGTCAGTTGTATATGCTTTTGAAAAATTTAGAGCTTATCTCGTGGGTGCAAAGGTAGTTGTATACACTGATCATGCAGCAATTAAATACCTCATTCAGAAGAAAGATGCAAAACCTAGGTTGATTCGGTGGGTTCTTCTACTTCAAGAATTTGATTTAGAGATCAAGGACCGAAGGGGAGCTGAAAACCAGGTAGCTGATCACCTTTCAAGACTGGACAATGGATTTGAAGGGCAAGAAAACCAGCTCATTAGAGAAACATTCCCTGACGAGCAGTTATTCACAGTTACTCAGTCGGCTGTACCATGGTACGCTGATTTTGTCAATTATTTGGTAAGTGGTCTGTTACCTCCAGATTTGTCTAGGCAGCAATTGAAGAAGTTTATGCATGATGTTCGTTTTTATTTTTGGGATGAACCATATCTATTTAAGCAATGTGCTGATCAAGTGTTGAGGAGATGCATTCCTGAAGAGGAGATGGAGGATGTTCTCTATCACTGCCATTCTTCATCATATAGAGGTCATTATGGAGGCACTCGGACAGCCGCAAAAGTACTGCAATCAGGTTTTTTCTAGCCCACATTATTCAAGGATGCCAACATCTACGCCATGAAGTGTGAGAGGTGTCAAAAGGTCGGAAACATCACAAGGAGGCATGAAATGCCCTTGAACAACATTCTAGAAGTTGAGGTTTTTGATGTTTGGGGAATTGATTTCATAGGACCGTTCGTGCCATCCTATGGGAACACATATATTCTAGTAGCAGTAGATTACGTATCCAAGTGGGTGGAGGCTGAGGCACTGCCTACTAATGACTCAAAAGCAGTGGTGAAGTTCCTCAAGAGAAACATCTTCACTAGATTCGGCACACCTCGGGCAATCATTAGCGACAATGGCACGCATTTTGTGAGCAAACAGTTTGATAGTGTGGTAATGAAATATGGAGTCAAGCACAAGGTGGCAAACCTATCATCCTCAGACAAACGGGCATGTGAAAGTGTCAAACAGAGAAATAAAGAGGATACTGGATAAGGTGGTAGGGCCATCACGTAAGGATTGGTCACAGCGCTTAACCGATGCACTTTGGGCACTGAGAACAGCCTACAAAATGCCCCTTGGATCCTCACCATACAGGCTTGTTTTTGGCAAGGCATGCCACCTGCCAGTAGAACTTGAACACAGAGCATACTGGGCTGTTACTAAGATTAACTTGGACTTGAAGTTGGCTAGAGAAAAGAGAATATTACAACTGAATGAACTTGACAAGTTCAGATTACAAGCTTATGAGAACGCCAAATTGTTCAAGGAGAAAACCAAGAGGTGGCATGATAGTAAAATCCTTCCCCGTGAGTTTGAGGAAGGGCAGCAGGTCCTCCTTTTTAACTCAAGACTCAAGCTATTTCCTGGGAAACTCAAATCACGCTGGAGTGGGCCATTCAAGATTGTTACAGTATTTCCACATGGAGCTGTAGAAGTAAGGGAAGAAAATTCTGGAAGACAATTCACAGTGAATGGGCAGCGTCTCAAACATTATTTCGGAGGGAATGTGGACAGGGAGAAGACTTCAATCATTCTCCAAGACCCATGAGCATAAGGGATGGTCGGGCCGTCGACCGAAAAACAAGCGCTTAAGGGAGGCAACCCTCGCATTATTCAAATTTCTTTTACTTTTAGATTAGTTAGTTGTCTTGTTTTACTTAGTGCACGTTTCTTTAGTTTCTTTGTTTTACTGTGATTCAGACTCTTCATAAAGTGTATTTGTTGCAGGTGATTTGAAGAACAAGTATATGGGTACTGGAGCCACTGAAGATGGAACAGAGACAGAGTGCATGTTTGGTGATCTAGAAACACTGCAACAACAATGCTACAGCATAGCTGTGGCATTATAAAAAAAAAATGTTTGCAGTGAAGGTGTCGTGAAACATAAGTCTGGGTAATGAGAGGAGATATAAAACGCACAGTTTCATTAAAATATATATAAAAAAAATTTTAATAATAAGTATATATATAATAAATAAATAAAATATATATATTATAAAAAAAAAACATCAAAAAGGGGGGGGGGGGGGGGTGTCCCTCGAAAACCCTACATAAGGGCCCCTTATTGTTTTCTTTTTCCATCTTTTCTTTCCTTAGCTGCCGCCCCCACCAAAACGCCGAACGCCACTCCACTCCACGCCGAACACCGAACGCCGCCGAAATCTCCACCCTTTTTCGTCCTTGCCGTCGAAATCGAGTGAGCCACGCCATTCCTCATCACATTTCGGTTTCTTTTCCATCCATTTTCGGGCATTCTCCATGCATGCATAAAAGCCGCCGGTTCTCTCTCTAAAAATTCACCGGTTTTCTCTCTAAAAATCACACCACCAAACTCCTCCATTCTCATCTTTGTAATCATTCTCGTCTTCCCTATTCTTCATCATCAAAACCAACAAGTTGTTTTACCGAATCTATCCCGAGCAAGTTTGAGTGTGCACCGAACTATTTCACGCCGTCGTCAGCCGCTGCAATTTGCTCTCCACTGAACATCAATCGCGGAAGATCGTTGCGCAAGGGAAGAAAGCCAAATCCTTAGTCGTGGGTCGTCCATTGTTATAGGTAAGGTGCTTTCTTACCTAGTCTTACTAGTCCTCTTGAAAGCATAAATTAGGAAGTTAGTGAGATTTAAGTTTGGGGGTTGAACGTTGAAGCGTAGCATTGGAGATTAGTGATTGGTGCATTATATATAAAAAAAAATGCCGGTGAAGAGTATGGCAAGAAAGGGGAAGAAAGTTGTTGAGAGAGAAAAAGAGTTTAAGAGATTCGAAAATGAGGAAATAGAGAAAAGATTTAATAAGAGTTTTGCACATAGGTCGTTATGTCTAGAAAAAGGCTTCCATTTGAAAACAGCGGAAATGCCCGAGTTTGTGAGTTCAGTGATAAGGGTCCATAAGTGGAAAGTCTTTTGTGAACATACGAATGAGGCTATCATACCTTTAGTGGGTGAGTTCTATGCGAGCTTGACAGGAAAATTTTAGAACATAGTCCATGTTAGAGGGAAACCGGTGGATATTACAAGGGATGCAATCAATGGTTTCTTGGGATTATCAGGATCTGAGGATGAGCATTCTGAGTTTTTAGCAGATGCAGAGAGAAAAGCTTTGGACACTGTGTTGGCCGACTTGACAACAACTGGAACTGAATGGACAAGGTCACCACAGGGATCTCTAACAGTTCTTCATTGCAGGTTAAATCCTAAAGCTAAGGTGTGGTATCATTTCATTAAGTTTTCCCTCAAACCAACTACCCATGGGCAGACAGTAAGTTGGGAGAGAATGGCTCTTTTGCATTCAATTATAGTGGGTAGAAAAATTGACGTGGGCAGTATAATTAGGGAAGAGATTTTAGCTTGCGCCCAAAGAGATAGAAGTGCATTGATTTTTCCTTGTTTGATAACTCGGCTTTGTAAAAGTGCTAATGTGCAGATTCAAGAGTTTGATGACTGGATTCCTAACAAGGGGCCAATTCTCTTAAGAACAATTAACAGGCTAATGCAGGATCAAGGCAGTGAAGGAGTCGAGCAAGGGCAAGCAGAAGAAGAAGCTCCTTCATCTGAACCAAGTCCCACCGCAAGCTTTTCACTTGCCCAATTGGAATTGAGGGTAAGCCAGGTGGAATGTGTTCAATATGATATCATGGAGAGCTTGCAGGAGATGAAGAAAGATCAGAAGGAGATGTGGTATTACATGCATGCAAGAGATCAAGCTTTGCAGAAAAATTTGCGCATGAACAGCAAGAAATTCTGTTCATTTCCTGCATTTCCCGAGCACCTATACCGCAGCCAAGATGAAGGACCAAGTGGAGGCAACAACTAGGCTAAGGTCAGACCACGTCTGACCAATCAGTAAGCCCACTTTTCATTTCACCACTTTTCATTTCACCACTTTTCTTAGCTAGTAAATGTTTGTTTTGTTAATGTTTGTCTGATTTTATTTTTATTTTTATTTTTTTATTTTTATTAGTAAGTGTCCTAGTTATGATATATATATATATAAAAAAAATTGGTGTGCATTGAGTCAAGAAGCAGATCAGTGGTAATTAAATGTCAATTCCAATTAAGTCTCTAGCATTGTTGAAGTGTGATCTTATTATGTCATTGATTACTCTTGGAAGTTGATTCAAAAGTTTGGTCACAAAGAGGGTTGTTTTGGAATTTCTTTTGGATAACCTAAGTGGAAAAGTCTTGTTGCCAGTTTGAGGAATTTAAGGTTGATCTTGTGGATCCTTTAATAATGCTATGTTTAGGAGCCTGTAAATCCCCAGCAACAATGGTGAATTGAATTTTAGAAAAGCCCTCAAGTTAAAAAGGATACTCCACTGTTTAAACCACTTAGTAACCGGGTGTCTTCATGAGCCCCATGTTGACATTCGCGTCAAACAGTGGTCAGAACATGAGTGTCCGGTTGCAACAGCAATGCTACAGCATAGCTGTGGCATTGTTTAAAAAAATAAACAAACAAACAAAATAAAATAAAAAGAGAGCATTCCGCTGTTTTAAATTTGCCTAGTAATCGGATGTCTTCATGAGCCCCATGTTGACAGTCGCGTAAAACAGCAATTTAAAATATGAATGTAAAAGCCCATTTTGGTTTGTGTTTTCTGTTGAGTAACCGGATGTCTTCATGAGCCCCATGTTGACATTCGCGTAAAAAGACAGAAAAAGACAACTTAGTGTCTAAAAAATTAAAAAAAAAATTAAAAAAAATTAAGAAAATTTCCTATTGCTACTGAGGGTAGGGCTCCTTTGTATAGAGTTATAGGAGTTTGTGGGATCAACTTGAAAAGTCCTTAAGCTGGCCAAGTTCATGACTTAAAAGCTAAGGGTACCTAAAATGAGTTTAGAACCCCCCCTCCTCGTGTTTAGAAAGGAAGTGCTTGAAGAGTAATCTGTGATATGAGCAGTAATTCTTCATACAATGTTCAGGATGATCAGTGAGGATTGGATTGACATGTAATCATTGCTATCTGCTTAATAATAATAAATCGTTTTGTCTTGTGTGTTGGTTTTATAATTCTGCCACTGTTCGAGGACGAGCAGCACTCTTAAGTTTGGGGGTGTGATAACTCGAATTTCTCGAGTTATGGAGTTACATTTTCATGCTTGGATAGCCCATTTTAGGAAGTTAAAGTCACAAAAGTCATGGTTTTTGGTACTATAAATGAGAATTATCAATTTCTGACTTTGGTGGCCATTGATAAAAGTCTATTCTTAGCAGCATATGGGAATCGATCATTGTTAGAGCATTTTGAAATCTTTTAACATGTGATATGTTTTTGGAGGTTGGTTTTGTTTAGGGTGAATGGCAGGACTTTGCAGCGTGAAGAATGCTGAAAATTAGACGTTGCCGCAACATTGCCACAGCAAGACTGTAGCAGGCGTTGGCTGACGTGGTTTGCTGAATGTGCACACATTTTAATCCACGCTGGCCAAATTTGATGATGTCAATCATTCTTCCAAGTGTCAGCATCATTGCCCAGCACTACCACAACGACCACGGCCAGCCAGAGGATTATACACATGTCACAAGTAGGGTTTAAATGTTTCCTTTTTGTACTATAAAAGCGGAGCTAAGGGAAGAGGACAAGGAGATACGGAGGCAGGATAACAGAAAGAGAAAGAGGGAAAAATAACAGAATCGGAAGAGAGAAAAATAGAGCAAAAAGGAAGATCGGAAAAGAAATATAAAGTGGAATCAAGAGCAACTTCTGCCGGGACGTGAGGATTTCAACACCTCAAGAAGGAATTCGTCTGGAGTCATTCTTCGCAGACCGTAGAAGGCACTGAAGCTGTACCAGTTTGAATCGAACCTTGGAAAAGGGGAGATCATTACTTCTTTATACTGCTTTGTATTGATTTCAGTCTTTCTTTTTGTATAACAGTATTTTGATGTTAAATCAAAGTCGGTATATGATTTTTGCCAAACTTATGGAAGCGTAATTCAGCTGAGTTGTGAGTCATGAGTACTTGAACAGAATTTTGAGATCTGTACAGTTTTGCTTAGTATAATTCTTTTTATTGTTCAATCTGTGTTCATTTTATTTGATCTTGTATTAGATCTTGGAAGGGAATCTAATACTAGCGACTGATTCGTAAATGTTGGAAAACGTTCAATGAATTGACTGAGATTGAATAACATGTGTTTGGTTAGTTTTCAGAGTAAAAATTAATCAAATCTGTGGGTAAGCTAGGAATAGTCATCCATTACATGGTCGTAAAGGATAATGTTCTTAATCGATCTTCTCAAATTTGAATCTACATAGGAATATGCAGACTTAGAATCTGAGAGCTATACGCAATTTTTTTCTATATCCTGACTAAAAAAAAAATGATGCTATAGCAAAGCTGTAGCACGATTTCAGAGCTGTGAAAAGAAAGTGACTTGCAACTTATTGTTCCCAATTGATTGTGCAGATATAAACTCTGAATTTTGTACTTGGAAATTTCATTTTAATTCTTGTTAAATTCTGTTTACCATTTTATTCTTTTTCCATAATTGAAATTCATTTAGTTACTTGTCTAGTTAAGTCGATTTTCTTGTAAAAACAATTACATTTGAATACAAAAGCACTTTCCTCGTGGGTACGAAACTCTTTCTCATCATATATTACTTGGATGCGATACGTATACTTGCGTTGATTTGCATTTATCACAGATTTGCAAACAGTCAGACGGGAACTGGATAAGCTGAAAATTCCCTACAATAGCCCGGTAGCTGAAACCGGCGTCATCGGCTATGTTGGGACCATGGAAGAGCCTTTTGTCGAGATTAGAGCGGACATGGACGCTCTGCCGATCCATGTGTGAATGTCATATGCTTTTGAATAATTTTGAAATGTTACATATATATATATAGTACTGTTAGATTTTTGGACATAGAGTTTGTTTAGTTGAAATGAAAAATTAATTTAGTTGTACCATGCAAAATTAATGATCTTAGTTTTTAGTGTGAGAAGAATGTGTTACAAAGACGATGAAATTTTGTTGTACCGAAATGCTGCAGGAACTGATGGAGTGGGTGCACCGGAGCAAAAACGACGGGAAGATGCATGCTTGTGGGCATGGTGGACACACGACAATGGTTCTGGGTGCCGCCAAGATCCTCAAAGAGCATGAAAAAGAGCTACAAGTAAATTTGTTGATTTCATTTTACCATATTTTCTTCTTGTTTTTGACTTATTTTAATGAATAATTAAACTTGCTAGTAAGCTTTTTTTTTTCTCCCTCTTCTATGTCTTGAAATCAGGGAACAGTTCTTCTAGTGTTCCAACCGGCGGAGGAAGACGGTGCTGGGGGTCGGAGAGTCCTGGAGTCCAAAGTTCTAGACGATGTGAAGGCCATATTTGGGCTGCACGTTGGGCCGTCGGGACCTGTGGGTGTAGTGGGATCGAGAGCTGGATATTTTATGGCGGGGAGTGGCACTTTTGACGCTGAAATCAAAGGGGAAGGGGGTCACGTAGCGCAACTTCACTTAACTATAGACCCAGTTGTAGCAACTGCTAATGTCATTATTAACTTACAATATCTTATCTCCCGCGAATCTAACCCAGAGGACCCACAGATAATTAAGATTATATTTGTTTTTATAACTTTTTTTCGTCTATAAATTAATATGTAAAGAAAAAAAAATTAGACAAGTTTTCAAATACAAAGGGTAAATTGAGATTTAATTAAAGTTACAAGGTATGATTATGTATACTATAATTCCTAATATTCGTAAAGTCAAAGGATAATGATGAGATTTTTCTTAATTAGAGTTATGGACAGTTATAGTTCTTTTTAAAAAAAGTAAAAAGTAGAAACCCAGCCACGAATCCGCTGTCGCAAGCGTCGCCGCATGCAGCTTCCATCCCCTTCGCTCCCGAGACGGCAACCCATAATTACATATGTTCATACATTAATTTGGAAACTTAATTAATTAAAGTTCCAAACATCTTTTGAGGTTGTATTTTATGATTGGTTTCTGATTACATTCAGCGAAAATATCCGCTAGTGGATTAATGTTTATTGTTTGATTTGACCTTATTCAATATACAGGTAGTAACGGTTGCAAGACTAGAAGGGAGTGAGGCGTTTAGTGTCATCCCGGATTCTGTTAAAATTGGTGGAAGTTTCCGAGTTTTTTCGACCATCAAGAAACTTCAAACACGTATTAAGGAGGTAATAATTAATTAAATCAACTCATATTAACTTCAAATACGATCCATATATTGAATGTGTTAGAAAATTTCAACTCAAATATTTACATAAATGTGTTATAATTTCAAAAGTTAATACAATAATGATTTATTTAACACAATCATCATATTTTGAACATGTTTATTGATCGCCTTAACTCATTCTGATACATATATATGCAACAGGTTATAGATGCACAAGCGGCAGTGTCCAAGTGCAGTGCTACAGTCAATTTCTTTGAAAGTACGAAGCCCTTGTACCCTGCCGTGAACAACGACGAAAGCTTGTACGCTCACTTAAAGAGTGTAGCGACCGAGATGCTCGGGCCGAACAGAGTTATCGAAGCGCCGCAGGTAACGACGTCGGAGGATTTCTCTTTCTACCAGGAGAAACTACCAGGATTGTTTTTCTTCCTTGGAATAACGAACGAGACGGTCGGAAACGAACCGGTTCACGCGCCTTACTTCCAGATTGCCGAAGATGCGTTTCCTTATGGTGCAGCACTTCACGCCTCGTTAGCTACTACCTATTTGTCCGATGTTCTTGGATCAAAAGCCAAATCTCTGCGTGATGAACTCTGGTTATAAACTTTCCTTACCGTACCGTGATATTATTCTCCGATCGTAGAATAAGTAAATTTCACTGCATCAGGCATTTATGTGATAAGTTGTGGTGAATTTCTCGATTATGTATTATTAGAATAAATTGCATGTTGATAATTGCGATATTTTAAATTTACTCTTTTGAAATTTCTCAAACTGTGAAATTTTTTGGGAATGGCTTTTTTTTTTGTTTTTTTTAAACGCATAGACATGCTATTTTATTATCAAGCTAAAAAGGTATGTCGTTTTATGCATTGAGCAATAGGTATATAATGGTCCTAATCAACTTCCAAAATACCTTTAAAAAAAGCTAAAATAAAGTGCTATATTTTACTTTTTATGGTTTATATTTTATTTTTATTTAGAATGTATACTGTGCGCATTTTGAAAATTTGCATTTTATTTCATTAGATTATACTTAATAATATAGATTTATATCTTCTCTCTTGATCTAAATAATATCCAAAATATTTGAAACTAAAATAAAAATTAATAAAAGAAATTCTAATTTAAGCAAAGTCGAAATCATTTTTATAGAAAATCCTAATCACTCATCCCATTTTAATCTTCATGTCACCTATACTATCTCATCGCACCTCTAACCCCACCATGCCCCATGCTTAAGAACATTTGAGAGTATTTTATATACCAATTATCTAGCATATCAACCGCACGAAAACAAACATAAGAATAAATGACAGATTATTAGTCTGTTTGTTTTAATCATTTGACAACATTTGTGTCATTTCATTTGGGTTGGCCATTCAAATTTGCCTTTGGTAACTGGATGTCATTCAAATGGTACCAGGATGTCATTTCATTTGGGTTCTCTTTAATTAAAAATAAAAACTTTTTCTTTCTGTTCCATTTAAGTTTCAAAATATTCATTAAAATTTGATTAAGATTTTTTTTTTTATGAGTTCAAGGTACAAAGATGAATAAAATCCTAACAATATCCTATTAAAATTTATCACGAAATTGAGATTTTATAAAATTTATTAGAATTATTTTTATAATAGAGGAAATTGTGAAAATAGCCTCATTAATGCATATGTTAAGGATTTTTATCCCATGATTCAGATTTTGGTCTAGAAACTACTTTTTATTTGACACTGTAAATAGATAAAAATCCTAAAATCATTTTAGATATGATAATATTTTAGAGATGAGCTTTTTTTATGGTATTTATAAAAAAACCCCCCTTTTAATATGCATTTAGGGAAATTAAAAAAATAGTAGTTTTCATAAAATAATTTAAGAAAATAATTGGTTTTTAAAATATTTATATTAAATAACTGATATCAAATAAATATAAATTTTTTTAGATTGATGATATACTTACAAGACATAAGTATATATTTACTTAATAAAAATGTAAACAAATTATTTAATTGGTATTCAAATATATTATTTACTTGATAAATATGATGCAAATAACTTATTCACACGATCAACATTTATTACAAATATTTTTAAAAATCTAATATTTAATGTAAATATTTTCTGATATAGGCTATTTACTTCCTTCTCCCATGTGTTTAAACACACATTATTCGGGCTTGTTCTCTAGGGCTCAAAGGTATGAGTTGTTGAGTGGGCTTTTTGTATAATGTGTCGGCCTGGCTTTTTAAATTCTTTGTTTAAGCCCAAAGCGTGCATTTACTAAATGAAAACACATGAGATTTGCTGTATTTCTTCGAAGAAGAAAAACGATATGGCCATCACTAAAATTGGCTATTAAGAGCGAGAATAGTTAAGAAAAACAAAGAAGTTTAAAAGGTTAAGATGAAAGCCAACCACCCACACCTTCTCATTTACTCTTTGTTTTTAACTTTCTATTTCTTTGAGTATATTGTTCTAGCTTAATTATTTGTTAATATATATATAAATAAACACACACACACGCATTAATTATATATAACCCTTCTAAACAATTTATCCAAGCAGGAGTGTCTTTAAAACCAAGCAAACAAAGGGAACGTTATTTCAATAACTCTTAAATTCCATACAAAACTATATCTGAATAAATTCATATAAAACTATATCTGTACAACCCATTTAATCATTCACATAATGTAATACTCTAAATTTTGAATGAAAAAAAAAAGACTTGTAAAATCAATATAGTAATTCAAATTTTACACATTAATCAATGTAGCTAGCCCTGGACATGCCGATTGAACAAAATTACTAAATCAAACTCATACTGATAAGCTGCAATAGGTTATATTAACTCGGGCCAGCGATATCTAAGTGCGGTCGATGCTTTTAAAAGGAAAAACCCTTATACCGTACAGTCAATAACAGTGAAAGCTTATATACATGCTCATATCAAGAATGTAGCAACTCAAATGTTGGGGCCTCTAAGAGCAATGGAAGCTACACAAGTAACGGCATCTGAGGATGTCGTTTTCTACTAGGAGGAACTACTAGGGTTAATTTTCTTCCTCAGGATTAAGGACGACACGATGGGAGATGAACTGGCTCACTCGCCATACTTCCAATTTGCTGAAGATGCGCATTTGCTTATGGTGCTGCACTTTATGCGTCATTAGCTACTACGTCTGTCCGGTGTCCTTGGAGCACTAGGCAAAAACCTTCGTGACGTACTCCAATCATGAACTTTCTCACCATGATAATTGTCCGAGTAAAATAAATTTTACTACATGATCTTCTTACGGGCACCTCCAAGATGAGTTGTAGTGAATTTCAGGACTATATGTTGGAATAAATTGTACATGAAGAGTACTTGTTGTGAATTTCTTAATCATATAATTATTAGAAGAATAAATTTGAGTGGAGATTTTTATTCCTTCTCTCTATTTATTTGAAAACATTAGTACTCGTTTTGCCTATTTTTTAGATTTAAATTAAACATATTCCTTGATTGGTGTGACGTGTGTGTGCCAAATTTTTTTTTTTTTTTAGATTCTAATTTAGTTGACCAGTTTATTTTGTTTTGCTTTATTTTTTTAAGAACATTTTAATAAAAAGGTATGTCGTTTTTATGCAGTAAGCAAAATGATGCGTATTTCCCAATCAATCTGTGTTTGGTAGATAAGTTTGGATAGATTTGGACTCGTTGTTGATAATATTCAGGAAGGTTTTTTTCTTTTTTTTTTTCTTTTTGAGAAATTGAGTGAGATAATCGATTTTCGACCACAATTTCGTTTCTTTTTTAAGTCAATTTTTTTAAATTAGAAAAATAAAACATTAAATAGTTAATGTTGCGATGGTCAACATATCAAATCAATAAATCATTAATCTATTAGGAGAAAAAGATATTATTGTATATTTAAAAAAGTTATTATGTATATTTAGAAAAGATTATTTTGAATCTAATTATTGATTTTTTTTATAATTATTATAATTTAGAATATTTTTTGATTTTAAGTATTTGTAAGTATTAGGTAGCTTATCTGTTTTTGTATATTGTAACTATATATGTATGTGAGCTCATTTATAATACTCCTCACTAGTGAATTAATCTTTTATTATCTCTAGTATATGGATATAAACATATCTACATTAAAAATATTTGTGCTTTTTCATCTTATTCTCACTCTTTTAATCTTTATTTGTAATTCACCTTAAAAATCTTTATGCCAAAATTTCCCAAGTTTTTTATATTAGGAAAGAAAGACATTATTGTATATTTAGAAAATTTATTATGTATATTTTGGAAAGTTATTATTTTGTATGTAATTATCTTTATTAGTATCGTTTGATTTAGAGTTCGTTTGATTCGCCGATGTATCAGACGTTTTGTGATTTAATTTAAATTAAAAATTAAGTTAGATCAGATGTTTTGTAATTTAATTTAACTTAAAAGTGAAGCTAGATTATTCATTTTGTGCATAGTTATACTTGAAAATTTTTTTTAATTTCGTCTTAGAAAGTGTGCTTAACTAAGGAAATGAAAAATTTTAACAAATAGTTAAATTAAATTTCTATATACCTAATTTTTATAATATTAATAAAATAAATAAATAACTTCATAACTCATCTTTTTTCCTACCATCAATAGAATGTATGAAAAAAATAGTAATAATAATAATTATCAATATTGTTATTATCATGATTGTTGAATGTCAATATGGGGAATCAAGGAAACGTGAGTAAAATTTTGTCCTTCTCTCGTTAGTTAACATGTTGGATTTAAAAATATATCAGTAAAAAAAAACACCCCCACTTATCTTACCTCTATTCTCTGAATCTGAATATGTATTGAAAAAAAAAAAAGACAAAAAAAAAAGTTTATTTTAAGCTATGAGGTATTGTGTAGTTTCAAAAAAAGTTTGTTTTAAGTTATAAGATATTGTTTAACTTAAAAAAAAGGGGTTTATTTTAAGCTGGGCTAAGTTAAGTTAGATTGTTCCAAAATCATTAATATAATTAAATTTAAAAGATAGAACAAGTTAAATTTGTTTACCAAACATACACTTATTTGTAATTATTATAATTTAGAATATTTCCTAACTTTAGGTAATTTGTAAGTATTAGGTAATAACTTACCCATTTTTATGTATTGTAACTTGTATATATAAGGGAGCCTATTCATAGTGCTTCTCATTAATGAATTGATCTTCTATTGTTCCTAGTCCATGGATATAGACACATTTACGTTAAAAATCTTTGTGCTCTCTTCTTCTCTTTCTTTTAGTCATTATTTGTAATCCACGTAAAAAATCTTTATGCCATAATTTCCTAATTTTTTTATGGTATCAGAGTTTAAGATTTTAGGTCTCAACCTTTGTAATAACCCACTTTTTACTAAGGAATTTTCATGAATTAATTGTCTAGTTCCTAAAAATTTCCTTATGTAAATGTATAGGTTATAATTTTAACCTAAAATTATGAAATAAATTTTATGATGTGACAATTTAATTATTATGTATCACAAATATAGACACTATAATTGAAATGTGATTTTATTATGGTAAGATTAATAATAAATACTAAAATATAACATAAAATGTTACATAATATAAAGTTGCTACAATTATTAAAAAATAAGAAAGAGTAACTTTATAATATAAAGTATAAGTTTAAAGGCGTGACAATTATTAATTTTGTCACTTAATTTATGATCACAAAAATATGTAAATAATAAAAGTGACCAATTGATAAAAAATATAGAAAAGTTTTCAGATCACCAAATGAAGTATTTTAATAGTTTTAATAGCATTAGGAATTAGCAGTTTAAAAGTTTTCTTAGACAAACTACTTTTTTCAGTAAAATAAACTTAATAGATAATTTTTAATACAGTAAAAACTTATACAACTTAACTTTTATAGTATAAGTTAACTTTTTCAGTATAAGTAAACTTTTTTTAGTATAAGTTAATTTTTTCAGTGTGATTAGCAAGTTAATTTAATAAAATTAAATTTTACCTATAAATAGGCTTTCATCTCCCTTCATTTTTCCACTTCCAAACATAGCTCTCTAGTTCTTTAAATTTTCTCTCTAGTTCTCTCAAAGTTCTCTGTAATTTTCTTTAGTTTTTCAAAAATTTTATTTTGCTTTCTTGCATTTTCTCTCCCATTTTGTCACCATCCAAACACTCTTTCGCTTTTTAAAATTATAAGAAGTTCTTCAAATCCTCCCCTAAGAAGTCCCTCTCTAAGGAGTTTTGTTTAATTTCCAGTGGAGTAACCCATCGTCAAGGTACTTTTATAGCTAATTCTTATTAATTTTCTTTAAATTTATAATTTTTAGTAACTTGAAATTTATGTAGACATAATGAATATACATAGCTTTCTGGAAAATTTCTAAGTTCAAGTTCATAGTGTTAGAATTTTGGATTGAATTTAAAATAGTGATTTGACAATATTGGAGTTATATTTGAATTGATGTTATGAATATGTTGATGAACTTATGTAGAAAGTTTTTCATTTGAATAGTAAATGTTAGAAATATTATGGAACATGAACTATTATGTATATGGATATGTTTCAAAATTTTTAGAAAGGAAATAATGGTATTGGATGGGTGATTTAGTTAAATGTGACAAAGATTGTCGAGTTTTAGATTTATGAAAAAAAAAAATGAAGGCCTTATAGACAAAATTAGAATTTTTCGTAAACATGAAAAATTTAGATAACATTTAGATGAACATTTTTCCTAAAGAAATTTCTTATCAAATTCTTAATAGTTTAAAAGATATGAATTTTCAAAGATTAAAAAAATAGGTATTTAAAAAAAATTGGCCATAATTGGCCCAATCGTGGGCACCCTAGCGCTTGTTAGGGCCGGCAACCAAGCCCAAAAAAAAAGATAAAAAATAAAATAGAGGGAAAAATAAGAGGGAAGGAAATTCAAAATTTTAGAAATATTTTTAAAAAAGTATGCTATATTTTAAAAAAAATGAAATGATGAATGAAATGAACTTTTTAAGACATTAAAACAAGGATTTGGATTTAAATTATTTTATATTCAATTTCCTTATGATAGAAGTTATGATTTAAAATTTTAATACACTATAGTTGCATAACCATAACATATAGAATAAATCTTAATTTTTTTAAAAAGAAATTAAAAAGAAACTTTATCTAAGAGTTAAAAAAAAATTAATACTCAATTTAGATATATTTTAGGAAGGGAATTTTTGTTTATGGATTAAAGAATAAGCATTATGCTGTAAGTAAGGTAAGTACAAATCTCACCTACAATATAAAAATAGTATCATTTTCGAATTATATATTAGGCACATGCCATACTAGATATGCTTTGTATATGTATGTGATGTGATTACTTTATCATGTTATGCCACAATCACATATACATTATAGCTATGCATATTGTATGCTACACATAACATTTTGCCATGTCTTATGATTTATGTTATTTCATATCATGTTAATTATATCATGACTAAAATGTTCATAGTTAAAGAACTCAAGTTATAGTTTTAGTCTTCAAATAAGACAATTACATTAGAGTATTAGACATACTCATATTCAATTAAGCAAATGCAAAGACTAATTTAAGACAAGTAAGTTATCATATTAACCTTCCATGAGGGAAAGATCATGTAATACCCATATAACCTCACATAAGGGAAGAAATCAGCTAACTTATATTCAGTGTGGAACAAGTTTAGTTTATGATCTCAGTGTTGTTATGAATCTTACGAACCTCTCGTTGATCGCACTCATCCAATACGTACATATAAGGGCCACAAATAAGTAATATAAGTTCATAATGAAAAATAATACATTTATAATTAAACTGTGTCTTAATTCTATAATGAATTATAGTCAGATCATGCATCTATATATGTTGTTCATATATATATATATATACTGTTAGATATATGTTTATACTTATTAAGTAAAAGTTTATTAGTTATATTCATACTGTAGAAAAGCAGTCTATATCATAATGCTTATAGGCCAATTTCAGATGAAGATGTGAGTAAGTGATAGCGTTATGGATACCACTACGCTGTTATTATGCAAAACTAATTTAAAGTATGGTTAACATCTTTTAAGATTAGTTATACCTATATATATGTATATATATATATGTCTTCTAAATATGTAAACATTTTACGACAAAAATAGTAATGTATGATAAAGTTTTTAAGAAAAAAATTATTCTATAAGATTTAAGACCCAAGTATAAGTACTCATAGGCTAAGATTAATTGTTAGTAACTGAGCAACTAGCCATATAGGTAGGTCATTATGACCTCCCCTCCTCACATAATTTCCCACCCACCACCCTCCATCTCACGTCTTTTTAATCCCAAAAAATAAAAAATAAAAAATAAAATAAAATAAAATAAAAAACCCTTCTCTGTTCTTCATCTCACATTCCCACCACTCACCCAAGGCCAAGATATACTAATCCAGGATTCTTCCTTTTGCATGCCTCGTGTTTTAATCGCCCACACACTAAAAATAAAATCCAAAAAAAAAAAAAAATCTCCCACGTCTATCCCTGATACCAAAAAATAAAAAATCATATTCTTTTATTTTATTTAATATTTTATCATTACAATTATATCCAAACGAGTCATTAATCCTTGGTGTCATTGCACCCTCTTTTATTTTATTTTATTTTATCATTATAATTATACTCCAACGAGTCACTGATCATTTGATTCTCCCTGTGTATTGCACTGTTTTTTTCTTGATGATGACCATCTTAATGCCCATGCACCCATTCTCCTCTTATGACAATTGATGATAAATTATATTAATTAAAAGCTGCTTTCGGTTAATTAGTGATTAACCGTTTTCAATCAGCAATAAATCACTATTAATTATTTAAAAAAATAATCATTTTCTTAATTTAAATAAAATTAAGATATAAATTCGAATAACAATTAAAAAAAAGGCTTAAAGGCCATTTTCTCGCTCCCTATTTTTTTCCTTTAGCATTTTTAGATTATTTATGTTCTCTAAATAAAATTCCCTTAGACTTTTCGTTTCTAAGGTTATTCCTCTGCTTGATATGGGCTTGATTGAACGTGGAAGACAGAATTTTAAGTGTAATAAACTAGAAAAACTAATAGACTTATTTTGATAAGGTTTTTTTTTTTTTGATAAGTATTAAAACTAATATACTTGTTTAAACTATTAATTAGATGACGATTAGCATGTAACACACACAACTCGGGACACAAAAATACAACATCATTGAGAATTCCAATTGTAAAAATATAAATATTTATTTATCATTATATATTTTTTGCTAAATTGAGACAAAGGAAACTCATAATCCAATTACATACCATAGGCACTTTTTAATATGAACAGATTTGTCAAACCAAAGAATAAAAATTCATATGGGAAATGAAGGCAAGACTCTGGGACGTATAATCATAGAGAGGTGATCTGTTGTCTCCAAAGGCTGTCCCATTCACGACTGTCCCATTGACCACGTGTCTCTCAAGATGATCTCCCATGAGACCTCGTTTGAAGAAGGAAACTCCGATAATAATAACAGTGAGAAACCCAACTTTTACAACTAGTGATGTTCGCAATATCATCAATATTTCTTCAATCCTCATTGTTAATGATACAACCCACGATTTGGTGTGTTTATATATTTTTTTTTCTTGATTTGGAATGAATTATTTTTTTCCTTTTTTTTTTTCATGCTGGTTCTTTCTCCATGATGGTATTTTGCTTTTGTTTTAGTCCTTATTTCTTTTTGGTCCTTTTTTTTTTTATTTTAGTCCTTTTTTTAATTTTCTCTTAAGCTTTTTTATTTAATTCTTAAATGTATCTTATTAAATTGCTTATTTTTTATTTTTTTATGCAGATAAATTTTTTTCAAACATGTCGGACCAAACACAGCACATGCTTTAAACTAGTTAATATAATAGAAAAATTCATGAGCATATGGGACGAACTGGTTGGTGTAGCGTGTCCTCGTGATGAACGTGCGTGTCCCAATGCTTGGACACCATGTCTACGTTTATTCAAGTTAGGCTCGTTGCCTACACCGCCTGTGAGAGTTCTGTCAAAGTTACTTACGTTGAAAGGTCAATAATTTGAACACATATATGATAAAAGCAATATAAAGGGTATCCATGGCGGGGACTGTTTGTTTGTTTTTGTTTTTGTTCTTTTTTTTTTTTTTTGTCACCATCAATTGGGATCGTAATTTTAGTTGTTTGAGTTAATTTTTTTACCAATTTGATTTAAGTTCACTTATAAAATTTATAGCGCCACAAAGCTGGTATTTTTTTTTAGATCAGACTATTGACAAATTTATCTAATAACTAAACTTATGCTTCGTTTGGTGAATATTGTATTTACATTATGTTTGAATGCAATACATTGAATGTAATTTGTGTTTGGAGGAAAAATATTGGCATTGCATTTGAATGCAATGTGTGTTTGGGTGAAAAATATTTGAATTATATTTTAATAATAAATATGTGATGTGATAGGTAAAAGTAGAGATAAAAAAAAGATAGAGAAAGAGAATATATGATATAATAAATAAAAATAATGAAAAAAGTGAAATAATAAATAGTGATTGTATTGGATTTAAATGTGATGTGATTGGTATTTGAATGAAATGTTTTTATATTTGGGGGAAAATTACATTGCATTTAAATGTAATACAATTTAAAAAAGTGTACCAAACACACTATTATAGTTTCTCCCGTTATAAAAAAATGAACTTTTAGTAATAATAATTTCTTATGATCCTTGGTCATGACAAAAATATATAACTATATGTCATTTTTTGTCAAAATATTGTGATTACTGTACATTTTGTTACGATTTTTAGCATGAGTATAACTTTTGACAATTAGATTTTTAGTCATGGAAAGTCATAGAAAATTTTATGATCATGCTAATTTTTTTAATTAAGTGTTATTTGTAACGGGGTTTAATGTAATTTCATAATGGGAAAAATAGTTTAAAAAAGTTTATGATTTAGTAGGTACGTACAATATCAATTTCGTAAGTGGTACAAATAGAGCCATTCGAAAATGAGGTCTTAGGCATCTGCTTGCCTATTGGCTGGGCCAGCTCTATATTAAACATGAAAGGGTAAAGAAGTGTGGTTTTTTTTTCTCCTCCTCCTCCTCCTCCTCTTGGGTGAACATGGCTAAACAAGTGTTTATTAGTTTAGTGAGTTTGGATATTAGTACTACTGATACTCTTCTTCAATGATACGGTCTATTGAAGTGTGAAAATTAAGAACCATGTTCAACAGCGAAACAAAACTAGAATTTCTCATTAAACTGCTTAATCATAAAATACATCAAAAAAGAGATTTATATAAACTTGTAGAAAATAACTAAAAGACTATTCTTTCCTTAATAATAAAAGACCATTTCTACCCTTAATGATAAAGATAATAAGATAATTAATTATAACTATAATCTAACATTTCTCCTCAAACTCACAATGCAGTTGCATAAATCATCAAAGAGTTTGTCATAAAGAAAATGAAAACATGAAGTGGTGTGTGACTTTGTAAACAAATCAATTATCTTTATGGAAGAAGAGACAAAAGATAGCATGAGAGTTCCAACTTAACAGTGATACCAAATGATATAACAATCAATCTTAATATATTTAGTTCGTTTATGAAATATTGAATTATGTGTAATCATAATAGTACTCTTATTGTCATAATATAATTGAATAGGTAGATAAAGAAAAACGCTTATATTTGCAAGCAACCAATGCAATAAAACAATCTCACAAGTAGTAGGAGCTATGGCACGGTATTCTGCCTCATTAGAAGATTTAGAAACATCATCTTGCTTATTACAGAAAATAATTATAAGATTATTCTACTATTAATAACAAAAGACCATTCTACCCTTAATGATAAAGATAATAAAATAATTAATAATAATTATAATCTAACATGAAGAACCATGTCTGCCTTGGGGCATCTCCAACCCAAAACGCCAAATTTTATACCAAAATAATATAAATATTACATCAAGCAGTAAACTTATTCCCAATCCATTACATTATTTCTAACACTAAAAAGAATATTTCATACATATTCCCTTTTACCTTTCTTTTTATATTCTTTTTTACTAACTCCATACTTTTCCCGATTTTATGAATATTGCCCACAAACAATTAATTTTCACATATTTGTCCAATAAAATATATTTTATTATTTAACAATGTCGTATAAAATAATAAATAATAAATTACTTTTTATTAACTAAAAAGACCAATATACTAGACTTAACAATTTATTTATTAAAAAAAATTACATTAAAAAAACCAAACATTACATTAATAACTAAATATAAATGCAAAAGTGAAAAATAAAAAAAATATTGATATTCATTTACATTAATAACTAAAAGATGTCGAATTTCATTGGTCTATGTTATTTTATTTTGCAGTATGTTTGGTTGTTAGTCTATGTTAATAGTATGTTGTTTTAATTCATGTTGGTGATCTATAATGTCATTTTTAAATTATGTAATTACATTTTGTATTATTTACATATTAATTTTTTTTCATATTAAATTAACTATATTAAAACAAAAATAACAATGTGGAGAAATTTTTTTCTTTTTATGGTCACCAAAATGAAAAAAATAATTTGTCCAAAAATAAAAATTAGGGTAAAAATTAAAAATAAATAATATTTTAAGGTCTTTTTTATAATTAAAAATAAAAATAAAAAAAACACATTAAAAATATTGTGATGAACAGTCCCACTGTTCAGAACATCAAAAATGGCATTTGATTTGGTATTGGATTGATTTTCCAACCTGACACTACTCTTCCTTTCCCGCGCCAAAAAGGTGTGGGTTGAAGTTGGTCTTACAGCTGGAGAAACATTAACTTTTATTCTCTTCTAGGTATATTTTTCTTTTAGAAATGGTCTTGGAGTGTTTTTTGACTTAATTTTGTTTGACTGGTTATTTTTTTTATTTTTGTCCATAAGTTTTTATTATCGTTTGACAAAAATGGGGTTTCAAGAATGAAGCTGAATCGAAAAGCTATCCATTCTAAAATGGGGATTTTTTATCCCATTAAATTAAACTGGAGATCAAATGGACCATTTTTTTTTTTTTTTGGCTATAAAAGATTAAAGTAGTTATTCTGCCAAAAATTGTAATAACCAAATTACTTAAACTATAAAGTTAATGTGAATAATGATTACCGGCAAAAGGTGAACGTAAATTGCTTGATGGCATTGATTATCTCCACAGTTCATTTAAATTACCTTTTACATTTCAAAAATTATGGCAAATTTATCTAGAAACGACAGGTCGTTTGCTTCTGAAACTACAAGTAATTTTTTTTCTCAAATAAACGTCATTTTTCTGGTAAATAGCAATAAATATATGGCCTTGCATTAGTAATCGTTCTGCCTGAATAAGAAATGACACATCCTTTTATTCGTCGACCTGGAAATGATATTATTGCAATCTAACAACATATTGCTTGAAAAGCTATACGTCGTTATTTTTTTTTGAGTCACCGAAACAAACGATGTGATGTATTTAGTAATTAAGATTATAATTTTAAATTTTAAATTTTAAATTTTAAAAGTTGATAATTTTACGTATACAAATCGAAATAAGTTTTTTTAAAAATTACATAAAATTTTAAGATAAACAAAACGAGATCCATATTGATATTTTTTTCTAAATATATTTTAAATTTTTATACTTTTTGATTTTAGCTATTCAAACATATACCAAACACATAATTTAACTCTAACCGCAATTCTAACCATAATTTTTAAGTTAAAACTCGTCAACCAAACACTCATTTATTATAGCCATCATTTGGGGCACAATTTGAACCCAAGAAACTTAAGTTTGAATTTTTTTTTACCATTTATAGTTCAATTTAACTTTTCAACTTAAATTTTAAAAATCTAAAACTTTATTCATATAAGTCCCAATAAGATTTTTTTTTTAACTACATAGAATTTTGATACTAATATAACGAGTCTTTTTTTTTTTTTTAAACACATTTTAAGTTTATGTATGTTTTAGTTTTAGTAATTCAAATCTGTACATTAAATGTAAATAATTTAACTTAATTTAAACTTAAATTTTTTAGTTAAAATTTGAACACCAAACGTAAACGTAGGTATAGATAGATTATGGGTAGATAGACATACACCTTTCTTGTGCTTGTTGTGTGATGCAGCAAACGTGTTTTTTTTTATAAAATAATTAATTTATTACAATTATTTATTTTATAATTATATATTTTGTCAAATCCCTCACCATCCACTCTTTTGTAATTGTCAACCCTTGGATCAAAAAGGTATTTTAATCTTAGCCATTGATTCATGAGATATTTTCTTTTTTTCTAATTTTTAATTTAGTATAATTATTGTCAGAAATAACTGTGTAATCTAAGTTCTATCGGATAAATTTTACGCTGTAATTTCAACTATCTAACATATTGTGACAAAATTTTACACCATTTATAATTTATACTTTGAATTATAACTAAATTTAGTCATTTAGTAAAATTGTTTAATAGTTCAGAATGGGAGCTAGGATAGCTGTCACCCTTTTATTTATTTATTTATTTTTAGCTTTGATTCTACAATTTAGATTATTTACTCTGACAATTGTAAGTTGATTCGAAAACACTTGAAATTCCCCATTTTTTTTCTTTTTTTTGCTTTTTAGAAGAAATTATGGACTTGGCTTGTTTATTGAAATTCTACCTTTTATACGTGATCACACACATATTCCTTTTTTTTTTTTTTAATTTTAAATTTCACATTAATCATGTAATGCAAAAAATTATAATTATTACATGTGAGAAAAGTCAGTGTTCATGTATCATATTCATGATAACTACTATTTAACAACAAAAAATAGTTTAGATACATAATATCTACAGCTAAATTTTCTAAAGACATTAGAAATTTGTGCTATAAATATTTCTGGTCATTACATCTAAACTAATGGGATGTTTGTTTTCTATATTATATTTATATTATATTTAAATATAATATAATTTTCATTCAAAAACACAAAAGTTTTACATTCAAATATTATTATTTTTATAGTGTCTCAAATATATTTATTATTTCAGAATATTTTTAAAATAAATTTTTTAAAATCTATTCACGTCATATTCTTTCTCTATCTTACTTTTTCTATCTACTTTTACTAATCACACTAACTTTTCAACATTAAAATACAATTCAAGTACTTTTCATTTAAATACACATTATATTCAAATATAATGTAAATATTTTTCATTTAAATACAAAATATATTTAATACAGTGCGTTCAAATATAATACGAACGTAATATATTTATCAAATATCCCATTAGTTTTGACAAAATTTTGCATCTTTTCAAACAAAAAATTTCAATAGTAGACAGCAATCTGAAATTTACTAATATTATCTATTTGTCTGATATGTTGCTTATATTGTTATGATATATCTCGATATTTTTTATAAATTACACTGAGTTTTTACTAATAATATGAAACAATATGTATCCGTGTTTACTAATATCTATTGATATTTTCATCATGTTTTGACGAGAACGATTTTTTATTCAAAAACTCCAAAACTAAAATTTCGACGGAATTGAAATATTGAAAATATTAAATAATCGAACAAATATATCACGTGAACAAGATAAGTGTTCCGTGAGTAAAAATTACTGAAATCTGTTGATATTTTCTTCATATTTTGACGTGAACCATTTTTTATTCAAAAAGATATTTTGGTATGATCTTTCCAAAAATGACGAGGTAATAAAAATGTTATCAGGTGATGAATCTTTTATTTGAATGAAATGTTTATTTTTAAAAAATAAAAAAATTTTATTTAAAAAAAACTGTTTGAATTTTTATTTAAAAATGAAATATTGTTTTGATAAATAAAATTTTTTTTAATTTTTTAAAGCTCCGTTTGGTAAACATATTGCGTCTACATTATGTAATGTATTGAATACAATTTACATTTCTTAAGACCAAACCAACATATCAAAAACTTAAATTTCAGGTGGATGAAACTTTTATTTGAATGAAATGTTCATTTTTAAAAAATAAAAAAAATTATTAAAAAAAAACTGTTTGAATTTTTATTTAAAAATGAAATTTTGTTTTGATAAATAAAAAATTTTTCATTTTTTAAGGCTCCGTTTGGTAAATGTATTGCGTTTATATTGTGTTTGAATACAATATATTGAATGTAATTTACATTTAGAGGAAAAATATTTATATTGCATTAATGTAATATGTGATTAGATGAAAATTATTTAAATTATATTTAAATAATAAATATGTGATGTGATGGATAAAAGTAAAGAAAAAAGAGAGAGTGAGAAAAAGAGTACGTGATGTGATTAATAAAAATAATAGAAAAAATAAAATAATAAATAGAGATTGTATTAGATTTAAAATATGATATGATTGACATTTGAATGTAATATTTTATCTTTTGGGTGAAAATTATAATATAATATTAGAAACAAATAGAACCTAAGAAGAAACTTCTTTTTTATTTTTTTAAAATAAAATTTTTTAATATTTAAATATAAAAGTTTAGAAAGATTTATTTTTTAAAAATATTTTTTTTTTGTTTTCTAAAATCAACTATAAGGTAGAAAAATCTCTTTTAATTTTTGTGGGTTGGATTTTTATGGACTAACCCTATTCTAGCTGTACCATTTAAGATATGTTTAGATGGAAGGTATATTTTTAAAAGATAGAAAATTTTTAGATTTAAAAAATAAAAAATTATTTGAAGGTTTTTTTTTTTTGTTAAAATAAAATGTTATTTAGATAAATAAAAAAATTATTTTTTTTAGAAAAAACTTTTTTTATTTTTTAAAAATAAAAAATTTTAAATATTTAAATATAAAAATTTTAAAAAATCTATCCCCTTAAAATAATTTTTTTTTAATTTTTTAAAAATAAAACTCCTCGACAAACATACCATCAGTACAACCTTCATTATCGAACGTAAAAGGTAGGCATTGTAAGCATGCGCTGTGGGACCAGATTGGTTTAGACGAAGCCACGTTCTCTTATGAAGGTTGTAGAATTAAGGTTGTAACCATTAGTACAACCTTCACTCTCAAACGTATAACGTAAGCATTGTATGCATGCGTTGTGGGACCAGATTGGTTTAGACGAAGCCACGTTCTCCTGTGACGTAAGGCTAAGTCCAGATATGATGTCATTGTCATCATTTCATCATCGCGCCTGGTTGCCAAGCTGGCGTAATCTTCCCAAAATGCAAGCTGAGGTTCTGGTGGAGATTCGATAAAAATTTTGACTCCATTAAAATCTGTGATCTGGCCTTTTTTTATTTTGCTGGAAGCCCCTTTTTTGTTTTTTTTTTTGTTTTATTTTTAATTTGTTAGACAGACAGTAGCAAGTCCGAATCGTAGCGTGTACACGCCCTTTTGGCATCTTCGTGCACAATTTTTGATTGCTTTCTTCTTGGCGCCTGCGTAAGCATTTATCAAATTTTAGGCTCGATTTAGTAAATATACTATATTTATATTATTTAAAAAAATATTTAAATTATATTACAATAATAAATATATAATATAATGGATAAAAATGAAAAAAAAAGATAATAAATAAAAAATATATGATATAATTAGTAAAAATAATAAAAAAAATAAAATCATGAATAACGATTGTATTGAATTTAGAATATAATATGATTAGTATTTAAATATAATATTTTTATATTTAGATAAAATTTATATTGTATTTGAATATAATGTTATGAATAAATCAAAGTTTATTTTATTTTTTTATATTACTTCTTTTTATTTCTTTATAATAATACATAGAATGAATAAATGCGTAGAATATCCAAGAAGTATTAATCAGTTAATTGAAATATTTTTTGATATCTATTAATTCCTGTTATTATCATTTATTAAAAAAAAAACTTGATTTAGGATGGAAGATTAAAAAAGTGTCAATCCATTTAAAACGTTGTTAATCACTCTGCCGTTAGTTGCTCTATTATCATTTATTTAAAAAAAGTACAGTACAAAATAGGAAATAGATAGAGCTTGATGCTATGCCGGTCGTTCATGGCCATTCGTGCCTTTATGGAGTTTATATTTTTGGACGATAATTTTTTGCTACGTGTCCCACCTGTCTTTTCTCATCCTCAGCAATTTAGTTCCATCTTATAACACACTTTCGAATGAATAGATACTTTCCGAGCGCCTTTAGTAAACGTTTTTTTTTTTTTTTACAATAATATTAATTTTATATTAAATATAAAGTTTGATATTTAAATATAATCATTTTTAATAGTGTTATAAAAATAATTATTATTTAAAAGTTTTTAAAAATAATCACATCAATTTTTTAACTTTAATTATTTATCTCTATTTTTATCAATCATATCAATTTTTCAACTCTAAAATACTTTTCATCCAAACACATATTTTATTCAAATACAAAATAAGTATTTTTCAATCAAATATAACACTTAAAAAAGAATTGTATTCAAACACAATTAAAATATAATGTGTTTACCAAACGTCCAAATTTTCTCTATTATTTTTGACACTTAATTAAAAAAAATTTACCAAACTATTTTTTTTAAGAAAATAGTTAATGACAATTAAAATGTTGATTGACGCATCCAGTGTTATTCATTTTTAAGAAAATAATATTTTTTTAATTTAATAAAAATTGGAATGTTTATGAAAAGAAAAAAAGCTTAAAAAGGCTATTCTCTCAAATATCCCTTATAATAATTTTAATTATTTTTTCTGAAGTTGCTGGGGAATAATAATAAATACAACAAATTAAAAAAGGCCGAACAGGATTTTTTTTTTTTTTTTAAGTGGTTTGGCGTTATAGTATATTTAATTGGATGGGGAGAAGAATGTGTATTATACGACAAGAGTACTTATCTAAAACTGGAAAAGAAAAGAAAGGAAAGGAAATGATTTACACAATGTCGTACGATGGGAAAATTATTATATTTGTATTTAATTTATCTTTAAATTGTTGTTGTATCAAATTATAATAAAAGTGTGTATTTTCAATCTCCAAAACCGACAAAGAAGTTAGCTATAATATGTACGGGACGGCCAAGACAATAGAAGCATCTATTTGGCATTTACGGTGGATAGGGCCAAAGAAAGTAGCTATGCCTAAATTAAACCACCACGTTTTTTTTTATTGAATAAAAGCACTTAATTAATTAATTAATTAATTAATTTTTTATTTAATTGGACGCGTGGTTCCATGTAGTTCCGTCATTGAAGCCTATTTATGCTTGACGAGCAACCCTTGCTGTGCCAATAACCCCAGCCCGATCAGTATACTAGGCCATAGCTCTAGGAAAATATGGAGTTTTTCAAGTGGGTTATTTCCTTCCTTTTGGTAGTCCTTTGCCTGTTTAAACCAACACTGGCACTCTCAGAATCCACCTCCTCAATGTTCCTCCGGGAGGCTCAAGAAGAAAAGGTGTTTAACCGGATGGTGGAAATCAGGGGGCAAATACACGAACATCCTGAAATCGGTTACCAGGAATTCAGCACCAGTAAGCTAGTCAGAGATGAATTGGATTCCTTGAATATTCCCTACAACTCCTCGGTAGCTGTTACCGGCGTCATCGGCTATATCGGCACCATGAATGAGCCTTTCGTTGCGCTTAGAGCGGACATGGACGCTCTGCCAATCAAGGTGCGAATGTGGCATCATGATCACCTTTTGAAAATTTACACACATACACACATGTAGTTTTTTTAGAGGATTGTCGAGTTTCACTTTTAAGACTCAAATTCAGTACCTTTGATTCTAGGTAGGTCGTTTGTTTTAATTGAATTAGACTTTCATTTTATATATAAATAAGAGCTTTTAACAATTGAAATTAATTATACTTTGCGAACTGATTTTTTGTGTGGTCTAATTAATTCCATAGGATGTCGTGAATTTTTAACTTTTGTAATTAGAAGGTTGTGTTATAACAAGACACTGAATTTAGTTGTATAAAATTATGCCGCAGGAAGAGGTGGAGTGGGAGCACAAGAGCAAAATCGACGGGAAGATGCACGCTTGTGGACATGACGCACACACGGCAATGCTTCTTGGTGCAGCCAAGATCCTCAAATGGCATGAAAATGACTTAAAAGTAATTTGCTGTTTTATTTTTTTTTTGCCACTTAATTGACTAATTTGTAACAAAAACTAGTAAGAAAAATTAGAAAAAGAAGGTTATAACATACCAGCTTGTACTTGATATTTCTATTTCTTGGTTTTAACACACACATATATAACATATATTGACTAATGTTGGTATATTTTAAAATCAGGGAACTGTTCTTCTTGTATTCCAACCGGCAGAGGAAGGTGGTGCCGGGGCTAAGAAAGTCCTGGAAACCGGACTTCTAGACAATGTTAAGGCTATATTTGCGCTGCATGTTGCGGCTAACGCAACGGTAGGTGAAGTCTGGTCGAGAGCTGGTTATTATCTGGCTGGGAGTGGATCTTTTGAGGCTGACATTATAGGAAGAGGAGGTCATGCAGGCCAACCTCAGTTCACTAAAGATCCCGTCGTTGCAGCTGCTAGTGTGATTCTTAGCTTACAACATATTATCTCTCGCGAAACTGACCCGACGGACACGCAGGTAATTAATTTTACAGAAAAAAGGTGGCACTGTAGGTGTATCGTGAGCTTATCTCATAGTTAAAATTTGTATATTAAATTTTGAATTTTCACAATTTACACTTTAAATTTAAAAATATATAACAAACTGCCTTATTGATAATAATGTTAATATTTTATCTTAAATAGAAGTTGATTAGCATGTGAGTCATTATTTAAGTGTATGTCAAGTCTTTTTTTTTTTTTTAAACCAATGTTTAACCTAAATTTATATTTAAAGCAATTAGTTCACAAATTTATAATTTGATAAAACTTAATTAATTTAATCTCAAGAAGTTCAAGTTTGGGTTAAAATAAATAAAAATGATATTCTTGCCACAAAATTGATGACTCATGTATAAGTTACATATCGATTTTCTTTAAAAAAAAAAAAATATTGTTATAAATGAGAAGTACATTACTACAGTTTCTAAAGTTCAACATAAAAATTATTAAAATTTAAAATTTAAAATATAAATTGTAACTATTTTACAAGTTCAAGAACACCGGTGTATAAAAACTAAGTATATATTTATATTTATATCTATTATATATAAATAAATGATGTGTTTTTGATGGTATATGTTATAATAAGTAAAGAAATAGACTTTTTATTTTTTTAATAATATCATGATATATTAATTAAATATGTATTATGATTATTGAAGGGATGCAGAAAAATATAAGAATAATTGTATATATTAGCTAAATTGATAAGAAAAATATCGAATTTGCAATCAAATGTACAACGAATGGACCGCATTGGTGGTTTTTGATTTATCGTGAAGATCAAAAGGGAACTTAGTTTACAAGTATAAATTATATAAATTATGCTGTGACTTGAAGTTGACGTATATATATAGCATTCATTAACTGAATTAATACGATAATCAAGGGCCAGCATAAGTAGGAGGTGTTAAGCAAAAAAGTGTTAACTAACCCTCAGCTTTCAGTAATCGAATAGAAATTACCTATTAATATTTTTACAGTGAAATGATCTATTTGATGAGATTTTTCTCGACATAGAGTTCTCCACTAATAAATTTTTTTTTTTTTTAAGAAAAAGGGCAATAGTCCGTTATAGTCTCTTCTTTTAAAAGAAAAAATGAAAGAGATATAAACTAATAAGAAAAAGATAAAAAGATTTTTTTTTTTCGTTCTATTGTTTGAAAAGAAAGAAAATAAAACAAAATAGGAAAGAAGTTAAAATTATCTTTTGTTGCTTGGTATTTCAAGTGAAAGTGGAGGAAAAGAAGAATTATTCATGAATATACTCTTAATAATTATTAATGCATTTACGAATTTTATATTTGAATGAATAAAGTATCATCTAATAGAGTGGTATCTTTGATGCCAAATTCCTCATATGTTAAGCTATATGAAAAATTTATCATAAGATATAGTTAATAGTAAATGTACTATTTTTTTTTTTATTAGTTGTTGTCTTAACTTTTTACATGTATTTATTATCATATTTTCATTTAAATAATAGATGTTCACTTTTATAATTTTTAAAGCTTAATAATAATAATGATAAAAAGTAGTAATACATTAAAAGTAATATTATGCATTAAAGTAATTTTTAAAGCTTAATAATAATAATGATAAAAAGTAGTAATACATTAAAAGTAATATTATGCATTAGAGTATAAAGTAATATAATACTATTTTTCATATTTTTTTTATAACAAATATAACATTAAAGTGCATTGGAGATAGGTCTAAGCTTTCAAATTGTGTCGTCAAAAACTTTCTTATCGTGATACTTATATGGTCTCAAACTGATGTAGAGCAAAAATTTATATACATATTTTTTAAATATAGATAATAAAAAATAGAAGGATGGAAAATAAAGGATAAATAAAACAGAAAGGTAAAAGGGATGGATCTATCAAGATAAATATTTTCAAAAACTCAAAATATTAGATAATAGGACATCTATTAACTTATTATTCATATAGAATGTTAGAAAATAGATATCAACCACTTATCATTTCATAGAGAGAAATATGATTAAATGGAAAGAGTAAACACTAATTCACTCAGAACAATTCTACTCCTTACGTATAGTTAGACTGTTAAACATTTATAAGCTAAATTAGCTTGAACAGAAACATGAAACTACAAATAAAATTGGAGTACGGAGAATTAAATAATTCTAAAAATTAATAATAAAAAATTAGAAACTAACTTATGTTTAACCTTAAAATTAAGCTAAAATTAAAGTTTCCTAGAGTAAATAATTACAAAATAAAACTAACTTTCTTAACTGTAAATTGCTAGTTAAATTATTTAAAAGCCTTCGAGAAAGGAATTATTTTCTACAACATTAATAGTCTTTAAACCAAAATATGATTCTCAATCGGCACGTGAGTTTTTCCCAATGCGTCACAAAAATAACATAAGAATAAGTTATATATATGTATATATATAAATATATTTATATATCTCCTTTTAGGCGATATTTTATCTGCTCATTCGTTTCTCCATTTAGTTAAAAGTTCCGCTGGTGGATGAATATCTATTAATTGATGTTGACCTTATTAATGGATGCGCAGGTAATAACTGTTTCAAAACTTGAGGGTAGTCACAAAACTAATATCATCCCGGATAAAGCTACGATTAGTGGCAGTATACGAGCTTTTTCGACCATGAGCGAACTTAAAAAACGCGTCGAAGAGGTAATTAATTCAACTTATTGTTACTATTTGTGATGAATAATTTGATTCTGAAGCCTAATGCCCCTCTTTTTTATGTTAGTTTTGGGTTTTTTTTTTTTTGCCCTGTAATTTATTTTATATTTTTGGTTTGTCACACCATCCAGATAAAGAAATTTCTTCCTAATTTCTTAATGAGGCTTAATAATATTTCTTGAACCAGATATATTTCTTAATTAGGCTTAATTGGGCTTTGGGATATAATTACGTGATCAACTCATGATACTATTAATGTCTTTGTCATAATACAATTTTTAATTATTTGGAATCAATGATTATTTCTTTTCGATGGTATAATTGGAATCAATTTTTGGGAAATTCATAAATATGTTAAAAAATGTCGGGATAATTAATGTACTGACATAACAAATAGACAAAATGTTGAAGGAATATGATCGAGAGAGAAAATTTGGGCTCTTTTTCTCAATATTATATATATGTGTTCTTTTCTTTCTTTTTTTTTTTTTCAATTATATTTTGTTTTCTTCATTATCTAAATCACATCTTTGTCAAAATTCAGATGAATTTAGTCCCAGATATCATCGAGAACTGATATTTCCTTGTATGGGATGTGTTTGATTGTTAATCCTAACTATATATTCAAACGAAGAAACTGTTTGTTTGTTTGTTTATATTATATATCTATATATGTAACAGGTTATAGAAGCGCAGGCCGCTGTGTCTAAGTGCAATGCAGCAGTGAACTTCCTTGAGGAAGAGCACCCCCTTTACCCTGCAGTCAATAACGACAAAAGATTATATGACAACTTCAAGAAGGTGGCAACTGAAATAGTTGGGCCCGAAAAAGTTATTGAAAGTCCTCAATTTATGGTGTCAGATGATTTTGCTTTCTACCAAAAGAAAATACCGGGAATGTATTTTGGCATTGGGATTATGAATGGCGTGGTCGGACAAGAACGAGTTCACTCACCAAAGTTCCAGATTGCTGAAGAAGTGTTTCCTTATGGTGCTGCACTTCATGCCTCATTAGCGGCTACCACTCTGTCCGATGTCTTTGAAAAAGAAGGCAAAAATCTTCATGATGAACTCTAATCATAAACTTTCTCCCGCCATGATAATTGTCCACGAAAATAAATTTCACTGGCATGATCTTCTCAAGGGCATCTCGACGGTGAGTTGTAGCGACTTTCAGGACTACATTATTAGAATAAATTGTGCATGGTGAGTACTTATTGTGTATTTCTGGACTACATGAGTGGAGGTTTTAATTCCTACCCTCTATGTATGTATATTTTTAAAGAGTGCATGTCATGTCGTTTTTTATGTTTAAGAACATGTTAGTGTAGATGTGTGTGTTTTTTAGATTCATCTTTAGTTGACCAGCTTGTTATATATATATGTATATATATGCCTTTTTAAGCAATAAGCAAAGTCAGTGATGTGTATATGTTACATATTAAAAAATAAAAAAATAAAAAAGATGTGTTTATGTCCTGTGGCGGTGTTTCTTTAGTTTTTAGTTTTTTTTTTTAGGTTATTTCTTGATAGATAATATTCCCAATAAATCTGGTGTTCGTAAGTAATTTAGTTTAGATTTGGACTAATTGTATATAAACATGATGGTAAACGGTAATTTTCAGAAAATAATTAAAGTAAATAATAGATTTTTAAAATATTCATGATAAATAACAGATTAATCAAGTAAATATTTTATTTATATCAGATTTATTAATTAAATTATTTATATATTATAAATATGTCATTTATATCAGTTTTATATCAAATAAATGATTAATATATATATTGTATATCACGTCCCAAAACTCGGGACGTGATGTTTTAAGGATGGATAAATGGATCAGATCAGGGAGGAGAAGATCTCGATTCCTTAAATCTACTGGTTTTATCTTAAAATCATTTATTGTTTATTTAATTTTTTGTTTTGGATTATGATCAAGTGAATTAATTAAAAATTATTATTAAAATGTCATGGAAGATTCTTCATATCCAACAAATATATACTTGAATAAAATAAAATAAATTATAACGATAAAATAACATTTAAAGTTTACAGTAACAGAATATTCAAGTTTATATACATGTTACAAAGTAAGAAAATAATACTTTCGCTCTAAATCCTCAGTCACCAAGTGATGATTTCACGACACCTGGTCTTCTATTCACCTTTCTTTTCTAGGGTTTACCAGTTTTAAAACAATAAGCAAAAAAATCAGTAGAATATTTTTAAATCATTTTTAAATAATTTATTTTAAATTAGAATAATATTATTATATTAATACAGTATAAAATCTTAAATGTGGAATCATGAATATGTAATTTGTGTCCGTAAATATATCTAATTCATATACTATCCGTATAAATATCCCACCACAACATTTTATGATGGATTGTCATCAATCGATACGTGCATTCTTCGTACATGTATGCTAGCTCCTGGTATATTTTAACACCAAACTTTATTTTCTACATTTCATTTGAATATAAGATTCACGTAATAAAATATGTCGTATTATTTTTAAAATCTTTAATCAAATATTTTTCCTTTAATTTTTGAAATCATGATATTTTCTAAAATCAAAAAATTTATAAAATTTTATAAATTCATTTTCTTTAAATCATTTTGATTAATTCACAAAAAACAAAATTGACTACAATGAAAGGATAAAATATCCTACCTGTTAATAATATATCTATTGATAACTTTTATTATATATTTCGAGACAATTCTTTTTTTAAAATCCAGTCAGCAAGTACCTAAAACAAAAATTATAAATAATTTAATTATTTATTTAAAAATTCTATAATTATAATTACATTAGATTCCATTTATTAATGTGCTATTAATTTTAAATTTCAAAATAATTTAAAATATTTTATTTTAATTCTCATATATATATATTTTAAAAATTTTGACAGAAACTATTTTAAAATATTGATTACTAAGGACCGTTTGGCGACTGTTTTCTAGCCCCCAAAAATCATTTTTTTTAAAAAATTTCACCACTTTTCACTATTTACATCTTTAAAATGTTACTGTAAACTCTAAACTTTAAAAAGTCATAACTTTATGCATACAAGTCCAAATGAGATTATTTGTTTTTAAATTACATAGAATTTGGAGAGAAACGAAACAATATTCATATTGATATTTTTTTTTCTAAAAAAATTTTTAAAATTTTTTATTTTTTCACCTCAAACGGTTTTTTTTTTCAAACATATTTTTTAAAACAACTTTTTTCTAATCAAAAAATAATGTCTCCAACCTCCTTCCCAAACTCCACCTAAAAACAAAATAGCTTTAAAAGCTTCAAATTTGCAGAAAACATTTCTATCTCCAAAGAACTCAATTTCAAAATCCCATATCCATTTAAAATATTTAAAAATCATTATTATTGTGGTTGTTGGTTGCTTTATATATTTCCATATATCCCCATACGCATATATATATATATACAAATATATATAGTTATACGTTTTGAGGGGGTTTTCCGGCCGTGGCTCACAACGGCGAATCGGCAGCGAGAGACGTCGGTGAGGCTGCAAGGCGGTGGTTGGCTGGTGGCTCAACAACCGGTCGGAGGGGTGACGGCGTTCACGGTTGCTAGGGGCAACTGGTTCGGTCGCGGGCTACCGAGTGTGGCGTGGGCTCGGCGAGCTTCGGTGATCGGCGATGGCTAGACTGCGCAGAGGTGGGCTCGAGTTGGACTTGGTGACTGGCTCAGGCGATGGTGGAGCCTGGCTGCGAGGGTGCGAGATGGCGCGAGGCTCGCTGGCGTGGGTTTGGCGAGATCGATGGGCAGCTGGGTACGGTGGTTACGGGAGCGACGGAGGACGAATCGGCGACGGTTGGTTGTGGTGGATCGCGGCTAGGCTCGGCACGGTGGTCGCAGGTCTTGGCTGAAACGCGAGGAGCGAGGCGGCTTGGAGGTTGGCGCGGGTCGGGCTGACGCGGTCTGGTGGTGGACGACGGTGGTTTGGGCCGAACGGCTGCTCTCTGCCGTGGATTGACTCGGTTTGCGCGATGGGCGGTGTTGGTTTCGGCTGGCGACGGCCCTGGCGACTGTGAGACCGGTCGGCGTCGGGATGACCCGGCGTTCGGGCTAGTGGAGCGCGAAGGGCGATCGCTTGGGCTCGCGGTGAACGGCGCTGGAGAGGAGCGACGGTGCTGGTGCTGTGGGTCGGCAGATGGTGGTGAAGAGGAGAGAGAGAGAGAGAGAGAGCTAGAGATTTTGAAACAAATTTCTTTTGAAAAGTTCTGTGAGGAAATGAGAGGGAAGAAGAAGAACCGGTTTTGGGTATTGAGGAGAGAGAGAACTGAGAGAGAGTGTGGAAATGTGAGAAAAACGGTGAGAGAGGAAGATGGACTGTGAGAAAGAAAGCTGAGAGAGGAAATTTTAAAAGATTGTTATAAGATAAAATAAGAGAGTGAGAGTGCTTTGAGATAAAGGAAAGAGTAAGGAGTTTTTCCGTACTGTATTTTAATTACGTTTAAATATAATTTTTTTTAATATTGTATTTAATTAAAAAATATTTATTTTATATTTAAATAAAATATATATTGAGATAAAAAGTATTTTAAAATTGAAAAGTTAATATGATTGATAAAAGTAGGGATAAATATTTAGAATTGAAAAATTGATGTGATTATTTTAAAAAACTTTTGAATAGTAATTGTTTTTGTTGTACTGTTGAAAATGATTTTATTAGAATATAAAACTTTACGTTTAATATAAAATTAGTTTTTGTAATATTAAAAAATATTTACCAAACGTTGTTCTCTGAGAGTTTGAGAGTATGAGAGGGTCGGAAGAAGAATAATTAGATATTTGATATATATATTATATTTGTATTGTATTTAAATAGTTAAATATATTTTATATTTAAATAAAAAAATATTTATTTTATATTTAAATATAATATATGTTTGAATGAAAAGTATTTGAATCATATTTTAGAATTAAAAAATTGATGTGATTGATAAAAATAAATAAAAAAATAAAATAAAGAAAAAATATGATGTGAATAGAAAAAAATTTTATTTTTAAAATATTTTAAAATGTTAAATATATTTAAAATACTATAAAAAAATATTATATTTAAATATAAAATTTTTATATTTCCATAAAAATTACATTATATTAAAATCTAACATAAATATAATACGAAAAACAAACTTTCTATAAGAAATTTAAAAAAATTTGAAGAAACAAAAGATAAGAGACAGGAGGATTAGGTGAGGGTGGATAGGAGTTCGTAAAATGTGGTCTTTTTTTTTTGTAATAATTAGTTAATTAAGTTAATTTATTTTTATTTTATTTTATTATATATATTTTTTATAATTATTTTATTTTGTAAAAATTAAGATAAAATTTATAAAATTTAATCATAAGATTCAAAATATCTTCAAATTAATATTTAATATATAAAAAATTTAAAATTGAGCTAGCAAAGTAAAAATTAATTAATATATTAATAATTAAATTTTTTACACTTATATATAAATTTTTAAACTCAAAATTTTGCGATACCATATTATAAATTCGTTATGTATCTGTAATTTATCTATTTACTTAATAAATATATTATTTTATTTATTTGTAAATTGTTTATTTACGTTAGATATATTAGATAAATGATCGATTAAAGTTAAGTCGGATCATATGCTGATTGTAAAGATTTGTAAACCTAAAATGAGAAGTCTTACTTAATAATATGCGCAAAAACGAAAAGAAAAAAATGAATCGGCAGATAAAAATAATACACATATAGCTGTCATACTACTTTTTTAAATATTTTTCATGATTAATATGTGTGCTCTATCATCATCATCATTTTTATTATTATTATTTCTTCAGTTGTATACGGGATTGAAGCACCTCACGATCATTGAACTCCTCTTTTCACTTTGGATAAAGTTCTTGGTCGTCACCTTGTAATACGTCCCCCTTCAACAGGTGCTAAATTTCCTATAAGTATTTATAAAAATAAAAATAAAAAAAAGAAAGAAAGAAAGAAAGAAAGAAAATCCAAATTGTATCTTAGCTTTTCCCATATAAAATTAGTATCGCTATCATATTCCTCAGAATATAAATCTCATAAAAGAATTCTGCCTACAAATCCCAGGTTGTATACTTGCATTATTAGGTTAAAACTTGAAAAAATTTATAGTAATAGTAACATAATAACGTTACTTGGGTTTTAATTAGACAGCATAGCACAATTATTCTGTCACCTAATTTATTTAATTTTATTTTTTAAACTTGAGGGTATAGAATTTAAACTCTACATTTCTTATGATATAATCTAACATTGAATTATTGTTACGCTACCTATGCCTATTTATGCTTCTCCTACAACACTTAATTACTCCAACTCAGTCTGTACAAGCTAGCTATTGGAGAACATGGCTCTCTCCAAGTGGACTAGCTTTTTCCTTTTAGTCTTTTGCATGTTTAAGCCAACAGTCATACTCTCAGACCTCTCTATTGCCTCTCAGTTTCTCAAGGAAGCTAGTAAACCAGAGGTGTTTGATTGGATGGTGGAAATCAGGAATGAACTGCATAAATATCCTGAACTACATGATTGAAATCAGGAATGAACTACATACCCCACCCTCCCTCATGCTTAAGAACATTTGAAAATAGTTTATATATCAATTATCAAGCATATCAACCATACGAAAACTAACATAAGAATGGATGATAAATTATCCGTCCATTTGTTTTCCATTTTACAATATTTGTGTTATTTCATTTGAATTGGTAATTCAAATGTGCTTTTGATAACTTTACATTTTGATTGTCATTTAAATTGTGTCAAATAGTCCATTTGACCATTTAAGAAATTAAAAAAAAAAAGACTAAATATTTGTCACCCCTTAAGTTTAACTTCCTTTGAGAATATATTTAATAATAACATTTGGGTTCTCTTTTATAAAAAAAAAAAAAAAGCTTTTCTCTCTATTCATTTAAGTTTTATATCACGTTTGGGACAAGCTTTTTTTTAGCATTACATTTAAATGCAATGTAATTTTCCTCCAAATACAAAAACATTTAATTCAAATACCAATCACATCACATTTTAAATCCAATACAATCACTATTTATTATTTTATTTTTTCTATTATTTTTATTAATTACATCATATATTCCCTCTCCCCCCTTTTTTTCTTTCTACTTTTATCCATCACATCACATATTTATTATTAAAATATAATTCAAATACTTTTCCCCCAAACACATATTGCATTCAAATGCAATGCTAACGCTTTTCCTCTAAATACAAATTGCATTCAATGCATTGCATTCAAAAACAATGCAAATGCAATGCGTTCACCAAATGAACCCTTAAAGTGTTCATTTAAAATTCGACAAAAAGATGATTTTTTTTTCTATGAATTCAGAGTAAAAAACTGAACAAAACTCTATTCATATCCTATTAAAACTTATCATAACATTGAGGTTTTAGGTTTGTTAGAGTCACTTTTATAGTATAGGAAATTATGAAAATAACCCCTCTAATACACATGTTAAGGATTTTTATCATATGAGTTGGATTTTTGCCCTAAAACATTTTTAACTTAATATTATAAGATGGTAAAAATCTTGAAACCATTTTAGATATGTGCTTCTTTTGAGGCATATTTTAAAAAAAAAAGCCTTCTTAATATGGGAAATTACACATAATAGACCATTCAATTGGTCAATTGGAGGTAAATACCATAATTTGAAAATATTGAAAATAAATAGCATAATCTACTTTATAATTTAGTATATTCCATTTTTACCCTCTTTTTCGCAGAACCCTTACCCTTACTCTCCCTCTTTCTCTTCCCTCTTCCTCTTTCTCTTCGAAAGCCCATTCTCTCTACGTCTCTTTCGCACCGGAAGCTACCATCATTGCTAGCCAGTCGAGCAAAGCTTTACAGAGAGTGTCGAAATCTTGGGGATTGCCATTGTCAACAAGTTGTGGAGATGGTTGAACCCAGACGCAAATCTATGATTGCTGATTTTTGTCTTCCCTGTTTGCTCTTGTGGAAGCTCAGGTCGATCATGACAAAGGAGAGGAAATGGAGCTTGCAAGTAGATTACACACAGAGGAGATCGGAGATGAGCATCGACAGTGATCCGATTCCAACGCGATCTTGCGTAATCTACCATATCCATCAGTCATTGTGGAGGAGATCTGCCATGATCTGGCGCTTCTCTCTCTTTCACCAACCTATTACAATGATCTTTAAAGACTCTTTGAAAACCAAATCTCGAGGGCAACTAAGCTGTTGGCAGCTTGTCCCTTTTTTTAGTGACAAGGAAGCTGCCAACTACCATTCAGTGAATCGGTGTGGCTCTGACTTGTGACAATGAATAGCAATAGTGTAAGACGATGACCGACAACAACAAGGCGTGCTCCATAACGATGACAAACACAATGGTGACGGTGAGGTGGTGGCGGTTGATTTTATTAGATTTGGGAGTGATTGGTTCAATTTTGGGTGTTAGGGATAAGGTTTGTTCAATCTAGAATTTTTTAGAGATTTATAAAGAGGTTTGCTCTAAAAGGATTAACGTTCTTTGAGTTAGGAGCTTTTTAACGATGATCAATAAAATTATACGGTGTGCTTTAGTTATGTACAAAACATCAGTATATAGTAACTTCCAATTAGTAATAATAAGGAAAAATGACATCATGTTCATTGTAATTAAGTGGTGGCTAAACTCGTGATGGACGGTGAGACTTGAGCGGTGAGCAATCCACTATTAACTAGTGACTTACAAGGGAACTTGACAGACTCTTTGGTGGCATTTGGTATTATTTTTAAAATATTTTTTATTTTTAAAAAACTAAAAATGAGAATATTTTGAAAACTGTATTGAGATCATTTTTAAAATTATATTTGATTATGTTTTCTGAGTATATATTTTAATAAATATAAAGATGAAACTTTGTTTAGTTATATTTTTTAAAACCCATTTTATAAGTGAGTATCTTATAAAAAAATGTTTATTTTTAGTTTAATAAAATAACAAAAAAAATTATTAGTCATAATTAAAAAAAAACTTTTGGTAGTGGGTTTTGTAATAAGGAACAAGCGGTGAAAGATATTAGAGGTTTGAGCTCTAGATGGTGGCAAAGGCGAGATTTAGGTTGCGAGTCGATAGTCGTTGTCATGAGTTAGTGGTTGTTGTTACGAGGGGGCCGTCGTCGTCATTATCAATTTGTGGTTGTCACCCTTTGCCGGAGGAGGCCATCGTTAAACATGGTCATCATCATCGACGCTGTACAGAGAAAGAGAAAGAAAAGAGATAGAGAGAGAAAATGAAAACAAAAAATTAAAAACAACTTTTTTTTATTTTTAAAAAACCAAAAAAGGAAAAACAGCATAATTAAAAATAATATTTTTAAAATAATTTTAAAAACGTTTATATAAATAAACGTTATTTTAAGATTGTTTTCATTTTTTGTATTTTTAAAAATAGAAAATCATTCTTAAAAATAAAAATAAACACCATTAGTTTTTCCAAATCAACCAGTGACTTGCAAGAGACCTTGATGGACTCTTGGTGTTTCCAAGAGTTTAGCTGCTTAGCTTATGCATACAGCGAGTGATAACCTGTCAATTGTTGATTGTCGATTGTTGACTCCGTTCCACGTGGTTAGAGATGACTGGGAGATGAAGTAAAATACCAACACGGTGAAAATAGCAACTAATAGTGGAAGAAGGAGATAATCAAACAACATCCAAGTTCTTCAGAATTAAAAAAAAAAAAAAAAACACGTACACACACACACACATTCAAGTAATTAGACAGCTAAGCATGGTAGTTTCTCCAAAAGAAGGAACTACGTCTAAAATATATAATCTAGTACAATGGTTTTACAAGAATGAATAGATGATGATTGAAATTTTATAACAAACCGTAGCATTGAGTAATACTGAATGAACATCAACGGAGGCATAAAATTTAAGGGAGAATTTTTAGTCCAAATTGTGGACTGCTATTAAGTATTGACAAACTTTCCCAACTATTTGAATCGGACAAAATATCCTATAGGGATGAATAAGAAACCTAACAATCTGATTAACCTGAAAAACCCACCAAACTCAAACCATTATAACCCGAACTCGACCAACCGGTTCAAAAGATTAACCAACCCGACTATTAATTGGGTGAGTTTGGGTTGTATTTTTCTAAACCCAACTTAACCCGAATCCAACCAATCTATTTATATATAAAAATAAAAAATTTTCATACCTCATAATATATAGCGTTTGTCTTGTATTTTATATTAATTACTTGATAACCTATTATGTTTCATATTGTATAAATTTTTATTATTATTTGATTGTTAGTTTGCAATTTTTATATTTAAATTTGTTTTACATATATTTTATTTTTATGTCGGTTTTATAACCTATGATAAAATTTTGGAAGTTTATAACATTAATGTTATACTGAAAGTTAGTTTGCTTTTCATATATTTCTTTTTTTAGGTTGAATGATTAGTTATATTTATTTTTTTTATTTTTTTATTTCTTAATTATATTCAATCCGATCAACCCACCCAATCTACTCAAAATTTAATTGGTGGATTGATTTTAAATTTTAAATTAATTAAGTGGGTTGAATTTGAAATCAACTTATCTAAATTTAATTGGGTGAGTTAAACATTTTTAAAAATCTATCCAATCTACCTCATATTTACTTCTAGTATCCCAAGTAAGAATCCCACGTGACTTAATAGCTATTCTGGGTGAATGGGAGTGCCGGGCCTAGGGACTGTGTACCACTATCAATTATTGACAAACTTTGTGTGCTATCCTCAATTAGAGGGGTGAACAAATTATCCAAAAACCCAAATAACCCACCCAAGAAAAACCCGACAGGTCGGGTCCACATCAGACCCGAAAAAAATTCGGGTTGACCCACCCAACCTGAATTATAATTGGGTGGGTTCGGGTTAGGGTTTTAAAACCCGAATAAAACCTGACCCACCCAATTAATTTTTTTTATATTTATAAAAAATATAAAATTTAACTTAAAATTTAACCGATTAGGGCTGGGTTAACCTAAAACTTTCTTAGTTTCTTCCTCTTCCCCCCGATTTCTGCCCCTGCCCGAGTGCCCCCCTCCTCGCCCCCGATTTCTGCCTCCCCTCCCCCTGATTTCTACCTTCCCCCTGGAGAGCCTTCCCCCCGATTTCTGCCGCTACCAGCAGAACGGCCGCATACTCCCTGTTTCGTCGGTTGTCTATTGCCCCTCGAGAGTCGATTGGTCCCTCTTTTTTTCTACCCAAGCCGACAAGCCTGAGTTCATCTCCGTCTCGCGCCTGCCTTGCCCAGTTGCCCTTGCCGAAGATGCCAGAGCCTCCACCGATCTACTCCTATCGACCGATCCTCTAATCCGTTCCATCGACCGTCCGTCGCCCTTCGAGAGGCCCCTTTTTTTTCTCCCTAAGCCGGGAAGTCGAAGTTCGTCTTTGTCTCGTGCCTTGGCCAGCCCGAGTTCATCCCCCCGACCCTCCCTTTCACAGATTGTCGACCGTCGCCCTTACCAGCCAGTAAGTCAGGTAAGAGCTCTGTCTCGTGGCTCTGTTTCATTTTCCAATTTGGCTAGTTGAATTGCAGAGATTGGAATGAAGAAATCTTGGTTAGTTTTTATTTAGAACAATTACAGAGATTGGAATTGCAGAGATTTTTTTGAGATTGGAAATCTTGGCTAATTTTTATTTAGAACAATTGCAGAAATCTTGGCTAGTTTTTATTGAGATTGGAATTGCAGAGATTTTTTTTAGGTGTACTTGCAACTTTGCCGTTTTTTGTTTTTAGTTTTTTGCAAGGTTAGCCTTCCACTCTTTGTATTCATGTAATATATGAAAGTGGTAGTGAAGATATATGCATATTTTCGTAGCCCATTAGAGGTGTTGGTAAATTTATAAAAAATGTTCCTAGTCTAGTCACCAAAAATTTCCAAATTCTAAAAGAGCCAGGTGGCATTAGAGAAGATGGTGAAATTGCCACTCATGGTGGGGTTTAACAATTTATGCAATGTGTAACTTTGTTCATTCACGTATGCAATACAACTTGGCCATTTGAGCTTGCACCAACTGTGATTCTGCTTTTCAATAAAGGGCACTTTCACAAGACTTTTCTTTCTTTTTCTCTCTATTTTTTTCTTTTTAATTTTTTCTTTTGAGGCAATGACATCAAAAAAGTGGATTAACTCGTTCTGTTCTAATTGTTCACAGAAAATTTTTTATAGATATTATTAGAAAGTGCCGATACGAGGTGCTATTGTATAAAGCACATAAAACAAAAGCACACATATAACATAAGCCTCTAAATCTTTGTCGTTTCCTTAAATTTGTAAACTTGTGTACAGTCGCTTCTTTTGTGCTTCTTTAATTTAAAGAAATTTTTAAGGATGGTGTTGGTGTCAGAATTTGTCTTTAAAATTTTAGTTCTTCGTAACTTAAAACATCTTTCAATCACCAGATTATAGTAATATAGAAAGTATTTATTATAAAAGTAGAAAGTCAACTTACATACATTTAACCTTATAACTATAATTAATGCTCTCTTTACATTTATACTTGTGAGTTTTTAATATTTTTACATTCTTTAATTTTATAACTATTAATTACTTACTTGTGTTGGAGAAATCTTTAATTCTAATTCTAACCTCGTTCACTTCTAGTTCTCATAGTCTGTACTTTGTTGAATGTCTTTTCTAAAGTACTGTTTTTTTCTCCCTTAATCTGACTATGATTTTTCTTTTTGCGATTCGTTTGAAGGAATTTATATAACTTTTTTATTTTTTACTTAAGAATGTATAATACTAACTTGTATGGGGCTAGTCATTAATGTGCCTTTTGGTCCCTTTATTTATTTATTTTTTTCCTTTACTCATCTATCATTTGCAACTCAGCATATTGCCTTATCTTTGACTAGGCTCTGGTTGTTGAACTTATTTCCTCTTGAGGCCACTTGCATTGGGTTGTTTCAAGAAAGTAAAATCAGTACTTTGACCATTGTGTTGTACTCAATCTATTTGTGTTCCTTTTCAACCCATATGGTATGTGTATTTTATGCTGAATTATCTCATATGATCACAAAAAGAAAATTAAAAAAAAGTTTCACTAGTATTGCTATTGGTGACTTTCTTATCGCTGGGTTGACTTTTTTATCACTATTGGTGATAATCAAAGATTGTGTTTGAGAATGTGTACGGGGCTAGTGATTCTTGTACTAATAGGATGTTATTGCATTCATTGGAAGTGGAAATGAATTATATTATAACTTCTATAACTTCTATAATATTATAACTTCTATAATAACTTCTATAATATTATATGACAGTAAAATTAAAGAATCGAGGAAGAACAAATGGAGTGGATTGCTCAAATTCAAGATATAGAGGAGGAGGAGAAAGGATTACAAAAAGATACCAATGTCTCTAAGGGTGACGAAGGTAGTCAAAAACGTCAACCTTCAGGTCCACCAGAGAAGAGAAAGAGATTAGATAAAAAAACTTCAACTATATGGGATTACTTTACAGTAGTTTTAAATAGTAATCCAGAAAGGGCTGCATGTAATTATTGTGGACATGATTATGCTTCAAGCACAAAAACATGTGGGATAAAATCATTGTGGAACCATTTGGATAGATGCAAAAAGTATCTATATAACGAAGACAAGCAAAAAAGCATACACGTTTTTACTAAGAAGAGCACAACTGGTGATTCTGAGGATGTTGCTTCCACTACTCAACTGAAACTTAATCAGAAGGAGATTAGATATGAAATAGCTTCATACTTCATTCTAGATGAACTGCCATTTAAGCATGTGAATGGTAGGGGATTTCGACGACTAATGAAGAAAGCCTTTCCCCATGTTGAGTTGCATTCGATAATAACTGTACAAAGAGACATTTACTAGTTATACTTGGATAGTAAGAAGAAGCTGAAGAATGAACTAAAGATGTTTAGAGTGTCTCTAACAACTGATTGTTGGACATCTATTCAAAACATTGGCTATATGTGTCTGACTGCACATTGGATTGACAATAATTGGAAACTGCAAAAGAGGATCATAAGTTTTGTTCAAATCCCTAGTCATAAGGGTGAGATGATAGGTAAAAAGTTGATTGCTTGCTTGAATGAATGGGGTATTACAAAAGTATTTTCGATCACTGTTGATAATGCTGCTTCTAATTCTGTTGTATTGATGAAAGTTAAGGAGCATCTTCTAGAAATGAGGCATGATATTGTGTTGAATGGGGATATGTTTCACATGAGATGTTGTGCTCATATCATCAATTTGATTGTTTGTGATGGTTTGAAAGAATTAAGTGACTCTATTACAAGTGTTCGTAATGCAGTCAGGTATGTAAGATCTTTCTCAGAGCGGCTTAAACGTTTTAAGGAAGCTTGCAAAGAAGCTAACATAGATTTGAAGGCACAAAGAAGCTAACATATATTTGAAGACATTACTTTGTTTGGATGTCGTAACTAGATGGAACTCTACCTACATTATGCTCGTGGCTGCATTGAAGTTCAAGAAAGCATTCAAGAATTTAGAAGCTGATGCAAATTATACTAGATACTTTGAGGAAGAACGAGTCAGTGGCATGGTAATAGAAGGCCCTCCACAAAACTCGGATTGGGATCAAGTTGAAGTTTTTGTTACGTTTCTCAGAAGTTTTATGATCTCACCATGAAGTTCAGTGGGTCTTTGTATGTGACTGCAAACTTGTTTTTTCAAGATATTCTTGATGTGCATAGTTTGTTGCAAGAATTAGCTCAAGAGCCACATACTTTGTTGGGGAAAATGGCAGCAAATATGCAAATAAAGTATGACAAGTATTGGGGAAAGATTGAGAAGATGAACTTGTTAATGTTTGTGGCAACTGTTCTGGATCCAAGGTTTAAGATGGAGGTTTTAAAAATTGGATTTGCCTTCATCTATGATGCTCCTCTTACGGATAAAATGATAAAAGCAGTTGAGACTATGTTGCGTCGTTTGTATGATTTTTACAAGGAGATGATGAGTCCTCCTCCTCCCCCAAGACAGGTTCCAATTCAAGGATCAAATGCAGCTACAAGCTCTTTAACTGTTGCATCTTTGACATCTTCTACTATCCCGACAATGAGATCGTCATCATGGGTTAAACTAAGATCTCAATTGGATGAAAAAAATTGAAACCAATGATTTGGATTATTATTTGAATGATAAGCGTGAAAGATTGTCTGATGATTACTTTGACATATTGGGATGGTGGAAAAACAATGGAAGTAAATATAAAGTCGTTTCTCAAATTGCAAAAGATGTGTTGGCAGTACAAGTTTTTACAGTTACATCTGAGTCTGCATTTTCTACTGGGGGGTAGATACTTGATTCATTTAGGAGTTCTTTGTCACCAAAGATGGTTGAGGCTTTGATTTGTTCAAAGAATTGGCTAATTTCTGAGGAGGAGGAAGAGGAGCCTATAGCACTTACAGAATACATGGATGAAGTGCAAGACCGAGAGGAATCTCTTGAAGTTGCACCAGGTATTATATATATACATATCTTTTCAAACCTTGTAAACTATTATTTTATGTTATATTTGTGTTGCATTCTACATTTATTGATTGAAAACCTGTTTTATTTATTCTTAGGTTATGGATCTTGTGTTACAACTGTTGGGGATTATTGAGCTGAGATGTTTGGAGTTGAAGATTGTTCTTGCGAAATAGGTTAGATTGTTTGTGGTTAATGTTTTTTGATATTCATTAATAGCATGTTGTAATTAATTCTTATAGTCTTTGTATGACTTCTTTATTTGAATATTTGAGTTTATATATTGATTTGTGGTTTAATTTTTAAGTCATATTTTATTACTTTGTTTTAGTAAATTGTTGAACTTGACGAACCCGAACAACCCGCCGAACCCACCCAAACTTTAATTGGGTGGGTTGATTTTATACATTGGGTTAATTGGGTGGGTGAAAAAATTTTTCAACCCACCCAATCTTCATTAGATAGGTTGAAAAATGTCAAAAATCCACCCAACGAACACCCCTACTCAATTATTCGAATCCAACATTATCCCACGTGAGAATCCCATGTGACTGAGTAGCTACTCCGGGTAAACGGGATGTGAGATATATATATATATATATATATATATGTGTATAACGTAGTTAATTATCATGCAAATGAAATTTCTCTTCAGTTTTTTAATTTTGAGTTGGTTTGTCATTACACTGATGATAACCACGTATATCATTACAGTAAAATATAGAATTAATGAAGATTATTGTTCGACATTTTCAATAAAAAAAACCGTTGTGGATTGTTAAAAAAAAAATGTGGCATGATTTTTACCAACGACTTTTTTGGGATGAAAGCCAACCACCCACACCTAATAATTTTCATCCACTCTTGTTTTTAAAGTCTATATGGTTTTTTTTTTTAAGTATACCGCTCTAATTATTATTTTTAAATAAATTTCACCTCAAATAAGACTAATGTAATTATTACTGACATGAAAAGTATAACAAACATTTATCTCTAAAATGATAAATCAATATAATCCCTGTATACATGAAAATTCAGCAAACTGGGATAATAAGGGGGTGATTTTGGGGGAAAAAAAGTTTTCAGAACAACTTTTTTTTAATCTAAATATCACTTTTCACTATTTATATTTCTAAAATATTATTATAAATTTTAAATTTTAAAAGTTTATAACTTTGTATATACAAATCCAAATAAGACGATTTTTTTATTTAAATTACATAAAATTTCAAGATGAACGAAATAATATCCATATTGATATTTTTTTCATTCCAAACAGTTTTTTTCCCTAAACATATGTTCCAAAACAACTTTTTTCTAAAAAAAAAAAAAATTCTCCAAAAGAGCATCCAAACACTCCCTAAGACTACCACATCCTATTATAGTTAACAATCTCAAAATTAACTAGTTTATAAGCTCACTTATTAGCTTGCTGTAATTATATATATAATATTAAATTAAATAAGTGGAATAACTTTTAAGGGAATACCTTTTACAAACAATATATGCAAGTAGGAGTGTCTTTAAAAAAAAAAAAAAAAAAGAAACAAAGTGAATATTAATTTAAACTCTTAACTTTCATGTGAAATTATATTTGCTTAACCAATTTACTCCCTCTCCGAGATTTTAACTTAGTCAAGTCGGATCATATGCTGATCGTAAAGATGTGAAAGCATAAAAGGAGAAGTCTTAATAATATGCGCAAAAACGAAAAGAAAAGGTGAATAACCAAGGAAATCAAATAAAATAAGACACATAATGTTGTAATACCTTTTTATTTTTAAGATTTTTCCTGAACTAATATATTTATTTCGTGAAGATTTGAACTTTTGCACCTTTTATTATAGAAAAAAAGAAAACGAGTCCAAAGGTAGGGTGAGCAAGGGTCTAGTTAATGGAGATAGGAAACCATTAACACGTAAATCATGTCAAACTAAGACCGATCAATATCCAAATGGAACGGATTCAAGCTTCTTCTAAAATAGTTTCCGATGCAAAATGAAATTCATAGTTCATATATGAGTAATTCATGCATGGAAAATTACTGCTAAACTATATATGCAACCATTTATTTCATTATTACTCTTATGTTGTTGTTAATCTGTCTATTTATATTATGATTGAGTTTGTATATTTTAGAATGTTGTGTTCAAATTGATATGAAACTAAATGTATAATTTGATTTATGTATTGAACCCACTTTTATTCTTTTTATTTTTGAATTTATTTTAATTATAAAAAAAAGAAGATAAGGGAAGTATTAGTCATAGATATTTAATTATATTTTTAATTTTCCTTTTCCATTATCATCTCAATTACTTTAATGAAAAAAAGGGAAATATCAACTTATTAGAAATAAATGATTGGTCTCTATCAAAAAAACCTTGTTAAAGACTCATATCATAAAGTACTTACTGCTTGTGTAATGGAAAGTTATGTTTGTAGATTTCGCACTGCTCTCCCCTTCTTCCACATTCTTCCTACCTATTGTTTAATTTTTATTTCTTCAAATAATTTCTCTACTCCTTTCAAACACCTCCCACCTTAATTTTGTAGATTTCTTTAAAAAATATTCAAAAAAAAAATCAATTAACAAGAAGACCAAATATGAAATTAACTATAAAAAGTTAATAAACAGAAATAGAAGGAAAAAAATATAACTTTGCATTTAAAAAAATACAACATCAAAATTTCCAGTTGCCCAACCAAAATTCCATCAAATACGAAAAAGTGTGCTAGCGATTGTGCTGGCAATTGCAGCTTGCACTTCCGTAGAAGGATGAAGACTCATGAAGTTGATCCAACAAATAAAAATCACTTGGGGTCCAGTTCGACCCAACAATAATGCAGAAACTGACCATGCAGACAAAACCACGTAATTGCTTTAGCGAACTTTTAACAAGACTCTTCAAGATTTTATTTGAACCCTCTCGATGAGAGTTTGGGACAATATAAACAAGTCCAATTGAATCTAGACATGCAACAAGCTTACTTTATCTTGAATATATATGTTTACGCATGTAAATATATAAATAAATTTTTAATTATATGTGTCCATTTTTTTCAATTATTAAAAACAAAAAAAACTTTTCAGGTTTCAAATTTATCAAAAAAATAGAAGTGAGTGAGTGATGGAGAGAAATGGGAAGGAAAAAAAATTGTCATTTCATTTTATTTGGTATGAAATTTCTCTAGCTTAAAAGAGATCAAAATTAGGATAAAAATTTTGAGTTCCTATCCTAATCACTTTCTTTCTCTTTTCCTTATACCAAACAATGGTGAATGTCAATTAAGATCTTTTCACCCTTCTTCTACCTTTTACTTTCCTTTCCTATCAGGGATTAGGAAAGTGGGATCCAAATCCTTCAAAATCATAATTTTGATTTTTTTAAATTGAAGAGATTATTAAAGAGATTGTATACCAAATATTATAAGAGAAATGACCTCTCCCTCTTTTTGATTATTTCTCTCACCTAGATGATCTATCATTGTACTCTCATTTTATTTTCCCTTCTTCACATCAAACACACTCAGGGAGTTCTTATTCAAACTCCTTCATCTTATCCCTGAGTTATTTGGATTTATCAATGCATGTGTGTGTAATCCAACTGGTGTAGATGAAGCCATGCCCTCCCATGAAAGCCTCTCAATACAGTTTGCATAGCTTCTTCGTTTGCTTTGTTGCCTGGACCACCATTTTGACAGATGAACGTTACATTACATGTCTTTTAGTTTTTTAGGTAGACACCACACGAAAAAGGAAAAATAAATTCAGTAAATTTTCGTAACGATTATATTCTATTTTTGTATGTTTCCTCTATCATGTATTTCCTTTTGGGGGACCATTTAGCGTTTATGTGTAACCTTCTTTCACACTAGAATACGTTTCCTTTCAGCATGTGCTAAGTTTCCTAAGATATTTATCAAAGAAAGAAAGAAGGAAAATCTCGTATCCTAGGTTTTCCGATGAAAAATTAATATCGCTATCATATATTTTCCTCATAATGCCTATGAATCCCAGATTTTACACTTGCATTATTAGGTTAAAACTTGACAACATTTATAGTAATAGTAACATAATAATATTACTTGGTTATTAAATTGGAGAGCATAGTACCATTTTTTACGGCATATTTTAAATAATTTTATTTTTTGAATTTGAGGGCATAGGATTTAGAGCCTCTTTGTGAGGGGCAATTTTGAAGACAAAGTTTTGAAGTTTGGATTGCAATTGTATGTTTTAAAAAAAAACTTTTAGAAATAAACTATGACATAGAAATTAATAAAGTATAATATAGAATATAATGTAAAAATTTGAAATATATTAAAAAAATAGGTAAAATAAATCTTATTTTATTCGTTTCGTCGTTATGAACATTTTGATATAAAAGTTATTTTATTTTGATTTAAAATGATAAAATTATAAAATTTTAAAATTTGAGTATTTTAACGGAAAAAAAAAAAAGATATAGGATTATGAGTTTTAATTTAGAAAACATCTAAAAATATTCCCCAAACAGGACTTTACACTCTACACGTCTTATAATATAATCCCGTGTTGAATTATTATTAAGCTAGCTATGCCTATTTGTACTTCACCTACAAAACTTAATTACTCCAACTCAATCAGTACAAGCTAGCTACAGTAGAGTATGGCTTTCTCCCAGTGGACTAGCTCTTTCCTTTTAGTCCTTTGCTTGTTTAAGCCAACACTCAATACTCTCAGGACTATCTATTGCCTTTCAGTTCCTTAAGGAAGCCAGTAAACCGGAGGTGTTTGATTGGACGGTGAAAATCAGGAACGAACTACATGAAGATCCTGAACTTCTTTATGATTTAGTTAATACAAGTAAGGTGGTCAGACGGGAATTGGATAAGTTAAAAATTACCTACAATAGCCTGGTAGCGGAAACCGGCGTCATCAGCTATGTTAGGACCATGGAAGAGCCTTTAGTCGCAATTAGAGCGGACATGGACGCTCTGCAGATCCATGTGCAAATGTCATATGCTTTTGAATAATTTTGAAATGTTACATATATATATATATTACTGTTAGATTTTTGGGTATACAGTTTGTTTAGTTGAAATGAAAAATTAATTTAGTTGAACTATGCAAAATTAATGATCTTAGTTTTGAATGTGACAAGAATGTGTTACAAAGACGGTGAAATTTTGTTGTATCGAAATGCTGTAAGAACTGGTGGAGTGGGAGCACCGGAGCAAAAACGACGAGAAGATGCATGCTTGTGGGCATGATGGACACACGGCAATGGTTCTTGGTGCCGTCAAGATCCTCAAAGCACATGAAAAAGAGCTGCAAGTAATTTTGTTGATTTCATTTTACTATATTTTCTTCTTGTTTTTGACGAATTTTGACGAACAATTAAACTTGCTAGTAAGCTTTTCTTCTACTTCTTGAAATCAGGGACCAGTTCTTCTAGTGTTCCAACCGGCGGAAGAAGACGGTGCCGAGGGTCGGAGAGTCCTGGAGTCCAAACTTCTAGATGATGTGAAGGCCATATTTGGGCTGCACGTTGGGCCGTCAGGACCTATGGGCGTAGTGGGATTGAGAGCTAGATATTTTATGGCGGGGAGTGGCACTTTTGAGGCTGAAATCAAAGGGGAAAGGGGTCACATAGCGCAACCTCACTTAACTATAGACAAAGTTGTACCAGTTGCTAATGTAAGTAAATTATAATGATCTAATCATGCTAAAACGAATCCAAATAAAGCATATAGATCAAAATGCGGAAAAAAACGTCGGGACCGAAAAATACCTCCCGCCATTGTTATTTCTCCGACGAACCTGCAAAACCTTGAACCAAACGTTAAATACACACACAGAAGGCTTGGCCTTCGAAGCTCTCAATCCTCACGATCGATGGTGCAATGGAAACTGAAAATTTTTGAGAAAATGAGCTTCAGGACCGAGAGCCGACGTCCTCCTCTTATTCTCTTCCATCAAGAGAATTTTTCAACGTAAATGGAGGAATAATGGTGGATTAATGGACCATAATCACGAACGGTTACGTCCGTTTGTGTTCAAAAACCGAAACTAACCATTCGGTTACCAAGAGTAACCGACATTCTCCCACTTGGTCCATAAATTCCAACATTCATCAAGTAAGAAACAAATTACATGAATCATGGCGACAAGTCCTCTTAAGTATGAGTATTATCTTCCATGTATTACAATGCAATCTGTCCCTTTAATAGCTCATATAACTTAATGAATAAACCCTATGTTTATTCTTGGTCCAAACATAAAGATATTTTCTCATCACTAACGTATGTGTACACGAGATGACAAAAATGAGAAAACATCACAAAGGAATTTCATTATAATAATATCGTTCTTATAACGAAATTACATAGAGGAACCAAGTCCCATTCTAACTACATGATCCTTGAATTTTTGTGGTGGCATGCCTTTAGTTAAAGGATCAGCAATCATCAATTCAGTGCTAATGTGTCCAATAACCACTGATTTGTCTTTAACACGTTCTTTTATGGCTAGATACTTGATGTCGATGTGCTTGCTTCGACTACTGCTTCTATTATTCTTAGCCATAAAAACAGCAGCTGAATTGTCACAATATATCTTCAATGGCCTAGATATCGAATCCATAATTCTAAGCCCAGAAATGAAATTCTTTATCCATACACCATGTGAAGTAGCCTCAAAACAGGACACGAACTCAGCTTCCATAGTGGAAGTAGCAGTCAAGGTTTGCTTTGCACTTCTCCAAGAAACAGCTCCACTGGCTAGCATAAAGATGTATCCCGAAGTTGACTTCCGAGAATCAACACAGCCAGTGTAGTCTGAATCGGAGTAGCCAATCACTTCCAAAAGATCAGTCCGTCTGAACATAAGCATGTAATCCTTGGTACCTTGAAGATACCTAAGCACCTTCTTTACAGCTTTCCAGTGGTCTATACCTGGATTACTCTGATATCTTCCTAACATCCCGACTGCAAAAGCTATGTCAGGCCTTGTGCAGACCTGAGCATACATAAGGCTTCCCACAACTGAAGCATAAGGAATATTCTTCATTTGTTCTCTTTCAAGATCGTTCTTTGGACATTGATTCAAGCTGAGTTTATCACCCTTCACAATAGGAGCTATACTCGGTGAACAATCCTTCATCCGAAATCTCTCTAAACCCTTGTTGATATAGGTTTCTTGAGACATACCCAGAATACCACGTATTCTGTCTCTATGTATCTTAATCCCAATGACATAAGATGCATCACCCATATCCTTCATATCGAAGTTTTTAGAGAGAAATTGTTTCACCTCATGTAGCATGCCCTTATCATTGGTTGCAAGTAAAATATCATCCACATACAGAATAAGAAAACAAATCTTACTCCCACTGACCTTCTGGTATATACATTGATCCATAATGTTCTCTACAAATTCAAATGAAGAGATGACATCATGAAATTTCAAATACCAATGACGGGAAGCTTGTTTCAATCCGTATATAGATTTCTTAAGCTTGCAAACCAAATGCTCACCACTACTAGAGGAAAATCCTTCTGGTTGTTTCATGTAAACCTCTTCCTCTAGATCTCCATTGAGAAAAGCCGTTTTCACATCCATCTGTTGCAACTCTAGGTCAAAATGTGCAACTAATGCCATGATAATACGAAGAGAATCTTTCTTAGATACAGGAGAAAATGTCTCTATGTAATCGATCCCTTCCTTTTGAGTGAATCCTTTTACAACGAGTCTAGCCTTGTATCTCTCAATGTTGCCCAGTGAGTCTTTCTTTGTCTTAAAGACCCATTTGCATCCAATGGCTTTTGCACCATCAGGCAACTCAACAAGGTCCCAAACACCGTTAGATGACATAGAATTCATCTCATCTTTCATAGCATCATGCCATAAGTTAGATTCCTTACAACTCATGGCTTGTGAAAACGTTTTAGGATCAATTTCGGCTCCAATGTTATAGTCCGACTCTTGTAGATACACAATGTAATCACTAGGTACTGCTGACCTTCTTAATCTAGTAGATCTTCTTAAAGTTGTTTCAACATTCTCTTGAAGATCGTGTTGATCAACTGGTTGTTCAACCATTTCTGGTACTTCTTGAACAACTTGATCTACTGGTTGATCATTAGTAGTTTGTGGAACCTCAACAACTGGTTGTTGAACACCCGTTGGAACTTGAGGGGCATTAACAATGACAATCATTTTATTACTTGATGTGGAAGGTTGAGTATCAATATGATCTCTTTCAGAAACAATGTCTTGAAATCGATCTCTCTCACTAATCATGTCATTCTCAAGAAACTTCGCATTTCTAGATTCCACAATCCTAGTGCTGTGAGATGGACAATAGAATCTGTATCCTTTGGACTTTTCAGCATATCCAATGAAATATCCACTAATAGTCCTTATATCCAGCTTCTTTTCATGTGGGTTGTAAACTCTAACTTCAGACGGGCATCCCCAAATGCGTATATGACGCAAACTCGGTTTCCAACCTTTCCATAACTCAAAAGGCGTTTTTTGGACAGCCTTGGTTGGAACTCGGTTTAATATATACGCTGCCGTTTTAAGAGCTTCAGTCCACAATGATATAGGAAGTTTAGCATTACTGCGCATACTCCTAACCATCTCCATTAAAGTCCGGTTTCTTCTTTCTGCAACACCATTCTCACTCGGAGAACCAGGATTGGTGTATTGAGCAACTATTCCTTGCTCTTCAAGAAACTTAGCAAATGGACCCGGAGCTTGTCCATCCTCGGTGTATCTACCATAATACTCTCCTCCTCTATCAGTTCTCACGATCTTAATTTGTTTTTCACATTGTTTCTCTACTTCAGCCTTGAAAACCTTAAAGGCATCTAATGCTTCATTTTTATTCTGAAGCAAGTAGATATACATGTAACGTGAGAAATCGTTAATAAAGGAGATAAAGTATTTTGGACCACTTTGTATGTCCATATCTGGACAACAGATATCTGAATGGATGATTTCAAGTAATTTGGAACTTCTGTGCGCACCCTTCTTAGATGTTTTGGTCTGCTTTCCCTTAATGCAGTCCACACAGATCTCGAAATCAGTAAAATCCAAAGTACTTAGTACTCCATCATTTACCAATCTCTTAATCCTATCTTTGGAGATATGTCCCAATCTCCGGTGCCACAACATAGAAGAATCCTCATTTATAACACATCGTTTTAAACCAGCGTGAACATGCATAGCATTATTAGTGGCATCATTTTGTAAATTAATATAGAAAAGACCATTAGACAAAATACCATTTCCAACAACATCAGATTTATAAGATAAACTAAAGGATGTCTTTGAAAAATTAAAGGAAAAACCCAATGGTACAAGTCTTGAAACAGAAATCAAGTTTCTAGAAAAACTTGGAACATAAACGGTATTTTCTAAATTCAAAATAAAGCCACTATTTAAAATTAAACTGCATGTCCCAATGGCCTCCACATGCGAGCCCATCTTATTTCCTGAAAAGATGCATTGCTCACTTCCCACTGGTTTCCGCAGATTTCGCATACCCTGCAAGGTATTTGAAACATGGATTGTAGACCCAGAATCAATCCACCATGTGTTATGACCAACATCAACCATATTAGATTCATAACAAACAAATGAGATTAGTTTACCTTTCTTCTCAAGCCATTTTTGGAATTTAGTGCAATCCTTCTTCATGTGCCCCTTCTTTTTACAGAAGAAACACTTGGATTCTTTCTTTATTCCATCTTGTGGAGGTATTTTACCTTTCCATTTCTTCTTGGCTTGCTTGTCATCTTTCTTGTCTATTGCCATCATCACACTCTCACCTTGTTCCATTATCAGCCTGCCCTCTTCTTGAATACACATGGTCATGAGTTCATTAATTGACCACTTTTCTTTATGTGTGTTGTAAGAAATTTTAAAGGGCCCATACTGCTGTGGAAGAGTGTTCAATATGAAATGGACAAGAAATGTTTCAGACATTGTAACCTCAAGTGTTTTTAATTGAGCCGCAATATCCCTCATCTTCATGATGTGCTCTCGCACACCTTTTACTGTAGTGAGCCTCATAGATGAAAACTTCATTATTAAGGTACTAGCAAGCGCCTTATCAGAAGTTTCAAACTGTTCATCTATGGCCTTCAGTAGATCTCGGACCTTTTCATAGCCTTCGACAGAACCACGAATACCAGCAGAGATGTTAGTCTTTATGAACATGACACTAAGGCGATTAGATCGCTCCCATTTTTCATAAAGAGCAACATCAGCTTGAGTGCTGGTTTCAGTTATGGCAGGTGGTTCGTCCTTCCTTATGGCATAATCAATGTCCATCCAGCCCAAATGAAGAAGAATTCTCTCCTTCCAGATCTTGTAATTATCGCCTTTTAATTCGGGAATGTCACACTTAAAATCAGAAAAATTCACAGGTTGCATAGCTGCACAAATTAAATATACATGCTTAATTCACAATTTTTTAAGGCCAAAACTTAAGTTATGCTTTACCAATGCAAAACATAAATATGAATCTAGTGACATAAAACTTGCCTGTGGGCTAAAGTTTTACTCAATTAGGTCCATTTCAAATAAATGACAAAACTATCAAATTACGTTCCTTTTCTTAATTCCTGTGGGTAGATTAAGAAATATAATTTGACATTTCATCCTAATTAATTATACAAATACAACAAAATTTCCTGTGGGATAAATTTTATTGTACTACATATAATTAATTACAACTAATGTTATAATGTGATCCTAAAAATTCTTAATATATAATTTGCATAATTTAAAGATGCTGTGGCCACTCAAAAAATTAAACAAATTATATGAATCATACAACATTTAATTAACAAGATAACCATATATATTGCATAATATCATAAGTAATATCAACAAAAATTAATAATATTGCAAAAAAAAAAACCATAAGCAATATTAATAAAATTAATGTACTTTATTAATTAACACAATATTGCATGTATAATAAAAATAATAAATTTATACACACAAACCCAAATAAATTAATTAAATACATCAAAATAAAACAACAATTTAAAAAAAAAAAATTTTTTTTTTAGAAGAAAAAACGACAAAATCTTCAAAAAACGACACAAATGGGCTTCCGGAAACGACATGTCGTTTTTGACATCAGAATGTCGTTTCCCAGCCGTCAAAACGACGTGTCGTTTTTACTCTGCCAAAACGACATGTCGTTTTTCTAAATTGACAGCAGTTTTTCACCCCTCAAAACGACATGTCGTTTTCTCAACAGCTTTAAACGACATGTCGTTTTCCGGCGTCTTCAACCTCCAGCCGGGTTTTACCAGACCCGTTCGACCCGGTTTCGACCCGAAATGAAACCCGACGGTTTCTTGGCCTTCCGGACGTCAAAATTCACGTTTCAAAAGCCAGAATTCATAGAAATCAAATTTCCTAATGATTTATAATCTTATTTTTCAAAAACAACGTCTAAAAATCAAGCCCAAAATCAAAAATTTTTAACGTATGTTTTTGAAAAAAAATTTGCAAGTTTTCCGGCAAACAAGACAGAGGCATAAATGTAGGCTCTGATACCAAATGTAAGTAAATTATAATGATCTAATCATGCTAAAATGAATCCAAATAAAGCATATAGATCAAAATGCGGAAAAAAACGTCGGGACCGAAAAATACTTCCCGCCATTGTTATTTCTCCGACGAACCTGCAAAACCTTGAACCAAACGTTAAATACACACACAGAAGGCTTGGCCTTCGAAACTCTCAATCCTCACGATCGATGGTGCAATGAAAACTGAAAATTTTTGAGAAAATGAGCTTCAGGACCGAGAGCCGACGTCCTCCTCTTATTCTCTTCCATCAAGAGAATTTTTCAACGTAAATGGAGGAATAATGGTGGATTAATGGACCATAATCACGAACGGTTACGTCCGTTTGTGTTCAAAAACCGAAACTAACCATTCGGTTACCAAGAGTAACCGACAGCTAATGTCATTTTTAGCTTACAATATCTATCTCCCGCAAATCTAACCCAGAGGACTCACATGTAATTAAGATTATATTTGTCTTTATAACTTTTTTCCATCTATAAATTATTATGTAAAGAAAAAAAAATTAAACAAGTTTTCAAATACAAAAGGGGTAAAGTAAGATTTAATTAAAGTTATGAGGCATGATTTATGTATACCATAATTCCTAATATTCGTAAAGTCAAAGGATAACGAGGAGATTTTTCTTGATTGGAGTTATGGACAGCTATAGTTCTTTTTAAAAAAAGTGAAAAGTAGAAACCCAGCCACGAATCCGCTGTCGCAAGCGTCGCCACATGCAGCCTCCGTCACGTTCGCTCGCGAGACGGCAACCCATAATTACATATGTTCATACATTAATTAGGAAACTTAATTAATTAAAGTTCCAAACATCTTTTGAGGTTGTATTTTGTGATTGGTTTCTGATTACATTCAGCGAAAATATCCGCTAGTGGATTAATGTTTATTGTTGGATTAGACCTTATTCAATATACAGGCACGTTTGCAAGGCTAGAAGGGAGTGATGCGTTTAATGTCATCCCGGATTCTATTAAAATTGGTGTAAGTTTCCGAGCTTTTTCGACCATCAAAAAACTTCAAACACGTATTAAGGAGATAATAATTAATTAAATAAACTCATAATAACCTCAAACACGATCCATATACTAAATGTGTCAGAAAATTTCAACTCAAATATTTACATAACTCTTATAATTTCAATAGTTGATATAAAAATGATTTATTTAACACAATCATGATATTTTGAGCATGGTTATTGATTGCCTTAACACAATAATGATTTTTATCTCATGATTCATATTTTAGCCTAGAGACTACTTTTTATTTGACATTATAAATAGATAAAAATCCTGAAATCATTTTAGATATGATAATATTTTAGAGATAAGCTTTTTTTTGTGGTATTTATAAAAAAAGAACCATCTTTTAATATCCATTTAGGGAAATTACAAAAAATAGTAGTTTTCCAAAAATAATTTAAGAAAATAATTGGTCTTTAAAATATTTTTATTAAATAACTGATATATTAAATTAAAATAAATTTTGTTAGATAGATGATATACTTACAAGATATAAATATATATTTACTTAATTAAAACGTAAACAAATCATTTAATTGGTATTCAAATATATTATTTATTTGATAAATACGATGTAAATAACTTATTTATATGATAAATTTGTCATTTATTACAATTATTTTAAAAATCTAATACTTAATGTAAATATTTTTGTGAAATAGGCTATTTACACACATTATTCGGGCCTGTTCTTTAGGGCTCTAACGTATGAGTTGTTGAGTGGGCTGTCCGTATAATGTGTCGACCTGGCTGTTTAAATTTTTTGTTCAAGCCCTAAGCGTGCATTTACCGAATGAAAACAAATGAGATTTGTTGTATTTCTTCAAAGAAGAAAAACGATATGGCCATCACTAAAATTAACTATTAAGAGCGAGAATAGTTAAGAAAAACAAAGAAGTTTAAAAGGTCAAGATGAAAGCCAACCACCTACACCGTCTCATTTACACTTTGTTTTTAAGTTTCTATTTTTTTAAGTATATTGTTCTAGCTTAATTGGTTGTTAATATATATATATATATATTAATACACACACACACACATTAAATATATACCTCTTTAAACAATTTATCCAAGCAGGTGTCTCTTTAAAACCAAGCAAACAAAGTGAACGTTAATTCAGTAACTCTTAAATTTCATACAAAACTATACCTGAATAAATTGATACAAAACTATATCTTTATAACCCATTTAATCATTCACATAATATAATACTCTGAATTTTGAATGAAAAAAAAAAAGACTTGTAAATTCAATATAGTAATTTAAATTTTACACATTAATCAATGTAGCTAGCCCTGGACATGTCCATTAAACAAAATTACTAAACCAAACTTATACTGATCATCTGCAACAGGTTATATTAACTCAGGCCGGTGGTATCTAAGTGCGGTCGATGCTTTTAAAAGGACAAACCCTTATACCCTGCAGTCAATAACAGTGAAAGCTTATATATATGCTCATATCAACAATGTAGCAACTAAAATGTTGGGGCCCCTAAGAGCTATGGAAGCTACACAAGTAACAGCATCTGAGGATTTCGCTTTCTACTAAGAGGAACTACTAGGGTTAATTTTCTTCCTCAGGATTAAGGACGGCACAATCGGAGATGAACTGGCTCACTCGCCACGCTTCCAAGTTGCTGAAGATGCGCATTTGCTTATGGTGCTGCACTTCATGCGTCATTAGCTTCTATGTATCGGTCCGGTGTCCTTGGAGCACTAGGCAAAAACCTCGTGACGAACTCTAATTATGAACTTTCTCACCATGATAATTTTCCGAGTAAAATAAATTTTACTACATGATCTTCTTACGGGCACCTCTAAGATGAGTTGTAGTGAATTTCAGGATATATGTTAGAATAAATTGTACATGAAGAGTACTTGTTGTGAATTTCTTAATCATATAATTATTAGAATAAATTTGAGTGGTGATTTTTATTCCTTCTCTCTATTTATTTGAAAACATTAGTACTCGTTTTGCCTATTTTTTAGATTTAAATTAAACATATTTTTTGATTGGTGTGATTTGTGTGTGCCAGTTTTTTTTGTTTTTTTAGATTCTAATTTAGTTGACCAGCTTATTTTGTTTTGTTTTATTTTTTTAAGAAAATTATAGTAAAAAGGCATGTCGTTTTTATGCAGTAAGCAAAATGATGTGTATTTCCCAATCAATCTGTGTTTGGTAGATAAGTTTGGTTAGATTTGGACTAGTTGTTTATAATATTCAGGAAGGTTTTTTTTTTCTTTTTTTCTTTTTTTTCTTTTTGAGAAATGGAGTGAGATAATCGGTTTTCGACCATAATTTCCTTTCTTTTTTTAAGTTAATTTTTTTAAATTAGAAAAATAACCATTAAATAGTTCACGTTGCGATGGTCAACATATCAAATCAATAAATTAGAAAAATAACCATTAAATAGTTAATGTTGTGATGATCAACATATCAAATCAATAAATCATTAATCTATTTGGAAAAAAAAGATAGTATTGTATATTTAAAAAAGTTATTATGTATATTTAGAAAAGATTATTTTGTATGTAATTATGGATTTTATTTATTTATTTGTAATTATTGAAATTTAGAATATTTCTTGATTTTAAGTATTTATAAGTATTAGGTAGTTTATCTGTTTTTGTTTATGATAACTGTATATATATGTGAGCTCATTTATAATGCTGTGAATTGATCTTTTACATTTATTATGCTTCTCACTAGTGAATTGATCTTTTATTATTTCTAGTCTGCGGACATAAACATATCTATGTTAAAATATTTTGTGCTTTTTCATCTTTTTCTCTCTCTTTAATCTTTATTTGTAATTCACCTTAAAAATCTTTATACCATAATTTTCCAAGTTCTTTATATCACGAAAGAAAGACATTATTGTATATTTAGAAAAGTTATTATGTATATTTCAAAAAGTTATTATTTTGTGTATAATTATCTTTATTATAATTATTTGATTTAGAGTTCGTTTGATTCGTTGATATATTGGACGTTTTGTGATTTAACTTAATATAAAAATTAAGTTAGATCAGACATTTTGTGATTTAACTTAACTTAAAAGTTAAGTTAGATTGTCCATTTTATATATAGTTTAACTTGAAATTTTTTATTTAATTTCGTCTTGGAAAGTATGCTTAACTAGGGAAATGAAAAATTCAAACAAGTAGTTAAATTGAATTTCTACATATCTAATTTTTATAATATTAATAGAAAAAATAACTAACTCTATAACTCATCTTTTTTTCCTTCCATCTAATAGATTGAATGCAAAAAATAAAAAATAAAAAATAAAAAAAATAATTGTCAATATTGTAATTGTCATGATTATTAAATGCCAATATAGATAATCATGGAAATGTGAGAAAAGTTTTGTCCTTCTCGTGTTAGTTAACATGTTAGATTTAAAAATACATTAACCAAAAAAAAAAATCCCCCACTTATCTCACTTCTATTCTCTGAATCTGAATATATATTAGAAAAAAAAGGCAAAAAAAAAAAAAACAGTTTATTTTAAGCTATGAGGTATTGTGTAGTTTTTAAAAAGGTTTGTTTTAAGTTATGAGGTATTGTTTAACTTTAAAAAAAGGGAGGTTTATTTTAAACTGGACTAAGTTAAGTTAGATTGTCCCAAAATCATTAATATAATGAAATTTAAAAGATAGAATAAGTTAGATTTGTTTACCAAACATACACTTATTTGTAATTATTATAATTTAGAATATTTCTTGATTTTAGGTAATTTATAAGTATTAGATAATAACTTACCCATTTTTATGTATTGTAACTTGTATATATATAAGAAAACCTATTCATAGTGCTTCTCATTAATGAATTGATCTTCTATTGTTCCTAATCCGTGGATATAGATATATCTATGTTAAAAATCTTTGTGCTCTCTTCTTCTCTTTCTTTTAATCATTATTTGTAATCTATGTCAAAAATCTTTATGTCATAATTTCCTAATTTCTTTATGGTATCAGAGTTTAAGATTTTAAGTTTCAAATTTTACAGTAACCTACTTTTTACTAAGGAAATTTCATGAATTAGTTGTATAGTTCCTAAAAATTTATTATGTAACTGTATAGGTTATAATTTTAACCTAAGATTATGAAATAAATTTTATGATGTGACAATTTAATTATTATGTATCACAAATATTGACACTATAATTGAAATGTGATTTTATGATAGTAAGATTAATAATGAATACTAAAATATAACATTAAATGTTACATAATATAAAGTTGCTATAATTATGAAAAAAATAAGAAAGAGCAACTTTATAATATAAAATATAAGTTTAAAGGTGTGACAATTATTAGTTTTGTCACTTAATTTATGGTCACAAAAATATGTAAATAGTAAAAGTGACCAACTGATAAAAAATATAGAAAAGTTTTCAGATCACCAAATGAAGTATTTTAATAGTTTTAGTAGCATTTGGAATCAGCAGTTTAAAAGTTTTCCTAGACAAACTATTTTTTTTAGCAAAACAAACTTAATAGATAATTTTTAATATAGTAAAAACTTGTACAACTTAACTTTTGTAGCATAAATTAACTTTTTCAGTATAAGTAAACTTTTTTTAATATAAGTTAATTTTTTTCAGTGTGATTTGCAAGTTAATCTAATATAATTAAATTTTACTTATAAATAGGCTTTCATCTCCCTTCATTTTTCCACTCCCAAACATAGTTCTGTAGTTCTTTAAATTCTCTGTAGTTCTCTCAAGGTTCTCTGTAATTTTCTTTAGTTCTTCAAAAATTTTATTTTGCTTTCTTGCATTTTCTCTCCTATTTTGTCACCATCCAAACACTCTTTCGCTTTCTAAAATTATAAGAAATTCTTCAAATCCTCCCCCAAGAAGTCCCTTTTTAAGGAGTTTTGTTCAATTTCTTGTGGAGTAACCCATCATCAAGGTACTTTTTTGGCTAATTCTTGTTAATTTTCTTTAAATTTATAATTTTTAGTAAGTTAAAATTTAAGAAGACATAATGAATAGACATAGCTTTCCAGAAAATTTCTAAACTCAAATATATAGTGTTAAAATGTTGTGTTGAATTTTAAATAGTGATTTGATAATATTGGAGTTATATTTAAATTGATGTTATGAATATGTTGATGAACTTATATAGAAAGTTTTTCATTTGGATAGTAAATGTTAGAAATATTATGGAACATGAACAATTATGTTTATGGATATGTTTCAAAATTTTTAGAAAGGAAATAATGATATCAGATGAATGATTTAGTTAAATGTGACAAAAATTGTCGAGTTTTAGATTTATGATAAAAAATTGAAGGCTTTATGGATGAAATTAGAATTTTTCGTAAACATGAAAAATTTAGATAACATGTAAATGAATATTTTTCCTAAAAATTTTTTTTATCAAATTCTCAATAATTTAAAAGATATGAATTTTCAAAGATTGAAAAAACAGGTGTTTAAAAAAATGGCCATAATTGGCCTAGCCACAGGCACCTTAGTGCTCGTTAGGGCTAACAACCAAGCCTAAAAAAAAAAAGATAAAAAATAAAATAGAAGGAAAAATAAAAGAGGGAGGGAAATTTAAAATTTTAGAAATATTTTTAAAAAAATATGCTATATTTAAAAAAAATGAAATGATAAATGAAATGAAATTTTTAAGACATTAAAATAAGGATTTGGATTTAAATTATTTTATATCTAATTTCCTTATGATAGAAGTTATGATTTAAAATTTTAATACACCATAGTCTCGTAACCATAACATATAGAATAAATCTTAATTTCTTTTTAAAAGAAATTAAGAAGAAACTTTATCTAAGAGTTAAAAAAAAAAATTTAATACTCAAGTTGGATATATTTTAGGAAGGGAATTTTTGTTTATAGCTTAAAGAATAAGCATTTTGCTATAAGTAAGGTAAGTACAAACCTCACCTACAGTATAAAAATAGTATCATTTTCAAATTATATATTAGGCACATGCCATACTAGATATGTTTTGTATATGTATGTGATGTGATTACTTTATCATGTTATGCCACAATCACATATACATTATAGTTACTCATATTATATGCTACACATAACATTTTGCCATGTCTTATAATTTATGTTATTTCATGTCATGTTAATTACATCATGACTAAAATATTCATAGTTAAAGAACTTAAGTATTAGTTCTAGTCTTCAAATAAGATAATTACGTTCGAGTATTAGACATACTCATATTCAATTAAACAAATGCAAAGACTAATTTAAGACAAGTAAGGTATTATATTAACCTTCCACGATGGAAAGATCATGTAATACCTATATAAACTTACATAAGGGAAGAAATCAGCTAACTTGTATTCAGTCTAAAACAAGTCTAATTTATGATCTTAGTGTTGTTATGGATCTTGCAAACCTTAACCTTTTGTTGATCGCACGCATCCAATACGCACACATAAGGGCCACAAATAAGTAAGATAAGTGAAGAGATATAAGTTCACAATGGAAAATAAGATAATTATAATTAAACCGCATCTTAATTCTATAATAAATTATAGTCAAATCATGCATCTATATGTTGTTCATGTATATATGTATTATTGGATATATGTTTGTACTTGTTAAGCAACAGTTCATTAGTTATATTTATACTGTAGAAAAGCAGTCTACATCATAATGCTTGGAGGCCAATTTCAGATGAAGATGTAAGCAAGTGATAGCGTTATGGTTATCACTACGTTGTCATTATGCAAAACTATTTTAAAGTATGGTTAACATCTTTTAAGATTAGTTATACCTATATATATATGTATGTATATGTATATGTCTTCTAAGTATGTTTGTAAACATTTTTGACAAAAATAGTAATGTATGATAAAGTTTTTGAGAAAAAAATTATTCTAAAAATTTAATACTCAAGTATAAGTAATTATAAGTTAAGATTGATCGTTAGTAGTTGAGTAACTAGCCACATAGGTAGGTCATTATGACCTCCCTTCCTCACATAATTTCCCACCCACCACCCTCCTTCATCTCACGTTATTTTAATGTAAAAATAAATAAATAAATAAATCCTACTCTGTTTTTCATCTGACATTCCCACTACTCACATAAGGCCAAGATATACTAATCCTTTATTCTCCCCTTTGCATGCTTCATGTTTTAATCACCCACACACTAAAAAAAAAAAAAAAAATTCTCCCACGTCTATCCCTAATACCAAAAAAAAAAAAAGCCATTTTCTTTTATTTAATTTAATATTTTATCATTACGATTATACTCAAACGAGTCATTAATCCTTAGTGCCATTGCACCCTCTTCTATTTTATTTTAGTTTATCATTGTAATTATACTCCAACAAGTCACTAATCATTTGATCCTCTCTGTGCATTGCACTGTTTTTTTTCTTGACAATTACCATCCTAACGCCCATGCGCCATTTCTCTTCTTCTGACGATTGATGGTAAATTATATTAATTAAAAACTGCTTTCGGTTAATCAGTGATTAACCGTCTTCAATCAACGATAAATCACAATTAATTATTTAAAAAACAATTATTTTCTTAATTTAAAAAAAATTAAGATATAAATTGGGATAACAATTAAAAAAGACTTAGGACATTTATCAAAATAAAACTTTAAAAGGCCATTTTCTCACTCCCTATTTTTTTTTCTTTAGCATTTTTAGATTATTTATGTTCTTTAAATAAAATTCCCTTAGACTTTTCATTTCTAAGGTTATTCCTTTGCTTGATATGGGCTTGATAGAATGGGGAAGACAGAATTTTAAGTGTAATAAACTAGTAAAACTAATAGACTTTTTTGATATATATTTTTTGATAAGTATTAAAACTAATATACTTGTTTAAACTATTAATTAGATTTCGATTAGCATGTAACACACAACTCGGGACACAAAAATACAACAGCAATGAGAATTCCGATTGCAAATACAAATATTTATTTATAATTATATATTTTTTGCTAAATTGAGACAAAGGAAACTTATAATCCAATTACATACCATAGGCACTTGTTAATGTGAACACATTATTATATATAACTAAAAGTGGGGGACGGATTTTACTATTCCTTGTACTGCGCCGTCCCCGTTTTGCCCCTTTGGTTGCGTGTGGGATGGGGACGTTTTGGACAATTTGCTCCTGCCTGTTGTTTTGTTGATTTTGTCCCTGCTACCTTGGTTTCTTCAGTTCCGTTGGTGGGGGCATTTTTGCCATTCCGGCCCCATTATTCTAAGGTTGTTGTTTTATATGAGATTTCATGGCTTCCTCCTGTGTCTTGGCCTCCTCTTTTCTCTACTTCCTTTCTTCATCTTTGTTGCTTTTGTTTGTCTATTTTCTTCGATTTGCTTTCTTTACTTCCTACGATGGGTGTATTTTCTCCATTGCGGTGTGGCGATGTTAGGGTTAATGGTGTGGCCATGTTAGTGTTGTGGTTATGTTGGGATTTTGTGACTCTCTCTCTTCCCTTATGGTTGGCTTTTTTCTCTGCTCCCTTTTCTCTTGGAGTTGATTTTTGTCTCACCTTTTGATTTTGGCCTCTCTCCCCGAACTATCTATTTTCGTTTTTGCCTTTTAGATTTTTCGTCTGCTCTCTCTTTTTTTTTTTTCCTCTGTTTGTTTTCCGCTTGCTTTGTTGATGTTCATTTTTGTTTCACTATTGCTCTTTTATTGTGCTGATGCAGGGAAACTAAGATTGCAGTTTTCCAATGGGTTTTCATGGTCATTTTCTTGGTCTCTTCTCCTTCTTTGTTTTGTCTTGGGTTCGGTTTCTTATTGCTTTCTTGGTCATTCGCCGCTCTTTTTAGTCCTTTTTTTCCTCCATTTTTTTGTCCCTCGCTTTCTTTTTTGTTTTTCTACTTAGCCCCTTTTTTTTCCCCTCCATGTTTGCTTTGCCTTTCTTCCATCTTTCCTACCCTTTTGCTCCGTTCTTCAATGTGCAAGGAATGGAGGGTGTTATGAAGGGTACTAATGGTGGGGTTTTTTTTTTTTTTAATTTGATGCATTTTTCTCCCTCTTTCTTTTTTTTAATTACAGATTTGTGGTTTTACTTATTTTGACTTTGTGATTTTTTTTTTCTGCAGAAAATGTGGCTTTATATGGTGTTAGATGTTGGGTTTAAAGTGTAGTGAAAAATGTTCAAGCTTATTTTGCCCTTTGTGTTTAGTGATCTAATTTTGAATTTTTTAGTGGATTAATAATGTTTTCTTGGGCATTTTTGCTTCTACGTTTGTGTTAGTATATGTATTTTGGGTTTTTTGATTTGATTATTCACTAACATTACTATTGGGAATTCCCTCCCATCCTGTCCCTTTTTTTTCTCTCCTTGCTGTTGGATTTAAAGTAGGCTCTTAGTTTGGTTTGTTGATTTAATTAATTGATTGTTTACACTTGTTGTTTTGTTACAATGGAACAGATCGTTGGATATTGACTTTTTTCTAAGCTCTTGGCTTTTTTATCTTATTTATTATTTGCAGCCTTTTTCCTTTAGATAAGTTTGGCTAGGTTTGCTGATCTGTCCATTGCATTCGATATTTCTATATTGTTCTATCTTTAGCTGTAATGCTCTTATTTGCTCATTTTAGATATTCCACACATGTTTCTTTCGTGATTACTGTTTTTATGTAATAAATTTATAGTACTCTGCATCCTAATGATTTTCTTGAAAACAATATATAATTTGTCTACATTTTATTGTTTCTTTAGTTATAAATATATGAGCTGTTTGTTGTTTACTGTATTACTACTGCAAGTCTTTTATTCTCTTCTCTGTTGTTGTTCTATGGACACTGAACTGGTTTGCCTGTCATTCTTTGCGGACACTTGCTCTTTGATAAGGTACCTTGTCTATTTATTTCTTCTAATTGTAATTGATGATCAGTTTGTTATACTCTGATGATTGAGTTATTTCTGCTATTGGTTGTGTTCTGAGTTTGGCTGTTGATAGTCATTATGATTTGCTATCATGATAGTGTTAAGTTTGATATTATTAACCTATCTTTACTATTATAATAAGTTTTCATAGAAGATTTGCCAATTATAATTTGCTCCTCATTTAGATTTTCTGATTTCATATTTATTTAGTTTTCAGATGGACTTAGTTTTCTTTTCCTATTCGTTTTTCGTGTGCTCTTGGTTCATTTTAATATAGTTTTATTTTTGTTTTTCTATTTTTACAATTAGTACACTAAAGTAACGTGAGGTTGGATGCTATTTCAAATTGTTTTATTTGTTTTGTTTATTGCTTTCGACAATGATGATCATTATTTTTTAATGATGATGCAGATTATGTGTTCTATCCAAAATTTGCCGTGGATGGGGGTTTCTAGCTATTACCTTTGATTTAGTAAGATAGGTGCTCTGTTTTGTAATCTTTGTGTAACGACCTAATTGAGTCAAAAAGGAAGTAGGGTCCTTGGTTATAGTAAGCTTTTTGTTTTATTTTCTTTAGCATTTTTTGCATGGTCTTCTAACATATTTTGCCATAGTTTCCTAATTTTGCCCTTGCTCCATTGTGTTGGTGGCTTTTCCTGGCAGGATTTTTTGTATCGTTCTAGTTTGGGACTTCACGATTTTATCTGTTTTTTATTTTTTAGGTGTTGGGGTTCTTTTTTGTGTTTCATGCTTGCATTTTATCTTCCCTGTCTCCCTTCCTTTTTGCCGCTGCTATTCCTCTCTCTTTTTCTGTGTGTTTTTGCTTCTTTCTTCAAATCTCTCGCTACCTTTGCTTACTGGTTCTTTTGTAGCGCTCTGTTTTCTTAAATTACCGTCCCTCATTTGTATTCCCATCCAGTTGGTAGATTTTTGGATAAGGATATATTTATCTTTAGCATCAATTCTTTTTGCGCTGTGTATATAGTATGATATATACAACAAATTATATACTTGACGTCATTTTATGAGATCATTTAGTTACCGCTGAAGCCCAAAATGGCATTTGGTTGGATAGCTGTAATACGATTTCGATAAGATGTGTTGAGGAGTTTGTTGTATATTGTGGAATCTATAAATGATCTGAGCCACCTATTACCATCTCTATGGATTTTAACTCTATTTGAACCTATTTGTTTCTTATTTATTTACCTTTTTATTTTATTTTATTTTGCTTTGCTTTGTTTTGTTTTATTTTGTTTCATTTTTCTTTTTTTTTTTTTACTTTTTTTTTTATTTTTTGTCTCTTTGATTTTACTTTTTCATTAAAAAAATTTTTGATAGAAATAATATTAATAATAATAATAACAGTAATATTAATGATCATAATCAAAAAAATAATCATGATCATTGGAATGCTAAGAACACTAACTAACATATGCATAAGTACATAGGAGTAAGGGAGAAAAAGTGAGTGTTTTATTATTTACATTGTTTTAAATTATGTTGATATAATTAAGGTTATAAATTTTTCTAGTTACGTTTCTTTGTAATTTGTCTATAATTTCACAGTGTTCATATATATTTATATATATAACCAAAGAGGAGGGCGAAATCACTGTAATTTCCATAATGCACTGCCATTTTTATCGTTGGAATGTGCTTTGACAGCTTGCCCCTTCATTTGTGGATGTTTTAATTTATATTATTGTTTTTCTTTATGTTGATTGTTATTAATTATGGGCGCTGTTTTCTTAGCATGTTAAGTATTCTCTGTGTTTCTTTGTCAAAATTACTTCATTGCCCTCTGTCTCTGTCTCTGTCTCTGTCTCTGTGTAAGTTCAATAACTGCTTTAGAATATTTGTTTCTCCTCTCTACATCATGATGCTTGGCAAAGCTTTGAAGACCGGTTTTTTAATAAGCCTCAGGTATCATTAAATGCTCTCCACGTTTATGCCTTTGTTAATGCCTTTTCATGTTGAGATTGTGTGTTTGTATTCTTTTGACTTTTTCATCCTATATTGTAATGTTGTCAACTATATCTATATCGTTTTTGCATGCTTTTTTATTATCCTATCACCCTTTTCATATGGTTTTGGCCCGTCTATATCTATGGATGGTGTTTTGATAATTTTTCGTTTGCTTATCTCATGTTATCTCTTTAGTAGCCAAAGACTTGGGTTATAGCCTTGAGTTCATACACGGTTTGTTAAGCAACCAATTATACTGCTTTTGCCATGGTGTTTTGTTGTGATCATATGCTATTAGTTTTTAGGTTTTTTCATATGATTTTCCGTTGTTTCTATACATAAATCACATCTTTGGTGTTTTAATACCTATCTTTCCCATGTGACTTCTGCTGTCATTTTAGATTAGGCCCGTAGCATTTCTTCTCTATTTAGTTTAGTTTTATTAATGGGTTAGCATGTTAGGCATTCTCTTTGTTTCTTTGTCTCGGTTAATTCCCTGTCTTCTCTCTCTCTCTCTCTCTCGCTCTCTATGTGTGAGATCAATAATTGCTCTAGAATTTTTGTTTCTGCTCTCTTCATCATAATTATTGGCAGAGTTTAAAGACTGTTTTTTAATAAACTTCAGGTACCATTAAATACTTTCCACGTTTATGCCTTTGTTTATGCCTTTTCATATTGAAATTTCCTGTTTGTGCTCTGTTGGCTTTCTTCTGCGATATTCTAATGTTATCAATTATATGTATATTGTTTTCTCATGCTTTCTTATTATCTTATCACTATTTTCATATCATTTTGGCCTGTCTATATATATGAATGGTGTTTTTGGTGTTCTTGCTATTGTCTATCTCATGTTATTTCTTTAGCAGCCAAAGATTTAAGTTATATCCCTAAGTTCCTACATAGTTTATTAAGCGAGTAATTATGCTGCTTTTGTTATGATGTATTATTTTGATCATATACTAATAGTTTTTCCCTTTTTTTTTTTTATGTGATTTTGCGTTGTTTTTGTACATAGGTAACATTTTTGGTTTTTTGGTACTTGTTTTTCCCATGTGACCTTTACTGTGATTTTAGATTAAGATCATAGCATTTCCTCTTTATTCAGTTTTACTTTATTGATGAGTTGACGATGATGGATCTATGTAATTTAAGAGATTAGGTTAAATGTGGATTGTCCAAAAGTTACTGTAATTGAGTTTGTGCTTAAGTCAAAAATATATTGTCTTTTGTCTTATGATTGTATTCAATCACTAATACCAAGTCTTAATTTTTGTTATTGTATAGTTGTCATATTGTATAGTTTTATTCTGTTATCAAAAAATTATAGGTATTTTTTTTTTATGTCTGAATAAAGGTTATATTGCTCTAGCTAATTTATATCTAGTTCTTTATTTTTTTCCCCTCCCTCTTTTCCCTTTTTTTTTTTTTTTGTAATTAGATTGGTAAGAGTCATTCCTTAATGTGTTTTTGCAGTTTTTGTTTTTGTTTTTGTTTTTTGTTTTTTTTTAACTAAACAGTCGCTGTATACCATGTTGTTATAGTAGTTTGTGCAATGCTTTTCCATAACTGCCTTTATATAGTGCTTTTTTTAAGTTTGCCTTCCTGTTTTGCCACTACGTGCTTTTAGCTTTCATTATTGAGGGGGATATATTATACTTTTAAAAGGCAAAAATATTAGCCATTTCCACATGTTTTATCCCTACTGCTTTATTGCTTCTATGTCTAAGTTATTTTCTAACTTTCTTTGTCGTTTCTCTATCCCTCTCTATAGATAACAATAGTGCCAAGACTATGTAATTGGCCTCTTTCTTACTCTTCCTCCCTTCCAATCCCCCTTACTGTTCTTATTGTCGTTGTTTTTGCTATTTTATAGTTTCTTTTTTACCCCCTTACTCTTCTGGTAGCAATTGGACAATTACTGTTTAACTCAAATTTGGTACATGTATGTAGCACAATATGTGTGACAAATATTGTTATCAATAATGTTGCTTCCCCTTGTTCGGCTGCCGATAATATCTTTTTTTACTAAGGTATTTTATCAGGTAGTTGAAAAATGATTTTCAATGTAATTTATCACACATTATTGATATTCGTAAAAAATCTGAGCCAACAACCTTGAATCCTCCTGCGAAGAAAACGAATGAATATGCATAGTTACAGTGTAATTTTATTTGTATGTTGTATTTAGTTGTTTATTTGTTTGTTTATTTATTTGCTTATTTATTTTAATTTATTTTGATTTAATTTAATTTAACTAAGTTGTTATTATTATTGTTATCTTATTATAATGAAAATAATAATCATCATTATTTTCATTATTATTATTATTATTATTATTATTATTGTGCTAGATCAATTTTTATAATATATTATGTTATTAAAAGCATTTAATATGTTTTTTCAGGTATGAAGGAATGATGTTAATTAATGGTGTAGAGAATGTTTTCAATTATAATCTAACGTATTAATTATTTTTATGTAATTGTTTTAAGCCTGTATTTAATGTATTCCAGCTTTATTACTGTAAGCATATGAGTAATTTAAGCACTGTTTTCTAGTTTCATTTCAAATACATTCAATAAAAAAGAAAATGTGTATAAATGTTTCTTTTTCATTCAGCAATGAGCAATGTTCGAATAAATTTTTACAAAAAAAAATTATTATTACAAGATACAATTAAAATTTACAATTCAATTATATTTAAATCTATCTTTTGTAAATAAAAATAAAAAAAGGAAGTCTATATTGAATATTATAATCAAATCAAATATATTAAAACTTTATATATCTTCAATCATATAATATAATAAACTAAAAATTCCTGCAGCCCAAGCGCGGTACCTTCGCTCGTTTGTCAAACTAAAGAATAAAAATTCATATGGGAAATGAAGGCAAGAATCTGGGACGTGTAATCATAGAGAGGTGATCTGTTGTCTCCAAAGGCTGTCCCATTGACGGCTGCCCCATTGACCACGTGTCTCCAAGATGATCTCCCATGAGGCCTCGTTTGAAGAAGGAAAAACCGATAATAATAACAGTGAGAAACCCAACTTTTACAACTAGTGATGTTCGCGGTATCATCGATATTTCTTCAATCCTCATTGTTAATGATACAACCCAAGATTTGGTGTGTTTATATATATTTTTTCTTGATTTGAAATGAATTATATTTTTCCATTTTTTTTTTCATGCTGGTTCTTTCTCCATGATGGTGTTTTGTTTTCGTTTTTGTTTTAGTCCTTATTTCTTTTTGGTCCTTTTTTTTTTATTTTAGTCCTTTTTTTAATTTTCTCTTAAGCTTTTTTATTTAATTCTTAAATGTATCTTATTAAATTGCTTATTTTTTATTTTTTTATTCAGATAAATTGTTTTCAAACATGTCGGACCAAACACAGCACATGCTTTAAACTAGTTAATATAATAGAAAAATTCATGAGCACATGGGACGAACTGGTAGTGAAGCGTGTCCTCGTGATGAACGTGCGTGTCCGAATGCTTGGACACCATGTCTACGTTTATTCAAGTTAGGCTCGTTGCCTGCACCGCCTGTAAGAGTTCTGTCAATTACGTTGAAAAGTCAATAATTTGGACACATGTACAATAAAAACAATATAAAGAGTATCTATGACAGGGTCTGTTTGTTTGTTTGCTTTGTTTTTGTTTTGGTTCTTTTTTTTTTTTTTTTTTGTCACCATCAATTGGGATCGTAATTTTAGTTGTTTGAGTTAATTTTTTTAACAATTTGATTTAAGTTCACTTATAAAATTTATAGCTCCATAAAACTGCTATCTTTTATTGATCAAACTATTGAAAAATTGTAATAACAAAATTACTTAAACTATAAAGTTAATGTGAATAATGATTACCGAAAAAGGTTAACGTAAATAGCCTGATGTCATTGATGATCTCCATGATTCATTTAAATTACCTTTTACATTTCAAAAATTATGACAAATTTCTCTAGAAACGACAGGTCGTTTGCTTCCGAAACTGCATGTAATTTTTTCTCAGATAAACGTCATTTATCTGGTAAATAGCAATAAATATATGGCCTTGCCTTAGTTATCGTTCTGTTTGAATAAGAAATGACACAATTCGTCGACCTGGAAATGATATTATTGCAATCTAACAACATATTGTTTGAAAAGCCATACGTCGTTTTTTTTTTTTTAAGTCACCGAAACAAACGACGTGATGTCGTTTTTTGTTGGACGAAGAAACAAAAATATGTTGTTTACTGGACATTGGAAATGTATTGATCAAAAAATAAATAGATAAATAAAATGATCAGAAAGGTGGTTTTTTCAATTATTAAAAACGAAAATTCATATTTGGATTTGAGTTGAATTATTGTGAAATGATAGGGGTGGGTATGGTAACGGGGTAGGTTTACCAAATCACCTTATAAGAAGAAATACTCATTGTTACTGCCCTATATACCTATTTACATTAGTATGTTCAAGACAGGTTTTTTAGGAAACAAGTTCAGGATTTCTCCATTAACCTATTTAAAAATACATAGTACATAAATAATATAAAACAAAATACAAAAGGTAATATATATGCGTGTATATGTTCTTCATATAAAGATAGACAAATTTTTTTTTATAGGTTTAAAATACATATGTCATTTATTATAATATGTATATAAATATATTTTATAAAGATATTATACCTAAAAACAACAAGTAATGGAGTCAAAGACTCCTGGACCTGCTCCGATCCAAACCTTGTTATGGGTTTTGAAAACCCATCTTATTTATAACCTACACTATTTAAATTGAGTTTTCTTGCCCTATTTAAATTGGGCCACTATGGGTAAATAAGTTAGTAAATAAAATTATCATCCGTAGGTGGGCTCTCTCTCTCTCACTCCCCTTTATTTTTTTAAATTTTAATATAATGAGTTTTTTTTAATTATTTTAACATAATGGGTATGTTAATAAATTAATATTTACCCTCTTAAATTAGCATTTTTCTATATTTTATTGGGCAATCAATTTGGATTTTAAAAAATAAAACAATTTTATTAAATTCTAAAATATTAGTAAACTTAGTGGCTTAACTCAAAATATAAATCTGAACTACAATCTAAATAGCCCAAGACATAGCGAATTTTGGTTTTTTTTTTTTTTTAATGGTTCAATGAAGTTTGAAAAATTTTCCTATTATTAAAGGTGAGATTATATTTTTTCTTCTCCTGTTTTTTCTTTGTTTTTTTTTTTATTTCAATGTCTAATTTATAGATTCTAATTCCTTCATTTTCAAATTGGGTTCAGGAAATTTAATTGTATTACTCAATATTTTTTTTTGGAACTTAAGGATGGAGGGATTCGAACTCTACATCTTTAGGTGGAATTAAGTATAGTATTACTGTTAGACTTTACCTATAACCACATTATATTACTTAATTTATGTATTTTAATTCATTCATTTTCATGTTGAGTTTAAAAACAATGTAATGGAAATGATTTTATACAAGCTTTTACAAATATACATGAAGATTTATAACAATGAAATAGTTAAGCTTTTTCCACTTTACGAAAAAATTCTGAGTACTGATCACGCAATTGGAACGTACTGGTGCCGAGACTCTTGGTGATATGATTGATGATATTGAACGAAATGAGACCTACACTGATGATATTGAAGTAGAAGAAGAATCTAAGACATTTATAGTCAACCAAACATCAAGTGCTAACTCAATTAAATTGTCCAAAGAGAAAAAGACAATTTGACAATATAAGTGATGGTTTGGAAAAACTTACTCAATTCCTTGATAAAATGATGGATAAGTAAAATATGCAAGTGGAGATGATAGTTTAGGGCATAGTGAATGGCATAAAAAGGAAAGATGATGATCAACATAACTTCATACGTGATGGTCTTACAAAGTTGGATATGCCTGTTGATGATCAAATCGAGGCGTTGAAGCTCATTGCTCAAGAACCATGGAATGTTGGTGTCTTCAAACCGTTGGATGATTCAAATAAATTAGATTGGGTGAGATCACTCTCGCGAAGATCTAATAAATGAGACAATTTGTGATTCTTCTACATTCTATCTAAACAACTTTGGTCTTTACACAATTATGGTATTTTGACTTCATATATGTCATTTGATCTATATTAATAATGCATGATGAACAATTCAGATAATAATGATAATATAAATCAATTATAATATTGAATTTCATGTATGTCAATTTACATGAGTTTTCTTGATTGTCACATGACTATATATTGAGGTATTTAATCGATACTTTAATTTTAATTTTACTTAATAAAAAATTGTTAAGCTAGATATATACTCATTCGAACAGTTGATTTTATTTCTAATTTTCTCATATTAAATTTGAATTGGGTAATAGTTTTATTATTATAAGATATTATAGTTTAAAATTTAGTTAAATTCAAGTTTTAAAAATTTATAATAAAATTCTAATTCTATCCTAACAGCACAACACCAAACGTAGGATAGGATTAAATCTAAAATCCAATCTTATTTTTTCTTATCCATTCCAATCCTATCCCCTTTGATTATCCTATTATATATTATTCTATCCTCACCAAACATGACACAAATGTATACGAACCAGGACACAAAAATACGACAGCAATGTGAAGTCAGATTATAACATACGTATATATTGCTAAATTGAGACACAAATTAAACTCATATTCCTATTACATACCATTGGCAAACACAATTGCCAAATCAAAGAGGGAAATCTCTCTCTAGTTAAAATAAAAATTCATATCCGAAATGGTAGGTAAGAATCTTGGACGTATTAATTACAAGCATTTCTTTTGGACGTTTAGGGTGATAAACATGTTTCACAATTTGCCCGTGATAAAAAAGATATATAGACGCCGACCACGTGTTTGTTAATGTCAATTTAAAAAACTCATGACGAACACGTAAGCTTCTTCAAGTTGGGCCCGTTAAGACTGTACCATCTGTGAGAGTTAGGTCAAAGTTATTTAACTGCAAGACATTGATTAGGGATCATGGAGGTCTCATAGGCAGGCCGACAAAGAGGGCTTGAGCTGCAATTGGGAGGAGAGAGACAACATTGCCACAGAGACGACCAAATTGGAGGAGAGCGAGAGCTTGAGCAGCAATGGGATGATGAGAGAGAGTGTGTGTTAGATCCGTTTTTAGCTTATTTATCAAGTTTAATTAATTAACACAATTAAATAATTACTGAAAGTAAATAAATAAAAGAGACAGATAACTTTTATGAGATTTGGTTTCCCTACTCTTCTGAAACTTGTTGTAAAAAAAGAATTTCACTTAGTGTGCGTTTGGCACACACATTCAAACTGCATTGCATTTAAATGCAATGCAATTTTCCCCCAAATACAAAAACATTTTATTCAAACACCAATCACATCACATTTAAATCCAATACAATTACTATTTATTATTTCACTTTTTCTATTACTTTTATTAATTACATCATATATTTTCTTTCTCTCTCTTTTTTTTCTCTCTACTTTTACCTATCACATCACATATTTATTATTAAAATATAATTCAAATATTTTTCACCCAAACACACATTGCATTTAAATGCAATGTTAATACTTTTTCTCCAAACACAAATTGCATTCAATGCATTTCATTCAAATGCAATGCAAATAAAATGCGTTCACCAAACGAACCATTAGTTCTTACTAAATAAATGAGTTTGTGTTCCCAAATGAGACTTTAAACCCTACACGCCTTATGATGTAATCAGGTGTTGAATTATTGGAACACTAGCTATGCCTATTTATACTTCACCTACAACACTTAATTACTCAACTCAATCTGTACAAGTAGCTATAGGAGAACATGGCTTTCTCCAAGTGGACTGCCTATTTCCTTCTAGTCCTTTGCTTGTTTAAGCCAACACTTGTACTCTCAGACCTCCCTATTGCCTCTCAGTTCCTCAATGAAGCTGGTAAACCGGAGGTGTTTGATTGGATGGTGAAAATCAGGAATGAACTACATGAAGATCCTGAACTTCTTTACGATTTAGTTAATACAAGTAAGTTGGTCAGGCGGGAACTGGACAAGCTGAAAATTCCCTACAATAGCTCGGTAGCTGAAACCGGCGTCATCGGCTATGTTGGGACCATGGAAGAGCCTTTTGTCGCGATTAGAGCGGACATGGACGCTCTACCGATCCATGTGCGAATGTCATATGCTTTTGAGTAATTTTGAAATGTTACACACACACACATATAGTAGTGTTAGATTTTTGGATATATAATTTGTTTAGTTGAAATGAAAAATAAATTTAGTTGAACTATGCAAAATTAATGATCTCAGTTTTGAGTGTGACAAGAATGTGTTACAAAGACGGTGAAATTTTGTTGTACCGAAATGCCGCAGGAACTGGTGGAATGGGAGCACCGGAGCAAAAACGACGGGAAGATGCATGCTTGTGGGCATGATGGACACACGGCAATGGTTCTTGGTGCCGCCAAGATCCTCAAAGCGCATGAAAAAGAGCTGCTAGTAATTTTGTTGATTTTATTTTACCATTTTTCTTCTTGTTTTTGACTAGTATTAACGAATAATAAAACTTGCTAGTAAGCTTCTAAACACACCCCCCCTACTTCTAAAAAACAGGGAACAGTTCTTCTAGTGTTCCAACCGGCGGAGGAAGGCGGTGCTGGTGGTCGGGAAGTCCTGGCCACCGGACTTCTGGACAAAGTGAAGGCCATATTTGGGCTGCACGTCGCGCCGTCGGGACCTGTCGGGGTAGTGGCGTCGAGAGCTGGATATTTTATGGCGGGGAGTGGCACATTTGAGGCTGAAATCAAAGGGGAAGGGGGTCACGCAGCACAACCTCACTTAACTATAGACCCAGTTGTAGCAGCGGCTAATGTTATTATTAGCTTACAACATCTTATCTCCCGCGAATCTGACCCAGAGGACCCACAGGTAATTAAGATTATACATGTTTTTATACCTTTTTTTGGTCTATAAATTATTATGTAAAGAAAAAATAATTAAACAAGTTTTCAAATACAAAACAAGGTAAATTGAGATTTAAATACAGTTACATGGTATGAATATGTATACTATGATTCCTAATATTCATAAAGTCAAAGGATCTTGATGAGATTTTTCTTAATTAGGGTCATGGACAGTTATAGTTCTTTTTTAAAAAAGTAGAAAGTAGAAACCCAGGCACGAATCCGCTGTCGCAAGCGTCGCCGCGTGCAGCCTCCATCCCCTTCGCTCACGGGAACGCAACCCATAATTACATATGTTCATCCATTAATTAGAAAACTTAATTTATTAAAGTTCCAAACATCCTTTGAGGTTGTATTTTATGATTGGCTTCTGATTCCATTCAGCAAAAATATCCGCTAGTGGATTAATGTTTATTGTTAATTTGACCTTATTCAATATACAGATAGTAACGGTTGCAAGACTAGAAGGGAGTGATGCGTTTAATGTCATCCCGGGTTCTGTTAAAATTGGTGGAACTTTCCGAGCTTTTTCGACCATCAAGAAACTTCAGACACGTATTAAGGAGGTAATAACTAATTAAATCAACTCAAAATATTTTCAAATACGATCCATTTATTATACGTGCCAAAAAATTTCAATTCAAATATTTACATAATCGTGTTATAATTTTAATAGTCCACACAATAATAATTTATTTAACAGAAACATCATATTTTAAGCATATTTATTGATCGCCTTAACTTATTCTGATACATACATACATGCAAAAGGTTATAGAAGCACAAGCCGCAGTGTCCAAGTGCAGTGCTACAGTCAATTTCTTTGAGAGTACCACACCCTTGTACCCTGCCGTGAACAACGACGAAAGCTTGTATGCTCACTTCAAGAGTGTAGCGACCGAGATGCTCGGGCCGAACAGAGTTATCGAAGCGCCGCAGGTAACGACGTCGGAGGATTTCTCTTTCTACCAGGAGAAACTACCAGGATTGTTTTTCTTCCTTGGAATAACGAACGAGACGGTCGGAAACGAACCGGTTCACACGCCTTACTTCCAGATTGCCGAAGATGCGTTTCCTTATGGTGCAGCACTTCACGCCTCGTTAGCTACTACCTATTTGTCCGATGCTCTTGGATCAAAAGCCAAATCTCTGCGTGATGAACTCTAATTATAAACTTTCCTTACCGTACCATGATATTATTCTCCGATCTTAGAATAAATAAGTTTCACTGCATAAGTTGTGGTGAATTTCTCGACAATGTATTGAGCAATAGATATAATGTTCCTAATCAACTTCCAAAATACCATAAAAAAAAATGAAGTGCTATATTTTACTTTTTATACTTTATATTTTATTTTTATTTAGAATGAATACTGTGCGCATTTTGAAATTTTGCATTTTATTTCATTAGATTACACTTAATAATATAGATTTATATCTTCCGTCAATTAAAACTTAATTTTGATCTAAATAATATCCAAAATATTTGAAACTAAAATAAAAATTAATAAAAGAAATTCAAATTTAAGTAAAATCGAAATTATTTTTATAGAAAATCCTAATCACTCGACTCATTTAAATCTTCATGTAACCTATACTATCTCGTCGCACCTCTAGCCCCACCCTCCCTCATGCTTAAAAACATTTGAGAATATTTTATATACCAATTATCAAGCATATCAACCACACGAAAACAAACATATGAATGATTGATAGATTATCAGTCCGTTTGTTTTAATCATTTGACAATATTTGTGTCATTTCATTTGGATTGGCCATTCAAATTTGCGTTTGGTAACTTGACATTTGGGATGTCAAATGGTACTAAATGGTCGATTTGACCATTTAGAGGCAAAAAAAGAGAAATGTTAGTCACTCCTTAGATTTAACTCCATTTGAATATATATATTTAACAATGACATTTAGGTTCTCTTTAATTAAAAAAAAAAAAAAACTTCTTCTTTTTGTTCCATTTAAGTTTCAAAATATTCATTTAAAATCGATTGAGATGGTTTTTTTCTATGAGTTCAGAGTAAAAAGATGAATAAAAACCTACCAATATCCTACTAAAATTTATCATGACATTGAGATTTTATAAGATTTGTTAGAATTATTTTTATAATAGAGGAAATTGTGAAAATAACCCCTTTAATGCACATGTTAAGGATTTTTACCTCATAATTTAGATTTTTGCTCTGAAATTACTTTTTATTTGATATTATAAGACGATAAAAATCTTAAAATCATTTTAGATGTAGTAATATTTTAGAAATGTGCCCTTTTTGTTGTATTTTAAAAAAAAAAACCTTTTAATATCCATTCAGGGAAATTATAGTAAATAATAAAAAAAATTAAGTATATAATTGGTTTTTAAAATATTTATAATGAATAACTGATATATTAGATAAACATAAATTTTATTAGATAAATAATATACTTACAAAACATAAATAAATCATTTACTTAATATATAAATATATTATTTACTTGATAAATACGATGCAAATAACTTACTTGATAAATTTATCATTTACTGTAAATATTTTAAAAATCTACTATATAATGTAAATATTTTCTGAAATGGGCTATGTACTTCATTCTCCCAAGTATTTAAACACACATTGTTCGGGTTAGTTCTTTAGTGCTCTAACCTCTGAGTCGTTGAGTGGGCATTCTGTATAATGTGTCGGCTTGGCTTTTTCAATTCTTCGTTTAAGCCTTAAGCGTGCATTTACGAAATGAACAGACTTGAGATTTGTTGTATTTCTTCAACGAAGAAAAACGATATGGCCATCACTAAAATTAACTATTAAGAGCGAGAATAGTTAAGGAAAACAAAGAAGTTTAAAAGGTTAAGATGAAAGCCCCACACCTCATTTGTTTTTTGTTTTTAAAGTTTCTATCTCTTTAAGTATATTGTTCTAGTTTAATTAGTTGTTAATATATATACAAACACAATAAATATATAACCTTTTTTAAATAGTTTATCCAACTAGGAGTGTCTTTAAAAACAAGCAAATAAAATGAACATTACTTCAATAACTCTTAAATTGCATACGAAACTATATCTGTTCAACCCATTCCATCATTCACTTAATGTAATACTCTAAAGTTTGAATGAAAAAAAAAAAAGACTCGTAAAATCAATATGGTAATCCAAGTTTTACAAATCAATCAATGTAGCTAGCTCTGGATATGCCGATTGAACAAAATTACGAAGGGTGGTGGTGTCTAAGTGCGATCAATACTACTGTTATGGGTTTTCACAAGTGTACGAATCGAACAAGTAATTAAGTGTACGATAATAGTATTATTAAGTACTAAAATTAATTAATTTTAATTTTATACGAATGAACGAAAATATTACAACTCAAAGGTGTTAGGAATTATGGTTTCATCGTAATTAATAAGATTTAATTTTATTTAAGTATATTATTATGATTTTATATTCATATTTGTTGAGGTCAATTACCTTTTTTGTTTTATGTACTTTTTTTTCAAGTAATATATGAATTCTACATTATTATAATTAAATTTATGCAAAGGATTAGTAAATTAAAATTCACGATAAACAGTAACATATATATGAATAGTATTATACATGTGAACAATAAAAAACAAATTCGAATTCAATTATAAAAAATGTTCATTGAGAAATATGTGGTAGTTTATAAGATGACTACATAAAAATATATAAATATATCTCTATTCTATCCTAGATTTATGATATTTATTCTAGAGTCATGTCATAAAAATCTCTTCTCGGTCTCATTTTATTCCTCAAATCATTCAAAAGTTAGCCAAAAATTTGAAAGTAATAAGTTTGAGAAAACATACGTCAGCAAATATGATAATCATAACAACATGCTTAATTTAATTAAATTATCATAGTCGGGCTATATCACTGTTTCCAACAAAAATTTATTTAATTCAGAAAGAAAAATAAAATAATACAACAAAATGAATTAAATATAATGACAAAATAAAAGAAAGAAGTTTAGAATGATTACTGATATTTGTTCTAGCAAAACTTTTAGAAACTCCTCATTTTAAAATAAAACTAAATCAAAGAAATTTTTCTTTTAGCTTTATAAAGAAACTTTATTTTTTTTTTCTACACTCTAATTCTCACATATCTGTCTATCTCTGCCGCTGATCTTAGATCTGATATGCTTTGTCTCCCTGCTGTGTGGCCTTTTTATATGCATTATTTTTGCACTATTCCACCAACCTCCGTGTAAACAGGCGGAGAAAAATCGGATTGCTACAGTAGCTATAGTGGCAGCACGAAGAAAAGTCAGCTTTACTACAGTAGTTACAGTTCATGTATGTGATTAGGGAGGATCTAGTATAATAGAGTACATAATAAGCTTGATTTAAATTTATTAAAACTAAGATGATGTCACATATTACATTTTTATTGATTCCTTTTTAATCTCTGTCACGTGTCACGTTATTATTGGATCGAAGAATTGAACTCATGTGATCTTAGATACATCGGATTCATATCTTGAAACATAATAATATGCGTGCGACCAGGTATCTCTTTATTGATCTAAACTTTAGAAATTGTCACAAATTCTTCATATGAGCTCTAGTTGAAGTGATTCTTTTTTTTAAAAATGCTCGAATTGATGATAAAATCAAACAAAATTAGTCAAGCTTATAGTTTCCTTACATGAGTAATGATATCATGGAGGACTTACTTCTAACATATGAATTTTTCATCGCAGTTTAATACTGTAAAAAAAATAAAGTGCTAAAATTAAATATTTCTAAAATAAAGTGTTATAGGTAAACTCATTAGAAATTTTTAATTTTAAATTTATTTAATATACTATTACTAAAAAAAAGATAAAATAAAATAAAGTAAAATTGTATAAAAATTTGATGAAATTTATAAAAAAAAAAGGAAATTAAAATAAACAAGCAGAATAAATAAAAATAAATAAAATTATTAAGGATAAGTTAACTTTTATGTACGAAAAAGCAGGGAAAGGGCAAACGCAGGAGAGGATAGAGAGAGTATCAGAGAAGAGAGAGAGCTCAAAAGAGAGGGCAAGTGCAGGCAGGGTTGACGGTCAAAGTGAGAAATATGGGAGAGAGAAACGGGTCAATAGGGTTTTACTTGAAAATGAAAAGAGAAAATGGATTTTTTTACGTTTTCGAAGTTGTGTGTAAATAGGCAAAAAGGTTTGGTGGTTAGTTTATTTCCTTTTTTTTTTTTTTTTTCTCTCAAGGAATGGGTTTCAAAATCATTTTATGAGAGCCATCTCAATAATTACCAAACACAGCCAAATTTTTCACGTGCTTCGATTTTGGTCCATTAAATTTTATTTATAGGTCACCAATATTACTTCTTGCTGTCAACAATCCCCAATACTGAACCCATTAGAAGCAAGCTAGCTAATATGGCGTTCTTAAAGTGGATTACCTCATTCCTTTTAGTTCTTAGCATATTTGGAACACCAGCACTCGTACTCTCAGACTTATCTATCAGCTCAAAGTTTCTCAATGTAGCCAAGCAACCAGATGTGTTCGATTGGATGGTCAAAATCGGGAGGTAACTACATGAATATCCTGAACTTAGTTACGAAGAAATCGAGACCAGTAAGCTGGTCAGATAGGAACTGGATGACCTGAATATTCCGTAGGTGTCATTGGCTATGTTGGGACCATGGAAGAGCCTTTCGTCGCACTTAGAGCAGATACGGACGGTCTCCCAATCCAGGTAGAAATTAGATATAGTTTGCAAACTTGGTGTTCTGTTTTTGTTTTTGTTTTTATTTTTTATTTTTTTTGATTTAGCTTTAAATTGGACGTCGTTTTGTATAAATTATGCGACAAGAATGTTTTATTAATATGAGAGCACTTTTTGGTATATATACTAATGCTTGGTGTGTGTGTGTCTGTGTGTGTGTGTGTACAAGCAAGTGGGGGATTGGGAGCACAACAGCAAAGTTCCAGGGAAAATGCATGCTTGCTGACATGACGCACACACGGCAATGCTTCTTGGAGCCGCCAAGATACTCAAAGCATATGAGAAAGAGTTACAAGTAACTTGTCAATTTCTAATTTAACACTTGTCTTTTTATTTGAGTAGTACTAAAATTGTAATAAAATCTAGTGAAAAAATTTAAGCATTATATATAGCATATATGTACTTAAAAGACATATATATACATGTATTTTATATATTATTAAATTATCAGGGAACAATTGTTCTTGTATTCCAACCAGCTGAGGAAGGAGATGCTGGGGCTAGAGACGTCTTTTGGAGCGGACTTCTAGACCATGTTATGGCCATATTCGGGCTGCATGTTGCGCCTAACTTGCCAGTAGGAATGGCTGGGAGCGGAGCTGGTGATTTTATGGCTGGGGTTGGTTAGTTTGAGGCTGAAATAAAAGGAGATGGTGGTCATGCAGCCCTACCTCACCTAGCTAAAGACCCCATAGTATCAGCTACTAATGTGATTCGTAGCTTACAACATCTTGTCTCCTGCGAAGCTAACCCGGAGAACATGGAGGTGAATTAATTTCCCACTTGTTCTTCTTCCCATATTGTTGTTTTTATATGGGCAATTCTATTTGATACCATTCGTGTCAAGAAAAATTTTTAGAGGGGGTAATACAACATGAAAATAAATACAACTTTTACCAGCACAAGAATAGAGTTATATATTTTAATTGTGGAGTTAAAGTACAATTATAGTTTATATATATATATATATGGGGAGGGTGCAGCTGAAGTTTTATATAAATTTGATGAGTCAAAATCAAAATTTTTAATCTAAGCAAGGCATTCATTAATGTAATGCACGCAAAAAATAATATAAACATCAAATAAGAAAGAGTTGCAAATTATTGGGTCCCATACTACAAGGAAAGTAAGCTATCCACCGATTATCGAAGCAATTGGATTAAAACGTGATAATGGCAAGTTAGTATGTAAAGATTTTGAACTCAGGGGTGAACAAAGCTTTTCATTCCCTAAAAAAGATAATAAATAATAAATAATAAATAATAAATAATAAATAAAAATCTTTTTGGATTCTTTTATGTACTAAAACTACTTTTAGCTCAAGAAGGGTAGGGATAACGACCGACCACCACGAGATCCCCCGGCCCTAGTACTGGGACCTGTCAATACCGAACCCTCTATTTAAATACTTTCAAATCCGTATCCTCAACTTTCTTATCATGATAACTTATGTTTATACAGTTAGGATACCTCCAATGCATATAGTTTCAAATGTACGTAAGCGGATATATATTTTATCTGCTCTTTTGGTTTCTCCATTAGTGAATCAACGCATATTAATTGATGTCGACCAAATTTAATGTTACAGGTAGTAACAGTTGCACAGCTTAGTGGGAGTGATGCATTTAATATCATCCCGGCTTCTGTTAAAATTGGTGGAAGTTTCCGAGCTTTTTCGTGCTTAGACAATGTTCAAACACGTATTAAGGAGGTAATTAGTTAAATATCTGAGGGCTATATTGATAAAGTACGGTCACACTTGCGTCCAAAATCTCGGATTATAATTAACATACTCACATAACAAATAGGAACGATATTGAATGACTATGATTTTAAGAGAAAGTTAGAATATTCCCTTTGTTTCATAGGTGTAAACAGAAATTTGAATTTTTGTAAGAGAAAATAAGGTTTGAATTGTGGTTCGTTCAAACCTATATATAAAATAACTTGCTCTCAATTTAAGATCATTTTTCTACATGACTATTATAATAGGAAACTAAACTATATTAATTGATCTACAACAAGTTATAGAATCGCAGGCCGCTGTGTCCAGGTGCAATGCTACACTCAATTTCCTTGAAGAAGACATGCCCTTATGCCTTGCAGTCGATTACCGCAAGAGCTAATATGCTTACTTCAAGAATGTAGCGACTGAAATGCTTGGGCAGAAAAACGTTGTCGAAGCTCCGAAATTACCACTTTCAGAGGAATTTGCCTTCTACCAAAAGGAACTATCTGGGTTGTTTTTCGGCATTGGGGTTATGGATGACACGCACGGAAAAGAAACGCCTCACTCACCATACTTCAACATTTCTGAAGATGCGTTTCCTTATGGTGCTGCAGTTCACGCCTCGTTATACTACGCATCTGTCCGATGTCCTTGAAGCACAAGGCAATATCTGCATGAGGAACTCTAATAATCGTGTATTTAATCACGAGATTCTATCCTATCTTATTAGGATAAAACTTATTTATTGTCTCGATCAACTTTAAATTTCAAGACTATTGTAAGTTCTTCGATCATAAGGAAAATATCATGTATTTAATCATAGACTCTATCCTATCTTATTAGGATCAAACTTATTTATTGTCTTGATTAACTTTGAATTTCAAGATTATTATAGGTTCTTCGATCACAAGAAAAATATCATGTATTTAATCACGAGACTTCATCTTATCTAATTAAAATTAAACTTGTTGATTGTCTCGACCAACTTTGAATTTTAAGACTATTATAGGTCTTTGGATCACAAAGAAAATATAATATATTTAATCACGAGAGTTTATCTTATTTTATTAAAATAAAACTTGTTCATTGTCTCGATCAACTTTAAATTTCAAGATTACTGTATGTTCTTGGATCACAAGGAAAATATCATATATTTAATCAAGAGACTTTATTTCATCTATTTAGAATAAAACTTGTTCATTTTATCTTGATCGACTTTGAATGTCAAGACTGTACATTGAATGAATAATAATAAATATTGCTATAATTTATGCCCCATTTTTCATCTTATTTTACATCCCAACCACATTCATATTTACTATCTTAAAAAAAAAAAAATTAGTTGTGATTATTATATTTTAGCTTATAAAATTTATCCTTTTTTGTGCCCATTAATTCAAGGCTCCGTCTCCGTCGTCAACACTGGTTAAATGCATTTGCAGGAACAACAGTAACAGTAACCGACATGCAGTTTCTATTACATATAATGCCCGGCCATTAATTCATGGCTCCGTTTCCGTCGTCTACACTGGATAAATGCATTTGCACGAACAGGAACAGTAAACTACATGTAGTTTCTCTTATATAAAATGCCATATCAAAGAATTCAAATCTTTTATTCAAAAATTAATATCTTAAATGATATCTAATTATTAATATTATGTCATATCATTTTAAAAAGTATGAAATACTTTATAACAGATTTTTAAATATTAAAATATGATTTCTTTCAATAATATATTATAATATAACTAGTTAAACAAGATTTAAAACATCAAAATCAAAAAAAAAAAAAAAAAAAAAAAACAAACAAACACGTTAGCAGGATATGGCGCTGACCATGACTAACATCCTTCTTGACTTATGACTGCCATTTGTTATATTGTCACTCTACATCAATTAATTGTTAATATATTTTAAAAAAATGTTAAAATGCCTCGTTGCATGTTTTTCTGGTGCGAAGGGTTATAATATATTATAATATAATTGATTAAACACAATTTAATACATTAAGATTAGGAAAAAAAAAAAAAAACACATTAGCAGGACATGGCGCTGACCATGACTAACATCCTTCTTGACTTATGACTACCATTGGTTATATTGTCACTCTACATCAATTAATTGTTAATAGATAAAAAAAAAAAAAAAAAGTTAATATGCCTCGTTGCATGTTTTTCTGCTGCGAAGGGTTTACCATTGTGTCTCCCACAAAGCTGATCCAACGGCGTCGCAACTCGCAAGTAAATTACGTATCCTCCATATACATATATAGTTATATGTAAAATATATGTATGCATTTCTATTCAACAGGAAATGTTTCAGTGGGGTATTATATGAAAAATAAAAAAGTTAGATATAATTTCTAATTTAACAGTGATATAGTTATATATTTTAATATTATCTCAAATTTCTAAAATCTTGAGTACACCAGAGACGATTGGGGGTTTATAACTATGTAATGAATAAATAGGAGATATTACGGGCAAATCTTTATTTTTAAAGAAGGTTATTTTGATATTTTATTGAAAAATTATTAGGTATTTTTTGAAAAAAAAAAATTTTTTTTTAGGGGGCTTAAGCCCCCAGTTCTTGCCTCCCTCGGTGCTTGTGCACATACTCTACTCATTAATATATGGGTCCTTCCCGTGACATAATAAATAGAAATATTATACAATAAACTGCAAAATTGGTTTGCTAATGACCATTTGGCCAAAGTCAAACAGTGTGGTTAGGTGAGATTTAAATTTGAAAGATTGCAGATTGAATTACATATATATATATATTCATATAAATTAGGTGCATGATTGGGTCCCACACCATACAATGCAAGTAATCTATACATTGATTCATTGAAGAAAGTGATACTACATATATGAAGAGTTTAACTCGGGAAAAAAGTACAAAGCTCTTTCCTTTAAAAAATCAATTTTTTTTTTGTTTATTTACTAAAATTTTGTAGTTAAAACTACTTCTAATAGTTCTCCAAATGCCTCTGACTAATTCGTTTCTTAGTCTGTTTATTTGGTTTCCTGATTTAGTTAAAATTTACGATTGTGCTAGAACATACTAAACATGACCTTATTGTTACCCTCGGTTCCGAGCTTTTGAGACCATCAACCAACTTTACTGACGTGTTAGGAAGGTTAGTAATTATATAATCAACTCATTATCCTTATTTTGTGATGAATTTAATTTGTTGAGCCTTATTTATGTTTCTTTTCCACCCAATTGGAAAAGCTAAATTTATTTTATCTTCACTAGTTATAACAGTGTAGGCGGCTGTATTTAGAAGCAATGCTACAATCAATTTCTTTGAAGGTGAAAAATCACCATATATCCTACTAAAAAAACAAAGAAAACTTGTCTAGTACTTCACACGAATGTCGCAACTGGTATGCTTGGCCTCAAAGAGTTGTTAAAGCATCCGGAGTAACCATAATCAAAATGAGAATGATATGAAGTCCTTATAAGAAGACCAGAGTCTTTGTTTAAAGTTGCTCCAATCAAAAGCATTTCAAACATTGATATAGTAATTTTATTCTTTTTTGAAATAATGTTTGTATGAATTTGGGAGATTTATGAATATACGCTTTCATATTTAACAATCAATAAAAAATGAAAAATGAAAAAAAAAAGAGAGAAAGGGTGTAATAGCATTTTAGACTAATGAGTATGAAATTAATAACATAAATTAAAATAATAGGAGTAAATAGTATAATTAAACAAAAAAAACTAACCTAAAATACCGAAAATACCCTGAGACACATCCTATACACACGCCCCTGCCTACCCGCCCCATATCGGATTTGTTTTTTCACAAACCCTACCCACCGAAAACTTAGCCCCCAAATTCTAAAAAATTTCATCTTCTACATCGCATCCGATTTCTGTAAAAAATCAGACTCTCTAACAAATTTTTCGAGCAAAACCAACGATTTCCAGAAGATATCCAGAAGATTTCCACCGATTTCCGGAAGATATCCAAAAGATTTCCACCGATTTTCATAAGATATCCAGAAGATTTCCGCCGATTTTCGGAAGATATCTAGAAGATTTCCACCGATTTCCAGAAGATATCCATAAAGATTTTCACCGATTTCCACCGACTTCTAACAACGATCGATTAGAGAAATTTTGAAAGAAAAAACTCAGGTATGATTTTTCGTATACGTTCACAAATCACATTTTGATATTGTTTTTCTCTTGGTACTGGACTGGAAGTCAGGTTGGGTTCAAGTCGCAAGCACATGAATCTGCTCGCTGAAGACGATGGTTCAGATATGTCTTTATTAGTTTCAACATTTTCTTTTTCCTTATAGAGTTGTTATTTTTCTTGTTCAATTCTGGAGATCTGAAAATGGCAAATATTATATCGGCTTGTTGACCCCTGCTTTGATTCTTCATATATAATATATACGTACACACACATAGACAGGCAGACACACTTACACATATTCTTCATATAAATACTAATGAAAATATTCAAAACCAACGATCTAGTTTAGATTCTATCAATAAGATTTCATCTTCTTATAAGATGATTCAACCATAACACTACAAAATGCGATTCTTACAAGTACGTTTATTGTGACCAAAATTTCTACATCTAGAACACCTTAATCGAGAACGTTCCTCTTCAGCAGAAGATATCCTATGCATCTTGGCCCTGCCTGCAGGACGCCTATTAGTTGGTGTAGACACATCAATACTCAACAAATCTTCAGAAATATTCCAACTAGATTTATCCCCCAACGGATACACTACACCATTGTAAGTCTCCCTAAAAACACTATTTTTGAAATAAACAGCAACAAAATCAGCCAGATCCAACTTCTGCCTCTAAATGGCCGCAACTATATGAGAACATGGAAATTCATCGCTTTGCCACACAAGACAAGTGCATGTCCTGTTAATCAAATCTACATTGTTGTTTAACTCGCCTTCAACAATCTGATACTTATTAACATCTATTGGGTAAACCTGAAAAGAATGATTAAAAACAAACATTTACAAGAAAATCTAATTACTCAAAGTTTGGAAATAAAAATATTATCTAAGAAATCCATTTATTTACAAAATAAAAACACAAATAAAACTTACACTCATGGAACGCGCTATTGCCTCAGCATCTCGCAATCGAAAATCAACTCTCATAGTAAAAAGTGTGGTGGTCTTATCAACAAGATTACTGCGCTTATAAAACTATTTCTGTAATAAACTACAAAATGACTCAACCAACGAGAAAACTGGATATTCTCTTGCCTCTAACATAGCATTTATAGACTCAGATATGCTGGTTGTCATAACATCATATCTCCTCTGTCTAAAAAAAGCACGAGCCCACTTCTCATACCCAACATTATAAAGGTATTGCCGAATCTCCGGCCTAATAGCTTTCATTTGGCCCATGAAATATTCAAAATCTTGAACAAGATATACCTTTGCACATCGATAAAACAAACCATCCATTTTTAAACCCTTAAATCTTGCATTCATATTCCTCAAAAGATGTTGAATGCATATTCCATGCTCAGCTATTGGGTAAATTTTCTCCATAGCTTTGGGGATGCAAAAATTCCGATTAGAAACGATAACCAACCCGTCACAATCACCAATGACCTGCCTTAAGTTGATAAAAAACCACTCCCAAGAGTTCTCATTTTCAGAGTCAACAATAGCAAAAGCTAAAGGAAAAATATGATTATTATCATCTAGTACAACAGCTATAAGCATAGTACCACCAAATTCAGACTTAAAAAATGACCCATCAACAGAAATGACAGGTCCACAGTGACGCCACCCATCTATTGAAGCTCCTAAACACATGAAAAAATACAAAAACCTGCCCATGGAATCCAGCTCATACGAATAAAAAGACCCTGAAAATAAAATGAAATATACATATTAACAATCAAATATATATTTTCAAATAAAATATATGTATTCACATGAGTTAAAAAAAATAGTTACCTGGATTTTTTTCCTTTAAAACAGCACACAAGGCAAGAATATGATAATAAGATCGCTCAGTAGTACCTCTGATAGCATTTAAAGCAAAAGATCAAGCTTTTCGAGCTACATAATAGCTAATTTCAACCCCATGTTTACCACGCATTAAAGCCACCACATCCCTCAGACGAGCTCTATCATATATACCCCTACTGAAATCTCCCTTCAATAATTCAACCGCAAATTTGACTACTGGTTTGACGATATTCATTACTAACAATATCGCGATGACAAGTATGTTCAAAACAGTATTTTCGAACAACCCAAATATCCATCCCAGATATCCTTGACGCACGCATCATCTAACTACACCATCAACAATACAACTTAAAATATAGAAATCTGCATTAGACCTATCAACCTTAAACTCAAAATTTCCTTTAACAGCAATCAAATACAAAAACTTTTTCAACATGGATTTACATTGAAAATGATTTCCTTCCTTAATATCAAAAGACAACGGAAGCTTCCCAACATCACAATCTTTAACCAAAAACTAATCTGAAGGAGTATTAACGTCAACATCACCAGACCAAGAGGGACGTCTAACATCCAGACAAGACTCATGCCACCCTTTTAAAACATTGCTTGAATGACCAAACAACTTGTCAACACCATCAAAAAAATCAACAACTAAAGGAAATGTTTCTAGTCCCTTATCAAATCTAACAAGCTCAAATAACCATTGCAATTGCTTTTATGTAGTTACATTCATAAGCTTACTAATTGTTTTTCTAAAGTCAGAGCGCACAACTAATCTTAAAGAATGAACATTACTAACAAAACCAATCAACTGTAAATGCAATTCTCGTAACAAAAACTCTTCAAAAGACTTAAAGTCAACACTGTCATCAACTTTAACTGCTTGAAAAGCAAAGTTGGAAAACAAATTATTGGAATCCCATCTCCCCCTATAGGCAGCAATAAAAGAAACTTGCAGCATCCCTGTAAATACAAATATTTTCAATACAATATATAGATTAACATTAAAAAAAAAAAAGAAACAAAATCTATATAAAACTTTAGAAAAGTATGGGGGGGCCCACAAAAAAAAACATAACTAAAAATATTAAAACAAAACAAGCTCAAAAATTACCATTACCAAACAAGGAAATATTAAAAAACACAATGTAACCACTAATAAAAGAGAAAACTACCAAACAAACTTTGTAAAAAAAAAATGCAGTATAATGTGGAAGTAAATAAAGTTGGAATTAGAGATTCAAAACTTTTAATTTGTTTTTCAATGCCAAACTAGTTATTTGACATGGTTGCTATTAATTGGTAGCATTGAAAAAAGATGGCAGTAGACAATAAAACCAACACTAAATCAAAATTCAAATAGAAAGGAAAACGAAAGACAATGTAGGCATTGTCAAAAAAACTTGAGGAAAGAATGAAAAGAAGCCACAAAATATTTTAATCGAATAATCCACAAATCTTGTAAAAAACTTGTAAATAATAAAGACGACAATCAACCTCAAACATTGGCATAACCTAGATGGCCAAAAAACTATTAAACCCAGACCTCACGATTTCTCAGATGAAGTATCAATAATGGAGGTAAAAAAAAAAAAAAAAAGGAAACAGATGATCGAAAGGGAAAAAAAATGAAAAATGAAAAAAAAAAACAAAAAACATAAACCCATACCTTGCAATTCTTTAATAGAGCGTCAATAATGGAGCGACAACAATGGAGAGTAGAAACAAATCTGAGAAAGAGTAAACGAACTATCAATAATGGAGCTCGAAAGACAAAGAAACAGATGATCGAAAAGGAAAAAAAATCAAAAACGAAAAAAAATCAAAAAACATAACCAGACCTTACAATTTTGTAATGGAGCGGCAATAATGTCAACAATGGAGCAACAACAACAAATGGAACGGCAACAATGGAGATTGCAACAAATCTGAGAAAGAGTAACCAGACCTTACAATTCTGTAATGGAGCATCAACAATGGAGTGGTAACAACAAATGGAACGGTAACAATGGAGATTGGCAACAAAACTGAGAAAGAGTAACCAGACCTTACAATTCTGTAATAGAGCGTCAACAATGGAGCGGCAGCAAATGTAGAGCGGGGAACAACCGGAAAAATAGCTGTGGTTGGAGAAAAACGACTGATGAGGAAAACAAATATGAAGACAAAAAGATTGCCAAAAAACAAAACAAGAAAATCTGTTAAAAAGGGAAAGGGTAAAAAAAGAATTTAAAATAATTAAAATTTAGAAATATATTATAATTTAACAATATAATTAACATGTGCTATATAATTAATAAAGATATTAACAAACTGTTTTGTTTGATATGATTTCCCAAAAAAAAAAAAATCTATCATACAATTAGATATCTCTATCAAATGGATGGTTTTATGTCGTAAGATGGCTTTTCAAACTTAGGTCATTCTTAGGTCATTAATTTTGCATTCTATTTAAATGTTACGGAAGGATTTCTTAATCATTTTGGACCATGGCGAGTTTGAAGACTTCAAGTCAATTTTAGTCGCTCTGCGGCGTACGACAAGGTCATTATGTCAATTGAATTAAAATATGATGTTACTATGATATTTCTGCACATTTGTACTAGTATTCTTTTTATTTTTTTTATTTTTTTTATAACGGTTTATCGGAGAAACATATTGAGTCAATTGAAGCATGAGAGAATAACAAGTCTGGTGTGGCTTTTCCATGTTACTTTTTTCTTTTTATTTGTCTTTTACAGTTTTATATTGACATTTAACAAAAACGGATATTTCAAAAATGAAGTTGAATCGAAAAGCGCTCCCCTCCCTTAAGTGGAGATTTTCTGCCCATTAAACTAAATAGCAGATCAAATGGACTGTTTTTTTTTTTTTTTTTTACTGTGTAGATCAAAGAGTTATTTAAAAAAAAAAAGTTGATGTGAATAACTTTCGCGTTGATGATCTATATGATTCAGTTAAATTATCTTTTCACATTTCATCGAATTGTGACAAATTTCTCAATAAATGACAGGTCATTTGATTCTAGAAATTATATAGGTAATTTTTTTTCTAAGTCTGAAGATAAAAATATTTTAAAGAATTAAATATAACATTATAATACTATTAATAAGATTAAATATAAAATTATTATTAAATTATATATATAATTATATTTTACCTGTAATTTCGGTCTCTTATAAATGTCATTTTGCCAAGCAAACGGCAATAAATGTATGTCCTTGCCTTCATTGTTGTTCCTCATAAATAAATAAATAAATATAGGCATATCCTTTTCTCCTTGACCAGGAAATGACATCATTGCAATCTAATTGATGAAACATTTGATTAATGTATTATATTTGTATTACGTTTGAATGTAATGTATTAAATATAATTTATATTAAGATAAAAAAGATTTGTATTACATTTGAATACAATGTATGTTTGGATTAAAAGTATTTGAATTATATTATATGTGATGTGATTGATAAAAGTAGAGAAAAAAAAAAGAAGAGAGAAAGAGAATGTGTGATGTGATTCATAAGTAATAGAAAAAGTATAATGATGAATAATAATTACATTAGATTTAAAATATAATATGATTGGTATTTGAATACAATACTTCTGCATTTAGATGAAAATTGTATTTCGTTTAAACGCAATACAATAAACAAACAGAGCATGGCATTTTGTTTGAAAAGACATTCGTCATTTACCTTTTTATTTTAAGTCAATAAAATATGAACATGTGATTAAAAAATTTAGATTAAATTTAAAATAAGTTAAATTATAAAATAAAATTATCTTAAGTTAAAAATATTTAAATAATAAAAGTTAGATTTAAATTTATATTAAAAATTATGTTTTTTTATTTTTTTATATGATTAATGTAAAAATTTTTTTTTATAAGAAAAGGTTTGTAAATAGTATTTTTGAGTTAAAAATATTGTGTAAGTTATACGCTAAAAAGCTTGAAATGAGTTAACAAACCAAACATAAAATTAAGTTCAAATTTAATTTTTTTAGTTTGAACCCATCAACCAAATATAGTCTATATTAGAGCCGTTTGGAGGAGGTTTTGTATATATGTTTTGGAGATTAGAGAAAGTAAGTTTTGAAAAATATATTTGAGGGGAAAAATTTATTTGGAGTGAAAATATATAAAATCTTAAAAATTTATTCAAAAAAATTATCAATATAAATATTATTTCGTTCCTTTCGAAATTTTATGTAATTAAAAAAAATCTTATTTGAACTTAATACAAAGTTATGAAATTTTAAAATTTGAGTTTAATATAAAATAGATATATTAATAGTAAAAAGTGATTATAAAGTGAAAAAAAAAAATCTAAAGTGTAAAATCTTATTTGAACTTAAAATTTGAGTTTAGTGTAAAATCTAAAGTGTAAAATCTTATTTCGAAATTCTATTCAATTAAAAAAAATCTTATTTGAACTTAATACAAAGTTATGAAGTTTTAAAATTTAAGTTTAGTATAAAATAAATAGATATATTAATAGTAAAAAGTGATTATAAAGTGAAAAAAAAAATCTAAAATGTGCCTCTAAAACACCCTCAAATATCCCTTAGAAATAAAATATGTTGTTTATCAAGAAAATCGGAATATATTCGTAAAAAATATTTTAAAAAATCAAAATTTCCCGTGTTGTCAACCATTAAAACGAATTGTCGATGAACTGTTGACTGCATCTGCAGGGGCAATAACAAACGTGAAACGCGTTACTACTTAATGATGTAACAGTGAACAAGCACGGAAACGACATGGCCCTATTTAAATATACGACATAAAAGCGACCTTGTAAGTTGGAAGTTGGAAATGTTAGGTTGTGGAATTTAATTAATGCTTGAGAGCGTGAAGAATATACCTTTGATAATATGTAGTCCCAGTGGACAGGAAGTGAAGCCTCTGAAAAATTTGCACTATTGATAATTGTTTCATCACGAGTAATTTGAACATTTTACGCTTGTAAATTCAGTTTTTTTTTTTTTTTCCTTTCTTTCTTTAATAAATGGGGCATCATCATTTGAATTTATCATGAGAGAGGAAGGAAAAAAAATTATAGAGGGCTTGAATGTGCTAATTTTTCTTGTAAACTTTTTAATAATCATCAAAGTGAATTACTAGAGTGACTAAAAAAACATAATCTTGTATTAAAGTGAAATGTGTATGAATCTAGCTTATTAGAACATCTAATTCATAACATATCAATTGATTAACATTCCAAACTCCATATAGAAAACCAAAAGCTTCATCACAACCAAAAGAAGGAAAAAAAAAAAAAAACACAGGAAGAGAGAGACAGAAATCACAAGCCTAAGTCGAGTTTACATATACATAAAATACAGTCTATTTGTAAGCTAGATTCAAAGCAAATAATTTGTTTTCAATGATTTTTGGTGGCTATATTACCCGTGACCAGGGACTTTGAGTAGGCCAGAAGTGGTGGCGAGCCTTTTGAAGCACTTTTGAACCCTCTCAATGAGTTTAGCAGATTGGACACAAGATATGCGGAACTCAATTTCATCCAAATACTAACTGCTCCTTCCCTTGAACTCGACTATGACACCTCCTTCAAATGGAAAACTTAACGGCGTGCCTTCTTCGACTCCATATGGAGTTCTCTTCTAATTGCTCTTGAATGTCAGTGATCGGATCACTGGACTACCTCCATATACCACTGGATAATGGTGCCCACTTATTCTCACTAAATTCTCGTCTGGGTATTCTAGCTTAATCCGGAAAAAAAAAAAAAAAAGGTATGTAATTGTGTATATATATCATGTTACATATAAGAGAATGACAAAATGTATGTATCTGTGTCTTTTTTTCTGTTGTTAGTTTAGCATGATTTAGTCAATCAAAACCATTTCATGTATTTTCATTTAAGAGAGAAAATAATGGGTTGTCTAGATCATAGGTTTAAAAAGTCAGATTGGATAATAAATTGAAATTTTTATAAGAGAAAACATAGTATGAAAACAAAATTTAAATCATAAGTTCAAATTTATGATTCAAATGACACTAAATCGATTACATTTTTTTTAAGACCTTGCATCTCCTGTATTAGATATCGAAAACTGATAATAACATTAGACGATTTTACATATATATAAAATTAACTCATGATCATACTGATATTGGAGGGGGAAAAATCGTGTACAGCGAAAAAGGAAAAAGTAATTGGCGAAAATGGAAAGAAAAGGGTAGTTCTAGCTGAGAAAAGTCGACAAACTAAACCACTCAAATTGGTTTTCTAACTCTATAGTTTTTCAAATTAATAATACAAGTGCAGAAATATATGAAGAAATTACTGTAGAGGATGAAACCTACAATATATATATATATAAACAACAAGAAGCTAATGACTATAATAGGACATGGAAGAGTTGTCAAGCGACCGTTAGTTAGTCATTAGTAAGTCACATGAAATAAAGTAAATTTTAAGAAATAAATAAAAAGAGATACAATCGATTTTATAAAAATTTGTCCATAATCTCTAGCCTACGTCTTTTGTAGTGCTTGTAGGAGCTTCCATTATGTATGAATCAACATTAAAATGGTGATATTGAGTAAGAATAGGATAGATGAGAGAGGCCGATTGATGTATTCCATAGAATTTATGAAAATAGAATAAGTACTGTAAAAATTATGGGGAGAATACGTTGTTTAGGGTAAGAGATTCAGCCTCACAAAGGTCCAAAGATGTCCTTGAGGCTTATACAATAAGCCTCTATTTATAGGAGTTGATCTCCTAATTTTAATTGCCTGATTCCATTTAAATGTGCTTTCATTGATGACTGGAAGATGCTTTTTCTTACTATAGTTAACTTTCTGATTCAAAAATGATTGGAGTGATTGTGAAACTTTCCTCTTTATTGAAATCTAAGCTAGTTGGCTGGTATTCTTACTTGTTATACTTGATTTAGTTTCCCTTTTACTGATCAACTTTCCATATTTAGCCTTATATGATTCATCACTGGTTGTGTAGTTATTCTGAAGTCATCTGCTAGTCCTTTCTGTGTCTCTGAGCTACTTGTTCGTGAGTCACTAGAAAAGAGTTGGGATTTTGGGATATATGTTATAAAGGAATGGTTGATCAGGCTGATGATGCTAAATATAGAGAAACATTTGTTAGGATCAAAATGCCCTAAGGTAAGAAAATAAATTGATTAAATTTGACTAGAAAAAAGAAAAAAGAAAAAAGAAAATGTCATTCATTTGGATATAGCATTGCATTGGAATGCTAAGCATTGGATTTAATTTGTGTTTAGATGTTCTTTATATTATGTTCAAATATTATGTATATTTAAGTTGTTGGTAAGATAGAGAAAGAGTATATAATGTGATTAGTAAAAATAGATATAGCATTGTAACGATTTATTTGGATACAACATTGCATTTATATTGCCTTAAAATGCTAAACAATGAATGCAATTTGTGTTTGGATATTCTTTACATTACATTCAAATATGATGTGTATTTGAATTATTGGTAAGAAAGAGATAGAATATGCGATAGAAAAAAGGAATTGAATGATTGTATTGAATTTAAAATTTAAAAAAGTATTTGTATTTCAATACAAAACTTTATGATCTAAACAAAAATTATATTGCATTTTAATATAATACTTAATAGTGTTTCTAAAAAATACCTAAGGTGACTTGACGTAGAATCTGGTTCCAATTCCAGCAAAATAAGGAGCTACGGAATGGTTCTTTATTTTTTTTTTAAAATCAGAATAATTTGGTTATGGAATAGAAAATATTCTTTGTACCAAACTTTTAGAAAACTTTATATGCACATGTAGCTGTATCTGGCTTGTAATGGTAACCAAGTTATAAATGAACAAAAATATAATTTTCAAGCATCTCAACTCTCATGCTATATTTGTGACATCCTCTTCTTTATTCGCTTGACTTCTCACACTTCAACTACTATAGGCGCTCACACTTCAATTACTAAAGATTATTCTACACCTGAATAACTAGTAGTCCAATACTATTTATTCCTATAAATAAGTGTTATTAGACCTTTGTAATAAGTCGTGGGTTTTTATATCAACTCTAGAATTCATAGATTATGACACAAAAAACCATTAATCCTTACACTATCACTAATAACCTCCTACTCTTTTCTTTTTCGTTTTCTTTTTTGGTTATATGAGCATATTGCAAATGCATGATGCAAGGGTATCACTTGAATATAAGGGTAAATCTATAATAGATGAAATAAGAAATTTCTTCTATAATTTTTATTGCTCTGATTAATATATCTACTCTTAATATATTTATTGATTTACGTTCCAATCTTTATAAAAAACTAAAAGCTTCAACCCAACCAAAATAGAAAAAAAAAAAAAAAAAAAACAAAAAACAAGAGAAAGTGTTATGTGAAAAGGCAAGTATGCATATTGTAACAAGTAATAAAGTATATTGAATATGAGTCAATTCCATGAGAATTGTGCTAATAAATACTGAAATTACTCTTATTTTAACTTTATTTAAACAAATAATTTAAGAAGAAATTAAACTAAACTAACAAAATTAAAATAAACAAGAATTAAAACTAAATCTAATTCAATTAAGAGAAATTTAACAATCTAAAGCTCTAGGGTTTTCGATTTTACCAGATTAATCCTATTTAAACCTCTTAACTCAACTAATAATGTTTATTCACTATGTTGCCAGTGAATCTCACAAAAATATTTATTAATATTAATGTTCTTCAAGTATCAATAATAATACTATAATAAGACAGTTATCATCTTTCGATTTAACAATTAGAACAAATTGTGATTAATTAAGAACAAGAAATTCAATATAGTACTCAAGCCTCATAACTATCTTTAGTTAATGTAAATCTCATAGTAAATTAAACAAGATCTAATTTATTTATCACTTCTTAGTCTCAAATCAAATCACAAATTATGTAAAAAAAAAATTGACCAGAAATTCACAAGCATTAAGAATATAATAAAATACTCAACATAAAATTGAAATAAATATCAATTGGTTAAAAGCTAAGGAAAATTTAAACATTCATGATCTGGTTACATCGTAATACTAGAAAAGAAATTTAGAACATAATTGAAGAAAATAAACTCCTAATGATAATCTTAAAAATGATGAAAATAAAAGAAAGAAAACTAGAATGATTGAAGTCAAATTTCTCCGTCTTTGTTCTCTAGGTCTTTTTCTTTATTTTTCAACCATCAAGATCCTCTCTCTTTTTCCCTCGATCTCTTATATTTATATGCCTTTAATCTTATGGTTTAAGCTTCAAAAATCTTGGAAAAAATAAGCCAAAAACTTTTAAAATTTGAATTTTTGCACTTCGGGACTATGGCTTAGTGTTTCAGGTGCCGCAGCCCTTGGTTGATTCCACAAGGGCGCTACGGTATCCAGTCTTAGACACCACGGTGCCTGCAACTTGCCTCCACTTTAGACGCTGTGGTGCATTTGGGAGGGCGCTGCGGCCCTTCCCGGTTTTTGGTTGTGAGCTTGGTTTCAGGGGACTATGACGCCCTTCCTTCAAAGGCTAGGTGCTTCCATCCAACTTTTTGTCCTAAACTTGCTTAAAACATATCATGAACACTAAATCTTTTCCTAACCTACAAAATATAAACAAAACACATAAAAACACTCACACAACTCTCAAAAACTAATAAATTATCAAGCTAAAGATATCTAATTCATGAATACAAACTCACTCATCAGAAAGAGAGACAGACAACCTAAGCCCAAGTTGTTCTTTAATCATAAAATACATTCTGTTTGTGAGCTAAATTCAAAGCACATACATCGTGGTTTTCAATTTTTTCAAGTTATTCTTTAAACTGGCTCATTCCTCGCTATCATAATAGCTAATAGGATTAGATTGCACGTGTCATAGTAGATGTAACTTTTTAGGAGGATTTGCTATTTCTGTCTTGTGTAGTATAGTCTTGTACGTAGAAATGAGAACGAGGTGCTGGTCTATGTGGCTCCACGTCTAAAGTAAGGTTTGGGCCCTCCGAAAGTATTCTCCTCAAGCCTATAATGCATAGAGTCTGGAAAGTGCACGTCTTAACTGATTAACATGATTGGATTGCCATGCTCAGCACATTTGCAATTTTTAAGAGGAATAATTGCGTCTGTCCTACGTCATTACATAACGGGCGGAGTATGTCAATTTTAATTTTATTCAAATACAATATAATTTTACACCAAATACAATATAATTTTACACCAAATACAATATAATTTTACAACAGTACTATGAAAACAATTACTATTCAAAATATTTTTAAAACAATCACATCAACTTTTCAATTTCACTATTTATCTCTACTTTTACCAATCACATCAACTTTTCAATTCTAAAATACTTTTCATCCAAACACGTTTCATTCAAATACAAAACAAATACTTTTCAACCAAATATAACATTCAAAAAACAAATATCATTCAAATACAATCAAAATACAATGCGTTTACCAAACGCCCCCTTAACACTCAGTCAACATTTGAAAAAATTTTTCCATACATTATTTTATCATATAGTTTAAACTTTCAATTTTATATTTTATTTTCCTTCTTTTATATTTTTTAAAAAATTAAATATTAAAAATCTATAATTTTCTTATTTTAAATTAAAATAAAATAATTTTTATTTTAAAATACTCATAATAACAAAATAAATAAAATAAAATACATTATACATATATTTTCTTAATACATTTAAAATTATTACGTTATTTTCCATCACGTAACTTTTTCAAAAATCCTTTTCACAACACATATTTTCAACTTAATTCTAAAACTTTATTTTCAAAAATTTCCGAATCGCGCCCTCAATTATGGTTAATACTAGGAAATAGGCTGGAGCGTACTTACCTCCTTTTCACATATACAGGAACAATGTTTTAGTCATCTGATTAATCTTTTTACAGTTTGAGTATCCACTGTACAAATCAATAACGCAGGACATAGAATTGCTTCTAATTATATATAATTCCATTAAAAAATTTAATCTAACAAGTATCAATATGTTAAAAAAAAAAAAAAGGATTCATATCAAAGAAATTTCTTTGATAAAACAGCATTTTCAGATTTTTTTTTCTAACATCCAGAAAGAAGGGAAAAAAAAAAAGATATTTTTTCCTTTATATAATTGCATGTAACGATTTAGCAACATGTGAATAATTTGGATTTAGCACATGGCAAGAAATTTTTGTGGGATTCCCGTGACACCAGTCCATTAGGCCATTTGCAAACAGCCACGCCGGCACTCAACACACCATTTGACCTACCAGTGTCCAATTTCCACGTTTTCGTCGTTTATAAAATGAAAACAAAAATACCTTCCAACTCTTCTCAATTTCTCTTCCGTCCAAAATTAGCCCATTTTACTTTAGACTTTCTCTTATGTTTCTTGAATTCCCTTCTCTTAGCTTCCAATGCCTCCAATCCCATCTGTTTCAGCAACAATGGGGTCCTCCTTCAACAGGGTCTCTTTTCTTCTAGTCATTTTCCTCTTTGGAACTACTCCTCTACTCTCAGCTTCCTCTCTCGGTTCAGATGGGCTGTCCAAGTTCCTCAATTTCGCCAAGAATTCGGAGCTGTTTGATTGGATGGTCGGAATCAGGAGGAAAATCCACGAAAACCCAGAACTGGGTTACGAGGAATTCGAGACCAGTAAGCTGATCAGAGCTGAGTTAGATAAGCTTGGAATTCCCTACAAATACCCATTAGCGATTACCGGTGTTGTCGGCTATGTCGGGACCGGAAAACCGCCTTTCGTTGCAATTAGAGCAGATATGGATGCTCTATGTATCCAGGTACGAGTTATTATGTGTGTGTATATATATATATATCTCTCTCTCTCTTTTTGGGCTATGGTTATGAACATATAGAGTGGGATATAGGTAAACCAGAAATATTGTAGAAATTGAGTCTTTTCTTTGTATCACTGATTTGAACGTAAAAAAAGAGCTGTTTGTGAAAATTTGATTTTGTTAACAGGAAATGGTGGAGTGGGAGCACAAAAGCAAAATCCCGGGAAAGATGCATGCTTGTGGACATGATGCACACGTGGCAATGCTTCTTGGAGCCGCCAAGATCCTTAAAGAACATGAGAAAGAGTTACAAGTTTGTCTCCTAATACTTATGTTTGACTTTCCACTTTCAATTGTTCTTGTCTTGTTTGATAAAATGACCCCGAAATTAGTAACGAAAGAAAAGAATGATTGCCTATATTCGTTTCTGAGTTCTTCCATAGTTAATGAGTGCCTAAAGTCAAGATTGTAATTTGTTGTTTCAATAGGGAACTGTTGTGCTTGTGTTCCAACCGGCCGAGGAAGGAGGTGGCGGGGCTCGGAAGATGATAGATGCTGGGGCTCTAGAGAATATTAATGCAATATTTGGACTTCATGTAGATCCTAACTTAGCTTTAGGTGAAGTAGCTTCTAGAAATGGTCCATTTTTGGCCGGGAGTGGCTTTTTTGAGGCGGTGATAAGTGGAAAAGGGGGTCATGCAGCCCTTCCTCAGCACTCCATTGATCCAGTACTTGCTGCTTCAAATGTCATTGTCAGCTTACAGCATCTTGTTTCGCGTGAAGCTGATCCACTCGACTCGCAGGTACCGTTTTCCATTTATTCTCGATTCTGTAAGGAAGATTTCTTGTCACTTTCTTTGTTTTTGTTGCTTAAATGTTAAATCTTTAGTTATGTGAGCTCAACTTGCTTTGCAAATATGTTCAAGGGATTGATTCCTCGTTCAGTTACTGCACTCAAGTATTGCTTTGTAATTGTTGGGTAGTGAGAGTCAAATTTTACTGAGGCAATTTTATATTACTTGTATTAAAATTTCTGTTCTGTGATATTAGTTTTTTTTTCCCCCCCTTTCCTCCCCTGTCGCCTCTATTTGACTTTTTTGTGCTTTTATTCACACATTTTGCTAAGAACTTGACTTCTGGAATCTATGAGAGGAACATTAGTGTTTTTTCATTCACAATTGAGGCTACTAAAACACTTAATACATTTGTAGGTAGTGACTGTTGCAAAATTTCACGGAGGTGGTGCGTTCAATGTCATTCCAGATTCTGTTTCAATTGGCGGCACTTTCCGTGCCTTTTCGAAGGAAGGCCTGATGCAACTCAGACATCGCATTGAGGAGGTACATCAACTCATCAACTATAAAATTCTTCGTAAGATTGTGGTGATGGATAAAACTTATCCCATTTCTCTAACCTAGAGCTACATTTTCCAACAACTTTTTTTGGCGACTTTTCAATTCTGGAATTCAGACTATTCATGCCTTCATTCATGCCCTGTAGATTTAGAAGGAAGTTGATTCTCATACAAATGATTAAATAACTACCCGTTCTTAGCTTTTTGATAGGATTAGGATCAAGTGTAATTCTGTTAGTAAAATAAACAATTAGTGAGATTTGTTAGTGGTCAGTTTTCGTACAAAAGGGGAATTGGTAGAGAGTGAGGGGTATAAATTGATTAGTGGGTAATTGGGGAAACCCTTGGGAGAGCTAGCAGACCTTTCGAATGTCTGCAAATCTATTTTGTATCGTTCTTGTTAAATGTTTTCAGTGACAAATTCCTCCATTATTCCCTTTTAGTGTTCTTGGTTCTTATCACTTTTCAACTTCAGAATTCTATTCCGTTGTTGCCACCGTATAAAAAACTTAATTATCTTTCTTCAATAGGTTATAACAAGGCAGGCCTCAGTGCAGAGGTGCAATGCTACTGTCAGCTTCCTTGAAAAGGAGAAACGTCTCTTCCCTCCTACCATAAACCATGAAGGCTTGCATGCTTACTTCAGGAGGGTGGCAGGCCAATTGCTCGGCATACATAAAATCAAAGACATGCCACCCCAAATGGGATCGGAGGACTTCTCTTTCTATCAAGAGGAAGTTCCCGGATACTTTTTCTTTCTCGGGATGGAGGACAAGACCCGTGGAAAGTCTGTATCAGTGCACTCACCCCACTTCCAAATAAATGAAGACGCACTTGGTTATGGTGCCGCGCTTCATGCTACGCTGGCTGCCAGCTATCTGTCTGAATTCCAACCTGAGGCTCCTCTACCAGAAGGAGAAATTCATGATGAACTGTAACGGAATTTGTGGCCGTCTTTCAGAATGAATTGCATATCGGTTCGAGTGGCACTTATTTTTCCTGGGACGTCGTATTCTTGTTCATGATCCGAGTTTCATGCGTGTTTTTCAGGATTTGTTGTATATTTGCTCAAACGCCACTGAATCTTCGCAGTAAATGAGATTCATAGCGTTTTGCATTGGTTGGTAATTTTACGAACTGTTAAATTAAGATGCAATATGATCATTTGTTGACTTCATTTGATATAAAGTTGCAAAACAAACTTTTTAAAATAGTAATGTGTAAAAAGTAAAACTTAATTGACATAATCCTATTCCCTTCCTGTGAAATCCAAGAAGTCAATGATCACTTAAGAATTCGTAAATTACTTTTTCTTCCTGTAAAACATAAAGTAGATAAACAATGCTTCGATAAATAAGCATATAATCTGGGAGTACATCAGTTAGAGACTCGCCCCCAGAAAACGGGGGGGTGAGATGCTTATTAAAAATACGTCGCAGTAATAATATTTTCAAATCAATTGGGATACTTATTTATACCAGTAACTCCCTAAAACACTAATTTTGGGATCTGTTTTTCTGTACTGGGCTCGATCTGATTTTATCGTAAATGTCTAAAGTTAGCTCGTATCAAGATTCTAACATGCGCTCGTGCTAAATCAGCACTTCATCAAAATGAACAAAAGTCAATGAATTTATCAAAATCCTAGAGCTTCAGATGCTAATTCTAATAAAGGTTCCAAAGCACTCGGAGCAAACTTTCTGGCAAAGAGGAAACAAAGTGTTGTCGGCTGGTTGTTATAAAGGCATGTTTTACTCTCAGCTATCTTGTTCAAGAAATCCTTGGTGATGTCAGCCTTCCCGAATGTTGCTGGGTGAGCACCACCCCTTGACCAGTCCACATAAGTAAGGCTTCTGTTAGCCAAGAGATGTGGTGTTTTGATGCTAAGCATTGTCTGGAAGTAGTGTTCATCAACATAACATGCCGGTCTGCAGAACTCTTTGAATTTGGGATAGTAAGTTGTATCTTCAATTATCTTGACTGCAAGCACACGATTAATCTCAAACCACTGAGACCCTTTACGCCAATCAGTTAAGTTGACCTCGGGTGCCATTTTCCCGTTATAGCGTCCTCTTCCATAAGGTCCCGGTTCATCAAACGAACCCATGAAGCTATAGCGGGATTTTGATATGTAGCGATAGACAATGCTGAAGTTGCTCAGAGGAATGCATGACTCTGAAAGGAGGATGAACCATTCATTCGAGACATCAAGCAATGCATTAGCTAGGAGTCTCCTCTCAGCATCGCACATACTCATCCTTCCCCACTCGGCTATCTGCATGGGTGCAAGCCAGACATGTAAAGGATCACAATATCAAGTACATGAGAAAAAACATAGTCACTCTAAATATTCTTAAGGCACCAGCTACCAAGTGCAAAATAATTTTGAAAAGCTAACTAGCCATCAAAAGTGCTTTAGTGTAGCCCTTCTTTAAAATCTTAGATGTAGGAAGAATTTACAGCATAGAAGAACAACAATTTCTAGGTAGAAAGCTCTTGACACATAAATGTTGTAGCAATACTTTTCTTCAGATGATCCACAGGGGAAACACAAATATCACGTGTTCCAGATTACTAATAAATTTGTAGTCCTTGGTGAAACTATTACGCATATCAGGCTTGCATATATCAAACAAGTACTCAGACTATGGTGGGAACCATCTCCCCATAAAAGACTTTACGCCTGCAAAGTATGCATACGTTCTCGGTTTATGCAATGATTTCATGCTTTCTGTGCGGAGTAGGAGCTACATTATGTATAATTCTTTTGCTGCCGCTTTATATTGTCGTATCCATTGAAAGATGAAAGCACGATGAAAGATAGTGTGGCAAACAAGCCATCCAATTAGTTGATCAATTGTAGGAATTCTAGTTTGTACTTAGATCAGCTAGAAACAACAATTTCAGGAATTCATTTTATTGTCTAGTAAGAAAGAATTGATTTTTAAAAAAATATAGAAAAACAACTGTTGCTAATTTATTTCTCAAAGGCCCTTGCCTCTTAACTTTAAACCATATATTTCCCCACCGGTGCAGATTGTGTGGTAAATGAACACCAATTTGTCAGTAACACAGGCTAAGGCACTTCGACCAAACCTATATGGCTTTTTGTTGGTGAATGCTACCATTAAGCATCTGTGATGGATTCTTAAAAATGGAAAAGGCGCTACTTAGCCCTACATTAGTAGAAGTAAGTGGCTGAGTTAGCCTAGCCCACCCTACTAATGTATTGTATAGTAGTGTATGGTATAGTAGGCGAGTGAGTTAGTGACGATGCATAGGCTAACTGATAAGAGAGCATCGGTGTGTAGCATTCATTCCACTATGCTACACAAAGGTTACAAAGTCACTAATCTCGACGTTAGGAGATTCAAGGGGGGAAGGCCACACCTATATAAAAGAACGGCTGTTCACTGACTTTCTAAGGTTATTGTCTTTCCTTCTTTTTAATTGCAGATATTGAACTTAAGAACAATGAAAACACCTTCTCAAGCCTTACTATTTGAACCAAGAGAAAGCTCTCTAGTTGATGGCCTTAGGAAACACATTTTTTAACAGTTAGAAGTTTTGTTTCACAGACATAGAGGCCCAGTTAAGACAGAAACTCGAGATAATATTTGTATCCTGATATAAATATATATGTAAAGAAGTAACATGCGTTGGTTTAAAAGTACATTCACTTTCAAGACAAAGGAAATTAACTTATGATATTTGACAGTGATAATAACAACCTAAAAAGTGAAGGCATAAAGCTATGATATTCCCTAATAATTGAATTTACAAATTGAGAATCCAAATGTAGTATGAATTGACCAGAGGGGGCGGCAGAAAAACCTAGAAGCTCCTCAAACCCAAGTCAAAGTTAGGGTAGCCCAGAAAAGAAAAAAAAAAAAAGGGAAAAAGAGAGGAAAATAAAAATGTTAGGTAAGACTTGATGGTTGATCAAACACCGAGGAACTTGTTGCCATCTTATTCTGATGCGCAACACTTTCAAATTACTTCTTTAAATGTTTCATTTAAGATTGATTTTGGTGACACGGAGCATTATTTGGTATAGCCTTATTGTCATCCAAATGTTATGCCCCAACAATTATAAGTTTGAAAATAACAAACCATTTAACAACTTTAATCAACATATGAGAAGAAAAATACGCGCACAAGCATCTCATATAGGGAGGGGTTAAAAAAAAAAAAAAAGGTTTCATTAATCTTCATCTAAAAAGGCCATCACAATTCACAAGTAACATCTTGGGTTGCTTCCTCTGAAATAAAAGAGCCTCGAATAAATACATTTTTAACAGAACAACAATAAATCCAAACCATTTTTGTAGTCATCATTCTTAAACGACGAGGATGGAGACATAAATTATGTCTAGATTTATGTCTATAACACAATTCAAAACGTACCTGGCTCGGGATTTGTCTCCTGTAGAACACCGATGAAGGTGGAAAATCGGCCTCGTAGGACGGCATAGAATGAACGTAAATCGAGTAGAGCCCGTCGTGCCCCTTAAAGAATCGTTCCCAAAGTGGCTCCATTGGCAACGGTCCTTTCGTCAAGAACATGAACGCAATCTTGGGTATTCTCTTAAACGGATACCGCTTTATTCTAGGCACAAATGAAGCCCTCCACAACAGCTCCGAGTCATTCATCGTATGCAATAGCTTCGACGGAGGCTTGATCCAACCTTCTAAACTACTCGGCTCTTCGAAACAAGGCTTGGTTATAGACTCTGTCATTACAGACTCTGTAATTGGAACCACACTCTCAACTTTATAATACTTAGTCGTATACATAATGAAAACCGAAACCCCAAGACCCAGGGCCAAAAACGCCAAGAAAAACTGGAGGAGTCTCAGAGGCAAAACCCGACCCGGGTTGATTCTGAATGTTAAAGCCGAGTCCTTCCCTTCCTCTAATGCCATATCCGTTTGAACTCTCAATCAAATCCAACTAATGGGTACTGATCAAATTTTGAAGGACCCCTTTTCAAATCAATGGAATGTAATATGAGGTTGAATTTTAGCGATCTGGATATTCAAATTCTTTTGCGACCAGTGTGGGTCCGAACTGAATCGCGGACCCATTAAGACCGAGATCAATTCCAAAGCTGGGTATTTGACAAGTAGGATTCTTCTGGTAAAAAAAAAAAAGGAAAATTCAAATCAAATTTGGAAACTTTGTAACGGAAACGGAAACGGAAAATCCCATTACCAAAGAGGGAATTTTCTTACCCGGTGTACAGCAGATGGTGGCTGTTTAAGGTACTTGTATCAATACCAAAGACGTTTCTGGAACAAAGAGATTTTTGTTTTGGTTTTCTGTTTGGAGGGCTGGAAAAACCTAGAACTATAAGACTCGGAGACTTGTGTTGTATGTCTGTTCCTTGCTGTTGGGAAAGTTGCTCTGTTCTAAGCACTTACGTTCTACTTCTACATCATCAGTGTCCAGTGATCATGGCCCGTGGATTGAGTGCTTCAGTGCGTTTGTCACTAAGTCGTGCGGTTTGTTTTGTGCACACGTGTTGCTGCTTAAACTTATGTTTGCTTTGTCAAAGAGTCAATTTTTTTGTTACTGTCTGCATTGTTCTGATTCTCGCTCTCGCGTTGATTTTTCTTTCATATAATTTTTTTTTTTTAGCTGTCAGCTTTCAAAGGTGCTTATAATTCTGATGGCTTTGTTTAGATTTTTTTTATAATGAGTCCGAATTACGTGCCGTTTTCTCTTTTGACAAAATGTCGACAAATAATAGAGGCGTCCTAACGAAGCAATTGAAATAAAATTAACAACTGTATTAGTCTAATTCGTCCACAATGCCATGGCCATCTTTATTCCAAAGCCATAAAAAAATTAAAAAAAAAAAAAAAAAAAAGAAGGCTGCTCCGGGTGAGCCTGATTTACCAACGTACCGGTCAGGTTGTTAGAAACTTCAAAGGTGAGAATGCATCTGTACCATACCACGGCCAAAAAAGGGTCAGCCACGCACGGCCAACAGGCTGTAGGGTACGTTTGGTAAGAATGATAAGAATCGTACAAGGGGTATATATTTTTTTTTTTTATAGAAAAAATCCGTCCAGGATCAAAATTTGTTTTAGAAAGATTTGAAATTTATCCCATAATTTCGCCATTGAAAGATTTGATATTTATCCTATAATTTCGTCATTCTTATTCCCGGTGAACATCAAATATATTAAGTAGATTTTTGAAATCTTTCAACCAATTCAATAAAGATTAAATAGATTATAAAATTTTTTTTTTACTTGATTAATCTAATATAAAAAAATCAACTTACCCAATTAACATTAGATTAAATTAGATAAGTTTGATAAATTATACACTTTGTTAAATAATAATGACAATAATAATAATAATAATAAATAACTCTAAAAATTCAATCACAAATAAAAAATAAAAAATAAAACTAAACTCATAACATATTCATCAAAATAAATTTTATTACAAATTTTGCATAAAAAAGTTTTAGTATAATCTTATTAATAATCTAACATAAAATAAATATAAATTAAGAATATCATCAAAAGAAATAAAGATATTGAAATAATTAGCAATATTTTTCAAAAAACACCAAAAATTACATCTATAGTATATATTCAAATAATACATTTTATGTATTCAAATAATTTAAAAAATACTTAGAGATAAACATCATATAACCAAAAAAAATTGTAGGGCAAATGTTGTGATTTTTTCAAATCAACTCAATATAAAAAAACAACTTACCTAATTAACATCAAATTGGATAAATTAAGTGAATTCAACAGATCATTGGTTTTTTTTTTTCACCCTTCTCCTTTATCAAACAACTATAAATATAAAAATCCCTCTACCAATCCCCCATCACTCTCCTCCCTTCCATTTCTCTCTCCTACCAAACGCACTCTTAATGCCAATTAAAGCATCCAACTCTACCAGAAAAACGACCACAGTTAACAGAAAGAAGGGTGGCCGGATGCCTACTTAAAACTTCCATGCAAATCCTTTTTTAATTTACTTTCATTTTTCAATGAGATACACACCCGTTTTTTGTTTTTGTTTTGCTTTATTTTTTTAACATATGACCCAGGTAAAAGGGAAAAATCTAGCCAAGACTTCCAAATGTATATACAAAATATAGCTACTTTGATCAGAACATCGGAGATAAAGGAGTTGAAAACAAGCAAACATTTTGAATGCCAGTATTCAACATCAGGATAGCCTAATTCCTGCAATTTGATTTGATAGAAAACAACCAAAAAACACAGCAAGTCTCTAAAAAATAATGAAAAAGAAGCTTTTTTTCAGCACATATTGATTCTCAATCTCCAAGTTCGATCACAAAACAAGTGTCAAGAACAAGTAAAAAAACCAAAAAAAAAAAAAAAAGGGACTAAACTATTGTAAGTAAAAAACATAAATCTATAAAGGTTGCAGCTTTGACGCCATCAGAATTCCTAACAAAACAAGCTTACTTCTCTGAGGAATTGGGTCCCCTCTTCTTGCCGAATCCAACAACTGCAAACACAACATTGTACTCAATCACCTTAATCCCCAATTCACTGTCGATCTTCAAACAAAAACAAGGAAATTAAAGGGCACTAAAAGTATCAAAATTTTAGCAACTACACGACTTAATTCGCCCAGAAAAATCGAAATCTTTACAGTTGAATTAAACAAATAAAATGTAATGAGAGAGTGAGAGAGAGAGAGGAGGGAGGGATAAACGTACCGGCGGTGACGAATCTCCGGTTGTATTGCATACGCTTGTAAGCCCTCCCTCTGGGCTTCTTCTTCTTGTCCTGCTTAGCTACCTTAGGGGTCTGTCCCCTCACCTTCCCGGCACGGGCCAACGAACCGTGAACCTTACCTGCAACCAATCCCACCGTCACAGACCAATCACAACAGCCCAATTCCCACAAAATTTAGAAAAATTTATATAGGAGTAAGATTAAAACTTTGAAATTTTACCCATTGTTAATTTCAAAAACTCCTCTTAATCGCCCAATAAAGAGAGAGGCGAGAGAAAGACGGAACCTCGTCGCCTATCGGCTCTGCGTTTGGTTTTTCCTGCCTCTGCGATTTTGGCTTTTAGGGTTTTTCCACGTGACACTTCGAATTTAAAGGGATGCTAATTTCTTCCAATACGACGTCGTTTTTCTCAGGCGGTCTTGCCACGGGGTTAAACTGGCATACTTCACTATTGCACCCCTAATTTGTCATTCTTGACAAATTGCCCTACAATTTTTTTTTAATTTTTATTTTTAACAATTTACTTTATAAACTTTCTGAATTGGTATAATATCCCTCACTTTGTTAAGTTTACAATAAATTATAATTTTATAATAAATTAAATATTTAAATTTGAAAGTCATGATTTGTATTAGATTTAATAATTTCCAGATAAGGAGTCTTTCAAAGCAATAGTTAGATTCTTCTCCTCGACTCGAAATGCTTGCTTCTATTCTTATTTCTACAAGACCATATTGTTATGGAGTTGTTATTTGAGTGCTTCATGATTTGTATTAAATTTGATAATTTTACTCGAAAATTGGATTTTTATCTGTGTATTTGTATGTAGGTTATCTGTAACCAGTTTAACAAGAGAAAAAATCAAATAAATAAATCATAATAATTTAATAACCAGAATGGTTCACTAGTTAAGTCTATTATGAAATGAAATTTTGAGTCAAAACTTATTGATTTAATTATAATTTTTTATTGACTTTTTAGAAAAAAAAACTATAATCAAAATTTTGAGTCCGAATCAATGAAACAAACGGATCTAAAAGGTTTAAAAAGTAAAATATCAAAATTAAAATTTCAAGCGTACCTTGTCAAAGTATCAACTTTAATGGTATTAGTGCTAAAACCAGGCTAAACTTGCAATTCTATTAGTACTGAAATACCCAAAATACCCTCTGTCCCAAAACCAAAGCAAAAGTCACTTGTTTATTTTCACCTATGTTTCGGTTTCGGTTTCGTTTTCCCTCCTCCGAGTCGCTGCAGAGATGAGCATGGCGACCACCATGCCAAGCCACGGACTCCGGCACGTGAACACCACGCGCCCATGGCTGGCCAAGGCCCTGCGGTTCTCCTCCGCCACACCATTCGCTTCTCTTGCTTCGGAGCAAGTCGAGTCCGACACGACGAAGCAAGCGAACAACAACGTTGTTCACAGGTCGAGCTCGTACTTTCCGAAGCGAGGACAGACGGTGGAGCTGGTCTGCGAGTCGCTGGCTTTCAAAGGGAAAGGCCTTTGCAAGGTCGCCGACACCGGGTTCGTCGTCATGTGCGACCGTGCCCTCCCCGGCGAGCGCTTCATCGGCCGCGTCACTCGCCGGAAGGGCAGTTATGCTGAGGTACACAAAATTAAAATTATTCCGGTTTCTGTTTGGCTGCTTAGAAAATTTAGGTGACGAAAATGTAAAAATCTGGAGGTTTTTATAGTTTTTATGCTGATTGTGAGTATGTTTGTCGTAATTTGAGAACGACGGTCGGAATTTAGACGAAAATTTTAGATTAAGACGTTAAACTTAACTTGATTATGAGTCAGTGACCGTAAAATTTGAATCTTGATTGTTCATTATATGGTTAAATTTGATGAAAGAGCAAGAACTTGGCAGCATAAGTGACTTGTTATTGTCATATCAAAGTTGAAATAATGATTGATAAAAGCTGTCTCTTGAGGTGGTTTGAAAAGTGCAGGTGACTAAAGTAAAGACCATATCTCCTCATTGGGACTTAGTTGATGCCCCTTGTGAGTACGCTTCTTACTGTGGAGGGTGTAAAACGCAAAACTTGTCCTACGAGGCACAGCTGCGAGCCAAGGAGCAACAAGTCGGCGACTTAATGATACATGTTGGGAGATTTTCTCAATCGGAATTGGAATCTCTCGAAATTATGAATCCCATTGTTCCCTGTGATATCCAATTTCATTACAGGAATAAGGTTTGTTCTTTATGTAAATTTTGTTAGTTCTATTGACCTTGTGGAATCTGTTGTTTTCAGTTCCATATCTGTACGAATTTTATTCTAAACCAGTTTGAAATTGATGACCATAAAAGGAAAAAGGTTCTTTTCTGTATTTTATTTGCTACAGATGGAGTTTTCATTTGGTCCTGACAGATGGGTACCGAAAGAATTATTAGCAGAAAAAAACGAGGGAGATAAGATTATGAACTATGCACTGGGACTGCATGCTCCTGGATTCTTCGATAAAGTTTTAAATGTCAACAAGTGTTTGCTGCAAAGTGAGCCTGCTAATTTGGTATTTCCTGTTTTTCTACCTGTTTTTTCACTGTATTTTCTATTTTTTGTTTGATGCGCACTTGTAAATTGTTTGACTAGCACCACGGAGATTGTGTTATCCTGTGTAGCTTGACTAGTGTATCCTTTTCTGTAGGTTCTTGCAACTATCCAAGATTATTGGAGAGATGTAGATTTAGGTCTCTCTCCTTATAACGTTCACTCTCATAAGGGTTTTATCAAGCATCTTATGCTGAGAACTGGAAGGTACCACGGTGTTTTTACTGCTGATGATTTATCAACCTTTTTTTTTTTTTTTTAATTCTCGTTATGTTTATAGTTTACTATGAATTTTCTTAGTGCTAATATACTGATTATTGCATTCCCTTTTGGTTAATGCTCTATGATATTTTGGTTACAGTATATGTTTTTCCACTTGGATTCTATGGATATCCACAGTAACATAACAAACCTTGTATTCCTCTTGAACTAAACAGTTAAGATGTAATTTTAATCCCAGGAACTTGAATACTGGTCTTCCCGAACTCATGGTTAATTTCGTGACCTCATCTTACAAGCTGGAGCTCCTGAAGCCCCTTGTTGACCGAGTTTCAGCTGTTCCTGAAGTGGTTTGTTTTTCTAGTTTCTAACTTAAACTTTAAAGTGTCGAATTCCTTCACATATGTGTATATTGTGTGTGTGTGTGTGTGTGTGTTTTATTTTTTATCTTATAGTAAACATTATTGTTGACTTGCTTTTTAAAGGACCAATTCACAGCCATAGTCATTTTCAAATCCTTCTTTTTTTTTTTTCAATTAATTAATTTTTGTTTCATGATTCGTAGGTCAGCGTGATAAATAATGTAAACACATCTGTCGGCAACACTTCTGTTGGGGAGGAGGAATATACTTTGTATGGGAAGCCATACATCACAGAAACCTTACGAGGGCTTACTTTTCAGATATCAGCGAACTCATTCTTCCAGACGAATACTCACCAGGTGTATAGTATGACAAAATCCAAAACTGTGCTTATTTTCACATAACTGTTCCCATAATTAATCACTCATTTAGTAATTTCATTCTATTGATGATGTCAAATGAACAAAATCTTATAACTTTTAGGCAGAAGTTCTATATAGACTTATAGAAGAGTGTGCTGGTCTCAAAGGAGATGGCTCGGAGATCGTTCTAGACCTGTTTTGTGGGACTGGCACCATTGGTCTGACTCTTGCAAGAAGGTGATTCTCTCAACTATTCATTTCATTTAATGCCATGTCTAACCCATCTGATGCCTTTGCCTATTTTATTATATATCTTACATGGCAGGGTCAAACATGTTTATGGGTATGAAGTAGTTGTGCAAGCAATCTCAGATGCTCGTCTTAACGCCCGGCTGAATGAAATCCACAATGCGACATTTGTGCAAGGAGATTTGAATAAAATTGATGCAAGTTTTGGGAACAATTTTCCTAGACCTGATATTGTGATTTCTGGTTAAGTAGCTAAAGAATTACGTTTTCCACTTTTACTAGAAAATCTAAATCTCCCTATTTTACTATCCTTAACCTTGAATCAAATCTTTGCTTTGTTCTCCTGCTTTGCCATTTTCTGGTTCTTGCTTTGGCCTTCTTTTTTAAAACACATCAATTGTGCAGATCCAAACCGACCAGGAATGCACATGAAGTTGATTAAGTTTCTCCTAAAGCTCAAGGCACCGCGCATAGTCTATGTATCGTGTAATCCAGCAACCTGTGCACGCGACCTTGATTACCTCTGCCATGGTATGGTATGTCTCTCAACCTACAACACTATCTCTTGAGTTCTTAAGTTTTCAGCCAGATTATCTAATCAAAAAGGTTATGCAGGCGGAGCAAAATGTAAAAGGGTGTTACAAGCTGAAGAGACTACAGCCAGTAGACATGTTCCCACACACTCCTCATATCGAGTGCGTATGTCTGTTGGAGCTCTGTGATGATCACAGTTGAGGTGACGCATTTTATCACTAAGGCCAAAACTCCTTTACCTTCCCCCCGTTTTTATTTTTTAGCATACAATTGGTCTATTCTCGGTTTTTTGAAACATGAATTCTATATGTACCTGCCAGGATGTTCGGAGATTGCAATGGACATTGCAGAGTTACAGTAAGGATGGTAATTGGAAGTAGCAGCCGGGAGCAGCACATGGCATAGTGTTTAAAGGATCGTGACATTTGGAGCGGTTGGGAAAGGGCTACTGTTGCAGGTTGAAAGAGAGCCAGAGCCATTAGAATCAATTTACTAGGCATTTTTCGTGGTTTCACTGCTTATTTTTGTTGCTCATTGGCCTTGAGGTGGCCTTGTAGAGTCCCATGTTACAGGGGAAGGTAAAAGAAGCGAGCTTTTACATGCCTTGTGGTATCCTGTGTTACAATAATGCACTTTAGCCCCTGTTTGTACGTGGCATTGCATTACATTCCATTCAAATATAATATAATTTTTATTTAAATAAAAAAAATATTACATTCAAATATCAATCACATCACATTTTAAATCCAATATAATCATTATTTATTATTTCACTTTTTCTATTATTTTTATTAATCATATCACATATTTTCTTTCTCTCTTTTTTTTTAATTTATTTTTACTTATCACATCACATTTTATAATTAAAATATAATTTAAATATTTTTATTCAATCACACATTACATTTAAATATAATGTTAATATTTTTTCTCTAAATATAAATTATATTTAATACATCACATTCAAATATAATATAAATACAATATATTTACCCAGCAAAACCTTAGTAGCGATTCTTCGAAATAAGTTTTGGAAAATTGCCTTTAAAGTCCATTAATGTACACTTTGGTAGTCGTGGAAAAAAAAAGAAAGAAAGAAAATACTCAAGCATATCATATGGTGTATTTGGCGAAACTGCAATTGAGATAATTAGAGGAATGGTTTCGTTGTGAATATGAAAATAAAAATGGAAATTATCAAATAGTGCTTTAATTATTTCTAAAACTGCATTTTATTATCTTTATAAGAGATTATTTGAGTCTTTGATTATTAGTTTGTTTAAATAAGCAAAAATTGATTGAAGAATAAAAAGAAAGAAAAAGGTATTGAGAATATTTGCTTTTGCTTTTGAAAATAAATGAACATTTATTTATGCCTTGAAACATAAAAACATAAAAAGAAAAGCAATATTAACGCGTTTTCCGTTACGTTTTCTTTTCTGTTCTTTTTTTTTTTTTAATTTTTAAACATGGAAAAAAAAAGAACACAATTTTCAAAACACCTATTTTTGAGAATTGTAAGAAAAAGATTAGGTATCGAACTTAAATATGAAACATTATCTACATGAAGCTGCATTGATATATGGATGAGGTTGATGCCCCTTTTCTCTTCTATTGATTTTGTCATTTATGGATAACACAATGCGTTTCAAGATCCCAAAAGATACTCGTTAAATCTTTTAGGTTACAAATTTGAAGAAAACAGACAATATCCAGTTTAACATATATCAAACCTCCTCCTTATTCACTTTTTTTTTTTTTAATTTGATGTGGCTAGATTGCATGCAATTATTTCTTTACTCTTCCCTCCAATTTTAATCCTAAGTTTTTGAATATCAGCTCAAGTGTTATATTTTCATTAATAGATGCTATGAATTGATATAATAATATTTTAAATATTTATCAATAAAATAATAACAACTCACATGTCATATAAATTAGTATTTAAAAGTTGATATTAAAGTTAGTATTTTAAGCTTTTTTTTTAAAACAAATCAACGACGGAGATACTAATTTTTTTGTGTAATAAAACGATCCAAACATGGGGGGAAAATTTTCATAAGATTGAAAATTTGTAATCCGAGTTCAACTTTGACTATATTAATGATAATAGGTTTATAAAATTTTTTTGAAAACTACAGCCTAGAGGCTTGTAAATATCAATGAATACAATATTTTTGACTACTCAATTGAAATTTATCTTTAATATTAGATATCATAGCACCTTAATGATTTATTAGTCCAACCCAGAAATGGGGTTGTGTTATTTTAATTTTAATTTTATTTTGAATTTTGAATTTTGAATTTTATTTTATTTTATTTTTATTGAAAAGGCAGTGTTATTGTTAACCCAATATATTTTTACCTGTGAGAATGTTTTTTTAAAGAAATTACACTAACATCTACCTTTATAACATTGCAATCAGATAAGGAAAACAATATTCTGTCATTGAGTGTGGATTTATACATGATTAGTGCAATACATGACTTCGATTCCTTACATTAAAAAAAAAATAATAGTAATAATTACAGGCTCATTTTAAACAGTAAATATACATGTAGTTTATATAAGACATCTGTATTCTGTAGTATGTATGCGACTTTTCATTTTCATTTTTATTGAATCCAAGTTAATGGGTCTCAAAAATCATGAAATCTCGGTGCTTGCCTTGTTAACTATGCGTTATCTTCCTCACGTCGGTTTTGCAGATGCAAGAAAACATGCATCTAGTACACGCCATGATCTAGATTTTTCTAAAGCACAAGGGAACAGTCAAAACCATAGAGGTAATTTGTAGACCTTTTCCACCTTTTTTTTTCCCCTTTTAAAGATAAAATGTTTTTCTTTTACAGAGTAATGGCGAAGTGATAGATTGTGTTGACATTTATCTACAAGCTGCTTTCGATCATCCGCTTTCAAGAATCACACCATATAGAGGTTTGCTTTTCCGTGATTAAACTTGGAAAATCTATCTTGTTAATGAAAACTTTTATTTTTTTTATATTAACACGTGAATCATATCTTTTAAATTCATCACATTTTATATGTTATGTTTTTTCCTTTAATCATTGTTATGTCTTACTCACTTTATATTATATTGGATGTACCTAATATTACGTTTTCAAGAATATCCCTATCCATCAGAGTGATTTAGAAATATTATCAATGCTTGTCTATATATTTCATTATTCTTGAAAAGAATACATGTATATATATACTTTGTTATAGTTTTGTTTGTCTGTCTTTAGGGCTATAAACTGAGAAAATTAAGTAAAAAAAAAGTGCACTTGTATTAAAAGTTTGTGGAATAGATGCAGCCAATTTCAATTCCAAATATCATATAACCAAAAAACAAACTAATGCTATTACAAGAATTGGATGAGAATGGAGACTGCCCAGAATGAATTGTACCCATTCAACGCAAACCAAAATCTTTTTATGCTAGAGAACTTAAGAAAAAATGGCAGCCTTGGATTGATTTTTACATGGAAAAAAAAAATCTTTTACAAAATATGCTATTGTTGAACAAACATTTACTAATAAAAAATGTTCATTTACCATTTTTTTGGTAAATGATTCAGTTAGTAATGATAAATGGTTCATCTTTCATTAATAATTTTAATATTTTTTTTGTCCTTCTCCTCTATCTCTTTCTCTTCTCCCCTGAGAGCGATTGGTAGTGACTAGCGATGAAACAAATGATGCACTCCCCTCATTGCCATCGGTCACAGAGTCTCGCACAATGGCAAAGGATGGTTCCTCTGGCAAGGTTGCAATTGGGTTGGGACAGAGGGGAGGAGATCTAAATCTTGCCTGCCGGCACTACATGGCTAGGATCTCACCCGTGCTCAATGGTTTGATTTGGTAGAGAGAGCTCGTTTACTCTAAAGGATAGAGACAAATCGACGCCAAGGAGTTGTGCTCCACCTCATGCAATCTCATCCATCACAATCGAGATCGAGAGGTCTCAATTAGAGCTGTGTGATAGAAAGAAGAAAGAGAAAAAGAAAGGATAGAGAGGGAAGTCATTACGGAGGAGAATGTAGTGGGTAGATCAGAGTTGGCAATGTCGAAGTTGGAGGTTGCATCAGAGGATCAACGGAGGCAGTAACCATCATCGGAAAAGACAACCTGAATGGCATCTAGGTTTCATTCATGAGAGAGAAAGAAGAGAGAGGGGGGTGGATGGGGAAGAGTGAGAAAGAACACAAAATTTTTTTCATTTACTAAATTTAAATAATTTCATGATATTTTTTTGTAAAACTCGACAAAAATCAATTCACTCTTCATTTTTACGACGTCCCTTGATTATCTCTCTATCCTTAGAAGGACTCTTTCAATATATCCACAAATGGGCCTAATAGCTACCAAGTGTTTAATGCTACATTTGGTCATGAGGTAGTCAATTCAATTCTGATGTTTTTATGGTTCTTGATCTGATAACATCTCAACTTAAATTTTGTACACTTAATATTCATTTGGATCAATAAGTTGTATTTGAACATTTATCTAAACTTAATGTTTGCATTCGAATATAGAATAGAATTTGAATTTTTATGTTAAATAATAGCTATTGGAGATGATGATTGAAACAAATTTAATACAACATGCATTTGGTGAGTGGTGAAACATTCAAATGTGACAGATGCACGTTTTGTCTTTAGGGTTATACTTATGGTTTGTTTATATCATAGACTGGATTTGAATGTTCATTCAAACTTCATATTCGATTGTGGAATTTGAATTACATATTCAAATAAAATGTGCATTTATATAATTTTTGTTAAGATATAACATTTGAATAGTGTAAAACAAGAAAAATGATGAATTTCTAACAAATGAAAAATAAAAGGCAAAAAAAGCACTAATTGTAGTAAAAGTTATGATTAACAAATGCAGCCAAGTTCAATTCAAAACGCAGTAGATTCAAAAAACGACCGAATAATGCAACTACAAGAATGGCGTGAGAATGAAGACTGCCCAGAAGGAGCAATACCCATTACACGGGAGGCCGATTTTGTTTACCCTCGGAAGGCCTCTTCAAACAATTAAAAACAAAAACTTTAAGAGGCCTTTGGCAAAAAAATTACATTTTAATTATATTCAAACGTAATGTAATTTTACATCAAACGTAAATTTTATATTCAAATATAATTTTTTTCAACAGTATTACGAAAATAATTACTATTCAAAAGTTTTTTAAAACAATCACATCAACTTTTCAACTCCACTATTTATCTCTACTTTTACCAATCATATCAACTTTTCAACTCTAAAATACTTTTAATCCAAATACACATTTCATTCAAATACAAAACAAATACTTTTTAACCAAATATAATATTCAAAAAACAAATTTCATTCAAATACAATCAAAATGCAATGCGTTTACCAAACACCCCCTAAGTAATTTTTAATAATTAATTTACATAATTAAAAAAAATTTATTTTCACATAGTTTTTTTATTTTTAAGTAGTTGCATTTAAAATCTAATATCTACTCAAAATCAATGATTTTAGGGGACGCGAATTGAATTATAATTTTAAGCTAAAATAGTTCTTAACTTTTTAAAGTTTATAGTTTACAAAGTTATGAATTTACAAAATAGCATGATTGTTTTTTTAATTTTTAAGTTTAAAATAAGCATGCTAAATGTCAAATATTGGGGTATAATCAAAACTTTTCTAAAAAAAAAAAAGCTAATTTAACTATTGCAATTTGAAAGTTTCAGAGGAGCGAATTAAGAAAATAGGTGTCAAATTTTGTGGTTTTTGTGTAAAACTGCTGAGTAGCCCTTTGAGTCATGGACAACTACCCCCAGATCCAAAGTGGCTCCGTCATTGGTTACAAATTGACCAGAAGTGTGTTAAAGTTTGAATAAAGGGTGTTCATATCATTAGGCTACAATATTTATTATTCAAATATTTAAAAATTTGAATTTGGATTTAAAAAAAGAAAGTTATGTTGAAACCCTTTATCCAAACACATTTATAAAAACTAAGGCTTTAAATTTCAGTAAGAGCATATGTCTACTAATTATTGTATATGCAGCTTTACCATTGTATATGTAGAGAAGTTTTGTAATTTAGAGTTTGTCTCCATAACTCTATTACTTTTCATGTGGCTTTATTAATTAATCAGAGTGATGGCTACCAAAGGACAGGTTGCTACAATCTCGAGTGCCCTGGCTTTGTACAAGTAAACAGGATATTTGCCTTGGGTTCCAAGTTAACCCGTGTTTCCACCCACAAGGTTCTCAGTCCAGTATAAAAATGACAATATTCAAGGTATATATTATATCCGTGATGCACATTATACGTCAATATTACTTTCCAATGTGTTTGTAACGTCAGGGGACAAGGACACAAACTTATTATAGAACAAAAGCATTAGTTCTGACAAAATAAACTGTGGAGGCGAGATCATTAACGACTATGACGCGGTCTTCATACGCCAACCTATATGGGAAGTGGGCATTTTCCAGAAGAAGGCTTTAAAAGAGCAAGTTATGTTAGCAACATCAAGTACGTAGATGGCAGTGTTGCATTAAGAGAGCCAGAGAAACTTGTTCCACAAACCTTCATGCTATGATTTGCATTTTGGAACTGAAAATAATAGAGGTTTTGTGACCTATTTCTACTTTGGAGGTCCCGGATATTCAGAGAGTTGTCGAGATTGACATACGGGAAATGCTATATGGGATAATATTAACTTTTATAATCTTCTTTCTTTTTAATTCTTTTCATTTATATCACTTGACATGAAGGGTAAATGCATTTGTACTCTGTATTGATTTTGAAAAAAAAAAAAAAAAAAGGAACTCATTGCTATTATTTTCTTTCTTTTGTTTGTTCGTTCGTTCGTTCTTAATTTCTTTCTTTCCTTTTTTTTTTTTTTTTAACTTGCAAACATTGACGGAGTAACGAAATCAACTTCCTATTTCATTTGGCCGTGGAGTGTTATTATTATTTTGAGAAATAAATAAATGAAAAACACAAAAATTTGCATCGCATTATTTTCCAAAAACTACTGAATACATATATGAAAATAAAGATTAAAAAGTGTCTTGTAGAGGCAAAATAAGCGAGTCGTAAGGTTTTTTGAGCTTAAGAGTAAAATTTATGAAAATGAGTTGCGGTAGCTATCCCCATTGGGCATTGAATGGCTCTACCCCAGTTTAGGAATAAATGAATTTGAATTCAATACATTATGAAGAAATTAAAATACTATATTTGACGAAACATTTTAACACGAAATTCATGAACAAGTCTAAAAACAAGTCATGTGTCAGAAAATGCAAATGACGAGTCACGTGCAGATGAAAGAAGACAATATTAATGGGGTGTTTGGGTTAGGTCTGGCAGCACGAAATTAGAGGATTTGGGTCAAAAAGGGTCGAACCTATCAAACACGATTAAATAAAGGGTCGAATCCGCACGAACCCGCCAACCCGTAATTAACACGAAATAACTCGTTTAACAAATTAATTATATACAGGTTGACATGAATATGACTCATAAATTATCCATTTATAATCTTTAATATATTTATATTATTATATATATTATAATGTTTTACTATTTTTAATTTTAAGTTTTCAAAATTCAGAATTCAGATATAATATATATATTTTATTTTATATATATTTTTAAATTTTTTAACATAGAAAAAAAAATCTAGATTTTACTTTTTTTTTTTAGTCTTTCATTGCTTTTGCAGCTCTACTCACTTCACCCAATTGCTCTCCCCGTCCCTCACTCGATTAACCTTCGCGATAACACGACCAGTCATCCCTGACCTTGTCATTATTATTTTATTTATATAATTTAAACAGGTTAATTTGGGTCAATATGATTTATAAATAGGTTGGGTTTAGGTTTGAGATTTTGACATGAATATTAAATGGGTTGGGTTGGGTTTAGTTAATAGTGTGAATTAAAGAGCAAAACACGACACAAATATGACACGATAACACAAATTGTCAGCCCTAGTTTGGGTAATACATTACGTTTGTATTGTATTTGAATGTAATGCATTGAATTCAATTTGTATTAAGCTGAAAAGGATTTGCATTATATTTGAATGTAATGTGTGTTTGAATGAAAAATATTTGAATTGTATTATATGTGATGTGATTAATAAAAGTAGAGAGAAAAAAAGAAATAAAGAAAGAGAGTGTGTGATGTGATTGGTAAAGTAGTAGAAAAGGTAGAATGGTGAATAATAATTATATTAGATTTAAAATATAATGTGATTGGTATTTGAATACAATAATTCTGTGTTTGGATGAAAATTATATTGCATTCAAATACAATGTGATAAACAAACAAAGCATTAAAATCTTCCGCAGGGAGTTGTGAATGCACTTTGTGTAGTGTAGATGAGTTTTAAAGAAATTACTATTAAATTATATATGCGATCATAATTATATTATCGTCCTGGTCGTCGTTATTATTATTATTATTTTGAAAGGTTTTTTTTTTTTTTTTTTTTTTTTTGTATTTCTAATATATTGGTTTGATATATTCCGCATACGTAATTAAGGTTGCCATTGGCTATATTTATGCATCTTTTCTTTTCATGGATGGTAAATTACCATTTATTTTGGTCATTAACGGAAATAAAGGATTTTTTTTTTTTTAAAGAAAACTAACAGAAAGAGTAATTTTTTGTTGACTGAATACAATGGAAATTGGGTGAGCGAAGCAATATGGTAGAAATAGGAAAATAACTAATTAATATGGTAATTATTTCAAATACAATATCAGAAACTGTGCCATATATATTCGTTGTCATAAATAATGGACATAAATGTGTTGTATTTCTAGACTTCTAGAACTATATATACAAGTATCTCCTATATTCATATATATGTATTTCTAATTGATTTTCAACTTCCAAATTTTCACATTTCCAGCTCAATATAATGGGTAGTGAAAATCACAGAATCAGAATCAGAAGCAACATACTTTTTTTCACTGCAGTTTTTTGTTATTTGATGAGGGATAAATTTGTATATGGAAGAAAGTTTACAATGCCAATACACCATTGCAAAACCTCATGGCTTGGAGTCTTTCACCATTTGTAGGTATGAAAGAATATTTTTGGTAATGAAAAGATACACAAAATGTTCAATAATTGTCCATGTACTACTTTTACTAATCATATCATATAATCTTTTTTTTTTTAATCTATCTTTATTAATCACGTCATATTCTTAATCACAATATGTAACTTAAATATTTTTCATCTAAACACACATTGCATTTATATGTAATATAAATACTTTTCATTTAAATATATATTGTATTCAAATACAATACCAATACAATGTTTTATACAAACACATCATTAATAATCATCAATCTTTTTTTTAAATAAAAAAATTCTGTTATTTTTTAAACAAATGTTCAACAACTGTCCATGTACTTAATTCTTTTTTTTTTTTCAAATTTTTAGTTTATTTAAGTAATACTAATTTATATATTCCACAAACAAAAATATTAATTTAAAAAAGGTTATTAATTGACCAATATCTTTGCAATTTTTACAGATGAAGCCTAGTTCAAATTAATGAGTTCAATATGGGAAGCAAATGATAATAACCAACAATATTACAAGTCTAAATATTTAGGTTGGCTTAAGGATGGAGAATGCCCTGAAGGAACAATCCCCATTCTACTTACTAAGACGTATGATTAACAAGCGCAAAAATGGCCATACTCTTAATCACTTTGTTAATACGACGAGATTAGGCCTTAATCACAGCAGTGATCACTTCGTTCCTCCGCCCGATCTTAGGTATGTAAAGCTTATTTAACTAAATTCCGAACAATATTTTTCCCTTACTTTTTTTTTTGGTCAATTTTTTGACTAAAAAAATTTTGTACCCTATGCTGGTGTGAGTACTGAACCTTACCATGGAGCCACAGCATAAGGACTCCCCTTTACATTCGGTCGAGAGTGCAGTTTTTCTCAATTTTGGATTGGAGGTCAAAACATTGATGATATGAATACCGTTGAAGCAGGATAGCGGGTAAAAGTTATAAACTGTACATATATACATATATTTATACACACAATTTTAGCACATGAATCATGGCTTGAACTTTAAAAAATAATATTAAATATGCAATATTTGTGTAGGTTGGTGCAGGTGGGAGACATCGATTTCTTCATATACTAGACAGTAAGTCATTATGTCTAATTTCTATAAATTTTGTCTCCACTATTTTCTTAATTATTCTTGTTCGTGTGTTGTTTATTTTAAAAGGCCGATGACTGCAAAAGAACAGGTTGCTACAACGTTGGATGCCCTGGTTTTGCACAAGTTCACACTGGATTTGTCCTCGGTCATGCCTTCACGGATGTTTTCACCTACAATCAAATGCAATATATATTTAAAGTTACTGTGATCAGGGTAATAAAATACACCTTTACACATAATATCTTACTTCCAAATCTTCTAACTCATAACAATACCGTTAGCTCACCTTCAAATAATTTAAGCTTCAGGATCAGATATAACAGGACCCAAATCATGGAAACTGGTGGATGAAATTTGAGGATGAGTTCATAGAATACTGGCCTCCAAATCTGTTCACTGATTTGGCTGCAAGCGCAGAGGTGTTGTATTGGGGTGGGGAGATTGTGAACTCAAATGTGGAGTGGCCATTTTCCTGAGGAAGGTTATGGCAAGGCAGCTTATGTCTGGCACATCAATGAGCCTCCGATTCTTTGTCCGATCGCCACTAAGCCTAGATGCTATGATACTCATCTCAAGCCCCGTTCACCTGACTCTGGAGCATTTTTCTTTTATGGGAGGTCTTGGGTGCTCCGTGTTTTTTGGTCTTTGTAAACACTAGAGAAAAACAGACGTAGAGTATGTCGCTCAAAACATGTTATTATTCAATTGTCTTGGAAACAAATGAATAACTAAAATGATGTTTCTTAGAGTTCTTTATTATATTGATATCTATGTCGCTTCAAAGGAATTGGCCTTCATCAAACAATGTTTATCTCTCATACTTCATTTGAAAATAAACATATTCTTAATAAACGATATGTCGTTTGATTTAAACTTCAGAAGAAAAGAAATAACATACCTTTTTTACATACATAAACGACATGTTTTTGTTTGATTTAGATAATACATCCTCTTGTTCGTGTCCTCATTTCTGTTTCACCACTAATATAACACATGTGTAACTAAATTTTTTAATTAATATAATATAATATTATAATAAAATATATATTTTTGCCTGATATGTTATGATTTTTTTAAGTGACATGAAAGGACAGAAATTGAGAAAAGAATTAGGGAACGGGAGTTGAATCCCAAGAAAAGAAAATGACACGGCATTTATGCATACTCATTTTTTGCTAGGTGAACGACGACTTTTTTTTTTTTTTTTTCAATTTGAAACGGAACATTTGCTTCCATGAAGAAAAAGACGATGGCCATAAAAGGACACGCTGCTTTGTCAAAATACAATGATGTCGTTTTACGGGTACATTATATAAGACGACAAATTTGAAGGCAAAAAAAAAAAAAAAAAAAAGAGAGAGAGAACAAGCTTTTGACTTACCAGGCACCTCCACCCTAAAACATCAAATTCATATCAAAATGATATAAATATCACATCAAACAATAAACTCATCTCTAATATATTATATCTCAAATATATTATACCATTACTCAGGCTCATTTGGGAGGCTGTCTCCAGCCTTCAAATTTTCACTTTTTTTCAAAACTTTTTTATTTTTTACTATTTATATCTCCAAAACGCTACGGTAAACTCCAAACTTTAAAAATTTATAACTTTTAGTATACAAATCCAAATGAGATGATTTTTTTTTAAATTACATAGAATTTCGAGAGTAACAAAATAAGATCCATATTGATATTTTTTTTCTAAAAAAATTTTTAAAATTTTTAATTTTTTACCCTAAACAGTTTTTTCTCCCAAACATATTCTCCAAAACTAACTTTTTTCCAAACCCCAAAACCACATCTCCAAAACCTCCCCCAAACTCCCCCTAACACTGAAAAGAATATTTCATACATATTCCCTTTTATCTTTCTTTTTATTTTCTTTTTCACTAACTCCATACTTTTTTCTTATTTCACAAAATTGCCTATATATAATTATTTTTCACATATTCATTCAATAAACTATATTTTATTATTTCAAAAAAAAAATAAGTTAATAAATTATATTTTATTAACTAAAATGAACAATATTCTAGACTCAATAATTTATTAATTAAAAACACAATTACATTTGAAAACCAAATATTACATTAACATAAGCGCAAAAGTAAAAAAATATAATAATATTCATTTAATCCTCCGAATTAGTGTCCTCCTCCCACATATGCTCAATTAATGCATTACAAAATGGAATGCGAGCATCTCAATTAATACATATTAATTTTTTCCATATTAAATTAACTCTATTAAAACAAAATTAACAATGTAGAGAAATTTTTTTCTTTTAATGGCCATCAAAATGAAAAAAAAATAATAATTTGTCCAAAAATTAAAAAAATTAGGTAAAAATTAAAAACAAATAATATTTTGGTCTCATATTTATAATTAAAAAAATAAAAACTAAAAAAAAAAAACCCCAAAAATGGTGAGGATGAACAGTGGAACACCAAATTTGATAATCTACTGTTCAAAACATCAAAAATGATATTTAATTTGACATTGGATTGGAGAACTAACCTAAAACCAATCCTCCTTTCCCCACGCTAACAAGGAAAAACAGCACACTGCATATGAAATGCTGTTTCTAATAGTTCAGGTGAACGAAAATGCCAATATTAGACTCATTTTTGCTCAGGAAAAACGACATGTAGTATAGTTGTAATGTTACCTTAAAAGGGTAAAAATAAATAAATAAACAAAATAGTCTTTTTATAAGGGGTTGTACTTGGGAGTCATTGATCTTTTGGTTTCTCATAAGATGTGTCGAAACAAAAATTCAAACCTGCATTCTGTGCTTTTCTCTATTTTCCTCTCCCTTTGAGAGTTCGGCCGCTGTACATCAGTAACTCGAGACAAAATTTTTGGTGGTGCCTTGTGTTCTCTACGACATCAACATATACAAGAGACAAATATATGTCAAAGGGAATCCACATCCTCTTCCTGCTGTTCCAAAACTATGGTGGCAAGAGCCAGTCTATATGCTGTCGATCGCAGATTCCTCACAAGAACATAAATCTCTTTCCGCCTTCGCTTCACAGGCAAATAACGCTGTTGCTCTTCCCTAAGATGAGCAACTAAAACTGCCTCACAAAATGCTTCAGCCACCAGCTTCTTGCTGCGCATAAAGTTGTATTTCGATGAAGTAAAGATGAAATTCAATACATAAGCGGCAGAATAAAAGCAAAGCGTCACAGTTGTATTTGGCAACAGGAAACATGTACTCACCTCCCACGGACAAATCCTGTGGTGGCAAAGCCTATCGGCAGACGATGAGATTCACTAGCAGTAACATCTTCTGGCATTTGGAGTTCCCACTTACCAGAAGATTGCTCTTTGAAGTATGATGTTACAGCGGTGGGGGGAATTTGAAGCCCTCCCCCCGTGTTCTCTGGACTGAAACATACATGGAATAGATATTTATCAACATCACATTTATGTATATCTGGCATATTTATCTCTGAAGCAATACATGGAGAATTTCATTCATGAAAGTTTGACTGCTGCACATTAAAATAAGAAAAAAATAAGGAAAAAAAATTAAAAACCACCCACCTAGAAGTCCACAATGTTATATCAGAAAGGCAAGGTGCACAAACAACTGCTCCCTCTTCAAAAGAGCCTTCCTTGTAAGCATAGAGAAGAACCCTAAGGAAACATAGTTTACTGTTGTAGATAATATCAGAAATCCCATCTTGGGCCTGCCCAAGCTTGCTGTCATCCTTTGCAAGTTTTGAGAAACACGTCCTTCTATCAGCTACTTGAGGAAATAGAAGTAAATGATTGCCTTCGATTTTGCGCAAGAAATCAGTCAACAATGAGGATGTCCTTGCTACAAAACAATCTAAAGAAGTATCGTGCTCAGCAAGTAACCTATCATCACGACATGCATTCTCTGATTCTGCTATTAAATTGACATTGTCCTGTTTTTCTTCCCTACAAATTTTAGGATCTCCTTCTCTTGTGAGAACTCTATTTAAAGTAACCCGGACACTATCCCAGGGTGGCAGAATGGGAATCCTCAATTGTCTAAATGCAGGAGGGCGAAGTTCCTCCTTTAGATTAGAGTTGGCAGCTTCAGCTAACTTTAAGCGTGCATAAGCATTGCAATCAGGAAAATCCGATGGAAAATATGGCAAACCAACCTGCAGAAAGGATGTAAGATTTAGATGCAGTGTTTACTACCTAGCACTCGGAACCATATGGGCTTAAAATGCTCACACTTACTTCACATGCAACCCAGTGCTTCTCCCTCAAACCAATTGCATGAGCACCCTTAGAGACAAGAGGAACCCAAAAGGCCCTAACCCAATTTAAGGGGAGTATGACAGACCATCTGAAAAGTTATAAGAAAAAAGAAATCAGGCACCAAACACTAAACTTTTCTAGACAAGTTATTTATTGGTGGAATTTCAAAGGATACACGCATCTCCTACAAAGACAATACATTATAGAATCTTAAAGATGGACAATAAATGGAATAATAGACAAGGAAAAAGTTACCCGATAGTCAACCCTTTCTTGTTCTCGTCTTTCAAAAGAAAAATAGGGCAACATCTAGAACATTCGACCTTGGTTGGACGTGGATCATCAAGGCAAAAGAAGTTCTTATGCAGCTCGTGCTTTTCCTGGCAAAGAACACTCTCTTCTAGAGGAGAAATTACACCAGATTTAGCATCCCACAAATTTTTGCAAGACTGTGTATTATCACCACCAGGTTCTGACCTCAACAAGAATGACTCTTTATTCCTGTCTCCAGTTTCTACTACACCAGAATGCTCTCTAATTTCAATTCCTTTAACATCACTGCGCATATCACTAGATGTTGACTCTTGAACATTAGCAGTTGTTCCTATTTTAGTTGTTGCACGAGGATCCATGACACCAAGAGATAAGATTGCTTTAGAAGCTATGTGATCCTCATTTTCAAGTACAGAAGTTTTGGGTTGAGATTCATCATCTGCTATAGCAACTATATTTTTCTCCCTTTCCCAAGAATCCTCCAAAGTCCTGTAAATCAAAACATCATTTTGCCATCCCCAACTCCTGAACTTAGTCTAAACTTAAAATCAAGCCTGAGGAACTCACCGAGTAATAGTAAGTGTCTTTTGAAGAAGCTGAAATGCCTTTGATCCCATCACTTCCAACTTTGCAAGGTGTCCCTCAAGTGAAAAAAAATTAACCGAGATGCCTCTCTCAACCATCTGAATATTCAACCAAAAAAAAAAAAGTCACAATGTACAATCAATATTGGTTGCTTCGTCCAACTTTAAAGATTAAAAAGCAGTCACTTGCCAATCAAGCAAAAGTAGAAAAAGAATCTCCATATTGAGCCAAAAAATGTTATTTGCTAACAGCAGCACATCTTGATATCAATTCTCCACACTCCAGTAGTAACAAAACAAAAGACTGATTTAGTAGTGTGTGCTATGAGCTAGCAGAACCTCAATGGCTTCTGAATTCACCTCAAGTTTTGTTTTTAATTTTTGGAGCTTTTTCCCATTGTGTTCCTATAGGATCTACAGGCTTGAATGTTATATTTACCTCTTTCTCGCAAGCTAACTTCAGAGCATTATATCCTTCACTAAAAGCAGAAGCATGAATCCACACCCAAAGTTGGCGAAAGCAAGAATGAGACTCTGAACTCTCTGCTTTCATAAGTTCTTGATCATCAACAGAAGCAACATCATTACCCTTATTCCGCAAGCAACGAGGTCGCCACATATACATCACCGGAGCAATTGGTTTTGAAACTGGAGCACCGATATGATGAAGCTTAAACATACAAAATAGAGCATACATATCAAACTTTCAGACATTATTCTTCAGAATTTTAAAAAAAAAAAAAAGGTATTAGAACCGGATAACCACCATGGCATTCGCATAGACAGCACCAGATATGACAGAGTCAGAAACGCCACCCGAACGAGCATATGGAGAGGGCTCGAGTACCATTCTTAGAATTGACAACAACGAGTCCTGAATATGCAGTACATGAATTAAAAATTCTAAATTTTTCAAAGAAGTCATAAATTTCAACACTTAAAAAAAACAATAACAATAACAAAAACAAAAACAAAAACAAAAACAAAAACAAGAACAAAAACCAAAAATTGATGTTAAAGAAAATATTGTCCTTACCTCTGAACCCTCCAATTGCACAGCAACTTGGTAGCTCGCATCATGTATGAGAACGCCATCTCTGAACCGTTTCAGCAGAGCGCTAGAACCCCTTCCTCTACATTATCATTTACAAACATATATATATATATATGTAAGACAAAGTCACTAACGCAAATACACACACAAATACATGATAATTAACTCACCTACCGTGCAGACCAAGAGGAAGGTAATAACCCCAGAGCTTGGCCATGGCGAACCTCTTTGCGTGCCAAACGTGGGTCCTCAGCCTCTTCGTCCCGTCTTCAGTAGTAGAAAAGCCCTTCTCCGGATTCATCCTAAGTTGAGCTCTCCGTCGAATACGACGAGGAACTCTAATGCCGTCGTTTTCGTCGCCGTCGCCGATATTCTTCTTCGATGAGTCCTGATGTCGCGGCCTTTTGCAGCGCCGCCGAGCGGCTTTGCTATCGAAGGCGGTGGTCCGGCGCCTCTTGCTCCGCTTGGACCGGAAATCGCCGCGCAAGCGGTCGGCCACGACGGAGTGGAGGGAGTCGAGCTCGGCGGCTCGCGACTCCGAGAATTTCTGAACGTTGATCTTTGGCGGCGGAGCCGATGACGATGGTAAGGGAGGTTGGGACTTCCTGGGTCCACCATTGGCAGCCATTATTAGTCTGAGGAATGAAGCTTTACCCTACATCTTTGTGAATCGCCCCTCAAAATTTGTTCTTTTATTTTATTTTATTTTATTTTTTTTGTGGGAACAGCCGAGAAGGGAACTAAACCACGAACTCTGAAACCTCAATAACTCCAAATTCCAAAATTATAGATTTGACCACAAAATTAGATAAAATTATACTGATGCACCCTTTGAACTGAAAAAATAAAATAAAATAAAATAAAAAATAAAAAACACTGATTAAAACCCCCCTGACAAAATATAATTACGAGAACACCCCTTCTTGGTTCCAACTACATAATTTTGAGATGTCACAATGATGTGTTAATCATGTGGGTGAATGGCCTTTCTAAAAAAAGATTTTTAACAAATGATCAAAATTTTCTAAAATTAGGAATATAACTGTTTTTAAAAATAGTTCATTATTAATTAACAATGATTAATAGCTAGTTTCCTAAATAAAAAAAATCTGAAATATTTTAAGTATATAAAAACTATCTATTTATTTAATTTTTCGTCCCCATGAAACAACCGCGGGACCGCCATCATCGGGATTAAGCTTACCCCCCATGAGGACTTCTTTGTTTGTCGAAAATGTCTATGCGTAAAATCAAAACTGCAGTTAGCTTCTTGAATATAAAATTTAACTTGACAGAGCCAAAAATGAGGAGGAAAATAGATTTTGTATGCACATCTTATTAACACATGATTAGAAATATAAAATAGGATATTACAGGCAAAATTATCACACTATTCAACAAGACTACAGCATATACTTCTTTTATGCCTTTGCCAGAGTCTTAAGAGGAAACTAGCCGCAGATGTTTCCTTTCTTCTTGTATGGACTGGAATATCCGAGCTGCCGATTCTGTTGCTGATGTTGGATTGTGTGGAAGAACCTTGATAACACGATTTTGATGCTTCACAGGTTGTGCATTTTTATCAGCTGCCTCCGCTGTTGGTGCCAAAGGGAAAAGGGGAAGTTCATCTCCTCGCCTCCTCTCCGAAGGACTAGTCCCCGTACTTCTCTGTAACTCACTCCCATTCGAAGCTTGATCTGCTCCAACACGGCATGATTTCACGCGACTCATCTGACTTGATATGTTACACGACCTCTCATGCGGTTTTGGGAGGCTAGTTTCCTTGAATGATGACTGATATTCCTGCTCATTAGCACGTCCCATTCTCAATGGACTAATCTGTTCCACCGCCGAGTTTGATGGGAAAGGGCCCATAAAAGGCAAGCCATAAGGTGAAGGGAAGTATGCCTCACCCAATGGAGGCGATGTACCTGCAAGGACTCTGTGATCTACGCTCATAGTGCCGCAACTGGCATAGTTTGGCACGGCGAAACCTGCAGGCGGGGGGCATGGCCCCGTGTAGGGCTTGTAAACAAGCCCTTCAGAAGGCGACATGACAGGAATTAGCCACTGATTTCCTGGTGGTGGGGAGTGGTAAGGCAGGGAAACAGATTTGTTAATGGGAGTAGGAGCTGATGATGGGTTGCTCAAGTGCTCTCCATAATTTGATTGCTTGGCAATGAGTCCTTTGCTAGTGTTGTCGTTGACGGAATGAAGAGAAAGCTTCCTAACCACATCCTCTTGATTATGTTTATTGCCGGTATTTGGCTTCTGTGGCTGACTTTTGGGTTGGGCAATTGGTGCCTGTGGCTCTAGGACATACTCTGACGAAGTCTTCTTTGATGGAGATGCTTTCAGCACAGGCTTGTGCAAATAAGTGCTATCATCATACAATATATCAGGTGATCCAGCAATTGACTTCTGAACCTGTTCCAAATTGTAAATTTCAAGCTTCCTTTTCAAAATCATAATAAAAATGTGAACGTGTCTCAGTGTGTTTTGATTTACGTACATCTATGCAGACAACTCTTTGTGCAAGGAGCATAACAAACCACAGTAACTAGCTTACCGTTATCAGTCTGTGCAACTCAAACACTTGCACTGCAAAGATCCTCTGTTGACTGAAAATTGTAGCAAGAAATAGATCAAAATGAAATATATATCACGCAAGAAAGGTGCATAAGATAGAACACGCAAAACTTAAAGCAACACCGTTCGAGGACAAATAACAAAAAATTAAGTTCTCTGATCCGGTCATGAGCAAAATCTGTTGGTGATGAGCGAGGAAGGACTACTCGGGAAAAACAGGTCAAAATGATCAAAGGAAGGATACTCGAATGTTTTGCTTCTTACTATAAGTCCGATCAACCATAACTCACCACACTAGTTTCAAACTCCCTTAAACGATTGTTCGGTTGAGATAAGTTACTGTTCTAAGGAAGAAATATTTGGATATTTTTTGCCTGGATTGGAGCAAAAGGCACTTCAACATTCATGAAATGGTGTTTTACTAGACTTGACTTTACGTATGGAGAAAACGGATTGTGACCACAAAAAATAACAGAGTGCTAGATTAAGTGTGTCGTAATAGACTGTACGAAAAACGATAAAAAGCAGACAATGCACAAAGCAACTAATGAATAGAGATACTTACTAGGTGATTGTTCTTCTTACTTTCCAAAATTGCTTTTCTCCTATCAATCCTACAATATCATCAGGGCGGACATTCGAATCTGATACAGCATCAACCAAGGAAATCGCTAGAAAACCATCATGTCTGTCCTTGGGTGTCCCACAATTCTTCTCTTCACGACGAACGATGTCATTTCTAAGCCATTCGGGACTGCTTTCATCTCCATGATGTTGCCTCAAACATGATTCACTTGCCAGTCTCACCTTTGAAGAAATTTCTTCAATGGCGCCTTTCGCAGGTTCCACCAAAATACTACCTCTCTGGGTCATTTTGTCACATAAGGCCACAAATTCTTCCGGGGGTTGTGCTTTGCCGCTATGTAATTTATTTAAAACAGCCTTTGAACTATAATTTTCTTGATTCAAAGATGAATGTGATGGCTTTGATCCTTCAAAGTTATTGGCTGCAGTTAACGGATACGAGAATTTATCTTCGACATCTTCATCTGTAGATATTGGGACGGAGGAAAACCTTTCTACACGATCCTGACTAGTCTGAGACACTTCTATATTCTCTTCAGAATAGTTCCCCACCAAGTGTACAGACTTACCATTTTCGTGTGGACATTCATGTTGCAGGGTAGAGCTTAACCTCACGTGAGGCAAATTTTTCCCCTCGTTGCTTTCCTTACTATTTGTAAGATGCGGTGTAATTCCTTGATGAACTGTACCCTTATCCTCATTTGCATACACCTCAAATGAAAAGCTCTTAGAGTGTGACAGATTTTGTGCTTGAGACGAATCAGATTCAGCAGCCAATAATAACGGCTCAGCGGTATTTGAGCTTGGATAATTTGTTGGTCTTGTGAAACTTTTCTCAATATCTTTCGACGTAGTCGTTAACTTAGTCCCACCAGAAGAACAAGAATGATGAAGCTTCTCGGCCACATTAGAAGGTGCGGAGGTATCGCAGCACTGGAGACACGTATTTGGATAGGCAGAATCCTAGAGACAGAAGACATTTCATTGAATCAGAACAGAAAAGGTATAAATAAACCAAGGACTCCAAGAATATGAACAAAACCAGGATCACCATAAGGCAGGCATTGCTTTAATAAAATAATTCTAACAGAGAGAATTTTACGACTAACCAAAAAACAATTCATGAACAAAGTGCAATATCACATACAATGATCTATTTGTACTCACTTGGCCAAAGGATGTCGATGAAAACATGTCGCAGCTACTATTTTGTGCACGTGGCAAAATGGAGGCTGATCCTGAGGTAAATCTTTGAGAAGGAATACTGAGCTGCTCATAGAGAGCCATTTTGTTCCTCGGAGGTGCTCTAGGCCCTCCTTTCCCTGTGTCATTGACATGAAGCCTAGGAAACATGGGACTTATCCCCTTTTCTACATCCTTTACTCCTCTCATACTTCTCTTCACCACAACTTCCACCCACAAATGTAAAAACTACACCAAAATTCACTACAAGATCCACATTCACATCATTTACTCACACCAAAAAAAAAAAAAAAAAAGACCATATCACAGCCCCAAACTTGAGTGCTCAGATAGAAAACATCAAAAGCTATCCAGTCCACCTAGAAAAAGCAAGTTCTTTTTTAGATTTGTTGAATAATTTCAATCATCAAGATGCAATAAAATAAAATAAAAAGGATATTGAAATATACAAAGAACAGTCCTCTTTTTTAGCAAATAAACCAGAGTTCTGTGAGTACCCAGATCAACCAATCTCAAAGAAACAAGTCCTATAATTGAGAACCACATACAAACAACAAAAACACTTCAAACTCCGGATGAGAAACATAATCTGCAAGTAACCAAAAAAATTCCCACTTCAGAAAGTAACATAATAACGAAAACTAGCAACTCAATAATGACCAACTGTAAAGACAAAAAGACACTTTTTATTATTACTATTAATTAAAATTTAGAAACACAAACAGAGGATAAAAAAATAACAAGCTCGCCTTGGAATTCCACAAGAGAAGATCTCTGCAAACCTAAAGCGAAAAAAAAAAGGAATAAACAAATAAGAAACAGCTGTGGAGTGGGCACTGAGGGACCCAAGCCAAGTGGAAAGATAGAAGAACTTTAGAAGATAGAACCAGGGTTGCTTTCCCTCAGCATGTCATATCACAATATCATCAAATTCTTTTTGGGGAAAAAAATATAAAAAATAAACACACAAAAAATTATAAACTTAGAAAAAAAATAAAATAAAATCTTTTACAGTACCAACTTCAGTGCTCGCCACGTCAGCCAGAACCCAAGATATGGTGACGTGTCAAGATTTCATTGGAGAGGAAGCTACTCCTGACCTCAGGAAGTGTTCTGAAAGTTACTTTTTTTGGGGGGAGGCAAGTGGCAATTAGTGACCGAGTCTCTCACGTGAAGTAATGGAGACCACACGACTAATGTTTCATGAAAAATCAGGTCAAATCTAACGGAAAATCCGTCAAGATATCTGTTGGTTGGTTGGTTGGTTTCCTTTCCTAGTTCGGTCGAGCGAGTGTTTTTCCGCAAAGCACTGTCCTAAGTTTAGGCAAACGTCAGATGCCAACTTAGACGGCGTCCAAATCGTTTGCACTAAGCTTGGTTTTTTTTTTTTTTTTTTCTATAATAGGCAAATTGTTGTACGACAATATTTTTATATAATCCATGTGATGTTATAAAGTTACGGAAGCGAGGTCTATAAAATGTACACTCCAAACTTCGATTTTGGTAACAGACAATTATGTGCGGACATGCACTACCCATTGGTTACTTTCTGCCATCTGATTCTGATGCATTATAATTTTCCATTTGCTCGCTTTGCGGCCGAAAGGGTGCACCATTTGTCTTGGTGATTTTGGGCGTAGTGGTGCTGGTGGGTCATTCCCACCCCCAATTTTAGGTCCATTTGATTGGTGATAAAGGCCCACCCACGTGTTGTTTGGACAGTGACAGAGAGTCGAGACCCGTGAATAGGTGCAGCTGAAATAGTGCTAACAAGTACTCATTCTATCAAAAGTTTTAAATATAAATTCACTTGTTATATATATTAGGTTATATTTTTGTTAATAAATATAATAAATTAATATAACAATCTTTTAAATATATACTAATTAAAGAATATAACTCATGTGTTTTTTAAGTTGATAATTAAAAGTTGATATGGGAATTAATATACTTAGTATTTTTTAAAAGTTGTGATAGAAACTATATTTTAATCTTATTAATAGGTTTTTTAGACTTTTTTTTTTTTTTTTTTATCTTTGTGAGTATTGTTCACATTAAAAAACTACCACACATGACATAAAGTAACTCCTACTTGTTAATCTAGAAATTTAACAACCAATCTAATTATTAAAATTGGATAGCCATACTTATTGCTAAGATAAAAATATAAAGTTTTTCCAAATAATAATGTTCTAAAAGTAACTTGTTCTTGCTATTATGATACCAATAATGAGTGTTCCTTTGGATAATTTTATGGGAAGCGCTTGCAATTAGGGTTGGTAATGGGATAGATTCTAGATAAGATGGGTTTTTCGTCAACCTATTTTGTAAAAAGAAATACTTTCCGTTCTCACATTGTATATCCATTTATGTTAGCGGGGTGGAGTTGGTTTTTATAGGTTAGGTTCAGGATTTTTCCATTAACCCATTTAGAAATATATAGTATAAAAATAATCTAAAAAAATTATACAAAAGGTAATATATGCATACATATATAGACAATTATTTTTTAAGATTTAAATATTCATATGATATTAATTACAATATATATCGAGGCAGGATAATAAGGTCGGAATCTTTGGATTTGTTCCCACTCCGAACCAATTATAGATTTTGAAAATTTTTTGCATTTAAAACCCGTTTTATTTAAATCGGTTTTTTCTAACTTTATTTAAATCAGAATATTATAAATAAACGGATAAACAATTAAAATTGTCCTCTTTATGTTTTTATTTATTTTTACACCTTATCCGGAGTTCTAACTTGTTTGTCACGGAACATAATTATTACCGTCATTCTCCCGCTGTAATTGGTACGGACTACATATAACTCTTTCCTCTATTTCAATACCCACTATTCCAGGTTTTCTGTTTAAAAAGTTTATAACTGCATGAAGACATGTTGCTAGTTTCCTGTTTCAAGCTACAAATTTTAGTTTATGAAAGACAAATTAATTTAGCTTAGACATTTTATAAATGCCTCATGCTTAAAAGATATAGGACCCATTTTTGGCATAGCTTTTATTTTTATTTTTAATCAATATAAAAAAATAAAAATTATGACTTTTCAGTAAATATTTAAAAATTTCATTTTTAAAAGAGTTTTTAAAATTAAAATGACTTTAAAATTTTTTTAATAAATATTAAAAATGTTAAAATAAATTTTAAAACCTATTTATAAATTTTTTTTAGAAGTAATATTTTTTTTAATTTTACCACTTTTTTAAAAATTAAAAACTTTTCTAATATATGCTTTTTGGACTTCCAAAAGCAGCTTTTAAATTGGGTCTGCGTAAGGTTGTATTGGGCAAGTTTTGCCGGTAATCGGTCAACATCAGAACCTGAGGTCTGGGCCTTCTCTGAGCCCCTCTCAGGCCCAAACTGAGGCATTGGCAGCATTTGGGTCGAAGTAGATGCGGCGTTCGGTAAGGCAAGAGCCTGTATATCTGGCATTGACATTGATAAAAAATTTATGCTCCGTGAATATATTATATTTATATTATATTTAAATATAATATATTAAATATAATTTATATTTAAAAAAAATATTAATATTACATTTGAATACAATGTGGTTTGGGTGAAAAGTATTTGAATTATATTTTAATAATAAATATGTGATGTGATGGATAAAAATAGAGAGAAAAAAGGGAGAGAGAGAATATATGATGTAATTAATAAAAATAATAGAAAAAATGAAATAATAAATAGTGATTGTATTGAATTTAAAATGTGATGTGGTTAGTATTTGAATGAAATATTTTTGTATTTGAAGGAAAATTACATTACATTTAAATGCAATGTAAAAAAAAAAAAAAAAAGCTTATACCAAACATGCTATTACACTTGCAAACATGCTTTTAAAGTTGAGTTATGTTTTACATTCCTCGAGTTTTACACACACACACACATATATTCTGCAAAATCTCGAGTTTGATATTTGGATGTGTTACAAGATTGTTCCACATAAAGGATAACCTTCTATTTGATGAGATTTGGCCATTCAAAAACAACCAGCAAGAAACTCTAATAGGCCTAAAAGTAAAAGTGTACTTCAGAACTGGAATTCTTACACTTGTGAATCTTTGAGACACTGATAGGAAGTATAATTTTGTAGCATTTAAAAGAGAAAGCTTGTGTGTAGTGCACTGTTAGGTGAAGAAAAAGTCTATGGCCATGCAGTTTTACACTATATTACCATTAAAAAAAAAAAAAGAACAGTTACTTCGTGGTATGGATAAATTATAAAGGAAATTATGGAAATAACTTCTTTAGTGCACATGTTAAGAATTTTTACTTTATATTAATTCAGATTTATACCTGAAATCACTTTTATGACAAAAACCCTAAACATCATTATAGATGGGTTCTAAAAATGTTTTTTTTTTTTTTTGTGATTTTTTTGTTGTTGTTGTGTGGAGGGGGGGGGGGGGCGTGGGGGGGTGGGGTGGGTGGTGGTGGTGGTGGGGGGTGTGTGGTTGGGTGGTGTGGATATCTCAAGAAAACCCCGAGATTATACTACTCTTACTGGGCAAACTCAGTGGATAGGTGTAGCAAAGGAGGGATTTGAATAAAAACTTGGAAATATGAAAGAATTTTTGTTTTTTAAATAAATGGTAACCGTAGGTTAAAAAAACTAAAGAAATTATACTACGTCAATATATAATTGTATATATATATCTCCTTTCTAAAGGTCAAGCCTATAGCTTTTGTTTCCATCTGAGGTAGGGGCAGAGCCGCTCATGGTTAAGTGTAGAATTTCGCCCCAGTGAATTTTTTTTTTGGTCAATTTTATTTTTGAAAACTTTACTCTTTCTTTCTTTCTTTTTTTTTAAATAAAATTTTTTCCTCCACCAAAAGTTGATTAAAGTCCTACTAAAAACTTTATTATTTAGTATATGCTCTCACTGAAACAATAGACTAGTTCTACCGTTGTTTAAAAGATAATAGCCGCTATTTGAAGGATATTACTTTCGATCATTTGATCCCTTTCATGCAAATTGAATTTGTGAGGGCCATCTAGAGAGTCTTTTTATGTAAGGAAAGGCCACTAAACAGATCTTATGATTGTTGAAACGAAAAAGTGACTATCGATTTTATCAATGAATAGTATTAGTACAGGTCCGATATGTTTACTGTACACATATTACGCACGTACATGAGGCAAATGAGATAAAAGAATATATATATGTGTGTGTGAGGGTCATTTTACGAGGAAAATTATACATTTAAGAAACATAATTAATTTGAATGGTGATGTGTAACTTGGGAAAGGGCTATTCAAGTATTTCTAGTACATATGGTTTGTTGTACAAGTTTAGGTCTACATATGATCATAAAAATGAATAGTCTCGATTAATTATTATACGTATACCAAAGTTTCGTAACTATATGTAACACTGGTTAAATAGACATGATAATAACTTCATGAAGCTAGGGAGATAGGAAATGAATCGGGACATGTACAATTCTAAGAAAAAAAAAAAAAAGGACGTCAATTATGGAGTAGTCCTAAGGAAAAAAGGTTAAAAAAAAAAGGAAAGAGAGGACATGTGTGATAATGGTTAGAGTGTCCCATGAACGTGGGAGTCAAAATCATGGCACTGAGGAGCCAGCTTGGGAAATCTAGGATTGCACACACACACACACACACACTCTACATAGAAGTAGTGGTGGTGGTGGTGAATTACTACTAGAAATATATTTTGTGTTGAGTGTGAGTGATGATGATACGATATGCCTAATTGGCAACCAGAGGGGGACAAAAGGTACCCCTCCTTTACCCTTGCACGGGGTTTTTTTTGGCCTTGTTTTTATTTATTTTTTTTGGGTGTGTGTGTGCGTATATATATATATATTAATATAAATATAGATATAGATATCATTGGGGAGGCAAAACACCATTGAATGTGACAAAATAATAGACAACATAATAGAGCACAATGCATTGTACGCGAAAAACCTCGCTTCCTCTGAAATTCTTCCTCTGAAATTCTATCTCTTCAATGGCTTGTGGCCTAATTGGTCCCTCCATTCGTAGCTATTACAAGTTTCAATTCGATACCAAGTCTGTTTCATGGTCCACCATATTTTCTTTTCCTTCTCTTTTCTTGAAGCAGATTGATAGATGAACCCATCAACTATTCCGCTAAGAAATTAATATATAAATTGGCTCTTTTTTTTTTTTTTCTCTTAATTTAAACTATTTTAGTAAATCTTTAAGATATTATTGATCTATATAACAAAATCTCACTATCGACAGAGTAAAAAAAAAAAAAATCAAAATATTTATGAATGATAAAAATCACTTATCATTATAGCAATCAGATACTATGTAATTTTGTTGCATAAAACGTGAAAGTCAATGCAATAAATACTACATAATTATGTTTAAAAACTATTATATTTCAATTCACTCTTATTATAAACATATCAATATAGCGTAGTTTTTTTTTTTCTCTTTATTTTCTCCAATATGACGAGGAAAACGCAGAGAAGTATAGACCAGCAAATCTTCTAGTTTCTACGACATAATTGTAGCAAAAAAATAATTTGAATTATTACTAATTAATAGTTAAAGAAGGTCGCCAAAAAATAATAGAAATAAACCGATCGGTTGCAACTGAAATTTAGTAAGATATTCGAACGATATATATATATATATACATACTTATAATTACATTCATAAAATCAAGCGGAAATTAACCCAAAAAAAAAAAAAAAGCAAGAAATTTAAAAGGGTGGGGGAGTAAAAATCTGGTGTGACACATCCACATCAGATGTGATATAGACCGTGATTAAGGGGGCGTTTGGTAAACGCATTATATTTTGATTGTATTTGAATGAAATTTATTTTTTGAATGTTGTATTTGGTTGAAAAGTATTTGTTTTGTATTTGAATGAAATGTGTGTTTGGATGAAAAGTATTTTAGAATTGAAAAGTTGATTTGATTGGTAAAAGTAGAGATAAATAGTGAAATTAAAAAATTGATGTGATTGTTTTAAAAATGTTTTAAATAGTAATTATTTTCGTAACACTGTTGTAAAATTTATATTTGGTGTAAAATTATATTACATTTGAGTAAAATTAAAATTAAATACTTCTCCAAACGCCCCTAAAATTCTGGAGGGATAATGCTAAATTAAGGGGGAGATTCGGCGTAGAACGGAACCCGGTGGTCCACCATTCCACACAGTTCCAGCTCCACTATTTCGATTTCCCCACGTGGGAGACGCATATCCCATCAGTTCTCCAACCAATAGCATCGCGCCACGTACGCATTGGAGAGCGCTGTTCACGTGTGACCCCGTAGTAATAATTCAAAACGATACTAATTCGGGTCAAGGGCCCCACTCCGCCACTTCGCTGGACCACCGTAGTCCCTCTGACCGTCGGAGTCGAGCCGGGTTCGTTCAGATAGGAGAGAGCACCTTTCGCGTTATCTGAGCCGACAGGCTCACGTCTCGCTAGCAGTCTAGTGTCGTCGTGGAAAGAAGAAGAAAGCCAAAAATAACGGCGGGCGAGGGCAGAGCGGAGAGAATGCATTTATTGTGAGATTTTGACATTCTACAGAGAGAAATGGCGAGAGGAGAGAGAGAGAGAGAGAGAGATGGACCACTTTCTTTACCACTCAGGCCCAAACAAGTTGGGGGCCCACCAGGTTACTGAGGGAGGTTAACCATTTGCGGGATGGACATAAAGTCACTGATAATGCCAGGTTTGGATGTATATGTTGCAAAGTTTGAATGTTTTTACCATTATTCATAAATGTTGATAAATTGATCAAAAAATTCAAAAGAAAAAAAAAAGCAATATTTTGTAGGTGCTAACTAGCATTCATGATGTGATTATAAATATAGACTAACAGTGCATATATATATCTGACTTTAATAAATAAGTATATAATTCGAATCACACCCTTATTAAAAAAAAAAAAAAGGCATGCATGATTGATATTGAAAAAATCAAAAAGTGGTCGAAGAATTTGGTTTTCTAGGTTTTTTTTTTAGTGGGTTTTTCTCCTTGTTGTTATGAATTATGTAATTTGCTTGAATGATATATATCTTGAAGATATTCTGAATTATTAGAGATTTAATTTTATTTGTCTACAAAATGTTTCTTGATGAGAGTTTCTGATGTTGGCTATATTAAATTTGAGGAATCCTATTGGTATCAATGATTTGTAGAACAATAATAGTAAACAAATCACATCTTTCGCAACTACAATTGCACGTATGAAAGTCAAAGTTTGGTTGCTCCAAATTTTTTGAGGTTTTTTCTTTTTTAAAAACTAATTGGGAAATGCAGCCATAAAATTTGTTTGTATGGTTTTTTTTTTTTAAGTGACATTAGAAGAGATTCTTCTTCTCCTATATAGATTGAGCATAATAATAATCTTCAAATTAAGATTGGTTTTGTCAAAAACATTGGGATATCTACTTGTTAATTATTCTTTCATGTAACCATAGAAACATTAATAAATATAGAAGTGATCAGGGAGACCAGTCATGTCTCAAACATTGTTCTTTACAATATGCTTGGCTATATATATATATATATATACTTATACACGGCTGAAAACACCAAATAATTCAATGTAATAAAGAGCCTTAGATCACTCAAGACAAAAGTATCTCAATCTCGCAATTAATAATTGTCTAGAATTAAAGATTAGAATGCATCGTCACCAACTTTTCTGAGAAGTTCAGCACTCCCAAGTAGTGTGTGTGTGTGTGTGTATAGACGCCGATGCTCGAAAAACAGTGTGCCAATGCCAGCAATGCATATATATTACTCAAACTTCCGATAGAGAAGGAGATTTTGTTTTGAACAGCGTTTTTTCCAAGTCATATGAATTGAATTATGGTTCAATTATGTTACACTAGGTAAGTACATAGATATATGTGTATATATAATAATATGTGTCTGTGTATATAAATATATATATATATATTCAACTATGTCTTTTTTTTTTTTGGTCACTTGTTAATTGTTCTTCATTTTTGAAGCCTTTGTGCTAACTTTCTTGAGTGGAGTTCAATGATATCTTTGAAGAAATTTGATGGTTTATATTTGATGATCTGCAGAGAAGGGGTGAAGAAAAATATGAGAGAGTTGACAAATAAGAGATATTATACGCAAATTGCAATGGGAACCCATTCACTGAGCTGTAATGATGGGGTGCATGTGGGTAGGACTCAGAACCCAGCTGATATCCATCTCTATCTCTCCTTTTTTTTTTTTTTCACTGATCTCTAGCAACTCCATTATAAATTCAATATGGGACACCAAAAACAAAATTAATTTTAACAAAATTATTAAAAAGAAAAGAAAAGAAAAGAAACACTAGGATGATGTGATGAGACAAAATTGCATTATAACAACTTGCTTTTTTGCTTATTAATTCTGCCATATGTCTTCCTCCCTGACTGTCTTTCTTGCCTGCCAACAACTTTCATGTTCCGAACTCCTTACTACTAGTACTTCAGTTTTTATGTTCGAAATTGGCAGTAGTACTTTCCAGTTTTTTATATACCTCACATTTTTCTACCGTTGGAAATTGTACTTTGACCGTTTACCATATATTATTTGTGCTACTTTTTTTTTTTTTTCCTTTTTTGCTGACACATGTGGCCACATCTTTATATGATGCTCCTAGTTGAAATTTTATTCATAGTTATTTAAAATTGAGGTAAAATCTAAAATATTCTAGCTAGAACTAGACCTTTTTTTTGGATAGTTGAACTAGGCCCTTTTTGTTTTCAAAAGAAGAGATTAAAAAAGTTGAGTTATTTTATAGAAATGGTATCATTTGTGGTCTTTGCACGTCTGAGGCAGTGTCTAAGGAATTGGTTAACATTTACAAGGTGTTGGAGAGTCAAATACCATCGTTAAGATAGTAGTACTGTAGTAGAAAGGGAAAACAGTAATTGTCATGATTATAACTATGATTAATAGAAATCTTTTTTAAAGAGCTAGGGTGGTACAGTAAAAAGATGCTCTTTACTTTGAGTTCTGGATTTTTTTTATTTTTTACATTTTTACTTTACAGTGCGCGCATGGAACCGCATAAACAACCAAAAGGAGGGTCAGAGCTTTTCCCCCCACTAAGAAGAATACAATAATAATAATAAGAAGAAAAAAAATATGCAAACAAATAATAAAAAAATTAGATTGGTTAAGACATAGAGTGCTTAGTCTGAAATGTTATGCTCCCCATCTGCAAAAATATACTCTTACACAGCCCACCAAACTGACCAAAAAGCCTTATCTTTTTCAAACCCATTATACTTTCTTTCAACTCTTGAAATCATATTTTATATTTTTCTAAGCTTCATATTTTTCTCTCATATGTTTACAAGTACTGTTGCCAATATTTGTTTTATCATACATACATACATACATACATATATATATTGTATTGCAGCTTTAGTTTTTGCCTATCTATATATAAAAGCATGCCTATCAACGAACAGAATGCTATTCACCATTTCAGCTCATAAAAGGTAGAGATTGGAAGGCCCTTTTCCATTCGTTTTCTTTCTTAAGCAAAGAAACTCATACAAGTATCCGTTTTATCTCATCTGTTTTATTTATTTATTTATTTTTGTGTCTACTCTTTTGTTGGAATCCATATATATTATATGCTTTGCATTTTTTTGCTGATGAAATTTCGGTTTATGAATTCTTGGAGGTGTTGTTTTGCTTTGAGTTTTCTTTTCTTAGTGGTTGTCTGTCCCCGTTTACAAGGCGGAAAAACCACTTTCGATGAGTCGCCAAAACTGACGTAAATAGGCCATGGTTGTTTTGCTTTTGTGTCACAGTTTTGATGACATAGACTCATTAAAGACGGCGACTAGTAGGAAGTGCCATAATATGTATACAAGGTGATTTAAAAAGTCTGACCAAGCTGAGGTTATATATATTCTTCATCTGAAATATATATAGAATCAAAGACAGTACAGCTAAATTATTTGGTTGTGGCAGCTGGATCTGCACTGGAAATTGGTATGTCCCTACAATAAATTTCTCTCTCCATTAAATTTTCTGTCATATATATATATATATCTACATTTGACATGACATATATACCAAACTCCAATGGATTGTACACAAATATTAGCTAGAGACACTATGTTGTGCATATGTAATTATTTGTTTGGCTTAAATTTTGCATTATTGTTATGGATATTCCACAGGCTGCGGGCAAGAATTTTCTTTCAGTACTTCGCTAATTCTGAGAAAACACCACCAAGTTCTTGCTTTTCAAATTCTCTTCGATATATCAATGGAGGGTGATCTGTATTCATCGGTCCAAGCTGTGACGAACACGTCTTCTCCCTTGTGGGGTAGCCGAACTCAATGCGAAATCGACGAAAGCTTTCTACTCATGTCCAACTCAAATTCAAGCGCCAATATTGCAGTCCCAGAGTTCCAGAAAGCCGCTCATAACTCAACGTCACATGCGGTTTCGGTAGATGTTATATCGAATTTGAGCTTCTCATCCCAAGGCGGCGGCCAAGAAGCCATCAGTTTGGCATCCGATCATCAAACAGCGGCGGCCCTAGCGAAATCCGGAGCAGCAGCAACTTGGGGACAGGCTTTGACATCTGAATTCTCGTCATGTCCTGATTCTTCTTTGGTTAACAGGCCTAATTACATGATGATGAACTCTTTTAGTAGTCTTATCACTGATAATTATGGCAATGTTGGCACCTTTCAAGACGGCGAGGCTCCGGTGCAAACGACATGCTCTCTTGAGTCCCTCGATTGCTTACTCTCGGCCACTAACAGCAACACAGACACTAATTCCATCGAAGACGACGACGGGATTTCGATGATTTTCTCAGATTGTCGGAACTTATGGAATAACATTGGAGCAGCAGCCAGTACAGGGGCAGTCTCATCCGGCGAGTCCGAGAACAACGTCGTCGTTTCGAGGAACAACAAAGAAGCCAATTTTCCGGCGAATACAAATGGGGTTGTTGAAAATAACACTACAGTAGTAGTCTCTAAGAATTCCCAGTGCTCCTCAAAGAGAAGCAACACTGATCACAGCTACAGTTATTTCAATCTTCTTCACGCGGATGACACCGATATCTCACCTCCCACCGAAGGGGGGTTCCAGTTATTAATCACGGAGACTAATTTACCGAAACCGAAGAAGGCGAGATCGGAGAAGCGACCGCCGAGCTCATCCAACATCAATTTCCAACAGCCTAGCAGCAATTCGTCCATGTCTTCTTCAGTCGAACACGAGCCCGATCCCGAGGCGATTGCGCAGATGAAGGAGATGATATACCGGGCGGCGGCTTTCAGGCCGGTGAACTTGGGATTGGAGATAACGGAGAAGCCGAAGAGGAAGAACGTGAGGATCTCGACGGACCCGCAGACGGTGGCGGCGAGGCAGAGAAGGGAAAGGATCAGCGAAAGGATTAGGGTCTTGCAGACGCTGGTCCCAGGTGGGACCAAGATGGACACTGCCTCGATGCTTGATGAGGCTGCGAATTACCTCAAGTTCTTGAGGTCACAGGTGAAGGCGCTAGAGAGTTTAGGCCAGAAAATTGACTCCATGAATTGCCCACCAACAAATATTGCTTTCTCTTTTAACCCTTCTTTTCCCATGCAAACTACTTCTACAACAACAACAACAACAACAACAACTACTACTACAGCTTCTAACCATGTTGTCCCATCATTTTTACCACCTCTTCAAAACCCCAATCATGTTCACCACTACCAATGTTGAGAAAAGAAGAAAAAAAAAATTATATGAAAATTTATGATGATGATTAAACCCTAACCATGCATGTAACTAGCCCTTTAAATCATTATCATCATGGTATCATCTCATTACCAATGATTAACTTTATATAATGTGTCTTCCTTCGAAATACCATTTTCTTGTCCAAGATCCAAATCTGTGGGTTCATCATGATGACTTGTTCTGTGTTAAATTAAGGCTTTAGGGTTCCACAGCAGTCATCACAGTCATGACCAATACGATCAGAAGGGGCAAGCCGAAAGGAAAAAGAGTAGCTTGTTTAATTTTGAACATTATATTACAAATGTTGATTCTTCCACTACTAGTTTTGATTCTTCCACTATTATATATTCCTCTTGTTTGGTGAAGGAATTATATGGTGGAAGTAGGGACAAGGGAAGGGGTGTGGAAGTAGCGTGTAAAGCTAGCTATAAATCTATCCTTGCTGATGTGTCTGCTTTTTTTCTATTTTTTATTTTTTGCTTACTAAAAAAGCTTAGTAATTATACCACCTATGATTATGATCAAGGGGCTAGAAAGTGGATTTTACTACTTTAGACTTTGTTTTTTTCTTTTTTTTCTTTTTCTGTTTATCATTGTTTAGTGGGATCAATGTACTTAAAGCTCACCTTTCTCGGAGATCTTTATGAGTGTTTCTGTTTTTTTGTTTTATTTAATAATGTTATTGTTGGCTAACCAATGCAAAAGACATTCTTTTAAACGTGTGAGTCCCAGTCAGTGGTCCTGTCTCCTTGATTCAACCCAAAGCGTGCTCTTGAAAATCACTCCCCCCGAACTCATTGCTTAGCACATGTTTATGCTCCTTTTCTTTTCTTTCTTTCCATTTTTATTTAATTTTTAATCTTTAGTTTTGTTATTTAATTGTTTTTCTGGTGTGGTGGGTTTGTCAGGTACGTTAGAATTAGATGATATAGATATAACAGTACACCTCTCCCCATTTAAATAACTGAAAAAATTGTCGAGACTATGAAACTAATGATATTCTTCATGATGACGCTGGGAATTATATGAATAGAATATGTATACACATGATGATCATAATAGGATTATTTTTTTTAATGCCACTTTTATTGGCATGCTAATTAGGCTTCTACGGTTAATTCCAAACTCATTTCTTAAGACGTCTATGCTTTTATTTAGCACGTGGAATATGAAAATCTTATTTTTAGTTCGAAACAACTTATCTTAATTAATTAATAAAAATTTCATGCAGCTAATATAATTGTGTTCTATATGAAGCAAGAATAAACGAAAAAGAAACATGTGAGGAGATTGGTGATACAATTCTGATATGAATTTGGAATTTTGGGGAAAAAAAAAAGTTGGTTTGAAATTGTGGATGAGCGAGAGAGAGTGGTTCTTTTGATTGGAATGATTTGTGCTAAAATTAGGCATTCTGTTTAGAAAAGGAACCCGGATCTATGGCTTGCTATTGCCTTTTGGGTTTTTTGTTTACAAGTTTAACAAATTCCAATATAACCGATTTGTGTGGCCTGTAGATAGGCTTTTTTAAACTTCGCATTTTGTTGGCTGCCACAAGTGGGAGATATTGGACTTCGTAATAAGGTTGTGAATGTAGCTGTTGCTAGCTAAAGACAGCTTGTTTTTATGTCTACATGATAAAATAAAGACAACTTACAAAAAAGTTGGTGTAATAATGTGAATAGTCAAGTAGCCAAAGATTTCAATTGTCTTTTCTTTAAGACTTTTTTTTACTAACACCCCTTAAAAAATTTGACAATTGGGTCCCTAAAATTTTTTCCTGATAATCAACCCTTCCAATTTAGAAGTCATGGCAATTATGATCCTTTTTCAAACATCTGTCAAGTATTTAACAGATTCAGACACGTGATTTGTACGTGACTTTCTTAAAAGAGATAATGATGGTCATTTTCATTGGTTTTTCACTCAAATTCATTTCTTTAACTTAAATTAATACAAAATTAACCCAAATTTTACTATTTTAGTTGCACTTAATTTAATAAATATATTTTAATTAATTGAATTTTTTTTTATTTTTTATGGGAGAAATTTTTAGTTTTTAAAAGATAAAAGTAAAAATAAATTCAAAAATTATTTTTAAACAATTTGACTGGAAAAAAAAAAACCAAAGAAAAGTTTTTCCCAGTAGACCATAGGAGAAAAGAAAAAACAAACAAACCCAACAATAAAGAAAACAATATCCAACAACAAAATTTCCCAACAATTCATGAGAAAAAATCTCTCAACAATTATTTTGAAAAAAAAATTTTTGATTAAAAAAAAAGAACCAAAAAAAAAAAATTTCCCAGTAGAAAAAAATAATCAGTGCCAAATGAACCCAACAACAAAATACTCAGCAATACTCATCTTTGAAGATATGTCATTGTATATGATTAAATTCTGACCAAAGCATTTAGAGCAAAACAAAACCTGACCAAGGCATAGGCTTAGCATACAATCAAAATCTGAACAAAGGGTTCAGAGCAAAACTAAACTTGATCAAGGCATAGGTATTCAAGTAGAGCAAAACAAAACTTGAATGAGGTATAGGTATTCAAGCTAAGAAAATTTAAAGATAGAGATTTGACCTTGCGAGATCGAGATCTCACCAAGGATGGGACATGCAATTGTCGACATTCAGTTGAGCAAGGTCATGTGGAGCGATGGCAATATTGAGATCAAATAGGAAAAGCCGACCTTGCAAGGCGGACATTTGGCCTTGATATGTTCCTTTTTTATTAGATTTTCTATCCTAGAAATTCTTGTTTTCCCAAATATTTTATGATTCAAAATTTGTATTGAATATTTTGCTAATTAGTTGCTAGGTTTAATTTTGAGTTTTTGTTGGAAGTTTCATGAATGACGATGAAGATTGGAGTTGTAGAAATGGTGGTTGAGGGTAAATGATTGAGGATTGTTCTGTTCAGAGGAGAGATAGATGAAGAAGGAGATGAGGTTTTTTCTTTTTTTCTTTATGTTTTTATTTTTATTTTTATTATATATTTTTGCTAATTCCCAATTTGAAAAGACCAAGCATGCCTTAATTAGAAACTCACATGTGAGAGTCACATGACAAATTTGTTTTTTTTATAAAAAGACCACAATTGTCAAGAATTCTAAATTGAAGGGGTTAATTGTTAAGAAAAAAAGTTAAGAACCAAATTGTCAAATTTAAAAAGTTTAGGGGGCGTTTATACAAAAAGGCCTTTCTTTTATTGCTCTTTAAAAAAAAAAAAACACGCTCTTTTTCACACAAATAGATGAAGTGTTCAAGCAAAGGGACATATTTACCGAACTTAAATAAGTAAATAACATATTTATGAAATTATTAAAGTAAATAATATGTTATGTATATTAACAATTTTGTAAATATACTATTTATAGTAAATAGTATTTGTAAAAAAAATTAAAGTAAATAGTAAGGTTTTAAAATATTTGAAATAAATTACAAATTTACTTGGTAAATAATAAATTTATTAGGTAAGTAGTGAATTTACAAGGTAAATAGCATATTTATAAGACATTTATCTTCTTTTTTTATTTTTTATTTTTTGAGTTTGGGAGTGGAGGGATTCGAATCTTTCACCATAAGTCAAGTATAAAATTATCATTAACCCAAATATGAAATTATTATTAAATTTTGTAAGCAATCACTTTTTTAAATATATTTAAAATATGATATTTACTTCTGATATTCTCGTAAAAATGATGTCTACCTTTTTCTCCGAGGTTTCTTTTAGCTTTCCTAAATATGTTATTTACTTTTTCCTCGACAGAAGATTTTATTTATTTGTTTATTTTTTGAAGTCCTTTGTCTATATTGGCTTCGTTGGAGTGGGCTCATCATTTCCAATCCATGAACACACTTGATTCAGTCACACTCACATGAGTGTTGTTAGTCTTTTCCGTCTCCACAACCAAGCATTGCCTTAATTCTGTCACTATTTGAGTCATAGTTGGTCTCTTTGCAGAAATGGGTGACACACAGGCCAGTGCCAATTCCACTACTTTCCAAACCGAGTCCTTGTTCAAGTCTTGCTCTACTAGTCTTGGATCAACAGTACTTGCTATGTCCCCTTTTGAGAGTCTAGGCCTAACCCATTCAATCACATGATCTTTTCCATTGTTCTTGGCGATTGCTGGTCGACCTGTGATTATCTCTAATAGTACAATCCCAAAGCTAAACACGTCACTTTTCTCGGTTAGCCTATTCGAGGCAAAGTATCTGCAATCAGAGTCAGGAAATTTTTTCAGTGTGCGTATCATGAAAGTCAAGTTTATTAGACATGGCTATATATTTTAATTATTGTATGCGTGCAGAGTCATAATTTTTCTTATAAGGTGCGGTATTAACTAGTGTACAAGAATAGTGGATAGTTTTAATCAGGATCAAGATACCCGGACGTGCCATAGTTGACACATGAGTGTCACCTTCAAGTAGAAAAGCTCTTGACAGCCCAAAGTCAGACAGTTTGGCTTGTAATTTATCATTCAATAAGATGTTTGTAGTCTTCCTGTGGATAATTGGTGGCTTACAGCCACTGTGCATGTGATAGCATGTAGCTACCTCAACTTTAAAATTACTCTTAAACTTGCTCTTATACCAGATGTCACGGTTGGTACCTTACTTTTAATATACTTATTTTAGTTCTTCATTTGAACGTGAAAATGGGGAATAATTTTTTTTTTTAAACTTTAAACTTGAAAACTGTATCATCATAAAATATTATTTCAACATCCGTTTTAAATACTCTCTTTAAATAGGTCAGCGGAAGATTCATAGTAGTACCATAACCCTTGCCCAGTCTCTTGGCACATACAGATCTCATTCGTCATCCATCACTTGTCTTATCGTCGTGCAGGTTGCTTACCTGCAACATGAACAAACTTATGAGCTACAAGCTCAGTAAGTTTAAACATACAGACATGACATATAAGAACTCTTATCATATAAGACAGAGCATATCTGATACCAACTGTGACATCAGAACATTTACACAACGTATATTATATATTACTTAACATTCATACTTAACATACTCTACATCGAGAACAAACTTTCATACTTAATGTTCTTTAACATCACATAATTTAAGCATAGCACACTTAATATATGTAACAACCGGGAAAATTCACATTTCTTGGAAAATAAATACACAATGGATTTAAGCATTAAAATGTGAAATTAAGTGATTTAATATTGTTTAGAACTAAAATAAAATGTTCTAACAATGTTAAAAGATGAAAAATGAGTAATAGTGATATTATGTGTGTGCACGCGTGTGCCACTCACAGTATCAAAAAGTAGGTCAAGATGATATTATCTTGACATAAAACTGATAAATTTGGGTTCAGCACACCGAAATTAGTCAGGATAGCCTATCAGCACGCTCAAATTTGATAATTGAGCACAAAGGTAATTTTTGACCGAAAATTCGCAGTATCGAAAATTGGTCGAAATGACCTCAGATGAAAATAAAACTGATATATTTGAATTCAGGACGCCCAAATTAATCAGGATAGCCCATATTGAAATTTTGGGCGAAAAAGTATATAAAGAGCGGGAAAAAGTGGAATTGCCTCATTTGCCCGTGTGTACTCTCTCTCATCACTTCTCTTTCTCTCTCTACCCCCATTGATGAATAGTAACCGACCACCGGAAACGGTGTCCGTTTTCGACACCGCCGGCATCGTTGGAAAGCTCTCGTCGAGCTGATTTCAACGGTGTGCCGAGTCGACGGAACCGACGCCGGAGGAGAGCGCACGCGCCGCCCGAAGCCGCCGGCCACCGGAAATTTCGATCGCCGATATCTTCGCCGTCCGACGTCCGATCAAGCTGAAACCGGTCCCAAAATGTTCGTGGTGAAGAGTACTACAAAACCCATGTGGTGGATCGCCTCAATACCGGCGGAATCGCGCCGCCCGAGCTTCGGAAAAATCCGGTGAAACGCCGCCGTGGAGCCGCCGTCGAAACCGCCGATTCCGGCGGAGTTGAAGCACGCCGTCGGTGCAGAAATGGTCGCCGTGAAGAGGGGAGCAAAAGCCCTCAATCAATTTCGGGAAAAAAGTCCGGCACGGCGGAGTTCCACCGTCGCCGCCGTGGCCGTGACTTTCGGGGTCGATTTCCGGCGATAGAGGTGTCAAATGGTGAAATTGAAGCCACCAATGGATTCCTCTCGTCGAGATCTTCAAAATGGACTACCCACTTGCCACCGTCGCCGCCGTTGCCGCCGGTCAACGCCCGTCAACGGCGATCAACGCCGGTCAACGGCGACCGTTGACCGAAAATGCAAGTTTGGCCCGTTAGCCTATTTTCGACGTTCCGGACGCATCCGCGGAGTCGGAATTGCAAGACGAGACCTCAAAGATGAAGAACGAGGAATTAGGGTTTATGCCGTCGAGACCGGACTGCAATTCGGTATAAATCCCGACCCCTTTACGTTCCGTAATTAAATTATTTGGGATTGTTATATGATTTTATGATTATTGGTATGAAAATTATGGAAAAGAATGTATGTAAAAAGAAGAAAATGACTGTAACGGAGAAAAAGAAAAATATGTGATAATGTAACGATTTTACGTAAACGGTATGAGTTTTACGTAAAATCTAGGCCTCTGGTATAGTACGTGATAGAATTAGATTAGGATAGATGGTTTTCAGGCGTTTCCTAAACGCTGGAACCCCAAAAATTAAGGGGAAACTCTGCCGAAATTTCTAAAAATGGCACCAGGGGTAATATGGGAAACGAGGGGTAAAAATATGATCGGAAAGGGAACCCGATCCCCCTCGAGGAATTAGGGCATGGAAAAAAGGAAAGGGCAAGTTATAATTAGTTAACTGACCCTTCGAAACCCTAGAACGCAAAGAAAATATGAAACCGACTCTTAGGTCGGAATAGTACTTCCCGAGGGCCGGGAATGTGAAAATTGGTAAAATGATAAGAATTGATCCGGGAAAGGTCCGATAAGATTTAGAAAGTTAATTAAATGATTTTGGGTTTAGAAAATCCAGCCTAAGTATGAAAATGAAAATGTTATGATTAAACGACCCATCAGGGGCAAAATGGTCATTTTGCCCAAAGATTCTCAAATTATGGGAAAAGGGCCCCAATGACCCCGGAATAGGTTAATGAAGTTTGTAAAAGCCAAAATTGAGGTTTAAATTATGAAAAATCACGTTAAGGGTAAAATTGTAATTTTGTCAAAAGTTAGGGGTAAAATCGTAATTTTTCAAAAAGTTGGAGAAAAATTCGAAAAGGGCCATTAAGGTTTAAAAAGCTGTCCTAAGGCTATAATTAAGGATTATCAGATCAGAATTAAGCTTTTTAATAAAATAAAGGCTATGAATGAAAATGTGATTAACGGACAAAGTTTGTCTGTAGGAACCCGATCCAGACGCGACAAAGGACGTTGATGGATTCTAAGAAGAGGATAAGCACGCTATGAGTAAGTTCAGACATTTACCTGTCTGCAACTATGAACAAGTCTATCGTGTTTATATGTTTTGTATGAAAATGTCATGATGTGATTTATGATGATGCTATAGTAAATGCTATAGCAATGATATGATGATGTTAAAAGTTATGTTTTAATAAATAATTTATAAAATATATATATATGTGTGTATATATTGAAAAGGAAATGCATTATAAAAGCTTTATGAGAGTAACGATGTGATAAAGAGGAATAGAAGAATGGAAAGAGTAAGAACAAGAATGTTATGGTAGGATGCATAAGAAAGAGATGAGATATGAAAGGAAAGAATAGATGTTTTATGAAAAGTTTTATGGAAATTAAGTTATGATTGATAGAGCAATGATGATCGGTGATGAAAGGAATTAAGAAAGGGATGTTTTATGAGATTGAAAGAATAGATGTTTTATGAAGGTTAGATTATGATTCATAGACCAACGACGATCGGGGATGAAAGAAATTAAGAAAAAGGTATGTTTTATGATAACGAAATGATAGATATTTTATGGAAAAATGATATGAAAGCAAAGAGTTAGACAAGAAAGAAAAACAATGATAGGTTATGATAAAAGGTATGATGAAAGGATTAGAACATAACGATAAGATGTGATTGATAGAATAGAACAATAGGCTATGATCGATGGGCTATGATTGATAGAAATATGATGATAAGATACGATAGATCGAATGGTGCAAATGATAAGATAAATGGAGAATAATTATTTGCACATAACTAAACGTATTTTGTTGTTATGATGTGATATGATGTGATGTGATGTGATAATACATAAGAATTAAGAAAAGAAAAATAACGAAAGAATAAATGTTTCATGAAATGTTTTATGAAAAATGAGAAATGAAAGATGATGAATGTCATGAAAAAGATGTACAACGAAAAATCAATATAAGAAAAACTAAAAGAATGCAAGATAATAAAACTGAAAAGTTAATGGTTGGCGTACCGGTCTCCCTATATGGTTGAGACTTCCGGTCTATATCCTCCGCGCAGATGTGGTGCTACCCCGAAGGTGTGGTAGATTATAGGATGGACCACCCCGACAGGCGAGGTTTTATGTGACTGTGAGGTAGGTTGGTGGGTAGCTCCCCCTCCTCCCACTGTCAGCGCGCACTAGGTACGTTCAACGACGGGGCCCACCAGTGAAAGATAAGAAAGAAAAGAAAAGAAAGTGATAAAGAAAAGAAAAGAAATGATATGATATGAAAAGAAAAGTAAAGAATGACATAAAAAGAAACAAACGATATGAAAGAACGACATAATAAAATCGATGAAAAACAAATAAATAATAAAACGAAGTTAAAAGAACATAATGGAGTTAATATATGTGATGTGATGTATTTGATGTTATGTGTATGATGTGAATGACACCTCTTTACGTGATGTTATGCAAGTGTGTATGTTACCAGCTTTTAAGATATGAAATGTTAAGAGATGACAATAACGATAGAGAAGTTCTAAAGGTTTAGAACAGAAAGTTAAGAAATGATAGGAATGAAAAGCAAAGAAATAAAGAGATTAGATTAGAATGATAAGAGATGATCGATAGAATGATAAGAACGATGAACAAAGAGATAAATGAGCATGATGAAGCTCACATTTTAGGTTATGTTTTGAGGATATGTATAAACGATGTATATAATATGTATATACGTGATGTCATATATTCTAGTAATAATATATATTACTAGTATTTATAAGTTAATGAATGTATGTTTGAACTTACTGAGCATCTAACTCATTAGTTGTTTATATGTTGCAGGTAAGCAACGTGTTTATTTAAAGTAATATGATGGACAACGGACGGATCTGCACGTGCCAAGGGACTGGGCGAGGGTATGGTACTACCATGAGTCTTTCGCTGAGCGTTCAAAAAGGAAGATGAAAGAAAGAAAGTTATGATATATGTGTTATAAGAGTGTGATAGAGATAGGTGTAGTATGTAAGTTAAAAAAAAAAAAATTGCTATAGAAATTGCTTCCGCTATAAGATGAGAACGTTAAGAATGGAAAGTTAAGTTAAGTAAGAGGATGACGACCCACGAGGTTGCCAGCCATCGCGGTCGGCGTCAGAGCTCGACTGGTTGGTATGGTAACGTACGTGGGGGGGGGTCGCCACAATATATGTTTAACATCTTAAGCTTAACATACTTAACATCATACAAAACATTATATACACATATCAATTTATATATAACATACTTAATGTATGCTTAAACATCGTAAACATATTTAAAATTGTAAGACTGACTTATGTATATCAAATAATGCATATCATAACATATGCATACATGTTAGTTTCATTATACTTGTTTACTTTTCATTTTTTCATTTTCATTATTCTTTTGATCGTTCTTCCTTTGGTATCATACTATTCATTTCTTTGCTCGCTTAACTTTCATTTTCATTGTTCGTTCTTCTTTCATATCATGTCGTTCTGTTCTTTTTTTTCTTGTCTTATTCTTTCACTTATGGGCCCAGTGTTAGACGTATCTAATGTGTGCATACCATTAGGAGGAAAGGGGAGCGACTTACCAACTTACCTCATGATTGATCTTTAACTTTTAGCCATTAACCTCACACCTTCGGGAAGTAGCGTTCCATTATAAACCATTAACCTCACACCTTCGAGAGGTAGCATTTTACTGTAGTGGAAATCATAACATAAACCTCACCTACGGGAGGCCGGTACGCCAATACTTAAATCTTCAATCTTATTATCTTGCTTATCTTTCTCTTTCTTTACTTTATCTTTTCGTTCGTTTGTTCATTCATTCATTCTTTCTTTTATTTCTTTTATTTCTTTCTTTCTTTCGTTTATTTCATTTCTTTCATAAGCATTTCATAAATCGTTTTTTTCTTTCGTTCATCTCTTTTTTTTCATTCATTCATTTCTTTTCTTTCTTTCATTCATTCATTTCTTATCTTTCCTTACTATCTTTCATATGATTCCGACTAGGTGGCATTATCATTGCTTCCTTGGTCTAGAACACCTTACATAAGCATTTCATATAACACTTTAGTGTGTTTCATAAGCATTTTATAAATTATTTCTTTCTTAATGTAATTTTCATAGTATGCGTTATGTTAGTCACACTTTAGTGCGTATAGCACTCACGTATATAACTTTCATATAACACATAAACATAGACATGTGCATATAACACTCACATATATAACTTTTCATATAACACATAAACATAGACCTAACATGTCAGTTTATGTTGCAGAAAGGAAAATGTTAGAACTTACAGATATTCTTGTGCGTATCTCCTTTTTCTTGCTTTCTTGGTCCACAAACGTCCCTTCATCGCGTCTGGAGCGGATCCCTTTAATCGAAATAATAACGGTTATTTTCGTTACTTATGTCATATATAAAACTTAATAAAACATAAGAATTCTACGTTTCATTTCCCAATCATAGAGTTAGGGGTTTAATATCCCATTTATAACTTTTTTGCTAACTTTTGACAAAATTAGCATTTTGTCCCTAATAGGATTTTTCGTCATGACCTTATTTTTCTTTGATTTACAACTTAGTTTTCGGCGATTGAATAAACCATTCGGTCTCGAGTGCACAAACTTTATTTTATCATTCTTCACTTTTCAAGTTCTGGTTTGCAAATCCGATACCGCGGATGTGTCCAGAACATCGAAAATAGGCCAACAGGGCATTCTTCAAATTTTAGTCGTCGGGTCACCGTTAACCGGAGTTGACCGATCGTTGACTGGCATTGACTGGCGGTGGTGAGGGAAAAGGCAGCCACCATCTTGAAGAGCTCGACGAGAGGAACCCATTGGTGGTGTCAATTTCACCGATCAAGGCTCCTATCGGCGGAAACGAACCCTCGACAATTGACGACGACGACGGCGGTTAGTTCTCCGTCGTGCCGGCTTTGTTTCTTGAAATTGGTTTAGGGCTTTTGTTCCCCATGCTATTCTAAGCATTTTGGTACCTACCACATCACTCAACTCTACCGGAATTGACGGATTCCGTGGTAGTGACAGGGAGGCTTTGGGCGGCACGATTCAGCGACCGTTGAGGTGAAATGAGGCCTGGGTTTTGTTCTACTCTTCACCACGAATCTATTGAGACCAGAATCGTGGCATTTGGACGTCGGACGGTGGAGATACGGCGGCAGGAAGTTTTCTACAACCCGTGGTTTCGAATGGCGCTTGCGGCTTCCTCCAGCAACGGTTTTGTTGCGTCGACCCACCGTTGGACTCAGCTCAGCGAGAGCTTTCCAACGGTACTGGTGGTGTCGAAAACGGACACCGTTTCTGATTCGTCGATACTGTTCATTTTCGGTGTAGGGGGAGAAAAAGAGAGAGATAAGAAACTATGTGGGCTTTTTCATAAAAATCCGAACTTCCATCCTTTTATATGCCTTTATTTTTTTTTTTTTGAAAATTTTAACATAGGCTATCTTGACTAATTTGGGCATGCTGAACTCAAATATATCAGTTTTATCTTTATCCGAGGTCATCTCGACCAGTTTTCCAGTACTGTGATTTCTCGGTTAAAAATTACTTTTTGTGCTCAAATGGCTAATTTGAGCATGCTGATTCCAAATATATCGGTTTTATATCAAGAAAAGGTCATCTTGACTAATTTCTTGATACTGTATATTTCCTTATCAAAAATTATATTTTATGCTCAATTGACTAATTTGAGCATACTGATTCTAAATATATCAATTTTATATTAAGAAAATGTCATCTTGATCAATTTCTTGATACTGTGTGTGACGCACACACTCGTACACACATAAAATCACTACATTCCACATTTTAAACATGGAATTTATCGTGTACATTTCATGTATCGATTTTCTGAGAATAATGAAATTTTCCTGTTGTCACAGTGCAAACATTCCAATCCTGCATTTAGAATTCCAGATTTTGAACTGATTTAACTTCATTAAGAACGAAAACTACTTAAAAAAAAAAAAGACTAGTACCTTGGGCTGCATCCATTGCTATTTTGAGTCTTTGCTCCCAACTCAAGGGATGCGCGTTTTTGTCTGCGGTGTCCATGAAAATAAGAGTTGCAATTTGTTAGCTAATTAAAGTAAAACTTGAATGAAGATTTTCTGCATGATCAACACACACACACACACACACGCGCGCGCCTGATAGACGCCATGCCAAGTCTCCATTAGCCATGTATTCAGGAGCCCCATGTTCAGGCCTTCATTGCAGCAACCGATCAGAGCAGTCAAATTCCTGTGATCAGCTCTTGTAAGTAGTTTAGCCTGTAAGATAACGTTATAATATGAATGAGACTTTTAAACAACCACCATAATTTCAGTCTATATGTACATCTTTCCAAAGTGTAGGGTGTTTTTTATGTGACTAAAAAGGTGGGTCACTGTGAATTAAAATTCTATAATTTTTAAAGTGTTTTCCTGATTGACGAATACCATCTTACAACAGATGAATTGTTCAACGTCTTGAGAATATCCAAACATGATCTCTAATTCTTTAGATAATGAGAAATTTTTTTTTTTGGTGGCGGATTATAAGAAATAACTCATATCACTTTCGTAATATAAGCTTTGATTTCTTTTTTATTTTTTTGGTTATATGGTAGGAAATATTAGTGGACTTCTATCATGGGAGATGGTTGCTTTACCCCAGAGATGGAGTATATCTTAAGGTTTAAATTTAATCTTAGAAAGGTATATGTGTTTCCTTTCACACTACATCATAGCTTATGTTTAAAAGAAGTTAATTATAAAATAGCCTCAATAGTTTATGAGAATATGAATTCTCACCCCATATTTGCTATAATATACGCATTCTCAACCTTAGATTTTTTATAATAACAAAAATATCCTCAGTTTTATATTGTTTCTTAAATAATTTTTTAATTAAATGACTTTAACTTTGAGGTGTTGGATATATATTTGCACTTCTTTTTGTGAATGATTCATATACAAATCTTGGTTGAGAAAATTAATTTTTTTGAAGGAAGAGAATATTAAATTTTTATACACTCTTCCTAATAGTAATTAAAATATCACTCCCTTCAAAAAAAAAAAGAAAATAATAAAATGTCATCAAATTATGAATAAAAAAATTATTTTCAAATTATTATTTTGATAGATTCACCTACAAAATGTATACATCACAATATTCAAACTTATTTTAAAAAGAACAATCTGAATTTTCAACATATATTAAACTAATTTTACAAATCTTAAACAAATTTTAGAAATAACAAACAAACTAATTTCTAGAATGCAAGTTAATCTGATTTTACAAAAAAATAAAATACAACTTAATTTGAAACATAATTTTTCAAACTTAATATCAAATTATTTTCATGAACATCAATTTCCAACAATATACAAACCTCTAAATCAAAATTTAATTTCCTACAAAATCAAACTAATATTAACACAAAGTAACACTAAATTTGAAAGGAAAATAAACATAAAATAAAATTCTTTTGTTATTATTTTTTCCTAAAGAGAGAATTTGTAAGACTAGTACCTCCGAATGTTCTACGGTGATGGACCCCACCGTTGAGGGAGATGAGCTTATGGGGAAGATTCAATGATCATGGGATGCTTTGGGGTAAGGTTTTGATGGCATTGAGTGTGTTGGGTGGGCGAGAGGTTGGTGAGTAGCATGCAGGGGGTATGTGTGGCAGCTCGCCCTTGTGTAGATGTTCTGCAGTACTATTACAGTCAACTCTGTAGTTAACCGCAATAGTGTATAGGCCTCGAGGGTCGTCGGCATCATGCTTAACTTGAAAACTACTTGTAAATTTTGTGGAATAAATTTTTTTTTTAATATAATAACTTGTTCGAGAATGTGATAAGGAAATCATATTAACAAAATAACATGTACATGGATCATGATTCCCCTATCACATAATCTTGACTTGAAATCATGTCTTTAAAATTACATGCTTAAATTTTCAAAACCGTACAATGAAAAACTCATGGTAGGACCACCATCCCTTACCCAGTCCCCCTAGCATGTACATACCATGTCCGTCGTCCACCGTGTACTACTGGTGAACAGGTCTCTTACCTGCAACATGTGAACAAACTAGTGAGCTATGGGCTCAGTAAGTTCAAACATAAAGACATGAAATCATAACATGCAAAACTATGCTTATGCATGAAACTTGACTCTGAAAAACTAGTTCATGGCTATATGTTAAGTTTTAGGACATTATTTGAAATTATGTTTTGGTTTTGGGCCCCTAATTGGTCGTACCGTAAGGCACGCATGACTGAGAGTGGTACTTTAGTGCTGATCTCCGCAGCCTGAACTGAAACTGAACATGAAAACCTCCCCATGCGTCGAGAGGCCGGTACGCCAATAACTGGTTTAATTATCTTTTTTTCTGAAGTTCCAACTGTTTTACTTGGGGTATGAGTTTTATTAATCTTACTAAGGTGCCTTGTGCACCTACATGTTTTCGTGTGCTTAAAACTTGTCTATCATGTGTACATGAATCATCTATATCGAACATGAATTTCTACATGCATGACATGAAACTGATATGTGTATCGTAATGCAGACAGTTAACGTCTGACATACACGTCAAACAACATATATAACATCATAAAACATAATATGATTGTCCACGTTGCAGCCAGGACAATGCTTGAACTTATAGAAAATCTGCTAGCGTGAGCCTCTGCTGATTTGAGACTGCTGTTTCAGGACGTCTGACTTGATCTCCTATAAAAGAAATAATCATTGATTATTTTCAATATTTATCTTATACTTGAAACATGACAAAACATGTAAATCATATTTCCAGACTCTTTTTTTTTTTGCTTCAAACACGTCTTTCTACACGAGCGTGTTCGTGGCCATGTAATCCTCTATGCTTGCGTGCATGGCTGTGTAATTCATGCTGTAACAGCTGGAAAAATTTTACTGTTCTTGGAAAATGTGTATATCGTATGTACAGTATCGAGAAAAGGGTTAAGACGACATTTTCTCGACCTGAAACTGATATATTTGGAAACAGGATGCTCAAATTAGTCAATTGAGCACAAAACAGAAATTCGACCGGGAATGCGAAAAATACGCAGTACCGAAAACTGGTCGAGATGATCTCAGATAAAGATAAAACTGATAAATTTGGATTCAACACGTCCAAATTAGTCAGGATAGCCCAAGTTAAAAATTTTGGGGAGAAGAGTATAAATAGGAAATCGTGGGGGTCAAATTCATAAATTCCTCATAAATCCCAAAAATCCGAAATTCTACCCCCAAATTCTCTCAAATATGAACAGTGACCAACTTTCACATACGACTTCCGTTCACGACACCGTCGGCACCGTTGGAAAGCTCTCGCCGAGCTGAGTCCAATGGTGGGTCGACGCGAAGAAGCAGCCGCCGGAGCAAGCCGCACGCGCCGCCCGAAGCTCGCCGGAGCCGTGAAATTCAAACGGCCGTATCTTCGCCGTCCGGCCACCGTTTGCCACGAAACCGGTCCCAAAAGGTTCGTGGTGAAGAGTACTACAAAACCCATGTGGTGGTTCACGGCAACAACCGTCGTATCGCGCCGACCGAGCTTCGAGAAATCTGCCGTCACCGCCGTGGGCTCCACCGTCAATTTTTGTCGATTCCGGCCAAATTGAAGAGAACCACCGGTGCAGAAATGGTCGTGGGGTTGTGGGGAGCAAAAGCCCTCAACCAATTTCGGGGAAAAAGTCCGGCACGGCGGAGTTCCATCGTCGCCGCCGTGACCGTAGTTTTCGGGGGGATTTTCCGACGATAGGAGCCTCCAAACATGAAATTGAGGCCACCAATGGATTCCTCTCGTCGAGCTCTTCAAGATGGGCTACTCACTTGCCGCCGTCGCCGCCGTCAACCGCCGGTCAACGGCGACCGTTGACCAAATTTTGAAGATTGGCCCATTGGCCTATTTTCGACGTTCCGGACGCATCCGCGGAGTCGGATTTGCAAAACGAAATTCCAGATGCAAAGAATGAAAGAATAAAGTTTGTGCGATCGAGACCGAACGGCATTTTCGGTATAATCTCGACCACTCTTGTTCCTCAATTTGTTAATTGAGATGAATGTATGTTAATGAGATGTATTGATATGAGAAATTGTAAAAGAAAGAAAGAAAAATGGATGAAATAACAGATATGAAAAAGTATGAAAATGTGTAAATTTTACGTAAAAAGTGTGTGACTTTTACGTAAAATTAGGCCTCTGGTATAGTACATGATAAATTAGACGAGGTTAGATGGTTTTGAGGCGTTTCCTAAACGCCGGGAGCCCAAAAATTAAGAGGAAATGCTGCCGAAATTTTTAAAATGGCGTAAAGGGCATTTCTGGAAATAATGGTTTAAAAATGTGATCGGGCAAGTAAACCCGAGCTCCTTATGAATTTAAAATGAAAAATGGATGTTTTAAGAATTTATAAAACGATCTTTGAGGCCTGAAATGTAAGAAAAGCAAGAAACTGACTTTTATGTCGGAGTAGAACTTCCCGAGGGCCGGGAATAGTAAAAATTATGAAAAATATAGAAATTAATCTGGAAAAGGTCCAGTAAATTTTTAAAAGTCAAATGGATGATTTTTGAGCTTGGAAAATTCAGTCTAAGCATTAAAACGAGAAGGTTAAGATTCAAAGACCCGTCAGGGGCAAAACGGTCATTTAGACCAGAAATTTCAGAAGGTTAGAAAAAGAGTCGTTAAAGCCTAGAACATAATCCTAAGACTTTAATTAAAGTTTTAAAGGCCAAAGTTAAGAGTTAAGCATGAAAAAAAAAATGAGAAAAGTTCCGATTGGGGCAAAATGGTAATTTTGCCAAAAGTTTACAAAAAAGTTAAAAATGAAATGTTAAGCTCCTAAGTTCTTTATTAAGAAATAAAACGTAGTATTTTTACGTTTTATAAAGTTTTATATATGAAATAAAGATTTTAAATAACCGTTAATTTTTCGGTTATAGGAGTTTAACGGGACAGTGATGATGGACTGTCGAGGAACCACAGAAAGCTGATGTTAGCAGCATTGAGGTAAGTTTAGACATTTAATTGTCTGTGCACGAACAAATTGATATGATTATGTTTAGGTGGAAAAATATATTTTCCCCTAAACTATATAATTGTTTGATTTGTGATTAATGACGGGTGCACAACTATTGGTATAGTTGTGTATTGGACTGTATAGTTTATGGTATGACTATGTAATTTATACTATTGTTACAATTGTTTCAGATTCACGGGAATCTGATACTTTATATTGTTATGACTGCATTGAGTATTTGTATGCCTTATAATTAATGAGGCAACCTCCCAAGAGTGTGAGGTATCGTTTTAAATTGTCATGATTGCATTGAGTATTTGTATGCCTTATAATTAATGAGGCAACCTCCTAAGAGTGTGAGGTATCGTTTTAAAGAAACGATGAAAATAATGAGAATAAATAAATTAAGTATAATTTATATACTGTTCTATTTATGTTACAGGTTTGGGCGAGAGGTTCCAAACTTACTGGATTCCATTTTTATGATTCCAGTTACTACGTTATGATCGTAGAGTAGTATTAATATTTGATTAATCACAGTATTAATATGTGATGTTTACAGTCATTATGACTGCACGGTAAAGATGCTATTATATGTACACTTGAACATTAAACAACAAGGTAATGAAAACCTAATGTTTTGGCGTACCGGCCTCTCGCGATGGGAGGTTATTTCATTGTTAAAGCAGAAGACATAGCACAGATGAGGGCGAGCCAGGGTAGCTCCCAGGCCCCTCTACAGCGCTCTTTTCGGTACGACCAAAACGGGCCCATACAGAGTTAAAGTATAGATAAGATAATAAATGAACAGAATAAATCGAAAAACTGAGCATAAAACACTTAAGACATAATTGTTGTGTTTGACTGCAATATGTTGCGCTAACTTATATGTTATGCGCATTTGTATATATATATGTTTATATATTACATGTTGTGCTAATTATTAAAGATATAACACTACGGGCACGAGACCCATACAGTTTAACGGGCACGAGGCCCATACAGTATAACGGGCGCGAGGCTCATACAGTTTAACGGGTACAAGGCCCATGATATATATAGGGCGCGAGGCCCATATAGTGTGACGGGCGCGAGCCCAGGGCGCAAGGCCCATAAACTGAAAGCAATAAATGATGTAATGAAAGAAATAATGAGAAACATGAAGAAAAGAATAAATGAGTATTGTATGAGCACTACCACACGATGTGATGTTTGTGCTAACCCTATATGTGATGTTAAGTTAAGACATCAGGGTAAAGTTTAAAGAGATGGCATGAGTTACATCGGAATATACCACTGTTACTACAGTTGGTATATTTATAGTTATTCTAATTTTATAGAATACCAATAGTTATCACAATTTATGTGATTATTTGTCATTATATTAGAGTAGAATTTAAAGAGATGTCATGGGTGACATCAGAGGATACCACTGTTATTACAGTTGGTATATTTATAGTTATTCTAATTTTATAGAATTTGACTAGTTATCACAAATTATGTGAATATTCGTATTAATGCACGATATGTTTTTAGTAGTTATATACTACAGATAGTGTATATGTTTATATGACAGAATATAACAGTATAATATACTGTTTTATGATTCATGTTTTTATGTTTGAACTTACTGGGCGTTTAGCTCACCAGTTTGTTCGTGTGCAGGTAATAAAGTTGAACAACCTACCATTTGAGTTGATTGAGATACGGGATTGGTGGAATGGGTTACGAATGTCATGTCAAAGGTTATGGACCCGCTATGCTTAATCCGTTAGATAGAAAGAGAGAAAGTGAGTAAGTGTATATATAAAAAAAAAAAAAAAAAATTTCCGCACGTTTTTATATCAATATGAAAAGAACAAATATTAGAAGTAAGAAAAGATGTCAAGTGACAGGCCCGCGCGAGGCGGGGTGTCACACATGCAATATGATCGTGTAACTCATGCCTACATACACGGTTATCTACACGGCCATGTTTCTGATCGTGTTTCCTGCTGTCGAACATGGTCTGTTACACGCCCCTTCCTATGGCCGTGTGCCATTCTACACGGCTCGATACACGACCGTGTTCTTGGTCATGGACCTCTTAGGTCTCAGACTCTCTCGAAACATGGTAATGTATGTGGGTATGTTCGGGGCCGTGTCATGAACACGCCTTTGTACACGCCTGTGTTCATCCTAGAATCCTGATTCTGAGTCTGAAATCCTGTCTTCTGTCTTTCTAAGGCTTTCATGGTCTTTGTTTTATTTCTTGCACTCAAAATCGATCTCAATAAAATTATTTCAAGGTATAAACTGCATTTCTACAATCGTCAATCCATGGCTTCAGTAGCAAAATTTCATATTTTGCTTCCACCAAAATCTTGACTCAACATTTTTAAAAATCAAAACTTTCTTGAAGAAAACTCATTGAAACTTGATTTTCTAAACGATCAACTTACAAATTCGTGTTTAAAACAATTAGACTTGAACCATGTTTCGATTTAATCGAAATCTTAACATGCCATAATTCACATTTTCTTTTTCTTTCTCAAAATAACCCAGATTTTTCATCCAAAAATGTGAGAAAAATAGGGTTTACCTTACTTGAAACTTGAGAACGTCTTACTGTGAAATCTTGATTGAAAATTTGAATGATTTCCTTGCTTGAAGAGAGAATCTGAGCTGTTGAAAGGATTTTCCTCTTCTGCTCTCTCTCTTTCTCTGTCTCTCTTTCGCTTTGTTTCTTTCTCTTTCTTTCTTTCTCTCTCTGTCGACACGTTCACTTCTTTGCAGCTAAAGAAGTGAATTAATTCACTTGGCTGATAAATGAAGCCCCTTCTCACGTGCCCTCTCTCCTTTCTCACCATTTTCTTTAATTTCTTTTAAAGAAATTAGAATTTGCTTGGCTAATCTTGGCCGTTGAACATGGTGGCTTACATGTGAGCCATTTATCTCTTAATAAGTATTTTTCACATACTTTTCTAATAATCTAAAACATTATAATTTGAATTAATGTTTAGCTTTTACACTATATTTATTAATTCATTGTCAAATTTTAACTAAAATCCAGTTAATCAAAATTTTCATCTGTTTTATATTCTGTAACATGTCTTATCATGAATATACACTTACATATCTTGTATAAAATTTTTCAAGAACGATAAATTTCTCGGTTATCACAGTATGTGCAGGGGGAAGTGGGTAGAGATTGTTAAAGATCTAGGCAGAGATATTTGCATGATCTACGCTTGGGGCTACTGTAATGCATGATCAAGAAACTATACAATGATGACTAACGAAGAAAAAGGAGCTAAGGAGATTTATAAGTAACATGCAAAAAGGCGTGGGGAAGGTAGGGTGCTGGTGGTGGGATATGATGGATGACACCAAGGTGTTGGTAGGTTGGGCAGTAGCTATGGAGAAGCGTTTTCAAAATTTATGTTAGCGATAGGTTTAGATTTAGAAATCAAGGGCTAAGATCACAAGGATAATAAGGTTGATGGTTGAGATTTCTTAGGGAAGAAATACTCATCCTTGACTCATAGGGGTTGTTTAAGCCAAAACTGGACAAAAACTAAAGGAAGATGTAAGTCATAATCACAACTACCATATAAAATCTTGCTTTATTTTTTACAGATTTCCTTTTTAATTTTCTCATATTTCACTATTATCATTATCATTATTATTTTTGTATTAAGTGTGCATTTTTAACCTTTTTTTTTGTTTTTCAAATTTTTTAATAGCAGTTGATCTACCCCATGATATACTTAACTTAGCATCCTCCCTTCGTACCTTATAAATGCATAAGCATTTTCACCATTGTCATCACACACATCTTCATTTGTAAGGTTAGAAAAAAGTGAGTTAAGATTAAAGGTTTGTTCAATTTGCAAATTTAAAACTATTTGTATTTTTTGTGAGACCTGTCTTGGAAAAGGTAATGAATTTTTTAAAGTAGTAAACAACCTTGACAGAGTGTTAGCTGCTAGAAAAATTAATCTAGTGTACGGGAGAGGGAGTCATGGGTTAATAGGTCATGTGTCATTCACTGAATTTATTGAGGGTAGCAAAGTCTTAAATATCATTTTCAATGTTTAGCTCATAAAAACATCACCGGTTATACTCTTTAAAGGTCTCAACCATGCGTGAAAGAATGGCCAATATGATGTTCAATGTAGATGCCTTTATCATGTTACTTGGTGGTTTAGGAACCTTAGAAGAAATTTTAACATTGCATCTTAAGCCCAACTCAATCTTCATCAAAAGCTATTAAGATTATTAAATATTAATGGTTTTAATAATAGTTTTTTGTCTTCTCTAAATTACGCTATGGAACAAGAATTCATTATATTATCGGCTTGGAAAATCCTAGTATTAACTTTGACTATTGATCAGTTGATTGATCAACTACAGATCTTTATACTTGAACCTAATCTATTAATGTTACAGGTGGTATGGTCAACCACGGACAACAAAAGTAGTAAGAAGTGTGGGTTGGATCTGATGTTCTGGTTGTAACATTCCTTGCCTTTTTGTTTTACTTATAACATTTGATTTTCTTTCTTAATTTCAGTTTGTTTAGTTTTTACTTTCAATAACACCAGATTAGGTGGGATCGTTTACTTTGTCTTTGTCTACATTAGATATTGGAGACGATATCTCAAATAGGTTATAGGGAGGAAATAGCTTGATTTTTTTTTTTGGATTTTTAAAATTTCTTGAATTTTTGTTCAGTTTCTTATGTTTGCATTAAAATTTTTTGTCTTCTTTTTTTGTTAGTAAAATAATTAGATTCATTATTTATAAGATGGTTAAGTAAAAAGTTATCTTTAGTATTCTTGATGTACATCTTATTAGTAATGACTGTTTTCTTATGTCATTGTTTTGATTTTATTTTATAATTAAAAAAATATTTTAATAAAAATATTTAAAAAAAGGTGATTTTCCACAAATCTAATGATGAAAATTTTGATTACTTTATTTTATAGTCTTTAAAAAAAATATGAATTTTGCCAAATTTGCATTTAAATTTTTGAATTAGTCTAACTTAGTTGTGATATTCAATATTTAAGTGCTAATTTTTAATCCATGAGTTGTGTGTTTGTTTAGAGAAATTTTTTGTGAATATGAAATATTTATAAAGTCTTATAATTTATTTGATTTTATCTCGAGGCGAAATTTCAAACAATACAGACACTAAAGAAATTATTTAAGCAATTTTTAGAACGTTTGAGCTTTTCAAGCTAATCTTGAAATATCTTTATCTTTAATTTACCCCTTCTGAGCCTTTTTTTTATATAACTTTTTCTTTATCACTCACATTTTTAACTTAGTCATTTAAATAAAATATCTAACTTTTAGCCCTCAAGCATTTTGATCATTTTAGATATTATTTTGAACTATACTAAAATCTGAGAGAGATGTTAGAATTACGAAATACCAACATATATATATATGAATAAAAAAAATGTGAAAAAGTGTACTAAACCTTTTGTTTATTATAAAAATAAATAATTTTAAGGATGTAGTAGCTCACAAAAAAAATTATTTTTGACAAGGAGAAGATGTAAACAAGTTTAGGGAGGTTGCTTGGATCTAAATAAAAACTCGACATTAGATTCTAAAATAATTAATGTGTTACAGGGTGATCTGAACTACATTATTATTTTATATCTTACCTTTACCTCGCCACATATTATAAGCTTAATAAAGCCCCAACGACATTTGGTTTTGTATTTGTGGACTTTAATGGAGAGAGAAATGAAAAATGAACCTATGGGATTTGATAATCATTCAAGATCAGTTATTTCGTGTCTTCACAAACTCATCTAAATTACACACAATTAAATGTAAAAGGAATTCAGTATATGCACACAGAATATCCAATTGTAAGTAGATATACTCTTAAATTAAGCTCAAATTTTTAGTCAAAATTTATGTTTTTCTATAGGCTATATATTTTTACTACAACAACCTATGAGGAAATTTTTGGAAATTACCTTTGCTAATACTATATTTTTTTTTCTTTTTCTTGAGGACAAGCAAAATTTTAAGTTTGAGGATGTGATAATTTTATAAAATAGAGTTATTTTACCAGTCACAAAAATTGACTTATCCTTAATAATTTTATTTATTTTTAATTTTTTTGATTTATTTTGTTTTGTTTAATTTATTTAGATTTCTTATAATTTCGTAAGATTTTTATTTAATTTTACTTTGTTTTATCTTATCCTTTTCTTTTAGTAATTATATATTAAATAAGCTTAAAATTTAATATTTTCAATGAGTCTACTTATAGTATTTTATTTTAGAAATATCTAATTTTAACATTTTATTTTTCTGTAATGTTAAATAAACTCATGTATTAGAAGTGAGTCCCACCAGATATCACTATTCATGTCAAGAGTTTATGAGCTTGACTAGTCTTATTTTGATTTTCTTATTCATATGAATATTTTGAAAAAACAATCACTTAAATCGAAACTCGTATGAAAAATTTATGACAATTTCTAAAGATCGGATTAATAAACAGACACTTTGAACCTATGTATATAATTATGTTTCAAGATATGGATCCAGTGCACCTAAAATCATATGAGCTCATTTTTTTCGGTCCTATAATAATGCAATACATGGAAGAGGCCAGAAAGAAACCAATAAAAATATGACACTTGGCATCTTCTTAGTTTCAACAAATTAGAATCAAACTTATCATGCACCCTATCACATTGGATTATTCTTAACCACATGCAATTGCATTTCAGCCCATGCATGTGCCGCTGCCACCACTTTTGCATTTATCTTCTGGTGCACATTGAGGATTGGTGGAATAGTATGAATTTGTAGCCTATAAAAGGCAATTTTCGGGAAGGCTTGAAGGGAATGAGAGAGACAAACTGAGTGTAAGGGAAAAAAAAAAAAGCTTCCTTTGAAGCTAAAAAAAAAAATCATTTTTTTTCTCTTTTATTTAGTTTTATTTTAGTTTTAATAAAATGAGGAATTTCTGAAGGTTCTGTCAGTATAAATATCATTATTCATTTTAGACTTCTTTCTTTTATTTTTATTTTATCATTCTGTTTAATTTATTTTATTGTATTATTTTATTTTTTGTTATAAACTAAATATATTTTTCTAGGAGTTATGATGTAACCTAATTTTGATGGTTTAATCAAATTAAATATATTGTTATGATTGTCATATTTGTTAGTATATTTATTTTCAAACTTAATGCTTTTAAATTTTTAGTCAACTTTTGAATGATTTGAAGAATAAAATGAAACTAAAACGAGATTTTTATGACTTAATTCTAGAATAAATACAATAAAATCTATGATAGAATAGAGATATATATATCTATTTTTGTATGGTTATATTATTAATTACTATAGATTTCCCAATGAACGCTTTTTATAATTAAATTCGAATTCATATTTTTACTATTCACAAATATGATACTATTCATATATACAGTACTATTTATATATAATATCGTTCATATATATGATACTATTTATTGTGAATTTTAATACACCAGTACTCAGGTGAAGATAAAGTTTGAATTGTTGTTGGAGGCGGAGTTTAACTGCCCATCACAGTGTCATCGGCACTAAAGAAAAGAACCAAACCTTAATCTTAGGCATAATGTCAACAAATGATTTGACAAATTATGCTTTTAAATTATCGTAATGTGAGATATGGAACTTAATACAAGTCATACCTTATTACAGACCATTGTTTGACCTCTCAAAAAGTGCAGGTAGAACAGGACCCTTGAGGTTGTTTTCTTTCAAGAATCCATTTATCTATATGTTATCTAAATTTTTCATGTTTATGAAAAAGTTTATTTTTTCCCATAAGAACTTAATTTTTTCATAATTCTAAAACTTGACGGTTTTGTTAATTTTAACCAATTTATCCATTTGATCAAAGTAGTCTTAAATTTTAATCGTTGGATTAACCTTGTGTAGTATTGCTAGCTACCTCAACTTTAAACTTACTCTGATATTAAATGTAGGGCTACTACCCTACCTTGCTCTCTGATACTTGCTCTTGTGGGCACCCCCACTCGCTCGAGCCATCCACTTAAAACTTTGCTTTTTTTAACTATACTCTTCTTAACTCTACTCTTCTTGACTTTACTCTTCTTAACTTAGCGTACTTACTTTACTACATGACCTGATACATGACTGTGTCTTTGGCCGTGTAACTCTCTGTGATTTCTATAATTATTACATGGCCGTGTAACTTACTCGTGTAACCTGTATATTACATGTATACGGCCTGATACACGGCCGTGTCTTTGGCCGTATACCTCTCTGTGATTTCTATAATCACTATATGGCCGTGTAACCTACCAGTGTAACTTGTTCATTACATGTACACGGCTTGATACACGACCATGTCTCTGGCCGTATATTTCTTGGGTCACTTATTTTCTCACAACATGGCCGAGTAACCTGGGCGTGTTCACAATTTTTTTCTTATTACACGCCCGTATACTAAAGTACACACCCGTATACTGTACAAAACTGAAATTTTAGCCTTAAAAATCATAATCATGGCATTTAGAATTCCGTTTAAGCCATTCTAAAGTGTTCTCTTGATCTTTTCTAAACATTTTGAAAATCTTAGGTTTACTGTTTCGACCCTGTAAGGTCATTTATTATTTTTCTATTGTTTCGGAGTTTCAAATGGATATTTCACTAATCTTAAAAATGTCCATTGTCTTTTCTTCAACTTAGGTCATCGAGGAGGCTTGGTTTTCTGTTTCTAATCCTATTTTACCTCTCGATATCCAAAATATCCATTTATGCCGTTATGAAATTTTCGACAGCATTTCTACTTAAATTTTCGATTCTCGGTGTTTAGGTAACACCTCAAAACCATGATATCTGCCATGTACTTAACTAGAGGCCTAATTTTACGTAAAAGTCACAAACTTTTTGTGTAAAATTTTCCATGTAAACCTTAAGAATCAACTCAAACTTCATTTATTTTCTTCACAACACCCCACTATTTTTATCATTAAACATGGCATCAAAATGTTGTTTCTAAACTTCTTAAACATTCTTTATTTCAGTCATATCCCGACCAAACTCTCAAAACATAACTACAACTTAAGAACTTAACAAATTTCCACATGCTTTCCACACAGTTTTCTCCTTAAAAATCACCATTAAACTTTGTTTTCAAACGGCCTAATCCTTTCTTTTCTTTCATTACATATCAACATAGTTTCTTAAGACCAAAACCATCACAACAAAAACTTAAATATCATCCCAAAAATCTGCATCAATAGCCACTGTTTCTTCTTCAGAATTTTCAAAGAAAACTTGAAAATTTAAAGCTTACCTCTCTATGATGCCCACTTAATGCTTGGGAAGGATTTTTGATCAAGTTGAGTAGCAAAACTTGAAGAAAAATGGGCTTGGAGGTTAAGAATGGCTCACGGCTATGGAGGCCAGCAAGGATGGCTGTTTTGCTGCTATTCTTCCTTTGGTTTTTTAGCTGAAAAACCGTGTATTAACAGCCCAAAAGAACTGACTCTAATTTGCCATTTCTTTCCTAAATTTTTGCCAAAAACATGATATTTTGGCACTATCATCACCCTTGGATCAAGTCTTCTTTAATTCTACACCCTTGGATTTTTTTCTACTACTTTCCACATAATTTAATTTTTTTTATTCAAAATATCTCATGTAATTTTGGACCAATCACAAGCCAACAACTTAGTCTTCATTATGACTCCAATATCACATTCATGCATATCTGGATTCCAATCTTGGGAAATTTCTCAAATTTTTTAAAACAAAATTCATGGCTTTTTGTCAACATCTAGGCCATTCATCAAGACTTCTTTAAATTTAAGCCCTTAGATCTACCTAACTTTTCCACACACTTTTTTCTTTTTCATTTATGACATATGCATACTTATATCATCCATGATATCTTCTAATTAATTCAGTGGTCAAAGTTTGACCAAAAGTCAGATCGAACGGAAATTTACGAAAATCGCATAGGTGGGTTTCTGGGGCCTTCTGTGTGATCGGTTTGCCTTATTCTATTGTCGTTTGGCTAAAAATGCTTTTCGAAATTTTTCATCTTTTTCCTTAATCTTGATTTACCTAAGGTAATCTCTTGGGGTTTTCGGTTCTGAAAAGCATCATCATTTTTCTGAAAACGATGAAATTTTTCAAGAAACGCACTGGGGGACTTATCTAGGTATCCGTGCTATCGATTTGATCTAATTCAATCTCAAAACTCTTAAAAAATCTAAAACACTTATCTTGTCTTATCTTTGCTTTAACTTGCCATTTTTTATATCTATCTTTTTCGGATATCGAAACCACTCCATTTGAGCGTTTTGGTCTGAAATCACTTTCTCAATCATGATATTCTGTTGTTAGTATTGTAGGAAATTTCCGATCTGTTACACCTTGTTTAACAGGGCTTTTTCTCAGCCCTTGATATTCTCTTGGTTCTTATTCATTCTTAACCATTAGACAAAAAATCCTTACTTTTCTTAAATTAAATAAATAGTGATGATTCTAGATTTTATTTTTTAACAGATAAATTTTAATCTGTTAACTAGACATAATAGTATTTTCCTCTATATTTTACTAACACAAATCCCAAAGTTAACTAATACTGAAAAGGTTAATCTATATTGAAAAAAATTAACTTATACTTCTAACATTAAGCAGTATAAGTTTTTATTGTGATAAAAACTTATTCTCCAACTTTCTATACTAAAAAAGTAATTTAGTCTAATTTTTATCTAAAAAAGGTAGACAGTCTAAATTTTAATCTATCTGGACTTTTGATTAATATTGCAATATATCCTACCTGAGAAGGATCTTAAAACTGTTAATTATACTACTAAAGTTGTTAGAATTTTGTTTTGGTGATTTAACAATTTATCTATACTTTATCAATTGATCACTTTTTTTTTTTTACAATATTCATACTTTTGATTAAAGTAAAGTGATTTTATATCATGTGACAAATTAAATTATATAATTATCACATCATAAAACTTATTTTCATGACTTTAGGAACTTAAACTTTAACTTACATAGAGAATTTTTATTATTTATTAATTAAAATTCCTCATTCACAAATTCCGGGTGTTGCAGATAATGTATGATAATCTTAGGCCACAACAACAAGAAGGCGCCAACGTATGCCGCCCTTGCTTGGGCTTCATACAAAATGCAGGAAAAACACTCCGATCGACGCAACCGGCGGAATGACAAATTTGTTCTTCCTGCACCAGTACTCAGGTGAAGATGAAGTTTGATTTGTTGTTGTAGGTGGAGTTTGATTGCCCATCACAGTGTCATCGGCACTAAAAGAAAAGAATCAAACCTTAATCTTAGACATAATGTCAACAGACGATTTGGATCTTAATACAAGTCATACCTTAAAGATAGACCATTGTTTGACCTCTCGAGAAGTGCAGGTGGAACAGGACCCTTGAGATTGTTTTCTTTCAAGTTTCTGTTAAGTGATAGATCACGCATATATAATCCCTCGATTCGTCGATGAGATAATCAATTACTAAAATTCATAAATCACGAAATTAAATCTGACAAACATACAGAATTCTCAAGGAAGACAGATTAGCTAAAAATTCAGGCACTGTCCCGGTTAGACTATTGTTTGATAAATCCCTGAATGAGAGAATCATAGTTTTGTTAGATACAATAATAGCGATATGATAAGGCCTAATCTTTTTAATTGGGTTATGATATGATCATTTTAGATTAATAAAATACTTCCCGGTAATGGAAATACTCACAAATATTGTAACATTGTCAGATCAGCAAAGTAAGGAGATATCACCCCCTTTAATCCACTCGAGGACAAATTCCTGATTTTCATTCAGAAAATAGGCTGATAAATTAGTAGTTTATATATATATATATTTTTGGTTAATCTAATTTAGATTAGCTAGGAAATGAAGGACATACAAGGATACAATTCTCGGTGGACTTTTGGGATCATAACTGCAATTAAGACCATCCCACAAGTAATCTTTAGGTGCACAAGGATCTCCTTGCCAGTTTTTTGTCACTTCGTAAAGTGACTTGATGTTCTGAACTGCATTAACTGATGAGAGAACAATAAAATACTTTTAATAAAATGATTAGTGTTTAAACTGAAACTAATTAATGCTGAAGCGCAATGATTAATTCAATAATGAAAATGTGTACCATCTGCCTGATTTGTTTCTTGTTGTGTTAGATCTGCGAGCGAATAAATCTCGAAGGCATTCAGAAGAGGTGGTTGCGTTGCTCTTTGTGTTCGGTTAAGCCAGATACGAATTTTCCCATCACTATTTGTTTCGTTTGTTGTGCTTATCACTGTGTTTGTGACCAAGTAGCTAGGAGCGAATGGCCCGTGCGACAACCTTCCGCTTACGAAGATATTGAACTCTCTTGATTCGTTCTTTTGGAGCTCTTGGATGTCGGCAAAATGAAAGTAGAAATAGAATAGGAAGGGGACACTTGAATTTGAGGGGTTGGTTATGAGTGCCGAGGGGTCGATTATGAGTCCCAAGTTACCAGTGGTTCTGTTTGGTTCATATGCAGTGCTCATAACCTGGGAGGGTAGCTGGTAGATGTTTTTGGTTATGTTGTTCCCTTCCGTTGTATTTATTGGTATCCAGAAATCTACTATGAACGATGACCACACGCGATCATATACATCCTCTTTGTACCTTTTTTTTTTTTAATGCATAAACATATGTTAAATATAATTAGTTCATCATTAACCTTACAAACAGTGGTGAATTCGGCTTTCTACTTTAATAGGAGCATTTCTTAGAAAAAAAAAAAAAGGAATATGTAAGTAAAATGGCCTTATTATTAGGAAATCTTTTAATAAGTGGCTGCTGTTTTGTAAAATTAAGAGAATGACCATTTTTTAAATAATGGTCATCAATGATTGAATATAATCAATCTCGATATTAATATGTATTGATTGACTTTAGTCAATAATTGATTGATTGTGATTAATTACTAATTAATAATTATTTTTTCAATATAAAAAATTCAGTCACTCTTTAAACGAGTGCTTCGAAATTGTCTACATACCTAAGTTTCAAAATATAATATCTATTAATAAAAATTAAAAGCAGTTATGTTTATAATTTGTATATGCAAAACCCAAAACTCAATAGGGGTAAAACAAAAATATCATAATTTTTTAGAAGCTTTTTTTAAAAACATAAACAAAAGGAAAACCATAATTTTTTTTATTCAGAATCAGTTGAGTTCACAAGGAAATCTTCAATTTTTTTTTCCAAAAAAAAAAAAAAAAGTCCACCATCGTTAATAAACCATGTTATATGTAAATAATCTATTTAATATATATTGTACTGTTTTAATATAGGGCTATGGCCCTCATTTGTTAAAGAGAAATGAAAATTTTCGACTTAAGAGCTCCAATACACTCAATTACTCACATCTCTCTCCTCCTATCTACTGAGTTAGTACTAGATGGGCTTGTTAGTCTATACCAGTTTAACTATTGTTTATACTAGCCACTTTTTCAATAGTGTCCATGAGAAATCTTTCACTAAAAACTTGATCAAAAAATTTATCTAACAAGCTAAACTTAACTGTCTAATATTAGGTCTAAATTGATAAGAAAAAGCCGTAGTACCAAATGAATTGGTGTCAAATTGCCGGATTTGACTTAGATGCAAAGCAAAGGGCAACAAATCAATTTGAACGATAGCAGGAACTAAATAAGTCTTTTATGGGGCCACAATAATAATAATAGTGATAATAATAATAGTAAATAAATAAAAATATAGAATTCCGAACTGGCTAACCTCATCACTTGATTGATTTCTGGATTTAAATCATACCGCGCAGAGAGCCGTAGCGATCCGGATTTACTTACGTAGGTTTTATTGTCCCAGGGCCTAAGCTCCAACGCTGATATAAAAGGAATCCCATAGCCCGTGTTCACTAGACAAACATGTATATAATCATCCGACTTTGGAAAGAAGATGATTTCCTTGTCAACCTTTTTCCACGCATATTGGGTTATGACCGTTTCCCAAAAGTCGATTCCCAGGTACAAATCGAATGTTGGTGCTTGGCCTATATTGTCGTAGTTTCCGTACATGAACCGGGCTCGGATCATATACCTAGTACCTTGATCACGTGTGGGTTTAAGGGTGTAACAGTTTCTGATCCCTTCAGGGAAGCTTCGGACACTCCAAAACTGTCGTTCATTGGTTTGGACCTTATATGCGTTGACTATCTCTCCGTTTTCGCCGGTTTCAGTGAAACCCTTGTCGGAGTGGTAAGTAAAGCCCGTTGTCTCGTCGACATAACTCGAGTCCGATGAGCCACAGTCTATACTGAGGAAACCTGGAAAATATATGCATCAATTATGCTCTATGCATGTTAGAACTAGGTATGTACTTTTTCTGAAAATGGCTATAGGAAAGGTCGATGTTGACTCATGTTTATTTACCTGTAGGGTTATCATCATCACCCTGAACTAAAGCCACAAGTAACGTTGCAAAGAGGAAATACTTGGACAAGACCATTTTGTGTAAAACTCTTTTTCTCGTGCACCTAGGCTTGTTTAAATAGAATATATACATATATATATATATGGGAGAAAGGGGTAAATAGCATATGTACAAAAACTAAAAATTGCAGTAAACAACATAATTATAAAATTGTTGAAATAAATAATATAATTACTACTAATGTAAGAACATTTTTGTTAAAAGTAAATAAATTGTTTACCTAATATAAGTAGTAATTAACATATATACTAGTTAATAAATAGCCTATTTTAGCTTTCATAAATATGCTACCTACTATATTTTCCCTAGCATGACGTTCCGAACTTAAAGAGGTTGATTTTGTTTAAACACGATGGTCAAAATCTCAAATAGATATTATTATGAGTTTTTTAATCGTCCCACGCATTTAAAACACCAAAAATTCATTTTGTTTCCGAATATTGACTCGAAAAATGAGCTTCCTAGTACGTGTCGTTTTAGCTGAGACTTACGTGTTGAAGAGTGCCTAAAGTATAATGACCTCAAGAAAATTTGTACATCGGCATCCTTTCTTAGTCCATATCTGCTCGACTACTTATTTTTACCCAAAACTAGAAGAAAAGAAAATGTCCACGAAAACTGAAAAACTTGTGGATATTTTTGTCCACTCGATAATCATAAATTCTATTTTTCAAGTGCGACTATTTCAAAGTCTAGAATGTGAAACTTTTATTAATTAATGGGAGAAAAATTAGAAATATAGAGTGATATTGTTAATTAAGCTAGCTCTGACTTTTTTTTTTTTTTAAATAATCACACAAAATAAAACACAAACATGAAAGATCAACCATAACCACAAATGCCTTCAAGACTTTAATTGTGCATACACACAAAGTCAACATATTTCGACTAGGTCAGTTGCAATATTTTTTCTCCTAAGTCAAATGGAAAGGAGAGAAATTTAATATGGAACTATAGCTTAAAATTCTCATTTTATGCACTGTGTATATAATAACAGGTAGGATCATTACTATCTATATTTATATACATTCATACATACATATATATATATATTTCGGGCCAGTTCAACTGATTAGTTTTTATCTAAAGGTCATAATTGGGATACGTGTTACATCTGATTCAAACGAGGTTGTTTTCAGCATGCTATCAGAAGCAGTAGGTCAGATCATCAGAGCATTATTGTTGGTCACTACTCACTAGAATTCTCGTGGCAGAAATTATGTATTCACCTATGTCTCTCTACATCTTCGTTGATTGACTTCCAAGGTCAATAATCAAATGTAGAAGAAAAAAATGCCACTTGCATCAAAATCCTTTTATAAAGCCAAAAATGCTTATGACTCAAAATGATGAAGTAATTAAACAGGGACTTTTATTTATCTTTTAAGCCCATTATTATTTTGTTTATTCTGTTGAAAAAGACGGGTAGCATCACATCACACATAGTTACTATTGGTTTTGTGTAAACAAAAATGCCACATTGATTAGACATGACTTGACTATTCCTTTTAATATTTGAGATAAAACTCCAAAGATCAGTAGTATCAGTGCTAGATTTCAAGATGTAGAATGAAGAGAGTTATAGCATGCCAACTGTGATCTACTCTCACATCACAAATTACTTGCCACATAAACATTTCATCTGTAAAGATTTGGCCATTGTGAACACGTCAGCTTTACCTTTGGCTAAAGATCGACTCCTCACTGCTTGAAATTACTAAAAATTATGTTTGATCATTATATCAAAATATTGTACATATGTGTGTGGATTCTATTTGATTATTCGTTAGCCAAATGTGTGAAATTTGCAGCATCACCTCATTTACTACTTGAAATTATCAAATTCATTTGGTTTCAAGATCTAGTGTAATTTAGCTTACCAGTTAAGTTAAATTGGCCAAATTAGTTCTAACTTAGTTTAGCTTAGTAGTGCCCACCTTAACTATTTTAGCATAATTTCTAATATAAGTTATCTATACTTTCATAATTTCTAATACGAATCAAGCTAAACTAAACTGTAATGAAATGATCAACTTAGCTTAACTTACAAACTAAATTAAGTTAAAACGTTGAATCAAACACATACTAAAAAATATGTTTGATCATAATATCTAAAAACTACACATTCCTATGCAAATTCTATTTGATTATTAATATTCGCAAGTAAAATGTGTGAAATTAGCAGCATCACATCATTTATGGGAACTTATTCTCGCTATTGAGTTCTTCTAGAATTATAATTAGTAACATCTTTGGGTTGAATATGATTCCAACTATAAGTTTTATTGACTTAGATACCACAATTGTTTCTATGCATCCCTGGCTTTTTTAAAGCCTCTCTTTTTCGATGTTAAATATCTTGATCAAAAAGAGGAAAGTATCGATATCTAAGAAATCAAATTGCAAAATAATCTGGCTTGTTCTAGATTTCATCTTTTGCATATTGCTTGGCCGTTCACTTCATTCCTTTGAAGTTGCTTCTTCAATGCAATAAGTTGACCTGTCCGTTCTATGGATTTAATCATTGATGGTGCCTCAGATATATTTTGTTCTTAAAATTGTTGTTTTTGGCGTTGTAATTAGATGGAGCATTGTTAATTAATTCACACGTCTAAAATTGTTCTCTTCTTTTTTCCTTTGCATTTTGGTGAGCATAGACACTCTTTTTTCCTGTTCCAATGAGGCTTGCTTGCACATTTTTAATTGAGGCCTATCAAGATTAGAAATTTTCGGAATTATTTGTAGGATTTGCCGTTTAAAAACGTCATCTTTGGATTATTGTTCTGGTATAATTGCTTCATTTTCTTTTAATTTGTGGAATTTTTCCACAATTTTCTCAATTTTTCAAAGAAAGAGTTTTGGCTTCTCTTTTTAGCCTCTCCAATCAGCTTGCCCTTGTCTCTTGGCAAAAGATAGTTTTATTTTGATTGACTTTTTTTTTTTAATTGTCCTTATTTTTGTTTCTTGTATATGAGATCTTTTGGTCTATTTATAAATAAAATTTTGCAGTTGTAAGCAGGAGATCTAATAGAGTGGGTGCCGACAGATGATGTACTATGGCTCTATTGATGCCCTATTATTGCAGTAATTATACTAAAAAAATGCTGTATGATTTATTTTGTAACGTGCTTTTTTTTATTTTTATTTTTTTACTATGGCTCTATTGATGCCCTATTATTGCAGTAATTATACTAAAAAAATGCTGTATGATTTATTTTGTAAAGTGTTTTTATTTTTATTTTTTTTATTTTTACTCCTTTTTTTCTTTGTTTCGTATCATCTTTCATGAGATTTTCAAATAGTGTCGTTATAATACCATTCCTCTGCATTCATGGACAAAATAAAAGGAACAAGCTGCTTTTTAGGAATGGACGAATTATATAGGAACCAAACTTTAAAACTTGCAGCTAAAATATGGTACATGTATATAAGTACGAGTCCTTTTACAAAAGTAGGGTACATGTAAAATAAGTACGGGTCTTTTATGGGGAAAAAAAAGGACAAGACAAGAAGTACTAGGGGGAAGAAACAAAAAAAAAAACAACAATAACACAACCAACGTTACCAATCTTAATTCTTTCTCTATTTTCTTTTATTATTGGAATTATTGTTACCTTGCTGGAGGATTGCTGGAGATCATTTCAACCGAGTAGTCTCTTGATGTAGTCTCCTCAGAGACATCCTTTCTAGTATTACTTAATTCTGCCGTCAAACAGTCCTTTAGTTCTGTTGCCACCCGACTCATGTTTGGTCTATCTCTAGAACTTGGTGCAACACAAGCCATTGATATTTCAACAGCTTTCCACACAGTGTTAATATCCAAATCTCCTTGTATCCTTGGATCCAAAATCTTTTTGATATCCCCATTCGCAAGCATGGAATTAACCCATTGAACTATGTGTTTGTCCTCTCGAGTTTTTGTTAATACAGGTTGGCCTGTGATTATCTCCAACAAAACAACTCCAAAGCTATAGACGTCACTTTTCTCGTTCAACCAGTTTGATTCATAGTACCTACCAAAAAAAAAAACGTAATATACATGACTTAACACCTTTTAACATTGACTGTATATCTGTTTGGTTAGAGGGATAGAGTAGGAAGAATGAAGAGAGTTAGGGCTTATTTGCTTCATTGACTCGAATTCAAATTTTTGTTTCTAGTTTTGCCTTTTTTTTTAATTAACAAAAAATCATAATTAAATCAGCCAATTTGAATTTAAGATTTCATTTTATTTCATTCTAGACTTGACTCATGTACCATTTAGGGCTTTAGAAAAGAGAAAATGTAAAAGATGGAGAGTATTATAACAATCCTTCATTCTTCATGTTGTTTGACAGTAGAAAGAGAAAGTTGATTAGTTCGTTTTATTAATTGTTAAATAATTTTTGTAGAGCATAACATAATCTTTTTGAATTTGAATGTGATGAATTTAGCGGATCCTTCCATCATTACAATGAGTAGCCCGATAGTCTCCCTTCCTCTCCCTTTTCCTCCAACAAAACACAATCTAAACAAGAACGAGCTACTTACTCAGGGTCAAGGTATCCGGGGGTGCCCGCAACGCTTGTTGATATGCCAGGATTGCTGGCATCACTTGTTGAAAAATGAGGGCCACCCTCATTAGGAAAAATCTTGGAGAGGCCAAAATCACTTAGCTTAGCTTGTAACTTTTCATTCAGCAAGATGTTAGTTGACTTAACATCTCGATGAAGTATAGGTGGCTTGCAACCATTGTGCAGGTACTCTAATCCTGACTCCATCAACATAAATTTTTTTTTTTTTTTGAAAGTGAAAAAAAATAGCAAAAATGAAAAAAACAGAATTTTCATAAAATACCGTGCAACTAATCTTATGAATATCTTATAATTTATTAATTACTGACCTTGTGCTGTGTCTATTGCTATATGAAGTCTGTCTTCCCAACTCAGGATGTTTGAACTGCTCTCTAGATTTATCAAAACCAGTACAAAAAATTAAAAGGAAAGAAGAACATAGTTATATATTAATTTATTGCTAACTCCTTTACCGTTTTCCTTTTGTTTTAGTTTGGTTAGGTTGCTTTTCATTTTTTTTAAATTTTATAGATGTTTTATGGTTTAGGTCTATAAGATATTCTAGTTTTCCATTTTTAATAATTTTCTTATTTCTTAAAAAAAAAAGAGAATAATAGTTTTATTTTGATTGACTTTTTTTTGTTGTCCTTATTATTGTTTCAAAAATTCGGAATTGGAGAGACTATAGACCTGATTTTTATTTTGATTGGCTTATTATTTTTATTATTATTTTTTAATTAGGTGATTAATTCTAACTCTCTTTCACCTCCCAAGCTTTATTTGATTTGGCACTTATTTATATAATTAGGTGATTAATTAAACTTTTTTGGCAATTTATTCATTTGATTAATTAACGATTCAAGACCTTACAACAGTTGGCATGTTTGATTAATAAACTAATTGAATTTCTTTGTAAGTTACACACCCTCAACCGATTAGCTAGTAATTTTTAATAAATAAGTACTTTTTTTTCCTGCTAATGGCACGGGCAGAACTGATTATTAAATTTTGTTTATTTAGTTGACAAAGCCGACATAATTGTGTTATGTATCATAATTATAACTAATAGCTAGCTGTCCATATTTTAATTAATTTTATTTTTTTGCTGATATTGCCCATATTTTTATTTTGAAGGTCGTCAAAATGCCCTAAGTGAATAAGATAATCTATATTTTTTGGGGACCAAAAAAATTAAAATGAATGGAAATAAAACTAAGAGAGGAGCGAACCTCCACTGGGCTAAATTGGTAAGAAGGGAATGGTTTTAGGTAAGAAATCCTGAATTCAAAACTTGATAGGTTTTCATTTATTTAGGCTTTGTTTAATGCTCTATTTGAATTCTGATTAAACTGTATTTTTATGATTAAATTTTTATCTTTTTCTGAAAAATTAAAAAAAATTATATTCTGTTTTTTAAAAGTCTATAAACTTGAATCTAAAAATTTTAACTCAAACTACAATCCAATCAGAAGCTCAATAAACATGAACTATTAACAAAAAATAAAAAAAGAAAGAAAGCAAACTTGAAAGATGAGACCGTAAGTTCCCCATGGCCATGTACTCGTAGATAAGCCCAACGTTGGTCCCTTCATCGCAATACCCTACAAGGGTTGTCAAGTTTTTGTGGTGAACTCTCAAAAGTAGTTTAAGCTGTGGAGTATAAAGTCATCACATCTAATTAGTTATATATGTGTGTGTGTATGTATATATAACTGATCAAAATTGATTTGTTGTATGAACTAGAGTACCTCCGCGTGAAATTGACGATGCCCTTGGAGAGATGTTGAAGAGAGCATCTTAACTGCAACTTCGTTGCCATTTAAGTGACCATGGTAAACCTTTCCGAACCCGCCTTCACCGAGAACCCTCTCAAAGTTGTTGGTCATCCTTTGGATCTCTGAATATTTAAATTGTTGTTTTTTTGAGAAAATTAATCCCTTCACCCCACTGGACTCTGTATATGAATTCATGGGCAAGGGTCAAGGCCACGCTCTAATTTTGACTTTTCCAGTAGAGACTTTTGCTATAATTTAAAGCAAATAGAAAAAACTTTGCCAACATTTATTACTTTGACTTTAGAATATTTGCTGTATGATTTTGATATAAACTTCGGAATTGGAGAGACTATAGACCTGATTTTAGCTTGAGAATTCCAACATGTATTTCTAATTCTGTTTGTAAGTGCTAGATTCACAGATTATAAGGTTTTGGATTCTTTGATTCATATGAGATACAAGACGCGAAGCTTAACCTTTCATATCCCATACCTTTCCGTGCTTTTCTCCAGCTTCTATGATACAAGATGAGCACAGTTAGCAGAATAACAATTCCACTAACAGATGCAACAACTGGAATTACGAACATCTTGTTGTTTTTCTTCCCGCACGACCCCGACGGACATGGATTCAAATTTCTGTCAGTGCTGCAGAGAATTAGATCTATCAGTATAACTATTACCTCTATTACCTACCTACATGTTTATTACGAGCTACGAACCGGTCTTAGGAGAAGAGGACAATACTGCAACTGCAATCTCGCAACAAAATTCCATAGGTGAAAAAATATTCAAGAGAAAGTTCAATACATATACTAACATCAATGATAGACCATGTTTGGATCTTTTGAGCAGGGCATCAGGAATTGGGCCCGTAAGGTTGTTTCCTTTTAGGTTTCTGTATAGAGCAAATGTAAGTTAGTTTGTACCGTTGTTAACTCTTTAATTTTCTTTTAATAAATTTCACTTATATAAAGAAAATTACAATACTGAAAAATTTCTTACAAAACTCTCAAAGATGCCAGTTGAGCTAATATTTCCGGTACTTTCCCACTTAAGCTATTGTTTGACAAATCCCTGAAATTAAATTACAAATTCGTCAAAGGTTAGCCTGGTAGCGAGTACTACAAAAAATATCTTATTCCTTTTTGGTTAATTTCGAATACTATACACTAAAATTCATAATAAGATGGTGGATATATTACAGAATTTGTATCATCATCAAATCAGCGATGTAAGGCGAGATTTCCCCCTCCAATCCACTTGAGGACAGATCCCTAATATTGCAGATTCAACAATATATATTGCATCAATAGTTGTAGTATTTATGTGCTGATAAACAAAACATATTTTTCCTTATTTCTATCAAAGACATACAAGAATATAATTCGGGACGGACTATTGGCATCGTAAGTGCAATTAATACCACTCCACAAGAAAGCTTTTGGAGCGCAAGGATCTCCTTGCCAGTCTCTCTTAACTTCATATACTGACTTGATATTGGAAATAGCCTCAACTGATGTTGATGATCATATGCAATAGAAAAGCAGGAAAAAGAAGGTAAAAGTAAACTTATAAATAAGAAGATTAAACTATGCTTGTCTATATTAAAAAGTTTACGATCTTAGAGAGAGAGGGGAAAAAAAGGAAGGAAAGAAAGAAAGAAAGAAAGAGAATTGTTTTCGAATGTATGTACCGTCTTTTTCGTTTGTTGCTTGTCGGGAAAGCTCCTGAAGCATATAGATCTCCATGGCATTTACGAGCGGTGGTAGTGTTGAATTTTCTGTTTTGTTAATCCAGATTTGAATCTTACCTTCACTGTCAGGGGTAACATAGCCACCAAATGTCTTGCTAAATATAGTGGTTATGTCATCCTTTTGAAGAACAAGAGGTCCGTACCACAAGTCCCCGTTAATGAAGATAGTGAAACTTCTAGATTGGTTACGACTGAGCTCCTGTAGTTCGGTAAAGTGCATGTAAAAATAATATTTAGAAGTAAGATTTTCAGACTTCCACTGAATTCTCATGTTGTTGCCAGTTGTACTACTGTCTCCACTAATTGAGTATGCGGTGGAAAGCACAGTGAGCGGGAGTTGGTAGAAATTCTTTAGGCTTGAGAAATCTTTATTCGTAATGGAGTTATTTATTGCCGTCCACGAGTCTTCATCGAAGGGTGACCATAGACGATCATAAGCATCGTCTGCATACCTATATATAAACGAAATATAGTTGTTTAAGTATTACTTTTCATGACAATCTTTCCAACTACATAGAAAATTAGGCCTACTTTTATATATTGTGATTACCTTGTTACTTGATCGCTTGCTGTACCAAAATCGTACCTCCCAGCAAGTTGTAGCGCTGTTCCACTTGCACTTTGGTAAATTTGGTCGCCTAACGGCCTAAGCTCTAACGCTGATATGAACGGAATGCCAAAGCCTGTATTCACTAGACAAACATAGATGCGATCTGATGATGGAACATGTATGATTTCCTTGTCCACTTGAGAGTTCGTGAACTCAAAGTTTACCGTGTCCCATAAATCAACTCCAAGATACAAGTCAAATACCGGGGCATGGACATTGTTATCGTAGTTTCCATACATGAACCTTGCTCGAATCAAATACCTTGTATCTTTTCCTTGTACCGGTTTCAGGACGTAACAGTTTCTTTCTCCTTCCGGGAAGCTCCGAACATTCCAGAACTGCTGTATTTTGGTTTGTAGTTTGTACTCGGGCCATACTTCTCTGTTTTCCCCGGTTTCCGTGAAGTTTGTGTCCGAGAGATAATAGATGCCGGTCGTTTCATCTGTGTAGCTTGAGCCTTCCGATATCCCACAGTCAACGCTGATGAAATTACCTGATGAAATACAGCAGGATTAGGCACACACTTGTTTTAAGGAGTTAACAATTTCGAGTCGTACGTAAAAATGTTAAAAAATGGATTGAGATCGATATTGTTTGGTATAACCTGAATCTCCCTGAGCCTGAACCTGAATAAGAATTATCAAAGACCCTCGCAATATTGCAAAGAGGAAATGTTTCGATAAGTTTGCCATATCTAACAGAAATCTCCTCGAAGTGCAATTCTGAAAAATAACATATTAATTACACATGGAATTGCATAATGTTATATGAAAATCAACTGGCAATTACATGAGTTTAATTTAAAAAAAAAAGTTACATTTACTGGACTGATATGATAGAAGACTAATATTATGTATTTATATATATGTTGTAAAGGTTTATTGTCTTCAAAAACCGCTGCTCGTCATCACTTATCACTATTATAAATAAATGTTTACGAGTCTTGCAACGCACCATATGTTAGGGCAATTGACTAAAAAAAATATATATTATAGCCACAGATAATGTAAAAACTCCAAAGTCTAATACTGATTATTATAATAATATATAAATCCGGGTGTAACCAAAGGTGGGTGTTTGACAAATTTTTTTTTTTAAGAATCAAAAAATTATTTAAAAAAAGGGAAAAGATCTTATAAAATCCTAGATCTCACTACAGATCAGGAAAGCGTTGAGTCTTGACAACTCAATAACTCTTTTATATTAAAATCAAAGGCATTTTTTGTCCTCGTACTTTTAAGTTTAAAATTCGAAGGCAAAAGCTCCATGGAACTTTCAACATGATCATTTCAAGGTTTAGGAATGCTTTAGGCAGTCCATATATATATACATGGATTCACTGCTTATAAGGAGAGAAAAGTTCTGTTTTAGTATTTGAATTTTTTTAATTATCTTAAAACAAATAAACGAAAATATAATGGTAAAAAAAAGGCAAAAAAAGACAAAAATGAAAAAATAAAAATAAAAATCCAACTTGGATGCTTGACGCCATGCTACATATTATTTGTAATTTGAACACTTCAACGAGTGTCACGACATTGGATCAGGGTTGTAATTACAAATAGTGGAAGAAGAAGAGACAACAACGGGGACAAAAAGGATTAGTGTCATTATAGTAAGCTTAGACTTCCTAAAAAAAAAAGAAAGGTGTAGCGTAAAGATTAGACTCAGCTATTTATCTTTTTATTTTAATCACTATTTTTTTTTTCCTTTGTCTCGGGGTGTCGTTTTATGTGTATTATTCTATAAATGAAATTGCAAGACCAGGTAAGTGATTAGATAAGCACTGTTTAGAGAAAATAACACTAGGTCTTGTTTAGGGCACTGTCTCTGGGAATTATTTACATAGATATCCAAAATCAAATTAGAGATGTTGAGTTGAAAAATGTCATTTTTTCTTTTATTTACATGAATGTCTAAAATAATATTTTTAAAGACAATATTACTCTTTATAAAGAATTAAGAATTAACAAATAAAAAAATTATAAAAAAGGAAATAAAAAAATGTTTGGATAAATAGGTGTCAAACTGATTTTATAGCATTGATAATAAGATTTTATATAAAAGGAAATTTTGAATTTTATAAAGGAAATTTTTATGATCTAAATTATCATAATTTTAATTTCATTACAAATGATATAACACTTTTATAATAATATTGTGATTTTTATAGTTCTTTATAGTAATTTGGGATTCTTATGGTTTTATTGGGTATCACATTGTGATTGTTAAAAATGGATTTGTTTTAGAAATTACCAATTCATTATGGTAATTTCATTGTTTATGATGACTAAATACAAAAAAATAAATGCATATTATGGTTAAAATGTAATTGGATTTATTAAAACTAATTCACATTTATCAGAAAAAAGAATCATCATTAATGCCAAAAAAAAACAAAAAGGAAAAAAAAAGATTATGAATAAAAAAGAAATAGCGTTAATTATGATAAAAGTGCAAAATAGGAACTATATACATTTGTTTCTTCAAAAATAAACATTTATGCAATAGTATTTAAAAACAGATATATTATAATATGGTATGCTAAAAATCGACTTTTTTGTTTAATTACTTCTCGGCATTTCTAGACAATATTTTGCTGCCCATTTTCAAAGCTCCTAAATCTACATCTCACATTTCTTTTTCTTCCAACTTTCAAAATTCTATCTCCGATCTCCAATACTCTGTCTTTAAAAGTCTTCTATATGGGCCCTAATGTTCTATTTTATCAATCATATAGACAATTAGATTAAATACATTAATTATTAAAAATAAACAATACACACAACATTATGATTATTTATTAACGTGGTAAAAATTTTCTAAGAGAAAAAAATCACAGTGCTGAATATATTAACTCAAAGAAAGATCTTTGTTAGTAATAAATTATGATTACAAAATGCTGAAATTATGAATTTGCAAGAAACTAACCCATGTTGTTTTCTCCTTGAACAACTCGTTTTCAGGCTCTCAAACTGTAACACCCCCCGCCTCGTGCGGGAGACATCACCTGAAAACTCTACTTTACTTTAATTCTTTTCTTTCAAATCATAACAAAATAGATTGCGGAAATTTTTTTTTTTAAACCATCGATATACGTAGTACTACAACTTTCCAAAACTAAATTATCATAGTTGGAAAACTACTTTATATTACTTGCATATAATACTGTCATGTTGTATTAGAAATAGTTAGGTTAAACATAACAGTGTAGCTTAAACAATATTATACAATTGTATTTCTCATTATCCTTTTCTTTCTTCTCTGCGGAATTAGCCTGGCAGGTCCATAACCTTTGTCATGACACTGGCACTTCATTCCTGCAGTCCAATCCATACATTGTAGCTCAGGTTACAGGTTGTTTACCTCGATTACCTGAATAAGAACAAACTGGTGAGCTACATGCCCAGTAAGTTCAGACATAACATTTAAAATAATAAAACACAACAATGCAACTTGACACAATGCATGAGTTCATTATGCTCAATTTACACTTTGTATTGTTCATTTACTATGTCTATTGGCCCGGTTTGGTCATACCGTGTGTGCGCTGTAAGAGGGGTCTGGGAGCGACCCGGACTCTCCCTCAACTATGGTATGTCTTTTGCTTCGACATAAAATAACCTCCCCTCGCGAGAAGCCGGTACGCCAAACATTAGGTCTTTTTTATTACCTTGTTGTTTACTGTGCTATGTTACTGACTATGATGTCTTAACTGTTCCAGTGTACATATTCATAAATAATGTATTTAATGTTATGCCTATTCAGTTCAAAAATACTATTTAAAAATTATCATCCACGCACTTAAACATTGGGGCGTGATTGGAACTGAAAATAAGGCACAAAACTTTAATTATACATTTTTGGAACAGTTAGAGCGCCTAGCACTCATCCCCGAGCGCCTGGTCCTTCATTTTATTTTTCTGTAAAAACTTAGGACAGAGACTCCAACGCTTCGGCGCTCTCTTTACAGCGTCTGGCGCTTTTGAAAATCCGGTGCAAGCGCCTGGCGCTCATACCCTAGCGCCTGGCACTTCAGACAACTTTACACTAGCGCCTGGCGCTCATACCCTAGCGCCTGGCGCTCATGCTGATTTTTACACTAGTGCCTGGCGCTCATACCCTAACGCCTGGCACTCCTACTGGATATTTACCCTAGCGCCCGGCGCTTATACCCTAGGGCCTGGCGCTTCCACTAAATTTTACACTAGTGCTTGGCGCTCATACCTTAGCGCCTGGCGCTTTAGCCAATTTTTACACTAGCGCCTGGCGCTCATACCCTAACGCCTGGCACTTTTATTGAATTTTAAACACCAAATTTTGGCCGAGAGCTCAGTATCGGGGCGCTCTTTGGCTAGCGCTTAGCGCTTGGCTCTGGTAAAAATAGGTTTTAAAACACATTTTGATATAAAAAACCAATTTTCATGCATACATTCAACCCTAAAACATGCTTAAGACATTCTAGGATCAAAATCCATAAAACACAGCCTTATACACAAAGCACATCACTGCGCACTCGCATACTTGCCAATTTAGGCGTTTTAACAAGTTCACAACAACATATAATATTTCTAACCAAGGAATTTAGGCTAATCATAAGTTGAAATTCAAGAATCACATAGTGTTCTAGTTGTTCATGTTCAGACATTTAAATGCCAGAACTTACCAGAAATTTGTTTCTGTTTCCGTTCCTTTGTTTTCCTTCGTTGCCCTATAACGAAACAGTTCAACATTCAGTGAAATGTTTATAGGTCAACGCGAGAACATTTAAACACTTCTCCTATAAATTGTTATCATTAAACTCTTAGCCTTGGTTATAAGTCCGAAAATTTCGGCATTATAACGGCTTAATTTTTCATTTTCCTACTGTGCCAAAACCGCTTAAATCGCGTTATTGAACACAGTTTCCATCATAAACCTGCTCAAAATCCTAGTACATAACAATAATTCATTCTCAAAATCAGAGTACAGCATTATTTCCAAAAATTTAGGGTTTCACTCACAACCCTAAACTTTCCTCTTTGTCTTTCTTCCATTCCATACTCAAATACCACATCAAACTCTTTTCCACTTCATCATACATAATTGTCTTCAATCCATAAGGGTTTTCACTTTCTTTTCCACGTAAATTTTTCCTCCCCATGCAACATTTTTGTTTTCAAAAACTAACCCCACAAAAACTTCAAAACAAGTTCAAAACATGTTTTTCCACATGATTTTCATCAGAACACTCAAAAACTCTCTAATTCCATTTTTGTTCCACTATTCACATAAACACAAAAACACTTAAAAACAAGGATTAAAACAGAATTTTGAAGAACTTACTTGAGCTTTGAGGTGAATACTCCTCAACTTGAAGTTTTCTCACACTTTTTCTTCAAATTTTTCAACTTTTGAAACTTTGAAAATTTTTGTGAGCAAAGAACGTGGGAGAAGAAGAAGAACAGAGAAAATGGAGTTTTTCTGCTGTGGGGGACGTGAAAAATCAGGGGAAAAAAGTTTATACAAATCCTTAGGGGCATTTTTGCAAAATTTTGGGAACTTTTTCAGCTGAAATACAGCTGTTTCTCCCCCTCTCTTCCACGTGCATGAGCAGATCATCATGCATTTAATGCAAATTTTTCTTTCTCAAATTGATTTTTAAGGAAAAATCTAAAATTTCCTTAATTTTGATAGCCTTTGGATCAAAAAGGATGATTTGATCTCATCCATTGATTCCTATATTAATAAGAAAATATTATTTGTTTATACAGTATAGGTTTTTCTTTAATAACAGTATAATTTTCATCTGTCAAAATTTTGACCGAAAAGCTATACTGGCCAAATTTTGCAGTTTACCTCTCGAAATGCTGTTAGAGCCTTTCGATGCATTTATATCATTTAAAACACTCCATAAACCCTAGATTTTTCATTATTTTCCATCTGAGATCTATGTTTGCCACATTTTAAGTCTCAGTAGAATTCTGTTTTTCGATACCGAAAATGCACTATTTAAGACGTTTCGATTCAAAAATCATTACATCTATAGCCATAAAGCATTTATCAATTCTAATAAATATATTCATCATCTCTAATGATGATTTATTAGAGTGAAATTTATATATTTTCATCACACTAATATATATAAATTTTCACTATACAATAATCCCGAGAACGATTACAAATCTCGGCTGTTACAATCCTTCCCCCTTAAAGAATTCTCGTCCTTGAGAATTTAAAACAAGTGGGGATATAGGGCTCTCATTTCATCCTCTCTTTCCCATGTAGCCTCTTCTATTTGGTGATTACGCCATAACACTTTGACTAATGGGATTGTCTTGTTCCTGAGTACCTTGTCTTCTCGTGCTAGTATTTGAACAGGCTTTTCCTCATAAGACAGGTCACTCTGTACTTGTATCGGCTCATATCTCAAAATGTGCGATGGATCAGGTACATATTTACGCAACATAGAGACATGAAAAACATCATGTACCTTGGATAAATCAGGTGGTAATGCCAATCTGTAAGCCACCTTCCCAATCCGTTTGATAATTTCGAATGGTCCGATGTATCTCGGACTGAGTTTGCCCTTCTTTCCAAAACACATAACTCCTTTCATAGGTGCAACTTTAAGAAATACAAAGTCACCTTCTTGAAATTCAAGAAATCTGCGTCGTTTGTCGGTATAACTCTTTTGTCGACTTTGGGCTGTTTTTATTCGCTTCTGTATCTTTTCAACTGCTTCTGAAGTCTCTTGAACAAAATCAGTTTTATGCAGTTGCTTCTCTTTTAAATCGTACCAGTGGATTGGGGACCTGCACTTCCTGCCATAAAGAGCTTCATAGGGTGCCATTCCAATCGAAGTTTGATAACTGTTGTTGTAGGAGAACTCGATCAACGACAGTTTCTCATTCCATGCTTCTTTGAAATCCATGGCACAAGCTCGTAACATATCCTCTAGAATCTGAATGACTCGCTCAGATTGTCCATCAGTTTGAGGATGAAAAGCCGTGCTAAACTTCAATTTTGTGCCCATTTCTTGTTGTACACACTTCCAGAATTTGGAGGTAAAACGACCATCTCGATCAGATACAATGGATCTTGGAACTCCATGTAATCTAATCACATTCGCAACGTACAAGCTTGTGAATTTCTCCAATGTGAATGTCGTTTTCACCGCTATGAATCGAGCTGTTTTCGTCAGTCGATCTACTATCACCCATATGGCATCATAACCTCCTCGTGTCTTGGGTAGCCCTACCATTAAATCCATGGTAATATGCTCCCATTTCCACTCTGGAATATCTAGAGGTTCTAATTTCTCGCCTGGGTGCTTGTGCTCAGCTTTGACTCTCTAGCATGTTAGACATCGACTAACAAACTCAGCAATGTCATTCTTCATTCTCTTCCACCAAAATTGTAATCTTAAGTCATGATACATTTTGGTGGCTCCTGGATGAACAGAATAGGGTGTTTGATGGGCTTCTTTCATAATCTGTTCCTTCAATTCTTTATTGGCAGGTATGCAAATTCTTCCTTTTATCAACAGCATTCCATCTGTCTCGATGCTGAATTCAATTTCTTCTCCTTTATTGACTCGGTCTCTCATCTCTTCCAAGTACACATCTTGTTTCTGAGCCTCCTTAATCCTATCGTACAGTGTTGGTTTCAATTGTAGCATAGCCAAACTTCCGGAAATCAATTCTATTTCTAATGAATTAATCTCCTTTTGTAGCGGCTTAGACAATCCATCGATAGGCAATTGCTGTACCGATGTTGATTTGCGACTCAGTGCATCAGCAACTCTATTCGCTTTCCCTGGATGATATAAGATCTCACAATCATAATCTTTTACGAGTTCTAGCCATCGCCGTTGTCTCATGTTCAACTTCTTTTGAGTAAAGAAGTATTTCAGGCTCTTGTGATCTGTGAAAATTTGACATTGAACACCATATAGATAATGCCTCCAAATCTTTAATGCAAACACGACCGCAGCTAGTTCCAAATCATGAGTTGGATAATTCTTCTCATGATTCTTTAGTTGTCGTGAAGCATAAGCTATAACTCTCCCATTTTGCATCAATACCGCTCCTAATCCTTCTTTCGAAGCATCGCTGTAGATGTCGAATCTTTCCCCCTCAGTAGGAATGGCAAGGATAGGTGCGCTTTTCAATCTCCTTTTTAATTCTTGGAAGCTTTCATCACATGCTACTGTCCACTCGTACCTCTTTTCCTTTCTAGTTAACACCGTAAGTGGTTCAGCAAGCCTAGCGAATCCCTCCACAAAACGCCTGTAGTATACGGCTAATCCTAGAAAATTACGAATTTCAGTAGCGTTTTTCGGAATAGGCCACTTGCTAACAGCTTCAATCTTGGCGGAGTCAACAGAAATTCCATCCTTAGACACCTTGTGTCCTAGGAAATGAACTTGATCTAACCAAAATCCACACTTTGAAAATTTGGCGTATAGCTGGTGATCTCTGAGTGTTTGTAGTACCCATCGCAAGTGTTCTTCATGGTCTTCCCGGGTCTTCGAATAAACATGGATGTCATCAATAAATACGATGACAAACTTATCTAAAAATTTCTTGAAGACTCGGTTCATCAAGTCCATGAAAGCAGCTGGAGCATTCGTCAATCCAAACGGCAACACCAGAAATTCATAGTGTCCGTATCTCGTCCTGAATGCCGTCTTTGTTACATCGCTATCTTTAATTCTTAGCTGATGGTACCCAGAACGTAGATCAATCTTCGAAAACACTGAGGCTCCCTTCAGTTGATCAAATAAATCGTTGATTCTGGGTAATGGGTACTTATTCTTGACGGTGGCTTTATTCAGCTCCCTGTAGTCTACGCACATTCGTAGAGTTCCATCCTTCTTTTTCACGAATAGAACCGGAGCTCCCCAAGGCGAATAGCTCGGTTGAATGAATCCTCTATCCAATAACTCCTTTAATTGCGTCTGTAGCTCCTTCAGTTCAGCCGGAGCCATCCGATAAGGGGCCTTGGATATCAGTGCTGTTCCTGGTACTAATTCGATCTCAAAAGAAATTTCCCGTTCCGGTGGAAATCCAGGTAATTCATCTGGAAATACATCCAAAAATTCGTTGACTATAGGAATATCCTTTGGTTATAACTTTTCTTCTTTTGTCACATCAGTTACAAAAGCTAGATATCCCATGCATCCTTTAGCTATCAGCTTGTGTGCCTTCATTGAATTGATCATGATCTTCGATGGCTTTGAAGGTGAAGCAACATATTCAAAGCTTTCTTCTCCATTTGGTCGAAAGATTATCCTTCGATGGCGGCAGTCAATTGTAGCCTGATACTTCCCCAGGAAATCCATTCCTAGGATTACATCGTAATCCGCTATCCTTATCACAATTAAATCAAGAAAAAACTCTCTATCTGCCACAATTACTGGCACATGTCGTAACCAGTAATCTGACAACAATACTTCACCCGAAGGCAACATAGTCCTAAAGGTCATTCCAATTCTATCCTTAGCATGCTCTAACCTGGCGGTAAATTCTTGTGATGCAAATGAATGTAAAGCACCCGAATCAAATAAAGCATATGCCGAGTGTTGAGCGATAGAAATATGACCTGTAATAACCGTGGATGTGCCCGCTTCTGCATCCTCTTTTGTGTAAGCCATCACTCGTGCATTGGTTGGAAGTGCCTTTTCACTTTGCTCCTGTTGTCGTGATGACGTCTCTACCTTTGCTGTAATAGAGTGCATATGAGGATTTGGCAGACGCTGAGGAACCGTGCCAGTTTGATTCTGCCGGTTACTTGGGCAACTTCTTGCATAATGGCCTTCTTTGCCACAGTAATAAAAAACATTGCGGCCTAATCTGCATTCTCCCAAGTGCTTCTTTCCGCATGTTGGACAATTTGGAGTGCTTACAGGGCCTGGCGTACTGGGACCAGCACTTGCTGCATTCTTCTGTTGCTGGTTCCTATTACCCCTGAAATTCCATTTTCTTTTATTGGAATTTTGAGGCCTCTATCCACCTCCTTGTCCAGGCTTGGAGGACTGGTTGGAGCGATGTCCTTGTGGTGTTTGACTTCCACTTTGACCTTGTTTTAATTGTTGTCTCTCCTTTTTCCGAGCTTCCCATGCTTGAGCCCGTTCTTCTCTGGCTCTTGTCAAATGAAATTCAGCTTTCAAGGCTCGGGAGACATATTCAGCCACTGACGTGGGTGGAGATGCTGCACTATCGACCATTACGGCGATTTCTAGTCGAAATGTCCCAATTATCTTTCGAATGCGATCCCTTTCAGTAGGGACCATATAGGGACATAACCTCGAGAGCCGGTCGAACTTGCGGCATACTTCCATCACTGTCATGCTTCCTTGCTTCAAATTCTCGAACTCTCTCTGTTGTGGTCCGAGAGCAGCAGGGTCGTAATACTTTTGATTAAACTCTTCCATAAAATCATTCCAAGTCATCTGGTTCTCGTCTCTTCTCAAGCAAACCATTTCCCACCAGTACCGTGCATCTCTATTTAGCACGTACGAAGCACAGAGGACTTTTTCCCTGTCAGTCAAATTCATAAAATTTATAACCCTCTGAAAAGACGATAGCCACTATTCAGCTTCTAACGGATCTAAGGATCCATCAAACTCCGGTGGTCTCATTCGTCGAAACCTTTCATATAAGGGTTCCTGTGGAACAATGATTTGTGGTTCCGGAATCCTTTCCCCCGAAGCTGAGACTGCCGGGGAGTTATGTTCAACTTCCGGAGCTACAGGAGCTTCTGGTGCCATGGGTGGTGGTGAAGCTTCCCTTTCTGCACGTTCGCGATGAATCTGATTTAGTTGATCTCTTAACGCTTGATTCTCTTGTATTTAGGTTGCCAATAAGGCTTCTAATTCGGTCACCCTTTCAGTCAGGGTGGGAGGTCTATCACGTCTAGGAGGTTGGACTCTCCTTCGTGCCATTTGGTTTCTTTAGATCTATCAACACAAATCAAACGTTCAGTATCGATATTGAGAGAAATATCATAAATTTTCTCTTTTCATTTATCAATGCAATCATAATAGAATATGCAATCACTTAATCTTAAGTAAGCGACCATGTATAAACATATTCTTGTATTCACATACAAATAATTCACATCCAGTACTTATACATATTCCAGTCAGTTTCCATAATATACAAAACCTGCATTTATATACACATAAGTTAATTTCAATAACTTATGGGGTATCGCTCCTATCTTCATCACTGCCCAAAGGAAATTCCTCTGGATCTTCTTCACTGTCATCCTCATTTTCATTGGTCGAATCACTAATTACATGGACAGGACCCGCAATACATGATTCGCCTGAGGATTTCACATCGTCATTCTCCCTCATCGGTGGTGGTTCATCAAGTCTGGAGGATACGTCACCACGAGGATCATAATCTCTCATTATCCGATCATATTTTTCTATCAACATTTTTCTTTCTACCTCTCTCACTGAAGTAATATATTGCTCCAGTGTCTCGTTAAGTGTAGGAACCGTTCAAAGCTTCAGTTCATGAGTTAATCCTCTCCAGAGCATTGCACACTGCTCCACTTCGGTCAGGGTTGGCCACGGACTACTCATAATAATCTCATTCCGAAAACGAGCTGCATAGGATACTACTGTGTCTGACAAATGCATCCTAAAATTCTCTGCTTTCATAACAAAATTTTGACCCTCTGTAAACGTTAGAGCTATGGGTGGTGTTGATGACGATGGTACGTCTGCAGTTGAAGGAGTCATTTCCGACGTTCTTGTCATTCGGAATCGAATAAAAGGTCTTTTCCCAGTTGTTCGGGAATCTGGTCGGTTACTCATTTTCAAATCCTAGTATTCATGCACCACGTATACAATTTAGAATAAGACAACAATGAAATATTAACTTACTTGGACTGCGCAGAAGGAAATGCTCGCAATGTCATAATAGGTTATGGAGAACCGTTTGCTCTGATACCACCTTGTAACACCCCCCGCCTCGTGCGGGAGACGTCACTTGAAAACTCTGCTTTACTTTAATTCTTTTCTTTCAAATCATAACAAAATAGATTGCGGAAATTTTTTTTTTTAAAACCATCGATATACGTAGTACTACAACTTTCCAAAACTAAATTATCATAGTTGGAAAACTACTTTATATTACTTGCATATAATACTGTCATGTTGTATTAGAAATAGTTAGGTTAAACATAACAGTGTAGCTTATACAATATTATACAATTGTATTTCTCATTATCCTTTTCTTTCTTCTCTGCGGAATTAGCCTGGCAGGTCCATAACCTTTGTCATGACACTGACACTTCATTCCTACAGTCCAATCCATACATTGTAGCTCAGGTTACAGGTTGTTTACCTCGATTACCTAAACAAGAACAAACTGGTGAGCTACATGCCCAGTAAGTTCAGACATAACATTTAAAATAATAAAACACAACAATGCAACTTGACACAATGCATGAGTTCATTATGCTCAATTTACACCTTGCATTGTTCATTATGCTCAATTTACACATTGCATTGTTCATTTACTATGTCTATGGGCCCGGTTTGGTCATACCGTGTGCGCGCTGTAAGAGGGGTCTGGGAGCGACCCGGACTCTCCCTCAACTATGGTATGTCTTTTGCTTCGACATAAAATAACCTCCCTTCGCGAGAGGCCGGTACGCCAAACATTAGGTCTTTTTTATTACCTTGTTGTTTATTGTGCTATGTTACTTACTATGATGTCTTAATTGTTTCAGTGTACATATTCATAAATAATGTACTCAATGTTATGCCTATTCAGTCCAAAAATACTATTTAAAAATTATCATCCATGCACTTAAACATTGGGGCGTGATTGGAACTGAAAATAAGGCACAAAACTTTAATTATACATTTTTGGAACAGTTAGAGCGCCTAGCACTCATCCCCGAGCGCCTGGCCCTTCATTTTATTTTTCTGTAAAAACTTAGGACAGAGACTCCAGCGCTTCGGCGCTCTCTTTACAGCACCTGGCGCTTTTGAAAATCCGGTGCAAGCGCCTGGCGCTCATACCCTAGCGCCTGGCACTTCAGACAACTTTACACTAGCGCCTGGCGCTCATACCCTAGCGCCTGGCGCTCATGCTGATTTTTACACTAGTGTCTGGCGCTCATACCCTAGCGCCTGGCACTCCTACTGGATATTTACCCTAGCGCCCGGCGCTCATACCCTAGGGCCTAGCGCTTCCACTAAATTTTACACTAGCGCCTGGCGCTCATACCCTAGCGCCTGGCGCTTTAGCCAATTTTTACACTAGCGCCTGGCACTCATACCCTAGCTCCTGGCGCTCCTATTGAATTTTAAACACCAAATTTTAGCCGAGAGCTCAGCGCCGGGGCGCTCTTTGGCTAGCGCTTAGTGCTTGGCTCCGGTAAAAATAGGTTTTAAAACACATTTTGATATAAAAAAACCAATTCTCATGCATACATTCAACCCTAAAACATGCTTAAGACATTCTAGGGTCAAAATCCATAAAACACAGCCATATACACAAAGCACATCACTGCACACTCGCATACTTGCCAATTTAGGCGTTTTAACGAGTTCACAACAACATATAATATTTCTAACCAAGGAATTTAGGCTAATCATAAGTTGAAATTCAAGAATCACATAGTGTTCTAGTTGTTCATGTTCAGACATTTAAATGCCAGAACTTACCAGAAATTTGTTTCTGTTTCCGTTCCTTTGTTTTCCTTCGTTGCCCTATAACGAAACAGTTCAACATTCAGTGAAATGTTTATACGTCAACGCGAGAACATTTAAACACTTCTCCTATACATTGTTATCATTAAACTCTTAGCCTTGGTTATAAGTCTGAAAATTTCGGCATTATAACGGTTTAATTTTTCATTTTTCCACTGTACCAAAACCGCTTAAATCGCGTTATTGAACACAGTTTCCATCATAAATCTGCTCAAAATCCCAGTACATAACAATAATTCATTCTCAAAATCAGAGTACAGCATTATTTCCAAAAATTTAGGGTTTCACTCACAACCCTAAACTTTCCTCTTTGTCTTTCTTCCATTCCATACTCAAATACCACATCAAACTCTTTTCCACTTCATCATACATAATTGTCTTCAATCCATAAGGGGTTTCACTTTCTTTTCCACGTAAATTTTTCCTCCCCATGCAACATTTTTGTTTTCAAAAACTAACCCCACAAAAACTTCAAAACAAGTTCAAAACATGTTTTTCCACATGATTTTCATCAAAACACTCAAAAACTCTCTAACTCCATTTTTGTTCCACTATTCACATAAACACAAAAACACTTAAAAACAAGCATTAAAACAGAATTTTGAAGAACTTACTTGAGCTTTGAGGTGAATGCTCCTCAACTTGAAGTTTTCTCACACTTTTTCTTCAAATTTTTCAACTTTTGAAACTTTGAAAATTTTTGTGAGCAAAGAACGTGGGAGAAGAAGAAGAACAGAGAAAATGGAGTTTTTCTGCTGTGGGGGATGTGAAAAATCAGGGGAAAAAAGTTTATACAAATCCTTAGGGGCATTTTTGCAAAATTTTGGGAACTTTTTCAGCTGAAATACAGCTGTTTCTCCCCCTCTCTTCCACGTGCATGAGCAGATCATCATGCATTTAATGCAAATTTTTCTTTCTCAAATTGATTTTTAAGGAAAAATCCAAAATTTCCTTAATTTTGATAGCCTTTGGATCAAAAAGGATGATTTGATCTCATCCATTGATTCCTATATTAATAAGAAAATATTATTTGTTTATACAGTATAGGTTTTTCTTTAATAACAGTATAATTTTCATCTGTCGAAATTTTGACCGAAAAGCTATACTGGCCAAATTTCGCAGTTTACCTCTCGAAATGCTGTTAGAGCCTTTCGATGCATTTATATCATTTAAAACACTCCATAAACCCTAGATTTTTCATTATTTTCCATCTGAGATCTATGTTTGCCACATTTTAAGTCTCAGTAGAATTCTGTTTTTCGATACCGAAAATGCACTATTTAAGACGTTTCGATTCGAAAATCATCACATCTATAGCCATAAAGCATTTATCAATTCTAATAAATATATTCATTATCTCCAATGATGATTTATTAGAGTGAAATTTATATATTTTCATCACACTAATATATATAAATTTTCACTATACAATAATCCCGAGAACGATTACAAATCTCGGCTGTTACACAAACCTACCCCTAGTTTGCAACACTCTCCTTAAGATTTCATATTAGGGCTTATTTAGGGGATAAATTAGAATCTGCATTTTTTATGGATTGAAAAATATTACAATAGTAAAAGTTGAAGGAAAAAAAAAAACATTGTAGCAATCCACATTTGGTGGATTGTTGTCCCCACGAAACTAGCCCTTAATCTTGAATGCTTGCCTTCAGTCCACGACTCATACCAATTTCCAACTTGACTTCAACATCTCCTTGGTCTTACTCCAAATCGTCACATTAACGCATAGCAATTGCAAGTTGAGAGCAACAAAACTTAAGCCTAATAAACCGCTAAAGATGTGACAATCGAGATTTTCTAACTGTTCTCGGGATCACTGTATAGTAGAAATTTATATATATTAGTGTGATGTAAATATATATATAAATTTTACTCTAATGATGATTTATTAGAGTTGATAAATGCTTTATGGCTATAAATGTAACGATTTTCGAATCGAAACGTCTCAAATAGTGCAGTTTCGGTATCGAAAAACAGAATTTTACTGAGGCTTAAAATGTGGTAAACATAGACCTCAGATGGAAAATAATGAAATATCTAGGGTTTATGGAGTGTTTTAAATGATATAAATACATCGAAGTGATATAAAGAGGGTTGAAAACCCTTATGAAATGGTAATAGATTGGTATTGTGAATTAGGAAATGAAATGGTGTTGTATATAGGTGTTGAAAGAAAGAAAGACAAAGAAAATATAGGGTTGTGAACAAAAACCCTAAGTTTGAAAAAGATGTGAAGGTTATGTTATATAGAATACATGGAAATGGATTGTTATTGTGTACTGGGATTTTGAGCAGGTTTATAATGAAAACTGTGTCCAATAACGCAATTTAAGTCGTTTTGGCACAGTGGGAAAATAAGGATTTAAGCCATTATAATATCGAAATTTTCAGACTTATAACTAAGGCTAAGGGTTTAAGATGATACTGTATATAAGAAATGTTTAAATGCTCTAGTGTTGACCTATAAATATTTAACTGAAAGTCAAACTGTTTCATTATAGGGCAACGACTGGAAACCAAGGAAAGGAAACCAAGAGATCAATCTAAGGAAACATTAGCAGATTTCTAATGTTTCTAGTAAGTTCTGGCATTTAAATGTCTGGATATGAACAACTGGAACCCTATATTGTTTTTTAAACTTCAATTCATGTATAGCCTAATTTCTTTGGTTAGAAAAGTTATATGTTATTGTGAACTCGTTAAAACTCCTAAATTGGAGAGTGTACGAGTATGCATTGATGTGTTATGTGTACACGATGATGTTTTATGGATTTTGACCCTAAAATGCATGAGACATGTCTTAGGGTTATTTGTAAGTATATGAAATGGCTTTGGTGTCAAAATGTGTTTAAAAAACCCATTTTAGTCGGAGCCAAACGCCAGGCGTTGGTAAATAAGCGCCCCGGCACTGAGCTCTCGGCCGAAATTTGGTGTCAAAAATCCAGTAGGAGCGCCAGGCACTAGGGTATGAGCACCAGGCGCTAGTGTAAAAATTGGCGGAAGCACCAGGCGCTAGGGTATGAGAGCCAGGCGCTCGGGGATGAGTGCCAGGCGCCCCAACTGTTCCAAAAATATATAATTAAAGTTTTGTACCTTATTTCCAATCCTAATCACGCCCCAATGTTTAAGTGTGTGGATGATGAGTTATAAACAGTGTTTTTGGACTGAATAGGCATAATATCGAGTACATGAATTATAAATATGTACACCGGAACAGTTAAGATGTCATAGTAAGTAGCATTACACAGTAAACAACAGGGTAATGAAAACCTAATGTTTTGGCGTACCGGCCTCTCGCAAGGGGAGGTTACCTTATGTCGAAGCAGAAGACATACCGTAGATGAGGGAGAGTCAGGGTCGCTCCCAGGCCTCTCTTACAGTGCGCTTAAGGTACGACCAAAACGGGTCCATAGACATAGTAAATGAACAATGTAAACGTAAATTGAGCATAATGAACTCCATGCATATTTGTTGAGTTGCATTGTGATGTTTTATTGTTTTAAATATTATGTCTGAACTTACTGGGCGTGTAGCTCACCAGTTTATTCGTGTTCAAGTAATCGAGGTAAGAAACCTGTAACCTGAGCCACAGTGTATGGATTGGACTGCAGGGATAAAGTGTCGGTGTCATGCTACAAGGTTATGGACCTACCAGGCTAATTTCACAAAGAAAAAGAAAAGGAAAAAGAAAAGTACAATTGTATGATATTGTATAAAGTACACTGCTATGTTTGATTTTAACTATTTCTAATACAGTATGATATTATTATATGCAAGTAATACGAAATAGTTTCCAACTATGATAACTTAGGTAGCGTTTGGTATTGTTTTTGAAATCTGTTATATTTTCAAATTCTCTGAATTTGATATCGTTTTGAAAACAATTCTGAAAACGTTTCTGAAATTGTGTTTGGTTTTATTTTCTGAGTGTATGTTTTGATAAACAAAAAAATGAAACTGTGTTTGGTTATATTTTTGAAAACCAGTCATTTTATAAGTATTATATAAAAACATATTTATGTTTGATTTAAAAAAAATTTTATTATGAATACCAAAAATTAAAAGTTAATAAAAATTTTTAATTAAAAAATGAATTAAAAATTAATAACCATAATATTTAAGTAATTACTATATCAATTAAATCTTAATTAACCATAATAATTAAATCAGAGAAATGGGAGAAATGGGAAAAATGAAATCAGAGAAAACGACTTTTAATCGTTTTCAATTTTACATCGGGAGCAAAGGCGATTTTGGATTCGTTTTGAAATCTGTTTTCAAAAACAATACAAACCAAACACAATTTCACACCGATTTTGAAATCGATTTCCTAGGGAATCATGAAATCAGTTTTGGAAACAAAACCAAACACCCTCTTAGTTTTGGAAAGTTGTATTACTACGGATACTGATGGTTTAAAAAAAAAAAATTTTCCGCAATATATTAAGTAATGTTTTGAAAAAGAAGTAAAGTAGCAAAGTTCTAGTGATATCTCCTGCGCGAGGCTGGGGGTGTCACAAAAGATGGGGTAAAAACAATACCCTCGGATGACCTTTGTCGATGACCGAAGACTTGTGCCACCTACTAGAGACCCTCGGTAGTTTGTGTCAACTCTTGTTGATAGAGAGTATTTTTGTAGATTACCTTCTGTTAGAATATCTTTTTGATTCTTCGGGTTATTTTTAAAAAGACAAATTATGTTGATATTTAACTTATCTTATAGGAGGTCTAAAGTTCTGAAACCACCAAAGATGAGGTAATATTCCATAGATGGGTTCTTTTTGAGCAATCCTCTATGTTACTCAATTGATCCAAAATTATGATTTTCATATGTTGGATTAGTTAAATAACATCGATATGGTATAATTCACTTGTTCAATCAACCATTTAATATTTATTTTAACCCATTACCCTTCACATGTGCTTTATTCCTCACTTTTTTTTTAACATTTTTTGTCACATGGAGACCACCAGTGAAACTTTTGATAAACTTGAATGTCAATAATATTGTATTTTAAATTTTTAAATATAAAAATAGGACAAGAACCTATGTATTTCTTGGGTGCTGAAATTGAAATTACCCCCTTTCTCGTTAGGCACAAAATAGCGGCAAAACCAATATCAACATCCCCAAAACCAATATCAACATCCCCCATCCCCGCCAAAATTCACCTTTATTTTCCTCTGGGGTGAAGCATCATGTAACTAGCCCATTTGGTTGTCATTTACCAGGCCTGATCGTTGAAGAACTTAAAATTATATATATATTAATGACACGTAATAACTTTAAATTTTATGTATCATTTAGCCACTTAAGATTCAAAGTCTAACAAACCACATCAATTTGGGAAAGACTCCTGCGTTTTAAACGACAATAATAGAGGGGGTCGACAACAACATGAAAAACCAGCAACCGCAAAAAGAAACGAAAACAAAGTTAAAAAGACAAGACAACTAAAGTTACAAACGACAACAAAAAAGAAGCAGCAACTGTCTGTAGATACCTCAAAATGAAATGACCAACACTATACGTAGATACCTCACAAAAAAAAAAAAAATAGGAACAAAAAATGAAATGATAATGAATATAACAAAAGACAACAAATTGAGAAAAATGATACGAAAACGAAACTTAGAATAGATGATGGCACTAATGGAGGAAAGGACAAGAAAAACATGTAACAACAACAAGAAAATAAAAATAAGACGAATCTAAAGGAAGACAGCGAGCAAATGGTAAACGACAACGTCGATAAAAAATGACATGAAAAAGAATAAACGACTAGAAGGGCAAAACAAGGCAGAAAAAAGTTAGGGAGAGCTTGGGGGAGGGTGTTGGAGATGTTATTTTTGGGTTGGAAAAAAGTTGTTTTGGAGAATGTGTTTGGAAGAAAAAACTGTTTAAGGTGAAAAAATAAAAATTTTTAAAAATTTTTTTAGAAAAAAAATATCAATATGGATATTGTTTTGTTTCTCTCGAAATTCTATGTAATTTAAAAAAAAATTTATCACATTTGGACTTGTATACAAAAAATTATGAATTTTTAAAGTTTGGAGTTTACCATAACGTTTTGAAGATGTAAATAGTAAAAAGTTAAAAAGTTTTGGAAAAAAGTGAAAATTTAAGAGCTGAAGACAGCCCCCAAACGACTCCTTAGAAAACGAAATCACCAGAACGTAAATGTAGTAAATGCATTTTTATATAATTTAAATTGGAGTAAATCTTATCCACACTGATTTAATTTGTTTGATGTTTCTTTATTTTGGATGTTTGTCGTCTTCTACGAACGTTACAACAGAATACGTAATATATAATTTTATTGATTTCAACTAATATATATATATAAAGTACATCTTACATATTTAAAATTATATATTTTGTATAGATAAATTATATCAACAAAGTAAATGTAAGATAAGAGAATAAAAAAAACTTAAAATAAAAAAAAGGAGTAGCAATAAGTAAAATGGAAAAACGTAACAAATCAAGAAAAGTTTTACAAAAGAAAAGACATTATCATACGTTACTAAAATGAAAGGGGACTTACAGTGCATAGAACAGTATAATCCTCCCCTTGTCCTTTCGGGGTGAATTTACGCCAGTGTCCTTTGATTTGGTTGTGGGTTTTGGTAGTCACCATGGGTGTTTTGGTCATTTGGTAGCCTTTGATGTGGTTTTACTTGTTTGCTCTTTAGTGATAAGGTTTCTTTGCTTCTGGGTTTTTTGACATTTATCAAAAAAAAAAAAAAAAAAAAACCTATTTCCCTTTTGTTCCCTTTCCCTTGCCTCCGTTTCCAGATCCATCTCCTTCCTCTCTCTCTCTCTCTCTCTCTCTCTCTCTCTCTTATTTCTTTTGCTTTTTTGCTTACTGTGTTGGACAAAAAATTTAACCAAAAAAGCTTTATAGCATGTTTAGAAAACATTTTTTAATACTACAAAAATTAATTTTACACCAAACGTAAAATTTTATATTCAAATAAAATTATTTTTAACAGTATTACAAAAATAATTATTATTCAAAAGTTTTTTTAAATAATCACATCAACTTTTTAATTCTAACTTTTTAACTCTAACTTTTTATCTTAACTTTCAGTAATCACATCAACTTTTCAACTCTAAAATACTTTTCATCCAAACACACATTTCATTCAAATACAAAATGAATACTTTTCAATTAAATACAGCACTCAAAAAATGAATTGTATTTAAACGCAATACGTTTATCAAATGTCCTATTAGCTTCCTTTTGTTGCCTCTCCCTTACCTTTGTCTCCAGATCTATCTCCTCCCTTTCTCTCCTTTTTTTTTTTTTTTTGCCTTTTTGTTCCTTGTGTTGTTTTCATCCCTGTGCATGGATGGAAGACCATAGTGGTAAGACTGGCCTTTTTTTTTTTGTTTTTGCCTATTTGATTTTCCATTTGCTTCTCTCTTTCTTTTTTGGTTGATTTTTTGAATGTCGTTTGTCTGTTGTTCTTTTTTGCTTCCTGTTTTTGAACATGCTTCTTGTTTTCGTTTTCAGTTCCCCCCTATCTTCCGTTTGCTTCTCTCTCTCTCTCTTTTTTGGTTTTTTTGTTTCAATTTTGTTTGTTTGTTGTTCTTTCTTGCTTCCTAATTTGGTTTTTGGATTTTTATTTTATAGTTTTGGGAAAGCTTTGACTTTATAGCCTGTTTGCTTTTGTCCTACTTTTCCTCTCCCCTTTTTGTGTGTGTTACTTTTCTCTCTCTTTCCCTTTACACCTGTTGTTTGTTTTGTAACTACTTTGTTTAGAGTACGATTATATTAATTTTGCACTTTCTTTTTTTGCTTTGATCAATGATTTCTAACTATATAAATGTTATCTGTTTGTTATGTCTTCTATTACTGTTTGGTTTTGCTTTGCACTGAAAATATAGCATGGGCTGGGAAAAAATTATGAAAAGAACAAAATCTGTTATTGATGATTTAATCATTCCACAATACATGACTAAGTTTGTATTATTGTTTTTGTTTGTTTACCATGTTTGTAATTAGGTCTGCTTTTGAGCTGTCCAGTTTTTTTTTTAATCAATTTACCTATATTACTTTTTTTGCTTTTCTTTAGTTTTAAGCTTTTGTTTTTCCTTGTTCTCATAATCATTAACCTTTTTTATTTTATTTGTTGATTGGCAATGATTTAAGCTGTTCGGTTTGTTTTTTTTTTTTTTTTATCATTTGCCTATAATATTTTTTTTGTTTTTCTTTAGTTCTGAGCTTTTGTTTTTCCCTGTTTTCGTTATCTTTTAACCTTGGTGGTTTTATTTATGGTTGGCAATGATGATCACATGTTATTGTTTCAATTTTTTTATAAATGTTCTTCCCGTTTATGTTTATAACTGTGACAACCGAAAATTTTACTGTTCTCGAAAAATATGTATATTGTATATATAATATCGAGAAAAGGGTCAAGACGACATTTTCTCGACCTGAAACTGATATATTTGGAATCAGGATGCTCAAATTAGTCAATTGAGCATAAAACAGAAATTTCGACCGGGAATGCGAAAAATACGCAGTATCAAAAACTGGTCGAGATAACCTCGGATTAAGATAAAACTGATAAATTTGGATTCAGCATGTCCAAATTAATCAGGACAGCCCAAGTTAAAAATTTTGGAGAGGAGAGTATAAATAGGAAATCTTGGGGGTTAAATTCAAAAATTCCCCATAAATTCCAAAAATTTGAAATTTTACCCCAAAATTCTCTCAAATATGAACAGTGACCAACTTTACATACATCTCCGTTCACGACACCGCCAGCACCATTGGAAAGCTCCCGCCGAGCTGAGTCCAACGGTGGGTCGATGCGACGGAGCAGCCGCCGGAACAAGCTGCACGCGCTGCCTAAAGCTCGCCGGAGCCGTGAATTTCAAATGGCCTATTCTTTGCCATCCGGCCACCGTTTGCCATGAAACCGGTCCCAAAAGGTTCATGGTGAAGAGTACTACAAAATCCATGTGGTGGTTCACGGCAACAACTGCCGTATCGTGCCGACTAACCTTCAAGAAATCCACCGTCGCCGCCGTGGGAGCCACTGTTGATTTTCGCCGATTCCGGCCAAATTGAAGAGAGCCACCGTGTAGGAAAATAAATCGGTAAAAACGTATCAGAGTGGCGCAGCGGAACAATAAAAATTTTTAGATCGTTAAATATCTCATGATGCCATATACAATAAATCAACAACAATTAAAACTCATACCTCAAGGACGCCAATCTGCAGGAGGAGAATGACCGGAGGCTTCAACCAACTAGCCTTCTCTACTATTCTCCAATTCCCGAATGGATGAGTGTGTGGGCACTCTGAACCTCGATCGGTATGCTAGCACTGCAAGTCTTCTTCCGACCACCCAGATCTCTAAAGAACTTTATTGTCACGATGAGCTGTGCAACAATAAGCCTGCTCACCTGAGAGTCTGTGGTCTGAGAGAACTGGAGTGGCAGGACCTCTATTTATAGACCTGCATGAGGTGATTCTCTGAATTCGAATTGGACTAGGAAAAGATTTTCTCCCTTATCTTTTAACCAAAAAATCCGAATTTTTCCATAGGATAATCCTAACAATAAATTCAGTTTTTCCTAAGATAAATCCAATCCAAATCTTAACAAGATTTTAACTAGAATTTTATCTCCCTTTTTCAACCAAAAAATCCAAAATTCACAAGGAGAAAATCCTCCAAAAGATTTCGGCCATTATGGATAAGGGAGAATCAAAAATTCCACTAGGATTTTCAAGCTTGAATCTTATCTTAACCTTATCCAAAAATAACCGAATTTTCCTTGGATAAAGGCTCCAAAATTTTGGCCACTTTTAGGAAAGGAGAGAATCCAAATTCAACTAGGATTGAAACTTGAATTTACCTTTGAATCTTATCCACAAAAACTGAATTTTCCATTGAGGATTATCCTCAAAAAATTCGCCCACTTTTGTTGGGATTTGGATTCAAAATTCAAGTAGGATTCTAACAAGATTATCCTCTCCAAATCCAACTCAAATTCGAATTTCAAACCTTGTGGATTTTCCACAACAAATTCGAATCCTACTTGGACTGTGATTCAAAATTTGAATTTCAAATTTCAAATTCAAATTTCAAATTCAAATTTCAAATTTCAAATTTCAAATTTCAAATTTCAAATTTCAAATTTAAATTTCAAATTCAAATTTCAAATTCGAATTTCAAATTCAAATTTCAAATTCAAATTTCAAATTTCAAATTTCAAAATTCAAATTTCAAATTCCACAAAACGATTGTGTTTCATATTCTTGTTCTCATGGATAATTTTCTACAACTCCAATCCAATCTCAAATAAAATCATGGCAACTTTATTTGGAGTTCGAATAATTGTGTACTCTATTATCCAAAACAAAATCTGAATCCAACCGGAGAGAATCTTGTCTACCATCCTAATCCTGTGTTATCACCATCCATGCATAATAAACTAGCCAATAGCATACACAAATCAATTTGCCAAACGTTAAGAAATTATGTAGAGCTAGTAGAGGGACTGATTGGACATATATAATCGGGCTCCCGTGATTTCATATGATCATCATTCTGTACCGAACAACTCAATCATATGATCACTAATTTCAGAGTCACACCACTATAAACCTGAAACTGAACTCCCAATTATATACCGTATTACGTAAGCCTATGACGAGCTACCATCCAATGACCTTGTCATTTATGCAAAACCCTCATATGATATCCATGATCAGCCTTAGGTCAAAGTCCGTTTAATCCTACTGATCAGGCTATCTTAAAGTTCCATTATACTACCGAATCAAGAAAATGATTATTCACCATATGTGAATAAGAAGTCATTCGCCCAGCAGACGACCCAAGGCCTTGTCCATTTTCACATTCAGTATAATGCCTTTAAGAGGATACCTTTAACTCCTCAGAGCTATGATTCCGATATCTGCAAACAAACCCTTCATCGTATACAAGTCATGCACCCAACGAACCGGTCTATAAGCTTACTACCTCTGAGACGCTTTAGCCATTGGAACATCAAAGTACACAAGTCATATACATGAAGTAGTTCATTTACTCAGGATTAAGGTTATTGCACAATGAACGTCAAAAGCAGATTGATCCACTCATAGCGGACTACGTAGATCAATCACGCTTTAGTCCCGGTCTAATATGTCACCACCAAGCAACATATCCATGTCTCTACTTGGGAGTCCAGCTCCAGACAGTCAAGACAGACCGTCCCCTCCAAGGCTTTAGACAACATAATAGTCTTAACATGAGTTAGATGCTCGGTCTAACCCCATAGACTACAGACCATAGTTTAGACTGCTAACTTTAGAACATTGTCTTCTCGCATACAAAAGTCCATTGCATGCAATGTTCTAACAGTTTTAACACAAGCAGTCAGTGAGCCATATTTGCTTACATTTACTTTAACATGTAAATAAGACGAGGACAGATAGCAATGTAATGAATAACCTCTATATATAATTTTATTATCCAGTTCAAAATGAATACATCAAAAATGTCTCTAATACTTAGGGCATTTCCTAACACACCGGTGCAGAAATGGTTGTGGGGTTGTGGGGAGCAAAAGCCCTCAACCAATTTCGGAAAAAAAAGTCCGGCACGGCGGAGTTCCACCGTCGCCGTCGTGACCGTGGCTTTCGAGGGGAGTTTCCGATGATAGGGGCCTCCAAACATGAAATTGAGACCACCAATGGATTCCTCTCGTCGAGCTTTTCAAGATGGGTTATTCACTTGCCACCGTCGTCGCTGTCAATCGCTAGTCAACGGCGAGTCAACGCCGATCATTGACCAAATTTTAAAGATTGGCCTGTTGGCCTATTTTTGATGTTTCGGACGCATCCGCGGAGTCGGATTTGCAAAACAGAACTCCAGATGCAAAGAACGAAAGAATAAAGTTTGTGCGATCGAGACCGAACGGCATTTTCGGTATAATCTCGACCACTCTTGTTCCTCAATTTATAAATTGAGTTGAATGTATGTTAATGTGATGTATTGATATGAGAAATTGTAAAAGAAAGAAAGAAAAATGAATGAAATAGCAGATATAAAAAAGTATGAAAATGTGTAAATTTTACGTAAAAAGTGTGTAACTTTTACGTAAAATTAGGCCTCTGGTATAATACGTGATAGATTAGACGAGATTAGATGGTTTTGAGGTATTTCCTAAACGTCGGGAGCCTAAAAATTAAGAGGAAATGCTGTCGAAATTTTTAAAATGATGTAAAGGGCATTTCTAGAAATAAATGTTAAAAATGTGATCGGGTAGGTAAACTCGAGCCCCTTATGAATTTAAAATGAAAAATGAAAAATGAAAAAAAAGGGATGTTTTAAGAATTTATAAAACGACGACCTGAAATGTAAGAAAAGCAAGAAATCGACTTTTATGTCAGAATAGAATTTCCCGAGGGTCGGGAATAGTAAAAATTGTGAACAATATAGAAATTAATCTGGAAAAGATCTAGTAAGTTTTTAAAAGTCAAATTGATGATTTTTAAGCTTAGAAAATTCAGTCTAAGTATTAAAACGAGAAGGTTAAGATTCAAAGACCCGTCAGGGGTAAAACGGTCATTTTGACCAAAAATTTCAGTTAGAAAAAGATTCGTTAAAGCCTAGAATATAATCCTAAGGCTTTAATTAAAGTTTTAAAGGCCAAAGTCAAGAGTTAAGCATGAAAAAATAAGAAAAGTTCCACTAGGGGTAAAATGGTAATTTTGTCAAAAAGTTTCCAGAAAAGGTAAAAATGAAACGTTAAGCTCATAAGTTCTTTATTAAGAAATAAAACGTAGTATTTTTACGTTTTATAAAGTTTTATATATGAAATAAAAATTTTAAAATAACTGTTGATTTTTCGGTTATAGGAGTTCAACAGGACAGTGATGATGGACTGTCGAGGAACCACAGAAAGTTGATGTTAGCAGAATTGAGGTAAGTTCAAACATTTAATTGTCTGTGCACGAACAAATTGAAATGGTTATGTTTAGGTGGAAAATATATTTTCCCCTAAACTATATAATTGTTTGATTTGTGATTGATGACGGGTGCACAACTATTGGTATAGTTGTGTACTAGACTGTATGGTTTATAATATGACTGTATAGTTTATACTATTATTACAATTGTTTCAGATTTACGGGAATTTGATTCTTTATACTATCATGATTGTACTGAATATTTGCATGCCTTATAATTAATGAGGCAACCTCCCAAGAGTGTGAGGTATCGTTTTAAAGAAACGATGAAAATAATGAGAATAAATAAATTAAGTATAATTTATGTATTGTTCTGTATATGTGACAAGTTTGGACGAGAGGTTCCAAACTTACTGGATTCCATTTTTATGATTCCAGTTACTAAGTTATGATCATAGAGCAGTATTAATGATTGATTAATCACAATATTAATATTTGATGTTTACAGTCTTTATGACTGCACAGTAAAGATGTTATCATATGTACACTTGAACATTAAACAACAGGGTAATGAAAACCCAATAGTTTTGGCGTACCGGCCTCCCGCTAGGTGGAGGTTATTTCATGTCAAAGCAGAAGACATAGCATAGATAAGGGAGAGCCAGGGTAGCTCTCAGGCCCCTCTACAGCGCTTTTTTCGGTACGACCAAAACGGGCCCATACAGAGTTAAAGTACAGATAAGATAATAAATAAACAGAATAAATTGAAAAACTGAGCATAAAACACTTAAGACATAATTGTTGTGTTTGATTGCAATGTTTTGCGCTAACTTATATGTTATGTGTATTTGTATATATACATGTTTATAAATTACATGTTGTGCTAATTATTAAAGATATAGCACTACGGGCGCGAGGCCTATACAGTTTAACGGGCGCGAGACCCATGATATATAGGGCGCGAGGCCCATACAGTATGACGGGCGCGAGGCCCAGGGCGTAAGGCCCATAAACTGAAAGCAATGAATGATGTAATGAAAGAAAGAATGAGAAATATGAAGAAAAGAATAAATGAGTATAATATGAGTACTACCACATGATGTAATGTTTGTGCTAACCCTATATGTGACGTTATGTTAGTATATCAGAGTAAAGTTTTAAGAGATGTCATGGGTAATACCAGAGGATACCACTGCTATTACAGTTAGTATATTTATAGTTATTCTAATTTTATAGAATACTACTAATTATTACAAATTATGTGATTATTTGTGTTAATGCACGATATGTTTTTAGTAGTTATATACTACAGATAGTATATATGTTTATATGACAGAATATAATAGTATAATATACTGTTTTATGATTTATGTTTTTATGTTTGAACTTACTAGGCGTTTAGCTTACCAGTTTGTTCGTGTACAGGTAACAAAGTTAAACAACTTGCTATTTGAGTTTATTGAGACGTGGGATTAGTGGAATGGGTTGCGAATGTCATGTCAAAGGTTATGGACCCGCTATGCTTAATCCGTTAGATAGAAAGAGAGAAAGAGAGTAAGTGTAAGTATGTATATATATATAAAAAAAAAAAATTTCCATACCTTTTTATTTCAATATGAAAAGATCAGATAGTAGAAGTAAGAATAGATGCCCAGTGATAGGCCAACGCTAGGCGGGGTGTCACAATAACTCTTTTTAAAGTTTTATTGACAAACAAATTTTCCATAACAAGGTATTTTTTTTTTATTACATTATTATAACATGCTAAAGAGGAGGGGAGATTTATTACATATATTCACTGTACATGAAACAATAAGATTACCCCTGCTGCCCCTTTGGGTAATTTTATATGGGTGCCATTTGATTTTGTGGCTGAGTTTGACTGTCAATGTGGGCGTTTTGGTTTATGGTGCCGATTTTCTGGTTTTTTCGTAGCTCTCTATATGGTTTTACTTACATGTCTTTTAGTCTTTTTTTCTTAAACTCCTTTGCACTTGGGTTTTTGGTGATCTGACCAAAAAAACCTACCATGCCTTTATTGCCTCTTCCTCACCTCTATTTTTGGATCTGTTTCTTCTGATTTAGTAATAAATAGATTTTCCATATTAGATATTTTTTAATTATACAATGTACTAAAAAGAAGAGAATTTACTATATATACTGGACTATTTTTCCCTTGCTACCCTTGCTAGATGAATTAACATAATTTTGTAACTAATGTTAACTCTTGTTGTAGATTTTTTGGCTCCTTTACTGATTGTACGTAATACTTTTATGAATCTATTCTTACGTTTTTTACTACATTTGAGTTATTGCACTGGTTTTCGAGTCGTTTTGTCCCCGCCTCAACGCCTTCCATATGATTTTGCCTACTCGCTGTTATTAGCTTCTTTCTTTCTTTTCCTTTTGCTTTTGGACTTATGGTTACTACAACAAAACAATTTAGGCTCATTGTAGTTTCAAAAATCATTACTGTTTCAGTACTCTCTTTCATAAATGGTATATGCCCCCTTCTGGTATTTTCTTCTTCTCTTATCATTTCTTTGCTATTTTTTTTTTTTTACTTCTTCATCCCATTTATTCCTTTTTTTTTAATCTTTGTATTCATTCGGCAGCTGTTGGACAACTATGTATTCAGATCCGATTATCAACTTTATAATGTGTATAAAATATAATATGTGTGATATATTTTTAATTTGATAACAGTTTCTGCATTTGCTTGATTGCCATTGGTGTCTTTTTACAAAATATTTTGTTATGCAGTAAAAAAAAAAAAAAGACTTAAAAATGTATAAGTCAATAAATTTATCACACATAACAAACATTGAAAGATATCTGAGCCAACTATTAAAAATTTAAATTTCCTTAGTTTTCCAAACCTTTTAACTTAAATATCGTCTCCATTGTAGTGAGGAACATCAGCAGGCAAATAAAAACTATAATATAAAAGTTTAACTTCTCTTATTACATAAATATTTTATAAAAATATATATATAAGATACATCTTATTACAATATCTAATATTTTATATATTATCTATCATATGTTATAACAACTTACTATGCACCACAGTAATGTTACAGGCACACATGCTCGTAATTACAAAAAGACAATAAATTAATCAAATTTTTAAATACTATTTTTAGGAAATTTCCTTTTTTAAGATAATTATATATATATATATATATATGGTGGTGATAGCAAGTGTACCAAAAAATACTTCGACTAGTTGCCTGCTGTTTGCAAAAAGCTAATGCCTCTATATATCATTTATAATTTTTTTTAAAACATCTGCAGAACATTTATATATAACATAAGAAAGGAATAATCAATAATGATAACAACGCGTGGGATTAAATTGCAAACATTAACACACAAAAACAGCTACAGAATTACCAAAAAAACGCAGAAACACGACGAGTTATTTATTTGCATGACAAGAAGAACTCAAAGCGGGTACGTTAATTAATAGAAAAAAGAGAAGGAAAAAAAAAAAATACTCTACATGCCAGATTGATGTTCTTCAAAAATACTACCCCGCTAAGGGTCGGAATTCAGAAGTCATAGGGGTGGAGAACACTTCAGTTGAATCTGTGGAATCAGTAAAACGGTAGTAATTTCGTCGAGCCAATTCTACTGCCAAAAACTCCTTTAGTTCAGTCACTATTTGGCTCATGTTTGGCCTTTTAGTGGATTTTGGAGATACACAAGCCATTGCTCTTTCAACAGCTTTCCAGACAGAATTAGTATCGAAATCACCCCGCAATCTTTGATCAGTAATACTTTCGATGTCCCCGTTCGCAAGCATGAAACGGACCCATTGGCTTATGTGAGTCCTCTCATTGCCTCTACTTAGGATGGCAGAACGGCTTGTGATTATCTGTAGGAGAACCACTCCAAAGCTATAGACATCGCTTTTCTCAGTTAGCCTGTATGTTGTATAGTATCTGCGATGCAAAACAAAGTGGTTTCATTATTTTGAAAATTCTATCACGAATAGTTGTCGAAATTTTGAAAGCCTTCTCAAGAGTTTATGAGAAAATATGCAAAACAGAAGCTTACTCGGGATCGAGGTATGCAGGAGTACCAGCAATAACTGTAGACACATGAGTACCGCCATCGGTAGGGAAACTTCTAGATAGGCCAAAATCAGTTAGCTTCGCTTGAAAATTGTCAGTTAAAAAGATACTTGGAGTCTTCACATCTCGGTGGACTATAGGTGGCTTACAACCACTGTGTAGATACTACAATCGTACAAGATATTTCAATCCCGTCATATTTTTTGCAAGAAAAAAAAAAGGAAGAAATTTAAGCAAGGAAAAGAAATGCTCGAGTAAATTTGATTGCCAACCTAGTGCCGCATCCAGCGCAATTTGAAGTCTTCTCTCCCAGTTCAAGACGTTCTCATTGTCCTCATCTAATAAGAGATTTCAATCGACTATACTGTTTTTAAAATGGTCATTTCGAATGGAAAAAATTACTTGTCATTATATTTTGAAAACCGAACCTAAAAGATGCGATTCTAAGTCTCCATTGTTCATGTACTCGTAGATTAGAGCCATGTCATTTCCCTCAATGCAGTACCCAACAAGGCTGGTCAAGTTTCTGTGATGAACTTTCATAAGAAGCTTAACCTGTAATTGAAAGCCATATGTTATTTCAGTATATTTGATACATGTAATGAAGCTTAAGCAATTCGCATTCAAGAGTAAAATACGTGCCTCTGCTTGAAACTGTTGAAACCCTTGAACTGATGAAAGAGAAAATTTCTTGACAGCTACTTGAGTGTTACCTATGAAGCCATGACAAACTGTTCCAAATCCACCTTTTCCAAGAATTCTCTCAAAGTCATTCGTCATTTTTAGGACCTCAGAGTATGTGAATTGGCGCTTCTTAGCCTCGAACAACCCATTTTGACTGTTGGATTCCGCAGCTACTACGGCGACTCCTGGTGGGCCTATAGGTTTGACAAGGGTATAAGACTAATGAGAAAATTTTCTTGCTTGGCTTAATTAAGACTGAAGTCTCCAGTGAATAGCTAACTATATAGCTATAATGTTTAGCGGTAACTACATATTGTTGCCTTGTTTCTTTTTCCTTTTTACGCCTATCAGAATACCCGCTGCTGCTAAGAGCAGCAAGACCAGCCCACCAACAGATGCTACTACTGGAATAAGAATATTGTTCTTCTTCTTCATTCTTTCGCAGCGAGACAAGGTACATGGATCTGTATTTTTTACTCCAGTACTAGTATTTTTTTTCTCCCCCACTAGGAGTGTCGATACCAAAGCTGATGAACAAAACATTGTTAGTCGCCTAGTAGATGATATTGCACTCGAGAAAAGTTCTCGAGTGCTCGTAGTATAAATTATAATTATAGTCGCAAGGAATTTGTGACAGAAAGTCCTTTGGAAACAAATGAGACCATACATGTAACTCCAAATTAAAGCCCTCAAGATACTAATTGAAAATTTTCAGTTTCTCATGAGGGAAAAAAAAATACAAGAGTATGGGTTTGATAATGTTTTTTGACAAGACCTTAGTGATAAGGAGCCATTCTTTGATTTCTCAATATGTTCAGGTGGCATTGAACCTGTAAAGTTGTTTCTTTCTAGTTTTCTGCCAAAAAACAAAAAATGGCTACATATTTATTAATAATGTAGAAGAACATAAAATAACGATAATTTAATTTCCTTCGTTGGAGGGTTTCTTTCTTCCTCTCTATTTAAATATAAAAGAGATAATATAATTAACTTCTATTATATTTATGAAAAAGAAATCTTGCACTATAAGGTTAAAGTCTAAATAACTCACAAGACCCTCAGGTATGGTAATAGAGATAGAAATATCGGCAAGGGTCCAGTTAAACCTTTGTTTGATAAGTCCCTGTAATAAGTGCACGTAGATTTTACATTTTGGGAATTAGGATAATACCAAAATGGATCAAATAATTTGGACATAATGTTTCCTAATTAAAAAAAATTAGCAAGTACTTACAAAGATTGTAACATGATGAGGTTGGATATATGTGAAGTAATCTCCCCAGTCAACCCACTAGAGGACAAATTCCTGATTGTATTAAATTAATACATTAATTAACAAGAGTTAATAATATGTCAAGAAGCCAAAGTCAATATAATATTTAAAGCCACGACAAAGGCATAACTAATTAAACTTACAAAGACGTGATTCTTGGGGGGTCAAAACCATGGTAGCTACAATTTAGACCTGTCCACAAGTATTTTATGGGTGCACACGAATCACCATCCCAGTTTCTCTTCACTCCATAGGTTGACTTTATCTTTGTAATGGCTTCCACTAAATAATATTCTCACGTAATTAATTAGTTAATAAGTTGATAAGTAAACTAGTAAAAACAATTATTCACATACCATATGAGTTTAAACAAGTCAACAAATAAAAATCACATTTGTTGGATGAACATACCATCATCTCGTTTTGTCTCTGACTGCGAGAAATCCACCGAAGTGTAGATCTCGATAGCGTTAAGGATCAGTGGCAGAGTAGATTTTTTAGTTCTAACAAGCGAAATGGTGTAGTTTCAGAAAGTACTTACAACCAAAGGAGACGCACGCTCTATTGCGGTTGCATTCAAGTATTCAGGGGAATAAGATTTATAGAACATCTCTCCGTTTATGATGATATCAAATGATCTGGTCTGTTAGCTTTGAGCTTGTGAAGTTCAGCAAAGTTCACAAATACATAGAAGGCCCTACTTTCATCGAAGGTGTCCCAACTATAAAGCAAGGGCTCGCTAGAGTTTGTTGGCGTGATCGCAGTACTCATGACTTCTGTTGGTACCTTGTAGGTTCTACCAGGACTCACAGTAAGTGGTGTGCTTATTGTTGTTCAGTTTGGATTGTAGTTATTTATGTCCTTTCGCGACCAAAAGCGATCAAAAGTGTCATATGGATACCTAAATCAAAACATTAATATACCAGGCTTAAGTGATAGATCAGCTATGTCGATATATTTTAAATTAATCACAGATTCATATGTCAACTTTGAGACTAACAAAATATGACATAAAAACTTACAAAATGTTATATGTCAAACCCTCTAACCGGTTATAGATTGTTACTTGTATACATTATAGCCTCCCATATACAAAACAATACAAATAATTACACCGGCAAAGCATTAACTGGGAGTATCACTTGACAGTGACAAACCTGTATGATTGATTGGTGATTGTCCCAAGATCTGTGCGCGAGTAGTATGCCAATGACCCTGCCTGAGTAATGTAGCTATTGGGCAACGGCCTTAATTCTAGTGATGAAATGAATGGTATCCCAGTGCCATTATTGACGAGGCAATCATGCACATAGTCCTCTAAGGGGACATGCACAATCTCCGTCGAGATTGGTATATCAATGTAGATTATGATTTTATCCCAGTAAAAAGCCCTAAGGTGGATATCGAATCCCGGTGGGTAACTCCGGTTGTCATAGTTCCCATAGTAAAATCCTGCTTTGATCAAGTAAGGAACGGCTCTGGTGACGTTTATTGGGTAACAATTTCTAATCCCTTCAGGGAAAATTCTGAGATGTGCTAGTTGTTTTTGATAGCCAGATTGATATTCCGGCGTCAAGCTCCAACTCTCACCGGTGTTAATTTAGGGCTCATCGGAGATATAATTTATGCCTGTTGATGGCTCAGAATAGCTCAATGAACTTCTGGACAGGCCACAATCTAAGCTAATGAATCCTGAGACAAAATCACACCCAAAAACAGGGGGGAAAAAAACATATAAGCGACATACGAAAACTAATCTGTTTTCGAGATCTTGTAATAAAATAATTACATACCTGATTGATCACCATCCCGTGCATGAACAAAAATACCACGTGCAAAATCCACAAGCAAGGTAAAGAGTGCATGCTTCAAAATCTCCATTGTCCTCAATCCTCGTACTAAGGTTTATCAGCTAAAGGTCGGATCAAGTACTAATTAAGTTTCTTTTGCACGTAAATTTTCATGAATGTCTTATTGTTGTAAGTACTCGATGCCAAAGTCGTGCCATGGAATAAAATATAGTAGCGGTTCTTATTCCCAAAATTTCTTTTGTTGCAATTCCAATGTGACAGATTGGCAAATTAGTCAAAGTCAACGCAGCTAGTATGTCAACGTGAGTACTGGATTGCTAACCTGATCATCATCATTGGTACTATATTAATCATAGGATTGGCAAGGCATCCAGTTGACCTACTATTCTTTAATCTTTGTGCAGTTTTAATTTCAAGAAATAGCTGGCTAATTTATTATCGAGCTGATCAGCTAATTAGGTTGTAAGAAGAGTGCCTTTAGACGTACGTACCTTTTTTTTTTAATAATTCTATCTCTATATAAATATACTCTTTATCTCACAATCTGATAATCTTATAGATACAGTTTTACAAATTTTTAATAATTAACTTATAACAACTTATTGATTTATTTATAACTTTAAATATAATTATATGTTGCATGATATTATTTAGTAAATGTTGATGTAGACTATAATTATCACTAAAAAATATTACAACAGAAATAATTGATTGCTATAGCAACGTACAGAAAAAATTATCAATCCCGCCGCCCCATGAGAGAGTTATATAATAGGGAACTTTGCCATTTGAGCATTTTGGAATCTGCTTTTGATTAAATGCTACTATTTTAAGTTGTTATTTGTCTATAAATCCCAGTTTTTCTATTAAAAAAAATCTGAAAAAAATACTTTAATCAAGAAAAATAGTACTATTTCACCAATTCATGTTGTTAAAACTAAATAAAACAATGCTTAATCATTATAATATTTGTGTTAGGGTAACTTAATTATTAGAATCTAGCAAATTATACCAGTGGACAGAAAGATTATAAGACCCATCAAAAGGTTGGTCTTAACGGTTCATTTACATGACAGCTGGAAAAACTAAAGATTAAAATTATAATAATCGAGCTTGAAGAAGAAGAAGAAGAAGAAGAAGAAGACTTGTGCACGTTCTCTGGATTATCAGAAACCGACATGTATGATATATTTTGTTAATTAATGGAATCAAAAAGTTAATTGACATTATTTTTTTTTCTCTATTTATAATTTGGGTTTATTAAGTACATTATTTAGCTTATACATATGGAACGGAGAATGGAACAAATTTCGTGGACTGTATCCCTCGTTATGACAAGAATTATCATAAGATGTGCTTATTTTACCAAGAAAGTCTAAGTAAATAATGAGCTGTCACTTGTTGGAACTCCGTTTATTCTTATTGTGTTTTAATCACTGTTAGGGAATACTGATTGTGTCCAGCATCACACACAACTAAAAACATATAACTCACAAATGGACCCATTTTTATTAATTGTGTTTCTAAGCATATTTTCCATATTATGTTTGAGATTTTTATTTTTTATTTTTAACTTTTGATCACCTTTTTAATTTTTAAATAATTATATTTTAAATTTTAAAAGATGATAACGACATTGTATAAAAGGGTCGGTGTATCATATAGAAATCCTAAATGTCGTTTTTACACTTTAAAGACTATTGAGTGCTCAAGAGTGAACTCTTTACTTTTATAAAAATAGGAAATACCCTTCACGTTGAAGGCGAATCTCTATTCAACCAATTAGTTTAACAGCTCACATATTCAACTTTAACTTTGTTAGGTGGATTTGCATTGTAAATGCGAAGCACATCCAAAAACTGTTGAAATCTTTTCTTTGAAAAATATGTTGGAATCCAGATATTATTTCTACATTTAGAAGATTTGTTTTAATTGAAATGAGATTGTATATCTATAAATTTGATTGTTAATTAGCTTTCTAATTTTCTGATTATTAGTTTTTTTATTTTTATTTTATAATAGTTTTATAAGATAGTTTGGCTTGTATAACTATAAATTATATCTTTCATTGATGATGGATAAAAAGAAAAAATGTAGCATTTTCTTCTTTTTTATTAAGATGGTATAGAGCCACTCTTTAAAACCTTAAAAAATAAAAAATAAAAATCGAACTAAGAGTTTTTTGAATCCAAACATACCCACCCAACAAATCCCGGCAGTCAACAGTCGTCAGTGTTACTCTTATCAAAGATCAATTCAAGATTCATACCCACACTGAAGTCAAGATTGTAGAACCACCGAGCCAGTTTTGTGCAAGCGGGACTTTATTGTAATGCCACAAAGTCATACCATTGCCACCATCACCGTTGTTGCAGTGCCATGATCGTATCAAACATTGCCTCCATTTTTTGTTGTGTTTTTTTGAATCATATAAAATCGTGGTGCTTCTAGTAGCTGTTTTGTTTTAGTTTTATTTTTTATTTTTTGTTTTTTGTTTTTGCAAAATACATAAAAAAAAAGGGAAAAAAAATGAGTGTTACAAAATGAATGTGAAAAAAAAAAGGATAATTTTTGATCCCTTGATCCCTTGTTTTCGTGATCCTTTTGATCCCTTGATACTATTGGATTCCAAGATCCTTTTAATCCTATGATCTTTGATCTTATTAATACTTGATCTTATTGATCTCAATAAATCAAATTGAAGCATGTATTATGAAATTCATATGAATTTGAGCTTAATATGCACGCTTCTAAAATTGAGGTGTATGTTATGAAACTTCTATGAATTTGAGCATATGAAACTCAACAATGTTTTTAAAAGTTAATTCTTAAAGTTTTATAGGCAGAATTTTTGCACCAATTTAAGGGGTATGTGGAAAAGTAAAGATTATTTTTGGATTTAGAATATTTATTTTGATTGATATGAGATTGTATATATATGTAGATTTGATTATTAATTAGCTTTCTAGTTTCTTGATTATTAGTTTCTGATTTTTTTTTGTATAATTAATATCGTAAGATAACAATTTGGTCTGTGTAACTATAAATTATAATTTTTATTGACAATGAATAAGAAGAAAAATGTAGAGTGTTTTTCTCTTTTTTTTTTTACGGTTAAGAAAAACTACACAGTTCGTAACTTTAATTTACAAGGCCTGTTTGCCGTGGAGCAGCTGCAATGAGTTTGTTTAATCAGGAAGATCGAATCATTTGCGAGGAAAAATGAACGGGAAAGATATACTTAAGAGACAGAAAAGATTAAAAAAAAAAAAAAGGTAAATGTAAATACAGAATGACACCTTAACAAATAAACGACGTAAACAATTATAATTGAAGAAACGACAGTAAGGACGAAAACGACAATACATTAAACAACAAAAAAATAATCTTGCAGAAGAAAATCTCGCAATTATCCAATACATTTTATTATAATCCCACTTCTTTTTTCTTCTTTTTTGCTTTTGTATTATTATTTTTATATAAATGGTGAGAGGGATATGCTCTCAAACCCCACTCTTTTCCTTTTTAACTCTTCACAATTTTGATAGAGTTTGCTATAGAATTATACTAGGTTATGTCCATAGCCATTTTCTTTTTTACTTTTTTGATGCACTTTATTTCATTTGAAAAAACCCACTTTATTTTTTCTATAATAGTATTAAAAAAAGTATCTTTACACTGTTGAAAACTATGGAAAAAGATATTATGAAACGGTCAAACTTCGAAAGTACCAAGAATGTCGTCGATAAACTGTAAAAATATTTTCTTAAATATTAATTATCTAAAAAAATTAAGTAAACTGCATTTAAATTTTTGTTTTTTAAAAATTAAAAGAAAGCAAATGAAAGAGGAGGGGATGAAGACAAAGAAGATGGGGAAGGTTAAAGTACGACACAACATAAAAAGAACACCTAAAATTACCAAAAAAAAAAAAAAATCCATAAACGACAACAACCTAAAGAAGACACTTACAGTGAAAAGGAAGTAAACATATTAAATGAGAGCAAAGAGAAATCCAAGAAACGACGACAAAGAAAAAGATGACACCAAAAGTAGCAAACGACAACAACTGAGAAAATAACACTTCTAAACGACAAAAAGGTGCTGAAAGAGAGTAAAAATGTTGATAACATAAAATGTGAAAACGACACTAAAATCAAACGACAACAAGTTTAAAATCAACATTGAGTACAACACGTGCCAACAATTTAGAAAACGACAAGAGACTAAAGAAAATTTTGAAAACGACAAGAGAATAAAAGGAAAGATGAAAGACAAGCGAAGACGATAAATGTCTAGCAATTGTGGGAAACGACAACAAATTGAAAGGCCATCGATGTTATTACGACAGTTAATCTAAACGATGGCGTTAATGGTAGGAACAAGTAGATTCACGTTCTAACGACAACAGTTCTAAAAAGCAGACGACATTAAAATAAAACGGAAACACGATAAACGACAACATCCAAATGCTTGTGCTTGCTTTCTAGCACTTGAACAACTCAGAAAATGCGCCTTTCTGTGGCTGCGCCAAAGCTGCGACTTCCACTCTTTTACTCTTGGTTTATCTTCATTTTGTTCTTCAACTCTTTAATTAGTCAGGAATCAACACGTCTATGTTGAAGTTATCCCCTTATTTTGTAGAATTTTCCTGTGTGTTTCTATAAAAACTCGTACATGCATATCGTGTTATATCCATGTGAGAGGTGATTTCTGTTCGGGTTTTAAGAGAATCTCGACAGCTTTAAGATCATTTTTTTAAGGTTTTATTGAGCATTAACCGCCTCGGATCCTTCAGCTCTCAAAAGCCTCGAATTACTTCAGTACATCAATCAAGAAAAGGAAAAGGCCTTGATCCATGAGATGGTAGCGAAGCTCACAAATGAAGCAACCCTTTACACACATCTTAGCAACATAACTTCATATAAAAAATTAAAGCAACATAATATGCATTGTTTAGCTCCATGACAAGAAGATAGAAAAGTCGTAACTTACAAATACAAAACAGAGAAGAAAATACTTGGTACACAAGATTTTGATGTGTCAATCCACATAAACACTACCTCGCTATGGGACCTAATTCAGAAGTCATATGCGTGGAGAGCACTTCAATTGATTTCGTTGAGTTAGTCGGATGGCTATGGTTTCTTTGAGTCAATTCCAACGCCAAACATTCCTTCAACTCGGTCACTACTTGACTCATGTTTGGCCTTTTGGAGGATTTTTGAGAAACACATGCCATTGCTATCTCGACAGCTTTCCAGACAGAATTAGTCTCAAATTCCCCCCACATTCTTTTGTCGACAATACTTTCAATGTCACCACTATTAAGCATGAAATTAACCCATTGGCTTATGTGAGTCCTCTCATTGCCCCTACTCAGAATGGCGGAACGGCAAGTGATTATCTGCAGGAGAACTACCCCAAAGCTATAAACATCACTTTTCTCTGTTAGCCTGTTTGTTGTGGAGTATCTACAAGACAAACCAAGGTTTTTTTTTTCATCATTTTGGTAAGTCATGCATTAGTCTCTAAATTTTTGCAGTTCTACCAATTAGTGGTGAAAATAGATAACTGAAGAACTTACTCAGGATCAAGGTATCCGGGCGTGCCAGCTACTACTGTAGACACATGAGAACCACCATCAGTTGGGAAAGTTCTGGATAGGCCGAAATCAGCTAGCTTCGCTTGAAAATTCTCGTTTAGTAGGATATTTGTAGTCTTCACATCTCTGTGGACTATAGGTGGCTTACAACCATTGTGCAGATACTCCAGTCCTGCATTTTGTTACTCAATGTTTTGCTTAACACAAAAAAATAAAAATAAAACAATAAAAAAAATAAAACAATAAAAGAAAAGAAGGAAAAGAAAAGGAAATTCCCAAGTGAAATTCATGTCCAACCTTGTGCTGCATCCATTGCTATTTGTAGTCTTCTTTCCCAACTCAAGACATTTGGATTGCCCTCGTCTAATATAAAGTAATAAAGGGCCATATTAACTTGATAGCAGAAAATATTAAACAAAATTTAATTGAAATAGCAAACCTGTAAGATGCGAGTCTAAATCTCCATTAGTCATGTACTCGTAAATTAGTGCCATGTTGCTTCCATCAATGCAGTACCCAACAAGGCTGGTCAAGTTTCTGTGATGGACCGTCATAAGAAGCTTAATCTGGAAGCGAAAGACAAGTCTTGTTTTAATATATGTGATTGACCTCGAATGATTTGCATTGAGAATTGAAGAGTACGTGCCTCTGCTTGAAACTCTTGATACCCTTGAACTGATGAAGGAGAAAGCTTCTTGACAGCTACTTGTGTGTCGCCTATGCAGCCATGATAAACCGTTCCAAATCCACCTCTTCCAAGGACTCTTACAAAGTTGTCTGTGATTTTAAACACCTCAGAGTACGAAAATTGCCGCTTTTTTTCCTCAAACAAGCCATTTTGAATTTCAGATTCTCCGGTTCCTGTGGCGACTACTCCTGGAGGCACTGTGGGTTGAACAAGGATATGAGCAAATTTCTCGGTCAGCTTCAAGACACGAATCATAATTGATCAAGTACTCAGACTTGTATACAGTTAATTTATAGGCTGTATACGTTATTACCTTGGTTCTGTTTCCATCTTATGGCTATCAGAATACCAGTGGCTGCCAACAGCACTACGGCCAAACCACCAACTGATGATACTATCGGAATCAAGATATTGCTTTTTTTATTTCTTTCGCATGGAGCAGAGTTGCATTTATTTATATTTTCTCCCTCACTAGGGGTGTCAATACTGTGAAGTTGATGAATAAAAAAAAAAGTTGTTATTCCATAAGAAGCAGAGGATTATCCACGAGAAAGATTTAAATACTTAATTTCAGATCATTAGTGATATCCAATAACTTCTGATCATTAGTGATAACCAACTGCTTACGAGACAAATTTCAAATCAAAAACTAAGGGAAATTCCCCAAAAACAGTATATGTTGTTCGACACGGTTTCATGGTTTTTGACAACAAACAGACCTTAATGATAGGGAACCATTCTTTGATTTTGCAAGGAGATCAGCTGGAATTGAACCAGTAAAGTTGTTTCTTTCCAAATTTCTGCAAAAAATAATATTACAAAAATTATCCCATATTACATGTATTATATTGAGAATTACAAAGTAAGTCTAAATAACTCACATGATTTTCAGGTTTGGCATTTGAGACAAAAATTTGGGCACTGGTCCAGTTAAACTATTATTCGATAAATCCCTGTAACGAGTCAGAAAGAGATGGACTTTGGTGAAAATGTGAAATAATTATTAAAAAAAAAATACCTGCATCTGGAAGCTCTTTTTTTCCTTGTCACAAAAATTGACATGGTGATTGTCAAAGTACTTACAAAGACTGTAACATAGTGAGCTTGGATATATATGAAGTTACATCACCAGTCAACCCACTGGAGGACAAATTCCTGGGTGTGATATTCAGTCAATTAGACCAACGCAATTTAAATTTGCATCTAGAAAACATAGATTAACAAACGGAAGTGCAACAAAGGGCGCTTACAAAGAAATGATTCTTGGGGGATTAGAACCATCATAACTACAATTAAGACCTTCCCACAAGTATTTAATTGGTGCACATGGGTCCCCATCCCAATTTCTCTTCATCAATTCTCCATAAGTTGACTTTATCATTGTAATGGCTTGCACTAAGATATTCACATCATGACAGACCAGCGAGTCAAAGATAGTTGTATAACAAACTAACAAATCAAAAGGAGAATATGTTGGCATGAGCTTACCATCGTCCTGGCTCGTCTCTGACTGCGAGAAATCCACCGAAGTGTAGATCTCAATAGCATTAAGGATCGGTGGAAGAGTAGAATTTTTGCGTCTAATTAATTTAAAAGTATAGTTCCCAAACCCAAAAGAATTTGCTGTAATTGGCAGAGGTGATGTGCTGTATATTGTAGTCACGTTCAAATAATCAAGGACGACGGGTCCATAAAACGGGTCCCCATTGACAAAGATATCGAATGATCTAGATTGGTTGGCTTTGAGCTTTTGAATCTCGGCAAAGTGTAAATACACGTAATACGCCTTCCTTTCGTAGGTGAGCCAAGTATAAGCTAGGGGTTCGCTGGCGTTTGTCGGTGTGATTGCTGTGCTCATGATCTCGGAAGGTAGCTTGTAGTACATGCCCGGATTCACTGTGAGGGGTGTGCTTATTGTAGTCCAGTTTGGCTTGTAGTAATTGATGTCCGAATAGGACCAGCCACGATCCAAGGCGTCATATGGATACCTGGAGTAAAAATCATGAATTTTCTTTAACTTTGAATTTAAAAGCAAAGCATAACTAAAAGAATTCACAAAACAAATTCAAAGCAAAGCATAACTAAAAGAATTCACAAAACAAACTTTTTTTCTATAATCCAAGAAAATAACTAAAGAGCTAATTCTACAATAGACTGTAAATAACATACAAAAGAATACAATCTGTGACATCAAATAAATCAATTAGGAGTTGGCAGAGTGAGAGAGCCACCGACCTGTACGAAATATTGGTGATTGAACCAAGATCCACACGCGTGTCGAGTGCCAACGACCCGGATTGAGTAACATAGGTCTTATTGACCAAGGGCCTTAATTCGAGTGCCGAAATAAATGGTGTCCCAGTGCCGTTATTGACTAGGCAAACATGCACATAGTCGTCTAAGGGAACATGTATGATCTCCTTCTTGAGAGGTATATCGAAATAGAATATGATTGTATCCCAAAAATTAGCCCCAAGGTGGACATCAAATCCCGGTGGGTAACTTTTGTTGTCGTAGTTCCCATAGTAGAATGACGCTCGGATCAAGTAGCTAGTGCCTCTTGCTATGTTAACTGTGTAACAGTTCCTTGTGCCATTCGGAAAGGCTCTGAGATGCGCAAATTGCTTTTGATAGCCAGTCTGATATTCGGGCAATAAAGTCTTACTCACACCGGTGTTGATGAAGGGCTCGTCGGAGACATAATTTATGCCTGTGTTTGGCTCGGAATAGCTACCTGAACTTTGGGGCAGGCCACAATCTATGCTGATAAATCCTGACAGAATGACACACAAAAGAAAGGAACAATAAACATCGTATCTCACTACATGTTTGGTTATGGAACATCAAAAATCAAACTAATATTGTAACAATTACATACCTGATTGATTATCTTGTGCATGAACAACAAAAACAATTGTAACGAAAACGGTAAGTAAAGCACAGAAAGAATGTTTGACCAAGATCTCCATTACCCTCACCATACTGCAGTCCCATCAAAATTTCATATGTTTTCACAATAATTGAATGCCAAATTCTTGTCATATTATAAAATATAGTAGGGGGTCTCATAACAAATTTCCTTGGTTGCTCTTCCGAAATGACAGACTGGCTAATTAGTCTGGGTCAACACTCCATTGTCAACGTGAGAATTGTATTGCTGTCCTAAATTATAATCATGGATTAGTAAACAATCGAATTGACTTATTATTCTTTATTCTCTCTGAAGTTTTTTAAGGTTAAAGAAAGCTCCCGGCTTTACAGGTTATTATTTTCGTGAGAATTTCCTTATTTCTTTAAAGGCTAATTTGCCCGTTTAGTACTGAATTCTCATTTTCATTCTTGAACTTATAATTTTGACAATTGATCCTTGAATTTTTGCTTAATTTCTTTTGACAGTTTTTGTTCCTAATAGTAAAATTGATATACAATTTTTGAAATTTAAGAAAGATAATACCATCTCTGTCATTTAATAACCAAAAATTTTAAAGCAAACAAAAAATTTTTTTTTGAGAAACATTTTAAAGCAATTTTTACGTTGGTATAAAATATTCTAGTTTTTACAGGAGTTTAACAAAAATAAGGAGGGCATTTTTAGTGTAATTATTTATATAAAATTTCAAATTAATATGGATTTGGCACATTGTAACAGCCCAATCTTTTGATAAGGAATTTTGTGATGTTATTCACTAAAATTTCCTATATGATTATAAGTTTAGGTTATAATTTAACCTAAGATATTTAATAAAATGTTTGATGATGTGGTAAATAAAATTTAGATATCACAATTAAAATATAGTGGGATCAAAATGAAATGTTAAGGTGATTTTATGATGTGACAATTAATGTCACAAGAATTAAAGTTACTAAAATAAAGTGACTTTAAAATATGGAATATTATGTATAATATGACAAGGTTATAAAAGATTGTCAGTAATGTCACATTACCATATCTAAGTAAGTGCGTGATAGTAACAAATTGAGAAAAGGTTATGGTGGATGTGAATGTGATGTCCAGTAGGGTTGGTACCATCGCGGTCAGGTTCTATAGTCGACTGCGATGGACCGTCACCTCATGGGTCGTTGACAACTTACTTTTAACTTATTTTGATACTACTTGTGATGGCTGGCATCTTACTTTTAACATACTTTCTTTAATACATTTATTTTAACTTCACGTTTGAACATGAAAATAGGGAAATATATATATATTTTTTTAAACTTTAAACTTGAAAACTATACCGTCGTAAAACATTTACTTCAACATCCGTTTCAATACTCTCTTTAAACAGCTCAGTGGATGTGACGTCCCCTATACGTTACCATACCAACCAGCCGAGCTCTGACGCCGACCGAGATGGTTGGCAACCTCGTGGGTCGTCGTTCTCTTACTTAACATACTTAACTTTCCATTTTTAACGTTCTCATTTTAAAGCGGAAGCAATTTCTATAGCAAAAATTTTTTTTTCTTACATATTATACATATATCTCTATCATACTCTTATAACATATAATTCATAAATTTCTTTCTTTCAACTTCCTTTTTGAACGCTCAGCGAAAGACTCATGGTAGTACCATACCCTCGCCCAATCCCTTGGCACATGCAGATCCGTCCATTGTTCATCATATTATTTTAAACTAACAGGTTACTTACCTGTAACATATGAACAACTAATGAGCTAGATGCTCAGTAAGTTCAAACATACATTCATTAACTTATAAATACTAGTAATAAATGTTATTACTAAAATATATGACAGCACGTATATACACATCATACACATCGTCTATACATATCCTCGAAACATAACATATTATGTTAGCCTCTTCATGCTCATTTATCTCTTCGTTCATCGTTCTTATCATTCTATCAATCATCTCTTATCATTCTAATCCAATCTTTTCATTTCTTTGCTTTTCATGCCTATCATTTCTTAACTTTCTGTTCTAAATCTTTATAACATTTCTATCGCTTTATCATCATCTCTTAACCTTTCATATCTTAAAAGCTAGTAACATATACACTAGCACAATATCATGTAAAAATATGTCATTCACATCATACATATAACATCAAATACATCACATCACATATATTAATTCTATTATGTTCTTTTAACTTTGTTTTATTATTTATTTATTTTTCATCGATTTCATTATGTCATTTTTTTTCATATCGTTCGTTTCTTTTCTCATCGTTCTTTACTTTTCTTTTCTTATCGTATCATTTTTTTTTCTTTTCACTCTTATTTCCTTTCTTTTCTTTTCACGCTCTTTTCCTTTCTCTTTCTTTTTTTTTTTCACGCACTCTCCTTTCCTTTCTTTTCTTTTCACGCTCTTTTCCTTTCCTTTCTTTTCTTTTCACTCTCCTTTCGTTTCTTTTCTTTTTCTTTTCTTTTCACTTTCATTGGTGGGCCCCATTGTTGAATGTACCTATTTGCGCGCTGACAGTGGGAGGAGGGGGAGCGACCCACTAACCTATCTCACAGTCACACTAATTACCGCACCTTCGGGGTTGGTCCAACCTATAAACTACTGCACCTTCAGGGCAGTGCCACATCTGCGTGGAGGAGATAGACCTGAAGTCTCGACCTTGTAGAGAGACCGGTATGCCAACAACTTAAGTTTTCAGTCTTATTATCTTGTATGCTTTTATTTTTCTTATATTGATTTTTCGTTGTACATCTTTTTCATAACATTCATTATCTTTCCTTTCTCATTTTTCATAGAACATTTCATGAGACATTTGTTCTTTCGTTGTTTTTCTTTTCTTAATTCTTTACTTTACTTGTGTGAATTATGTTAATCACACTTTAGCAAAAATAGCACATATTACTTATATATCATCACAACACATCACATCACATCACATCATAACAAACAAAAACACGTTTAGTTAAGTGTAGATAATTATTCTCTGTTTATCATTTGCATCATTCTATCTATCGTACCATATCATTATACTCCTATCGATCATAGCCTATCGTTCTATTCTATCAATCACATCTTATCGTTATGTTCTAATCCTTTCGTCATACCTTTCATCGTAACCTATCATTGCTTCTCTTCCTTGTCTAACTCTTTGCTTTCATATCATTTTTCATAAAACTCCTATCATTTCGTTATCATAAAATATACCATTTCTTAATTCCTTTCATTACCGATCATCGTTGCTCTATCAATCATAACTTAACTTTCATAAAACTTTTCATAAAATATCTATTCTTTCCATTCTTCTATCTCTCTTACTCACATCTTTACTCTCATAAAACTTTTATAATACCTTTCCTTCGTAATTCAATATATACATATATATATTTTTTTATAAATTATTTATTAAAACCTATCTTTTAATATCATCATAGCATTACTATAGCATCATCATAAATCACATCATGACATTTGCATACAAAACATATAAATACAATAAGCTTGTTCATAGTTGCAGATGGGTAAATGTCTGAACTTACTCATAGCGTGCTTATCCTCTTCTTAGAATCCATCGAGGTCCTTTATCGCGTCTAGATCGGGTTCCTACAGACAAATTTTGTCCGTTAAGCACATTTTCATTTTTAGCTTTTATTTTATTAAAAATCTTGATTCTAATCTTATAACCCTTAATTATAGCCTTATGACAACTTTTTAAACCTTAATGGCCATTTTTGAATTTTTCTCCAACTTTTTGAAAAATTATGATTTTACCCCTAACTTTTGATAAAATTACAATTTTACCCTTAATGTGATTTTTCATAACTTAAACCTCAATTTTGGCTTTCACAAACTTCATTAACCTATTCCGGGGTCATTGGGGCTCTTCTCCCATAATTTGAGAATCTTTGGGCAAAATGACCATTTTGCCCCTAGTGGGTCGTTTAATCATAGCATTTTCATTTTCATACTTAGACTGGATTTTCTAAACCCAAAATTATCTAATTAACTTTTTAAATCTTATCGGACCTTTTCTGGATCAATTCTTATCATTTTACCAATTTTCACATTCCCGGCCCTCGGGAGGTACTATTCCGACCTAAGAGTCGGTTTGCTAATCGTAACTTGCCCATTCCTTTTTCTATGCCCTAATTCCTCGAGGGGGCTCGGGTTACTTTCCCGATCATATTTTACCCCTCGTTTTTCCATATTACCCCCAGTGCCGTTTTTAGAAATTTCGACAGCATTTCTGCTTAATTTTTGAGGTTCCAGCGTTTAGGAAACGCCTGAAAACCATCTATCTTGATCTAATTCTATCACGTACTATACCAGAGGCCTAGATTTTACGTAAAACTCATACTGTTTACGTAAAATCGTTACATTATTACATATTTTTCTTTTTTATCCATTACAGCCATTTTCTTCTTTTTACATACATTCTTTTCCATAATTTTCATACCAATAATTATAAAATCATACAATAGTCCCAAACAATTAAATTGCGGAACGTAAATGTAACACCCCGCCTCGCGCAGGCCTATCACTTGACATCTTTTCTTACTTCTACTATTTGTTCTTTTCATATTGAAATAAAAAGGTGCGAAATTTTTTTTTTTTTTTTATATATACATACTTACACTTACTCACTTTCTCTCTTTCTATCTGACGGATTAAGCATAGCGGGTCCATAACCTTTGACATGACATTCGCAACCCATTCCACCAATCTCGTATCTCAATAAACTCAAATGGCAGGTTGTTTAACTTTGTGACCTGCACACGAACAAACTGATGAGCTAAATGCCCAGTAAGTTCAAACATAAAAATATAAATCATAAAACAGTATATTATACTGTTATATTCTATCATATAAACATATATACTATCTGTAGTATATAACTACTAAAAACATATCGTACATTAATACAAATAATCACATAATTTGTGATAACTCGTAGTATTCTATAAAATTAGAATAACTATAAATATACTAACTGTAATAACAGTGGTATATTCTAATGTAACTCATACCATCTCTTAAAACTTTACTCTGATGTAATGACAAATAATCACATAAATTGTGATAACTATAAGTATTCTATAAAATTAGAATAACTATAAATATACCAACTGTAATAACAGTGGTATCCTCTGATGTCACCCATGACATCTCTTTAAACTTTACTCTGATATAATGACAAATAATCACATATAGGGTTAGCACAAATATCACATCATGTGATAGTGCTCACACAATATTCATTTATTCTTTTCTTCATGTTTCTCATTATTTCTTTCATTACATCATTCATTGCTTTTAGTTTATGGACCTTGCACCCTGGGCTCGGGCCCGTCACACTATATGGGCCTCGTACCCTATATATCATGGGCCTCGCGCCCGATAAACTGTATGGACCTCGTGCCCTATATATCATGGGCCTCGTGCCCGTTAAATTGTATAAGTCTCGCGCCCGTAGTGCTATATTTTTAATAATTAGCACAACATGTAATTTATAAACATATATATATACAAATGCGCATAACATATAAGTTAGCGCAAAACATTGCAATCAAACACAACAATTATGTCTTAAGTGTTTTATGCTCAATTTTTCGATTTATTCTGTTCATTTATTATCTTATCTGTACTTTAACTCTGTATGGGCCCGTTTTGATCGTACCGAAAAGCACACTGTAGAGGGGCCTGGGAGCTACCCTGGCTCTCCATCATCTGTGCTATGTCTTCTGCTTTAACAATGAAATAACCTCCCCTCGCGAGAGGCCGGTACGCCAAAACATTAGGTTTTCATTACCCTGTTGTTTAATGTTCAAGTGTACAATGATAACATCTTTACTGTGCAGTCATAAAGACTGTAAACATCACTTATTAATACTGTGATTAATCAAACACTAATACTGCTCTACGATCATAATGTAGTAACTGGAATCATAAAAATGGAATCCAGTAAGTTTGGAACCTCTCGTCCAAACTTGTCACATATACAGAACAGTATATAAATTATACTGAATTTATTTATTCTCATTATTTTCATCGTTTCTTTAAAACGATACATCACACTCTTGGGAGGTTGCCTCATTAATTATAAGGCATACAAATACTCAATGCAGTCATAACAGCTTAAAACGATACCTCAAACTCTTGGGAGGTTGCCTCATTAAATATAAGGCATACAAATACTCAATGCAGTCGTAACAATATAAAGAATCAGATTCCCGTGAATTTGAAACAATTGTAACAATAGTATAAATTACACAGTCATATTATAAACCATATAATCTAATACACAACTATACCAATAGTTGTGCACCCGTCATTAATCACAAATCAAACAATTATATAGTTTAGGGGAAAATATATTTTTCCACCTAAACATAATCATATCAATTTGTTCATGCACAGACAATTAAATGTCTGAACTTACCTCAATGCTGCTAACATCAGCTTTCTGTGGTTCCTTGACAGTCCATCATCACTGTCCCGTTGAACTCCTATAACCGAAAAATTAACGGTTATTTAAAATCTTTATTTCATATATAAAACTTTATAAAACGTAAAAATACTACGTTTTATTTCTTAATAAAGAACTTAGGAGTTTAACGTTTTATTTTTACATTTTCTGTAAACTTTTGGTAAAATTACCATTTTGCCCCAATCGGAACTTTTCTTATTTTTTTCATGCTTTACTCTTAAACATAGCATACATAATGTATGCTTAACATCTTAAGCATAACATTCTTAACATCATACAAAACATGGCATACACATATCAATTTAAACATAGCATACTTAATGTATGCTTAAATATCACAAACATACTTAAAATTGTAAGACTGACTTGTGCATATTAAATTATGCATATAATATGCATACATGTTAGTCTCATATACTTGTATACTTTTCATTCATTCATTTTCATTATTCTTTTGTTCTTTCTTTTTTTCATGTCATTTTTTTCTTTTCTTTTCTCGGTTAACTTTCATTTTTATTGTTCATTCTTTCATTCATATTATGTCGTTCGGTTCTTTTCTTTTCTTGTCTTATTCTTTTCTTTTCTTTCTTATTCTTTCACTTGTGGGCCCAGTGTTGGACGTACCTAATGCGCGCAGACCGGTGGGAGGAAGGGAGAGTGACTCATTAACCTACCTCACAGTTGATCTTTAACTTTTAGCCATTAACCTCACACCTTCGGGAGGTAGCGTTCCACTGTAAGCCATTAACCTCACACCTTCGGAAGGTAGCATTTTACTGTAGTGGAATTCATAACATAAAACTTCACTTACGGGAGGCCGATATGCCAACACTTAAATCTTTAGTCTTATTGTCTTGCTCATCTTTCTCTTTCTTTACTTTATCTTTTCGTTCATTCGTTCTTTCTTTCATTTCTTTTCTTTGTTTCATTTCTTTCGTTCATTTCTTTTCTTTCATTCATTCATTTCTTATCTTTTCTTACTATCTTTCATATGATTCTGACTAGGTGGCATTATCATTGTCTCCTTGGTCTGGAGCACCTTACATAAGCATTTCATATAACGCACTTTAGTGTGTTTCATAAGCATTTCATAAATTATTTCTTTCTTAACGTAATTTTTACAGTGTGGATTATATTAGTCACACTTTAGTGCATATAGCACTCACATACATAAATTTCATGTAACACTTAAACATAGACCTAACATCACATGTTGGTTCATGTTACAGACAAATAAATGCTTGAACTTGCAAATACTTTGCTAGCATCTCCCTTTTAGCTTTCTGGATCCACAGACGTCCCTTCGTCGCGTCTGTTTCGGATACCTATAACCGAAATAATCATAGTTATTTTCGTTATTTAAGTCATATATAAAGCTTAATAAAACGTAAAAATTCTACGTTCCATTTCCTAATCATAAACTTAGGGGTCTAATATCCTATTTTCCACTTTTCTATTAACTTTTGATAAAATTATCATTTTGCCCTTAACGGGATTTTTCATCATAACCTTACTTTTCCTTGATTTACAACTTAGTTCTGGCCCTTAAATCTTAATTAAGCCATTCTAAATCCATTAGGACCCTTTTTTATCATTTCTAAAATTTTCGGTCGAAATGATCGTTTTGCCCCTAACTGGTCTTTAGGTCGTATCATTTTCATTTTAATGCTTAGACTGGATTTTCTAAGCTCAAAAATCATAAAATAATTTTTCTTAGACTTTATCGAGCTTTTACAGCATTAATTGTTGAAATTCTCTATTTACTATTCCTCAAAACGTTTATTCTTCTTTTCTAGACTTAGGTCACCGAGGGGGCTCGGGTTTCCATCCCGACTACATTTTTACCCTTTGTTTCCTAAAATACCCCTTTGTGTCGTTTTAGAAATTTCGCCAGCATTTCTGCTTAATTTTTGGGTTCTCGGCGTTTAGGAAACGTCTCGAAACCATCTAACCTATTCACATTTATCACGTACTATACCAGAGGCTATATTTTTACGTAAAACTCAACTTTTACATAAAAATCTTCACATTCCCACACATTTTTTTATCCATCATTTTCATCCATTTTTCTTACAATTTCACATGACAAAATACATAATTAATACATAATCGTTCCAAAACATAATTTAAGAAATGAAGGGACCTAAATCACTATCGAAATCGTCCCATCGATGATCGAATGAACTGTTCGGTCTTGAGTGAACAAAATTTTTTCCTCCGTTCTTCACTTTTCAAGTTCCAGTTTGTAAATCCGATATCGCGGATGTGTCCAGAATGTCGAAAATAGGCCAACGGGCCATTTTTCAATTTTTGATCACTAGGTTGCCGTTGACCGGCGTTGATCGCCGTTGACTAGCGTTGACTGTGGCAGTGAGGAAAAAAAAGTGGCCACCATCTTGAAGAGCTGGACGAGAGGAATCCATTGGTAGTGTCAATTTCACCAATTGAGCCTCCTATCGCGGAAATCAACCCCTGAAAGTTGGACGGTGGTGGCGAGCTTTAATCTCCACCGTACTGGTGTTGTTGCCCAAAATTAGTTTAGAGCTTTTGATCTACGCATCTTTTTGGTCATTTTGGTACCCACCACATCGCTCAACTCTGCCGGAATCGACGGATTCCATGGTAACAACGGCGACGGCGACAGGTGGACTTGGACGGTGCGATCTGGCGGCCGTTGAGCTGAAATGAGGCCTGGATTTTGTTCTACTCTTCACCACGAATCCATTGGGACTGGAATTGTAGCATTTGGACATCGGAGAGCGGAGATACGGCGGCTTGAAATTTTCAGCCACCGGTGGCTTCGGGCGGCGCGTGCGGCATCCTTCGGCGGCGGTTCCGTCGCGTCGACCCATCGTTGGACTTAGCTTGTCGAGAGCTTTCCAATGGTACCGGCGGTGTCGAAAACGAATGCCGTTTCCAGTTCGTCAGTACTGTTCATTTTCGGTTTTGGTGGGGGAAAAAGAAGGGAGAAGAAAATTTGGGGGCCCTTTTTGAATTTTTGAAATTCCCCCTTTTTATATCTCCCTTTTTTTTAAAAAAAACTTTTAACATAGGTTATACTGACTAATTTGGGGGTGCTGAACCCAAATATATATGTTTTATTTTCATCCGAGGTCATCTCGACCGGTTTTCCAGAACTGCATGTTTCCTGGTCAAAAATTACGTTTTGTACCCAATTGGCTAATTTGAGCATTCTGATTTCAAATATATCGGTTTTATATCAAAAAAATGTCATCTTGACTAATATCTTGATACTGCATATTTCCTGGTCAAAATTTACTTTTTATGCTCATTTGACTAATTTGTGCATACTGATTCTAAATATATCAATTTTATATCAAGAAAAGGTCATTTTGACCAATTTCTTGATATTGTGCGTGACACACATGCGTACACACATAAAATCACTACATTTCATATTTTTAAACCTAAAAATCATAATGTACCTATTTTCTAATAATGATGAAATTTCCCGGTTGTCACAGTGAAATTTTCAAAATAATAATCCAACAACTTAGCAATATCATAGAGTGAATTAGCAGATAAGACCTTTATAGTATGTTAAACGGCAGTATGAGAACTTAAGCATCAAGGCATAAAACACAGTATTAAATTTATATTAGCTACCCATAAATAGATAAGTCTAGAGAGACTACTTTTTAGCAATGTAGGAATTTGAAGATTAGATTGGATCTCAAATAAAATTTGCACTGAATCACTCCATAAGGACAAATACTTAGAGGCCAAATTTTTAAATTACAATAAAGACTTATATAGTTAAGCCCTATTGTAACGCCCCTTAAGCTAGCAAGTCAATTATAACATAACTCATATAGCTAGTCTAAAAGGCACTACTTCTCTTAAACTTGCATCATTAGAAATATATATTATTATTCAAAATTTTTATAGACAACAGAAGTAATACAAAATCATTCTACAGATTTAGAACATAATAGATTAGTTATTAGACCTTGGACTTTCTTGCTCAGTTAACTCATAATTCTTATTCATTACTTGCATGTATCACAAGAACTATAACACGTAAAAGCTTAGTAAATAAAAACATACGTGTAGAAAAATACTTTAATGCATTTGAAGCATGATTAATGACCATTATACCCTTCTCTTTACTAAAAAAATTTCATTTGGGCCCATTGATATGATATTGGTCTCACAGTGTCAATAGACCGTTTTTTTACTTTACTAGTAAGGTTTATCCTTTTTTGGAAACCTATTATTCTCGAGGGATTCACCTAACTTCCAATTGTCTATCGAAACCATAAGACCAAGCATCATACTCTTATGAAGTCTCCATTTGATACAATGTCATCCCACAATTAAAAACTCATGAAAACACGCTTTTCATGTTCATGCATATGAAAATGCTATGTCAAATACCATCATATTATCAATAAACATACCACACACATAATATTGGTTCTTGTGAGCAATTAAGAGTTTCTACTATCCTTAGAATATGATAATTAAAAAAATGGTAAGGATCTGCTTTCTTAGCAATCAAAGTGTAATAAAGACCTACTAAAAATATATTACTCACTTAGCCTGTTGTTAACAACAACTATGAATGTACTTGTTGATAATAGTAAATGTAATTGAACTAAAATTTGAACCTTTAATTAATCATGCTTAAGTATGTGGAAAGCCTTAATGTGAGAAGAGCATGATTAACACATTAATAAAATCACATTATCCATAGGCCTATAAATAGGACACTCCACCACCCATTTTTACCACATCAAAAATCATCTCTATAGTAATTCCTCTCTCTACTTTTTTTTTATTATTTTTTTATAGTAAATTTCTCTTAGTAAATTTTCTTAGTAAAATTTTCCTGGCTCTCTTGAAAATTTTCCCACCCTTTCCCTCAAGCCAAACGCCTTGAACCTCCATACCTAAAGACTTTCTCCAAATCTTCTTCACAAAGACCATTCCTCAGGATGTCTTAGGTGTGTATTTGGAGATAGAACGAGGTTTGAGGTAGTTTTTCCTAAACAAACCTCTTGTATTATCTCTTTAGAGTTCATGTTTCTTTTATGAGTTTGGAAGCTAAAAAATTGTTGTTTTGTATTCTAGTTTTGGGAATGTTATAAGACTTGATCTGGTGTTTACAAATAAGGTAACAACCTAAACTCTATGTTGTTGGATATATGTATATTCGTTTGATGTCTTGATGGGAATTTGACAATAATGATTATGTTGAGAATGTACTTGTTCAGCAAAAACTCATCAGATATATTCATACGGTAGGTAGGAAGCCTGTAGCATTATTAGCGATGGACATTGCCAACAAGGAGCAATAACCAAGATGATATGGGATACCACTATGCAAATGTTTCCACAAACATCTTTGAAGATAATATATATATATATATATATTAGAAAAATAAAAGATATATGTGAAATAACGAAAGACAATATATGTATATATATGGAGTATTTATAATGTAGACACCTATGTATTATAAACCTCTTTAAATTATGTGTAATGTAGAATGTTATTGTTATAAATAAATAAATATGTTTAAAAAAATTATTCTCAAATTTTTCAAATATTATTAATTATTTATAAGTAATATAAGTTTAAATATGTAAAGTAACAATCTACTTAATCGGATCCTTTACACAAATGTTGTATAACTAAATTAATATGTATAACTAAATTTCAATATTAATTTTAATGTTAGGGACCATAACTATCAACAATTGAAAGTTCGCGGTTTAATTTACCCAAATGAAAATTTCAGAGACCAAACTGACAAGAAATACGTATTCGAGGACTATATATAGAAATTATCGTTCTTTATTTATTTAGTCAGTTAATGCAGTCTTGCAATTTCCTGCGGATCATTCAACAAAAGTACTTAGCTGTGATCATAAAGTGGTCGGGTTTTCATCGACGAGTTATAACTTGCAAGAGACTTAATTATTCTAATTTGCAGTTTTCAGAACCCATATAAACTCTCATTCATCTGGGGAAACGTTTTATTGGAAGAGCATTATTCCGAAGTTTTTTTTTTTAATCATTTCTTATCTGGAAAATATCTAGCCGATTATACTACTGAGTAGTGCACAAAAGAAACGGAGACCAACCACTTGGTCCTAATTATAAGAGCATGACAGTTTGGCCAAAAAAAAAAAAAATAATACAGCCACATGACAGAAGAAGATTACTTGTCACGTCTTTATTCCTGTTAATATATAATTTTATGAAAAATTAGGTTGGGTCCGAATGGTCGATTTCAATCACTTACTCTAATACGTAACTGAATTTTTTTTATTTAGTAAAATAACAGATTTTTTTTTTTTAGATTTGATCAATTAGTAATTAATTTTAAAAATTAAAAATTTAAATCATAATCAATTAATAATTGGTTATTATTTGATAAATCATTGATTAACAATTTAAGAAAATTGATTGACCATTTTAACAAAAAAGACGTTTTTTTGTGGTACTTTTTAAAATCTTTGGGCTATTTGTTAAAAACTTCTTTTAAAAGAAAGGCTAATTAGTTCTAAATACCTAATTTTATTCTGTGTATGCATTTCCCTTGCTCATGTAACCATCTAAATTTTGTTAAGTCAAGGTCTAAAGTCAAGCATATGCGCTAGTAGTTCAACAAGACCGCTAGCAACATAAATTATCAAATAATAATTTATCAGAATAAGATATGCTTACCAGCTAGCAGGAGCTTCATCGGTTTAACAACACTATCGTATTTTGATTCGAGTAATTCAATTCCGTATTTGCCGCATATTTCTAATGTTGTTCATTATTTCATTTCTTTGAAAAGAATAAGTGAATAACGTAATGCTTCCATTATTTAAGTTTATCCCCAAGAGTTCGACGACTTTTGGAGGATTAGTAACAAAAAGACAACATGGAATAAAGTAAATAATGTTTTATCTGGTTAGTGAAAGTCAACCTATGAATATTTGAGAAATAGGATTAATTAAAAAAAAAGTTTCCCCAATTATAAACTCTTATAACAATATCATATAATTTCAAAATGTAACATCCATTCTCTCAATTATGAGACGTTAATAAATTTAATTCTTTAGAATTTTAATGCAAAATTGCCACATAATTTAAATTTTGAGGATATTTTTGTAATCTTACATTTTAAAATATAATTTGAATAATATTATAAAAAGGAATATTATAGTAAATAGTAATTTTAAGAAAATAATTGTAATAAATAATATGTTTTTAAAATATTTGTGATAATAACAAATTTACCAAGTAAATGTTTTATACCAAGTAAATGATTAGTTTATATCTTGTAAATACATGATTTACATCACATTTAGCAGATAAATGATTGATTTACGTATTGTAAAATGTCATTTACATGTAAATTTTCCATTCACCAGTAAATATACTATTACCAAAAATATTTTAAAATATGCTATATATTTCAATTATTTTATGAAAATTGACTGTGATAATCGTTAAATGTAAGTTGTGTAGTCACACTCACTTGGGAATGAAAATATATAATGGCTCATGAGTAAAGAGAAAACCTCACGATAGTATGAACTTTTTGGAGTAAAGCTCAAGAGCAAAACCATGCAGACCAAGACTAAAGGGTACTTCTTTCTCCTATTAGAAAATCCAGCTTCCTTAAAGAGAGAGAGAGATTGAGGAGAGCCAAATACACCTTTGACGGACAACTTGCAGGGGATGAGAAATATGAAGATCATGATAAAGAACCGCCAGGTGGCGTCATTTCTGTTAAAATTTCTAACGAAAGACCAATTTTGTTAGCTTTTCATAGTTCAAACGCACAGATGTTATGTTTTGAAATTCAAGGACCAAACTGTTTTGAGAGTCATAATTCGGGATAATAATCACAATCATCTAAAATTTAAGATAATGATCAAACTCTAAAAATTTGGATTCAACTAAACGTAAAATCAATAGTGGTTGAATGATAACTAAACTGGTCTTATCTTGTTCTTCTCGTCGACATGAATTCAATGCAAAAAGAATCACCCAATTCTGAGTTAAAATGAATAAGTGAAGAAGGTTTGAAGTTTTAAGTTTCTGAAGAATGAAAATAGAAGGGAAGAGAGAGAGAGAGAGAGAGAGAGAGAGAGTACGTGAGAGAAGGGGAGAATGGGTCTACTTAAATTTGTTTATACTCTTTATCAAAGGGGGAAGTCTTAAATTTTTTTTATATAAATTATTTAAGAAAAAGGGCCAGAATATAATTAGAAGTATTGAAGTTGTGACTTTAAGAGTTTCTATGTCTTGCAAGTGTGCAGTGGAACGTGCTATTACAGGGGCGCAAATGCATATAATGAAGAGTTTTGGGTTTGATACGTAAATTTGTAAAAGTTAAGAGGTTAAAATAAAAAAGCATTTTCAATATTTTAACTTCAAAATTTTTATATGCTGATAATTATACTTAATCAATTATTAGCAAACTAATTAACCATATTTTATTTAATTAAACAAAAATTAATTCTAATAGGCATTATATAAAGGCAACTATATATATATATATATATATGGAATTCTGGCTATTCTCTTTATTGTGTTACAAAGAACGTGCTAACAAGTGGATAAGAACCCAAGGTCAAAGACTTGTGCAGAAACCGTCATCATATGAGTTTGCATGTCGTTATAGTGCCCTATTTGTATTTTTTATGTAGCATGTTTCATGGCAGAGGGAGCATGTGACTTGTTGGGGGTGGGGGGTGGGGATGGTGTTGGGGTGGTGGTGGGCTTAAATCCCCCACTCATTATTTTGTTTTATTTTAAAAACTAGATATAAATAAGTATGAATTTATGCTAATATATATAAAAGCCCCCACAAAATTAAAACTCATTCTTCAAGCTGCCATAAACATATCAGCAAAAGTTATAAAATCCCATTTTGTTCAACCTTACTAACATATCAGCCAAATAGAAATTATAAAACCCATTATATTTAAGTAGTCCAAAACCTCATTTAGAGAGAAATAATGAAAAATATATAAATACACTCTAATTTAACCCCCTTACTGCAGCAACCCCTCACTTTTCCTACAATTACTCTTTACTGTTTACACTGATCATTATTCATGCAATCCTCAATGTAAAAAAATAAATAAATAAATAAAAAATAAAAAAAATGTCAACAGCAGCAACTCTCCTTTTAGAAGCCAAGGGAAAACTTCTATAATCACCACACCACAAGCAACATTTACAACTAAATTCAAACAACAAAATCTTGAGGGTAATTTTCTTTCAACTTGTTTTCTTTTGTTTTTTTGCAGTTCTTGCATCTGATTGAAATTTAAATGGTTGAAATTAAGTTGTTTAATTATAATTTCTTATGTTAGGGATAATATTTTTTTTAAAAAAATCCATCTAGGACAATTGTAATACATTATTGTTATAAATTTTTTGTTAATCTTTGTTTTTGTCGGTAGCCCCACTAACCTAAATTCTTGGCTCCGTCCCTGGCATGTCTGGATAGACTTGAGCATTACAATGATTTTTATTTGCTACGTCGGCCTATTAATTACCAGATTTTTATAATGAAAGAGATCAACAGACATTAAGAAACCTGACACATTCTAATTATATTGGCACCTGTTAGAAAATGCCTATTATTCTTTAAAAATATATATTTTATTCTTCCTAATTTCAACTAATTATATTGACATCTATTAGAAAATCCCCATTTTTAATATGAAAATATATATTTTATTCTTCCTAATATCAAGTGCTTGTTCTACAAAAAAAAAAAAATGCTTAGTTTCAACTTTACTTCACTAGGTATTGATAGAATTGAGTAATACTAGACGACTGGATCAGGATTGGTAAAAGTAATTATCTTCCCCAAAACAATTATAATTAAAGATGTTAATTTTCATGCCTATGATTTTCCTATACTTTCCGATGCTGAAACTTTCCTATTTGTATGCCAAGCTTTTCAATTTTTGACTGTAATTTAATTAATTAGTTAGGTTTTGAGTTCAGGCTATATCATGAATGAATTTCTAGTCCCCCGTATGATTGTCTCATTTATGCTTGCCTATTTTGAGCTCCTAACCAGAATACATATGAATGGCACTACCTGTTTATGTATATAAATCTTTTTTTTTTTTTAACCATTTTCTGTTAAGAAGAAAAACAGAAGATGAGGAGTACTACTTGGTTCGTGTTTTTTAGGCGACGGATCAGGTTCGTTCTTTACTTTTCATTTTTGCTGCATTTTTTTTTTTGGTGGATTCAATCTTTACTTTTCTTGGATGTACATCAGATATATACAATAGTAATTGCGGATATGATAAGGTCAAAATGTATGAGAATAAGCATTCTGAATCAATTAATTAAGAAGACTACTGATATTTGACAATAATTAATATAGGACAAAACAGACACACTACAACAAAAATTGGAACAGACTACTCTAGGTGGATTCAGATATGTAGACTACGGTTGACACCCCTGTACGTAAAGGCCAGTAACTCTTATGCTACGGTAGCACAATGAAGCATAGTCTAGTTGAGAACATGTAAGTTATAACTACACGATACCCACGACTGTATTTAGAAGCTATTGAAAAAAAAAAAAAAAAAAAAGGACTTCCCTCCTCATAGACTTCCAAAACGAAAAGGGGAAAAAAAAAAAACAATCTTCCACCTTTCCCATTCTAAAACGTAGTTACTATATTGACAAGAGCTCTTCTGCCATTAGCCACCCCCAATCCCCAGGTTTCATGTAACGACCTGTTTATGTAGGCCGTCACATTACTAAATCAGACTTATCTTTACCTATATATATTTGATACTGCTTGGAATATTGAGAATAATTTTTTTTACTTAATATATTTTAATTCATAATACTCCACACAATACATAATTTATAATGATTCATAAAGCACATATGTCTTTACCATACACTACTATATCCAAAATACTTCATGTGTTATCACATACTTAATATCTTCATATATACTTATATCAAATCCTAATATATATATATACACCTAAATCTTATCACAAAATCTGCTTGTGGAAAATATTTGCACAGTGGTATCCTACACCACCTTCGTTACCACCCGTCATCCACAATGCCCATCATCAACTATGCTATAGGTTTCTTATCTATAGTATGAATATATATTTTAAGCTTTCACTAAACAATTACAAACATAATCTCGCATGAAAATTAATATGAAATGCTATATGCATAAGAAGATCTAATTATACTTATTTATGGATTTAATTATTTTATTATTATAACTTGTCATTTGCTTACTTATTTATGGATCCCTTTGGGAATATACTTAGGTGCGCATGATCTATGGGATGTTAGGATTTGTAAGGCCCTAACAAAATCAAGATCAAGACTTAACATAATCCTTCTATAGATTAAAGGTTAGTATGATACTTTACTTATCACATATTAGTTTTAACCTTTACTTAATTATGTTAGAGTATGACTATCATCATACTCCTATTCAAGGTCTTATTCAAATACTAGGCTAAGGCTTTTAAGTTATGATCTTTATTAGTCATGATGTATATGAAATGACATGACGTGAAGCTCTATAAGCTTAATCCATGGCCTATCAGTAAGGTATGGAATAACAATCATATGATCAACATTAGCATACTATAACATTCCACCTCTTATTTGGATCAACTTTTAGCTTGATGTAGCTCATGCGGTAATTATGAATAGTTCCCATTAAAAAGTTCTTAAGAAAAGCCAAAGGAGTCACATCACTCTCACTCAAAATACAATCTCTTTAGACAAAACGATCTTAGAATATCTAAGAAGTTTTTGGGAAAGCTTGGAGAGGTTACAAAGGTCCCACTTAAAAATCTGTCTTTTTAAACAAAACGATCTTAGGGTATACATATCCACACAACCAAACACAAGTCCATCATAGGTGGTATTAAAGCATAGTATAATAAACATATTTAAAAATCATACCCATCATGTGCTTAATACATAAGTTGAAAGTAATAGTATTTGCATATTGTAGGCGATATTTGTGCTTATCTTGCTCACAGTGTTTCAACACTTAATATAAATGTAACAACCGGGAAAATTCACATTTTTCGGAAAATAAGTACACAATGGATTTAAGCATTAAAATGTGAAATTTAGTGATTTAATATTGTTTAGAATTAAATAAAATGTTCTAACAATATTAAAGATGAAAAATGAGTAATAGTGATATTATGTGTGTGCACGTGTGTGCTACTCACAGTATCAAGAAGTAGGTCAAGATGATATTATCTTGACATAAAACTGATAAATCTGGGTTCAGCATACCCAAATTAGTCAGGATAGCCTATCAGCACGCTCAAATTTGATAATTGAGCACAAGGGTAATTTTTGATCGAAAATTCGCAGTATCGGAAATTGGTCAAAATGACCTCAGATGAAAATAAAACTGATATATTTGGATTCAGGACGCCGAAATTAGTCAGGATAGCCCGTGTTGAAATTTTGGGTGAAAAAGTATATAAAGAGCGGGGAAAAAGTGGAATTTCCTCATTTGCCCATGTGTACTCTCTCTCATCATTTCTCTTTCTCTCTCTACCCGAATATGTATAGTAACCGACCATCGGAAACGGTGTCCGTTTTCGACACCGCCGGCACCGTTGGAAAGCTCTCGCCGAGCTGAGTTCAACGGTGTGTCGAGTCGACGGAACCGACGCCGGAGGAGAGCGCACGCGCCGCCCGAAGCCGCCGGTCACCGGAAAATTCGCGACGCCGTATCTCCGCCGTCCGACGTCTGATCAAGCTGAAACCGGTCTCAAAAGACTCGTGGTGAAGAGTACTACAAAACCCATGTGATGGATCGCCTCAACACCGGCGGAATCGCGCCGCCCGAAGTCGCGACGTCGCCGCCGTGGAGCCGCCGTCGAAACCGCCGTTTCCGGCGATGTTGAGCTGCACCACCGGTGCAGAAATGGTCACCGTGAAGAGGGGAGCAAAAGCCCTCAATCAATTTCGGGGAAAAAGTCCGGCACGGCGGAGCTCCACCGTCGCCGCCGTGACCGAGTTTTCGGGGGTCGATTTCCGGTCATAGGAGCTTCAAATTGTGAAATTGAAGCCACCAATGGATTCCTCTCATCGAGATCTTCAAGATGGACTACCCACTTGCCATCGTCGCCGCCGGTCAACGCCGGTCAACGGCGACCGTTGACCGAAAATGGAAGTTTGGCCCGTTAGCCTATTTTCGACGTTCCGGACGCATCCGCGGAGTCGGAATTGCAAGACGAGACCTCAAATATGAAGAACGGAGAATTAGGGTTTATGCCGTCGAGACCGGACTGCAATTCGGTATAAATCCCAATCCATTTACGTTCCGCAATTTAATTGTTTGGGACTGTTATATGATTTTATGATTATTGGTATGAAAAATGTGGAAAAAAATGTACGTAAAAAGAAGAAAATGACTGTAATGGAGAAAAAGAAAAATATGTGATGATGTAACGATTTTACGTAAACAGTATGAGTTTTACGTAAAATCTAGGCCTCTGGTATAGTACGTGATAGAATTAGATTATGATAGATGGTTTTCAGGCGTTTCCTAAACGCTGGAACCTTAAAAATTAAGAGGAAACTCTGCCGAAATTTCTAAAAATGGCACCAGGGGTAATATGGGAAACGAGGGGTAAAAATATGATCGAGAAGGGAACCCAAACCCCCTCGAGGAATTAGGGCAAGGAAAAAGGAATGGGTAAGGTACAATTAGTAAACCGACCCTTTGAAACCCTAGAATGCAAGAAAAACATGAAACCGATCTCTAGGTCGGAATAGTACTTCCCGAGGGTCGGGAATGTGAAAAATTGGTAAAATGATAAGAATTGATCTGGAAAAGGTCCGATAAGATTTAGAAAGTTAATTAAATGATTTTGGGTTCAGAAAATCCAACCTAAGTATAAAAATGAAAATGTTATGTTTAAACGACCCATCAGGGGCAAAATGGTCATTTTGCCCAAAGATTCTCAAATTATGGGAAAAGAGCCCCAATGACCTTGGAATAGGTTAATGAAGTTTGTAAAAGCCAAAATTGAGGTTTAAGTTATGAAAAATCACGTCAAGGGAAAAATTGTAATTTTGTCAAAAATTAGGGTAAAATTGTAATTTTTCAAAAGTTGGAGAAAAATTCAAAAATGGCCATTAAGGTTTAGAAAGCTGTCCTAAGGCTATAATTAAGGATTATAAGATCAGAATTTAGCTTTTTAATAAAATAAAAGCTATAAATGAAAATGTGATTAATGGACAAAGTTTGTCTGTAGGAACCCAATCCAGAAGCGACAAAGGACGTCGATGGATCCCAAGAAGAGGATAAGCACGCTATGAGTAAGTTCAGACATTTACCCGTTTGCAACTATGAACAAGCTTATAGTATTATATGTTTTGTGTGTATATGTCATGATGTGATTTATGATAATGCTATAGTAAATGCTATAGCAATGTTATGATGATGTTAAAAAATATGTTTTAATAATTAATTTATAAAAATATATATATATAAATATATGTATATATTGAATTTACGAAGGAAAGGTATTATAAAAGCTTTATGAGAGTAACGATGTGATAAAGAGGGAAAAAGGAATGAAAAGAGTAAGAATGAGAATATTATGATAGAATGCATAGGAAAGATATGAGATATGAAAGGAAAGAATAGGTGTTTATGAAAAGTTTTATGGAAATTAAGTTATGATTGATAGAGCAATTATGATCGGTGAGGAAAAGAATTTAGAAATGGATGTTTTATGAGGACGAAAGAATAGATGTTTTATGAAAAATGATATGAAAGCAAAGAGTTAGACAAGAAAGAAAAACAATGATAGGTTATGATGAAAGGTATGATGAAAGGATTAGAACATAACGATAAGATGTGATTGATGGAATAGAACGATAGGCTATGATCGATAGGCTATGATTGATGGAATGATGCAAATGATAAGACGAACAAAGAATAATTGTCTACACGTAACAAAACATGTTTTTGTTTGTTATGATGTGATGTGATGTGATGTGATGTTATATAAGTAATATGTGCTATATGTGCTATGTTTTTGAAAGAAAAAGATGTTCAACGAAAAATCAATATAAGAAAAATAAAAGCTTACAAGATAATAAGACTGAAAACTTAAGTTGTTGGCGTACCGGTCTCCCTACAAGGTCGAGACTTCCGGTCTATATCCTCCGCGTAGATGTGGCGCTACCCCGAAGGTGCGGTAGATTATAGGATGGACCAGCCCCGAAGGTGAGGTTTTATGTGACTGTGAGGTAGGTTGGTGGGTAGCTCCCCCTCCTCCCGCTGTCCGCGCGCAACTAGGTACGTCCAACAACGGGCCCAACCAAAGGAAAATGGAAAGAAAATAAACGAAAGAAGAGTGAAAAGAAAAGAAAAGAAAAGAAAAGAAAGGAAAAGAGAAGAAAAGAAAAGAAAGGAAAGCAGAGAGAAAAGAAAAGAAAAGAAATGATACGAAAAGAAAAGAAAAGAAAAGTAAAGTAAAGAATGACATAAAAAGAAACAAACGATATGAAACATAATAGAATCATATATGTGATGTGATGTGAATGACACGTTTTACGTGATGTTATGCTAGTGTGTATGATACTAGCTTTTAAGATATGAAATGTTAAGAGATGATGACAAAGCGATAGAGAAGTTATAAGGGTTTAGAACAGAAAGTTAGGGAATGATAGGGATGAAAAGCAAAGAAATGAAGAGATTAGATTAGAATGATAAGAGATGATCGATAGAATGATAAGAATGATGAACGAAGAGATAAACGAGCATGAGGAAGCTCGCATAATAGGTTATGTTTTGAGGGTATGTATAAATGATGTATATGATGTGTATATACGTGATGACATATATTCTAGTAATAATATATATTACTAGTATTTATAAGTTAATGAATGTATGTGTGAACTTACTGAGCATCTAGCTCATTAGTTGTTTATATATTGCAGGTAAGCAACGTGTTTATTTAAAGTAATATGATGGACAACGACGGATCTGCACGTGCTAAGGGACTGGGCGAGGGTATGGTACTACCATGAGTCTTTAGCTGAGCGTTCAAAAAGGAAGATGAAAGAAAGAAAGTTATGATATATGTGTTATAAGAGTATGATAGTGTTATAGGCATAGTATGTAAGTTAAAAAAAAAAAAAATTTGCTATAGAAATTGCTTCCGCTATAAGATGAGAACGTTAAGAATGGAAAGTTAAGTTAAGTAAGAGGATGATGACCCACGAGGTTGCCAGCCATCGCGGTCGGCGTCGTAGTTCGGCTGGTTGGTATGGTAACTTACGTGGGGGGCGTCACAATAAATTTCCACTCTAAATTTTACCTCTTCAAAATTATATCCAAAGTAAGTATTATATTCAATACCCTTAAATATAAACTTATATAAGTTCCTTTCTTAAAAAGGAAATCGGAAATAATTTTTCTTAAATTATTTCAACGATGATTGGGTTAGAAAAATTAATCCCACTTTCATGACAATTCTTAGCCTGAAGAGGATATTCTTAATAACCATGCCATTATAATTTATGTGGAGGATAATATGATATTAACAATATTGAGTGCTCTTATGATGCTACTGATTCACATGATAATTCTTTTTACTAGAAAAAATGAAGATATACAATAGCTAAATGGTGCAAATCTAGATAAAGGAAACTGATGATGCTGGTTGTTCGGACGCCCAAAGCATCCTCAACTAAGATATCAATCTAGAGGTCAATCTCATTGATCCCTCTAACCTGATTACAGTGGCTGACTAGATACTCAACATGAGAAGAATGTGACAATATTACAATCTCACGCGGATATTGATCAAAGATTACTATTTTGAAGTTTAAAACCTTGAAGTGGACGATGCACTAAAGATCGACAAGGGTACAATTCTCTGAAAGGTGGAAGCTGTAATTTCATTCTTGTAATAAATTGGTGGAATTTAGTATTTTGATGAAATATTGAACAAAGAGCTTAAAAAGGGGGAAAAAAATCATCTTATCCATTTAGGTAGCTCACATTTTCTCATAGGTTGCTCCTTTCAGTCTTTCCTATTTTTGATAAGTTTGTTAGTTTTGTTTTCTTTTTCACTCTTTTGTCTTTCATGATTTTGTCGGTTACTCTTGGTAACCGAATAGTTAATTTCGGTTTTGAATATAAACGGACGTAACCGTTCGTGATTATGGTCCATTAATCCACCATTATTCCTCTATTTACGTTGAAAAATTCTCTTGATGGAAGAGAATAAGAGGAGGACGTCGGCTTTCGATCCCGAAGCTCATTTTCTCAAAAAATTTTCAGTTTTCATTGCACCATCGATCGTGAGGATTGAGAGCTTCGAAGGCCAAGTCTTCTGTGTGTGTATTTAACGTTTGGTTCAAGGTTTTGCAGGTTCGTCGGAGAAATAACAATGGCGGGAGGTATTTTTCGGTCCCGACGTTTTTTTCCGCATTTTGATCTATATGCTTTATTTGGATTCGTTTTAGCATGATTAGATCATTATAATTTACTTACATTTGGTATCAGAGCCCACGTTTATGCCTCTGTCTTGTTTGCCGAAGAACCTGCAAATTTTTTTTCAAAAACTTACGTTAACGTTTTTTTTGATTTTGGGCTTGAATTTTAGACGTTGTTTTTGAAAAATAAGATTAGAAATCATTAGGAAATTTGATTTCTATGAATTCTGGCTTTTGAAACATGAATTTTGACGTCCGGAAGGCCAATAAACCGTCGGGTTTCATTTCGGGTCGAAATCGGGTCGACGGGTCTGTAAAAAAACCCGACTGGAGGTTGAAGACGACGAAAAACGACATGTCGTTTTATGCTGTTGAAAAAACGACATGTCGTTTTGAAGGGAGAAGGCTGCTGTCAATTTATAAAAACGACATGTCGTTTTGGCCGAGTAAAAACGACACGTCGTTTTGACAGCTGGAAACGACGTTCTGATGTCAAAAACGACATGTCGTTCCAGTAGCCCATTTTGGTGTCGTTTTCTTAAGATTTTGTCGTTTTTTTTTTCTGAAACAAACTATGTTGTCGTTTTTTGAAGATTTTGTCGTTTTTTATTTTCAAAAAAAAAATTTTAATTATTGTTTTATCTTAATGTACTTAATTAATTTATTTGGGTTTGTGTGTATGAATTTATTATTTTTATTATACACACAACATTGTGTTAATTAATAAAGTACATTAATTTTATTAATATTGCTTATGGTTTTTTGTAATATTATTAATTTTTGTTGATATTGCTTATGATATTATGCAATATATATGGTTATCTTGTTAATTAAATGTTGTATGATCCATATAATTTGTTTAATTTTTTGAGTGGCCACAGCATCTTTAAATTATGCAAATTATATATTAAGAATTTTTAGGATCACATTATAACATTAGTTGTAATTAATTATATGTAGTACAATAAAATTTATCCCACAGGAAATTTTGTTGTATTTGTATAATTAATTAGGATGAAATGTCAAATTATATTTCTTAATCTACCTACAGGAATTAAGAAAAAGAACGTAATTTGATAGTTTTGTCATTTATTTGAAATGGACCTAATTGAGTAAAACTTTAGCCCACAGGCAAGTTTTATGTCACTAGATTCATATTTATGTTTTGCATTGGTAAAGCATAACTTAAGTTTTGGCCTTAAAAAATTGTGAATTAAGCATGTATATTTAATTTGTGCAGCTATGCAACCTGTGAATTTTTCTGATTTTAAGTGTGACATTCCCGAATTAAAAGGCGATAATTACAAGATCTGGAAGGAGAGAATTCTTCTTCATTTGGGTTGGATGGACATTGATTATGCCATAAGGAAAGATGAACCACCTGCCATAACTGAAACCAGCACTCAAGCTGATGTTGCTCTTTATGAAAAATGGGAGCGATCTAATCGCCTAAGTGTCATGTTCATAAAGACTAACATCTCTGCTGGTATTCGTGGTTTCGTCGAAGGCTATGAAAAGGTCCGAGATCTGCTGAAGGCCATAGATGAACAGTTTGAAACTTCTGATAAGGCGCTTGCTAGCACCTTAATAATGAAGTTTTCGTCTATGAGGCTCACTACAGTAAAAGGTGTGCGAGAGCACATCATGAAGATGAGGGATATTGCGGCTCAATTAAAAACACTTGAGGTTACAATGTCTAAAACATTTCTTGTCCATTTCATATTGAACACTCTTCCACAGCAGTATGGGCCCTTTAAAATTTCTTACAACACACATAAAGAAAAGTGGTCAATTAATGAACTCATGACCATGTGTGTTCAAGAAGAGGGCAGGCTGATAATGGAACAAGGTGAGAGTGTGATGATAGCAATAGACAAGAAAGATGACAAGCAAGCCAAGAAGAAGGGGAAAGGTAAAATACCTCCACAAGATGGAATAAAGAAAGAATCCAAGTGTTTCTTCTGTAAAAAAAAAGGGCACATGAAGAAGGATTGCACTAAATTCCAAAAATGGCTTGAGAAGAAAGGTAAACTAATCTCATTTGTTTGTTATGAATCTAATATGGTTGATGTTGGTCATAACACATGGTGGATTGATTCTGGATCTACAATCCATGTTTCAAATACCTTGCAGGGTATGCGAAATCTGTGGAAACCAGTGGGAAGTGAGCAATGCATCTTTTCAGGAAATAAGATGGGCTCGCATGTGGAGGCCATTGGGACATGCAGTTTAATTTTAAGTAGTGGCTTTATTTTGAATTTAGAAAATACCGTTTATGTTCCAAGTTTTTCTAGAAACTTGATTTCTGTTTCAAGACTTGTACCATTGGGTTTTTCCTTTAATTTTTCAAAGACATCTTTTAGTTTATCTTATAAATCTGATGTTGTTGGAAATGGTATTTTGTCTAATGGTCTTTTCTATATTAATTTACAAAATGATGCCACTAATAATGCTATGCATGTTCACGCTGGTTTAAAACGATGTGTTATAAATGAGGATTCTTCTATATTGTGGCACCGGAGATTGGGACATATCTCCAAAGATAGGATTAAGAAATTGGTAAATGATGGAGTGCTAAGTACTTTGGATTTTACTGATTTCGAGATCTGTGTGGACTGCATTAAGGGAAAGCAGACCAAAACATCTAAGAAGGGTGCGCACAGAAGTTCCAAATTACTTGAAATCATCCATTCAGATATCTGTTGTCCAGATATGGACATACAAAGTGGTCCAAAATACTTTATCTCCTTTATTGACGATTTCTCACGTTACATATATATCTACTTGCTTCAGAATAAAAATGAAGCATTAGATGCCTTTAAGGTTTTCAAGGCTGAAGTAGAGAAACAATGTGAAAAACAAATTAAGATCGTGAGAACTGATAGAGGAGGAGAGTATTATGGTAGATACACCGAGGATGGACAAGCTCCTGGTCCATTTGCTAAGTTTCTTGAAGAGCAAGGAATAGTTGCTCAATACACCAATCCTGGTTCTCCGAGTGAGAATGGTGTTGCAGAAAAAAGAAACCGGACTTTAATGGAGATGGTTAGGAGTATGCGTAGTAACGCTAAACTTCCTATATCATTGTGGACTGAAGCTCTTAAAACGGCAGCATATATATTAAACCGAGTTCCAACCAAGACTGTCCCAAAAACGCCTTTTGAGTTATGGAAAGGTTGGAAACCGAGTTTGCATCATATACGCATTTGGGGATGCCCGTCTGAAGTTAGAGTTTACAACCCACAAGAAAAGAAGCTGGATCCAAGGACTATTAGTGGATATTTCATTGGATATGCTGAAAAGTCCAAAGGATACAGATTCTATTGTCCATCTCACAGCACTAGGATTGTGGAATCTAGAAATGCGAAGTTTCTTGAGAATGACATGATTAGTGGGAGAGATCGATTTCAAGACATTGTTTCTGAAAGAGATCATATTGATGCTCAACCTTCCACATCAAGTAATAAAATGATTGTCATTGTTAATGCACCTCAAGTTCCAACGGGTGTTCAACAACCAGTTGTTGAGGTTCCACAAACTACTAATGATCAACCAGTAGATCAAGTTGTTCAAGAAGTACCAGAAATGGTTGAACAACCAGTTGATCAACACGATCTTCAAGAGAATGTTGAAACAACTTTAAGAAGATCTACTAGATTAAGAAGGTCAGTAGTACCTAGTGATTACATTGTGTATCTACAAGAGTCAGAGTATAACATTGGAGCCGAAATTGATCCTAAAACGTTTTCACAAGCCATGAGTTGTAAGGAATCTAACTTATGGCATGATGCTATGAAAGATGAGATGAATTCTATGTCATCTAACGGTGTTTGGGATCTTGTTGAGTTGCCTGATGGTGCAAAAGCCATTGGATGTAAGTGGGTCTTTAAGACAAAGAAAGACTCGCTGGGCAACATTGAGAGATACAAGGCTAGACTCGTTGCAAAATGATTCACTCAAAAGGAAGGGATCGATTACATAGAGACATTTTCTCCTGTATCTAAGAAAGATTCTCTTCGCATTATCATGGCATTAGTTGCACATTTTGACCTAGAGTTACAACAGATGGATGTGAAAACGGCTTTTCTCAATGGAGATCTAGAGGAAGAGGTTTACATGAAACAACCAGAAGGATTTTCCTCTAGTGGTGGTGAGCATTTGGTTTGCAAGCTCAAGAAATCTATATACGGATTGAAACAAGCTTCCCGTCAGTGGTATTTGAAATTTCATGATGTCATCTCTTCATTTGGATTTGTAGAGAACATTATGGATCAATGTATATACCAGAAGGTCAGTTGGAGTAAGATTTGTTTTCTTATTCTGTATGTGGATGATATTTTACTTGCAACCAATGATAAGAGCATGCTACATGAGGTGAAACAATTTCTCTCTAAAAACTTCGATATGAAGGATATGGGTGATGCATCTTATGTCATTGGGATTAAGATACATAGAGACAGAATACGTGGTATTCTGGGTATGTCTCAAGAAACCTATATCAACAGGGTTTTAGAGAGATTTCGGATGAAGGATTGTTCACCAAGTATAGCTTCTATTGTGAAGGGTGATAAACTCAACTTGAATCAATGTCCAAAGAATGATCTTGAAAGAGAACAAATGAAGAATATTCCTTATGCTTCAGTTGTGGGAAGCCTTATGTATGCTCAGGTCTGCACAAGGCCTGACATAGCTTTTGCAGTCGGGATGTTAGGAAGATATCAGAGTAATCCAGGTATAGATCACTGGAAAGCTGCAAAGAAGGTGCTTAGGTATCTTCAAGGTACTAAAGATTACATGCTTATGTTCAGACGGACTGATCTTTTGGAAGTGATTGGCTACTCCGATTCAGACTACGCTGGCTGTGTTGATTCTCGGAAGTCAACTTCGGGATACATCTTTATGCTAGCCAGTGGAGCTGTTTCTTGGAGAAGTGCAAAGCAAATCTTGACTGCTACTTCCACTATGGAAGCTGAGTTTGTGTCCTGTTTTAAGGCTACTTCACATGGTGTATGGATAAAGAATTTCATTTCTGGGCTTAGAATTATGGATTCGATATCTAGGCCATTGAAGATATATTGTGACAATTCAGCTGCTGTTTTTATGGCTAAGAATAATAGAAGCAGTAGTCGAAGCAAGCACATCGACATCAAGTATCTAGCTATAAAAGAACGTGTTAAAGACAAATCAGTGGTTATTGAACACATTAGCACTGAATTGATGATTGCTGATCCTTTAACTAAAGGCATGCCACCACAAAAATTCAAGGATCATGTAGTTAGAATGGGACTTGGTTCCTCTATGTAATTTCGTTATAAGAACGATATTATTATAATGAAATTCCTTTGTGATGTTTTCTCATTTTTGTCATCTCGTGTACACATATGTTAGTCTTGAGAAAATATCTTTATGTTTGGACCAAGAATAAACATAGGGTTTATTCATTAAGTTATATGAGCTATTAAAGGGACAGATTGCATTGTAATACATGGAAGATAATACTCGTGCTTGAGAGGACTTGTCACCATGATTCATGTAATTTGTTTCTTACTTGGTGAATGTTAGAATTTATGGACCAAGTGGGAGAATGTCGGTTACTCTTGGTAACCGAATAGTTAATTTCGGTTTTGAATATAAACGGACTTAACCGTTCGTGATTATGGTCTATTAATCCACCATTATTCCTCCATTTACGTTGAAAAATTCTCTTGATGGAAGAGAATAAGAGGAGGACGTCGGCTCTCGGTCCCGAAGCTCATTTTCTCAAAAATTTTCAGTTTTCATTGCACCATCGATCGTGAGGATTGAGAGCTTCGAAGGCCAAGCCTTCTGTGTGTGTATTTAACGTTTGGTTCAAGGTTTTGCAGGTTCGTCGGAGAAATAACAATGGCGGGAGGTATTTTTCAGTCCCGACGTTTTTTTCCGCATTTTGATCTATATGCTTTATTTGGATTCGTTTTAGCATGATTAGATCATTATAATTTACTTACAGATTTCTCATTTAACAAAATTGTTTTCTTATTATTTTTTTCATTTTTTTTATCAGGATTATAAAAAATAAACGTCGATTATTAGAATGTGATTTAAGACCAAGCCAATATTAAATCAAAATCAATAAATAATTAACAATATTTTTGCTCTCTAATCACAATTTAGAATCTATTATGCAGAGCATATTTTCATTTATGTCGCTGTTTTATCCCGAATTTGATGCACCAACAAAATATAGTTTTTTCCTGCATGCTTCCACAAGGAATTTCTAATTCCATTAAAATTTCCATGAAATAAAGGAAAAAAAAATTAAACATTCAATATCATTTTACTTTTATCTGGAAATAAGATAGAAAGAATGTTGATGATCACCGTAGTGATACATCGTAATAGGGGCTAAATTAGCACACATACATATCATTAATTTAGCGCTATATGCAGATGAAATAAAAGAAGGTATAATATCAAAAGAAGATGATAAGAAATTTTTAACACTCAAAAGACTACCTCGTTTGGGGACTGAGTTGATCAGTTGTCACATTCAAAGATAACAATCCGACTGAGTCTGTTGTTGATTGAGTCATGGGACTATTATTGCTCCTCCGACCTATTTCGATTTCCAAACAGTTCTTCAATTCAGTCACTACTTGACCCATGTTTGGCCTTTTAGCAGATGATCGAGAAACGCAAGCCATTGCTAACTCAACAGCTTTCCATACCGAGGTGGTATCGAAATCTCCATGTAAACTTGGTTCGGCAATGCTTTTAATATCCCCATTAGCAAGCATTGAATTTACCCATTGGATTATGTGAATCCTCTCATGGGTTATACTTATGGCAGGTCGTCCAGTGATTATCTCCAAAAGAACTACCCCGAAGCTGAAAACATCGCTTTTCTCCGTTAGCCTGTTTGTTGTTGCGTACCTGCAAGACAAACCAATCCACAGAGTTAGTATTACATGTGAATTGAGTAGAATTTGAAATAGATTGATCAGTTCTAATCTAACAATGTCATTTATGTTTTGTAAACGGACAAAATAAAAAGTGGAGAACTTACTCGGGATCAAGGTAACCGCGGGTGCCAGCAACTCTTGTAATAACATGAGTGGCATCCTCATCGGAGGGGAAAACTTTGGATAGGCCAAAATCGGCAATTTTGGCTTGAAAACGCTCGTTTAACAAGATATTTGTAGTTTTCACATCTCTGTGGACTATTGGTGGCCTACAACCGCTGTGAAGGTACTCCAATCCTATATTTAAATTTGAAGTTCAATATTTCCAGGAAAAAAAAAATGTTACAAGGAAAAAAAAAAAGTTTCTAAGTTGAACATTGATACCTTGTGCTGCATCTACTGCTATTTTAATTCTCCCTTCCCAACTCAAGACATTAGCATTCTCGCCACCTAAAACCCACAAAAAATAATAATAATAATAATTATAACAACTGGGAAATTTCTTATTTTCCCAGTGTAACAACCGGGATAACTCACATTTTTCGGAAAATAAATACACAATGAATTTAAGCATTAAAATGTGAAATTAAGTGATTTAATATTGTTTAGAACTAAATAGAATGTTCGAACAATGTTAAATGATGAAAAATGAGTAATAGTGATATTATGTGTGTGCACGTGTGTGCCACTCACAGTATCAGGAAGTAGGTCAAGATGATATTATCTTGACATAAAACTGATAAATTTGGGTTCAGCACACCCAAATTAGTCAGGATAGCCTATCAGCACGCTCAAATTTGATAATTGAGCACAAGGGTAATTTTTGACCAAAAATTCACAGTATCGGAAATTGGTCAAAATGACTTCAGATGAAAATAAAACTGATATATTTGGATTCAGGACGCCGAAATTAGTCAGGATAACCCATGTTGAAATTTTGGGTGAGAAAGTATATAAAGAGCGGGAAAAAGTGAAATTTCCTCATTTGCCCATGAACTCTCTCTCTCTACATTTCTCTTTCTCTCTCTACCCGAAAGTGTACAGTAACCGACCATCGGAAACGGTGTCCGTTTTCGACACCGCCGGCACCGTTGGAAAGCTCTCGCCGAGTTGAGTTCAACGGTGTGCCGAGTCGACGGAACCGACGCCGAAGGGGAGCGCACGCGCCGCCCGAAGCCGCCGGCCACCGGAAATTTCGATCGCCGATATCTTCGCCGTCCGACGTCCGATTAAGGTGATTCCAGTCCCAAAAGACTCGTGGTGAAGAGTAGAACAAAACACAGTTGGAGTTTCAGCCCAACGGCCACCGGATCACGCCGCCCAACTCCGCCCGTCGCCGTCGCCGCCGTGAAACCCATCGTTTCCGGCGATGTTGAGCTGCACCACCGGTACAGAAATGGTCGCCGTGAAGAGGGGAGCAAAAGCCCTCAATCAATTTCGGGGAAAAAGTCCGGCACGGCGGAGCTCCACCGTCGCCGCCGTGGCCGAGACTTTCGAGGGCATTTTCCGGCGATTGGGGCCTCCAAATGTGAAATTGAGGCTACCAATGGATTCCTCTCGTCGAGATCTTCAAAATGGACTATCCACTTGCCACCATCGCCGCCGTCGCCGCCGGTCAACGCCGGTCAACGCTGGTCAACGGCGACCGTTGAACGAAAATGCAAGTTTGGCCCGTTAGCCTATTTTCGACGTTCCGGACGCATCTGCGGAGTCGGAATTTCAAGACGGGACCTCAAATATGAAGAACGGAGAATTAGGGTTTATGCCGTCGAGACCGGACTGCAATTCGGTATAAATCCCGATCCATTTACGTTCCGCAATTTAATTGTTTGGGACTGTTATATGATTTTATGATTATTGGTATGAAAAATGTGGAAAAAGAATGTATGTAAAAAGAAGAAAATTGCTGTAATGGAGAAAAAGAAAAATATGTGATAATGTAACGATTTTACATAAACAGTATGAGTTTTACGTAAAATCTAGGCCTCTGGTATAGTATGTGATAGAATTAGATTAAGATAGATGGTTTTCAGGCGTTTCCTAAACGCTGGAACCTCAAAAATTAAGCGGAAATGCTGCCGAAATTTCTAAAAAAATGACACCAGGGGTAAAATGGGAAACGAGGGGTAAAAATATGATCGGGAAGGGAACCCGAGCCCCCTCGAGGAATTAAGGCATGGAAAAAGGAATGGGTAAGGTACGACTAGTAAACCGACCCTTCGAAACCCTAGAACGTAAGGAAAACATGAAACCGACTTTTAGGTCAGAATAGTACTTCCCGAGGGCCGGGAATGTGAAAGTTGGTAAAATGATAAGAATTGATCCGGAAAAGGTCCGATAAGATTTAGAAAGTTAATTAAATGATTTTGTGTTTAGAAAATCCAGCCTAAGCATGAAAATGAAAATGTTATGGTTAAACGACCCATTAGGGGCAAAATGGTCATTTTGCCCAAAGATTCTCAAATTATGAGAAAAGAGCCCCAATGACCCTGGAATAGGTTAATGAAGTTTGTAAAAGCCAAAATTGAGGTTTAAGTTATAAAAAAATCAAGTCAAGGGCAAAATTGTAATTTTGTCAAAAGTTAGGGGTAAAATCGTAAATTTTCAAAAAGTTGGTAAAAAATTCGAAAATGGCCATTAAGGTTTAGAAAGCTGCCCTAAGGCTATAATTAAGGGTTATAAGATCAGAATTAAGCTTTTTAATAAAATAAAAGCTATAGATGAAAATATGATTAACGGACAAAATTTGTCTGTAGGAACCCGATTCAGAAGCGACAAAAGACGTCTATGGACTCCAAGAAGAGGATAAGCACGCTATGAGTAAGTTCAGACATTTACCCGTCTGCAACTATGAACAAGTTTATCGTGTTTATATGTTTTGTATGAAAATGTCATGATGTGATTTATGATGATGCTATAGTAAATGCTATAGCAATGATATGATGATATTAAAAGATAGGTTTTAATAAATAATTTATAAAAATATATATATATAAATATATGTGTAACAACCGGGAAAATTCATATTTTTCAGAAAATAATTATACAATGAATTTAAGCGTTAAAATGTGAAATTAAGTGATTTAATATTGTTTAGAACTAAATAAAATGTTCTAACAATGTTAAAAAAAATGAAAAATGAGTAATAGTGATATTATGTGTGTACACGTGTATGCCACTCACAGTATCAAAAAGTAGGTCAAGATGATATTATCTTGATATAAAACTGATAAATCTGGGTTCAGCACACCCAAATTAGTAAGGATAGCCTATCAGCACGCTCAAATTTGATAATTGAGCACAAGGGTAATTTTTGATCAAAAATTCACAGTATTGGAAATTGGTCAAAATGACCTCAGATGAAAATAAAACTGATATATTTGGATTCAGGACGTCGAAATTAGTCAGGATAGCCCGTGTTGAAATTTTGGGTGAAAAAGTATATAAAGAGTGGGGAAAAAATGGAGTTTTCTCATTTGCCCATGAACTCTCTCTCTCTACATTTCTCTCTCTCTCTCTAGCCGAATGTGTACAGTAACCGATCATCGAAAACGGTGTCCGTTTTCGACACCGCCGGTGTCATCGGAAAGCTCTCGCCGAGCTGAGTCCGATGGTGGGTCGACGCGACGGAGCAGCCGCCGGAGCAAGCCGCACGCGCCGCCCGAAGCCGCCGGCCACCGGAAAATTCACGGCGCCGTATCTCCGCCGTCCGACGTCCGATCAAGCTGAAACCGGTCTCAAAAGACTCGTGGTGAAGAGTACTACAAAACCCATGTGGTGGATCGCCTCAACACCGGCGGAATCGCGCCGCCCGAAGCCGCGACGTCGCCGTCGCCGTCGCGCCGTGAAACTCGCCGTTTCCAGCGATGTTGAGCTGCACCACCGGTGCAGAAATGGTCGCCGTGAAGAGGGGAGCAAAAGCTCTCAATCAATTTCGGGGAAAAAGTCTGGCACGGCGGAGTTCCACCGTCGCCGCCGTGGCCGTGACTTTCGAGGGCATTTTCCGGCGATTGGGGCCTCCAAACGTGAAATTGAGGCTACCAATGGATTCCTCTCGTCGAGATCTTCAAGATGGACTACCCACTTGCCACCGTCGCCGCCGGTCAACCGCGGTCAACGGCCGGTCAACGGCGGTCAACGGCGGTCAACGCCGGTCAACGGCGACCGTTGACCGAAAATGCAAGTTTGGCCCGTTAGCCTATTTTCGACGTTCCGGACGCATCCGCGGAGTCGGATTTGCAAGACGGGACCTCAAATATGAAGAACGAGGAATTAGGGTTTATGCCGTCGAGACCGGACTGCAATTCGGTATAAATCCTGACCCCTTTACGTTCCGCAATTTAATTGTTTGGAACTGTTATATGATTTTATGATTTTTGGTATGAAAAATGTGGAAAAGAATGTACGTAAAAAGAAGAAAATGACTGTAATGGAGAAAAAGAAAAATATGTGATGATGTAACGATTTTACGTAAACAGTATGAGTTTAACGTAAAATCTAGGCCTCTGGTATAGTACGTGATAGAATTAGATTAGGATAGATGGTTTTCAGGCGTTTCCTAAACGTTGGAACCTTAAAAATTAAGGGGAAACTCTGCCGAAATTTCTAAAAATGGCACCAGGGGTAATATGGGAAACGAGGGGTAAAAATATGATCGGGAAGGGAACCCGAGCCCCCTCGAGGAATTAGGGCAAGGAAAAAGGAATGGGTAAGGTACGATTAGTAAACCGACCCTTTGAAACCCTAGAACGCAAGAAAAACATGAAACCGATCCCTAGGTCGGAATAGTACTTCCCGAGGGCCGGGAATGTGAAAATTGGTAAAATGATAAGAATTGATCTGAAAAAGGTCTGATAAGATTTAGAAAGTTAATTTGATGATTTTGGGTTTAGAAAGTCCAGCCTAAGCACGAAAATGAAAATGTTATGATTAAACGACCCATTAGGGGCAAAATGGTCAATTTGCCCAAAGATTATCAAATTATGGGAAAAGAGCCCCAATGACCCCGGAATAGGTTAATGAAGTTTGTAAAAGCCAAAATTGAGGTTTAAATTATGAAAAATCACGTCAAGGGTAAAATTGTAATTTTGTCAAAAGTTAGGGGTAAAATCGTAATTTTTCAAAAAGTTGGAGAAAAATTCGAAAAGGGCCATTAAGGTTTAAAAAGTTGTCCTAAGGCTATAATTGAGGGTTATAAGATCAGAATCAAGCTTTTTAATAAAATAAAAGTTATAAATGAAAATGTTATTAACAGATAAAGTTTATCTGTAGGAACCCGATCCAGACGCGACAAAAGACGTCTATGGACTCCAAGAAGAGGATAAGCACGTTATGAGTAAGTTCAGACATTTACCAGTCTGCAACTATGAACAAGTTTATCGTATTTATATGTTTTGTATGAAAATGTCATGATGTGATTTATGATGATGCTATAGTAAATGCTATAGCAATGATATGATGATGTTAAAAGTTATGTTTTAATAAATAATTTATAAAATATATATATATGTGTGTATATATTGAAAAGGAAATGCATTATAAAAGCTTTATGAGAGTAACGATGTGATAAAGAGGAATAGAAGAATGGAAAGAGTAAGAACAAGAATGTTATGGTAGGATGCATAAGAAAGAGATGAGATATGAAAGGAAAGAATAGGTGTTTATGAAAAGTTTTATGGAAATTAAGTTATGATTGATAGAGCAATGATGATCGGTGATGAAAAGAATTAAGAAATGGATGTTTTATGAGGACGAAAGGATAGATGTTTTATGAAAAATGATATGAAAGCAAAGAGTTAGACAAGAAAGAAAAACAATGATAGGTTATGATAAAAGGTATGATGAATGTTTTATGAAAAATGATATGAAAGCAAAGAGTTAGACAAGAAAGAAAAACAATGATAGGTTATGATAAAAGGTATGATGAATGTTTTGTGAAAAATGATATGAAAGCAAAGAGTTGGACAAGAAAGAAAAACAATGATAGGTTATGATGAAAGGTATGATGAAAGGATTAGAACATAACGATAAGATGTGATTGATGGAATAGAACGATAGGCTATGATCGATAGGCTATGATTGATGGAATGATGCAAATGATAAGACGAACAAAGAATAATTGTCTACACGTAACAAAACATGTTTTTGTTTGTTATGATGTGATGTGATGTGATGTGATGTGATGTGATGTGATGTTATATAAGTAATATGTGCTATATGTGTTATGTTTTTGAAAGAAAAAGATGTTCAACGAAAAATCAATATAAGAAAAATAAAAGCTTACAAGATAATAAGACTGAAAACTTAAGTTGTTGGCGTACCGGTCTCCCTACAAGGTCGAGACTTCCGGTCTACATCCTCCGCGTAGATGTGGCGCTACCCCGAAGGTGCGGTAGATTATAGGATGGACCAACCCCGAAGGTGCGGTTTTTATGTGACTGTGAGGTAGGTTGGTGGGTCGCTCCCCCTCCTCCCACTGTCCGCGCGCAACTAGGTACGTCCAACAACGGGCCCAACCAAAGGAAAGTGGAAAGAAAACAAACGAAAGAAGAGTGAAAAGAAAAGAGAAGAAAAGAAAAGAAAGGAAAAGAGCGTGAAAAGAAAAGAAAAGAAAAGAGCGTGAAAAGAAAAGAAAAGAGAGTGCGTAAAAAGAAAAGAAAAGAAAAGAGCTTGAAAAGAAAAGAAAAGAGAACGCGTGAAAAAAAAAAAAAAAACAAGGAAAAAGAGAGTGGAAAGAAAAGAAAAGAAAAGAAACGAACGATATGAAAGAACAACACAATGAAATCAATGAAAAATAATAAAACGAAGTTAAAAGAACATGATAAAATTATATATGTGATGTGATGTGTTTGATGTTATATGTATAGAATGACACGTTTTTACGTGATGTTGTGCTAGTGTATATGTTACTAGCTTTAAGATATGAAATGTTAAGATATGATGACAAAGCGATAGAGAAGTTATAAAGGTTTAGAACAGAAAGTTAAGAAATGATAGGAATGAAAAGCAAAGAAATGAAAAGATTGGATTAGAATGATAAGAGATGATCGATAGAATGATAAGAACGATGAACGAAGAGATAAACGAGCATGATGAAGCTCATATTTTATGTTATGTTTTGAGGATATGTATAAATGATGTATATGATGTGTATATACGTGATGTCACCTATTCTAGTAATAATATATATTACTAGTATTCATAAGATAATGAATGTATGTTTGAACTTACTGAGCATCTAGCTCATTAGTTGTTTATATGTTGCAGGTAAGCAACGTGTTTATTTAAAGTAATATGATGGACAACGGACGGGTTTGCACGTGCCAAGGGACTGGGCGAGGGTATGGTACTACCATGAGTCTTTCGCTGAGCGTTCAAAAAGGAAGATGAAAGAAAGAAAGTTATGATATATGTGTTATAAGAGTGTGATAGAGATAGGTGTAGTGTGTAAGTTAAAAGAAAAAAAAAATTTTTTTGCTATAGAAATTGCTTCCGCTATAAGATGAGAACGTTAAGAATGGAAAGTTAAGTTAAGTAAGAGGATGACGACCCACGAGGTTGCCAGCCATCGCGGTCGGCGTCAGAGCTCGACTGGTTGGTATGGTAACGTACGTGGGGGGTCGTCACAATATGTATATATTGAATTATGAAGGAAAGGTATTATAAAAGTTTTATGAGAGTAACGATGTGATAAAGAGGAATAGAGGAATGGAAAGAGTAAGAATGATAATATTATGATAGAGTGCATAAGAAAGAGATGAGATATGAAAGGAATTAAGAAAGGGATGTTTTACGAGATCGAAAGAATAGGTGTTTTATGAAAAGTTTTATAGAAGTTAAGTTATGATTGATAGAGTAATGATGATCAGTGATGAAAAAAAAAAAGGGTATTTTATGAGGATGAAAGGATAGATGTTTTATGAAAAGTTTTATGAAAGTTAGGTTATGATTGATAGAGCAATGATGATCGGTGATGAAAGGAATTAAGAAAATGGTATGTTTTATGATAACGAAAAGATAGGTGTTTTATGAAAAATGATATAAGAGCAAAGAGTTAGACAAGAAAAAAAAATATAATGATAGGTTATGATAAAAGGTATGATGAATGTTTTATGAAAAACGATATGAAAGCAAAGAGTTGGACAAGAAAGAAAAACAATGATAGGTTATGATGAAAGGTATGATGAAAGGATTAGAACATAACGATAAGATGTGATTGATGGAATAGAACGATAGGCTATGATCGATAGGCTATGATTGATGGAATGATGTAAATGATAAGACGAATAAAGAATAATTGTCTACACGTAACAAAACATGTTTTTGTTTGTTATGATGTGATGTGATGTGATGTGATGTGATGTGATGTTATATAAGTAATATGTGCTATATGTGTTATGTTTTTGAAAGAAAAAGATGTTCAACAAAAAAATCAATATAAGAAAAATAAAAGCTTACAAGATAATAAGACTGAAAACTTAAGTTGTTGGCGTACCGGTCTCCCTACAAGGTCGAGACTTCCGGTCTATATCCTCCGCGTAGATGTGGCGCTACCCCGAAGGTGCGGTAGATTATAGGATGGACCAACCCCGAAGGTGCGGTTTTTATGTGACTGTGAGGTAGGTTGGTGGGTCGCTCCCCCTCCTCCCACTGTCCGCGCGCAACTAGGTACGTCCAACAACGGGCCCAACCAAAGGAAAGTGGAAAGAAAACGAACGAAAGAAGAGTGAAAAGAAAAGAGAAGAAAAGAAAAGAAAGGAAAAGAGAAGAAAAGAAAAGAAAGGAAAAGAGCGTGAAAAGAAAAGAAAGGAAAAGAGCGTGAAAAGAAAAGAAAAGAGAGTGCGTGAAAAGAAAAGAAAAGAAAAGAGCGTGAAAAGAGAATGCGTGAGAAAAAAAAAAAAACAAGGAAAAAGAGAGTGGAAAGAAAAGAAAAAAAAATGATACGAAAAGAAAAGAAAAGAAACGAACGATATGAAAGAACAACACAATGAAATCAATGAAAAATAATAAAACAAAGTTAAAAGAACATGATAGAATTATATATGGGATGTGATGTGTTTGATGTTATATGTATGGAATGACACGTTTTTACGTGATGTTGTGTTAGTGTATATGTTACTAGTTTTAAGATATGAAATGTTAAGAGATGATGATGAAGCGATAGAAAAGTTATAAAGGTTTAGAACAGAAAGTTAAGAAATGATAGGAATGAAAAGCAAAGAAATGAAAAGATTGGATTAGAATGATAAGAGATGATCGATAGAATGATAAGAACGATGAACGAAGAGATAAACGAGCATGATGAAGCTCATATTTTATGTTATGTTTTGAGGATATGTATAAATGATGTATATGGTGTGTATATACGTGATGACATATATTCTAGTAATAATATATATTACTAGTATTTATAAGTTAATGAATGTATGTTTGAACTTACTGAGTATCTAGCTCATTAGTTGTTTATATGTTGCAGGTAAGCAACGTGTTTATTTAAAGTAATATGATGGACAACGGACGGATCTGCACGTGCCAAGGGACTGGGCGAGGGTATGATACTACCATGAGTCTTTCGCTGAGCGTTCAAAAAGGAAGATGAAAGAAAGAAAGAAAGTTATGAAATATGTGTTATAAGAGTATGATAAAGATAGGTATAGTATGTAAGTTAAAAAAAAAAAAAAAATTTGCTATAGAAATTGCTTCCGCTATAAGATGAGAACGTTAAGAATGGAAAGTTAAGTTAAGTAAGAGGATGACGACCCACGAGGTTGCCAGCCATCGCGGTCGGCGTCAGAGCTTGACTGGTTGGTATGGTAACGTACGTGGGGTGGGGTCGCCACACCCAGTGATTTTGAACATACCACTTCTATTTATGGAAATGTTGACAAGAGGGAAACTTGGTTGGAGAATTAAAAAAGAAACCCAAAAATAGAAAAAACAGAACGAAAATGGTAAACGAACTTTAAAAATAAGAAAGTTGTAAATTGAAAACAGATAGCATCAGCTGGAAGCTAGTTAATTTAAGGATTCTAGACATATATAAAAACAAAACCTTGAAGATGTGAGTCTAAATCTCCATTGGCCATGAACTCATAGATGAGCGCCTTGTTGTTTCCTTCATTGCAATATCCAACAAGGCTAGTCAAGTTTGCATGATGAATTCTCACGAGAAGCTTAACCTGTAATTCATTTTGACATAATCTTTCTTCATTTCTATGGATGGATAAGTTAAATGTTAAATGACACCATGCAAGCGGGGCCGGCCCGTGGGCCATGAACCTAGGCCCAGCCAGCCCGCCATTTGCGGTACGGCCTATATACATCTCTGTAAGGTACCTCTGCTTGAAACTGGTCATGGTAGAGTTTCTGCATACTGTTCTGTTCCTCAGGTAATTGAGATTGCTGATTGTCCTCAAGTTGTGGAAGAGAAAGCATCTTCACAGCTACTTGAGTAGTCTCATCTATCAAGCCATAGTAAACTGTTCCAAATCCACCTTTGCCCATGATTTTTTTAAAGTTGTTTGTCATCTTTACAACCTCGGAATATGTGAATTGTTGCTTCTTAGACCCCAGGGAATCGGCTTGAATGTTGGATCCTGCATTAATAGTTACAATTTTCAATGACTCCACTGGTTCAATATAAATTAGCATCGAGAAATATCTTACTTTGGCTTCAATACATGCATGTTGGAAGAATAGATACTTATGATATATTTGGATTGAGATTTCGAGTTAGAAAATTTGAATTAAATTTAAAATGAGTTGAATCGAGAAATAAATTGTGTTTGATATTCAGGTTTAAACTTGATCATTTTATCTTGAATTAAAAGTGTTTAGATGATAAAAGTTATATTTGATCTTATATTAAAAATTATACTTCTATTTACTTTTTTCAGGTGAGTAGTATTTTTTTTTTTTTATAAAAGAAAATTTTTAAATAGTATTTTTAAATCTAAAATATGAATTAAAAAGCTTAAAACGGAATTGCAAACTAAGTAAAGGATTAAAATCAAACTTAATTTTTTGGACTTTAAATTTTGCACCAAATGAGACATTATATATATATATGTATAACACAGTGAACAGTCAATAACCGTAGTTACCTGATTTCTTTTTTCTTTTTACAACAGCGAAAATAGCTACTGCCATCATCAACAGGATTACTAATCCACCAACTGATGCTGCTATTGGTACTGCGATATTGGTACTCTTTTTCTTTGATGTATTTGTTTTGCATGAAGCCGATGGACATAGATTAGGATTTTCTTCCACACTAGTATCATTGGAGTCAACCATATAAACAGTTAATTACTTTTCGAAATCAAAATTAGTTTGAAATGATTATTTCATGACGTGATCTTTGGCAAGGAACATACCTTAGCAATAGTGAACCACTTCCTGATTTTTGAATCAGTTCTGCTGGAATTGAACCTGTGAGCTTGTTTCTTTCTAAGTTTCTGCAAATAGAAAAAATCAGTTAATGACTAAAAAATGATCACACAACTAAATTAAGGCTTAAGCTAATATGGACCAGAAAGTTTTGATTTCAAAGTAACTTACAGGACCCTCAAGTTCGGCAACTTAGCTAGAAAATCAGGAACCGGTCCAGTTAAGCTGTTATTTGACAGGTCCCTAAATTGAGTCACAAACATTATCACATTGATAGGAATATAATATCATAACCAAATTGAATTGATACCGAGTATATTATCTTGTAAAAAGGAGATGACTTTGTATGATGAGTTTCAAGTACTTACAAAGATTCTATCAAAGTGAGTTTGGATATGTACGAAGTAATCTCGCCAATCAAACCACTAGAAGATAAATTCCTGTGATCATTGCAGTTCCAAAAATCAAGTCAACGTGAGTCCGAGTTATCTATATGTTTACAAAATGCAAAATTTTGTTCTCAAAATCATAAAATTAGCAAAAAGTTAAAAAGACAAGCATGAACTTACAAGGATATGATTCTAGGAGAATCGAAACCATTGGAGCTACAATTTAGACCAGTCCATAAATATTCCGTAGGCAGGCAAGGATCTCCTCCCCAGTTTTTCTCCACTTTATAACTCGACTTTATGTTCGTTATGGCGTCCACTGATTAAAAATTTAAAACAAATACGTCTTTTCTAAGTTAATTCAAAGGACAAACTACAGATCAGATGAATCTATATATAGGAAAGAACACATGCGTACCATCGTTTTGGTCTGTTTCCGACTGTGAGAAATCCACCAACGTGTAGATCTCGATGGCATTGAAGATCGGAGGCAGAGTCGAGTTTTCGATTCTAAAGATCGAAAAACTGAAGTTTCCTCCATCCAAGCTCCTAGTGGAGTAGATAGTGGTCACGTTCAGGTAATCAGGGACAAGAGGTCCATAAAACAGTTCCCCGTTGACGCTGATATTGAATGCTCTCGACTCGTTGGCTTTGACCTGTTGAAGCTCCGAAAAATACATGTAGACATAGAACTGGGTTTTGGGATCCGGGGCAGTCCAAAAGAATTGCATAGGAGAGTTTTCGAGTATGGGTGTGGCCGCGGTTCCCATGACCACAGATGGGGGCTGATAATTCTTTCCTGGGTTCACTGTTTTCGATGTCGTTAATTCAGTCCACTTGCTGTCATAATAGGGAAGCCAGAGGCGATCGAAAACATCAAATGGGTACCTACATGACGTTCAAAGCATTTTTACTTGGTACTTTATGATCAAACAGAATAATTTTTTCTTCATACGTTTATATATATATATTATTTATAAGTTGAGTAAAAAATGAATTTGTCTCAAAAGCAGTCGATTAAGTATATGACCAGCGTAAATATTGTAATCTAAATCTGCTTAAATAACTCATTTTCAAACAGATCATAACATTTGTATTTCACATAATTTGGTAGGACAGATGACTGACCTGTATGCAGAACCATTGACGGTGGGACCAATATCTAATCGTAAGAAGAGCGACAACGACCCGAGTGGAATCACGTACGAGGTATTCAATAACGGCCTTAGTTCTAGAGCCGAAATAAAGGGTGTCCCTGATCCGGTGTTGGCAAGACAAACATGAACTTTGTCCTGTAAGACAATGTGTATTGTCTCTTTGATGACACTGACTGAAACAGAGTCAAACTTCACTGTATCCCAAAAATTAACTCCGAAGTAAAGATCGAACTCCGGTAACTGATCTAGCCCGTCGTAGTTGCCATACAAGAATGTCGCTCGGATCAAATACTTTGTGTTTATTGCAACGTTTATTCCGTAGCAGTTCCGAATTCCTTCGGGGAAGCTTCTGAGGTATACTGCTTGTTCTTGTAAATTGGTCTGGTATTCCGCCATTACGCTCTTACTTATGCCGCTGTCGATGAAGGGCTCGTCGGAGATGTAATTTATGCCTGTTGAAGGCTCTGTATAGCTTGTGTTTGCGGGCTGCCGACCGCAATCCAAGCTAATGAATCCTGAGAGAGAAAGAGAGAGAGAGGGAGAAACACAGTTAGATTTGTTCGATTATTCAACATATATAGCATAGAGAAAAGTGCTACTTGGAGAGTTTAGATGACTATATACCTGATTGATCTTGTGCATGAACGGCAACTACAAGAGAGAAAACAATAAGCAGTGCAAAGAGGAAATGTTTAAAAATCTCCTTTTCCCTCATAATTTCTGTCTTTACTAGCTTAAGCTCTCCAAGCTGTACAAAACTAATCATCTGTCTAATGCCATCTGACATGTAAAATATATATACATCTCGTGTACAAAATAGTCTTATTGGTTCAATTGGATATATTAAATTCATGGTCAATTTTCTTAGTTTTATTTTTCAGGAGTAAAAGATTCCGTTGGAAACTTGGTGACAGTTTTTAGAAAATTGCCAACTTGGCTATATATAATGGGATAAATTTCACTTTTCCTGATTCATCTCTTTAATATAATATTTTTGTTTTAAATCCTGGTCCGTATTATTTTGTTCCTGGACTTACCCTCAAAAATCTCATATCATTAGAAGGTGATCTCTTTATTTATGAATCATTACATATATTAATTGTCAAGTATGCATGTGGCGTCTCCCACGTACGTACGTTAACATACCAACCAGCCGAGCTCTGATGCTGACCGTGATGGTTGGTGTGACGTCCCCCACGTACGTTACCATACTAACCAGTCGAGCTCTGACGCCGACCGTGATGGCTGGCAACCTCATGGGTCGTCGTCCTCTTACTTAACACACTTAACTTTCCATTTTTAACGTTCTCATTTTAAAGCGGAAGCAATTTCTATAGCAAAAAAAAAATTTTTTTTTAACTTACATATTATGTCTATATCTCTATCATACTCTTATAACATATAATTCATAAATTTCTTTCTTTCATCTTCCTTTTTGAACGCTCAGCGAAAGACTCATAGTAGTACCATACCCTCGCCCAATCCCTTGGCACGTGCAGATCCTTCCGCTGTCCATCATATTACTTTAAACTAACAGGTTACTTACCTGCAACATATGAATAACTAATGAGCTAGATGCTCAGTAAGCTCAAACATACATTCATTAACTTATAAATACTAGTAATATATGTTATTACTAGAATATATGACATCACATATATACACATCATACACATCGTCTATATATATCCTCGAAACATAACATATTATGTTAGTCTCTTCATGCTCATTTATCTCTTTGTTCATCGTTCTTATCATTCTATCGATCATCTCTTATCATTCTAATCTAATTTTTTCATTTCTTTGCTTTTCATTCCTATCATTTCTTAACTTTCTATTCTAAACCTTTATAACTTTTCTATCGTTTTGTCCTCATCTCTTATCTTTTCGTATCTTATAAGCTAGTAACATATACACTAGCATAACATCATATAAAAACGTGTCATTCACATCATACACATAACATCAAATACATCACAGCACATATATTAATTCTATTATGTTCTTTTAACTTCGTTTTATTATTTATTTATTTTTCATCAATTTTATTATGTCATTCTTTCATATCATTCGTTTCTTTTCTTATCGTTCTTTACTTTTCTTTTCTTTTCGTATCATTTCTTTTCTTTTTTTTTTCACGCTCTTTTCCTTTCTTTTCTTTTCATGCACCTTTCCTTTCTTTTCTTTTCTCTTTTTTTTTTCACTTTCCTTTCCTTTCTTTTCTTTTCACTTTCCTTTGGCGGGCCCGTTGTTGAACGTACCTGATTGTGCGCAGACAGTGGGAGGAGGGGGAGCGACCCACCAACCTACCTCACAGTCACATTAATTACCGCACCTTCGGGGTTGGTCCAACCTATAAACTACCGCACCTTCGGGGCAGCGCCACATCTGCGTGGAGGATATAGACCTGAAGTCTCGACCTTGTAGGGAGACCGGTACACCAACAACTTAAGTTTTCAGTCTTATTATCTTGTATGCTTTTATTTTTCTTATATTGATTTTTTGTTGTACATCTTTTTTATGACATTCATTATCTTTCCTTTCTCATTTTTCATAGAACATTTCATGGGACATTTGTTCTTTTGTTGTTTTTCTTTTCTTAATTCTTTACTTTACTTGTGTGAATTATGTTAATCACACTTTAGCATATATAGCACATATTACTTATATATCATCACGTCACATCACATCACATCATAACAAACAAAAACACATTTAGTTAAGTGCAGACAATTATTCTCTGTTTATCATTTACATCATTCTATCTATCGTATCTTATCATCATACTCCTATCGATCATAGCCTATCGTTCTATTCTATCAATCACATCTTATCGTTATGTTCTAATCCTTTCATCATACCTTTCATCATAACCTATCATTGCTTCTCTTTCTTGTCTAACTCTTTGCTTTCATATCATTTTTCATAAAACATCTATCCTTTCGTTCTCATAAAACATACCCCTTCTTAATTCCTTTCATTACCGATCATCGTTACTCTATCAATCATAACTTAACTTCCATAAAACCTTTCATAAAATATCTATTCTTTCCTTTCATATCTCCTCTCTTTCTTATGCATTCTATCATAACATTCTCATTCTTACTCTTTCCATTCTTCTATCTCTCTTTTTCACATCTTTACTCTCATAAAGCTTTTATAATACCTATCCTTCGTAATTCAATATATACATATATATATATTTTATATAAATTATTTATTAAAACCTATCTTTTAACATCATCCTAGCATTGCTATAGCATTACTATATGTGACGCCCCCTACGTACGTTACCATACCAACCAGCCGAGCTCTGGCACCCACCGCGATGGCTGGCAACCTCGTAGGTTGTTATCCTCTTACTTAACATACTTAACTTTCCATTTTTAACATTCTCATTTTAAAGTGGAAGCAATTTCTATAACAAAATTTTTTTTTTCTTTTAACTTACATGTTATGCCTATATCTCTATCATACTCTTATAACATATAATTCATAAATTTCTTTCTTTCATCTTCCTTTTTGAACGCTCAGCAAAAGACTCACGGTAGTACCATACCCTCGCCTAGTCCCTTGGCACGTGCAGATCCGTCCATTGTCTATCATATTACTTTAAACTAACAGGTTGCTTACCTGTAACATATGAACAACTAATGAGCTAGATGCTCAGTAAGTTCAAACATACATTCATTAACTTATAAATACTAGTAATATATGTTATTACTAGAATATATGACATCACGTATATACACATCATACACATCGTCTATACATATCCTCGAAACATAACATATTATGTTAGCCTCTTCTTGTTCATTTATCTCTTCGTTCATCGTTCTTATCATTCTATCAATCATCTCTTATCATTCTAATCCAATCTCTTCATTTCCTTACTTTTCATTCCTATCATTTCTTAACTTTCTGTTCTAAACCTTTATAACGTTTCTATCGCTTTATCATCATCTCTTTACATTTCATATCTTAAAAGCTAGTAACATACATACTTGCATAACATCACGTAAAAACGTGTCATTCACATCATACACATAACATCAAACACATCACATCATATATATAATTCTATTATGTTCTTTTAAACTTCGTTTTATTATTTATTTATTTATCATCGATTTCATTATGTCATTCTTTCATATCATTCGTTTCTTTTCTTATCGTTCTTTTCTTTTCTTATCATTTCTTTTCTTTCCACTCTCTTTTCCTTTCTTTTCTTTTCACTCTCTTTTCTTTTCTTTTCTGTTTACTCTCCTTTCCTTTCTTTTCTTTTCACGCACTCTCTTTTCCTCTCTTTTCTTTTCACACACCCTCTTTTCCTTTCTTTTCTTTTCACGCACTCTCTTTTCCTTTCTTTTCTTTTCTTTTCATTTTCCTTTCCTTTCTTTTCTTTCCTTTTCTTTTCCTTTCTTTTCTTTCCATTTCTTTTCCTTTCTTTTCTTTTCACTCTCCTTTCATTTGCTTTCTTTCCACTTTCCTTTGGTTGGGCCCGTTGTTGGACGTACCTATTTGCGCGGGGACAGTGGGAGGAGGGGGAACGACCCACCAACCTACCTCACAGTCACATAAAAACCGCACCTTCGGGGTTGGTCCATCCTATAATCTACCACACCTTCGGGGTAGCACCACATCTGCGCGGAGGATATAGACCGGAAGTCTCGACCATATAGGGAGACCGGTACGCCAACCATTAACTTTTCAGTTTTATTATCTTGTATTCTTTTAGCTTTTCTTATATTGATTTTTCGTTGTACATCTTTTTCATGATATTCATTATCTTTTCTTTCTCATTTTTCATAGGACATTTCATAGGACATTTGTTCGTTCGTTGTTCTATCTTTCTTTCGTAATTCTTTCTCATTGTCATTTTATTTTTTCATTCTCATTTCGTAAGATATATATATCGTTGTTTCATGTTGTTGTTTTTCTTTTCTTAATTCTTTACTTTACTTGTGTAAATTATGTTAATCATACTTTAGCATGTGTAGCACATATTACTTATATATCATCACATCACCTCACCTTACATCATAACAAACAAAAACACGTTTTGTTAAGTGTATACAATTATTCTCTGTTTATTATTTGTATCCTCCTATCTACCGTATCTTATCATCATACCCCTATCATCATAGCCTATCGTTCTATTCCATCAATCACGTCTTACTGTTATGTTCTAATCCTTTCATCATACATTTCATCATAACCTATCATTGTTTCTCTTTCTTGTCTAACTCTTTGCTTTCATATCGTTTTTCATAAAACATCTATCATTCCGTTCTCATAGAATATACCCTTTCTTAATTCCTTTCATCATTGATCATCGTTGCTCTATCAATCATAACTAAACTTCTATAAAACTTTTCAGAAAACATCTATTCTTTCCTTTCATATCTCATCTCTTTCTTATGTGTTCTATCATAACATTCTCATTCTTACTCTTTCCATTCTTCTATCTCTCTTTCTCACATCTTTACTCTCATAAGGCTTTTATAATACATTTCCTTCGTAACTCAATATATATATATATATTTTTATAAATTATTTACTAAAACCTATCTTTTAACATCATCATAGCATTGCTATAATATTACTATAGCATCATCATAATCACATCATGACATTTGCATACAAAACATATAAACATGATAAGCTTGTTCATAGTTGTAGACGGGTAAATGTCTGAACTTACTTATAGCGTGCTTATCCTCTTCTTGGAATTCATCGACGTCCTTTGTCGCGTTTGGATCGGGTTCCTACAGACAAACTCTGTCCGTTAATCACATTTTCATTCATAGCTTTTATTTTATTAAAAAGCTTGATTCTAATCTCACAACCCTTAATTATAGCCTTAGGACAGCTTTTTAAACTTTAACGGCCATTTTTGAATATTTCTCCAACTTCTTGAAAAATTACAATTTTACCCCTAACTTTTGACAAAATTACAATTTTACCCTTGACGTGATTTTTCATAACTTAAACCTCAATTTTGGCTTTTACAAACTTCATTAACCTATTCCAAGGTCATTGGGGCTCTTTTCCCATAATTTGAGAATCTGTGGGTAAAATGACCATTTTGCCCCTAATGGGTCGTTTAATCATAACATTTTCATTTTCATACTTAGGCTGGATTTTCTAAACCCAAAATCATCTAATTAACTTTTTAAATCTTATCGGACCTTTTCCGGATCAATTCTTATCATTTTGTCAATTTTCACATTCCCGGTCCTCGGGAAGTACTATTCTGACCTAAGAATCGGTTTCATATTTTGTTGCGTTCTAGGGTTTCGAATGGTCGGTTTACTAATTATAACTTGCCCCTTCTTTTTTTTTTCCATGCCCTAATTCTTCGAGGGGGCTTGGGTTACCTTCCCGATCATATTTTTACCCCTCGTTTCTCATATTAGCCCTGGTGCCGTTTTTTGAAATTTCGGCAGAGTTTCCCCTTAATTTTTGAGATTCCAGCATTTAGGAAATGCCTGAAAACCATTTATCCTGATCTAATTCTATCACGTACTATACCAGAGGCCTAGATTTTACGTAAAACTCATACTGTTTACGTAAAATCGTTACATTATCACATATTTTCCTTTTTCTCCATTACAGCCATTTTCTTCTTTTCACATACATTCTTTTCCATAATTTTTCATACCAATAATCATAAAATCATACAATAGTCCCAAACAATTAAATTGTGGAACGTAAAGGGGTCGGGATTTATACCGAATTGCAGTCCGGTCTCGACAGCATAAACCATAATTCCTCGTTCTTCATATTTGAGGTCCCGTCTTGCAAATCCAACTCCACGGATGCGTCCGGAATGTCGAAAATAGGCTAACGGGTCAAACTTCAATTTTCGATCACCGGTCGCCGTTGACCGGAGTTGACCGGCGTTGACTCGCCATTGACCGGTGGTTGACGGTGGCGACGGTAGTATGTGGGTAGTCCATCTTGAAGATCTCGAAGAGAGGAATCCATTGGTGGTCTCAATTTCACCATCCGACACCTCTATCGTCGGAAAATCTCCTCGAAAGTCACGGCCACGGCGGCGATGGTGGAACTCCGCTGTGCTGGACTTTTTCCCCGAAATTGATTGAGGGTTTTGCTCCCCTCAACCTTGCGGTCATTTCTACACCAACGGCATGCTTCAACTCGGCCGGAATCGACGGTTTCGACGGCGGCGTTTCGCCGGATTTATCGAAGCTCGGGCGGCGCGATTCCGCCGGTGTTGAGGCGATCCACCACATGGGTTTTGTTCTACTCTTCACCACGAATCTTTTGGGACCGGTTTCGTGGCAAACGGTGGCCGGACGGCGAAGAAATCGGCGTTCAAAATTCTCGGCTCCGGCGGCCTTCAGGCGGCGCGTGTGGCTTGCTCCGGCGGCTGCTCCGTCGCGTCGGCCCACCATCGGACTCAGCTCGACGAGAGCTTTCCGATGACACCGGCGGTGTCGAAAACGGACACCGTTTCCGGTGGTCAGTTACTATACACATTCGGGTAGAGAGAGAAAGAGAAATGAGGAGAGAGAGTTTATGTGGACAAATGAGAAAATTTCACTTTTTTCGCTCTTTATATACTTTTTCGCCCAAAATTTCAACATGGGCTATCCTGACTAATTTGGGCATCCTGAATCCAAATATATCAGTTTTATTTTCATCTGAGGTCATCTTGACCAATTTCCGATACTGTGAATTTTTGGTCAAAAATTACCCTTGTGCTCAATTATCATATTTGAGCGTGCTGATAGGCTATCCTAACTAATTTGGGAGTACTGAACCCAAATTTATTAATTTTATGTCAAGATAATATCATCTTGACCTACTTCTTGACACTGTGAGTGGCACACACGTGCTCACACCTAAAATTACTGTCAATTATTTTTCATCCTTTAACATTGTTAGAACATTTTATTTAGTTCTAAACAATATTAAATCACTTGATTTTCACATTTTAACACTTAAATTCAATGTGTATTTATTTTCCGAGAAATATGAATTTTCCCGGTTGTTACACTATAGCATCATCATAAATCACATCATGACATTTGCATAAAAAAACATATAAAGACGATAAGCTTGTTCATAGTTACAGACGGGTAAATGTCTGAACTTACTCATAGCGTGCTTATCCTCTTCTTGGAATTCATCGACGTCCTTTATCGCGTTTGGATCGGGTTCCTACAGACAAACTCTGTCCGTTAATCACATTTTCATTCATAGCTTTTATTTTATTAAAAAGCTTGATTCTAATCTTACAACCCTTAATTATAGCCTTAGGACAGCTTTTTAAACCTTAATGGCCATTTTCGAATATTTCTTCAACTTCTTAAAAAATTACAATTTTACCCCTAACTTTTGATAAAATTACAATTTTACCCTTGACGTGATTTTTCATAACTTAAACCTCAATTTTGGCTTTTACAAACTTCATTAACCTATTCCGGGGTCATTGGGGCTCTTTTCCATAATTTGAGAATCTGTGGGCAAAATGACCATTTTGCCCCTAATGGGTCGTTTAATCATAACATTTTCATTTTCATACTTAGGCTGGATTTTCTAAACCCAAAATCATCTAATTAACTTTTTAAATCTTATTAGACCTTTTCCGGATCAATTCTTATCATTTTGTCAATTTTCACATTCCCGGCCCTCGGGAAGTACTATTCCGACCTAAGAATCGGTTTCATATTTTTCTTACGTTCTAGGGTTTCGAATGGTCGGTTTACTAATTATAACTTACCTCTTCTCTTTTTTTTTTCCATGCCCTAATTCTTCGAGGGGGCTCGGGTTACCTTCCCGATCATATTTTTACCCCTCATTTCTCATATTACCCCTAGTGCCGTTTTTAGAAATTTCGGCAGTATTTCCGCTTAATTTTTGAGATTTCAGCGTTTAGAAAACGCCTGAAAACCATCTATCATGATCTAATTTTATCACGTACTATACCAGAGGTCTAGATTTTACATAAAACTCATACTGTTTACGTAAAATCGTTACATTATCACATATTTTTCTTTTCCTCCATTACCGTCATTTTCTTCTTTTTACATACATTATTTTCCATAATTTTCATACCAATAATTATAAAATCATACAATAGTCCCAAACAATTAAATTGCAGAACGTAAAGAGGTCAGGATTTATACCGAATTGCAGTCCGGTCTCGACGGCATAAACCTTAAATTCTTTGTTCTTTATATTTGAGGTCCCGTCTTGCAAATCCGACTCCGCGGATGCGTCCGGAACGTCGAAAATAGGCCAACGAGCCAAATTTCAATTTTCGGTCACCGGTCGCCGTTGATCGACGTTGATCGGCGGCGACGGTGGAAAGTAGGTAGTCCATCTTAAAGATCTCGACGTGAGGAACTCATTGGTGGTCTCAATTTCACCATTTGAAGCTCCTATGGCCGAAAATCGACCCTCGAAAAATTGATTACGGCAGCGGCTTTGGAACTTCGCCGTGTTAGGGTTGTGGTGTGCAATTGACATAGGGCTTTTGCTCCCCTCTTCACGGCGAGCATTTCTGTACTGGTGGCGCTGCTCAACATCGCCGGAAATGGCGAGTTCCACGGCGGCGACGTCGCGGCTTCGGGCGGCACTATCCGGCGGCCGTTGGGCTGAAACACTACTTGGGTTTTATTCTACTATTCACCACGAGTCTTGTGGGACCGGAATCACCTTGATCAGACGTCAGACGGTGGAGATGTGGCGTCGCGAAATTTCCGGTGGCCGGCGGCTTCGGGGCGCGCGTGCGGTGGCCGTTCCGTCGCGTCGACCCACCGTTGAACTCAACTCGGTGAGAGCTTTCCAACGGTGCCAGCGGTATCGTGAACGGAGGCCATACATGAAAGTTGATTACTGTACACGTGCGGGTAGAGAGAGAAAGAGAAGGGAGGAGAGAGAGTGTGCATGCGGACAAATGAGGAAATTTCACTTTTTTTCGCTCTTTATATACTTTTTCGCCCAAAATTTCAACATGGACTTTCTTGACTAATTTGGGCGTCCTGAATCCAAATATATCAGTTTTATTTTCATCTGAGCTAGTTTTCGATACTGCGAATTCTCGGTCAAAAATTACCCTTGTGCTCAATTATCAAATTTGAGCGTGCTGATAGGCTATCCTAACTAATTTGGAAGTGCTGAACCCAAATTTATCAGTTTTATGTCAAGATAATATCATCTTGACCTATTTCTTGATACTGTGAGTGGCATACACGTGCTCACACCTAAAATCACTATCAATCATTTTTTTCATCCTTTAACATTGTTAGAATATTTTATTTAGTTCTAAACAATATAAAATCACTTAATTTCACATTTTAACACTTAAATTCAATATGTATTTATTCTCCGAGAAATATGGATTTTCCCGGTTATCACAGTTGGCAACCTCATGGGTCGTCGTCCTCTTACTTAACATACTTAACTTTCCATTCTTAACGTTCTCATTTTAAAGCAAAAGCAATTTCTATAGCAAATTTTTTATTTTTTACTTACATATTATATCTATATCTCTATCATACTCTTATAACATATAATTCATAAATTTCTTTCTTTCATCTTCCTTTTTGAACGCTCAGCGAAAGACTCATAGTAGTACCATACCCTCGCCCAGTCCCTTGGTACGTGCAGATCCGTCCGTCATCCATCATATTACTTTAAACTAACAGGTTACTTACCTGTAACATATGAACAATTAATGAGCTAGATGCTCAGTAAGTTCAAACATACATTCATTAACTTATAAATACTAGTAATATATGTTATTACTAGAATATAGCATCACATATATACACATCATACACATCGTCTACATATATCCTCGAAACATAACAGATTATGTTAGCCTCTTCATGCTCATTTATCTCTTCATTCATCGTTCTTATCATTCTATCGATCGTCTCTTATCATTCTAATCTAATCTCTTCATTTCTTTACTTTTCATTCCTATCATTTCTTAACTTTCTGTTCTAAACCTTTATAACTTTTCTATCGTTTTGTCCTCATCTCTTATCTTTTCGTATCTTATAAGCTAGTAACATATACACTAGCATGACATCACGTAAAAACGTGTCATTCCATACATATAACATCAAATACAACACATCACATGTATTAATTCTATTATATTCTTTTAAATTTCGTTTTATTGTTTATTTATTTTTCATTAATTTTATTATGTCATTCTTTCATATCATTCGTTTCTTTTCTTATCGTTCTGTACTTTTCTTTTTCTTTTTGTATTATTTCTTTTCTTTTCACTTTCTTTTCCTTTCTTTCTTTCTTTTCTTTTCTTTTCTTTTCACTTTCCTTTATTCCTTTCTTTTCTTTCTTTTCTTTTCACTTTCCTTTGGTTTCTTTCTTTTTATTTTCATTGGTGGGCCCCGTTGTTGAACGTACCTATTTGCGCGCTGACAGTGGGAGGAGGGGGAGCGACCCACTAACCTACCTCACAGTCACAATAAATACCTCACCTTCGGGGTTGGTCCATCTTATAATCTACCACACCTTCGGGGTAGCACCACATCTACGCGGAGGATATAAACTTGAAGTCTCGACCATATAGGGAGACCGGTACGCCAACGATTAAGTTTTCAGTTTTATTATCTTGCATTCTTTTAGCTTTTCTTATATTGATTTTTCATTGTACATCTTTTTCATGACATTCATTATCTTTCCTTTCTCATTTTTCATAAAACATTTCATGGAACATTTGTTCTTTCGTTGTTCTATTTTTCTTTCGTAATTCTTTCTCATTGACATCTTATTTTTTTTTTCATTCTCATTTCATAAGACATACATCGTTGTTTCATATTGTTGTTTTTCTTTTCTTAATTTTTTACCTTACTTGTGTGAATTATGTCAGTCACACATTAGCGTATATAGCACATATTACTTACGTAACATCACATCACATCATAACAAACAAAATACGTTTAGTTATGTGCAGACAATTATTCTCTATTTATCATTTGCATCATTCTATCTATCATATCTTATCATCATACTCCTATCGATCATAACCTATCGTTCTATTCCATCAATCATATCTTATCGTTATGTTCTAATCCTTTCATCATACCTTTCATCATAACCTATCATTGCTTCTCTTTCTTGTCTAATTCTTTGCTTTCATATCATTTTTCATAAAACATATATCCTTTCGTTCTCATAAAACATACCCCTTCTTAATTCCTTTCATCACCGATCATCGTTGCTCTATCAATCATAACTTAACTTCCATAAAACCTTTCATAAAACATCTATTCTTTCCTTTCATATCTCATCCCTTTCTTATGCATTCTATTATAACATTCTCATTCTTACTCTTTCCATTCTTCTATCACTCTTTATCACATCTTTACTCTCATAAAGCTTTTATAATACCTTTCTTTCGTAATTCAATATATACATATATATTATAAATTATTTATTAAAACCTATCTTTTAACATCATTATAACATTGCTATAGCATTACTATAGCATCATCTTAAATCACATCATGACATTTACATATAAAACATATAAATACTATAAGCTTGTTCATAGTTGCAGACTGGTAAATGTCTGAACTTACTCATAGCGTGCTTATCCTCTTCTTGGAATCTATCGACATCCTTTGTCGCGTCTGGATCGGGTTCCTACAGACAAACTTTGTCCGTTAATCACATTTTCATTTATAACTTTTATTTTATTAAAAAGCTTGATTTTGATCTTATAATCCTTAATTATAGCCTTAGGACAGCTTTTTAAATCTTAATGGCCATTTTCAAATTTTTCCCCAACTTTTTGAAAAATTACGATTTTATCCCTAACTTTTGACAAAATTACAATTTTACCCTTGACGTGATTTTTCATAACTTAAACCTCAATTTTGGCTTTTACAAACTTCATTACCCTATTCCGGGGTCATTGAGGCTCTTTTCCCATAATTTGAGAATCTTTGGGCAAAATGACCATTTTGCCCTTGATAGGTCGTTTAATCATAACATTTTCATTTTCATACTTAGGCTGGATTTTCTAAACCCAAAATTATTTAATTAACTTTTTAAATCTTATCAGACCTTTTTCGGATCAATTCTTATCATTTTACCAATTTTCACATTCCCGGCCCTCAGGAAGTACTATTCTGACTTAAGAGTCGGTTTGCTAATCGTAACTTATCCATTCCATTTTCCATGCCCTAATTCCTCGAGGGGGCTCAGGTTACCTTTCCGATCATATTTTACCCCTCGTTTTTCCATATTACCCCTAGTGCCGTTTTTAGAAATTTCGACAGCATTTCCGCTTAATTTTTGAGGTTCCAGCGTTTAGGAAATGCCTGAAAACTATCTACCCTGATCTAATTCTATCTCGTACATACCAGAGGCCTAGATTTTACGTAAAACTCATACTTTTTGCGTAAAATCGTTATATTATCACATATTTTTCTTTTTCTCCATTACAGCCATTTTATTCTTTTTACATACATTATTTTCCATAATTTTCATACCAATAATCATAAAATCATATAATAGTCCCAAACAATTAAATTGCGGAACGTAAAGAGGTCAAGATTTATACCGAATTGCAGTCCGATCTCAACGGCATAAACCCTAATTCTTCGCTCTTCATATCTGAGGTCCCATCTTGCAATTCCGACTCCGCGGATGCGTCCGGAACGTCGAAAATAGGCCAACGAGCCATTATTAAATTTTCGGTCACCGGTCGCCGTTGATTGGCATTGATCGGCCGTTGACCAGTGGTGACGGCGGTGACAGTGGAAAGTGGGTAGTCCATCTTGAAGATCTCGACGAGAAGAACTCATTGGTGGTCTCAATTTCACCATTCGACGCCTCTATCGCCGGAAATCACCCCTCGAAAAATAGGTCACAACGGCGGCTTTGGAACTCCGCCATGCCGGGATTGTGGCGTGCAATTAACTTGGGGCTTTTGCTCCCCTCTTCACGGCGAGCATTTCTGTACCGGTGGTGCGGCTCAACATCACCGAAAACGACGAGCTCCACGGTGGTGATGTCGCGGCTTCGGGCGGCGCGATCTGGCAGCCGTTGGGCTAAAACACCACCTGGATTTTGTTTTACTCTTCACCACGAGTCTTTTGGGACTGGTTTCATGGCAAATGGTGGCCGGATGATGGAGAAATCTCATCGGGAAGATTCCGGCTCTGACGGCCTTCAGGCGACGCGTGCGGCTTGCTCCAGCGGCTGCTCCGTCGCGTCGGCCCACCATTGGACTCAGCTCGGCGAGAGCTTTCCGATGACACCGGCGGTGTAGAAAATGGACACCGTTTCCGGTGGTCGGTTACTGTACACGTGCGGGTAGAGAGAGAAAGAGAAGGGAGGAGAGAGTGTGTGTATGTGGACAAATGAGGAAATTTCACTTTTTTTGGCTCTTCATATACTTTTTTGCCCAAAATTTCAACATGGGCTTTCCTGACTAATTTGGGCATCCTGAATCTAAATATATCAGTTTTATTTTCATCTGAGGTCATTTTGACTAGTTTCCGATACTGCGAATTCTCGATCAAAAATTACCCTTGTGCTCAATTATCAAATTTGAGCATGCTGATAGGCTATCCTAACTAATTTGGGAGTGCTGAACCCAAATTTATCAGTTTTATGTCAAGATAATATCATCTTGACCTACTTCTTGATACTGTGAGTGGCACACATGTATACACACATAACATCACTATCAATCATTTTTCATTATTTAACATTGTTAGAACATTTTATTTAGTTCTAAACAATATTAAATCACTTAATTTCACATTTTAACACTTAAATTCATTGTGTATTTATTTTCCGAGAAAAATGAATTTTCCCGGTTATCACAATGCAAGCTACATTATCATTTTTTTTATAAGGACTGATAACCGTAATAATCACCCCTTCCTTTAAGGTCCAACGTCCTTGTTGGTAATAATTCTAATTGATTATAGGTTCTGATATTATCTATAACAACCTATGCCTACTTTTGATCTAATATTGTTGGCTTTGGGTCTTCCCAAACCACAACGCGGTTTTGCTCTTGAACTCAACCATGACAGATCTCATATTATTAAAAGGCAATCTCTTTTCTAATAAACCATCATATATATCCATTCTCAAATAATATATGAGACTACATAGTTTATTTTTTTCCTTGTAGGGACTAATAACTGTCACAATTTTAGCTCTTGTCACAAATTAATGCCCACAAACTTCAATTTATAACATTCTTTTCTCCTTAATTTTGAAAAAGTATGCAAATTCCTTCCCCTCCCCCTCCCTTAATTAATTTTCTTTAACAAAAAAATGCACATGACACTCGTTAGATGCATGAATTAGGGGGTATTTAATGTGAAATTACAAAATCACCCTTACAATTAGGTTAAAATAATAGACATTAAGGGCTTATATTCATTTTTTTCCTCGTACCCATTTCTTATAGTAACTTCGTAATTTTATATTTAATGAATAATAACTATTCTGTACACCTAGGTGCTTTTTGTAATTTCATATTTAATACTTCCAACTCATCTTTTTCACTTCCAACTCATCTTTTTCACGAGGATTGGTGAAAAATTTAATTAAAGGTGGGAATTTACAAACTTCTTTAAAGTATAAGAAGCAATAATGTTACAAATTAAATGTGAGAGTAATTTAATCACAGAGGTTGAAGGTCACGTCAGAAGTAAAACTTGTCTTATACAATTGACTGTCAACCAATGTGGGTCCTACCCTTCTAATTGTACAATGATTGATAATCACCGTCTAAATCCTTCTTCATCCTGCGTTAAACCCCATGCATATCAAATATATTGACATGAGAAAAAAATGTGAACAAATTAAGGGCCATGCATGCTAGTATATTGAAGGTGCATATGGGGTGCTTATATAAATATATATATATATAATTAAGGCCCATGCATGCAATCATCACGTTGCTAGCTGTGGTCCATTAAACAGTGACAGGTGATAGTTTTAGACAAATTAACTAAGATGAAAAAGGAAAAAAAGATAAGGGGTATATAAATAAAAACTACTTTTTCCTTAAAAAAAAAAAAGTAATTCCAGCCATTTATCCTTAATATGAACGTGTGTTTAAATAATGTAAAGACGACTTTGTTTCGAAGTCGTTGCCATCCATTTGCATGTCTCTTTGTATATGTGTTTCCATAAAAATTTTGGTATTATATAATGTGGGAAGACCAATGACCAAATCAAAGAATTGAGTTTTATGCACTCCAATACTCTTCTTTTTTATAATAAATTATTAGGAGATACGTTTACATTATATTTACTTGGGAGGTTTTAGTTAAGGACGCTTTATCTGAGGGAATTAGCATAATGAAAGTCTCTACTTGTTTTTGTGTTCAATGGCTCTAGCTCCTTATCGAACTATAGTAGGAGTTGTTAGATCTGGATGTTTATTGCCATTGCGGCTGACTTTTAATTTTTGTTACTTTTTTAATATTTGAGTGAAGAATTTGATAGAAGAGGAGTCCGTGACTAAAGGGCATCAATCTAATTAGAATATTCTTGTTGACTCAGATATTAGTTATTTGGAATACGTTAATATATATGTTAAGAGTTAATCATATAATTTTATATTCTAGTTATATATATTTCAATTTATCCCTCTAAAATACATCTACACTATCAATTTTTCCCAACTATAATGTTTATCTAGCCTTTAGATTATTTGCATAAGTAACAAGAACGAGATTGAATCTCTATATAATCCATATGTACGAAATATTTTCTTTCCGTTTTCACATAAGTAATAAATAAAAGTCATGTCCTGGACGAGGACTAGTTGTTTGTATACATAACTTTTCTTTTTCTTTTTTCTTTTTATTTGAGATGTTCCCTAGAAGGCTAGTCAAATCAAATAACCTCAATGAAGTTTGGTTTTGACTTGTGGAATTTGTAGAACAATTCTAATTAGTGCCGTGAAACTTGGGCAATGAAAGAGAGCATTAGTGATGTTCTAAAGCATATTTTGTGAAACTTCTCTACACATACATTTGTACATGCTTACGCGTTTTGTGCTGGCTATTAATCAAGAACATAGTCACATGTTTATTCTATATATATTAGACATGTGTTAACCTTGTCATTTTTTTTAAAGAACAACTCAAATATTATTAATTAGAAAAAAAGAAAGGAGAGAGAAGAAATAGACTGAAATAAGGCACCACATTATTCACTAATTTTTGCTCACCATTATGGTCTGAGTGAGAACATTATATAGCATTAACCCATGGTGTATTTTTGACCGGGTAAAAAGTGTTTCGTTTTGTGAATTTACAAAGTCTACGTTTTTTTATTTTGAGAAATTAAAAGTTGCCAGCTTGCCGCATCATATACAGTGGTAAACAAAAAGTGTGACTTATTAATTAATATGTAAATATATATATCATTCTTTCTTTTTGCGATCTTGAGCAACCTCCGCGTGCTTTTTGGACCATAATATAACACGAGTTTGTAACGCCAAAGGAATGAAGGATATATAGTAGTGCCTGCCTTTGAATCTTTTGTCCATATACATTCAAATTACGTTGATCTAATTCTTACCTTTATTTCTCAGAAAAAAAAAATTCTTACCTAATTTTCTTAAACCACGCTGATTTTCGACAATATTAGTATACTTTGCAATATCGAGAAAGTCAACAAATTCTAGAGAGAGTGAATTAAACGAAGTACTAATTTCATGTTTACACGTTGAGTGGCCTTTACATTCCCATAGATAAGTAAAGTATATACCAAGCGTACTAGAATATAATATATTTATGTATGATTTTAGTTTAAACTTTGACCATCCTTTTAATCTAGTGGCTTATGATTATATTTTCCTTTTTAATGCCAGTGTACAAGTGTTTTGAGAATATAGCTAGCTTCTAATTAAGATTGAATTCATGTTCAATAGACCAGTACACTTAAATGACAAAACATTGTCACAAGAACTAGAAAACTGAAATTAAGAAGGTGATGCAAAGTCAATGTAGAAGACAAGCTAAGAAAGAACAGACGCGACAACTGCGATCATCCTCTAGGGATACTTTACTCATGAAAGGAGCTTAACCCTAAAATCTAACGACTGAACACGTTGTAGACAAGCTCAAACCTTTTGAGCAAAATACAAAACAAACGACAAGCGGTCAAAAACAATTAAACACAGTCCTAACGACAGTATAACCACCACTTGTCGAAAGAAACGACACACTAGAAGCATAGCTCCAAAACTCCTACATTCATCATCAATAGAATTGAGTATTCATCAATCTGACTGGAATCAGGCTAAGTAAAATTAATATCTTCCCCAGAATTAAGAGAATTTAATTAATATTTTTTTTGGGCCATATGTATATATCATGAATGAATTTCTAGTCCCCTACATGGTTGTTTCATGCTTATATATATTTTTTGGGCCATATGTATATATCATGAATGCTATTAATGTCCAAACCAACCAGTACGCACCTAAACCATTTTTGGTTAACAAGGAAAAGGAAAAAGAAGAGAACTTGTTTTTCTTATCCAATCACAAATTATAATCTATCAAAGACCGAAAATTCTTATTGTCGTCGTTTTATCCTGGAATTGATGCATCCCCAATCATGCAACATTTGTAATTTTATCCTTAAAGAGTAACAGAGACACCTCAGCTCCCACAAAGAATATATGGTTCAATGTAAAAATTTCCATGAAATAAAAGGAAATAATGAATGAATATTTAAATATCAATTTCGCTATATATATCTCGAAATAAGAAAGATATAATGTTGATGATCATGATAACGATACAAACCGTAAGACATGGTAAAGCCATATGAAGGAAGGAAAACAAAAAAAAAAAAGGACCAAAGAAAATCTCGACACGCCAGATTGATGTTTGGGACAAAGGACTACCTTGCTAAGGGACTGAATTCTGTAGTCACATTCATAGATATCAATTCAACCGAGTCGGTTGTCGATTGAGTCATGCGACTATTGTTGTTCCTCCGACCTATTTCGACTTCCAAACAGTTCTTTAATTCAGTCACTACTTGACTCATGTTTGGTCTTCCAGCAGACGATCGAGAAACGCAGGCCATTGCTAACTCAACGGCTTTCCAAACAGAGTTGGCATCGAAATCTCCGTTCAGACTTGGTTCGGCAATGCTATTAATGTCCCCATTAGCAAGCAGGGAATTGACCCATTCGATTATGTGAATCCTCTCGTGGGTTCTACTTATGGCAGGTCGCCCTGTGATTATCTCTAGTAGAACAACCCCGAAGCTGAAAACATCGCTTTTCTCGGTTAGCCTGCTTGTTGTGATGTACCTGCAAGACAAACAATAGAGTTAGTTCTACTTGTGAATCAAGAAAAATTTGAATTGATTTGATTAGTTCTATGCTAACAATGTCATTCTCGTTGTGTAATGTTTTATTTTTTTGAAGAACATGGACAGAATAAAAAGCAGAGAAACTTACTCGGGGTCAAGGTAACCGCGGGTGCCAGCAACTCTCGTGATCACATGAGTGGCGTCCTCATCAGTAGGGAAAACTTTGGATAGGCCAAAATCAGCAATCTTGGCTTGAAAACGCTCCGTTAACAATATATTTGTAGTTTTCACATCTCTGTGGACTATTGGCGGCTTACAACCTGTGTGCAGGTACTCCAGTCCTACATTTCAAATTTTATCCAAATTTACAACTTTTTTCATAAAAAGAAATAAAAAATGGTTTCTCAAGTGAATATCTTGCTACCTTGTGCTGCATCCACTGCTATTTGAAGTCTTCCTTCCCAATTCAAGACATTCGTCTTCTTATCACCTGTAACCCCCACAAAAAAAAAAAAAAAAAAAAAAGTAAAAATCATCCACTTTTGGCTTGACTTCTTATTTTCCAGTGATTTTGATTCGTATCGCCTTTTATTTTCTTAAGGAATCATCAGAAAAGGGAAAATTTATTTGAAAATGAGAAAAGAAAAAAAAAAGAGTTGACAGAAGACCAAGATCAGGAAAGAAAAACACAAGGAATTGAATGAAACATTATTATGGATCGAAAACAGACAACACCAGCCGGCAGAAAGCTAATTAAGGATTCTAGATGTAATGAAAATTAAACCTGAAATATGTGAGTCTAAATCTCCATTGGCCATGAACTCGTAGATAAGCGCCTTGTTGTTTCCTTCGTTGCAATATCCTACAAGGCTAGTCAAGTTTGCGTGATGAACTCTCATAAGAAGCTTAACCTGTAATTCAATGTGACACGATCTTTCTTCAGATTCTATGGATAGATGGGCTAACTAATTTTGTGCACACACAACGGAAAAAAAAAACAAAAAAACAAAAAAGAAAATCAACAACAACAACAAACAATGCGGGCCAGGCCGGCTCATTGGCCATGAATTTACCTCTGCTTGAAACTGGTCATCGTAGAGCTTTTGCATACTGTTCTGTTCCTCTGCTAATTGAGATTGTTGATTGCCCTGAACTTTTGGAGGAGACAGCATCTTCACAGCTACTTGGGTAGTCTCATCTATCACGCCATGATAAACCGTTCCAAATCCACCTTCGCCTAAAGTTCTCTCAAAGTTGTTTGTAATCCTTATGACCTCAGAATATGTGAAGTGCCGTTTCCTAGACTCAAGGGAATCGGTTTCGTTGGATCCTGGTTGAAAGTTCAAAAAAAAAAGATAAATTAGCATTTCAAAATATGGAACACTTTAAGCAGGTAATTCTGTACTTACCTGCTTTCTTTTGCCTTCTCAGGAGAACAAAAATAACCACTGCTATTAACAACAGGATTACAAATCCACCAACTGATGCCGCTATTGGTAATGCAATGTTGCTCTTCTTTTTCTTTGACGTCTTCGTTTTGCACGAAATCGATGCACATAGATCAGGATTTTCACTCACACTAGCATCATTAAAGAAGTCAACCATAGAAAGTTAATTAGTTATCATTTCACCACATAATACCTTTCTTACAACAAAATATTAAAAAAAAAAAAAAAAAAAGAGTGACTCCAGCTACAAAATATGGAATATATGTATGCTTTTGACAAGGATCATATATACCTTAATGATAGTGAGCCACTCTGTGATTTTTCGATCAGTTCAGCTGGAACTGAACCCGTGAGCTTGTTCCTTTCTAAGTTTCTGCAAAAATTTTAAACAGAAGAAAAATTGATCATGTGGCTTTGTCAACGTTTAAATATGGACAAGAAGTTTTGATTTTAAGAAAACTTACAAAACCCTCAAGTTAGGCAATTTAGCTAGAAAATCAGGAACCGGCCCAGTTAAGCTGTTATTGGACAAGTCTCTAAATTGAACCACAAACATCACCACATTAATGCGACTGACATATGATAACCAAATTGCAGTTCATTGTCGCCTTGATAATAAATTGAGTTTCTAGTACTTACAAAGATTCTAATACAGCGAGTTTGGATAGGTGCGAAGTTATCTCGCCAGTCAAACCACTCGAGGATAAATTCCTGATCATGGAGTTCATAAATTAAGTCAACAAGAGTCCGAATCAAATACATTGAAGAAACGCAAAATTTTGTTCTTGGAAGCCTAAAATTACCAAAAAGTTAAGACCAAAATATGAACTTACAAGGATGTGATTCTAGGAGAATCCAAACCTTCGGAGCTACAATTCAGTCCTGTCCATGTATATTCCACAGGCAGGCAAGGATCTCCTCCCCAGTTTTTCTTCACTCTATAACTGGACTTTATACTCAAAATGGCTTCCGCTGATTCAAAAATCAAAACAAACGCCGTCGGTCTCTCTAAGATAAATCAAAGATCAGACAAATCATAAGAAGAATCCATACATGTATGTACGGGAAAGAACATTATGTGTACCGTCATTTTGTTCTGTCTCTGACTGCAAGAAATCCACGGACGTGTAGATCTCGATCGCATTCAAGATCGGTGGCAGAGTCGAATTTTCAAGTCTAACAATAGAGAAAGTGAAGTTTCCACCGTACAAGCCAGAAGTGCTGAAGATAGTGGTTACGTTCAGGTGATCAGGGACAAGAGGTCCATAAAAAAGTTTTCCGTTGAAGTTGATATTAAATGCTCTGGACTCGTTGGCTTCGAGCTGTTGAAGTTCGGCAAAATACATGTAGACGTAGAAGACGGTGTTGGGATCCGGGGCAGTCCAATAGAATTCCATGGGAGAGGTATCGTTTATGGGTGTGCCTGCAGTTCCCATGACATCAGACGATGGCTGGTAATTTCTGCCGGGGTTCACTTTCTCCGATGTCGTTAATTGAGTCCATTTGTTGTAGTAATAGGGAAACCATAGCCGATCGAAAACGTCAAACGGGTACCTATACATAACATTCAACGCCTTTTTATTTTTATTCTTTATTTTTACCTACGAAAATGATCTTTATTAAAAACTCAAATGATACATAACATTCAACGCATTTTTACTTGGTTTTTAGTGATTGCAAACTACACTCTTTTTTTTTTATTTCCCTTTTTTTCCTGTATTAATTTTAGGACGGTCATATTCTCTTGGAATATAAATTAAATCAATTTGACATCTTCATAACGAAAAGATTAATTTCAACACTAGCACGGAAATCTTTTTTTTTTTTTAATTACATATGGATAGAGACAAAAGTTGACAAAAGATGCAAGTACATGTATGTACGTTTATGGCCACTTTTTAGTTAAAATAATTTTAGAAATTGAATTTTTAAACCAACTGACGTGACAGAAATATTATCAATAAAAAATGACAAACTCTCTATTGCACAAGTTATTGGTATAATGCAAAAGAAGCATTCCATTTAATCTCCTTTTTCCAAGCCCAAAAGAAAGACCTGTTTTTAGCGAAATACAAAACCACTCTTAATTCTTTTTTTAAATAACAGCTAGATTGATCGTATATCATAAACATATACAAGTTAAGTCAAAAACGAATTTGGATAAAATTCCAGCCAATTAAGCTTTTGATCTTCTAAAATTTCTAATCAATCTACTTAAAATAAATATCCGGATCATTTTCCAAACAGATAGCATTTAAAATTCGTGATGATTGGCCCAGTGACTGACCTGTATACAGATCCATTGACGGTTGAACCAATATCTGCTCTCAAGAAGAGTGACAGCGATCCGATTGGAGTAGAGTAAGTGCTATTCAACAAAGGTCTTAATTCTAGAGCCGTAATAAACGGCGTCCCCAATCCGGTGTCTACAAGACAAACATGAACCTTGTCCTGTGAAGGAATGTGTATTATCTCTTTGATAGAACTTATTGTAACATCCTCGATCTTCACCGTTTCCCAAAGTTTAACTCCGAAGTGAAGATCAAACTCCGGAAACTGATTTAGCCCGTCGTAATTTCCATACAAGAACGTCGCTCGGATCAAGTACCTCAGGTTTTGTGTAACGTTTACTCGGTAGCAGTTCCGAGTTCCTTCAGGGAAGCTTCTGACGTACGCAGCTTGTTCTTGTAAAGTGGCCTTGTATTCCGGCAATATGCTCTTACTTATGCCGCCGTCGACAAAGAGCTCGTCCGAGATGTATTTTATGCCTGTTGAAGGCTCTGTATAGCTTGTGTTTGGGGGTACCCTACCACAATCTATGCTAATGAATCCTGAGACATACAGAGAAACATATTTTAGATGTTTTGTATGGTTATTATATATCATAGTTTAAAGTATATACAAATTACTTATAGTGGTTTAGATGAAAATATACCTGATTGATCTTGTGCATGAACAATAAGTACAAGAAAGAAAACAGAAAGCAAAGCAAAGACGAAATGTTTGAACATCTCCTTTTCCCTCGTAATTTCGTTTACTAGCTACAGCTCACCAAGCTGAAAAAGCCTAATTCTCTGTCCTTAAATGCCATCTTAAATACAAAATAAGTATATACATCTAATGTAATATTGGTTTTTTAGGATGTATTATATTCATAGTCAATTTTATATTTTATATATATATTTTTTAGTACAGGATCCTCTAGGAAATTTGGCGGCGAATTTTAGAAAATTGCCAACTTGGCTACGTACAATTAACTACCAATAAATGTGGGACCTACACATTTGATTGTGGAGAGTTTGGTGTCTGTGTACGGTTCGCCATGATTTGCTGCTTTTCCAGGTCAGTTTTATTCTTAAAATTTTACATGTGAGATCCATATAACATACGTGTACAAATCAAGAAGACCCATGCATGTGTAGACGTTGCTCGTGGTTCATTCATCATGTGACGGGTGAAATTAGGTAGATATGAAAAAATAATTATTATTATATATTATTATAAAATTGGAGTATTATTTATAAATGAAAAAAAAAATCCATCCATTTTCCTTATCAAGAACATGTTTATTTAAATAATTACGGTAAGAAAGACTTGTTCAGAAGTCGTCGATCACTACGACTTTTCTCTATGTTATTACAAGTCAACTTCTCCCAATTAATGGTACTATACTATTTGTGTGCAGACCGAAGACCCGATCAAAGAGTTGAGTTTTTTGCACTCCAGTTATCTTTTTATTTTTATTTTTATTTTTTTAAATTTAGAGTATAGGAATCAAATTCTACATTTTAAATAAAATTAAATTTAATATTAACGTTAAATTATATTTACAGCTAATTGATTCTACTTGATTCTACATTTTTAGACATATAAGATTCCAGCTTTTACATATCATTTATTCTTCGCAACTATAATGTTCATGTAAATCCTTAAGTTTTTTTTTTTTCCCCCAACTTGGTTGGGATAGGGTTGAGGAAAATAATCGTGTAAACATTTAATCGTAAAAATTGTCCAAATTCCATTAACACGCAGCGTACATGATGTACTTTTATTGTCCTTGTGGTTTGATTTAGGGATTAATTAGTACATAACCACGGGGTGCGGTACGATTTGTGGTTTTAAAACTACAATGAATACCAAACTACACTGCTTATTTTCAATAGCGTACTAATTTTAAAATTATATATGTTTATTGCAATTTTGCATAAGTAAATTAATTTTTAGCTGTTATTTTATAGCAACTGGTTTTGTAATTTATCGTACAAAGCCCCTGGAAACAAGTCAGCTTGATTATATGTTTAATTTATAAATTACCCCTTATTTGAGTTGTCAAAATTTTACCTACCCTTTAGGTCTAAATCATGTAGATGTTAGAAATTTACGATCAAATAAAATTCAATTAAATTAATAACTCTGTCAAATTAAATTGGATGGATCCTTAGATGTTGTTATTAAAAATAAGAAAATCATATGAATTTTAAATCAATAAATAAAGTGTTAGAAGAATAAATGACACCGAAAATTAGAGAGATTTTCCAAAATATGCAACGTCCTCTGAGAATTCTCTACTATAATTCAAAAAAGTTACAATATCAAGAGTCTGTCCTGATTTTGGTAGAGTAACTATATATTTAAAAAAGATGATATCTCGTTTGAGATATTTTTGCTCTATTTATAAAGGAAGAGCAGCAAATGATAGTTTCTTCAATCTCAGGACTTAGTGGGTCACAAACCCATTACTTATGTTGCTGAGATCATGAGCTCCATGTGGACATGATCAAAGACAAAAGTCGAATTCCCAATGACGTGAATTCTCGAAACTGCCCGATGAACCCACTGGATATCAAACGTTGATATGTAGCATAGGAGTAGCATGCAACAAGAGTCGAGTGTTAACTGCAAGATCAACCGATCGTCAAATGATGGTTGAAGGCAGTGCCTGAGCCTATCATTACAATCATCAAATAATAGCAGCAACACAATGGAAGCTTGAATAGTTGATCACCAAAAAGACAGATTAATGAACATTATTCGTAGGTATTTGGTGTGCAACACGCGATCTCCTCAAAGACAATCCAATGAATCATCAAGTTCATCTAGAATCACTTGACATTTGATAGCATACAAAAGCCACATGTGCAATTCAAGGGTAAACGAAGTTCAATTGCAACAGTTAGCCCCCCACTCTATCGAGTACTCGTACTTTTTAGAGTGTTAGTTATTTCTTAACCACCAATTGTACTTTGAAAGCTCACTTATCATCTGAAATTGGCAACAACTGATGAGGATCAGCTTTAAACATGGCAAACCTTTATTGGTTCACCTGAAATTACGGTTACTTTTTAACTTTGGAATTCAAAATTTGAAACTTGATTAGACATGCTAAATTACTTATGGTGGGAGCCTTAAAGGTTGTGAATCCTAGACCATCAAATTAGATCATGCTGCTTGAACCTGAATCATTGGATCACTTCTAAAGTGTTATAACACTTGGAACTCTAATTTTCTCTCCTATTTCCTCGCTTTTGTGCATAGAGAACATACAGACTTATTGAGTTCTATTAAAATCTTCAGCCAAGAACCCTTTTACTTTATGTTTTTCCTGTGATGTTTCTTAGAAAATCTTACTCTTCTTACACTTTCAGGTTATTTAGTGTGGACTTTATACAGTTTCACCAAGAATTTTCTAAAGCACTAATGTTTGATGCATACTTAGGAGGGGAAAGAAGCCTGTGTGACTCCCTCTTCAAAGGTTGATTTTCTCTTCATTCTGGCCGCCTGGGAGTCCTCATTCTCTCCCTTCTCAATGGTCATAATTCGACCTTTATAGCTTGAATTTCATCTTTTGTTCGAGCGAGTTCCCTTTCCATTCGCCTATCCTCTCTCCAAAGTCAATGAATTCATTAGTCCTGTGCAAAGCATCCTAGATGTTTGTAGGATACTTAGAGCAAATCTCATTTTTGAAAATAGATTTCCAAAATGGTCCCTTTTTAAAGCTTTCCAGGCCATCCCATCATCTAACCTGTTGATCTCAGAGATTGCCTTACTAAATTACTTAATGTAACAACACAATGTTTCATTAGGGCCCTGTACGACACTCTATAAGTCCTTTGAAGACTTAACAGACTAGATATGGATTGAGTAGTCGTGCATGAACTCCTTCGTCTACTCTTTGAAGGAGTCAATCGACTCTAAGGGTAGGTTACAAAACCACTTGAGGGCTGACCCCTTCAAATTTTGTGTAAACAATTTACACATCATATCAATGAGCATCTCAAATGGGATAGTCATCAATTAGATGACGTGCTTGTATTGCATACTGTGATCATGTGTATCAGACATCTCGTTGAATTGTAGAAAAACGACATTTCTAAACTTAGGTGTGCGAATGCTTATAGATCTTCTTGCCAAGGGGGTTCTTTGTAAGCCTTTTGCAAGATCATCGATTCATGGAGTAAAGCTAGTAGCTTTGTGTAATTGTAAAGTAAATCTCTACTCCATTTAGGTCAGCCTCTTTGTCATGAACCTTTTCAGGACATCTGTGATGTTCGCTGTTCCATGAGGTATCGGGGCCAGGAGGTGGTAGAGGTAACTCTAATGGTTGATCATCATGCCCTATGTTTGCTTCTCTCGTTGACTTTTGTTGTTGCCCTCCATGGGTACAATGATGACTAGTTTCGGCATGGCATCTAGTGTTGATAATGGTTGCATGGGGGTAATAAGGTTGTTATTAGCCCTGGGGCATATTAGGATGCTCGACGTCACCTGTTGCCAGGCCCTAATGTTAGCGACCATCGAATACCCAATGTAAGGGTTGCCCACGAAAAGCCTAGTTCTTAATGGTGATGCTCTGAAGTTGTTGCTGCTAAGTTTCATGCCTAACAGTTAGTTGTTCAACTAGATGTTACAGGTTGGCAAGTTTAGAGTTTATGGCAACTAGCAACTTTTCGCTACTTTGTTGTGATGGCAAAGCTTGACAACCAATTCTCAGGCTTTATTGTGAAGGTGATGGTTATTGCTGTGATAAAGACATGTTTGATCCACTGGTTCTCGGTGTAAAGCGACCAAATGCCCTATAGGGACATCAAATTATAGATGCTAAAAATCTATAGTCAAATAAAATTAAATTAAATTAATAAGTTTGTCGGATGAATTTTATATGGTTTATTTATTCTCAATTACAACGTTGAAAAATCTATTTGATTTAATTTGACAAACTAACTAATTTAATTGGATTTTATTTAACAGTAGATTTCTAGTATCTACAAATCATATACATGACTAAACCATGTATCATACCACATAACGTTGATATGTTTTGGTTGGTTATTTTCAATTTTTTATATGATTAATGGAATTTGTTTAATTACACATATTTTACGAATATATATTTGTTATGAATGTGCACACTGCCCTCACACCTATTATTTAAACTTTATATATTATAATAAAATCAAATAAAAAATTACTGTTAAATTAATAATCCTTAGATATATATATATATATATAAGAAAAAGTCAAGTATAATGGCTGCACTTGTCCCTACCTAGCTAGCTCAGTCAAAATGCGTTTGAAACTCTATCTCTTCGTTTCCACAAAAGTGACAAAAAAGTAATGTCCTATCTGCTTGTTTTACATATAACTTGGACATTTTATTTTTTCCTTTTTAATTCTTTGATTGAGATGCTCACCGGGAGGCTCGTCAAATTTATTTGACCTTATCGAAAGTTGGTTTTGATTTGTGGTCTGTAGGGAAATAAATCGGTAAATACGTATCAGAGTGGCGCAGCGGAACAATAAAAATTTTTAGATCGTTAAATATCTCATGATGCCATATACAATAAACCAACAACAATTAAAACTCATACCTCAAGGACGCCAATCTGCAGGAGGAGAATGACCGGAGGCTTCAACCAACTAGCATTCTCTACTATTCTCCAATTCCCGAATGGCTGAGTGTGTGGGCACTCTGAACCTCGATCGGTATGCTAGCACTGCTAGTCTTCTTCCGACCACCCAGATCTCTAAAGAACTTTATTGTCACGATGAGCTGTGCAACAATAAGCCTGCTCACCTGAGAGTCTGTGGTCTGAGAGAACTGGAGTGGCAGGACCTCTATTTATAGACCTGCATGAGGTGATTCTCTGAATTCGAATTAGACTAGGAAAAGATTTTCTCCCTTATCCAGAACCAAAAAATCCGAATTTTCCAAGGGAGAATCTCCACAATTAAATTCGGTTTTCCTAGGATAAATCCAATCCAAATCTAAACAAGATTTTAACTAGAATTTTATCTCCCTTTTTCAACAAAAAAATCTGAAATTTCTAGGAGAAAATCTTCTCCAAATTTTCGGCCACTTTTAGGATAAGGAAGAATCAAAATTCCACTAGGATTTTCAAGCTTGAATCTTATCTCAACCTTATCCAAAATAACCGAATTTCCTAGGAGATATTCTCCCTAATTTCGGCCACTTTTCAGGGAAGGAGAGAATCCAAATTCAACTAGGATTGAAACTTGAATTTTCCCTTGAACCTTATCCACAAAATCCGAATTTTTCCATGAGGATTATCCTCAAAAATTTCGTCCACTTTTGTTGGGATTTGGATTCAAAATTCAAGTAGGATTCTAACAAGATTATTCTCTCCAAATCCAACTCAAATTCGAATTTCAAACCTTGTGGATTTTCCACAACAAATTCGAATCCTACTTGGACTGTGATTCAAAATTTGAATTTCAAATTTCAAATTCAAATTTCAAATTTCAAATTTCAAATTTCAAATTTAAATTTCAAATTCAAATTTCAAATTCGAATTTCAAATTCAAATTTCAAATTCAAAATTCAAATTTCAAATTTCAAAATTCAAAATTCAAATTTCAAAATTCAAATTTCAAATTCCACAAAACGATTGTGTTTCATATTCTTGTTCTCATGGATAATTTTCTACAACTCCAATCCAATCTCAAATAAAATCATGGCAACTTTATTTGGAGTTCGAATAATTGTGTACTCTATTATCCAAAACAAAATCTGAATCCAACCGGAGAGAATCTTGTCTATCATCCTAATCCTGTGTCATCACCATCCATGCATAATAAACTAGCTAATAGCATACACAAATCAATTTACCAAACGTTAAGGAATTATGTGGAGCTAGTAGAGGGATTGATTAGACATATATAATCGGGCTCCCGTGATTCCATATGATCATCATTCTTTACCGAACAACTCAATCATATGATCATTAGTTTCAGAGTCACACCACTATAAACCTGAAACTGAACTCCCAATTATATACCGTATTACGTAAGCCTGTGACGAGCTACTATCCAATGACCTTGTCATATATGCAAAACCCTCATATGATATCCATGATCAGCCTTAGGTCAAAGTCCGTTTAATCCTACTGATCAGGCTATCTTAAAGTTCCATTATACTACCGAATCAAGAAAATGATTATTCACCATCTGTGAATAAGAAGTCATCCGCCCAGCAGACGACCTAAGGCCTTGTCCATTTTCACATTCAGTATAATGCCTTTGAGAGGATACCTTTAACTCCTCAGAGCTATGATTCTGATATCTGCAAACAAACCCTTCATCGTATACAAGTCATGCACCCAACGAACCGGTCTACAAGCTTACTACCTCTGAGACGCTTTAGCCATTGGAACATCAAAGTACACAAGTCATATACATGAAGTAGTTCATTTACTCAGGATTAAGGTTATTGCACAATAAACGTCAAAAGCAGATTGATCCACTCATAGCGGACTACGTAGATCAATCACGCTTTAGTCCCGGTCTAATATGTCACCACCGAGCAACATATCCATGTCTCTACTTAGGAGTCCAGCTCCAGACAGTCAAGACAAACCGTCCCCTCTAAGGCTTTAGACAACATAATAGTCTTAACATGAGTTAGATGCTCGGTCTAACCCCATAGACTACAGACCATAGTTTAGACTACTAACTTTAAAACATTGTCTTCTCGCATACAAAAGTCCATTGCATGCAACGTTCTAACAGTTTTAACACAAGCAGTCAGTAAGCCATATTTGCTTACATTTACTTTAACATGTAAATAAGACGAGGACAGATAGCAATGTAATGAATAACCTCTATGTATAATTTTATTATCCAGTTCAAAATGAATACATCAAAATGTCTCTAATACTTAGGGCATTTCCTAACATGGTCGACGTAGAGCTTCTTATTGGTGCCTTGAGTTGAATCTGCCCTACATAACAAGCGATTAATTTGTGCTTTTTATGAGTCAACGAATGAAACTTTACTCGGTTAATTAACAATATCTTAATTCTTGAATTAAATCATATATTTGCTATCATCTTTTATTTATTTTAGATTTTATGTTATAAACAAGGATATGATAACTTCTTGTCCGTCTAATTTTTTTTAATGTATGCATATGGTAAGTAGAACTAGAATATGTTTTTTATAGTAAACGTACAACATGACATACACTCGAGATATTTTCTACACTCAAGACTTTTTCTTAAATCAGATCCGTACGTACAATATCGTTTATATTTTAAATGGTTTTGTTTTAAAATAAAAAAATAATTTAATAACAGTTTATGTTTTTGTTATCGAAGATATATTTAAAAGGCTTTGTCAGTTACTAAAGGTAGATGTTATATTAATTTTGTTTGCCAAAAAATATTAGGGACATAAATTTTTATCCCAAATTTTGACTACGGTCTAAATGTTCTGCTGCCAAACTTCCGTGGCAACTCAACATTACAAAGGATACTCGAATCTACGATTCATTTATTTTCTGTGTGCCTTGTGATTGTCGGCAAAAGTTTCTAGAAATGATAAAGAGTTTGTGAACTAGGTGCGTTTCATATTCATGTAGCATATGCCTTAAACAACTTGGGAACGATGAATTCTGAATTCCGTTGAATGATATACATGAGGGACATCATTGAAGGAATATGGATTCAGATTTCAGAAAATGTAATCAATTTTACTTTTATGTTTCTCTATTTATTGTCTTTTGCCCACGTTTATATACATCTATTCTTTTCTTGGTTTGGTGGATGTATCGTATATGAAGATAAAAATGTACTCAAGTAGGAGTGTGTTGGCATAAACAATTTATAGTTAGTCTATGACCATTTCCACCCCCCGGCCGCCCACCACCACCCACCGCCCCCCCCCCCCCCCCCCCCCCCCCCAAAAAAAAAAAAAAAACCCCAATTGCTAAATGTCTGTGAAATGTTTGAGTTATCTTTTTTCATTTCATATTTATCAGTAAAAAGTAATCCCTGGGCAAAAGAGCTTTGGTTCTTCTGACATGATAGGAGTATACCAGTTGTGATCAACGGGGTAAGAGCTCAAGTCGAAGTGTCACAGTTATCTTCAGATATAAAAGTTATAATCCTCTATATTATCACTAGAATTCCTCTGGAATTAAACAATTTCTTTTTCATTCAGTGTCATACATGGTCATGTCATATGACGGATATGGATCACGTGCTTGGGCTTTTCGAGGACTAATTTTTTGCATCATGTTCCAACTGTGCCCCTGTTTAGCCCTCAACCCTCCATTATGTTTGGGCTTTTGTTAAACTCCTTATTGTAAATATCAACAATTAAACTTTTTGCGTAATTAAATTTTCACTAAATTACCTATTTACATTTCAAGCAAAAAACGATACCTATTAACAAATATTAATGATTTACCAAAAAAATAAACAAATATTAATGTATAAGGTATTAGGAACATAGGTATATGAAATATGATAAAAGATTTATGATGTTTTTTTAACTTTATGAGGGTGGTTTTAATGTCTGCATATGTCTTGTTTTATATTAATAATAATATTTTAAATTCAAGGGGGAGACTCTTTTTGTCATAAATATTATCAAAAAATTACATGCACAATATAACAAGAGAGGTAAATGATTGTTTGGTTATTTATATTGAGCAAACTCGGCGAATACAGATGCAGTAATGTTGCTTACTCAACAACATTTCTACCAAAATATATTAAGACTTTACTTTATTTTTCAATTATTTCAGTTTAAATTTTGTCCTAGTTTGTGCACTCACTAAATTCAAATCTTGGATCCTTCACTTTTCCTGTCCGCCCACCCTCTATTATTGTTGGAGTGATTTTTAACTCAGATCAAAGTATGATGTGGAATTTAACTATTACTATTCACTTTGGAGGTTACCGAAAATTACAATGTGGATTCATTTTAGTATTCTTAATTCGTATTTTATTAGGACGGATCAAGATCAGACTATACTCTCTTTGCTTATAGGCAGTCCAGCTAATTTTGTCTTTGGGGTTTTATTTTTATTTTATTTTTTTGTTGCAGGTGGGCGTGGTTCTTTTACCAACTTCTTTGCTTTCAATTTATAGTTTTTTTTTCCTTAATTCACATATATATAAATTTGAATGTTAGATTCTTTTGTTAGATTTTACAGTCTTCTATTTTAATTCAATTAGTTTTAATATTGTTACTATTCTAAATCTATTTCGATGTTACTAGTAGTTATTATTTTTAAAAAAAATTTAAAAACAAGCAAAGTTCCAAAATTTCGGCCTCCCTTTAGCAAAGTACTCTTTCAGTCTTTCTGGTGTTTTATAAATTACACTTCACAAATGGAAAACGATCGTCGATGAACCTTAGCTTTTTTCGACGTCTATGGAAAACCTACACCGGTTTTCGGTGATTGGTTTCACAGGAGAGGAAACACGGACATACCATTGACGACTCAATTTTAAATATGGCTTTCCCCAGCCTTTTTTTTTTTTTGGGTCGGAGAAAAAGACAGATAGTTATGAGATTTTAGTTTATTTGAGGCCTATTTGGGGGTTTTTTTGAAATATGTTTTGAAAAGTAAGTTTTGGAAAATGTATTTTGAAAAAAAAAAAATTTTGTTTAGAGTGAAAAAGTGTAAACTCTTAAAAATATATATAGGAAAAAATTATCAATATAGATTTTGTTTTATTTTTCTTTACGTAATTTTAAAAAAAATCTTATTTAAAATTATGAATTTTTAAAATTTTAGAGAAGTGACTAATAAAAAATGGTGATTATGTAAAAAAAAAAAAAAAACTAAAAATATCTCTAAACACTCCCTCAAACGGGCCTTTGATATTAGCACGTACATTATAAATTTTAGAAGTAAATATGCTTTGCTTTGCTTCGGTTTTAGATTTGTTGATATCATTATTTTTGTAAATAGAACTGAACCTTTAGATACCACCAACTTGCTAATCTTAATACAAAACAAACAAAATTTTCCTCAGTTTAATCCTAGTAAGAACCTGGGTTTAATGGGCCTATATATGCACTAATGTTAATGATCCACGATTAATTTGTCATGCGTGAACTTGACATACTTAAGTGACATAGTACTAGTTAGTTTAGCTCTAAAAAAAATAAAAAATAATACTAATAAAAAAAACCTATTCTCCAAATAACCAAGTAGTCAAAATTTTCCGCATAATAAAACCTGTCTCGCGCCTATGAGAGGGCAAAATTGTCCATAATTTTGCTCCATTTATAGCCCTTAATCTTTTCACAAGATAATCCTAAACCGTAGGGTCAAATATTAGTATTTTTCCAATTAAACCACTTATTTATAAATTAAAACAGATATAAAAACTTGATCAAGTTTCTGGACTGCTAATTAGTAAGACAGAATTTTAATCTGTCCAATCTCTTTCTTAATCACCAAGCAATTCAGATCAAGAAACCTGTTAGCTAATTAAGTTTCTGGACTGCTAATTAATTTCTTGCTCACTAATTAATTGTCCAGAAAAATAACTTGTTGGCTAAGTTCTGATCTGTAATCTAATAAGATAGCGCTATATTCCTAGTCTTACCTTTGTTTTGACTGGTAAAACCCTTCTTTTAAATCTCCTCATTCTATTGGAATACTATATGTGATGAATGGCATCACAACACAACTTGCATCAATTGGTCATATTATATTTATCATTGAATTATATGATCTAGAACATTTTTAATTAGCCACATCATGAAAATATTGCAACATAAAATAATGTGACATAAAATCATAACTTATTTGTCACATCATAGCTTTTTAAAACATGAAAATTTTGTGAATTAAATTTTAATTCACTAAATTTTACTATACAATAATTTGGTTACTACAGGACCTGCACGCAAAAGTTCCTAAAAAGATGGAAGGGAAGGTAATGGCTCAGATTTTTATTCTGCAGTGCTTCATAGACATATGGCGGGGTCATCTTAATGGCTCAGATTTTTGTTCTACAGTGCTTCATAGACAAATGGCGGGTCACCTTGGTTACAATTTTTTTAGTTAACCTCTTGTTTAGTAAATGATCACTCTAAGAAATTAGAGTTATTCATTGATTTTCTCGTTTAAAAATAGACTTGTCCAAGAGGGTTTATTGTTTTATGTGATGTTTTTGTCTTTTATCTTTTTATTTATGCATGTGCCTCAGTCAAAAATGTCTCTGTGCCTTATTCGATTAAGTGAAGGAATTTTGACTCAAAACTGTGCAAAAAGTTGGTGTTTAGCTTGGTTGTGTTTTCAGTCAGTTTTACAGGGGATGAAAATGAGAGAAGAATGCTGTAGCATTCGTGAACGGAGCTGAGTTGGAAAATTTGAAGTGACGTCAGTACACAACCTGGAGAAAAAGACAAAATATCACATGGGCTTTGTGCAGCTGTCATTTTGGACCACTCGGGAGCTCCCAAAGCTGGACAAGTCAGCAAGATTGTTGCCCTAGCAAATGTTTTCCCCATTTAGAAGAAGGACGCCGCGGGTACAAAAGGGGGAGAATAGTACCTTCTGCAGAGCCCCTCATTCATCAGAGATGAAAAATACACAAGAAAAACAAAAAAACAGAGAGTACCAGCAGGAGAGAAAAAGAAGAAAGTACCAGAGAAGAAGGAGCAAGGACGTTGAAGAAGAGGAATCAAGCTTCAGCAGACTTTCCTTCTCTCCATCTGTTGCTTACCCTTCTTTTTAGTATTGAGCTGATTTAGACATGATTTATTTGTGGATAATGGATTTTGTTAATTACAGTATGAACTAATTTTCTTTAGCTGGGTTTGCTAATGGAACCATGGATGTGAACTGTTACTAGTTGCCGAATATGTTATGGAAATCAATTGTTTCTTGTTCATTCATGTGTGTTAATGCGTATTTCTATTCTTGACTGGCCATCAATTTATAGAATATTAGATTTGGATTAATTCTGGAAAGGTTGATTTAAATTGGATTTCATGAATGATGCATGTATGGTCGTGAAGGAATTTGTAGATCTATGGATGGTATAGGAATATATTATTCATCATGTACGACCCAAAAGAACTTAAGCTTCTGTTTGCATTCTTTTAGCTGATATCACATAGAAATATGCTGAAGTAAGTTAGAAGGATCGTTTTGCAAAGAGATTTGGAAAAATCCTTACTCTCACGTGTTCTTGGTTGACAGGGGATATCGATTGCCGTAGCATTTCGATAGCATTTTATTAACAGATTTGCATCCTGGGGAAATTAGTAAACCTAGCTTATCCATATTATTGTTTTACAACCAAAATCTCTGTTTCATTGTTTTTATTCATTCTGATCACTACTTTATTTCTTTATTCAGTGTACTTTTTATTTTTTTAGTAATTTTACAATTCATTTTTACTAGTAATCTTGTCAAACCTCTTTGATTACAATTCATTTAAATTGAACTTTACAGCTTCTACATCATATTTTTATGATATAGTCCTCGTGGGAATGATATCCGTACTCTCGTACACTGTATTACTTGAACGATCTGTGCACTTGCAGATTTATAACCAACAAGTTTTTGGCGCCATTGCTGGGGAATTTATATCTTAAAAATATTTGTAGAAGTATTTCGTTTCATTTCTTTTTATTCCTTTGAGTTGTGGTTTTTGGTAGGATACTTGGTCTTCTGTATGAACAATCCTCAAGCCCGTGAGTTGTTGCCTTTGGATCCTGAAATTGAAAGGACATTTCGAGCTAGGAGAAGGGAACAACAAGGACTAGCAGCTGTTGAAGATATGGTAGAGGAAGCAGCAGCCAATAATGGACAGCCTGTTTATGGTAACGACTATCACGCTGTAAAATTTTTGAATTTAAAATTTCGCGCGTGAATGTATAAACTCAATTTGTTAGTGTGCCAATAAAATTTTTCTTATTTTCATGGGAATTCAATTTTAAATTTTTGGGGTATTAAATATTTATTTGAGGATATTTAAAACATTTTTACCAATTTTAAAATTTTAACAATTTTTACCTAATCAAAAATTTGTTAAATATTTTTTCATTTATTTATTTTTTCTTTCCCCTTCCGGATTTATCCGGAAACCCCTCTTTTTTTTTTCTTTTCTTTTTTTTTTCTTTTTTCTCTCTCTCTTTGTTTTCCTTCTTCACCGACTCACTTTTTTTTAAACAAAATTTTCATTCAACAAAAATTTCACTCTCCACCGCCTTACTTTCTCTGCGTTTTTTTCTCTCTCTCTCTCCCTCCGTTCTTTTTCTTCTCCTTGCCGAGCTCTCTCTTGTCCACTCTCGCTCTCTTTCTTTCTGTTATTTTTCCTTTCCCTCACCGGTCTCTCTCCTCTCTCTTGCTCGCCCCCTCCCTCTCTTTGTTTTTCTTTTTCCTCGCCGAACTCTCCCTCTCCTTCCCTGCTCTCTCTCTGTTTTTTTAAAACTTTTCCCCTCACTGATTTTCTCCCCCCCCTCACCGATTCTCTCTTCCCCTCCCCATTGTTCTTTTTCTTTCTCCTCTTCTTTTTTTTTTCCCAGCCGAACTCCACCGGAAGCCCAGCCGACCGAACGCAACCACCCCTCCTTCCTCGCCGCCACCCGACGCCGATCGCCAGTCGACGCCGTGAGTCACCGTCACCGAACGTTGACCGAGCCTGAGCCACCACCAACCGCCTGACTCCGACAGGGACTGGAGCTCCACGACTGTCGCCCGAGCCAGCTCTTTTCCGTCCCGCCGAACTAGCCGTGCCTCGCCTTCCTCGCGACGCTACCAAGCTGTGCCTCGCCGCTCGTCCATGCCTCACCGGCTGCCCTTCGCCGCGTTGTCGACCGTCGCGCCGAGTGCCCAAGCGCCGCCGCCCTCGTCGCCGTGAGTTCTCTTCCGGCCGGCCAATCTCTTCAGCCTAAAAGAAAAAAAAATTGTTGTTGTAAATGTATATATATATTATGCATATCTGTGTGCGTGTGTGTTTATATAACTAGTAACAATAATAATAGTAATAATAATACTAATAATAATAATAATAATAATAATAATGATTTTTAGATTTTAAATTTAAATTGATTTGAAATTTGTATTTTGAACTGTTTTGGGAATTGGAAAATTTTTCTGCAGGTTGAGCATTTTGGAGCTTTTGGGGAAGCCTATTTTTAGGGCAGGTCATGCCGAAATTTTTAAAAATATACATATATATTTTGGATATTTGTGTTAAAATTTCTATTTTAAAATTTCGGTGTTAAAATAAAGTATCATTCTAAATTTTAAAAATTCAATGGCATACTAATTAGTTGAGTTTACCGTAATTCGATTACGGAATTCCTGGACAGATAATTAAATTATCTGTGTTTCTTGTTTTAGGTACTCGTTGATCGAATTCAGAAAGAAAGATTATCTTGGAATTCGTGCGAGAAATTGATCGTCGGTCAAATTGCTGACGAGGTAGGATATCTTACCCTTTCCTTGTAGCCAATTTTGTTTTAATGATTTGGCCAAAAATCATTTAAAGAAAATGTGTTTATAAAGCTTTGAAATTTACGTGATTTAGAAAATATCACGATTTTGGAAATTAAAGGAAAAATATCCGGTTACGGATTTTTTTGAAAAACAATACGGTATATTTTTAGTATGTGAATCATATGTTCATATGAAATGTTGAAAGTTGGATTTGGTGTTAAAGTATACCGGGAGCAAGCACACACGTGCGAAGAGTGCACATCTCGATCGGGGATCACTCATTATGCTTCGGCATGGTGAGGGAGGCTCATACGGACCGTACACGAACTAGATGTATATAGGGACACAATTTGCATAATTACGATTCCACGTTTATGATTCGGTACTGCATTGACATACTTAGTATGATGGTTAAATTGAAATGTTGAAATATTTTTAAAAGAATATCCTACTGGGCCTTTCACTCACTATTTTAAAACTGGTAAACCCCTAGGAGAGAAAGCTGATTAAAAGATACAGGTGACGTGGAACCGATCGTGGACGACAAGATCAAAAGACTTGAAGTAGTGATCTGTACTTAGGACAAAGTATGTATATGAGCATTCCGGGACTGTAAATTCTAAACTTTACTTTTGCAATTTCACTTATTTTATTTTATCCAAGTATGCATCTGTGGGATATGGGTACCTCACCACCTGATATTGCGAGAAAAATAGAAATACAAATATTAATTAATTTAAAATATACAAGCATAATTTATAAACAAGTTTAAATAGTCGGTAAAGAGTAAGATGTAAAAATGGACAGACTTAGGAATTTTAGCTTTCCTTTCATTTATTTTTTTTAAACTTTTATATTCGTCACTATCCCGGCTTTTTGGGAAGTGACACCTGTCACTGTCCCTGGTTTTGGGACGTGACAACGACCCTATTCAACAACAAGCTGTGATGGATGACAGAAACAGGGCAATTCGGGAGTATGCTATGCCCATTCTGCAAGAGCTCAACCCAGGGATTGTCAGGCTAGAAATTGAAGCCACTCAATTTGAACTTAAACCGGTGATGTTTCAGATGTTGCAATCTGTGGGCCAATTCAGCGGCATGGCAACTGAAGATCCTCATTTGCATCTCAGGCTTTTCATGGAAGTGAGTGATTCTTTCAAGATTCCTGGAGTGACAGAAGATGTGCTAAGGTTGAAGCTATTTCTCTATTCTCTGAGGGATAGAGCCAGAGCTTGGCTTAATCTTTTGGCATCGGGCTCTGTTGCTACTTGGAATGATTTGGCAGAGAAGTTCTTGATGAAATACTTCCCACCAGCCAAGAATACTAAGCTCAGAAACGACATCACGTCATTTCAACAAGCTGATGGTGAATCTTTGCATGAAGCTTGGGAAAGGTTTAAGGAGTTGCTAAGGAAATGTCCTCACCATGGGATCCTTCATTGGATTCAAATAAAGACTTTCTATAATGGGCTGAATGCACAAACTCGAACCATAGTAGATGCTTCTGCTAATGGTGCACTTTTGGCTAAATCCTACAATGAAGCGTATGAGATTTTAGAGAGAATGGCCAATAATAATTATCAGTGGCCCACTGAGAGACTCAACGCAAGGAGACCTGCAGGAATATTGGAGGTTGATCATATCACCGCACTTTCAGCCTAAGTTTCATCTCTGACCAACATGATTAAGACAATGAACACGCGGCAAGTGCGAAGGCAGTCCAAACTCCAGGAGTTTCATGCGTATACTGTGGAGAGGGACATTTGTATGATGACTGTCCTTCCAATCCAGCCTCTATTAATTATGTGGGAAATTTCAACAGGAGCAATAACCCTTACCCCAACACTTATAATCACGGTGGAAGGCAGCATCCAAACTTGTCATGGAGCAATCAAGGCACAAGTTCCAGCGGTGTCAATGCTTTTTATCGGCCTGCTCATCCACCAAGATTTCCTCATCAACAACAAAGAAGCCAAGCTGCGGAGCAATCAAGTTCTTTGGAGAATCTTCTGAAGGAATACATGGCTAAAAATGATGCTATCATTCAAAATCAAGCAGCTTCATTGAGAAATCTGGAGAATCAAGTAGGACAGTTGGCCAACGCTTTAAACAATCGTCCCCAAGGTGCATTGCCAAGCGATACAGAGAATCCTAGGCACGAAGTAAAGGAACAATGCAAGGCAATCACCTTGAGAAATGGAAAAGAGCTAGAACCAACTGGAGTAAAACCTAAAACTGTATAGACGGAGCCCACTTCAATCCAAGAAGAGGGGGATCAATTTCAGCCCGAAGCAGAACAGAAAAATCAGCAACCAGATTCTGAACTGCAGAATGCTGCAGCATTTCCGCAGCATACTGAGACGGCAAAAATCAGTAACAGTAGACCCCCCCTCAATTTCCTCAAAGATTTTAGAAGCAGCAAAAGGATGGTCAGTTTCGTAAATTTCTTGATGTTCTGAAGCAGCTGCATATCAATATACCACTGGTTGAAGCCTTGGAGCAGGTGCTGAGTTATGCAAAGTTTATAAAAGATTTGGTGACGAAAAAGCGTAGATTTGGAGAATTTGAGATTGTGGCTTTGACGGAGGAGTGTAGTGCCATCTTGCAGAATAAACTTCCTCCTAAGATGAAAGATCCTGGAAGCTTCACTATTCCTTGCTCAATAGGTCAACAGTACTTTGGTAAAGCTTTATGTGACTTGGGAGCAAGTATTAATTTGATGCTAATGTCTATCTTTAAGAAGCTTGGAATTGGGGAGGCTAGGCCTACTACAGTCTCGCTACAGCTTGCCGACAGATTTATAGCTCACCCAGAAGGAAAGATTGAAGACGTACTTGTGAAGGTGGACAAGTTCATTTTTCCCGCGGATTTCATGGTATTAGACTTTGAGGCAGACAGAGAAGTACCGATTATACTAGGAAGATCATTCCTAGCCACGGGAAGAACTATCATCAATGTACAGAAAGGTGAGTTAACAATGAGGTTCAATGATGAGCAAGTTACTTTCAATGTGTTAAAGGCGATGAAGTTTCCAGAAGAAATGGAGGAGTGCTCATCGGTCAATGTTATTGACTCTGTAGTGTCAGAAAATTTGGAGCAGAGCTGCCATGAAAACCATTTTAAGCCCGCTTTGAAAACAGAAATAGATATGGTGACTGATGAAGATGATGCTCAAGCTGCATGGGTTGCTACGCAGCTAACTAGCTCACGAAAGAAGAGGAATTTTGAGCCGCTGGGACTGTCAGAAGGTGAGATAAAAAAGTTTAAGCCATCTATTGAAGAGCCCCTGATTTTGGAATTGAAGCCTCTCCCCGCACACCTTAGGTATGCTTATCTTGGTGAATCAGAGACACTTCCAGTAATTATTTCAGCCTCTCTAACTGCAGACCAGGAGCAGAAATTGCTTACAGTGCTAAGAAAGTTCAAAAAAGCTTTAGGCTGGACTATTGCAGATATCAAAGGAATCAGTCCTTCAATATGTATGCATAAAATTTTGTTGGAGGAATGCTACAGCAATTCGGTAGAGCAGCAGAGAAGACTGAATCCTATTATGAAAGAAGTGGTGAAGAAAGAAGTAATTAAGTGGCTTGATGCAGGCATCATTTACCCCATCTCAGACAGCTCATGGGTTAGTCCGGTTCAATGTGTGCCGAAAAGAGGAGGAATAACAGTTGTGGCTAACAGCAACAATGAGTTGATTCCCACCCGGACAGTCACAGGATGGAGAGTCTGTATGGATTATCGAAGACTGAACAAGGCTACCAGAAAGGATCATTTTCCACTGCCATTCATTGACCAGATGTTGGATCGACTAGCTAGGAAGGAATATTATTGTTTCCTGGATGGCTATTCAGGCTATAACCAAATAGCTATTGCACCCGAAGATCAAGAAAAGACTACCTTTACCTGCCCATATGGTACGTTCGCCTTCAGAAGAATGCCATTTGGCTTGTGCAATGCACCAGCAACATTTCAACGCTGCATGATGGCGATCTTCTCAGATATGGTGGAAAAATTTTTAGAGGTCTTCATGGACGACTTTTCAGTTTTGGAAGAGTCTTTTGATGGCTGCCTGGGGAATTTGGAGAAAGTCTTAAGGCGATGTGAAGAAACCAGTTTAGTTCTAAACTAGGAAAAATGTCATTTCATGGTAAATGAGGGTATTGTGTTAGGACACAAGGTTTCAAGAAGAGGAATTGAAGTAGACAAAGTGAAGATAGATATCATTGACAAGTTACCGCCACCTACAATTGTGAAAGGGATTAGAAGTTTCTTGAGACATGCCGGTTTCTATAGAAGATTTATCAAGGATTTCTCAAAAATCTCCAAACCCCTGTGTTCCTTGCTTGAGCAGAACAAGCCCTTCAGATTTGATGAGGAGTGCCAACATGCATTTACAGAACTGAAGAAGAAACTTGTGTCAGCACCTATCATTGTGGCACCTGATTGGTCTCAGTCATTTGAGTTGATGTGTGATGCGAGTGACCATGCCATAGGAGCAGTATTGGGACAAAGAAAAGATAAAGTGTTTCACTCCATTTATTATGCTAGCAAAACTTTGACTGACACTCAGCTCAACTACACTACCACTAAAAAAGAACTCTTGGCAGTGGTATTTGCCTTTGACAAGTTTCGGGTATATTTGGTGGGCGCCAAAGTAGTAGTCTATACGGATCACTCAGCTATAAAGTATCTCATTGCCAAAAAGGATGCCAAACCGAGATTGATTAGATGGGTTCTATTACTGCAAGAATTTGATCTGGAAATCAGAGATAGAAAAGAGACTGAGAATCAGGTGGCTGATCATTTGTCAAGGTTAGAGAGTGGAAAGACAGAGAGAGATGAAGAGCCAATCAAGGATACTTTCCCGGATGAACAGCTTTTTGTGATCAAACAGTTGAATGCACCCTGGTATGCTGATATTGTGAACTACTTGGTTAGTAATCTACTCCCACCAGAGCTGACAAGCCAACAAAGGAAAAAGTTCCTTCATGACACCAAGTTCTATTACTGGGATGAGCCGTATTTGTTCAAGTAGTGTACGGATCAGATTTTAAGAAGGTGTGTACCTGAGGAAGAGATAGCTGGGATACTTCATCATTGCCATTTTTCTCCTTATGGGGGACATTATGAAGGGCTTAGAACAGCAGCCAAAGTTTTGCAATCAGGATTCTATTGGCCATCACTTTTTAAGGATGCTCATAAGTTTGCAAAGACTTGCGATCGGTGCCAGTGTGTGGGAAACATTTCACAAAGGCACGAAATGCCCATGAACATTATCTTGGAAGTTGAAATATTTGATATGTGGGGAATATATTTCATGGGACCGTTTCCTTCATCCTATAGCAATCAGTATATATTGGTGGCAGTGGATTATGTGAGCAAATGGGTGGAAGCATTAGCGTCTCCTACCAATGATTCCAAGGTGGTTGTGAGGTTTCTGCATAGGAATATTTTCACCCGCTTTGGGACACCAAGGGCCATCATAAGTGATGAAGGAACGCACTTTAGCAGCAAGCAGTTTGAAAGTCTTCTGGCGAAGTATGGAGTACAGTACAAAGTTGCCATAGCCTATCATCCTCAGACTAGTGGGCAGGCTGAAGTTTCCAACAGGGAGATAAAAAGAATTCTGGAAAAAGTGGTCAACCCCTTAAGGAAAGATTGGTCAGCACGATTGGATGACACCTTGTGGGCGTACAGAACAGCTTACAAAACCCCTTTAGGAGCGTCCCCTTACCGGCTGGTGTTCGGAAAGGCTTGCCACCTGCCAGTTAAGATGGAACATAAAGCTTACTGGGCAATTTCAAAGTTAAATCTGGATGCCCATGCAACTGGTGAAAAGAGAATGCTGCAATTGAATGAGATGGAGGAATTCAAAATGATGGCTTATGAAAATGCCAAGTTGTATAAAGAAAAAGTTAAGAAATGGCATGACAGTAAAATTCTTCTAAGGGAATTTCAAGCAGGGCAGCAAGTGCTTCTTTTTAATTTAAGGCTGAAACTCTTTCCAGGGAAATTGAAATCACATTGGTCAGGTCCATTCAAGATTTGCGAGGTTTTTCCTCATGAAGCTGTGGAATTAATGGAGAAAGAATCAGGAAGAAAGTTTAAAGTGAATGGTCAGAGGCTAAAGCATTACTAGGGAGGCACTTTCGACAAAGAGAAGACTGCAATATCCTTGACAAACCCAGATTAGAAAAAGGGAAGTAATCGGGTTGTCGACTTTAAAAACAAGCACTTATGAGAGGCAACCCAATGTTTTATTGTTTCCTATTGGTGTTTTTATTTGTTTTTCTTTTTTTCATTCGTGGATTTTCTTTAGTAAGATTAAGGTGAGTACGTCGTTTTGATAATTAATATAGGTTGTCTGATATGTGTTTGCAAGGAAAAAGGAAGTGAAGGCCTCTGGAGCAACAAATGGAAGTTGAAACAAAAATGCTACAGAAATGCTGCAGCATAGTTGCTACAACTGGAATTCATAAAAGTCCTTTACAAGAGCCAGAGCCGAGGCTGCAGCGCCGCAGCGCGCAAAAAAAAATAAAAAAATAAAAAATAAAAAATATATATAAATATATATTAAAAAAATATATAAAATAATAATAAAAAAATAATATAATAAAATATAATTATAATAAAATAATAAAAATATTATAAAATATATATATAAATATATATATATAATTAAAAAAAAAGGGGCCTTCGAAAACCCTACATGAGGGCCCCTTATTGTTTTATTTTCCCATTCCTTTTTCTTTAGCTGCCGCCCCCACCATAACCACCCTCCTCCCAAGCTTCCCCACTCTACTCTACACCAAACGCCGTCAAAATCTTCACCTTCGAAGCAGAGTAAGCTACATCAATTCCTCATCAATTTTTCTTTTTCCATTTTGGCTTCTTTTCCATCCATTTTCGGGCATTCTCCATTCTCCATTCATGCATCAAATCTGCCGGTTCTCTCTCTAAAAATCCGTCGGTTCTCTCTCTAAAAATCACACCCCCAAACTCCTCCATTCTCGTCTTTGCAATCATTCTCGTCTTCTCCATTCTCCATCATCATAACCAACAAGTTGTTTTTACCCAACAACCTACCATTTGGCGGAATTTTCTCCAACAAGGCCGACGCGAAGAGGGGCTTTCGAAGGAATCCGAGCAACTTGGAAGTGTAAGCATTCTCACTCTTCTTTCTTGTCTCAAGTGGTGCATTGTGATTTATAAAAGTGCGTGGTGGTGTGTTGTGATTTGTGGAGGTATAGTGTGGTGTGTGCGTGCTATATAAAAAAAAAAAAAAAAAAAGGGCCTAAGTTCGGTGTTAGATAAGAGGCCGTGGCTGTAATTTTTGGGTTGAGCAGTGGAATTTTTGAGGATAGAATAAGGTGAAATCGGTGTTTTGAAGGAGAAACTCATGAAGATTTATTTTTGGGTTGTTCACCATGCCTTTTAAAAGTAAAGGTAGGAAAGGCAAGAATATAATAGAGGTTGAGGAGCCAGCATCAACGCAACAACAAGCTCATTCTGAAGAGGAGTTGGAGGAGACAAATGAGATAGAAAAATTTGCCTCTGTTGGAGCACGAACCAGATTTTACTCCGGTTTCAATACTAGGGTTCTCCTTATGGAAAAAGGCTTCCAATTCAAGCTCAGCAAAACGTTGGGATACCCAGATTTTGTCCATAACGTGGTACAAGCACATAATTGGGTCACATTCGGCCAACATCAACCTGCAGCAAAAATACAGTTAGTCCGCGAGTTCTACGCTAATTATAACGAGGAAACACCGGATTTTGTCTATGTTCGTGAGTAACAAGTTTGCATTTCTTCTGCTGCAATCAACCGCCTATATAATCTGGATGACAATGAGGATGACTTCCAAGACTTTGCAGACAGCTTAGATGATGCACAGCTGGAGGAAGTTCTTCAGTCTTTGTGTGTAGAAGGCACATCCTGGAAGAAAAGTTGTGAATCATTGACATTTCCCAGGCGATGTCTCAAGAATGGGCCGCGAGTTTGGTTTCACTTTTTAAAGAATCGGCTAATGCCCTCGACCCATGACCATGTGGTGCACAAGATTAGAGCAATTTTGCTATACTGTATTGTGGAGGAGCATCCATTCAATCTAGGGAAGCTACTGCAGCATCAAATTGGGGTCTGTGCTAGTAGAAATAGTGGAGGCTTATGGTTTCCTTCACTGATTACAAAGTTATGCATCTCTCAGGGAGTGGTCATAGAAGAGGGAGAGCCCATTGAGCAACCTTCTGCACCAATCACCACAAGCACTATTACCAGACTTGCACAGGAGGAACCTCAGCCAGGGCCATCAAATGCACCTCAGCCCACAACATCTACTGCCCCGCAGCCTGCTGACCCCAATACTCCATAGCCAACATCAACTTATGCTCCTTTTGTTGAAGGATTCCAGAGATTGGAGCAGCGTGTAAGCCAAATGGAAGTTGTTCAGTATGAAATGATGCATATGCTACAGGATTATTGGACGTATGAGCAGAAAAGAGATATGGCAATGTAGCAGCATTTTCGTGCAAATTCCAAGCACTTCCACACATTTCCAGCATTTCCAGAGCACTTATGCCATCATTTTTCCGAGGATGGGGAACCTTCAGAGGCTGAACCAACTTCACCGACCCCTGTGATCCCTGAACCCCACTCAACCCAACATCCACCATAGCATACTAAGAAGCAGCCACCAATCCCTGAGCCTTCTCCTCGTCGATCCACCCGTCGGAGTGCTGCAAAATCACTTGGGCGTTGATAACAGTTTTCCTACTCAGTCAAGGAAGTCCTTTATTCTTCTAATCACATTTTGACTATCTGGCTTTCTTTTTATGTCTTTTTCTTAGGGTCTGTGTTTTTTTTTTCTTTTATGTTATTTTTCTTTTGTTTATTCCTTTTACTGTTTAGTGTCTTTAGTTTGATTTTTTCTTTCTTGGCTTTATTTGATATGAGGATGAATTTCTTTTTACGATCGCATTGTTTAACTTTGAAGTGACTTTGAGTTGAGATAAACATAGGTTTCGCCATTTGTTGATTTGTAGCTTCACATCTTTGCTTGCTATCTGATTATGCATTCTCTTCACGATGAACACAATCCCTATGTTGTAGATTTCCTTGCTTCTGTAGAGTAGAGTATGTGCACTGTTTAAAATCATTTTATTGCTCTCTAGAACCTGTTTGATCAGCTCTCAAGGCGAAATCCTAGGTTGCATTGTGTTAAGGATATGATTTAGGCATTTCTTTGGCCCAGTTGAACCTTTCTAGCTGACCTGATGATATCTTTATCCCTGGCTTCCCATTGAGCCAAGAAAGCTATGCCCTTGCCACCCAAATTCTGCATTTAATTCTTTTCCTCTTTTCTTTTCACTCACACCCCGTGATCATAGTGCCCTTTTAAGTCTCTTTTAAGCTTTGCATTGTTCTTCCTCAACATTGAGGGCAATGTTGGGTTTAAGTTTGGGGGGGGTGGGGAAAGGTTTAAGAGTCAATTGTTTCTTGTTCAAAAAAAAAAAACAGAAATAAAATAAAAATTTACTCCACTATTTTGAGCTGCTTAGTAACCAGGAGTAACATGAGCCCCATGTGTACTTTTGCGTCAAACGACAGTTCAAGATATGAGTACATGTCAGTTCATCTCAAATGTGATCTTGTTGAGTAACTGGGTGTCTTCATCACAAATGTTAGCATTCACGTCAAAAGGCATTGGTGACATAACTGATAAAAAAAAAAGTGACAATTGAGAGTTGCAAAATATCAAGTTTGGGGGAAAAGGGAGACACTAAAGTAAAAGAAATAAAAGCTCAAGTCTTAAGAGGGTGGTATGATTCGGGGTGAGCCTAATTGGAATGATATCCTATACCCTACCCCTTAACCCAGCCTTGCTTTACAACCTTGAAAAGTCCTAATGATCCTTGGCTAGATGTTAATCTACATTAGTGGAGAGAGTTGTGAAAAGTAGGCTTATGGAATAAGCAGTTGTTTTCAAATTGAAAAGGGTGAACTGTGTGCTGTCAAGATTAGCAAGAATGACATAGCATTTGGGAGAACACACACACTAACCGGGGAGAAGCAATTGGAGAACAAGCAATCTTGTGAATCGAAGAATCAATTTTTGGTGAAACTTGCGTTTGTTTTAACTTAAACTCATGTTCAAACCGCTAAGCTAAGATCTTAAGAATTCATCCATAGGAGTCTTTATTTTGCTACTTTTGTTAGTTAAGTGTTTGTTTCTGTTTTTTCTATTTTATGACTTTCTTTATGTCTTTACTCGAGGACGAGCAATGATTCAAGTTTGGAGGTGTGATAACTCTAAGAAATTAGAGTTATTCATTGATTTTCTCGTTTAAAAATAGGCTTATCCAAGAGGGTTTATTGTTTTATGTGGTGTTTTTGTCTTTCATCTTTTTATTTGTGCATGTGCCTCAGTCAAAAATGTCTCTGTGCCTTATTCGATTAAGTGAAGGAATTTTGACTCAAAACTGTGCAAAAAGTTGGTGTTTAGCTTGGTTGTGTTTTCAGTCAGTTTTACAGGGGATGAAAATGAGAGAAGAATGCTGTAGCATTCGTGAACGGAGCTGAGTTGGAAAATTTGAAGTGACGTCAGTACACAACCTGGAGAAAAAGACAAAATATCACATGGGCTTTGTGCAGCTGTCATTTTGGACCACTCGGGAGCTCCCAAAGCTGGACAAGTCAACAAGATTGTTGCCCTAGTAAATGTTTTCCTCATTTAGAAGAAAGACGCCGTCGGGTACAAAAGGGGGAGAATAGTACCTTCTGCAGAGCCCCTCATTCATCAGAGACGAAAAATACACAAGAAAAACAAAAAAGCAGAGAGTACCAGCAGGAGAGAAAAAGAAGAAAGTACCAGAGAAGAAGGAGCAAGGACGTTGAAGAAGAGGAATCAAGCTTCAGCAGACTTTCCTTCTCTCCATCTGTTGCTTACCCTTCTTTTTAGTATTGAGCTGATTTAGACATGATTTATTTGTGGATAATGGATTTTGTTAATTACAGTATGAACTAATTTTCTTTAGTTAGGTTTGCTAATGGAACCATGGATGTGAACTGTTACTAGTTGCCGAATATGTTATGGAAATCAATTGTTTCTTATTCATTCATGTGTATTAATGCGTATTTCTATTCTTGACTAGCCATCAATTTATAGAATATCAGATTTGGATTAATTCTGGAAAGGTTGATTTAAATTGGATCTCATGAATGATGCATGTATGGTCTTGAAGGAATTTGTAGATCTATGGATGGTATAGGAATATATTATTCATCATGTATGACCCAAAAGAACTTAAGCTTCTGTTTGCATTCTTTTAGCTGATATCACATAGGAATATGCTGAAGTAAGTTAGAAGGATCGTTCTGTAAAGAGATTTGGAAAAATCCTTGCTCTCACGTGTTCTTGGTTGACAGGGGATATCGATTGCTGTAGTATTTCGATAGCATTTTATTAACAGATTTACATCCTGGGGAAATTAGTAAACCTAGCTTATCCATATTATTGTTTTACAACCAAAATCTCTATTCCATTGTTTTTATTTATTCTAATCACTACTTTATTTCTTTGTTCAGTGTACTTTTTATTTTTTCAGTAATTTTACAATTCATTTTTACTAGCAATCTTGTCAAACCTCTTTGATTACAATTCATTTAAATTGAACTTACAGCTTCTACATCACATTTTTATGATATAGTCCTCGTGAGAACAATATCCGTACTCTCGTATACTGTATTACTTGAACGATCTGTGCACTTGCAGATTTATAACCAACAGTAAACATGTGCTCTTTTTCCAATTAGATTTTTGGCTGGAGGCTTTTTTTTACGAAATATATTTGAGACCTATTTTTAAGATGTGAGTTTAGACTCAATTCTCCGAGACTAGTCTTCTGTTCACTATCATGTTTTTGGTTTTATTGCTTTATTAATTGGACCTGTCTTTATTTTTACTTTTTTTTTTACACCATTTTATTTTCTTCTTTCTATTCATACTATCATATGATATGAGAAGATAATGAAGGTGTTTAGGGGTTCCGACCTAATCAGAATGTCTTAGTGCATTTATAGATTTCTTGTTTAAATTTATTTTTTAAGAAGAGAAAATAAAATAAAGTTGATTTTCTATTGTGGTTTTCATTTTCTAGAGCTTATATTAAACAATATCTCAAAAATATAAACGAACATAATTTTACCTTTTCTTATATAGATAAATACTCAAATTAATCTTTTTAGATACATAATCAAAAATAATTCAATAAAAAAAATCTAAATATCAATCCCAGAGAATTCTTATTTCTATTTCATATTCAATCAAAATCAATTTCAAATGCTCGAATTTATTTTTCATTCTCACAAAGTGACGATTCTTTACTTCTTTATCATAGAACAGGTAAGTAGTATCTAAAGTGCTTATCCTTCTTTTTTTTTAGAACCAACTGTGAGCTGGTTATTATATTATGTGTAAATAAACAAACCTAGCATTTTCTCTTAAGGCATGAAGTTGGGGAAACCAAGAATTGAACTTTTTTTTTTTTTTTTTGTGTTTTTGTTTTAAAAAAGCGTATCGACTTTTTAAAAGGAAAAGTTGTAGAAAGATGCGGATGCTGAGGGGACAAGCGTTGACAAACGCACATGTTGTGAAAAAAAGTAGTTGCAGAAAGTAATAGTAGTAATAACGCCGAAAAAAACCCCATGTTTTCCTTAAAAAAATATTTTTTTTGACTTATTATAAACCCGCTTCTAAATTTCTCTAATGCCCTTATCTCATTTTATTCTAACCACTTCTATTACATCCGAGCCTCCCGTAATTAATAACTACAAATAGTATTTCGCATCTACATCTAAATTATCCAAATGCCTTTATCCTGTTTTATCTACACTCTAATCAAAAATGCGTTTCACATTTTGATCACAAGCATGGTCTTCTATCACATTCTAACTACATTATTTCACTGTATCAATTGGAGTCTGCTTTTTGAGAGATGAGCTGATTTGCTATAAATTAACAAGGTCTCCGGGTTGGGAGAGCACACAGTGTGCGTTTAAGGAAAAAAAAATGCAGAGTTCTAAGAAGATCAATTTGGTATTATTGGTGATTGTGATGTGCTTCGTTTCATATCCTTTTGTGGTCTCTTACTCCGAACAGGTTCGCAACAGCCGGAAGTTCACCATAGATCTTGGGCATTATCTGATAGGTCACGACGATGGGGATTGTATTGGAAAAGCTCAGCCATGTGGTGCCGTTGAGCATTGTTGTACTAACTTGTATTGCACCAGTATTAGAATGGAACTTGCACGTGTTAGTGAAGATGGTTCATGCGGGTTACTAGATATTTGTTGTGAAAGGCTTTCTTGTACCAGTCCCTTTTTTGGAACGCGTGTGAAAGGTAATCTATATTATGAAAATGGTGCTAAAAAGGTGCCGACAGATATCGTGTTATACCTGTTAAATTCTGTTATCATAAGTGTTTATTAAAAAAATCCAGATTATGAAATCGAGCATCCTCTTTTTTGCATGCCACGATGATGTATGATAAAGTACTTATACAACCAAATAAAAGGATGCTTCTTCATGGTATAAAATAAAAGTTACAACTAAGTGAAAGCTTGTTTTTTGCAATGGTAAAGAAGAGTTAATTACATATGAAGTCTTTCTATTTTTGGGATCTTGAGCAACCTCAGTTTGCGTTTAGGACCATATATTATGAGTTTATAGTGCCGATAATATATGGTGGTGCCTAGCTACCTTTTCGATTCTACGCACAAACTTTGCTGGGTTGCAAGTAACAACTCTAGGAGCTCATTTTCTTGAGTCATGCAGATTTTCAACAATATTAATGGAATTCTCAATCAAGGAGGTCAACAAATTATGGAGTGACTTAATTGAATTAAGTATTTTTTTTCTATTACCCGCGGAGTATCCACTCCTTGGCAATAGAAATTAAGTAGAAATCACGCTGGAATTATTATATGACATATAGATTGGCCCGTTGTTTAATTCAGTGACTTAATAAGTTTAATTTAAAATTTTCAAAGATGTTTATATTTATAATGACGTATATACGATGATTATGATGCTGAGGACTGTGATGGTAATGAAAATAAATAAATATTTCTTTATGTAAGTTTGTGAGATATAAATATCTTATTAAGCCTTAGAATAGCTCAATTAATAACTAATACTGACAAACTTTCAAATTATTTTCAAATTATTATTTTTTTACTCAAACTAATCTCTTTAAAAATATGATCAACTATAATTTAAAAAATATAACATCATCCATAGTAAAAATTTCTCATCTCTATTTTTTGTACTCAAAACAACACCATTAAAAAAAACTCCCAAACAATATTTTTCCTTTTCAAATAGAGAACATTTTTTAACTTTTTGATAATAGAATAGGTTGGGAGAATCTAAAGTGCTCAGCCTTTTTTTTTTTTTTTTTTTTTTGGGTGCGACCCACTGTGAGCTGTCATACCGAAGGAAAAGAGCTACCACATTATGTGTATGCATTAATCTAGCATTTTCTCTTAAAGCGTGTTTGGTAAGGGAGAAAAGTAGAAGGAAGGAGAGAGTATAAAGTAGTAAAAATATTTTAGCATTAATAATTATTTAATAAAGAAAAAGGAAATGCTGAAGTAAGAAAAGGATTTCAAATCCTTAAAAACACCTTAATTTTTGATATATTTTAAATTAGACAGATTAATACAGTAATTTCCTACCAAATATTATAAGAGAGAGAAAAGTTCACCCTCCTTCCTTGTATCTCTCACCCAGTGATCTATCATTCCCTCTTTAAAGTGTGTTTAATTGAGAAAAAAGTAAAAGAAAAAAAAAAGAAACTAATAAAAAGATTTTAATATTTATAATTGCGTTTTCTTTAGTCCTTTCCAACAAACATACCCCAAAGCACAATGTTGGGGAAACCAAGTATTGAAACGCTTGTAAAATGAAAGGTTTGTAAAATTAAAGATGCAGATGCTGAGGTGACATTAAGCGTTGATAAATGCATGTGTTTTGGGGAAAAAAAAGTTGTTGCAGAAAGTGACAGTAGTAATTATGCCACACAAAGCCCTATTTTTTTCCTTTTTTTTTTCTTTTTCAAAGTAACGTAATTTTTATTTATTTTAAATCTAGTTCTAAGTTTCTTAATGCCCTCATCTTACTTCATTTGCATCTAAACGTGTTTCACATTCTAATTACTTATATCACAATTGATCTGGGCCTTCACAATAACACTAGTTTTTAATCTACTTATAAATTTCTCAAATGCTCTTATCTTGTTTTATTTATGTTAATGTTAGGTTTTTTATTTCATTTTTTATCATGCAGATTTTTTATTATATTAATGAAATTTACAATATTGAAATTGCGATATTATTTCAAGAATAAATAGGAAAAAATGGTGATTTGTTTAGATGATAGACTAGTACACTTACAAGACAAATTTATAATTTCGCTTGTCACACGAACAGGGAGAGTGAAACTAAGAAGATGGTGCAAGAAATTGTTAAAAAAGAAAACAACACTCCACATTCAAGAACGTTGACATAGTTCTACCTTGCCAAGGGGCCGAGTTCGGTAGTTACGTTCATAGAATGCTTCAATCGAATTTGTTGAATCCGTCAGACGACTGTCATTCCTTCGAGCTAATTCGGTTGCCAAACACTCGTTTAGTTCAGTCACTACTTGAGTCATGGTCGGCCTTTTAGTGGATGAAGTAGATACACAAGCCATTGATATTTCTACAGCTTTCCAAACAGAGTTAACGTCGAAGAATTTAACCTTGGATCAACAATACTCTGAATATCCCCATTAGCAAGCATGAAACTCACCCATTTGTTTATATGAGTCCTCTCATTATGATGGATTCTACTTATGGCTCGTCGACCTGTTATTATCTCTAACAGAAGAACCCCAAAGTTATAAACGTCACTTTTCTCATTTAGCCTATTCGTTACGTAGTACCTGCAGAGAAAGTGCGAAAGTTGATTTAATACAAGTAATACAACTGCAAAATATTACTAATTAGTAATGACTGTGGAAATATGCGTACCACCGTCGGTAGGATAGCTTTTGGAAAGACCGAAATCAGCAAGTTTGGCTTGAAAATTCTCAGTTAACAGAATATTTGTGGTCTTCAAATCTCTGTGCACAATAGGTGGTTTGCAACCATTGTGAAGATACTCCAATCCTACATTTTAATGTCCAAATATTGTTTTTACTTTCCAAGGAAGAAGAAGAAGAAGAAGAAAAGAAGAATTTATCGGTAAAAGAATTGATTGAGTGTGTCAGCTTTGTTCAAACCTTGTGCTGCATCAATTGCTATTTTAAGTCTTCCTTCCCATCCCAGAAAATTTCCATTGCTAACACCAATGTGTAATAGACAAAATAATCATGTTTTCTACTAAATTTCTTAATAATTGTGGAAATTATAAATTATATGGATGAGATTGAGAATGATGAAAAAGAACACTAAAATCTTTAAATGTACGTAGGAAACAAATACCTAAAATATGAGAATCTAAGGGGGCGTTTGTTTTTATTTTTGAAAATAATTTTCTATTTTCAAAAATATAGAAAATGAAAACGGTGTTAAAATAATGTACGTTTATTCAATGTTTTTAAAACCATTCCGAAACGATGTTTTCAACTATGTTGTTTTTTTGGGTTTTTTGAAAACAAAAAAAACGTTATTTTCACTTTTTGTTTTCGTCTTCTCCCCCCCATCTCCTATCTCTCTCTCTCTCTCTTTCTCTTTCTCTTTCTACATGTGCAACGTCAGTGATGATTATATCCGACGATGACATCTATTTTCGACAAAGGGTGACGATCATAGACTAACAACGATAACAACGGCCCTTTCGCAACAATGACTATCGATTCATAATATAAATTTCACAACCAATATCTTCCATCCCTATTCTTCATTGCAAAACCTACCACTAAAGGGTTTTTTTTTTAATTATGACTAATAATTTATTTTTTGTTATTTTTTTAAAATTAAAAATAAATATATTTTATAAGATACTCACTTAAAAAATGAGTTTTTAAAATAGATAACTAAATAAAATTTTATTTTTATATTTTTTAAAATATACACTCAGAAAACATAACTAAACATAATTTCAAAAATAGTCTCAATACAATTTTCAAAATATTCTCACTTTCAATTTTTTTAAAAACAGAAAACATTTTAAAACCAATACCAAACGCCGCCTAAACCTCCCTTTGGCCATGTACTCATAAATAAGAGCCATGTTGGTTCCTTCGTTGCAATACCCAACAAGGCTAGTCAAGTTTCTGTGAAGGAAACTGTGTTTGAACCTTTCCAGTGCTCTCATTCTGTCCACCTAACTAAGCTGCACAATTTCTGAGAACTTGTTCCCTATATATGTATATGTGTATATATATATATATATGTCATCTTGAATGAAGATATGTGTAATAGCATTAGTCTTAGTGGTTAATTTTATTTAACTAAAGAAAAATTACACTGGCAGAGTGAATCACCCTTAACAAACTTAATTAATTTGATGCCCCTATATATGTTGACCAACTCTTTTAACTCCACAAATGAAACAAAAATAAAAATAAAAATCCAAATCCAAAACAAAAGAAAAATGATCAGAAAAACGCTACTGTTGTTGCCACTCTTGCCCACGACCGCCCACATCCTCACCCGCTTGCCCCATTGGCCGTCCCAGTACCCCGGCCACTACATAAACTCCCCTCTTCGACGTCCCCACCAGCGAAGCCAATCCGCCATCACCGGTAAGTTACATTTTCACCATCCTTTCCTTTTCTTTAGGATTTTTTTTGACTTGGGAAAATAAATTTTACTTAATGTCCCAATGTTTTTACTGTTACATGCTATGATCTTGGGCATTTTTAGAAACCTTAACTGTCAACAAATATGATATGTTACTTTTTTCAGGCAAAGAGGATGTCATTATTGTAGTTAAGCTTAGTAGTTAAGAGTGTGCAATTGTAGCATTGAGAAAAATCGGGGGTGTCAGAAAATATTTTTTCCTTTTATTTATAGCTGTGGAATTAAATGTGGAATTAAATGTAATAAAAGACTTGGTCTCCTGCCAGCTCCTCTCTTTAATTTTCTTTTTAATTTCCTTTTTGGCCCTAGTGACAAATTAAGATATATTCAATAAGCTTTTTTTTTTTTAATGGTATAATAGGCTATATCCCGTTAAAAAAAAAAAAAAAAAGCCATATTATGTTATACGTTGAAATTGGACTTTGTCCAGTTTTTTATTATATTTTCTACTAAAAATAACATGGTTTTTAAATTTTTTCTATGGTTAATAAAAATTTGTTTCCATGCAAATTCTTTAGGATACTTTGGCTTTATCTAATTGTGGGGAAACTCATTAGAAAAGTAGAAAGTCTACCAAGCAAAGAATGACACTTGATACCTTGCACATGGGGTAAGGTGTGCCTTGCGATCACTCATTAGAAAAGTACTCAACTTGGAAATTTATAACATTGATAATTTCGTGCTAATGACCACTGAAATACAAGTATACATATATTAATACTAGGCCCTATCTTACTGAAATTAGGAATAATGTCTTCATTATATTAAGACGTGGTCAGTGGGATGCGGTCAACCATTTCCAATAGTGTAAACTAAATTTCGATAAAAATATATGTTAGTTCCGTACAAATTGGATGGCAACAAATTAATTGGATTTCTAGGGCCATGTCTCAAATGGAATCATAAGCAGACCTTCATTTATCAAATGTTATATATCCTAGCAAGTGGTTCAATCCCTTGCAATCATTGAACTACCATAATTCACTGATAATTGATTGAAAAGGAGCAAGATAAGTTGATCACTATAAGCAATAAACAATTCGAGGCGTTTCCTATCCATAACGTGAAAATTAAGGATTTTAAAAACTATTTTTAGCTTTTTATGTCTTTAAGAGCTTCAATCAAAGTCACAAAATATGACCTTTTAAAAAAGATCGTCTAAATAGTTTTGAAACTTATACAAGAGTTTAATAATGCATTAATAAACTTCATTTTAACAATTTTACTATTTATTAAAATTTTAAAGGACTATTTTGACGTATTAAACTCTTTTAAAAATATGCATAGTTCTAAACGTTTACTGAAAAATCACGGTTTAAAGATGACGGTTTAAAGTAAAAAAATTTTCAAACAAACAATAAAATATAATATAAAAAAACTTGTACGTTAGTCGTCCCGTATGAGTATGCTTTTTTTTTTTTTTTTTGTGATGAGTTTGCATGGTTAATCTATACATATATAATGACTAGTCAACTAAAATTGGCATCTGATTATGACTCGATAAAAGGACAAATTTCAGCCAAACTTTCCTCTTATAAATTGTCAATATATTTGTATTTATCAATAAATTGTGCTCCAAAGTCAAGAATGAAGCGTCCATCATCTTGCCTACTTGCCCAAAGTTGTTCATTCATGAAGTCTATATCAAACAGCCAGCTCGTTTCATCTATTGTTTCAGCCTGTCTTTTGCTCTTTCATAAAACTAAAACAAAAAATAATAAAGAAAGTGCATAGTGCTTAAAACCTCAGAATAAAGAAAGAGTATAGTGCTTAAAACCTCATAATAAAGAAAAGAATATAGTGCTAAAACCTCAACTCCAATTAAAATTTTTAAATATCAACTCACGTAAATTGTCACTTACTATTAAATAATAATAATTCACATACCAAATATATTAGTATTCAAAAATTAATATTAAAATTGATATTCTAGTATTTTTTTAAAAATATAAAAAATACAGAGTACTATATGAATAATTCTTAGCAAGCTATACCCATTAATTTATATATATATAGATATATATTCCTTGTTTTAATAGTTTGACTTCGTATATTGTTCTTGTCTTATTGAAGTTTGGGGCTTAAAGTATGTCTTTCAGTTTATAACTGGAAGACGCGCGGAGCTTGTTGAATATGTCCGCATCCAGAGTGTTGTCTAGTAGATGCATGAAAAAGCCAACGAAGCGTAATTTGTTAAAAAATTATTTATGAAAAACGAGCAAGGCTACGGATATAACTTATTAATATATTGTTTAACATTAAGAATTTATGTGATTTATGGATTAAGTCCAAAATAAAATAAAATTTTTAAGTTCAAGTTAATTAACTTAATTTTAATTTTTATTTACTTTTCAGAAAAAAAAAATTGAACAAAAAAAATTGATATCAGACTTGTAAACTAAACAAAGTGTAACTCTTTTATAAAAATTAATAATAATAACATTGTATTAGAGAGTTTTTTTTCTCACAAAAATGTCAAAAAATTATATTGACATATTGGTTTGACATTGGATTGAAAACACTCTTGTATTTGTTTTTATTTAGCAAAAGCCTTTGTGCATTTACTTGTATTTTCCCAAAACAAGATAGATGAATGCTGATCATCAGTCTCTCATTATACTACATATCCACGGAGAATTTTTAAAATTTTGTGGTAGTTACTGAATCGTTAAAAAAAAAAATACCAACGTTCTTTTCAAGATCCAGAGAAAGAAGAAATGACTATGATTAAAATATATCTATATGTGTATGTACGTGTGTGTGTATATATATATATATGGGGGAGTGAATTTAATAGACTAGTAAGCTTAATATATAATTTCCTCGTCAGGAGACTAGAAGAGTGCATTTAAGGTGGCGCAAGCATTTAAGGTGGCGCAAGCATTTAAGGTGCTGCAAGAAAGTGCATAAATAATGATGATACACACACGTAATTAAAAGAAATGACCATAGTTCTACCTTTTCAAGGGTCTGAGTTCAGTAATCAGATTCATAGAAAACATTTCGATTGGACTCATTGAATCCAGCAGATGACTATTGTTCCTTCAAGCTAGTTCTGTTTCCAAAGACGCATTCAGTTCAGTCACTACCTGGGTCATGGGTGGCCTTTTAGCAGAGGAAGTAGATACACAAGCCATTGATATTTCAGTAGCTTTCCAAACAGAGTTAATTTCATAATCGCCTTTTAACCTCGGATCAACGATACTCTTAATGTCCCCATTGCCAAGCATGGAACCGACCCGTTGGCTTATGTGAGTCCTCTCATCATCATGATGAGAAGACCTACTTGTGACAGGTCGGCTTGTGATTATCTCTAACAAAACAACCCCAAAGCATCACTTTTTTCATTCAGCCGATTTGTTACGTAGTAGCTGCATAAAAAACATGAAAAATTGGTTCAAAAGTGCCTACAAAGCGCCTATTAAAGAATCAATTTATTTTTTCATCTTCTCCTTTTAATTTGAGTAAAATCTAGTTAGTTAATTCAGTGTGATTAGTTCTTAATATCACCGTTACAATAACATACAACTTACTCAGGATCAAGGTGTCCAGGCGTGCCATCAACAATTGTAGACACGTGAATATTGTCATCCGCAGGAAAAATTTTTGAAAGACCAAAATCAGCGAGTTTGGCTTGAAAATTCTCGGTCAATAAGATATTTATACTCTTCACATCCCGGTGCACTATAGGTGGCTTACAACCGCTGTGCAAATACTCAAATCCTACATTTCAATATCAACATCACAATTGTCATATTTAGACCGTGCATCGTGCTAATGCTTTACTTGTTATAAAAGTTTTTGATAACTAATATTATTTTACTCTACACTCCAATACATAATGATATTTCTAATGCTATTTCTAATTTTTATAATCAATATTATAATTTGAAATTTGTAGAAGTGAACTTTTTGTATTTAAATAAGTTAAAATGAAAATATTATAGTAATAATAAGAAAAAGTAAAGACAATAACAAATAAGAATCAAGTATATATTAAATTTGACAGTGATTAAACTTTGTGATAAATTTATCACAAATTTTATTTTATTACAAATTTAATATCAAAGATAGCACTTCATTAGACAGCATTATTTTGGGTCAAATGTCAAAATTTGTCATTGACACAACAATTTAACATTATATTAGAGATTCACTTAAGTGATGTTTGGTTCATAGCTTTGAATAAGAAACTCAAATTTCTGTTAAGAAAACCTTATTATAAATAAATGTTTGGAATGTTTGGGTCAAACAGGCTGTTAGAAGGGGAAAAGAAATCAGAAGACACTACGAATGATAACTTAATTATCAGTTTGTTCCTGGATACCTTGTGCTGCATCCATTGCTATTTTAAGTCTTCCTTCCCAACTCAAAACGATTCCAGTGCTAGTACCTGCACATAATAAGAAGTAAAATAATTTTTGCCATTTCTTGTCTTCCCAATAATTGTTGTTGACTTGAGTGTGACCAAACAGATATAAAAAGAAATTTAAGCTTTTTATTATTTTAATTTGTTGGTAGATGAAACCTTACTTGAAAGATGTGAATTTAAATCTCCATTCGCCATGTAATCGTTAATAAGAGCCATGTTAATTCCTTCGTTGCAATACCCAACAAGACTTGTCAAGTTTCTGTGATGAACTCTCATAAGAAGCTTAACCTGTACTTGAAAGTTACATATCCAAATTTATAAACGTGAATAATTAGATCAACTCATATTGGTATATGTGATGTGAATATATGTCAGCGAATTTATTTAAAAGAAGAAGAAGAAGAAGCGTAACATTAATATTGCATGGAAACAAAATTATTATATATCAAAGAAAGCACATGGTCGTCAAGTACCCGCACGACAACAACCTGATAAACACAAGCCTTGAGAAAGGACAATATTGAAATGTAAAAGGACAGCTGATGCAACAGTACAAATTCTGGCTTTTATGACGGGTTGAAATCATCCAAGACTAAATGGGAAAATTTTCCTGTTTATAGATGATCTGGCAATCGGATTTGGTTGAAAAAAATACAGTTTTTCTTAGGTGAAAATAATTCAACAAATAAGACTTGTAGCTCTGTCACAAAGCTGTTCTAGGAATTTCTGTTTTGGTAGACCTAAGAATTTCATATTCTCGTGCTGATTATGTTTCCTTAGTCTTGGAATCTAATAGGTTTAATTTAATTCGTGTTCAAAATTTTGCAGCTTTTTTATTTTTTTTGGTTGGGGGGGGGGGGGGGTGGTGGTGTTGGAATTTTACATTTTTTATTATATGTAGTTATGTTTAGGTCATTTTGACAGTTTTCTATACGTATTTTGTCCTATAAATAAGTGTGATCCCTCTTACTAAAAACCAAATTTTGTAATGAAATTAGCTTTGCTGCTGTTTCTGTTCTTTTAATTTTCAATATACTTTGTGAATGAATAAATCTTTGAAACGTTTTTATGATATTATGTTTGAATTAAGAGGTTAATTCATCTAATCCTTTTAATTTTATTGTTGTAATTTGTTGCTTCCACCACATCAACAACAAACGGAAAAACGGCAATTAAAAAACGACATAAACATAAAAGAACATCAATTCAATTTAAAATAAGACGACAATAACCTGAAAATTGGAAAAAAAAAAAAATAGTAGAAGAGGATAATGAAATGTTAAAAAGAAATCAACTTGAAAGTGAAAACAACCTGACAAACAACAAAACGTGAAAAACGACAAAAATGCGAATTAACAACAATTTCCTGGAGAAACGACGATATCGTGATGGACAACAATAATATGAGAAACGACAATGAAATGTGAATAAACATCATTCTAAGAGACCAAAATGAGATGTGAGATGGCACCAACTTAAAAAAGAAAATCATTATCTGACAAATGACAATGATAGAAGCAAGGAGAATGTAAAGAAGAACCAGCTTAAAAAACGACAATAAGCTGATGGACTATGATAACATGTGAAACGACAATAAACTGTAAGCGACATCATTTTGAAAAATGAACATCCTAATAAACGACAAAAATGTGTGTATATATAATATATAAGATACAATTGAAGAGAACATGCCTGTGCTTGAAATTGTTGATAGCCTTGAACAGAGGTAGGAGGAAGCATCTTGACAGCTACTTGAGTAGTACTGTCGTTTATGAAGCCATGATAAACTGTAACAACTGGGGAAAATTCACTTTTTTCAGAAAATAAATACACAATGGATTTAAGCATTAAAATGTGAAATTAAGTGATTTAATATTGTTTAGAACTAAAATAAAATGTTCTAACAATGTTAAAAAAATGAAAAATGAGTAATAGTGATATTATGTGTGTGCACGTGTATGCCACTCACAGTATTAAAAAGTAGGTCAAGATGATATTATCTTGACATAAAACTGATAAATTTGGGTTCAGCACACCCAAATTAGTCAGGATAGCCTATCAGCACGCTCAAATTTGATAATTGAGCACAATGGTAATTTTTGACCGAAAATTCACAGTATCGGAAATTGGCCGAAATGACCTCAGATGAAAATAAAACTGATATATTTGGATTCAGGACGCCGAAATTAGTCAAGATAGCCCGTGTTGAAATTTTGGACAAAAAAGTATATAAAGAGCGGGAAAAAGTGAAATTTCCTCATTTGCCCATGTGTATTCTCTCTCATCATTTCTCTTTCTCTCTCTACCCCCATTGATGAATAATAATCGACCACCGTAAACGGTGTCCGTTTTCGACACCGCCGGCACCGTTGGAAAGCTCTCGCCGAGCTGAGTTCAACGGTGTGCCGAGTCGACGGAACCGACGCCGGAGGAGAGCGCACGCGCCGCCCGAAGCCGCCGGCCACCGGAAATTTCGATCGCCGATATCTTCGCCGTCCGACGTCCGATCAAGCTGAAACCGGTCCCAAAAGACTCGTGGTGAAGAGTAGAACAAAACCCAGGTGGAGTTTCAGCCCAACGGCCGCCGGATCGCGCCGCCCAACTCCGCCCGTCGCCGTCGCCGTCGCTGCCGTGAAACCCGTCGTTTTCGGCGATGTTGAGCTGCACCACTGGTACAGAAATGGTCGCCGTGAAGAGAGGAGCAAAAGCCCTCAATCAATTTCGGGGAAAAAGTCCGGCACGGCGGAGTTCTACCGTCGCCGCCGTGGCCGTGACTTTCGGGGAGATTTTCCGGCGATAGAGGTGTCGAATGGTGAAATTGAAGCCACCAATGGATTCCTCTCGTCGAGATCTTCAAGATGGACTACCCACTTGCCACCGTCGCCGCCGGTCAACGCCGGTCAACGGCGGTCAACGTCGGTCAACGCCGGTCATGCAAGTTTGGCCCGTTGGCCTATTTTCGACGTTCCGGACGCATCCGTGGAGTCGGAATTTCAAGACGAGACCTCAAAGATGATGAACGAAAAATTAGGGTTTATGCCGTTGAGACCGGACTGCAATTCGGTATAAATCCTGACTTCTTTACGTTCCACAATTTAATTGTTTGGGACTGTTATATGATTTTATGATTATTGGTATGAAAATTATGGAAAAGAATGTATGTAAAAAAAAAGAAGAAAATGACTGTAATGGAGAAAAAGAAAAATATGTAATAATGTAATGATTTTACATAAACAGTATGAGTTTTACGTAAAATCTAGGCCTCTGGTATAGTACGTGATAGAATTAGATCAGGATAGATGGTTTTCAGGCGTTTCCTAAACGCTGGAACCTCAAAAATTAAGGGGAAACTCTGCCGAAATTTCTAAAAACGACACCAGGGGTAATATGGGAAACGAAGGGTAAAAATATGATCGGGAAGGGAACCCGAGCCCCCTCGAGGAATTAGGGCAAGGAAAAAGGAATGGGTAAGGTACGATTAGTAAACCGACCCTTCGAAACTCTAGAACGCAAGAAAAACATGAAACCGATTCTTAGGTTCGAAATGTACCTTCCGAGGGCCGGGAATGTGAAAATTGGTCAGATGATAAGAATTTATCCGGAAAAAGGTCCGATAAGATTTAAAAAGTTAATTAGATGATTTTAGGTTTAGAAAATCCAGTCTAAGCACGAAAATGAAAATGTTATGATTAAACGACCCATTAGGGGCAAAATGGTCAATTTGCCCAAAGATTCTCAAATTATGGGAAAAGAGCCCCAATGACCCCGGAATAGGTTAATGAAGTTTGTAAAAGTCAAGATTGAGGTTTAAGTTATGAAAAATTACGTCAAGGGTAAAATTGTAATTTTATCAAAAGTTAAGGGTAAAATTGTAATTTTTCAATAAGTTGGGGAAAAATTTAAAAAGGGTCATTAAGGTTTAGAAAGCTGCCCTAAGGCTATAATTAAGAGTTATAAGATCAGAATTTAGCTTTTTAATAAAATAAAAGCTATGAATGAAAATGTGATTAACGGACAAAGTTTGTCTGCAGGAACCCAATCCAGACGCGATAAAGGACGTCGATGGATCCGAAAAAGATGATAAGCACGCTATGAGTAAGTTCAGACATTCACTCGTCTGCAACTATGAACAAGCTTATCGTGTTTGTATGTTTGTATGTAAATGTCATGATGTGATTTATGATGATGCTATAGTAAATACTATAGCAATGCTATGATGATGTTAAAAAAAATATATATATATGTTTTAATAAATAATTATAAATATATATATAAATATATGTATATATTGAATTATGAAAGGAAGGTATTATAAAAGCTTTATGAGAGTAACGATGTGATAAAGAGGGATAAAGGAATGGAAAAAGTAAGAATGAGAATATTATGATAAAATGCATAGGAAAGAGATGAGATATGAAAGGAAAGAATAGGTGTTTATGAAAAGTTTTATGGAAATTAAGTTATGATTGATAGAGCAATTATGATCGGTGAGGAAAAGAATTTAGAAATGGATGTTTTACGAGGACGAAAGAATAGATGTTTCATAAAAAAAAAAATGATATGAAAGCAAGGAGTTAGACAAGAAAGAAAAACAATGATAGGTTATGATAAAAGGTATGATGAATGTTTTATGAAAAATAATATGAAAGCAAAGAGTTAGACAATAAAGAAAAACAATGATAGGTTATGATAAAAGGTATGATGAAAGGATTAGAGCATAACGATAAGATGTGATTGATGGAATAGAACGATAGGCTATGATCGATAGGCTATGATTGATGGAATGATGCAAATGATAAGACGAACAAAGAATAATTGTCTACACGTAACAAAACATGTTTTTGTTGTTATGATGTGATGTGATGTGATAAAGTAAAGAATTAAGAAAAGAAAAAAAATAACGAAAGAATAAATGTTTCATGAAATGTTCTATGAAAAATGAGAAATGAAAGATGATGAATGTTATGAAAAAGATATACAACAAAAAAATCAATATAAGAAAAATAAAAGCCTACAAGATAATAAGACTGAAAACTTAAGTTGTTGGCGTACCGGCCTCCCGTAGGTGAGGTTTTATGTTATGAATTCCACTAAAATTGAATGCTACCTCCCGTAGGCGAGGTTAATGGCTTATAGTGGAACGCAACCTCCCGAAGGTGTGAGGTTAATGGCTAAAAGATAAAGATTGACTGTGAGGTAGGTTGGTGGGTAGCTCCCCCTCCTCCCACTGTCAGCGCGCACTAGGTACGTTCAACGACGGGGCCCACCAGTGAAAGATAAGAAAAGAAAAGAAAATGAAAGATAAGAAAAGAAAAGAAAGTGAAAAGAAAAGAGAAGAAAAGAAAAGAAAGGAAAAGAGCGTGAAAAGAAAAGAAAGGAAAAGAGCGTGAAAAGAAAAGAAAAGAAAAGAAAAGAGCGTGAAAAGAAAAGAAAAGAGAGTGCGTGAGAAAGAAAAAAAAATGATACGAAAAGAAAAGAAAAGAAACGAACGATATGAAAGAACAACACAATGAAATCAATGAAAAATAATAAAACGAAGTTAAAAGAACATGATAGAATTATATATGTGATGTGACGTGTTTGATGTTATATGTATGGAATGACACGTTTTTACGTGATGTTGTGCTAGTGTATATGTTACTAGCTTTAAGATATGAAATGTTAAGATATGATGACAAAGCGATAGAGAAGTTATAAAGGTTTAGAACAGAAAGTTAAGAAATAATAGAAATGAAAAAGCAAAGAAACGAAGAGATTAGATTTGAATGATAAGAACAATGAACGAAGAGATAAATGAGCATGAAGAAGCTCACATTTTATGTTATGTTTTGAGGATATGTATAAATGATGTATATGATGTGTATATACGTGATGACATATATTCTAGTAATAATATATATTACTAGTAATTATAAGTTAATGAATGTATGTTTGAACTTACTGAGCATCTAGCTCATTAGTTGTTTATATGTTGCAGGTAAGCAACGTGTTTATTTAAAGTAATATGATGGACAACGGACGGATCTGCACGTGCCAAGGGACTGGGCGAGGGTATGGTACTACCATGAGTCTTTCGCTGAGCGTTCAAAAAGGAAGATGAAAGAAAGAAAATTATGATATATGTGTTATAAGAGTATGATAGAAATAGGTATAATATGTACGTTAAAAGAAAAAAAAAATTTGCTATAGAAATTGCTTCCGCTATAAGATGAGAACGTTAAGAATGAAAAGTTAAGTATGTTAAGTAAAAGGATGACGACCCACGAGGTTGCCAACCATCGCAGTCGGCGTCAGGCTGGTTGGTATGGTAACGCACGTTGGGGGGTCGCCACATAAACTGTTCCAAATCCACCATTTCCAAGAATTCTCTTAAATTTGTTTGGGATTCTTTTGACCTCAAGAGTAGGTGAATTGCCGTCTACTGATGTCAAATGAATTATTCCGATTATAATCGGATTCCTTATTCAGCGTTACACTGGCGAATCTCCCTAGACATTTCACGAAAGCGTCCATCTTGGTTAGCTTTAAGAGTCCTTTGAAGAACTAATCTCTGATCAAGCTATAAAATATAGAACCAAAATAACAGCACTTACCTAGTTTCTTTTTCTTTTTCAGACCGAAGAAAATAGCCACTGCTATTAGCAACAGAAGGACCAATCCACCAATTGATGCTGCTATCGGAATTAGAATATTGTTCTTCTTTCTGAACTGAGACGAGGCGCCACAAAAATCTAGATCATTCCCTCCAACACTGCCATGGATTCAAAAGGGTGAAACATGATTAATTTAACGACCTGGACATTGATGCAAAATAATAGGCACAACAAACTAATGTAGTACAACTTTCCCTCAAGTCATTTTGTATACCTTTCATATAAAAATAAGGGGAATATTTAATTAAAAAAAAGAAAGAAAGAAAGAAAGAGAGAAAGATGGCTTCTTTTTAAATTGCAAGGCAACACACACCCTAATGACAGCGAGCCACTGTTTGATCTTTCAACAAGTTCAGCCGGAACCGAGCCTTTGAGCTTGTTGCTTTCTAAGTTTCTATAAGGAAGAAAAAATCGTTAAAAAAAATTATCCGTGTTTTGTAATGATTAGATTGTTAAATCATTTCAAATTCTAATAAATGAGTACTTACAGTACCCTCAAGTTTGGAAATGAAGACAAAAAGTTAGGCACTGATCCAGTTAGGTTATTGTTTGACAAATCCCTGAAAGCAGACCAGATTTCAAAAGATGAGACAAATTTCACATATTATATATGTGCATCAGCACATGTCTTGTACTTAATAATTTAGTACTTCAAATCAGGAACTTACAGAGATTCTAACATAGTGAGTTTGAATAGGTATGTAGTTTTATTGCCAGTTAATCCGCTCGAGGACAAGTTCCTGATCATCATCAATTAAGCATGATCGTGATCTTAATTTGGAATGATAAATTTAAATTTGGTCATTAGACTTGCAAGACTATAATTCTAGGAGGATCAAGAGCATCGTCGACATTAATGCTGCAATTTAGACCCGCCCACGAAAATCTTACAAGAACACAAGGGTCTCCATCCCAATTTCTCTTCACACCTTAAGTCGCCTTAATGTTCGTTATGGCATCCACTGATAACAACAGATTGTTTTCACATCTATTATTAGAAAATAATTGGAGACAAAGAAACGGTAAAACACAATATGTAGACCTTGTTCGATCGGTAACTTTTGCTTATATTTCTATTTTCAGTGTATTAAAAAAAATACTGGAAAAAAAAAATTTTCCTTGCCAAACATGCATAGTAATATTTTATTACTTGATTTGTATTTAACTAGACTTTTTGTTTTATTAACAGTATATAAAAAGCAAATATATTATAATTACATATATAATTTAATAGTAATTCGCTACTTGACTACACCAGTTAACGAAGGGTTCGCACAAAAAAACATACCGTCGTCTTTGTATGTTTCTGATTGCACAAAATCCAAGATTGTTTAGATCTGAATGGCGTTAAGGATTGGTGGAAGAGTTGAATTCATAAGTTTGGTGATTGAAAAACTGTAGTTCAAGTTCCCAGTTAGGGCTGCAGTGCTGTAGATAGTGGTTGAGGTCAAGTAAGGTTCAGGCACGACAGGTCCGAAGAAGAGCTTTGTCTACTCTGATATCGAATGCTCTGTGCTCTGTGAGCATAAGTTGTTGGGGTTCGACGAAGTGGAAATGGAGATAATACGGAGTGCTCGCGTTTGGTGGCTGAAAAAAGAACTCCAAGGGGTCACTTTCGTCTTTTGGTGTGGCGGCTGTTCACATTACTACAGACGGCGGCCAGTAGTCAATGTGACGTCGGGCATCCGCGGTGTCCGACGTATTTAGCTGTGGATGCCGACGTATTTAGCTCCATCCATTTGTTGTCATTGTAGCTAGGAAACCAAAGACGATCATATACATCCGAGGGATACCTGAGTAAAAAGGGGAAAAAAAAAAAAAAAACACATTTATAAGAGCACCAAATAATTTACGAAACATTTTACAATATAATATGCATTAGAGTTGAGATTTTTAGATCGGAGTTGTTTAACTTTCTAAATCTAGTTAAAATTTTTGTTTAACTTTTTAAAGGGAAAAAAAAAAAACCAAAAATAGCTTGGAGTTTTTTTAGATTTGAATTGCTTCCCTAAGTAACCCAGTAGTGTTGGGTGGAAGCGTCACACCACACCTATCTTTTTTTACATTTTTTATTTTTACAGGCAAAACAATTAATTGCTTTAAGAGGTTTTTATCACTTAAATGAAAGTGTTTTATTTATATAATATAATATGGAAAAATGCTTATAAGTTCTATGAGTGTTAAACACCATCACTAATAAATACTGGATCTCATTTGTAAATCCTATACTACAAGATCCATCTTTTATTAATAAATGATATTTAGTACTACCGATACCTTATAATAATGTTATATAATAAAATAAAAACACACACAAATAAGCATTAATTAGTTTATAAAAAAAAACTTTGGTTTTCTATAAAAACTAAGGGGGCGTTTGTTTTTGGTCTTAAAAATGATTTTTTATTTTCAAAAACACAGAAAATGAAAACGGTTTCAAAATAGTGTTTGTTTATTTAATGTTTTCAAAACCGTTTCGAAAATACCATTTTCAACTATGTTGTTTTTTTGGGTTTTTTGAAAATGAAAAAAAGTTGTTTTCACTTTTTGTTTTCATTTTCAAAAAATATTATGTTTTTTAGGTTTTTTGAAAATGAAATGGGTTTTGAAAAAATATAACCAAACAAAATTTCATTTTTATGTTTTTCAAAATATACACTTAGAAAACATAACCAAACACAGTTTCAGAAATAATCTTAACACAGTTTTCAAAACATTCTCATTTTCAATTTTTTTGAAAACAGAAAACATTTCAAAAACAATACCAAACGCCACCTAAACTTGCAACAATTGATATAAATGTGACGCATCATGCAATAGGCTAGGTAAAAAGTCAAAAATTCACCGTGTCCCTAAATTTAGCTCCGATGTGTAGATCGAATGCAGGCGTTGTATTCTTACCATCATGATTCCCATAGAAAAATGTTGGCCTCATCAAATATCGCGTTCCTCCTACGACGCTTACTCTGTAACAGTTTCGGATTCCTTCAGGGAAGCTTCTGAGAAATGTTACCTGCCGTTGACGACTGGCTCTGTATTCGGGCGATATGGTTTTACTCACACCGGTTTCGATGAACGGCGCGTCTGAAACGTAATTTATGGTCGTCGTTTCCTCGGCGTAGCTAGAATTTTCAGGCAATCCACAATCTAAGCTAACGAAGCCTGAGATTACAGAAAAAATAGATAATTAATTAATGTAAACCTTAATTAGTCGCTAAATGGTAATTAGTAAGTATAGGAACAGATTATTTAGATAATCAACCTGTTTGATCCTGTGAATGGACAATGTTAATTTCAAGAGCCAAAAGAACAAACAACGCAAAGAGGATCAGAAGAGGCCTGATTGTCTCCATTACACTTTTTACTAGCTGATTAGGAGCACTAAGAGCTACAAAGTTTTCTCCACTAATATCAACTTGTTTTTACCAGTATGTAAGTAATAATTTACAGTAGTACTTAGCTCTCATTTGTACGTAGTATTGTATTTGTATTATATTTAAATACAATACAATTTTCATTCAAATATAAAAATATTATATTTAAATATCAATCACATCATATTTTAAATCTAATATAATCACTATTTATTATTTCAAATTTTCTATTACTTTTACTAATCACATTACAGATTCTTTTTCTCCCTCTCTTTTTTCTCTCTATTTTTACCTGTTACATCACATATTCAATATTAAAATATATTTTAAATACTTATTATCCAAATACATATTACATTCAAATGTAAACTAAATACTTTTTTTCAAATATAAATTACATTAATATATAGTATTTAAACATAATATATTTACCAAACAGAGCCTTAGTTAGTTAATATCATTTTATTAATCATGGAATATAATAAAACATATTAGGGACTTAGTCTTGATAATCTTTTCTTTAATTTTATTATTTTTCTTTTTTTTTTTTTAAGCCAATCTGACTGTGTATCATATATAAAAATATATATACATATATACATATGATAATTATCTTAGTTCCTCCGTGCGTGGCCTTGTTTTCCCTTAAAAATATAAATTATATTTATTTATTTATTCTAATATATATATATATATTACTATCGTTGGGGTTTTAAATCCGAAGTTAATACATTAAAAACAATTCATGGTTAAACACCAATTAAGCTCAATCAGCTCGACCGTGTAATAGCTTCGAATGCCGTGCAATATTGCACATTTGGTCTGGTTTTTTTTTTTTTTTATGTATATAATTACACGGAATTTTTTATGTATATTACTAGCATAACCTTTGTGTGTGTGTGTGTGTGTGTGATATGCATAGACCTGGACCACAGTAATATTATATGCATGTGTAACGTCCGCGAAGATTAAAAAAAAGTTAAGGTATATGCAATTAATCAATGCTGCAGGAAGGTACAACTGGATAGCTTCAAGATTTATGGCTAAAATTTTATTAGAAAAATATTATTGGAAATCCGACAAGGAAGGAAAATACTCGGATGCCCCTCATGGAGTTCGTAGCTAGCTACAACTTTAGGAATTCATTAGGAAAATGTAGAACTTGAAAAAGAAAATCTCAAAAACAAAACAAAAGTTGGTACCTGTGTAGTTATATTTGCATAACGCTATTAGCTTACTACAGCGAAGTGAAACCCGGCCAATGTAGCTTACATGACTGAAACTTACTTTTTTTTTTTTTTTATAAGTTTATATATGATAGAAGTCTATAACTCTCGTTTATTAAAAAAAAAAATGAAAACATTTTCAAATTTTGAATGTGAGAATTTTATCTAAAATCTTTCTCCTTTTACTCATTGAGCTATTCACGATTGAAACATTTTTAAAATTTAGAGGTAATTTTATATATTGGACCAAAGAATCAAAAAGGCTTTCTAATAGATGTAATGGATTGGCTAAAGCTTTCATTTGCTGAATTTTGTTTCGTTGGCAAGTGGCTCTGGCATGCAACCACAGATAGCAATTCATTGATACAGATCATTTTTTCATTGATACAAATTTTTTGCCCTTTCATGATTTTTTTTTGGTTATAATTACATTATTATATCAATTATTTTGAACTTTTTTGAATGGGCAAAATTTTGTTAAACAGGAACAGATAGGATCTAATTACAATCCTAAAGCGTATATAAGGGGTCTAAAAGTAAGAGAGAAAACAACCAAAATCCAACTAACCAATAATAGAAAGACAAAAGACGAAGCCTAAGAGAAAATGTATTAAGGGTTCGTTTGGTGTACGTATTGCATATCACGCCGCGAAATTTTTGAATTTAAAATTTCGCGTGTGAATGTATAAATTCAATTTATTAGTGTGTCAATAAAATTTTTATTATTATCATGAGAATTCAAATTTTAAATTTTTGGTGTATTAATTATTAATTTGAGAATATTTAAAACTTTTTTTTTTTCTATTTTAAAGTTTTAACAACTTTTATCAAATCCAAAAATTTATTAAATATTTTTGTATATATTTATTTTTCTTTTTTTTCTTCTTTCTTTCCGGAGTCTTCCGGAAATTTTTCCCCTTCCCATCTTAATATCTTTTTTCTCTCTCTCTCTCTTTCTTTCCACCGCCTCTCTCTCTCCCTTTTTTTTTCTGCTCCACGCCTCACTCCCCCTCTGTTTTTTTTCCTGGCGAGCTCTCACCTCTCTCTCACACTTTCTATTTTTCTTCTTTTTTTTTTTTTCTTTTCTTCCTCCCTCGCCGATTCACTCTCCTCCACTCTCACTTTCTCTGCATTTTTTTCTCTCTCTCCCTCCCTCCACCGAATTATTTCCTTCCCCCTCTCACCCTTTTGTTTTTGTTTTTTTTTTTTCTCTTTCTTCTTCTTTTTCTTTCTTCTGCTTCTCGTCTCTCTCCCTCACTCCCATTAATTCATTTTTTCTTCTCTTTTCCTTCCTCTTCTTCTTGTTCGCCGAATCCCTTCCCCTCCCCATCTTTTCTCTTCTTTTTCTTTTCCTTTTCTTTCGGCCGAAAGCCACCCCCTCACTTCTTCCACGCCAATCCTTCCTCCTCCTCCGGAAGCCCGTCGAACGCCGCCAACCCGAGCTCCTCGCGACGCCACCGTCGAACTACCGCCAGCCGCGAGCTACGCCGACCGTCCACGTCGAAACCGGACCCGTCGCGCCCGAAACGCCCACGCCGGACCTCCCACGCCATCCGCCAAGCCACCGAAGCTCGTCCCGCCCGAACCGCCGCGCCGAACAGCCGCCGTTTCCTTGTGAGCCTGAGCCACCAACGCCTCGCCGCCGTTCACCAACCGAAGCCACGACCGTCGCCCGAGCCCGCCCTTTTCCGTCTCGCCGAACAAGCCGTGCCTCGCTGCCGCCCCGCCTCGCCGCGCCGCGGACCGCCGTGCCCGACGCCAGCCGCCGCCCCCTGCCGCCGTGAGTTTCTTCCGATCGGCCGACTCCCTTCAGCGAAAAAGAAAAAAAATGCTGTATATGTATATATATATGTATATCTGTGTGCGTGTGTGTGTGTTTTCATATATATATATATACGTATAGTAATAGTAATAATAATAATAATAATAGTAATAATAATAATAAATAATAATAAAAATAATAAATATTTTTAGATTTTAAATTTAAATTGATTTGAAATTTGTATTTTGAGTTGTTCTGAGAATTGGAAAATTTTTTCTGCAGGTTGAGCATTTTGGAGCTTTTGGGGAAGCTTATTTTTAGGGTGGGTTATGTCGAAATTTTTAAAAATATATATATTTTTTGGTTATTTGTGTTAAAATTGCTAGTTTAAAATTACGGTGTTAAAATAAAGTATCATTTTAAATTTTAAAAATTCAATGGCATACTAATTAGTTGAGTTTACCGTAATTCGATTATGGAATTCTTGGACAGATAATTAAATTATTTGTGTTTTTTATTTTAGGTACTCGTAGATCGAATTCGGAAGAGAGACTATCTTGGAATTCGTGCGAGAAATTGATCGTAGGTCAAATTGCTGACGAGGCAGGATATCTTACGAATTCTGTTTCCGAATTCCAATAAAGCTTTCAAATTGCTGATCGTAGGTCAAATCCTGCCTCGTCAGCCAATTTTGTTTTAATGATTTGGCCAAAATCATTTAAAGAAAATGTGTTTATAAAGCTTTGAAATTTACGTGATTTTAGAAAATATCACGATTTCGGAAATTAAAGGAAAAATATCCGGTTACGGATTTTTTTGAAAAACAATACGGTATATTTTTAGTATGTGAATCATATGTTCACATGAAATGTTGAAAGTTGGATTTGGTGTTAAAGTATACCGGGAGCCGGCACACACGTGCGAAGAGTGCACATCTCGATCGAGGATCACTCATTATGCTTCGGCATGGTGAGGGAGGCTCATACGAACCGTACACGAACTAGATGTATATAGGGACACAATTTGCATAATCACGATTCCACGTTTATGATTCGGTACTGCATTGACATACTTAGTATGATGGTTAAATTCAAATGTTGAAGTATTTTTTAAAGAATATCCTATTGGGTCTTTCGCTCACTGTTTTAAAACTGATAAACCCCAGGAGAGAAAGCTGATTAGAAGATACAGGTGACGTGAAACCGTTCGTGGACGTCAAAATCTAAGACTTGAATTAGTGACCTGTACATTAGGACAAAGTATATATAAAGCATTCCGGGACTGTAAATTCTAAACTTTACTTTTGCAATTTCAGCTACTTTATTTTATCCAAGTATGCATCTGTGGGATATGGGTACCTCACCACCTGATATTGCGATAAAAATGAAAATACAAATATTAATTAATTTAAAATACATAAGCATAATTTATAAACACGTTTAAAGAGTCGGTAAAGGGTAAGATGTAAAAATGGACAGACTTAGGAATTTGAGCTTTCCTTTCATTTATTCTTTTAAAATTTTATATCCGTCACTATCCCGGTTTTTTTGGGAAGTGACACCTGTCGCTGTCCTGGGTTTTGGGACGTGACAGGATTTTTGGTATCAGAGCATGGTTTGGGGTTCCTATAGGAATTATATGCATACTTGGAGTAAAATAAAATGCTAATTTACAACCCGGAATTTTTATTTTATAGAATGCCGCCCAGACGTAGAAGGGGAACCGTCCCGAGAACTACTCCAACCCCGACCTCAGTACCGACGCCAGAGCCGGCCCAGGCTAATGTCGCGGAAGCCATGTATCAAGTATTACAACACATGGCTGCTCGTGCGAGAGATGAACCTGTCGTTCGTGACATGAACCGAAGCCTACGCGATTTCCAACGATTTCGAGTTCCAGCCTTTACTGGTGAAGGTGACCCTCAAGAAGCAGATGATTGGTTCCAGAGTGTGGTGATGAAGATGGATACTATCCAGACTCCACCTGAATACCGGATTGAAATTCTTTCTACCTATTTGGACGGTAAAGCTGGCATATGGTGGAGACAAATCAGGAGAACGCACAATCTTCAAGAAATGACATGAGAGATGTTTGAGCAGCTATTCTATAATCAATTTTTCCCTGAGAGCTTTAGGGATCAAAAGATTATAGAATTCATGAGCCTACAACAAGGAAATATGACCGTATTCGAATACGTGTCAAAATTTGGAGAATTATCCAGATTTGCTTCTACAATGGTGGCGACTGAGCGCACCAAATGTATTTAGTTTGAGCACGGACCTAAACCATTAATACGGAGATTGGTGATGGGTATGCAGATTCGGGACTACCCGACGCTCGTGTCAGCTGCCCTGCGTATTGAGCAGGATAATCAAAATTTTCAGAACGAGAAATCTGAAGCTCCAAGGACATCTGGTGGACCGATCAGAAATCAACGTGGGAATCGTACTCATATTAGTGGGGTCAACGTTGAAGGTAGAAGAACTGACAGTATTAGTAATACCTCTACCGGAAGAGTACACCCATATGAGAGAAGCTGTTATAATTATGGCCAAACAGGACATTTAAAGAGGAACTGTCCTTACAGGCAACAGCAGCCAGCCCAACAATTCCAGCAGTCCAGCCAATCATCAGCCGGATCTCATCAATCTGGATCGGGACAATTTACCCAGGGACAGGGTAACCAGGGACGGTCAGGATTTGGTCAGCCACAATATAGGCCACCACAAGCCCCTTATCAGCCAAATTTTGGACCTCAGTCATTCCAATCACAGTGGAGACCTCAAATGTCCACCAGTAGGCAGGCTTCTTCGCAACTGCCACAATTCAGGCCAGCGAGACCCACTGCCTTGAGGAACAGTATGAATGACAAGGGGAAAGGAAAAATGTATGCTGTGGAAGGGGAAGAACCAACAACTCAGAACAGTCCCACGGTTATGGAGGGTATGATTCTGATCTCTTCTAGTTGGGCACACGTATTATTTGATACTGATGCCAGTCATTCTTTTATTACATCCACGTTTGCAAAAGCATTAGAATTAGAAATCAAACCTTTAGAGTCACCTTTGCACCTAAGTACGCCACTTGGAAAAACCGAAGCTTCAATGATATGTTGGACTAATGTTGTTACGCGAGAAGGCGAACAACTTAATGTCCAATTCATTATCCTACCAATGAGATGCTATGATGTAATTCTTGGTATGGATTGGTTAACTCAGAATAGGGCGACATTAGATTGTCATCACCGAAAGGTGATATTATTTATAGAGTCAAACCCGACGATGATCGAACTCGAAGATCCAGATCGGGTGATGACCAGTGAGTTGTTGAGATCAGCCATCGGTGGTCGACGAAAGCTATCTTGCGCCGCTATTATTTTCGCATTGGAAGGTGACAACAACGTGGAAAGAGGTGATCACTACACTCCAGTGGTAGATGAATTTCCAGATGTATTTCCTGAAGATTTACCTGGTTTGCCACCTAACCGAGAGGTAGAATTCTGCATTGATCTTATTCCCGGCACAGCCCCGATATCAATTCCGCCTTACAAAATGGCACCTGCGGAGAAAACTGAATTGCGAAAGCAATTGACTGAGCTAGAACTCAAGGGATTCATCCGACTCAGTAAATCACCATGGGGAGCACCAGTCCTATTTGCAAAGAAACAAGATGGAAGCTTCCGACTGTGCGTTGACTATAGGCAACTGAACAGGGTGACCATCAAGAATAAATATCCCTTACCAAGGATCGACGAGCTATTTGATCAACTTGAAGGTGCTCAGTTCTTCTTGAAGATTGATCTGAGATCTGGATATCATCAATTGAAAATCCGAGAGGAAGATATCCCGAAAACTGCATTTAGGACTCGGTATGGATCTTACGAATTCCTAGTTATGCCTTTTGGTTTAACAAACGCTCCAGCAGCTTTTATGGACTTGATGAATCGTGTTTTTCGACCCTTTCTAGATCAGTTTGTCATCGTCTTCATTGATGATATTCTGATCTATTCTAAGACTCGGGAAGAACACGAACAACACTTAAAACTGGTCCTACAAACTCTGCGGGAGCATCAGCTGTACGCCAAGAGGGAGAAATGCGACTTCTGGTTATCTGAAATCAAATTTCTCGGGCATGTTATCTCTAGTCAAGGCATAGCCGTGGACCCTACCAAAGTCGAAGCAATAATAAAGTGGGAACGACCTAGAAACGTAACTGAAATCAGAAGCTTTTTGGGATTAGCGGGGTATTATCGTAAATTCGTTCAAGATTTCTCGCGAATTGCAGCCCCAATGACACAGTTGACAAGAAAAGACGTTCGATTTGATTGGGATAGCAAATGTGAGAACGCTTTTCAAGAATTGAAAACTCGCTTGACCAGCGCTCCAGTTCTTATAATTCCTAAGCCTGAAGAACCTTATGAAGTTTATACTGACGCATCGAAAGAAGGACTCGGGTGTGTTCTAATGCAGAGAGGACATGTCGTAGCATACGCATCTCGGCAATTGAAGACGCATGAGAAAAACTACCCAACACATGATTTAGAGTTAGCAGCCATTATTTTTGCTTTAAAAATTTGGAGATGCTATCTCTATGGTGTCTCATTTCGGATTTTCTCTGATCATAAGAGTTTGCAGTATTTCTTTACTCAGAAAGATCTGAATTTGAGACAAAGACGTTGGGTAGAGTATATGGAAGATTATGACTTTACTCTGGAATATCATCCAGGTAAGGCCAACGTCGTTCCGGATGCTCTTAGTCGGAAGGGTGCCGGTGTTTTTGCTTCGTTAACAGTGCTTGATTGGAAAAGAACAGCAGTGGTTGAGGATTATGATCTTCAGATCTCTGAGGATCAAAATTCAATCACTCTGTACAATTTGGTAACTCCACCTTACTTGATTCAGCAAGTCAAGGAGAATCAACATAAAGATAACCATTTGCAAAATGTCTGGTCAAAGCTTCAAAATGGAGAACAACTAGAACATTGGAACATCCGTAGTGATGGAACTTTGTATTTCAAACACCGCCTAGCTGTTCCACAAATACCAGAATTGAAAAAGGCAATCATGGATGAAGCTCATAAATCTCGATTGCAATACATCCAGGAGTCATCAAGATGCATAAGGATCTGAAGAGGCAATACTGGTGGCGAAACATGAAGAATGATGTGACAAATTATGTGAAGACTTGTCAGAATTGTCTTAAGGTCAAAGCGGAGCGTCAGAAACCTGGAGGGATGCTACAACCGCTACCTGTTCCAGAGTGGAAGTGGGAAGAAATTACCATGGATTTCCTTATGGGACTACCAAAAACACGGAATGGTTTCGATGCAATTTGGGTAGTGGTAGATCGATTGACGAAATCAGCGCACTTTATTCCTATCAAGTCCACATATGGTAGGCAGAACTTAGCCAAAGCATATTTGGACGAGATAGTGAAATATCATGAAATACCATTGAGTATTATTTCTGATCGAGATCCTCGATTTACCGCTCGATATTGGAAGAGTTTCCAGGTAGCTTTTGGGACAGATTTGAAATTCAGCATCGCTTTCCATCGGCAGACCGACGGACAATCTGAAAGAGTTATTCAGACACTTGAAAACATGTTACGTGCCTGCGCGTTAGATTATGGGAACAAATGGATTGATAATTTATCGTTAGCAGAGTTCGCCTACAACAACAGTTATCAATCTAGCATCAAAATGGCACCATTCGAAGCTCTTTACGGAAGACCATGTAGATCACCTATATGCTGGATCGAACCTGAAGATCGAGTTCATACTGGAGCAACTATTGTCGAGGAGACTACCGAGAAAATTCGAATTATTCGAGAACACTTAAAAACAGCTCAGAGCCGACAAAAGAGCTACGCTGACAGACGGCGGAGACCATTGGAATTTGAGGTAGGAGATTTCGTGCTTCTAAAGGTTTCCCCTCGAAAAGGAGTTTCTCGTTTCGGCAAGAAAGGGATATTAGCTCCACGATATGTGGGACCGTTCCTTATTATTCAACGAGTTGGAAAAGTTGCTTATCGTTTAGCATTGCCATTAGAGTTGTCCCACGTGCATGATGTATTTTATGTCTCAATGCTTCGGAAATGCGAACCGGGTCCTACTGTGATAGTTTCGCCCGATGACATACCAATTCGAGAAGATGTTTCCTACGAAGAGACACCGGTACGAATTCTCGATAGAAAGGTAAAGAGAATACGACGTCAAGAGATAGCGTTAGTTAAGGTTTTGTGGCAAAATCACGGAAGTGAAGACGCTACTTGGGAAGTGGAAAGTGAGATGTTAGAGAAATACCCCAATTTGTTTGAAAATCTAGATAATTCGAATTTCGAGGACGAAATTCTTTTGTAGAAGGGGAGAATTGTCACGCCGCGAAATTTTTGAATTTAAAATTTCGCGCGTGAATGTATAAACTCAATTTGTTAGTGTGCCAATAAAATTTTTATTATTATCATGAGAATTCAAATTTTAAATTTTTGGTATATTAATTATTAATTTGAGAATATTTAAAACATTTTTTTTTCTATTTTAAAGTTTTAACAATTTTTATCAAATCCAAAAATTTGTTAAATATTTTTGTATTTATTTATTTTTCTTTTTTTTCTTCTTTCTTTCCGGAGTCTTCCGGAAATTTTTCCCCTTCCCATCTTAATATCTTTTTTCTCTCTCTCTGTTTCTTTCCACCGCCTCTCTCTCTCCCTTTGTTTTTTTGCTCCACGCCTCACTCCCCCTCTGTTTTTTTTCCTGGCGAGCTCTCACCTCTCTCTCACACTTTCTATTTTTCTTCTTTTCTTCCTCCCTCGCCGATTAACTCTCCTCCACTCTCACTTTCTCTGCATTTTTTTCTCTCTCTCCCTCCCTCCACCGAATTATTTCCTTCCCCCTCTCACCCTTTTGTTTTTTTTTTTTTTCTCTTTCTTCTTCTTTTCCTTTCTTCTGCTTCTCGTCTCTCTCCCTCACTCCCATTAATTCATTTTTTCTTCTCTTTTCCTTCCTCTTCTTCTTGTTCGCCGAATCCCTTCCCCTCCCCATCTTTTCTCTTCTTTTTCTTTTCCTTTTCTTTCGGCCGTAAGCCACCCCCTCACTTCTTCCACGCCGATCCTTCCTCCTCCACCGGAAGCCCGTCGAACGCCGCCAACCCGAGCTCCTCGCGACGCCACCGTCGAACGTCCGCCAGCCGCGAGCTATGCCGACTGTCCACGTCGAAATCGGACCCGTCGCGCCCGAAACGCCCCACGCCGGACCGCCTACGCCATCCGCCAAGCCACCGAAGCTCGTCCCGCCCGAACCGCCGCGCCGAACAGCCGCCGTTTCCTCGCGAGCCCGAGCCACCAACGCCTCGCCGCCGTTCACCAACCGGAGCCATGACCGTCGCCCGAGCCCGCCCTTTTTCGTCTCGCCGAACAAGCCGTGCCTCGCCGCCGTCCCCGCCTCGCCGTTCGTCTCCACCTCGCCGCGCCGCCTACCGCCGTGCCCGACGCCAGCCGCCGCCCCCTGCCGCCGTGAGTTTCTTCCGGCCGGCCGACCCCCTTCAGCGAAAAAGAAAAAAAAAATGCTGTATATGTATATATAAATGTGGCGCCCGCCGACCCAGCTCGCCCGAGTCGACGTTCGCCAATTTTTTCTTCGTTAACTTTATATACATAAACGTTTCTTTTTATTTGCGGAAGTGTAATTTAAAATCTTTACTTTCAAAATAGAGTAGAAATTTTGGGAAATTTTTTTTTTTTTCTTTTGAAACACATTTACACCACTTTTTTTTTTTTCTCAAAACATACTAACATATATATATATTTTTTTTTCTTTTCATTTTTGTTCCATTTCATTCACATATGGTCTGCATATATAAATATATACATATATTTCTGAACATGCGCTTAGACAAAAACATTCTGGCAGCTGAAAGCATAGCGGGTCCGTCCCCTTGTCCATGACATCTCTTGAATCTGTCTGCCAGTCCCATCATACTTCTATCCTGTCCTGTGTTGCTTACCTTTATCACCTACACCACAAACAGACTTGTGAGCTAGACTCAGTAAGCACAAACATACAAACAAAGAACTAACATGCATAACCTCTAAGGTTAGTCACATAATGCAATTCTAATTCCTCATAAGTTAGTATTTGAGGTTCTTTATCATAACTTATTGTAACATCCTCAAAATTTCATTTCATGTCTTCCTTTCTTTCTCTTTGCTTTTCTTTTCTTTTCTTTTCCTTTCTTTTCCTTTCCTTTCTTTTCTTTTCCTTTCTTTTCTTTTCTTTTCACTTTCATTGGTGGGCCCGTTGTTGGACGTACCTATTTGCGCGCTGACAATGGGAGGAGGGGGAGCGACCCACCAACCTACCTCAAAGTCTTATAAAAACCGCACCTTCGGGGTTGGTCCATCCTATAATCTACCGCACCTTCGGGGTAGCGCCACATCTACGCGGAGGATATAGACCGGAAGTCTCGACCTTGTAGGGAGACCGGTACGCCAACAACTTAAGTTTTCAGTCTTATTATCTTGCATTCTTTTAGCTTTTTGATCATAACTTATCATGCATACATGTCATTCCTAAGACATCTCTAACATGATTTTTCATCTAAGTCATATCACAGAACACATCAAGTTAGTCAGTTTGTGGGTAGACAAGTAAATGTTTGTACTTACAATATCTGGGCAAGAGTGATTTCTTTTGGATCCTTGCTATTGCCTTCTCCTTCACTTCTTGGATTTCCTATAATAGAAATAATCATGGATTATTTCTCATATTCATTTCATTTTTTTTTAATAAGATTTATATTAATTTCTACATTTTCCTTATTCCTCTCTTTTTCTCCAATTCAACTCTTAAAATATTGTTACTATCTTTGGTATTTTGTTTTCACCCTTTCCTTAACACTCCCAAATTTTTTCTTAACATTCTAATCTCCATAATGTCCTCAATCTCAGTTTCTTACAACTAATTCACCTCATTATCGCTACCGAAATTTCGGCAGCATTTCCGCTTAAAAACTGAGGTCCCGGCGTTTAAGTAACGCCTCAAAACTTAAGTACCTGCCAATTACTATACCAGAGGCCTAATTTTTTATAGAACATTCAAAACGTTCTATGAAAAATGCTTATCAATCCCACATATTACTCATTAACATATTCCAAATCATATTCATAAATCAATCATCACTTTCATCATTTTTTTCCATTTTTTTCATTTTCCATATTCATTCATTCATTCAAAATCACCAACAACATAAAAACATTCAATTTTAATAACCAATCTTCTAACTCAACTTTCAACTTAACTAATCTCTCCCAAACAATTTCATAACCATTTTCAATCTCTTTTCTTAACTCTAAACTCAATAAAACCAACTTTAACATTTCCAAAATCCCATTTCAAGAAACTTAACCATCACTTATTCAAAATTAAACCCAAACACATTTATGGTTAATATAACCCTTGTAACCATTTTTTTCACTTAAATCATCAAGTTAACAATCATAGAGTCCAATTATTTCACTAAAAAGAGCCACAAATTCATCATGAAAAATCCTCAAATTTTCAAACCCTAACTTTGTACATTTTCGGATTCCTCAAGAAAACCTATTCAAACTTTAGCATTTAAGTTTCCAAACTCATATGTATAAAAATATCATTACATTAAATAAAAAAAATGATTCTGAGAAGATGAAAATTCTCGGTTGTTACATTCACCCCTCCTTATAAAATTTTCGTCCTCGAAAATTCAGAACAAGTGAGGGTATTTTTCTCTCATCTCTTCTTCACGCTCCCACGTAGCTTCTTCCACATCGTGATTTCTCCACAACACTTTGACTAGTGGGATGCTTTTGTTTCTTAACGTCCTCTCCTCTCGAGCAAGTATTTGAACTGGTTGCTCCTCATACGACAAGTCTTCTTGGACTTGGATTGGTTCGTACCCAAGAACATGTGAAGGGTCTGAAATGTACTTCCTCAACATCGATACGTGGAAGACATTATGCACGGTAGACAATTCGGGTGGCAGCGCTAACTTATAGGCCACTTTTCCCACTCGACTGATAATTGGAAAAGGTCCTATGTATCTGGGACTCAGCTTCCCTTTCTTCCCAAATCGCATTACACCCTTCATTGGCGCAACCTTCAGGAATACGAAGTCTCCCTCTTCGAATTCTAAGGGTCTTCGTCTCTGGTCGGTGTAGCTCTTTTGGCGACTCTGTGCAGTCTTCATCCTCTGTTGGATTTTCTTGACTGCATCAATTGTCTCTTGGATAAACTCAGTCTTGTGTAGCTCCTTTTCTCTTAAGTCATACCAATGAATTGGTGATCTGCATTTCCGCCCGTACAATGCTTCACATGATGCCATTCCAATAGAAGCCTGGAAACTATTGTTGTATGCAAACTCGATCAGCGGTAGCTTCTTATTCCATGCTCCTTTGAAGTCTAGTATACATGCGCGAAGCATATCCTCCAGTGTCTGGATTGTGCGCTCAGATTGTCCATCCGTCTGAGGGTGAAATGCTGTACTGAATCTCAGTTCTGAGCCCATTGCAGCTTGAACACTCTTCCAAAAGTTTGATGTAAACCGTCTGTCGCGATCAGACACTATCTCTGTTGGTATTCCATGCAGTCTCACTATGTTTGAGATGTACAGCTCTGCCAACTTTTCCAATGTATACGTCATCTTCACGGGTATAAAGTGAGCAGACTTGGTTAACCGATCTACCACTACCCATATGGCATCAAATCCTTCAATCGTCCTTGATAGTCCCACAACAAAATCCATAGTTACTTTTTCCCATTTCCATTCTGGGATGTCTAGTGATTGCAGCTCACATGCTGGTCTTTGATGTTCTGCCTTGACCCTTTGACATGTTAAACAGCGACTGACGTGTTGGACTATGTCATTTTTCATGTTTTTCCACCAAAATTGCTGCTTTAGGTCTTGATACATCTTTGTACTACCCGGATGTACTGAGTAAGGGGTGTCGTGGGCTTCCGTTAGGATTCTCTTCCTCAATTCTTCTTTGTCAGGCACACAAATCCTCCCTTGAAAAAGTAGTACCCCATCTTTAGCAATGTGGAATTCTGTCTTTTCACCCTTAGAAACTTTTTCCTTCAATTCTCTCAGAACAGCATCAACCTCTTGAGCTTCTTTAATCTCCTCAAAAAGTGTCGACTGGATTTGCATTGCCGCCAACCTTCCTGCAATTAACTCCATTCTTAGCGTAGAAATTTCTTGTTGTAGTGGCTTGGGCAGCTTATCGATGGCTATTCGTTCCGGCATCGTCGACTTACGGCTCAATGCATCCGCTACCTTATTCGCCTTGCCGGGATGATATATAATCTCGCAGTCATAATCTTTAACCAATTCGAGCCATCTTCTTTGTCTCATGTTGAGTTCCTTCTGGGTGAAGAAATACTTCAAGCTCTGGTGGTCGGTAAAGATCCTACACCGAACTCCATATAAATAATGCCGCCATATTTTAAGGGCAAATACTACAGCAGCCAATTTTAAATCATGAGTCGGGTAGTTCTTCTCATGTTCTTTCAGCTGTCTGGAAGCATAAGCTATCACCTTTCCATCTTGCATCAATACAGCTCCTAATCCCATCTTGGATGCGTCGCTGTAGATGTCAAATTCTCCTTCATCCTTAGGCAAAGTGAGCACTGGGACGCTCGTCAACCGTCTCTTTAATTCCCGAAAGCTTTCCTCGTATTTGTTCGTCCATTCAAATTTCTTCTCCTTGCGAGTGAGAGCTGTGAGAGGGGCAGCTAACCTTGCAAATCCCTCCACAAATCTGCGGTAGTAACCTGCCAATCCTAGGAAACTCCGTATCTCGGTGACGTTCTTTGGAGGTACCCATTTGCTAACAGCTTCAACTTTTGCAGGGTCGACTGCAATCTCGTCTTTCGAGACAACGTGTCCGAGGAAACGGACTTTATCTAACCAAAATTCGCATTTTGAGAACTTGGCATACAACCGATGCTCCCTTAGTGTCTGCAGTGCGGTCCGAAGATGTTCCTCATGCTCTTCTTGGTTCTTCGAGTAGATGAGGATATCGTCAATAAATACGATGACAAATTTGTCCAAGTATTCCTTAAATACTCGATTCATAAGATCCATGAAAGCAGCTGGAGCATTTGTCAATCCAAAGGGCATAACAAGAAATTCAAAATGCCCATATCTTGTGCGAAAGGCGGTCTTAGGAACGTCTCCTTCTTTGATCTTCAACTGATAATAACCGGATCGAAGATCAATCTTGGAAAACATTGCAGCTCCCTTGAGTTGATCAAACAAATCATCGATCCTCGGCAGTGGATACCTGTTCTTGATTGTAGCCTTGTTGAGTTCACGGTAATCAATGCACATTCTCAAGCTCCCGTCCTTCTTTTTCACAAACAGAACTGGTGCTCCCCATGGCGAACAGCTGGGACGGATGAATCCTTTTTCTAGCAATTCTTTCAACTGCACCTGTAATTCCTTCAGTTCTGCAGGGGCCATTCTGTAAGGTGCTTTTGAAATTGGGGTTGTGCCTGGCAGCAACTCAATCTCAAAAGTAATATCCCGATCTGGAGGGAGTCCTGGCAATTCTTCTGGAAATACTTCTAAGAAGTCCCTAATCACCGGTGCTTCACTTGGTTGGAGTTTCGCTTCAATGTTTGTATCTGTAATGTAGGCTAAGTAGCCAGTGCACCCACTCTTTATCAGTTTTTGTGCCCTCATTGAACTTATCAGCATACCAGACGATCTTGGAGTATGACCCACATATTCGAACTGGTCATCTCCTCCTAATTGAAACACTACTTTCCGTTGCTGGTAATCAATTGTCGCTCGATACTTGCTAAGGAAATCCATTCCGAAAATAACATCATAGTCAACTATCTCTAGTATGACTAAATTGATGTATAATTCTCGGTCAGCAATAATCACTGGAACATTACGTAACCAGTGATCCGACAACATTACCTCACCAGATGGTAGGGTAGTCTTGAACACTTGACCAATCCTCTCCTTAACATGTTTAATTTTTGCAGCAAAAGTATGTGAAGCAAATGAATGTGATGCACCTGAGTCAAATAATACATAGGCAATACTTTGGGCAACAGGAAGCTGACCTGTCACCACATTTGAGGCTCCCGCCTCAACGTCTTCTTTGGAGTAGGCCAGTATATGTGCATCAGCTCGGGGTGCGTCTTCTGGTCGGTTCATGTGAGTCTGTGCTCCTTGGGACCTTGTCTGCATGGCGTGTGCTTGGCTAGCAGTCGGTCGCGGCTGGAAGGATCTTGGCTGATGTTGGGGGTTGGTAGGGCAATTTCTGACATAATGGCCTTCCTTGCCACATAAATAACATACATTTGTCCCCATTCTACATTCTCCTGGATGCATCTTCCCGCATTGTTGACATGGGAGTCTAGTCTGGCCGGTGGTCTGATTTGACCTTCTTTGGACATTTCTTACATTCTGACCTCCGGAATCACTAGTATTTGTATTCCGCTTGTTCGTGCTCGACTGACTTTGGTTGCTGCTCTGACTAGGCCTCGGACCTGAGAAAGGCTTGTTACTTTGGCTTGGTTGATTACTTTTCTGTGTCAGTCTTGCCAAATCTCTTTCTCTCTTCTTGTCCTCCCAAGCCTTAGCCTTCTCTTCTTTCGCTCGGGCCAACCTGTGCTCAGCTCTCATTGCCCTGCTAATACAATCTGCGACGGTGGTGGGTGGAGTCTCGCCACTCTCTACAAATGTGGCAATATCGGGCCTAAACATGTCAATCATGCGACGGACCCGTTCCCCTTCGGTTGGTACCATCTGCGGACATAGTCGAGCTAGCCGATCAAACTTACGGCAAGCTTCAGTCACCGACATTTCCCCTTGCTTTAATCCATCAAATTCTCGCTGTTGAGCTCGCAAGGCGTCTAAATTGAAAAATTTCCGGTTGAATTCTTCCAAGAAGTCATCCCATGTCATACTTTTTACATCTCTTCTCATCTTTACCATCTCCCACCAATATCTGGCATCTTTCTTCAGTAAGTAGGAGGCACAGAGAATTCGTTCTTGATCTGTGATATTCATGAACTCGAAAATCATCTGTATGGAGGCCAACCATTCTTCAGCCTCAAGTGGATCAGTAGACCCCTCAAACCCTGGCGGTTTCATTTTTCTAAACCGCTCATATAAGGACTCCTGGTTGATTACCATTTGAGTAGGAGTACCCATACCCCCTTCTGATTGAATTGGTATTGTTGGAGTGGTTGACCTTGGAGTCGGTTGAGGCTCTAGTATGGATGTTTGGGATGGGGTCGTTTGGGGTTGGGAAGGTCCACCCCTATCGGTTTGCTCTGCATTTCTTTCAGCTAACAACTCTCTTAGCCTTTGGTTTTCCTGTTCTTGAGCTTCCAATCGCGCTTGTATGTTGGCTAAGAGGTTGGTTATCTCAGTATCTCGGTCTACTCTTGACGCTTTGGATCGGGGTCTAACCATATTGTCGTATACTACCTACTATAAACAATAACATAGTTTAGTACTTACATAACAACAATAATTCTTAATTTAAAAACAATCTTACTTGGACTGTGCAGAAGCAGATACTTGAAATGTCATGGAGGGTCAATGGACAACCGCCGGGCTCTGATACCAACTGTGGCGCCCGCCGACCCAGCTCGCCCGAGTCGACGTTCGCCAATTCTTTCTTCGTTAACTTTATATACATAAACGTTCCTTTTTATTTGCGGAAGTGTAATTTAAAATCTTTACTTTCAAAATAGAGTAGAAATTTTGGGAAATTTTTTTTTTTTTTTTCTTTTGAAACACATTTACACCACTTTCTGTTTTTCTCAAAACATACTAACATATATATATTTTTTTTTTCTTTTCATTTTTGTTCCATTTCATTCACATATGGTCTGCATATATAAATATATACATATATTTCTGAACATGCGCTTATACAAAAACATTCTGGCAGCTGAAAGCATAGCGGGTCCGTCCCCTTGTCCATGACATCTCTTGAATCTGTCTGCCAGTCCCATCATGCTTCTATCCTGTCCTGTATTGCTTACCTTTATCACCTACACCACAAACAGACTTGTGAGCTAGACTCAGTAAGCACAAACATACAAACAAAGAACTAACATGCATAACCTCTAAGGTTAGTCACATAATGCAATTCTAATTCCTCATAAGTTAGTATTTGAGGTTCTTTATCATAACTTATTGTAACATCCTCAAAATTTCATTTCATGTCTTCCTTTCTTTCTCTTTGCTTTTCTTTTCTTTTCTTTTCCTTTCTTTTCCTTTCCTTTCTTTTCTTTTCCTTTCTTTTCTTTTCTTTTCACTTTCATTGGTGGGCCCGTTGTTGGACGTACCTATTTGCGCGCTGACAATGGGAAGAGGGGGAGCGACCCACCAACCTACCTCAAAGTCTTATAAAAACCGCACCTTCGGGGTTGGTCCATCCTATAATCTACCGCACCTTCGGGGTAGCGCCACATCTACGCGGAGGATATAGACCGGAAGTCTCGACCTTGTAGGGAGACCGGTACGCCAACAACTTAAGTTTTCAGTCTTATTATCTTGCATTCTTTTAGCTTTTTGATCATAACTTATCATGCATACATGTCATTCCTAAGACATCTCTAACATGATTTTTCATCTAAGTCATATCACAGAACACATCAAGTTAGTCAGTTTGTGGGTAGACAAGTAAATGTTTGTACTTACAATATCTGGACAAGAGTGATTTCTTTTGGATCCTTGCTATTGCCTTCTCCTTCACTTCTTGGGTTTCCTATAATAGAAATAATCATGGATTATTTCTCATATTCATTTCATTTTTTTTTAATAAGATTTATATTAATTTCTACATTTTCCTTATTCCTCTCTTTTTCTCCAATTCAACTCTTAAAATATTGTTACTATCTTTGGTATTTTGTTTTCACCCTTTCCTTAACACTCCCAAATTTTTTCTTAACATTCTAATCTCCATAATGTCTTCAATCTCAGTTTCTTACAACTAATTCACCTCATTATCGCTACCGAAATTTCGGCAGCATTTCCGCTTAAAAACTGAGGTCCCGGCGTTTAAGTAACGCCTCAAAACTTAAGTACCTGCCAATTACTATACCAGAGGCCTAATTTTTCATAGAACATTCAAAACGTTCTATGAAAAATGCTTATCAATCCCACATATTACTCATTAACATATTCCAAATCATATCCATAAATCAATCATCACTTTCATCATTTTTTTCCATTTTTTTCATTTTCCATATTCATTCATTCATTCAAAATCACCAACAACATAAAAACATTCAATTTTTATAACCAATCTTCCAACTCAACTTTCAACTTAACTAATCTCTCCCAAACAATTTCATAACCATTTTCAATCTCTTTTCTTAACTCTAAACTCAATAAAACCAACTTTAACATTTCCAAAATCCCATTTCAAGAAACTTAACCATCACTTATTCAAAATTAAACCCAAACACATTTATGGTTAATATAACCCTTGTAACCATTTTTTTCACTTAAATCATCAAGTTAACAATCATAGAGTCCAATTATTTCACTAAAAAGAGCCACAAATTCATCATGAAAAATCCTCAAATTTTCAAACCCTAACTTTGTACATTTTCGGATTCCTCAAGAAAACCTATTCAAACTTTAACATTTAAGTTTCCAAACTCATATGTATAAAAATATCATTACATTAAATAAAAAAAATGATTCTGAGAAGATGAAAATTCTCGGTTGTTACAATAAATGTATATCTATGTGCGTGTGTGTGTGTTTTTATATATATATATGTATAGTAATAGTAATAATAATAATAATAATAGTAATAATAATAATAAAAATAATAAATATTTTTAGATTTTAAATTTAAATTGATTTGAAATTTGTATTTTGAGCTGTTCTGAGAATTGGAAAATTTTTCTGCAGGTTGATCATTTTGGAGCTTTTGGGGAAGCTTATTTTTAGGGCGGGTTATGCTGAAATTTTTAAAAATATATATATATTTTGGTTATTTGTGTTAAAATTGCTAGTTTAAAATTACGGTGTTAAAATAAAGTATCATTTTAAATTTTAAAAATTCAATGGCATACTAATTAGTTGAGTTTACCGTAATTCGATTACGGAATTCTTGGACAGATAATTAAATTATCTGTGTTTCTTGTTTTAGGTACTCGTAGATCGAATTCGGAAAGAGAGACTATCTTGGAATTCGTGCGAGAAATTGATCGTAGGTCAAATTGCTGACGAGGTAGGATATCTTACCCTTTCTTGGCAGTCAATTTTGTTTTAATGATTTGGCCAAAATCATTTAAAGAAAATGTGTTTATAAAGCTTTGAAATTTACGTGATTTTTGAAAATATCACGATTTCGGAAATTAAAGGAAAAATATCCGGTTACGGATTTTTTTGAAAAACAATACGATATATTTTTAGTATGTGAATCATATGTTCACATGAAATGTTGAAAGTTGGATTTGGTGTTAAAGTATACCGGGAGCCGGCACACACGTGCGAAGAGTGCACATCTCGATCGAGGATCACTCATTATGCTTCGGCATGGTGAGGGAGGCTCATACGAACCGTACACGAACTAGATGTATATAGGGACACAATTTGCATAATCACGATTCCACGTTTATGATTCGGTACCGCATTGACATACTTAGTATGATGGTTAAATTCAAATGTTGAAGTATTTTTTAAAGAATATCCTATTGGGCCTTTCGCTCACTGTTTTAAAACTGGTAAACCCCAGGAGAGAAAGCTGGTTAGAAGATACAGGTGACGTGAAACCGTTCGTGGACGTCAAGATCTAGGACTTGAAGTAGTGACCTGTACATTAGGACAAAATATGTATAAAGCATTCCGGGACTGTAAATTCTAAACTTTACTTTTGCAATTTTAGTTATTTTATTTTATCCAAGTATGCATCTGTGGGATATGGGTACCTCACCACCTGATATTGCGATAAAAATGGAAATACAAATATTAATTAATTTAAAATACATAAGCATAATTTATAAACACGTTTAAAGAGTCGGTAAAGGGTAAGATGTAAAAATGGACAGACTTAGGAATTTGAGTTTTCCTTTCATTTATTCTTTTAAAATTTTATATCCGTCACTATCCCAGTTTTTTTGGGAAGTGACACCTGTCGCTGTCCCGGGTTTTGGGACGTGACATTTGCATTGCGTTTGAATGCAATGCATTGAATGTAATTTGTATTTGGAGGAAAAGCATTAGCATTGTATTTGAATGTAATGTGTGTTTGGAGGAAAAGTATTTGAATTATATTTTAATAATAAATATGTGATGTGATGGATAAAAGTAGAAAGAAAAAAAGGAGGGAGAGGGAATATATGATGTAATTAATAAAAATAATAGAAAAAGTGAAATAATAAATAGTGATTGTGTTGGATTTAAAATATGATGTGATTGGTATTTGAATGAAATGTTTTTGTATTTGGGGGAAAATTGCATTGTATTTAAATGCAATGCTAAAAAAAAGCTTGTCCCAAACGTGGGCTAAGATTTTTTTAAATTTAAAACCCGTCCCATTTTGTTCAACTTTTTCATTTAAATACCCAGAGCTGTAAATTAATCTCAATTAGTGCCTGATGCAACAATGAAATTCAACGACAAACTATTTGAACAATTTCTTTTACAAGATTATTTTTATAATATGAAAAATATATGTTCTGATCAGGACGTCATACGAGCTAACTTCATATTTGATTTATTCTTTGAAACAAGCTTTCGAATGGTGAATACACGCACCTTAATTTACATATATACATATATATATGTAGGTATATAATATTTGCATGAAGTGATCGTCCGTATTATCCGTTCGCATAATTAGTCAATACAATATGACTAATTAACTTTTTACTAATTTAAAAGGGACTTATTAAAAAAAAAAAAACCAGCGACCAAATTATTTTTTATTTTTATTTTTTCTGAAGTGCGACCAAATCAATCGAAGAGTTCGTCTTTTTTTCTTTTTTATATAGCTAATTATCAATTTGATTTGGTAAGAATTGTAGAAAGAACATTCATACATATATATATGTATGTATGTATGTATGTATATGGCTTTTTCTACATTGTTTTGTATATTACTATTGTTAACAATGTCAATAGGAACGTACACCGGTACATCCTTTGATACTTGTCCAAAGTCAAGAAAAAAGAGACAGCTGGCCCATTGAAGTCTATATCGAGCATCATTTTTGCTAGCTGGGACACAAATAAACAAATAAACAAATTGGGGAAAGGGGTGGCATTCCTTGTAATTTACTATGCTCTTACCTGTACAAGAGGTACACTTTTAAAAATTTTTCACATGAAAATATTTATTTTTTAAAAAATATATCTTCTAAATTTATATATATATATTAAAAAAGTTTTATTTTTAGACATTAAAAAAAATTATTTTTAGAAATAGAAATTTTTTTTCATTTATCTAAAACACTTTTTACTTTTGTTATTTTTCTTCATTTTTAAAAGTGAAATGAAGAAGTGAGTTTTTTTTTTTTTGGTTATTTGTTATTTTTCATTTTTGTTATTACATCTTAATTTTCAATTTTAAAAATGAAAAACTTTTTCATTTTTAAAATGAATACCCTATTTAAACGGAGAGTATATGTAATGTTGACTTTTCCATTCAATTTTATTTTTTTTATTTTTTTATTTTATTTTTCTGCTAACTGGTGCTTCTCTTGTTGAAGCTCAGCCTTTGGACTATCTCGTTGGATTTCTACGCCGTGGAGATGGTGATCTCGTTGAATATTTGTCCATATACCGCGTGCGGTGCAGATAAAGTAAACTCCTTTGGAATATTCGTTTTGTCCAAATTATATACAATTTTTTTCTTTTTAAAATAGAATATTCAGTTTATAATATAAAAAGGTATGAAATTAAAACAAAATATAATCTTTTTAAAAAATAATGCTAGATTCGTAACTTTAATCCTAGTGCTACACTTCTTCAAATTAAATAAGTAATATACTAAGGGAGCGTTTGGTAAACGCATTGCATTTTGATTGTATTTGAATGAAATTTATTTTTTGAATGTTGTATTTGGTTGAAAAGTATTTGTTTTGTATTTGAATGAAATGTGTGTTTAGATGAAAAGTATTTTAGAGTTGAAAAATTGATGTGATTGGTAAAAATAGAGATAAATAATAGAGTTAAAAAATTGATGTGATTGTTTTAAAAATGTTTTAAATAATAATTATTTTCGTAATACTGTTATAAAATTTATGTTTGATGTAAAATTATATTGTATTTGAATGAAATTAAAATGAAATATTAGTTGTAAATGACACCTAATTTAAAATATGTAATATATACCCATACAAACAAGATGTCACGAAAGTCAAACATATTTTAGAGCTTCGAGAGAGAACAAAGAATAATTGAAATAATTAGTGGCCCATACCTTTCGGTTGACCTGTTCAAAGCTGATGGCCAATTTGACATTTTTGCCACCAATTTCGTTAAATAAACCCTTTTTTTTTTTAGTCTTAATCAACTTTTCTCCGTTACTATTTCGGAAAAATCAACTCCATACAAAGTTGAGTCATGAAAATGATGGAAAAGTGTTCTAACCCGTAAAATTATTCAAACAATAATATATTTTGTTTTGATGTGATTTGAAGCTGGCCGAAATGATGTCTTCATTTACATTAAACGGCGAAAATCACAAATGAATTTACTTTCATATTTTTTCCAGACTAGAAATGATGAATGCCGATGATCATATTACATGATGATACAAAAACCGATCCACAAGTATGTACTAAATAACATTTGACTGAATTATTTAGAAAGGTTTTAAAAGAAAAAGAAAAAGAAAAACCCGACTCAAGTTGCTGATTAAGTGAAGAACGCTAAACACGAAATCGATGCCTTCGGAAATGGCGCTTCTACCTTGCCGCAGGACCAAATCCGGTTGTTATATTAAGAGGCAAGTCCTCATTGGAAACTGTTGTATTATCAGTCACACGGCTGTTGTTCCTGCGAGCAAATTCTGATGCCAAACACTCCCTTAATTCAATCACTACCTGGCTCATTTTTGGCCTTCTAGCAGCCGTTGGCAATAAACAAGCCATGGCTATCTCAACCGCTTTCCACACCGAGTTGATGTCGAAGTCTCCTTGTAACCTTGGATCAACGATACCTTTAATGTCGCCATTAGCCACCATAAATGCCACCCAATGGCTTATGTGAGCCTTCTCATCTTCATCAGTTCTACTTAATATGGCAGGTCGGCTTGTGATTATCTGTAGGATTACCACCCCGAAGCTATATACGTCGCTTTTCTCGTTGAGCCAGCTGTTGTTTGTTGCGCTGTTCATAACAAATTAAAGACATCAATTTATTTGTTATGAGATCCAGCATTTAATTTTCATCTAATAATCTCATTAATGCTGTAGAATCTTACTCGGGATCAAGATAACCAGGAGTTCCGGCAATAAAACGTGTTGATACATGAGTGGCACCGTCAGCAGAGAAGAATCTTGATAAACCAAAATCAGCAAGTTTTGCACGAAAATTTTCGTTCAACAAAATGTTCGCAGCCTTCACATCTCTATGGATTATAGGTGGCTTACAGCCATGGTGCAGATATTCCAATCCTAAATTTTAAAAATATCCCCACTTGACTTGTTACAATAGATAAAACATCTTGTCCTTAATTCAATTTTGAATGAAATTAAAAAAAAAAAAAATCAAAGTCAACTTCTATCTAACCTTGTGCTGCATCAATGGCTATTTCCAGCCTTTTTTCCCAACTCAAGACATTGGCTTGCCTTCCTATAATAGGAAAACACGAAACATTAATCAGAGCTAAATAAACATGCCACATTTTTGTTCTATTTTACAATGACTCTATTCAAAAGAAGGAAGGAAAAAAAAATCCTGAATAATATTAGTCCTTAACACTTAAATAATTAATTGAAGGAAGAAAGACAGAGTCGTCCTAAATACAACAGAGGACGGGACGACACTGATCAAAGGAAAACAGAGGGGAAAAGACGGACTATCTGGAAAAAGCAGGAAACAAAGCATATTGGCAAAGAATTCTACAATACACGGTTGCGAAGAGGATCCAAAAAAGAAAAGGAATTACAAAGACAAATTAGTATACCTGAAAGATGCGAAGCTAAATCTCCGTTAGCCATGTATTCGTAGATAAGCCCCATGTTGTTTCCTTGTTTGAAATATCCAACAAGGCTAGTCAAGTTTCCATGATAAACCGTCATAAGAAGCTTAACCTGTAATTCAACACGACATCTTTCTTTAAAATATATATGTATACAAACCAATAATTTTTGAGTGCACGTATGGGTAATAAATTCTTGCCTCTGATTCAAATTGTTTATGTTGTTGTTCAACTTGTTCTTGCGTTCTTTTCTCCTCATCCTGAGACTGCTGATGACCACTCCGAATTGGTGGAAGAGAAATGACCTTGACAGCTACTTGAGTACCGTCACTAATGACACCGTGGTAAACTGTTCCAAATCCACCTTTTCCCAAAACTCTCTCGAAGTTGTTTGTAATACTTTTGACCTCAGAATAGGCGAATTTCCGTTTTGTGGAGTTGAAAGAATCATTTTGATTGTCAGATTCTTCATTGCCTAAAAGTGCATTAAGAAAAACCTATTATACCTTCTGTTATCTTTCTCTATGTACATTTTGACAAACTAATGATATTACCGAGTTTCTTTTTAGTCTTGAAGTATATAAAAACAGCTCCTGCTACAGACAAGACAATGAACAAGCCACCGACGGATGCGGCAACCGGAACTACGACGTTGCTGCTCTTCTTCTTCTTCTTGCATGGAGACGAGGCACATAAATCTTGGTTTCCTTCAAAGCTGTGATTAGTAACGAAAATATTATTGATTATGTAATTAATAATTATGTACAAAATTTGTTGACATGACACATCAATTATTTTTTCTACAAGTCGTTAGAAATTGGTATTTCGACAAGAACTAGACCTTAATGATAGGGAACCACTACTTGATCTTTCAACGAGTTCAGCTGGAACCAAACCTGTGAGCTTGTTGTTTCCTAAGTTTCTGCAGAAGGCAGAGGACATCTTTATAACATAATCTCGGGAATTTCAATAACAAAATTTGTAGCATCAATTACTACTTAAATGACTTACAATACTCTCAAATTTGTCAACTGAGAAAGGAAGTTAGGTACCGATCCTGTTAAACTATTGTTTGACAAGTCCCTGAAATGAACCATAAATAGGAAATTTCGCATGTATATAATTTGTTAATGACCAAATTTTTGCACAATCACCAACTAAATATTATGAGAGCTAGGCATCGGGTATACTTACAAGGACTCTAGCATTTTGAGTAGGGAGAAGTATGTGCTTATTTCGCCGGTCAATCCACTCGAAGACAAGTCCCTGGTTTTGCAATTTCATTAATAATCACATAACAACAGAGTCGGAAATGAAATCTCCTATTGTCAAAAAAGAATTTAAATAAACTAAATTAAGGTGGGAACTTACAGGGATGTGATTCTAGGTGCACTAGAACCATCATTGGTACAATTTAGGCCTGCCCACAAGTATTTTATGGGAACACAAGGATCTCCATCCCAATTTTTCTTCACTTGGTAATTTGACTTTATGTTCATCATTGCATCAACTAAATTTTTTTTTCATATTCATCAGGAAAATAATCAGAGAAATCATCTAGATATATATATATATATATACAGTTGACAAAAGAGAATAAAATGTGACAAAATTCAAGAGCACACATACCATCATCCTTGTCTGTTTCTAATTGTGAGACACCCACCAGCGCGTAAATCTCTATTGCATTCACAATTGGAGGCAGAGTCGAATTCTCAAGCTTATCAAGGGTTAAAGTGTAGTTTAACGCTCCTGTAATGTCATTGGTGCTGTAGATGGTTGTTGAGGATAAGTAAGAAGGGACAACAGGTCCGTACAAGAACTTCCCATTAACGTTGATGTTGAATATTCTAGACTCATTGGCTTTCAACTGTTGGAGCTCTGCAAAGTGCAGGAAGAGATAATATTTTGCGGTTGCTTCCTCAGAGTATAAATCTAATCGGAAAGGACCACTTTTGTTAACCGGCATGGCTGCGTTGTGCATTACGACATTTGGGGGTTCGTAATCTATGTGGCTTTGGGGATCGACGGTGAATGAGGTCGTTAAATCCGTCCAGTCAGCACTGACATATGGCACCCAAATGCGATCGAAAACGTCTTTTGGATACCTGAAAATTGGCAAACGTCATTTGATCTATTCTTGGAAGATTGTTAGTGAACACTTTCATATTATTAAAAAAAATTTGAATCACTAAACTCAAAACTTCATTTTGGTATTAAAAGAATCGGTAATGACTTGCAAAGGAAAATGACGAGTACCTTATTACACTAGTTGAGTTTGTACCAACATCCATTCTAACGACAAGTCCCAACGCCATTCCGGATGGAGCAATGTAAGTGGTGTTCTTAAGAGGCCTCAGTTCCAGAGCCGAAATAAACGGCGTCCCAGATCCGGTGTTGACAAGGCAAAGACGAACGTAGTTCTGTAACGGGAAATGTACGATCTCCTTTACGACAAGCGACGGAGAATCAACAATCTTCACCGTGTCCCAATAATTGGGTCCCAAGTAAAGATCAAATTCCCGCGAACTGTTCTTGCCGTCATAATTGCCGTACAAGAACAACGCCCTGATCAGATACTTGGTGCCCCTTTTGGTGTTGATTGTGTAACAGTTCCTGATTCCATCAGGGAAGCTTCTCACAGTTGTTGCCCATTGCTGAAGGTTGACGTTGTATTCGGCAGATATGCTTTTACTTTCACCAGTGCTGTTGATATATGGTGCGTCGGAGGTGTAATCTAGTTCTGTTGTTGCCTCTGTGTAGCCGGAGTTTCCGGCCAATCCGCAGTCTAAGCTAATGAAGCCTGAAACAAAGATTAGATTTTAGCCGCACTTGTATATGAAAGATTGATTATGTATGATTAGAACAAAATTAACATTGAAGATATTTTTGGTAAACGTACCTGTTTGATCTTGGGAGTGAACAACAAGGAGAAGAGCACAGACAACAAGCAGAAATGTTGCAAAGCGGAAATGCTTGAGCATCTCCTTTACCCTCATTTTGCAGTATTTGCAATATACCAGTTACTTGATATGTATTATGAATATATATCATCTTGTCATGTGTTCTCCCGTAAGTATATATCATGGAAAACCCCAAGTTGGCGACCTTTTTTTTTTAAATAAATTATCCATTTTGGTCCCTAAATGTTTTTAAAAGTTACAATTTGATCCTCAATCTATTTTTTTAGTATAAGTTTCCCAAACTCTTTTAAAGAGTGCAAAATAATCCTTTTCGTTAATAATTTTAAATTTGAACTATTATCTTGTGAATATCACATTTGATTTATTATATTTAAAGATAATTAAAATATAATATGATTCAATTTGCATGCATCATTCACATAATCAATTCCATCCAATTTTTAACCTTTGTTACAAAAAAAAAAGGATTATTTTGTATCTTTTAAAGAGTTCAGGAGTTATTGAACAAAAAAAGAAAAGAAAAATTAGGGACAAAATTACGACTTCTTAAAAAAAATCAAGGATAATTAATCTTTACTCTACGATTACACCTAATAGTGAATCATATATGTATAAGATTATTGTTAAACAATGTCTTCAAATCCACAACTGTGTTAACGACTCGGTCCACTCTTTTTCATAATTTTTAAGTTTTGTGATGTGAACAGACAAGAAATTAAAATTGATCTCTGAGTTCTAGCACGTCGCTTTCATGTCACGTTTGTTTAGTCGAGAAGTTTGAATAGTATTTGCACCTTGACCCAACGCTTAAATCCGTATATAGTAAAGGAGTATGCTTGACATTTGCCAATAGTCAAAAGTCTTGAATGCATTGATAGTTTTTAATAAATTTTAATATAGTATTCGAACATGCCTTATTCGGCGATATATAGGATCAGGAGAAATCACATAGAAATTGCTAGTTGGAAATTATTATGATTTGACAATAGTATAAAAATCCTGGATGAGGATGAGAATTCAATAAGATGCCAATAAATTAAAACGAGCACAATTTTCAAGTTCACTGTCATGGATTTTGTCATGCAAAAACTTATCATTTGTTATCCAGCAAAATGCGAATATAATTGTGGTATTTAACAATAATTTACTTAATTTTATTGTAGGAGGTAGAGTTTGAATCCATCCAACGTGAAGTTTAAATTAAATGCAAATATTGTCCTATGTCATTCCTAGACCACATATACCAGACGAGCTTTTTTTTTTTTTTTTAATAAAAAAGAGGATTTAAAAAAATGTAATAATGATAATTTCGAATATTTAAGATATTCGATTAGGTTGGAGAAGACAATGTATTTCCCGCATACTCAAATTTCGCACCAATTGTTAAAAAGGCTCCACCAATCTAGTCAAACATATATTCTAGAAGAGTACTAGAATTTTATGAGTTTCTGTTAGAAAATCTGACGTGGAAATGCTTATAATAACTTTTTTCCCTGTTTCTTTTGAGAAAATTAATGTTATTTCGTAATTTGTAATTTTGTTAAGAAAATCTTCAAAACTATAAAGGTGACCGCAAGATATCATAAAGGAACCCAATGGATAATTTTGTAATAAGATTACTGGTTCACTTCCTCTTGCCATTTCATGATAGCTTGAGAGAGCACATAATTAAAAGAATCTCCAAGAAAATAATAATAAAAATAAAGTATAGTCTAATAATAATATTACATCCGACTTGACCAAAATATATATAGAGTTCGAACCCCTAACCTCTATTTTCAAATAATAATAATAATAATATTATAATTCTTCAAACCACATCCTAATTATTCATTGCCAAAGCGTGCTTAAATAATAAGAAGATCAATAGAGAAGACTTGCGCAAGTCATCGTTTACCTTGTGCTAATCATATGCTATATCATTATAGTTTGCCATTAATACAGGAATATTTACAACTCAATGTGCCTAACTTCCTATTCATACAAGTACTCAAAGTCAAGAACCAGCAACTTGTCTAGTTCTTCCCTCGCAAGTTCATGTTCGAATTACAACGCGCAATTTGACCTTCAAGTCGTTAAATATATATATATATGACATTAAAATATATGGTCATTTCAAATAACTGTATGATTTCCACAAGCTCACCCACCAACCACCAACTAGTTATTCTTTTTTTTTTTTTTTAAATTTTCCTGTTAATTTCCTCGTCTGCTTGAATTTTTTTCTTTTCTTTCTTTTTTTTTTTTAAGAAGAAATACATTCCTAAAACATAGAAACCTATTTTCATACAAACCTTTACTATTAAACAAAAAAAATCAAAGCAGCTCCAGTTTCATTAATAGGTTTCAACATAAGCATGGAAGATGTTCAAAAAGATATACTAAATATAAAGCATATATGAATATTTAACAAATCTTTTAAAGATAAAAAAATAAAATACAAGTGGTTGCGTAATATAGCATAATAGTAATTTTACATATGATTTTATTATAAAGTATTAAGTTTAAATTCTCCACCTTTAAATTTAAAAAAAAAAATCCAATTCATCAATTAGTGATGAGAAACCTGTAACACTAATGTCATATTAAAAAAAAAAAAAACAGTGTGGATGATTATATAAGTGTGTGTGTAATGCCGTGGATGATTTTGCTGTCTTAGAATTTTTGTCTTCAACGTTCGCGGTGTACTATGGTGGTGGCTAGTCAACGATTTTTATGGTAGCTAGCAAATTGTGTAACACATAATTGCAGGATGATTTGACTTTTTGTTTATTTATGCAACTTTGTCGTCGTTCCCTCTTTTTTTTTTTTTTTATTCTCATATACATCTATAACATACATATTTTTTCGTGATCGGTGGGGTATTAACAGTCGCATGGTTTGAAGTTATGATCATCCTGTCGATATAATTATAATTCGATTGTCTTATTTCTTTCAGTTGTTCCAGTTTTCAAATTTTCTTGTCGTTTTTCCTTTCCATGTCAATGTTCCTATGATCCTATCCCTTTTGTTGCCGTTTCTCTCTTTTTACTGTACAATTCTTGTCGTTTCATTTCTATGTTAATGTTCGTATGATCCTATCGCTTTTGTTGCCGTTTCTCTCTTTTTACCGTCATACTTCCGAATTAGGCCGGCTCAGTCCGGTCATTTATTTTAAGTCTATTGGTATTTCGTATTATGCTCATGCCGGTCAGTTTAATAAATGTGTTGTGTCGTGTTATACTCATTTTTTTATTTATAGTGTCACGTTCGACCATGATTCATTTGTAAATGTGTCATACTCTTAACGTACCCTTATCTTAATCATGCCTAACAATTAAAATTTTAAATAAATAAGAATAATAGTTTTGAATACAATATAAAATATTGATTTTTAATAAAAACAAGGCATAATATTAAAATAAAACTATAACATTGAAAATCTTATCAAGTAAAAAATCAAATAGATGAAATCTTCATAAGAAAATCAAAAACACCATAATTCTTATATGATAATTGTTAAAAATATCATAAAAAACTAATGTTTCCGTGCAATTTTTGTGTCCTTTATTGTGCCTATAATTGTGCTCGTGCCATATTCTTAATGTGCTCATATCCAAAAATCTCATCAAGCACGACCAATTTAATGAAACGTATCGGGCTGGGCTAATATATTAATTAAATGTGTTGTACCATACCCACTTTTACTGTGCTGTGCTTATGCCAACCCACTAAGTCTAATCTAGTCTGACATCTCTTTCGTGTCATTTCTCCTTTTGTTACCTTTTAAAGAGTTTTCGTTGCTTGCTAAAAAAAAATAAGAAAAGAAAATGATTTGTGATTGTAAGTATAATTTAGTGATAATTACACACTTTTTATGTCCCCGTTAGAAAGCCTTGAACAAAGCCAATGGGTTATGCTGAGTCCTCTCTTATTCGGTTGCGTTTGTATTTATATGGGTAGGTTTGTGATTATCTCTGATAGCACAGCCCCATAGCTATAAACGTCACTTTTCTCGTCTATCTATTTGTTACATAGTACCTACAAGAAGGGCAAAAAAAAAAATAAATAAATAAATTGAGTATTAAATTAACACGAACAAACCTTCATTCTCAAATTAATCCTTAACCACAGACACACCACCATAGTCCATTTCTATCAGGCTACCTATCACTCGTTGGTGATTCGAATTTAATTGATGTTATAACTATTTGGACCGATGTGACACGGCGGCGCGTAGACGATATATGGTGTTTCTTGATGTGATATTCTTCCATTGAAACGCGCTTTACATTTGGTGATAAAAGGTCGACGGAAGAGTACAGCTATTTTTGGGTACATACTAATTATTCATAAAGTCTTACTTTCCTGAAAGTATTAATATTTTTGCTCTGATCCAAAAAGTATTAACCTTTTAAGTCAGACACATACTTGAGAAGGACGGTTAGCGACCAAAAAATGACAGATTACAATTTGTGAAGACGCTGTGAGTGACCCATGATTTGCCGTGAAATGTGGAATCTGTAGTCAAAAACTTTGTACCGCGTATGAAAATGATGGCCCAAAGTCAACTTTTCTACTTATTCCGCAAGATCATCGTCAACAACGGGAGATCGAATATATACGTTTCATTTATTTGTTGTTCACTGCAAAATCATTGGCATTAAATAAATATTAAAGAATGATGTTAACTTCCTTTATTTTTAAATTTGTATAAAAGTTATTAGCCAAATTTTTTTTTTTGAAAAGGTTATTAGCCAAATTAAATAATGAATATTAAGTGTGTTGTATTCTTTTATTCATAAAAAATAATGTATAAGTTCCAAAAAAAAATAAGTAAATTGTCTTAATTATCAAAGTAGATAATGTTAAGAAAAATGTATCGTTAAAAAAAAAAAGTATGGAAATTAGAATTTTGAACTACCATGGACTTGTCCTTATCATCAAGTTAGTGCATGGACTATAAATTCTGAATAAGAACGATATGTCGTTTTGTGCTCATGTATGATTACCGCAACAAATTGTCAAGTGGTGAACGACATCTATTTTAAGGCAAAAATGTTGCATGGTTTAAAGCTATCTTTTGATATAACTAACTTCGTTTTCTCGATATTACAAGTTATTTCCTTTTTTTGAAGCCGATATTACATGTTATTTCGTTCCGCTGTTTTGCGGTTTCCTCTTTGTTCTCCTTTTCAAGTTCTCTTGTCGTTTTCCTTGGCATGTTGCCATCCACTTTTATTATAATTTCTCCCTTTGCTGTCGTAGTTCTTTTTCTTGTCGTTTCCCCATTTGTTACCTTTTATTATTTTTTTTCGTCGTTTTCCCTTTGTACTTTTTTGTCGTTTTTATTTCTTCTTCCTTTCTTCTTTTTGTGAATTGAGATATTGTTGCATATAACATAGTATTTTTTGAAGTTTATAATAGGTTTTTTAAAAATAATAAATTATAGTATTTTTAGACATAAATCTTTAGATTTTTAATAATTTTTTTAAATTTTCTCAAAAATAACAGATTTATTGGAAAATAATGATAGGTCTCTTATGTGGTTGCATACATAAATTAACAGTAATTGTACACCTGACTCCATTAAAAGATAAAGAGTTCGAATCTTTCATCCCAACATAAAAAAAAAAAAAAGGGTTACTTCTTCACAAGTCGATGATTTCTATAAAGACGATGACTTATATGGACAAGTTCATGAGACCACCGTGGCAAAGATTACAAGGCCAATCCTCGCCTTCACGAACAAAACACAAGTGCGAGATTTAACAATGGGACAACGTGTTAGTTTGGCGATCGGACAGTGTGCTAGGTACAACTGTAACAATCGGGAAAATTCACATTTTTCGGAGAATAAATACACAATGAATTTAAGCATTAAAATGTGAAATTAAGTGATTTAATATTGTTTAGAACTAAAATAAAATGTTCTAACAATGTTAAAGGATGAAAAATGAGTAATAGTGATATTATGTGTGTGCACGTGTGTGCCACTCACAGTATCAGGAAGTAGGTCAAGATGATATTATCTTGACATAAAACTGATAAATTTGGGTTCAGCACTCCGAAATTAGTAAGGATAGTCTATCAGCACACTCAAATTTGATAATTGAGTACAAGGGTAATTTTTGATCGAAAATTCACAGTATCGGAAATTGGTCGAAATGACCTCAGATAAAAATAAAACTGATATATTTGGATTCAGGACGCCCAAATTAGTCAGGATAACCCATGTTGAAATTTTGGGTGAAAAAGTATATAAAGAGTGGGAAAAAAATGAAATTTCCTTATTTGCCCACAAATACTCTCTCTCTCCAATTCTCTTTCTCTCTCTACCCCCACTAATGAATAGTAACCGACCACCGGAAACGGTGTCCGTTTTCGACACCGCCGGCACCGTTGGAAAGCTCTCGCCGAGCTGAGTTCAACGGTGTGCCGAGTCGACGGAACCGACGCTGGAGTAGAGCGCACGCGCCGCCCGAAGCCGCCGGCCACCGAAAAATTCGCGACGCCGTATCTCTGCCGTCCGACGTCCGATCAAGCTGAAACCGGTCTCAAAAGACTCGTGGTGAAGAGTACTACAAATCCCATGTGGTGGATCGCCTCAACGGCCGCCGGATCGCGCCGCCCAACTCCGCCCATCGCCGTCGCCGCCGTGAAACTCGCCGTTTCCGGCGATGTTGAGCTGCACCACCGGTGCAGAAATGGTCGCCGTGAAGAGGGGAGCAAAAGCCCTCAATCAATTTCGGGGAAAAAGTCCGGCACGGCGGAGCTCCACCGTCGCCGCCGTGACCGAGTTTTCGGGGGTCGATTTCCGGCGATAGAGGTGTCGAATGGTGAAATTGAAGCTACCAATGGATTCCTCTCGTCGGGATCTTCAAGATGGACTACCCACTTGCCACCGTCGCCGCCGGTCAACGGCTGGTCAACGCCGGTCAACGGCGACCGTTGACCGAAAATGGAAGTTTGGCCCGTTGGCTTATTTTCGACGTTCCGGACGCATCCGCGGAGTCGGAATTGCAAGACGAGACCTCAAAGATGAAGAACGAGGAATTAGGGTTTATGCCGTCGAGACCGGACTGCAATTCGGTATAAATCCCGACCCCTTTACGTTCCTCAATTAAATTATTTGGGATTGTTATATGATTTTATGATTATTGGTAGGAAAAAATTATGGAAAAGAATGTATGTAAAAAGAAGAAAATGGCTGTAATGGAAAAAAAAGAAAAAATATGCGATAATGTAACGATTTTACGTAAACAGTATGAGTTTTACGTAAAATCTAGGCCTCTGGTATAGTACGTGATAGAATTAGATCAGGATAGATGGTTTTCAGGCGTTTCCTAAACGCTGGAACCTCAAAAATTAAGCGGAAATGTTGCCGAAATTTCTAAAATGGCACCGGGGGTAATATGGGAAACGAGGGGTAAAAATATGATCGGGAAGGGAACCCGAGCCGCCTCAAGGAATTAGGGCATGGAAAAAGGAATGGACAAGTTACAATTAGTAAACCGACCCTTCGAGACCCTAGAATGCAAGAAAAACACGAAACCGATTCTTAGGTTCGAATAGTACTTCCCGAGGGCCGGGAATGTGAAAATTGGTAAAATGATAAGAATTGATCCGTAAAAGGGCTGATATGATTTAAAAAGTTAATTTGATGATTTTGAGTTTAGAAAATCCAGCCTAAGTATGAAAATGAAAATGTTATGATTAAACGACCCATCAGGGGCAAAATGGTCATTTTGCCCAAAGATTCTCAAATTATGGGAAAAGAGCCCCAATGACCTCGGAATAGGTTAATGAAGTTTGTAAAAGTCAAAATTGAGGTTTAAGTTATGAAAAATCACGTTAAGGGTAAAATTGTAATTTTGTCAAAAGTTAGGGGTAAAATTGTAATTTTGTCAAAAGTTAGGGGTAAAATCGTAATTTTTCAAAAAGTTGGATAAAAATTCGAAAAGGGTCATTAAGGTTTAGAAAGCTGTCCTAAGGCTATAATTAAGGATTATAAGATCAGAATTAAGCTTTTTAATAAAATAAAAGCTATAAATGAAAATGTGATTAACGGACAAAGTTTGTCTGTAGGAACCTAATCCAGAAGCGAGAAAGGACGTCGATGGATCTCAAAGAAAGGATAAGCACGCTATGAGTAAGTTCAGACATTTACCCGTCTGCAACTATGAACAAGTTTATCGTGTTTATATGTTTTGTATGAAAATGTCATGATGTGATTTATGATGATGCTATAGTAATTGCTATAGCAATGATATGATGATGTTAAAAGATATGTTTTAATAAATAATTATAAAAATATATATATAAATATATGTATATATTGAAATATGAAGGAAAGGCATTATAAAAGCTTTATGAGAGTAACGATGTGATAAAGAGGGATAGAAGAATGGAAAGAATAAGAACGAGAATGTTATGATAGGATGCATAAGAAAGAGATGAGGTGTGAAAGGAAAGAATAGGTGTTTATGAAAAGTTTTATGGAAATTAAGTTATGATTGATAGAGCAATTATGATCGGTGAGGAAAAGAATTTAGAAATGGATGTTTTATGAGGATGAAAGAATAGATGTTTTATGAAAGTTAGGTTATGATTGATAGAGCAATGATGATCGGTGATGAAAGGAATTAAGAAAATAGCATGTTTTATGATAACGAAAGGATAGGTGTTTTATGAAAAATGATATAAGAGCAAAGAGTTAGACAAGAAAGAAAAACAATGATAGGTTATGATGAAAGGTATGATGAAAGGATTAGAACATAACGATAAGATGTGATTGATTGAATAGAACGATAGGCTATGATCAATAGGAGGATGATGATAAGATATGGTAGATAGGAGGATGCAAATGATAAGACGAACAGAGAATAATTGTCTATACGTAACAAAACACGTTTTTGTTTGTTATGATCTGATGTGATATGATGTGATGTGATGTGATGTGATAATATATATAAGTAATATGTGCTATATATGTTAAAGTGTGATTAACATAATTCACACAAGTAAAGTAAAGAATTAATAAAAGAAAAACAACGAAAGAACATATGTTCTATAAAATGTTTTATGAAAAATGAGAAATGAAAGATGATGAATGTCATGAAAAAGATGTACAACGAAAAATCAATATAAGAAAAGCTAAAAGAATGCAAGATAATAAAACTGAAAAGTTAATGGTTGGCGTACCGGTCTCCCTATATGGTTGAGACTTCCGGTCTATATCCTCCGCGCAGATGTGGTGCTACCCCGAAGGTGTGGTAGATTATAGGATGGACCAACCCCGAAGGTGAGGTTTTATGTGACTGTGAGGTAGGTTGGTGGGTAGCTCCCCCTCCTCCCACTGTCAGCGCGCACTAGGTACGTTCAACAACGGGGCCCACCAGTGAAAGATAAGAAAAGAAATGAAAAGTAAAAGAAAAGAAATGAAAAGAAAGTGAAAAGAAAAGAAAAGTGAAAGAAAAGAAATGAAAAGAAAGTGAAAAGAAAAGAAAAGAGCGTGAAAAGAAAAGAAAGGAAAGGAGAGTGAAAAGAAAAGAAAAGAAATGATACGAAAAAAAAAAAAAGGAAGAAAAGAAACGAACGATATGAAAGAACAACACAATGAAATCAATGAAAAATAATAAAACGAAGTTAAAAGAACATGATAGAATTATATATGTGATGTGATGTGTTTGATGTTATATGTATGGAATGACACGTTTTTACGTGATGTTGTGCTAGTGTATATGTTACTAGCTTTAAGATATGAAATGTTAAGAGATGATGATAAAGCGATAGAAAAGTTATAAAGGTTTAGAACAGAAAGTTAAGAAATGATAGGAATGAAAAGCAAAGAAATGAAAAGATTGGATTAGAATGATAAGAGATGATCGATAGAATGATAAGAACGATGAACGAAGAGATAAATGAGCATGAAGAATCTCACATTTTATGTTATGTTTTGAGGATATGTATAAATGATGTATATGATGTGTATATATGTGATGTCATATATTCTAGTAATAATATATATTACTAGTATTCATAAGTTAATGAATGTATGTTTGAACTTACTGAGCATCTAGCTCATTAGTTGTTTATATGTTGCAGGTAAGGAACCTGTTAGTTTAAAGTAGTATGATGGACAACGGACGGATCTGCACGTGCCAAGGGACTGGGCGAGGGTATGGTACTACCATGAGTCTTTCGCTGAGCGTTCAAAAAGGAAGATGAAAGAAAGAAAGTTATGATATATGTGTTATAAGAGTATGATAGAGATAGGTATAGTATGTAAGTAAAAAAAAAATAAATTTTGCTATAGAAATTGCTTCCGCTATAAGATGAGAACGTTAAGAATGAAAAGTTAAGTATGTTAAGTAAGAGGATGACGACCCACGAGGTTGCCAACCATCGCGGTCGGCGTCAGAGTTTGGCTGGTTGGTATGGTAACGTACGTGGGGGGTCGCCACAGGTGGTATCAGAGCGAAAGGTTGACCATATCCCTCTTGGCACACTGCACATCCTGCCGTTATTCCAAGTAAGTTAGAATTGTTTTATGTTAGTAATCGTTTATTATATAAAATAAACAATTTTTAAAGGACAAGATGACGAACTCACGGTACAATCGTGGGTGGTATGGTATGAGTACGATGTTAGAGGACTGATTAGAAGATGGACGGGATCAGTTGTCCACCAAGTTTCGAGGGCGGACAGCACTCCAGCACTTTATGGGAATACAGGATTGGGTTCATGATATCAAGATGATTCTCTGACTGTGCACCATTGATCAGGATAATTGGGTCATGATAGCTGTGACATGTATGCACCTTTCAATAAGATGCTCTCATGTGTATTAGGATTCTTGTGACTAGGATGAGCTCTAACTGGACCGAGTTTCACCATACCATGATTGAGTGACTTCCTCAGAGGAGCCCAGTATCAGTCCCAATTTCCTCACGGGCACGGGGGGACGTGATACCGCCTATATTCCCTAGAGTTGCGGATATGTGAGAATTTGTTTATCGGACCGAGAAACTGCAGTCGACGTGTAACAACCGAGAATTTTCATCTTCTCAGAATCATTTTTTTTATTTTTTTTATTTAATGTAATGATATTTTTTATACATATGTATATACATATGAATGATTTAATACTGCTAGAATGAAATAAAAATATTCTAACAGTGTTAAAAAAAAAATAAAGAAGAAAGGATAATAATAAAAATGATTTTGAAATTAGGGGCTAGGGACAAATTTAAAAAGATTAGGGACAAAAAAAAAAAAAAAAGGGGTGGGGGGTATGTTTTTTTCGGATAAAAAGGGAAAAGGGGGAGGGTGAGTTAATTAACTCACCACAGCCCCTTCCCCTTTTCTTTTCTTCTTCGGCCGCGAGAGACAGAGAGAGCGCGAGAGAGGGAGACGGCCGAGAAAGGGAGAACCGGCGTGAAAGGGAGGCGGAATCCGGCGAGGGAGAGAGGGAGAACGACAGAAGAAGATTCTTCTTCTTCTTCTTCTTCTTTTCTTCTTCTTCTCCGGTCGGCGCTGGCGTGGGATTTCCGACGGTAAGCCGAAATTTCGACGGCGAAGAGCAGAAGAGAGGGAGCGCGAGAAAAAGATAAAAACACCGACAGAGAAGGGCGAAAACGCGAGCCCTTCTTCTTCTTCCACCTTCCACGCGAAACGGCACTGTGCAGCCGTGAGAGAGAGCCGCGACTTCCGGCGCCTCCAAGTTCGGTTTTTCTTCGATTTTCCTTCCAAAAACCGCAACTTTAGTTCCTCTAGAAGCAAAGGAACGTTTTTGAACAAAGGTAACAATTTTTCCTTGCATTTTGGTGATTTTCAGATTTTTGTACAGGAAGTGTGAAAACTTGTTCAAATGGAAATGTTAGGGTCCGAAAATGGTTAGAAATGATTGAGAATGGCTTAGGAAAGAATATATGTGAGTTTGGGAACTTAAATGCTAAGGTTTGAATATGTTTTCTTGAGGAAACCGAAAATGTACAAAGTTAGGGTTTGAAAATTGAATGATTTTTCATGATGAATTTGTGGCTCTTTTTGGTGAAATAATTGGACTCTATGATTGTTAACTTGATGATTTAAGTGAAAAAAATGGTTATAAGGGTTATTTTAACCATAAATGTGTTTGGATTCAATTTTGAATAAGTGATGGTTAAGTTTCTTGAAATGGGATTTTGGAAATGTTAAAGTTGGTTTTATTGAGTTTAGAGTTAAGAAAAGAAATTGAAAATGGTTATGAAATTGTTTGGGAGAGATTAGTTAAGTTGAAAGTTGAGTTGGAAGATTGGTTATTAAAATTGAATGTTTTTATGTTGTTGGTGATTTTGAATGAATGAATGAATATGGAAAATGAAAAAAAAATGATGAAGGTGATGATTGATTTATGGATATGATTTGGAATATGTTAATGAGTAATATGTGGGATTGATAAGCATTTTTTATAGAACGTTTTGAATGTTCTATGAAAAATTAGGCCTCTGGTATAGTAATTGGCAGGTACTTAAGTTTTGAGGCGTTACTTAAACGCCGGGATCTCAGTTTTTAAGCGGAAATGATGCCGAAATTTCGGTAGCGATAATGAGGTGAAATAGTTGTAAGAAACTGAGATTAAGGACATTATGGAGATTAGAAGGTTAAGAAAAAAAAAATTAGAGTGTTAAGGAAAAGGGTGAAAACAAAATACCAAAGATAGTAACAATATTTTAAGAGTTGGATTGGAGAAAAAGAGAGGAATAAGGAAAATGTAGAAATGAATATAAATCTTATTATAGAAAAAAAAAATGAAATGATGATGAAATGAACATGAGAAATAATCCATGATTATTTCTATTTTAGGAAACCCAAGAAGTGAAGGAGAAGGCAATAGCAAGGATCCAAAAGAAATCACTCTTGCCCAGATATTGTAAGTACAAACATTTACTTGTCTACCCACAAACTGACTAACTTTGATGTGTTCTGTGACATGAGTTAGATGAAAAAAAAAATTCATGTTAGAAATGTCTTAGGAATGGCATGTATGCATGATAAGTTATGATCAAAAAGCTAAAAGAATGCAAGATAATAAGACTGAAAACTTAAGTTGTTGGCGTACCGGTCTCCCTACAAGGTCGAGACTTCCGGTCTATATCCTCCGCGTAGATGTGGCGCTACCCCGAAGGTGCGGTAGATTATAGGATGGACCAACCCCGAAGGTGCGGTTTTTATAAGACTTTGAGGTAGGTTGGTGGGTCGCTCCCCCTCCTCCCATTGTCAGCGCGCAAATAGGTACGTCCAACAACGGGCCCACCAATGAAAGTGAAAAGAAAAGAAAAGAAAAGAAAAGAAAGAAAAGGAAAGAAAAGGAAAAGAAAGGAAAAGAAAAGAAAAGAAAAGCAAAGAGAAAGAAAGGAAGACATGAAATGAAATTTTGAGGATGTTACAATAAGTTATGATAAAGAACCTCAAATACTAACCTATGAGGATTTAGAATTGCATTATGTGACTAATCTTAGAGGTTATGCATGTTAGTTCTTTGTTTGTATGTTTGTGCTTACTGAGTCTAGCTCACAAGTCTGTTTGTGGTATAGGTGATAAAGGTAAGCAACACAGGACAGGATAGAAGCATGATGGGACTGGCAGACAGATTCAAGAGGTGTCATGGACAAGGGGACGGACCCGCTATGCTTTCAGCCGCAAGAATATTTTTGTATAAGCGCATGTTCAGAAATATATGTATATATTTATATATGCAGACCATATGTGAATGAAATGGAACAAAAATGAAAAGAAAAAAAAATATATACATATATATATGTTAGTATGTTTTGAGAAAAACAGAAAGTGGTGTAAATGTGTTTCAAAAAAAAAAAAAAATTCCCAAAAGTTCTACTCTATTTTGAAAGTAAAGATTTTAAATTACACTTCCGCAAATGAAAAGGAACGTTTATGTATACAAAGTTAACGAAGAAAGAATTGGCGAACGTCGACTCGGGCGAGCTGGGTCGGCGGGCGCCACACGACGTCCGGTGATATAGTTCTAACAGATGCTGTGCGTTACGAGGAACTAATGAGGGCTTCTGCAATATAGGTTGGAAAGGACTCACAGTGGAACTAAGTCAAGGTAAATGTAGATCAAGAAAAGTCCACCGAGGTTAAGAATGATTGAGATGATATAGGAGAAGGTCAAGATCCGGAGAAACTTCCTATTGATCTGGATGGAAAAAGACGAATAATGTATAAATGTATATGTATGTATATGAGTATATTTGAAATGAAAGGCTATATATAAAGCCTTATTGATGAAATGTATATGATTATATGTGTATGATATGTAAATATTATGAAATGTTAAAATGATGAAATGATATTAAGTAATGTTCCATAATGGTATGACGTTACTTAATGTGAATTTCATAGAAATTTTACTAAATATGTTTATGAAAGGGAACGTTGGGCTACGACAGCGTAATTCATGATAACGATGCACGAATGTACAGAAATGCACGGATACGTAGAGATGCATGGTTCATCCCAAATTTTTGGAGGTACATGCAAGAAGATTCCAATCCAAGAAGGATCTAGTTTATGAAGATGTCATAGAAGAAGGAAAATCATGATATTGAAAAAGTTACACAAGATGTAAAGAAGAAATGAAGACGTTGAAACCCTACTTGTCTTAATTTTCGAGGACGAAAATTTTATAAGGAGGGGTGAATGTAACAACCGGGAAAATTCACATTTTTCGGAGAATAAATACACAATGAATTTAAGTATTAAAATGTGAAATTAAGTGATTTAATATTGTTTAGAACTAAAATAAAATGTTCTAACAATATTAAAGGATGAAAAATGAGTAATAGTGATATTATGTGTGTGCACGTGTGTGCCACTCACAGTATCAGGAAGTAGGTCAAGATGATATTATCTTGACATAAAACTGATAAATTTGGGTTCAGCACTCCGAAATTAGTAAGGATAGTGTAACAACCAGGAAAATTCACATTTTTCAGAAAATAAATACACAATGGATTTAAGCATTAAAATGTGAAATTAAGTGATTTAATATTGTTTAGAACTAAAATAAAATGTTCTAACAATATTAAAGAATGAAAAATGAGTAATAGTGATATTATGTGTGTACACGTGTATGCCACTCACAGTATCAAAAAGTAGGTCAAGATGATACTATCTTGACATAAAACTGATAAATCTGGGTTCAGCACACCCAAATTAGTCAGGATAACCTATCAGCACGCTCAAATTTGATAATTGAGCACAAGGGTAATTTTTGATCAAAAATTCGCAGTATCGGAAACTGGTCGAAACGACATCAGATGAAAATAAAACTGATATATTTGGATTCAGGACGCCCAAATTAGTCAGCATAGCCCATGTTGAAATTTTGGGCGAAAAAGTATATAAAGAGCGGGAAAAAGTTGAATTTTCTCATTTATCCACATGCTTTCTCTCTCATCACTTCTCTTTCTCTCTCTACCCGAAAGTGTACAGTAACCGACCATCGGAAACGGTGTCCGTTTTCGACACCGCCGGCACCGTTGGAAAGCTCTCGCCGAGCTGAGTTCAACGGTGTGCCAAGTCGACGGAACCGACGCCGGAGGAGCCCGCACGCGCCGCCCGAAGCCGTCGGCCACCGGAAAATTCGCGACGCCGTATCTTCGCCGTCCGACGTCCGATCAAGCTGAAACCGTTCTCAAAAGACTCGTGGTGAAGAGTACTACAAAACTCATGTGGTGGATCGCCTCAACACCAGCGGAATCGTGCCGCCCAACTCCGCCCGTCGCCGTCACCGTCACCGCCGTGAAACTCGCCGTTTCCGGCGATGTTGAGCTGCACCACCGGTGCAGAAATGGTCGCCGTGAAGAGGGGAGCAAAAGCCCTCAATCAATTTCGGGGAAAAAGTCCGGCACGGCGGAGCTCCACCGTCGCCGCTGTGGCCGTGACTTTCGGGGTGATTTTCCGGCGATTGGGGCCTCCAAATGTGAAATTGAGGCTACCAATGGATTTCTCTCGTCGAGATCTTCAAAATGGACTACCCACTTGCCACCGTCGCCGCCGGTCAACGGCCGGTCAACGGCGACCGTTGACCGAAAATGGAAGTTTGGCCCGTTAGCCTATTTTCGACGTTCCGGACGCATCCGCGGAGTCGGAATTGCAAGACGAGACCTCAAAGATGAAGAACGAGGAATTAGGGTTTATGCCGTCGAGACCGGACTGCAATTCGGTATAAATCCCGACCCCTTTACGTTCCGCAATTAAATTATTTGGGATTGTTATATGATTTTATGATTATTGGTAGGAAAAATTATGGAAAAGAATGTATGTAAAAAGAAGAAAATGACTGTAATGGAGAAAAAGAAAAATATGTGATGATGTAACGATTTTACGTAAACAGTATGAGTTTACGTAAAATCTAGGCCTCTGGTATAGTACGTGATAGAATTAGATTAGGATAGATGGTTTTCAGGCGTTTCCTAAACGCTGGAACCTCAAAAATTAAGGGGAAACTCTGCCGAAATTTCTAAAAACGACACCAGGGGTAATATGGGAAACGAGGGGTAAAAATATGATCGGGAAGGGAACCCGAGCCCCCTCGAGGAATTAGGGCAAGGAAAAAGGAATGGGTAAGGTACGATTAGTAAACCGACCCTTCGAAACCCTAGAACGCAAGAAAAACACGAAACCGATTCTTAGGTCGGAATAGTACTTCCCGAGGGTCGGGAATGTGAAAATTGGTCAAATGATAAGAATTGATCTGGGAAAGGGTCCGATAAGATTTAAAAAGTTAATTAAATGATTTTGGGTTTAGAAAATCCAGCCTAAGCATGAAAATGAAAATGTTAAGGTTAAATGACCCATCAGGGGCAAAATGGTCATTTTGCCCAAAGATACTCAAATTATGGGAAAAGATCCACAATGACCCTGAAATAGGTTAATGAAGTTTGTAAAAGCCAAAATTGAGGTTTAAGTTATGAAAAATCACGTCAAGGGTAAAATTGTAATTTTGTCAAAAGCTAGGGGTAAAATCGTAAATTTTCAAAAAGTTGGGAAAAAATTCGAAAATGGCTATTAAGGTTTAAAAAGCTGTCATAAGGCTATAATTAAGGGTTATAGGATCAGAATTAAGCTTTTTAATAAAATAAAAGTTATAAATGAAAATGTGATTAACGGACAGAATTTGTCTATAGGAACCCGATCCAGACGCAACAACGGACGTCGATGGATTCCGAGAAGGGGTTAAGCACGCTATGAGTAAGTTCAGACATTTACTCGTCTGCAACTATGAACAAGCTTATAGTATTTATATGATTTGTATGTAAATGTCATGATGTGATTTATGATGATGCTATAGTAATGTTATGATGATATTAAAACATAGGTTTTAATAAATAATTTATAAAAATATATATATAAATATATGTATATATTGAATTATGAAGGAAAGGTATTATAAAAGTTTTATGAGAGTAACGATGTGATAAAGAGGTATAGAGGAATGGAAAGAGTAAGAATGATAATATTATGATAGAGTGCATAAGAAAGAGATGAGATATGAAAGGAATTAAGAAATGGATGTTTTATGAGATCGAAAGAATAGATGTTTTATGAAAAGTTTTATGAGAGTTAAGTTATGATTGATAAAGCAACGATGATCGGTGAGGAATGGAATTAAGAAAGGGTATATTCTATGAGAACGAAAGGATAGATGTTTTATGAAAAATGATATGAAAGCAAAGAGTTAGACAAGAAAGAAAAACAATGATAGGTTATGATAAAAGGTACGATGAAAGGATTAGAACATAACGATAAGATGTGATTGATTGAATAGAACGATAGGCTATGATCAATAGGAGGATAATGATAAGATACGGTAGATAGGAGGACGTAAATGATGAGATGAACAGAGAATAATTGTCTACACGTAACAAAACATGTTTTTGTTGTTATGATGTGATGTGATGTGATAAAGTAAAGAATTAAGAAAAGAAAAATAACGAAAGAATAAATGTTTCATGAAATGTTATATGAAAAATGAGAAATGAAAGATGATGAATGTTATGAAAAAGATATACAACAAAAAAATCAATATAAGAAAAATAAAAGCCTACAAGATAATAAGACTGAAAACTTAAGTTGTTGGCGTACCGGCCTCCCGTAGGTGAGGTTTTATGTTATGAATTCCACTATAATTGAATGCTACCTCCCATAGGCGAGGTTAATGGCTTACAGTGGAACGCTACCTCCCGAAGGTGTGAGGTTAATGGCTAAAAGTTAAAGATTGACTGTGAGGTAGGTTGGTGGGTAGCTCCCCCTCCTCCCACTGTCAGCGCGCACTAGGTACGTTCAACAACGGGACCCACCAGTGAAAGATAAGAAAAGAAAAGAAAAGTGAAAGAAAAGAAATGAAAAGAAAGTGAAAAGAAATGAAAAGAAAGTGAAAAGAAATGAAAGGAAAGGAGAGTGAAAAGAAAAGAAAAGAGCGTGAAAAGAAAAGAAAGGAAAGGAGAGTGAAAAGAAAAGAAAAGATATGATACGAAAAAAAAAAGAAAAGAAAAGAAACGAACGATATGAAAGAACAACACAATGAAGTCAATGAAAAATAATAAAACGAAGTTAAAAGAACATGATAGAATTATATATGTGATGTGATGTGTTTGATGTTATACGTATGGAATGACACGTTTTTACGTGATGTTGTGCTAGTGTATATGTTACTAGCTTTAAGATATGAAATGTTAAGAGATGATGATAAAGCGATAGAAAAGTTATAAAGGTTTAGAACAGAAAGTTAAGAAATGATAGAAATGAAAAGCAAAGAAATGAAAAGATTGGATTAGAATGATAAGAGATGATCGATAGAATGATAAGAACGATGAACGAAGAGATAAATGAGCATGAAGAATCTCACATTTATGTTATGTTTTGAGGATATGTATAAATGATGTATATGATGTGTATATATGTGATCTCATATATTATAGTAATAATATATATTACTAGTATTTATAAGTTAATGAATGTATGTTTGAACTTACTGAGCATCTAGCTCATTAGTTGTTTATATGTTGCAGGTAAGCAACTTATTAGTTTAAAGTAATATGATGGACAACGGAAGGATCTGCACGTGCCAAGGGACTGGGCGAGGGTATGGTACTACCATGAGTCTTTCGCTGAGCGTTCAAAAAGGAAGATGAAAGAAAGAAATTTATGAAATATGTGTTATAAGAGTATGATAGGGTTATAGGCATAGTATGTAAGTAAAAAAAAAAAAAATTTGCTATAGAAATTGCTTCCGCTATAAGATGAGAACGTTAAGAATGAAAAGTTAAGTATGTTAAGTAAGAGGATGACGACCCACGAGGTTGCCAACCATCGCGGTCGGCGTCAGAGTTTGGCTGGTTGGTATGGTAACGTACGTGGGGGGTCGCCACAGATAGCCTATCAGCACGCTCAAATTTGATAATTGAGCACAAGGGTAATTTTTGATCGAAAATTCACAGTATCGGAAATTGGTCGAAATGACCTCAGATGAAAATAAAACTGATATATTTGGATTCAAGATGCCCAAATTAGTCAGGATAACCCATGTTGAAATTTTGGGTGAAAAAGTATATAAAGAGTGGGAAAAAAATGAAATTTCCTTATTTGCCCACAAATACTCTCTCTCTCCAATTCTCTTTCTCTCTCTACCCCCACTGATGAATAGTAACCGACCACCGGAAACGGTGTCCGTTTTCGACACCGCCGGCACCGTTGGAAAGCTCTCGCCGAGCTGAGTTCAACGGTGTGCCGAGTCGACGGAACCGACGCTGGAGTAGAGCGCACGCGCCGCCCGAAGCCGCCAGCCACCGAAAAATTCGCGACGCCGTATCTCTGCCGTCCGACGTCCGATCAAGCTGAAACTGGTCTCAAAAGACTCGTGGTGAAGAGTACTACAAATCCCATGTGGTGGATCGCCTCAATGGCCGCCGGATCGCGCCGCCCAACTCCGTCCGTCGCCGTCGCTGCCGTGAAACTCGCCGTTTCCGGCGATGTTGAGCTGCACCACCGGTGCAGAAATGGTCGCCGTGAAGAGGGGAGCAAAAGCCCTCAATCAATTTCGGGGAAAAAGTCCGGCACGGCGGAGCTCCACCGTCGCCGCCGTGACCGAGTTTTCGGGGGTCGATTTCCGGCGATAGAGGTGTCGAATGGTGAAATTGAAGCTACCAATGGATTCCTCTCGTCGGGATCTTCAAGATGGACTACCCACTTGCCACCGTCGCCGCCGGTCAACGGCTGGTCAACGCCGGTCAACGGCGACCGTTGACCGAAAATGGAAGTTTGGCCCGTTGGCTTATTTTCGACGTTCCGGACGCATCCGCGGAGTCGGAATTGCAAGACGAGACCTCAAAGATGAAGAACGAGGAATTAGGGTTTATGCCGTCGAGACCGGACTGCAATTCGGTATAAATCCCGACCCCTTTACGTTCCTCAATTAAATTATTTGGGATTGTTATATGATTTTATGATTATTGGTAGGAAAAAATTATGGAAAAGAATGTATGTAAAAAGAAGAAAATGGCTGTAATGGAAAAAAAAGAAAAAATATGCGATAATGTAACGATTTTACGTAAACAGTATGAGTTTTACGTAAAATCTAGGCCTCTGGTATAGTACGTGATAGAATTAGATCAGGATAGATGGTTTTCAGGCGTTTCCTAAACGCTGGAACCTCAAAAATTAAGCGGAAATGTTGCCGAAATTTCTAAAATGGCACCGGGGGTAATATGGGAAACGAGGGGTAAAAATATGATCGGGAAGGGAACCCGAGCCGCCTCAAGGAATTAGGGCATGGAAAAAGGAATGGACAAGTTACAATTAGTAAACCGACCCTTCGAGACCCTAGAATGCAAGAAAAACACGAAACCGATTCTTAGGTTCGAATAGTACTTCCCGAGGGCCGGGAATGTGAAAATTGGTAAAATGATAAGAATTGATCCGTAAAAGGGCTGATATGATTTAAAAAGTTAATTTGATGATTTTGGGTTTAGAAAATCCAGCCTAAGTATGAAAATGAAAATGTTATGATTAAACGACCCATCAGGGGCAAAATGGTCATTTTGCCCAAAGATTCTCAAATTATGGGAAAAGAGCCCCAATGACCTCGGAATAGGTTAATGAAGTTTGTAAAAGTCAAAATTGAGGTTTAAGTTATGAAAAATCACGTTAAGGGTAAAATTGTAATTTTGTCAAAAGTTAGGGGTAAAATTGTAATTTTGTCAAAAGTTAGGGGTAAAATCGTAATTTTTCAAAAAGTTGGATAAAAATTCGAAAAGGGTCATTAAGGTTTAGAAAGCTGTCCTAAGGCTATAATTAAGGATTATAAGATCAGAATTAAGCTTTTTAATAAAATAAAAGCTATAAATGAAAATGTGATTAACGGACAAAGTTTGTCTGTAGGAACCTAATCCAGAAGCGAGAAAGGACGTCGATGGATCTCAAAGAAAGGATAAGCACGCTATGAGTAAGTTCAGACATTTACCCGTCTGCAACTATGAACAAGTTTATCGTGTTTATATGTTTTGTATGAAAATGTCATGATGTGATTTATGATGATGCTATAGTAATTGCTATAGCAATGATATGATGATGTTAAAAGATATGTTTTAATAAATAATTATAAAAATATATATATAAATATATGTATATATTGAAATATGAAGGAAAGGCATTATAAAAGCTTTATGAGAGTAACGATGTGATAAAGAGGGATAGAAGAATGGAAAGAATAAGAACGAGAATGTTATGATAGGATGCATAAGAAAGAGATGAGGTGTGAAAGGAAAGAATAGGTGTTTATGAAAAGTTTTATGGAAATTAAGTTATGATTGATAGAGCAATTATGATCGGTGAGGAAAAGAATTTAGAAATGGATGTTTTATGAGGACGAAAGAATAGATGTTTTATGAAAAGTTTTATGAAAGTTAGGTTATGATTGATAGAGCAATGATGATCGGTGATGAAAGGAATTAAGAAAATAGCATGTTTTATGATAACGAAAGGATAGGTGTTTTATGAAAAATGATATAAGAGCAAAGAGTTAGACAAGAAAGAAAAACAATGATAGGTTATGATGAAAGGTATGATGAAAGGATTAGAACATAACGATAAGATGTGATTGATTGAATAGAACGATAGGCTATGATCAATAGGAGGATGATGATAAGATATGGTAGATAGGAGGATGCAAATGATAAGACGAACAGAGAATAATTGTCTACACGTAACAAAACACGTTTTTGTTTGTTATGATCTGATGTGATGTGATATGATGTGATGTGATGTGATGTGATAATATATATAAGTAATATGTGCTATATATGTTAAAGTGTGATTAACATAATTCACACAAGTAAAGTAAAGAATTAATAAAAGAAAAACAACGAAAGAACATATGTTCTATAAAATGTTTTATGAAAAATGAGAAATGAAAGATGATGAATGTCATGAAAAAGATGTACAACGAAAAATCAATATAAGAAAAGCTAAAAGAATGCAAGATAATAAAACTGAAAAGTTAATGGTTGGCGTACCGGTCTCCCTATATGGTTGAGACTTCCGGTCTATATCCTCCGCGCAGATGTGGTGCTACCCCGAAGGTGTGGTAGATTATAGGATGGACCAACCCCGAAGGTGAGGTTTTATGTGACTGTGAGGTAGGTTGGTGGGTAGCTCCCCCTCCTCCCACTGTCAGCGCGCACTAGGTACGTTCAACAACGGGGCCCACCAGTGAAAGATAAGAAAAGAAATGAAAAGTGAAAGAAAAGAAATGAAAAGAAAGTGAAAAGAAAAGAAAAGTGAAAGAAAAGAAATGAAAAGAAAGTGAAAAGAAAAGAAAAGAGCGTGAAAAGAAAAGAAAGGAAAGGAGAGTGAAAAGAAAAGAAAAGAAATGATACGAAAAAAAAAAAGGAAGAAAAGAAACGAACGATATGAAAGAACAACACAATGAAATCAATGAAAAATAATAAAACGAAGTTAAAAGAACATGATAGAATTATATATGTGATGTGATGTGTTTGATGTTATATGTATGGAATGACACGTTTTTACGTGATGTTGTGCTAGTGTATATGTTACTAGCTTTAAGATATGAAATGTTAAGAGATGATGATAAAGCGATAGAAAAGTTATAAAGGTTTAGAACAGAAAGTTAAGAAATGATAGGAATGAAAAGCAAAGAAATGAAAAGATTGGATTAAAATGATAAGAGATGATCGATAGAATGATAAGAACGATGAACGAAGAGATAAATGAGCATGAAGAATCTCACATTTTATGTTATGTTTTGAGGATATGTATAAATGATGTATATGATGTGTATATATGTGATGTCATATATTCTAGTAATAATATATATTACTAGTATTTATAAGTTAATGAATGTATGTTTGAACTTACTGAGCATCTAGCTCATTAGTTGTTTATATGTTGCAGGTAAGCAACCTGTTAGTTTAAAGTAGTATGATGGATAACGGACGGATCTGCACGTGCCAAGGGACTGGGCGAGGGTATGGTACTACCATGAGTCTTTCGCTGAGCGTTCAAAAAGGAAGATGAAAGAAAGAAAGTTATGATATATGTGTTATAAGAGTATGATAGAGATAGGTATAGTATGTAAGTAAAAAAAAAAAAAAAAATTTGCTATAGAAATTGCTTCCGCTATAAGATGAGAACGTTAAGAATGGAAAGTTAAGTATGTTAAGTAAGAGGATGACGACCCACGAGGTTGCCAACCATCGCGGTCGGCGCCAGAGTTTGGCTGGTTGGTATGGTAACGTACGTGGGGGGTCGCCACAACAACGATAGGATGACTATACACAATTTCAAGTTAGAGAGAAAGAGAAGGAAGTAGGAGGAGAAAGAGAGAGGAAGGAGGAGGAAAGATGAAGGATATTTTTATGTGTGTGGTTATAAATCTATTTGTGCTATTTATTATTGTGTTTAAAATTTTACGTTATAATTACTATTACTAGGGATGGCAATTCGTATCAACAGGTCAGGCTCGTGTCAGGTTGAAGCCAACACAAATTTTTAATATTACAACCCGAACACGACCCGTGAACTGTCGGGTCAAAAAAGTTTCAACCAAAACCCAACCTGATAGGTTAGCGGGTTGACACGACACGATCCACACAACCCATCAACCAGTGTGCTTTTGAGTTAGTTGACACAACATGACCTGTGGACTCGCCAACCTGCCAACCTGTTGACCTGCTGACCCGTCAGAAAAAAAGATGTCAAAAAAAAAAAAAGAAGAAAGAAGACTTAGAAAAAAGCTAAGATTAAGATGTTGGGTTAGATTTAGATGCAATACTTCCATCTAAAAATGAAAATGAATTGCTTATTTCTTTAGTCTAGTGACCAGTTTATCAAAGTATTACAATATAATAAATGCTTAAAAAAATTATGGCTATTTTGTACATTAATTAATTATTGAAAATAAATTAGGAAAAAAATTGGAAAATAAAAAATTAAAATGAATGAATATACATGCAAGTAGTAGAGATAAAGTACAAGAGTTTCATTTTTTCTCTCTTAGTCATTTTTCTCCCTTTGTCTAAAGTCTTAATCTATCCAAAAAAAAAAGGTTCTCAAAATTCAACCATAAGCATTGGTGTAGTTGAAACATCATACTGTTAGATATTAAGGATGGGTCTAATGCATGCATCATACTACGGGTTATTGTGGGTCAATTTCGTGTCAAATGAGTTGACTTGAACCTAACCCGTTTTTTGATCGTGTCACACGGGTTCGACCCAAAACCAACCCGCACCCTTTTTTCTCAACCCTAATGCACATTTTTTCGTGTCGAGTTCGTGTCGTGTCATGACCGGAATTGCCAGTCCTAACTATTACTTTTTTCAAAAACGTTGTTTGGCTTTTCCTCTCATGTTTTTTCAATTATATATATTATGGGGATTTTTTTGTCATTTTCTCAATTTTCCTCTTTTTTTACTATGGTTTTTGTCGTTTTGTTTTTTTTTTTTGGTCATTTTTTATTTTTTTCACCCTTTTTTTCTTTTTCTTTTTTTTTTTTTTTTACTTGTGATGTTTTTCCATTCGGTTCTCTTCTTGGTGCCCTCTTTCGTTTTTATGTTTTATTAACAATGGTGTTATAAAAATGAAGATAAAGTGGACCTATAACTTGGTTGCTATTGATTTCCATTGGATATTGTATAATCACACGAGAAAAAGGGGGACAAACGTGATATTGTCCTGTAAAAGAAACACAATGAAGAAATATATATTTTTCATTTACCAAACAAAATGTTACAAGTACCAGAAGGATAAAAAAAAATAAAAACTAGAAGTACTGGAAGAATTATAAAGAGATAAAACACTTAGCACAGCCAAATTGATGCCCTTGCACAAAGTATTATTCTATCTTGCCAGGGGCCCGAGTTCTGTAGTCACATTCAAAGATAACATTTCATTAGAAACCGTCGAATAGGTCACAAGGCTCTGGTTTTTCCGAGCTAATTCTGCTCCCAAACATTCTTTTAGTTCACTCGCTACTTGACTCATGTTTGGCCTATTAGCAGGTGATGCCGATACGCAAGCCATTGCTAATTCAACGGCTTTCCAGGCAGAGTTGGTTTCGAAATCTCCTTGTAACCTCGGATCAACTATACTTCCAATGGCCCCATTAGCAAGCCTGGATCTAACCCATTGGCTAATGTGAGTCTTCTCATCGGCCGGGTTCGTACTTGTACTAATTATAACAGGTAGGCTTGTGATAATCTCCAAGAGCACAACCCCATAGCTATAAACATCACTTTTCTCATTCAACCTGTTTGTAACGCAGTAGCTACAAAATAAAAAAAAAATCAAGAAAGCATTAGTTTTTTATTTGGTCATGTGTTTGTAATAAAGAGAATTGCTTGATTAACTAAGAGCTCGTATGGAGAGGGCTGGAACCTTTATTTAAAAGTTAGAGAGGATTAGAATAGTAATAATTGAGAGTAAAAGTTGGGGAAAAATATAAAAAAACACTGTCGTGACTCATGGGGGTAGACCCAAACAAGCCCTAAGACATGACAACTTACACGGGGTCTAAGTATCCAAGGGTGCCAGCAACAACCGTGGACACATGAGTGCCACCATCAATAGGGAAACTTCTGGATAGGCCAAAATCAGCAAGCTTGGCTCGAAAATTCTCGGTTAACAAAATATTCGGAGTCTTCACATCTCTGTGGACTATAGGCGGCTTACAACCACTGTGTAGATACTCCAATCCTACATTTTAATATTCAAAAATTTTCTACTTAATTCCCAAAAGTTGATAGAAAATGTGCCGAGGAAAGAAAATTCTTGGAGACAACTTTTTGCTAACCTTGTGCAGCATCCGTTGCTATCTGAAGTCTTATTTCCCAACTCAACACGCTTGTGTTGTTATTACCTATATGGAAGTAATTAAGTCAATCCGGTTACCCTTTCTTAGTAACTCTAATTTATATGGATGAGATAATTTAATTAAAGTTTTCAACGTACTGGTAAAAAAGACAATTAGTGAAACTAGGAATAGTGAACCTGAAAGATGGGAGCCTAAGTCTCCATTGGCCATGTACTCATAGATAACTGCCACATTGCCTTCTTCGTTACAATACCCGACAAGGCTTGTCAAGTTTCCGTGATAAACTTTCATAAGAAGCATAACCTGTGATTGGAGTGTATTATGATGTGATGTGAATGAACCAGGTAACTTTGTATATGCAAACAAGTGGGGGGATAAAAGTACAACAACCACAACGTACCTCTGCTTGAAATTGTTGATAGCTCTGAACTGATGAAGAAGAAAGAATCTTCACGGCCACTTGCTTATTGTCATCTACGAAGCCATGGTAAACTGTTCCAAATCCACCTTTCCCAAGAGTTCTCTCGAAATTGTTTGTCATTTTGAGGACCTCAGCATACGTGAATTGTCGTTTTATGGACTCGAATGAATCCTTTTGTGGCTTGGATTCTGCATTTAGTTCAAGTGCTAATGTCAACAAAAGCGTTAACAAAGATTTTTTTTTTTTTTTGGTTATTTTTAAATCCTGGAAATGGGATAAGAAAAGGTAGTTACCTTGTCCCTTCTTCTTTTTCAGGATTAACAGAACAGCTGCTGCTCCTAATAAAAAAACAACTAGTCCACCAATCGGTGCCACTATTGGGATTAAGATGTTGTTGTCGTTCTTCTCTTTCACCGTCGTCGTCGTGCAATTAGAGGAGTTGCATAGGTTTAGATTTCCTCCCAAGCTAAGATTTTTAAAGTAGAAGGAAAACATAGTAAGTATTCAACATCAAAGTTTTTTTTTTTTTTTTTTCCAAGGTAAAGAAATTTGGTTAAAATAAAATACAAGACATGGCAAGAAAAAGACCTCAATGTTAGCAAACCATTATTAGACTTCTCAATGAGTGCGGCTGGAATTGAGCCGCTAAGCTTGTTCCTTTCTAAGTTTCTGCAAGAGAAAAGATGATTTGAATTCACATATGATAATACAATTTTCAGTAACAATACATTCTGAGTATACATAACTTACAGAACCCTCAAGTTTGGCAATTGTGAAAGAAAATCAGGCAGCGATCCGGTTAAATTATTGTCTGACAAATCCCTAAAATAAGTCACACACATTACTAACACCAAATTTGTAACGATCTTCTCGGTAACTAGCGTTGCAAGAATTTCAGAATTGGGTACTTACAAAGATTGAATCATGGAGAGTTTTGTTATGTGTGTAGTTATTTCACCGGTTAGTCCACTCGAAGACAAATTCCTGATCATGATCAAATTTCAACAATTAATCAGATTTGGTACTATTATATAAGGCAAATGTTATGAGAGGAAAAACTTACAAGGATATGATTCTAGGAGGATCGTAACCGCTGTAGCTACAGTTCAGACCTGTCCACAAGTATGCCTTGGGAACACAAGGATCTCCATCCCAATTCCTCTTCACTCCATATTTTGATTTTATGTTCGCAATTGCATCCACTAATTCATGTTTTCCAATTCATTCCCACAAAGTAGTTTAGAAAACAATCGTTTTGAGACAAGAATAATAGATCACCAAGCAAGAAAAGAAAAGCACATATGGGGAAAGAACGTACCGTCCTTTTCTTCTGTCTCCAACTGCTGAAAATCCACCAACGAGTATACCTCAGCGCCATTAAGGATGGGCGGCAGAGTCGAATTCTTAAACTTACTTATTGTAAAATTGTATGATAGCAATCCCGTAATGGGAGTCGGGTTGAATATGGTGGTGGTTTTTAGGTAAACAGGAACAACTGGAATCCAGAGCTCCTCATTTACAGCGACGTTAAATGCTCTGTACTGCTCACCCTTGAGCTGTTGAAGCTCAGAAAAGTGCAGGTAGAAGTAGAACATAGTACTCGTATCAGCAGCCGTAAAAGCTAAATCCAGTGGCAGGCTTTCATTGACTGGAGTAGCGGCTGTACTCATGATGATAGACGGCACCCGGTACCTATTCTTATTTGTGGGGCTAACGGTTTGAGAAGTACTAATTTGAGTCCACCAATCGAATTGAAATGGAGCCCAAACCCGATCAATCAAGTCATCTGGATACCTAAAGAAAAAAGAAGCATTAATACAATTAGCAAAATGCTTGATAAATAAATACAATGATATTAACAGTTACTAACCTGTATGTTAGACCTGTAGTTGAGCCAATATCTAAGCGCACAAGGAGCGACAAAGACTCGGATGGAGAAGTATTGTTGTAATAAGCTTGACTGCTCGTAGGCCTTAGCTCCAAAGCCGAAATGAAGGGTGTCCCAGAACCAGTATTGACAAGGCAAACACGAACATAATCCTGTGACGGAACGTGTATGATCTCTTTGATGGTAATTACGGACACATTCACAAATTCAACTGTGTCCCAAAAGTTGGCTCCTAAATGGAGATCAAATTCTGGTGTGAAATCTTGGCCATCATATTTCCCGTATAAGAATGTTGCCCTGATCAAGTACCTAGTCCCCTTTGTAACGTTTACTTTGTAGCAGTTTCGAATTCCTTCAGGGAAGCTTCGGAGATTCTTCACTTGTTCTTGGCGTCCATCCTTGTACTCGGGAGCTATGCGGTAACTTGTACCGGTGGCAATGAATGGAGCGTCAGAGATGTAATTTATCAATGTAGATGGTTCTGTGTAGTTGGAATTTCTTGGCAGCCCACAATCCAAGCTAATGAAGCCTGTGACAAAGGTGACGAGGACAGACAGAGAATTAGTATAATGTTGTTACTAATGTGCTTGTCATATGAAAAAACTAAACACGAATATCTGGAGATATAGATGACTGTTTTACCTGATTGATCATCCTGTCCGTGAACGAGAAGTTGAAGAGAAAAAGAAGCTACCAATAATATTGCAAAGAGGAAGTATTTTCTGATCAACATCTTCACAGTCACCTCTAATCAGCTCTACTGCCATGTTTGAAGCTATTTTAATGCCTGAAAGATAGTAAAGCAAATTGAAAAAAGGCTGAAAAAATAAAATTATTTGATAAAATTGATTTTTTCTTGGTTACTATACATTGTGCCTAATCTAATGTGGATGTGAACGTTTTTCCAATTGATTTCAACAAAGGTGGGCTTAATATATCAAGTTGATGGGGACAAGACAAACAAATTCTGGCTAATATAGGCTGCTTTTAGTTTATTTGTCTGAACAATAAATAAAAAGTAAAGATATTTACTCAAATTATTCCACCCGCTTTGCCTAAAGAGGAAGGATTTTAATTCGGCTGAGAAATTAGGGGATTTGGAATTTATACTGCTAAAAGGACTTTTAAAGTATTTGGACCAATGTGACACAAAGTCATGGATGATATATGGTGTCTCTTGATTCCTCTGTTCAAACGCGCTTTATGTATTAGAGTTAGGAAATATATGACAAATTCATTTCGAAAGGGATCCATATAATGCAAGGACCATATTATAAAATGAAGTTATCTGAGCGCGTTGTCTTTTTCATGTAAATTTTTTCCTTATAAAAAAAAAAAAAAAAAAAACCTTATGTAGTCCAAAACTTTGAACCGCAAACCAATGATGGTCCCAAGTCAACTTTTCTACTTATTCTGTATAATCAAATATCAAAGGTCAACGGGAGATCCTATCTATTTCACTTATCGCTTATTCATAGGGTTTGTTCACCTCTCACCGCAAAACCGTTGACATTTAGATAAAAAAAAAAATCCAAATTATCTAGCCTAATTAGAGATGTCATAATGGACTGGATCTACTAGGCTGATATAGGCATGACACGGTAAAAAAAGTGGATATGGCATGGTGCAATATAGTACAATTAATAAATAAACCCAGCCTGGCACGTTTCATTAAATGGGCCATGCTTGACATGATTATCAGACACGAAGCATACTAAGAGCATAGCACGAGCATGGGCACAACAAAATGCACGAGCATAGCATGAGCATGGGCACAATAAAATACACGAATATGGTACGATAATATTTTTCTTTTATGGTATTTTTAAAAATTATCATATAAGAATTATGGTGTTTTTTTATTTCTTATGAAGATTTCATTTAGTTTGAGCTTTTATTGAATAAAATTTTCAATGTTTTCTTTTTAATAATATACTTTGTTTTTGTTAAAAATCAATGTTTTATATTGTATTCAAAACTCTTTTTTCTTATTTATATGAAATTTTTATTGTTAGGCACAATTAAGACACGAGCACGTTAAAAGCATGATACGTTTATAAATGAGTCGTAGGTTGAGCTTGATGCTATAATAAAAAAATAAGTACGATATAATATAGCACGTTTATTAAGTAGGCTGACGTGAACATAACACAAAGTACTAATAAACTCAATATAAAGGAATTGGGCCAGCTCGTTTGACATCTCTATTGCTGATAGAGTTTTAGCTCTCTAACTTCAATTTCACATTATTCCCTTCAAAGTTCAACTTATCTATTTTTTATTTTTATTTTTTCATAAAAAGTCTTTATCAAATTAAATGACATAATAAGTGAATTTGATTGATAAATCTTTTCTATTGGTATCGTTGCAAAAACAAGTGGAAAATCAGAATTTGAACAATGATGAGCTTGTCCTCATTAGTCTTAAACGACTAGAAATTTTGAGTACGAAGTGGATATGAGTATAATCTAATAAAACAATTTCACACCTGAATTTATTATAAAAAGTAAAATTCAAATCTTCCTATCTCAAGTTAAAAACAAAAAAAACAAAAGAAATTGTGAGTATGTAAGGACCCCTAATGGATCATTATAGTTGACTTACCTTTTCAATATTCATCTTTTACAAAATTTACGAAAAATAATAAGATTTGAATAATATTCTTAACTTATTAAAAAATCGATAAATTTTAATTTTTTAAAGTAGTTTTTGATCTTATCAAAAATAATCTTCATGTTTATCATAAATAATATAATTCATGTAGTGAAATAAAATTAAGAAAATCCAAAAATAATCTTCCATAAAAGAATACCCATGATTAAAATCCTAAAAACTTATTAAAAACTTAAACATAATTAATACAAGATTGTTCCACTCATTTTCCTATCACGTATCACTCCGCTTCTACTCTAAACTTCCCCATCATTGCATCTTACCATTTTCTTTATCCGTAACATAAATTAACTTATATAAACAGGAGCTTAGTAAGATATTATATCTCATAAATTTAAATAAAAATATTTTATTTTATTTTCATCATTATTGTCATCATCATATAAACATCATTATAAATATAAACATCTTAGAAAACTTTCTAACTTTAAAATACCATCATTAATTAAGCCCAAAATTTAACTGTCATAATGCGCTAATGTGGCGATCACCCCCACACGTGCGTTACCATACCAACCAGTCGAGCTCTGACGCTGACCGCGATGGCTGGCAACCTCGTGGGTCGTCATCCTCTTACTTAACTTAACTTTCCATTCTTAACGTTCTCATCTTATAGCGGAAGCAATTTCTATAGCAAAAATTTTTTTTTTTAACTTACATACTATACCTATCTCTATCATACTCTTATAACACATATATCATAACTTTCTTTCTTTCATCTTCCTTTTTGAACGCTCAGCGAAAGACTCATGGTAGTACCATACCCTCGCCCAGTCCCTTGGCACGTGCAGATCCGTCCGTTGTCCATCATATTACTTTAAATAAACACGTTGCTTACCTGCAACATATAAACAACTAATGAGCTAGATGCTCAGTAAGTTCAAACATACATTCATTAACTTATAATTACTAGTAATATATATTATTACTAGAATATATGTCATCACGTATATACACATCATATACATCATTTATACATATCCTCAAAACATAACATAAAATGTGAGCTTCTTCATACTCATTTATCTCTTCGTTCATTGTTCTTATCATTCTATCGATCATCTCTTATCATTCTAATCTAATCTCTTCATTTCTTTGCTTTTCATTCCTATCATTTCTTAACTTTCTGTTCTAAACCTTTAGAACTTCTCTATCGTTATTGTCATGTCTTAACATTTCATATCTTAAAGCTAGTAACATATACTGTAACAACCGGGAAAATTCACATTTTTGGAAAATAAATGCACAATGAATTTAAGCATTAAAATGTGAAATTAAGTGATGTAATATTGTTTAGAATTAAATAAAATGTTCTAACAATGTTAAAGGATGAAAAATGAGTAATAGTGATATTATGTGTGTGCACGCGTGTGCCACTCACAGTATCAGGAAGTAGGTCAAGATGATATTATCTTGACATAAAACTGATAAATCTGGGTTCAGCACACCGAAATTAGTCAGGATAGCCTATCAGCACGCTCAAATTTGACAATTGAGCACAGAGGTAAATTTTGACCGAAAATTCACAGTATCGGAAATTGGTCAAAATGACCTCAGATGAAAATAAAACTGATATATTTGGATTCAGGACGCCCAAATTAATCAGGATAGCCCATATTGAAATTTTGGGCGAAAAAGTATATAAAGAGAGGGAAAAAGTGGAATTTTCTCATTTATCTACACACACTCTCTCTCCTCCTTCTCTTTCTCTCTCTAGCCGAATATGTACAGTAACCGACCATCAGAAATGGTGTCCGTTTTCGACACCGCCGGTGTCATCGGAAAGCTCTCGTCGAGCTGAGTTCAACGGTGTGCCGAGTCGACAGAACCGACGTCGGAGGAGAGCGCACGCGCCGCCCGAAGCCGCCGGCCACCGGAAATTTCGATCGCCGATATCTTCGCCGTCCGACGTCCGATCAAGGTGATTCCGGTCCCAAAATGTTCGTGGTGAAGAGTACTACAAAACCCATGTGATGGATCGCCTCAACGGCCGTCGGATTGCGCCGCCCAACTCCGCCCGTCGCCGTCGCTGTCGCCGCCGTGAAACCCGTCGTTTCCGGCGATGTTGAGCTGCACCACCGGTACAGAAATGGTCACCGTGAAGAGGGGAGCAAAAGCCCTCAATCAATTTCGGGAAAAAGTCCGGCACGGCGGAGCTCCACCGTCGCCGCCGTGGCCGTGACTTTCGGGGTGATTTTCCGGCGATTGAGGCCTCCAAAGGTGAAATTGAAGCCACCAATGGATTCCTCTCGTCGAGATCTTCAAAATGGACTACTCACTTGCCACCGTCGCCGCCGTCGCCGTCGGTCAACGCCGGTCAACGGCCGGTCAACGGCGGTCAACGCCGGTCAACGGCGACCGTTGACCGAAAATGCAAGTTTGGCCCGTTAGCCTATTTTCGACGTTCCGGACGCATCCGCGGAGTCGGATTTGCAAAACGAGACCTCAAAGATGAGGAACGAGGAATTAGGGTTTATGCCGTCGAGACCGGACTGCAATTCGGTATAAATCCCGACCCTTTTACGTTCCTCAATTTAATTGTTTGGGACTGTTAAATGATTTTATGATTGTTGGTGTGAAAATTTTAGAAAAGAATGTATGTAAAAAAAGAAGAAAATGGCTGTAATGGAGAAAAAGAAAATATGTGATAATGTAATGATTTTACGTAAACAGTATGAGTTTTACGTAAAATCTCGGCCTCTGGTATAGTACGTGATAGAATTAGATTAGGATAGATGGTTTTCAGGCGTTTCCTAAACGCTGGAACCTCAAAAATTAAGGGGAAACTCTGCCGAAATTTCTAAAAATGGCACCAAGGGTAATATGGGAAACGAGGGGTAAAAATATGATCGGGAAGGTAACCCGAGCCCCCTCGAGGAATTAGGGCATGGAAAAGAAGGAAAGGGCAAGTTATAATTAGTTAACCGACCCTTCGAAACCCTAGAACGCAAAGAAAATATGAAACCGACTCTTAAGTCGGAATAGTATTTCCCGAGGGCCGGGAATGTGAAAATTGGTAAAATGATAAGAATTGATCCGGGAAAGGTCCGATAAGATTTAGAAAGTTAATTAAATGATTTTGGGTTTAGAAAATCCAGCCTAAGTATGAAAATGGAAATGTTATGGTTAAACGACCCATCAGGGGCAAAATGGTCATTTTGCCCAAAGATACTCAAATTATGGGAAAAGACCCCCAATGACCCTGGAATAGGTGAATGAAGTTTGTAAAAGCCAAAATTGAGGTTTAAGTCATGAAAAATCACGTCAAGGGTAAAATTGTAATTTTATCAAAAGTGAGGGGTAAAATTGTAATTTTTCAAAAGTTGGAGAAAAATTCGAAAAGGGCCATTAAGGTTTAGAAGGCTGTTCTAAGGCTATAATTAAGGATTATAAGATCAGAATTAAGCTTTTTAATAAAATAAAGGCTATAAATGAAAATGTGATTAACGGACAAAATTTGTCTGTAGGAACCCGATCCAGACGCGACAAAGGACGTCGATGAATCCCAAGAAGAGGATAAGCATGTTATGAGTAAGTTCAGACATTTACCCGTCTGCAACTATGAACAAGTTTATTGTGTTTATATGTTTTGTATGCAAATGTCATGATGTGAATTATGATGATGCTATAGTAATACTATAGCAATACTATGATGATGCTAAAAGTTATGTTTTAATAAATAATTTATAAAAAATATATATATATGTATATATATGTATATATTGAATTATGAAGGAAAGGTATTATAAAAGTTTTATGAGAGTAACGATGTGATAAAGAGGGATAGAAGAATGGAAAGAGTAAGAACAAGAATGTTATGATAGAATGCATAAGAAAGAGATGAGATATGAAAGGAAAGAATAGGTGTTTATGAAAAGTTTTATGGAAATTAAGTTATGATTGATAGAGCAATGATGATCGGTGATGAAAAGAATTAAGAAAGGGATGTTTTATGAGGACGAAAGGATAAATGTTTTATGAAAAATGATATGAAAGTAAAGAGTTAGACAAGAAAGAAAAACAATGATAGGTTATGATAAAAGGTATGATGAATGTTTTATGGAAAATGATATGAAAGCAAAGAGTTAGACAAGAAAGAAAAACAATGATAGGTTATGATGAAAAGTATGATGAAAGGATTAGAATATAACGATAAGATGTGATTGATGGAATAGAACGATAGGCTATGATCGATAGGCTATGATTGATGGAATGATGCAAATGATAAGATGAACAAAGAATAATTGTCTACCCGTAACAAAACATGTTTTTGTTTGATGTGATGTGATGTAATGTTATATAAGTAATATGTGCTATATGTGTTATGTTTTTGAAAGAAAAAGATGTTCAACGAAAAATCAATATAAGAAAAATAAAAGCCTACAAGATAATAAGACTGAAAACTTAAGTTGTTGGCGTACCGGTCTCCCTACAAGGTCGAGACTTCCGGTCTATATCCTCCGCGTAGATGTGGCGCTACCCCGAAGGTGCGGTAGATTATAGGATGGACCAACCCCGAAGGTGCGGTTTTTATGTGACTGTGAGGTAGGTTGGTGGGTCGCTCCCCCTCCTCCCACTGTCCGCGCGCAACTAGGTACGTCCAACAACGGGCCCAACCAATGGAAAGTGGAAAGAAAACAAACGAAAGAAGAGTGAAAAGAAAAGAAAAGAAAGGAAAAGAAAGGAAAAGAGAAGAAAAGAAAAGAAAAGAAAAGAGCGTGAAAAGAAAAGAAAGGAAAAGAGCGTGAAAAAAAAAAAAAAAAAGAGAAAAGAGAGTGCGTGAAAAGAAAAGAAAAGAAAAGAGCGTGAAAAGAAAAGAAAAGAGAGTGCGTGAGGAAAAAAAAAACAAGGAAAAAGAGAGTGGAAAGAAAAAAAAAATGAAATGATACGAAAAGAAAAGAAAAGAAACGAACGATATGAAAGAACAACACAATGAAATCAATGAAAAATAATAAAACGAAGTTAAAAGAACATGATAGAATTATATATGTGATGTGATGTGTTTGATGTTATATGTATGGAATGACACGTTTTTACGTGATGTTGTGCTAGTGTATATGTTACTAGCTTTAAGATATGAAATGTTAGGAGATGATGAAGCGATACAAAAGTTATAAAGGTTTAGAACAGAAAGTTAAGAAATGATAGGAATGAAAAGCAAAGAAATGAAAAGATTGGATTAGAATGATAAGAGATGATCGATAGAATGATAAGAACGATGAACGAAGAGATAAACGAGCATGATGAAGCTCCTATTTTATGTTATGTTTTGAGGATATGTATGAATGATGTATATGGTGTGTATATACGTGATGATATATATTCTAGTAATAATATATATTACTAGTATTTATAAGTTAATGAATGTATGTTTGAACTTACTGAGCATCTAGCTCATTAGTTGTTTATATGTTGCAGGTAAGCAACGTGTTTATTTAAAGTAATATGATGGACAACGGACGGATCTGCATGTGCCAAGGGACTGGGCGAGGGTATGGTACTACCATGAGTCTTTCGCTGAGCGTTCAAAAAGGAAGATGAAGGAAAGAAAGAAAGTTATGAAATATGTGTTTTAAGAGTATGATAAAGATAGGTATAGTATGTAAGTAAAAAAAAAAAAAAAAAAAAAAAAAAAAAAAATTTTGCTATAGAAATTGCTTCCGCTATAAAATGAGAACGTTAAGAATGGAAAGTTAAGTTAAGTAAGAGGATGACGACCCACGAGGTTGCCAGCCATCGCGGTCGGCGTCAGAGTTCGGCCGGTTGGTATGGTAACGTACGTGGGGGGTCGCCACAGTTGGTATCAGAGCCAGGTTTACGATGGGTCTAGTTTAGAGTACCACCTGTTGCCACAGGTGGTATCAGAGCGGAAGGTTGACCATATCCCTCTTGGCACACTGCACATCCTGCCGTTATTCCAAGTAAGTTAGATTTGTTTTATGTTAGTAATCGTTTATTATATAAAATAAATAATTTTTAAAGGACAAGATGACGAACTCGCGATACAATCGTGGGTGGTATGGTATGAGTACGATGTTAGAGAACTGATTAGAAGATGGACGGGATCAGTTGTCCACCAAGTTTCGAGGGCGGACAGCACTCCAGCACTTTATGGGAATACAGGACTGGGTTCATGATATCGAGATGATTCTCTGACTGTGCACCATTGATCAGGATAATTGGGTCATGATAGCTGTGACATGTATGCACCTTTCAGGAAGATGCTCTCATGTGTATTGGGATTCTTGTGACTAGGATGAGCTCTAACTGGACCGAGTTTCACCATACCATGATTGAGTGACTTCCTCAGAGGAGCCCAGTATCAGTCCCAATTTCCTCATGGGCACGGGGGGACGTGACACCGCCTATATTCCCTAGAGTTGCGGATATGTGAGAATTTGTTCATCGGACCGAGAAACTGTAGTCGACGTCCGGTGATATAGTTCTAACAGATGCTGTGCGTTACGAGGAACTGATGAGGGCTTCTACAATATAGGTTGGAAAGGACTCACAGTGGAACTAAATCAAGGTAAATGCAGATCAAGAAAGGTCCACCGAGGTTAGGAATGATTGAAATGATATAGGAGAAAGTCAAGGTCCGGAGAAACTTCCTACTGATCTGGATGGAAAAAGACGAATAATGTATAACTGTATATGTATGTATATGATTATATGTATATGTATGTATATGAGTATATTTGAAATGAAAGGCTACATATAAAGCCTTATTGTTGAAATGTATATGATTATATGTGTATGATATGTCAATATTATAAAATGTTAAAATGATGAAATGATATTAAGTAATGTCTCATAATGGTATGACGTTACTTAATGTGAATTTCATAGAAATTTTACTAAATATGTTTATGAAAGGGAACGTTGGGCTACGACAGCGTAATTCATGGTAATGATGCACGAATGTACAGAAACGCACGGATACGTAGAGATGCATGGTTCATCCCAAATTTTTGGAGGTACATGCAAGAAGATTCCAATTCAAGAAGGATCTAGTTTATGAAGATGTCATAGAAAAAGAAAATTCTGATGCTGAAAAAGTTACACAAGATGTAAAGAAGAAATGAAGACGTTGAAACCCTACTTGCCTTAATTTTCGAGGACGAAAATTTTATAAGGAGGGGTGAATGTAACAACCGGGAAAATTCACATTTTTGGAAAATAAATGCACAATGAATTTAAGCATTAAAATGTGAAATTAAGTGATGTAATATTGTTTAGAATTAAATAAAATGTTCTAACAATGTTAAAGGATGAAAAATGAGTAATAGTGATATTATGTGTGTGCACGCGTGTGCCACTCACAGTATCAGGAAGTAGGTCAAGATGATATTATCTTGACATAAAACTGATAAATCTGGGTTCAGCACACCGAAATTAGTCAGGATAGCCTATCAGCACGCTCAAATTTGACAATTGAGCACAGAGGTAAATTTTGACCGAAAATTCACAGTATCGGAAATTGGTCAAAATGACCTCAGATGAAAATAAAACTGATATATTTGGATTCAGGACGCCCAAATTAATCAGGATAGCCCATATTGAAATTTTGGGCGAAAAAGTATATAAAGAGAGGGAAAAAGTGGAATTTTCTCATTTATCTACACACACTCTCTCTCCTCCTTCTCTTTCTCTCTCTAGCCGAATATGTACAGTAACCGACCATCAGAAATGGTGTCCGTTTTCGACACCGCCGGTGTCATCGGAAAGCTCTCGTCGAGCTGAGTTCAACGGTGTGCCGAGTCGACAGAACCGACGTCGGAGGAGAGCGCACGCGCCGCCCGAAGCCGCCGGCCACCGGAAATTTCGATCGCCGATATCTTCGCCGTCCGACGTCCGATCAAGGTGATTCCGGTCCCAAAATGTTCGTGGTGAAGAGTACTACAAAACCCATGTGATGGATCGCCTCAACGGCCGTCGGATTGCGCCGCCCAACTCCGCCCGTCGCCGTCGCTGTCGCCGCCGTGAAACCCGTCGTTTCCGGCGATGTTGAGCTGCACCACCGGTACAGAAATGGTCACCGTGAAGAGGGGAGCAAAAGCCCTCAATCAATTTCGGGAAAAAGTCCGGCACGGCGGAGCTCCACCGTCGCCGCCGTGGCCGTGACTTTCGGGGTGATTTTCCGGCGATTGAGGCCTCCAAAGGTGAAATTGAAGCCACCAATGGATTCCTCTCGTCGAGATCTTCAAAATGGACTACTCACTTGCCACCGTCGCCGCCGTCGCCGTCGGTCAACGCCGGTCAACGGCCGGTCAACGGCGGTCAACGCCGGTCAACGGCGACCGTTGACCGAAAATGCAAGTTTGGCCCGTTAGCCTATTTTCGACGTTCCGGACGCATCCGCGGAGTCGGATTTGCAAAACGAGACCTCAAAGATGAGGAACGAGGAATTAGGGTTTATGCCGTCGAGACCGGACTGCAATTCGGTATAAATCCCGACCCTTTTACGTTCCTCAATTTAATTGTTTGGGACTGTTAAATGATTTTATGATTGTTGGTGTGAAAATTTTAGAAAAGAATGTATGTAAAAAAAGAAGAAAATGGCTGTAATGGAGAAAAAGAAAATATGTGATAATGTAATGATTTTACGTAAACAGTATGAGTTTTACGTAAAATCTCGGCCTCTGGTATAGTACGTGATAGAATTAGATTAGGATAGATGGTTTTCAGGCGTTTCCTAAACGCTGGAACCTCAAAAATTAAGGGGAAACTCTGCCGAAATTTCTAAAAATGGCACCAAGGGTAATATGGGAAACGAGGGGTAAAAATATGATCGGGAAGGTAACCCGAGCCCCCTCGAGGAATTAGGGCATGGAAAAGAAGGAAAGGGCAAGTTATAATTAGTTAACCGACCCTTCGAAACCCTAGAACGCAAAGAAAATATGAAACCGACTCTTAAGTCGGAATAGTATTTCCCGAGGGCCGGGAATGTGAAAATTGGTAAAATGATAAGAATTGATCCGGGAAAGGTCCGATAAGATTTAGAAAGTTAATTAAATGATTTTGGGTTTAGAAAATCCAGCCTAAGTATGAAAATGGAAATGTTATGGTTAAACGACCCATCAGGGGCAAAATGGTCATTTTGCCCAAAGATACTCAAATTATGGGAAAAGACCCCCAATGACCCTGGAATAGGTGAATGAAGTTTGTAAAAGCCAAAATTGAGGTTTAAGTCATGAAAAATCACGTCAAGGGTAAAATTGTAATTTTATCAAAAGTGAGGGGTAAAATTGTAATTTTTCAAAAGTTGGAGAAAAATTCGAAAAGGGCCATTAAGGTTTAGAAGGCTGTTCTAAGGCTATAATTAAGGATTATAAGATCAGAATTAAGCTTTTTAATAAAATAAAGGCTATAAATGAAAATGTGATTAACGGACAAAATTTGTCTGTAGGAACCCGATCCAGACGCGACAAAGGACGTCGATGAATCCCAAGAAGAGGATAAGCATGTTATGAGTAAGTTCAGACATTTACCCGTCTGCAACTATGAACAAGTTTATTGTGTTTATATGTTTTGTATGCAAATGTCATGATGTGAATTATGATGATGCTATAGTAATACTATAGCAATACTATGATGATGCTAAAAGTTATGTTTTAATAAATAATTTATAAAAAATATATATATATGTATATATATGTATATATTGAATTATGAAGGAAAGGTATTATAAAAGTTTTATGAGAGTAACGATGTGATAAAGAGGGATAGAAGAATGGAAAGAGTAAGAACAAGAATGTTATGATAGAATGCATAAGAAAGAGATGAGATATGAAAGGAAAGAATAGGTGTTTATGAAAAGTTTTATGGAAATTAAGTTATGATTGATAGAGCAATGATGATCGGTGATGAAAAGAATTAAGAAAGGGATGTTTTATGAGGACGAAAGGATAAATGTTTTATGAAAAATGATATGAAAGTAAAGAGTTAGACAAGAAAGAAAAACAATGATAGGTTATGATAAAAGGTATGATGAATGTTTTATGGAAAATGATATGAAAGCAAAGAGTTAGACAAGAAAGAAAAACAATGATAGGTTATGATGAAAAGTATGATGAAAGGATTAGAATATAACGATAAGATGTGATTGATGGAATAGAACGATAGGCTATGATCGATAGGCTATGATTGATGGAATGATGCAAATGATAAGATGAACAAAGAATAATTGTCTACCCGTAACAAAACATGTTTTTGTTTGATGTGATGTGATGTAATGTTATATAAGTAATATGTGCTATATGTGTTATGTTTTTGAAAGAAAAAGATGTTCAACGAAAAATCAATATAAGAAAAATAAAAGCCTACAAGATAATAAGACTGAAAACTTAAGTTGTTGGCGTACCGGTCTCCCTACAAGGTCGAGACTTCCGGTCTATATCCTCCGCGTAGATGTGGCGCTACCCCGAAGGTGCGGTAGATTATAGGATGGACCAACCCCGAAGGTGCGGTTTTTATGTGACTGTGAGGTAGGTTGGTGGGTCGCTCCCCCTCCTCCCACTGTCCGCGCGCAACTAGGTACGTCCAACAACGGGCCCAACCAATGGAAAGTGGAAAGAAAACAAACGAAAGAAGAGTGAAAAGAAAAGAAAAGAAAGGAAAAGAAAGGAAAAGAGAAGAAAAGAAAAGAAAAGAAAAGAGCGTGAAAAGAAAAGAAAGGAAAAGAGCGTGAAAAAAAAAAAAAAAAAGAGAAAAGAGAGTGCGTGAAAAGAAAAGAAAAGAAAAGAGCGTGAAAAGAAAAGAAAAGAGAGTGCGTGAGGAAAAAAAAAACAAGGAAAAAGAGAGTGGAAAGAAAAAAAAAATGAAATGATACGAAAAGAAAAGAAAAGAAACGAACGATATGAAAGAACAACACAATGAAATCAATGAAAAATAATAAAACGAAGTTAAAAGAACATGATAGAATTATATATGTGATGTGATGTGTTTGATGTTATATGTATGGAATGACACGTTTTTACGTGATGTTGTGCTAGTGTATATGTTACTAGCTTTAAGATATGAAATGTTAGGAGATGATGAAGCGATACAAAAGTTATAAAGGTTTAGAACAGAAAGTTAAGAAATGATAGGAATGAAAAGCAAAGAAATGAAAAGATTGGATTAGAATGATAAGAGATGATCGATAGAATGATAAGAACGATGAACGAAGAGATAAACGAGCATGATGAAGCTCCTATTTTATGTTATGTTTTGAGGATATGTATGAATGATGTATATGGTGTGTATATACGTGATGATATATATTCTAGTAATAATATATATTACTAGTATTTATAAGTTAATGAATGTATGTTTGAACTTACTGAGCATCTAGCTCATTAGTTGTTTATATGTTGCAGGTAAGCAACGTGTTTATTTAAAGTAATATGATGGACAACGGACGGATCTGCATGTGCCAAGGGACTGGGCGAGGGTATGGTACTACCATGAGTCTTTCGCTGAGCGTTCAAAAAGGAAGATGAAGGAAAGAAAGAAAGTTATGAAATATGTGTTTTAAGAGTATGATAAAGATAGGTATAGTATGTAAGTAAAAAAAAAAAAAAAAAAAAAAAAAAAAAAAAATTTTGCTATAGAAATTGCTTCCGCTATAAAATGAGAACGTTAAGAATGGAAAGTTAAGTTAAGTAAGAGGATGACGACCCACGAGGTTGCCAGCCATCGCGGTCGGCGTCAGAGTTCGGCCGGTTGGTATGGTAACGTACGTGGGGGGTCGCCACATATACACTAGCACAACATCACGTAAAAACGTGTCATTCACATCATACACATATATAATTCTATTATGTTTCATATCGTTTGTTTCTTTTCTTTTCTTTTCGTATCATTTTTTTTTTCTTTCCACTCTCTTTTTCCTTGTTTGTTTTTTTTTTTTTTCTTTCTCACGCACTCTCTTTTCTTTTCTTTTCAAGTTCTTTTCTTTTCTTTTCACGCACTCTCTTTTCTTTTCTTTTCACGCTCTTTTCCTTTCTTTTCTTTTCTTCTCTTTTCCTTTCTTTTCTTTTCTCTTCTTTTCTTTTCACTCTTCTTTCGTTTGTTTTCTTTCCACTTTCCTTTGGTTGGGCCCGTTGTTGGACGTACCTAGTTGCGCGCGGACAGTAGGAGGAGGGGGAGCGACCCACCAACCTACCTCACAGTCACATAAAAACCGCACCTTCGGAGTTGGTCCATCCTATAATCTACCTCACCTTCGGGGTAGCGCCACATCTACGCGGAGGATATAGACCGGAAGTCTCGACCTTGTAGGGAGACCGGTACGCCAACAACTTAAGTTTTCAGTCTTATTATCTTGTAGGCTTTTATTTTTCTTATATTGATTTTTCATTGTATATCTTTTTCATAACATTCATCATCTTTCATTTCTCATTTTTCATAAAACATTTCATGAAACATTTGTTCTTTCGTTGTTTTTCTTTTCTTAATTCTTATGTATTATCACATCACATCACATCATATCACATCATAACAACAAAAACACGTTTAGTTATGTGCAAATAATTATTCTCCATTTATCTTATCATTTGCATCATTCGATCTATCGTATCTTATCATCATATTTCTATCAATCATAGCCCATCGATCATAGCCTATTGTTCTATTCTATCAATCACATCCTATCGTTATGTTATAATCCTTTCATCATACCTTTTATCATAACCTATCATTGTTTTTCTTTCTTGTCTAACTCTTTGCTTTCATATCATTTTTCCATAAAATATATATCCTTTCGTTATCATAAAACATACCTTTTTCTTAATTTCTTTCATCCCCGATCATCGTTGGTCTATCAATCATAACCTAACTTTCATCAAACTTTTCATAAAACATCTATTCTTTCAATCTCATAAGACATCCCTTTCTTAATTCCTTTCATCACCGATCATCATTACTCTATCAATCATAACTTAATTTCCATAAAACTTTTCATAAAACATCTATTCTTTACTTTCATATCTCATCTCCTTCTTATGCATCCTACCATAACATTCTTGTTCTTACTCTTTCCATTCTTCTATTCCTCTTTATCACATCGGTACTCTCATAAAGCTTTTATAATGCATTTCCTTTTCAATATATACACACATATATATATATTTTATAAATTATTTATTAAAACATAACTTTTAACATCATCATATCATTGCTATAGCATTTACTATAGCATCATCATAAATCACATCATGACATTTTCATACAAAACATATAAATACGATAAACTTGTTCATAGTTACAGACGGGTAAATGTCTGAACTTACTCATAGCGTGCTTATCCTCTTCTTGGAATCCATCGACATCCGTTGTCGCGTCTGGATTGAGTTCCTATAGACAAATTCTGTCCGTTAATCACATTTTCATTCATAGCTTTTATTTTATTAAAAGCTTAATTCTGATCTTATAATCCTTAATTATAGCCTTAGGACAGCTTTCTAAACCTTAATGACCCTTTTCGAATTTTTCCCCAACTTTTTGAAAAATTACGATTTTACCCCTAACTTTTGATAAAATTACAATTTTACCCTTAACGTGATTTTTCATAACTTAAACCTCAATTTTGGCTTTTACAAACTTCATTACCCTATTCTGGGATCATTGGGGCTCTTTTCCCATAATTTGGGAATCTTTGGGCAAAATGACCATTTTACCCCTAATGGGTCGTTTAACCAAAATATTTTCATTTTCATACTTAGGTTGGATTTTCTAAACCCAAAATCATTTAATTAACTTTCTAGATCTTAGCAGACCTTTTTCGGATCCATTCTTATCATTTTACCAATTTTCCACATTCCCGGCCCTCGGGAAGTACTATTCTGACCTAAGAGTCGGTTTCATGTTTTTTTTACTTTCTAGGGTTTCGAAGGGTCGGTTTACTAATCGTACCTTACCCATTCCTTTTTCCTTGCCCTAATTCCTCGAGGGGGCTCGGGTTCCCTTCCCGATCATATTTTTACCCCTCGTTTCCCATATTACCCCTGGTGTCGTTTTTAGAAATTTCGGCAGAGTTTCCCCTTAATTTTTGAGGTTCCAGCGTTTGGGAAACGTCTGAAAACCATCTATCCTAATCTAATTCTATCACGTACTATACCAGAGGCCTAGATTTTACGTAAAACTCATACAGTTTACGTAAAATCGTTACATTATCACATATTTTTCTTTTTCTCCATTACAGCCATTTTCTTCTTTTTACATACATTCTTTTCCACATTTTCATACCAACAATTATAAAATCATATAATAGTCCCAAACAATTAAATTGCGGAACGTAAAGGGGTCGGGATTTATACCGAATTGCAGTCCGGTCTCGACGGCATAAACCCTAATCCCTCGTTCTTCATGTTTGAGGTCCCGTCTTGCAAATCCGACTCCGCGGATGTGTCCGGAACGTCGAAAATAGGCCAACGGGCCAAACTCCCATTTTCGGTCAACGGTCGCCGTTGACCGGCGTTGACCGCCGTTGACCGGCCGTTGACCGGCGTTGACCGGCGGCGACGGCGGCGACGGTGGCAAGTGGGTAGTCCATCTTGAAGATCTCGACGAGAGGAATCCATTGGTAGCCTCAATTTCACATTTGGAGGCTCCTATGGCCGGAAATCGACCCCCGAAAACTCGGTCACGGCGGCGACGGTGGAGCTCCGCCGTGCCGGACTTTTTCCCCGAAATTGATTGAGGGCTTTTGCTCCCCTCTTCACGGCGACCATTTCTGTACCGACGGCGTGCTTCAACTCCGCCGGAATCGGCGGTTTCGACGGCAGCTCCACGGCGGCGTTTCGCCGGATTTTTCTGAAGCTCGGGCGGCGCGATTCTGCCGGTGTTGAGGCGATCCATCACATGGGTTTTGTAGTACTCTTCACCACGAATCTTTTGGGACCGGTTTCGTGGCAAATGGTGGCCGGACGGCGGAGAAATCTCACCGGGAAGATTTCGGCTCCGGCGACCTTCAGGCGGCGCGTGCGGCTTGCTCCGGCGGCTGCTCCGTCGCGTCGAGCCACCATCGGACTCAGCTCGGCGAGAGCTTTCCGATGACACCGGTAGTGTCGAAAACGGACACCGTTTTCGATGGTCGGTTACTGTACATATTCGGCTAGAGAGAGAAAGAGAAGGAGGAGAGAGAGTGTGTGTAGATAAATGAGAAAATTCCACTTTTTCCCGCTCTTTATATACTTTTTCGCCCAAAATTTCAATATGGGCTATCCTGATTAATTTGGGCGTCCTGAATCCAAATATATCAGTTTTATTTTCATCTGAGGTCATTTCGACCAATTTTTGGTACTGCGAATTTTCGGTCAAAAATTACCTTTGTGCTCAATTATCAAATTTGAGCGTGCTGATAGGCTATCCTGACTAATTTGGGTGTGCTGAACCCAAATTTATCAGTTTTATGTCAAGATAATATCATCTTGACCTACTTTTTGATACTGTGAGTGGCATACACGTGCACACACATAATATCACTATTACTCATTTTTCATTCTTTAACATTGTTAGAACATTTTATTTTAGTTCTAAACAATATTAAATCACTTAATTTCACATTTTAAATGCTTAAATTCATTGTGTATTTATTTTCCGAAAAATGTGAATTTTCCCGGTTGTTACATTCACCCCTCCTTATAAAATTTTCGTCCTCGAAAATTAAGACAAGTAGGGTTTTAACGTCTTCATTTCTTCTTCACATCTTGTGTAACCTTTTCATCATCGGGATTTTCTTTTTCTATGACATCTTCATAAACTAGATCTTTCCTAGATTGGAATCTCCTTGCATGTACCTCCAAAAATTTGGCCGCTCACTGGACAAAAGATTGCTCACCAGTCACTATCAACATCAATGGTATACAACACCATTTCAAAACATAAATATATATAACCACAGACATACTTTTCATTAAAACATCATCTTATCTTTTTATCAAAATTCATATACATAATTTTCAACAAAATGTCATGATAAGAAAAATGTTAAAACATCATAACATCATTATCAACATCAAAAATATATATTTTAATTCATATTGTAGATGAGAATATACTTACCTAAATGCCTTACTTAACTTCTTAAATTTTTTGATGGTAACACGTCGATTAAGGTTTTCAAGAACTCGCCTTTAGAACTATTCACACCATAAAAAATAAATATAATAAAATTACTAAAAAAAGTTATAATAATCTACCAACACATTCATCACATTAAAAAAGCACTTAAAAAGGCCAATTTCATCATCTAATAATGCCAGATCATAAAAACACAACAATTTCATAACATACAAAAATTGACAGCCAAACCTTTGTCCTTTTAAAAATTTGTACAAAATTCTAAATAACCTGAACTAATATCAAAAGTAAATAAACATCTAGAGCTTTCCAAGACATCTAATTCATTAAAATAGGAGTTCATTTGTTATCCTTAAACTGATTTTTAAAATTTGATCGTAAAATTGGTAACTAGTCCTCTGTCACTTTGAAAATCCATAACAAATCATACAGAGCTCTATACGATCTGAAACTAGTCCCAAAAGAAAGTAGAAATCCAAGGATTTTTAACGATATCAAATTTGTCAAAGATAGAATCTATTTGGACCTTAAACAGAATGCTTAAAATCAAGTTTAAAATATATAAATTTACATTCATGATCAAATCCGAAAATACACATTAAAAGTTCATCTGTAAATAAAATCAACACCAACCCTATACATAAACTATATACACATAATAATCAACCCTAAGACATATTTCTAAAACATAAAATCATTAATTCACTATTCCTATTGAAACATCTTTCATGCATAAAAGATGAAACCCTAAACCTAGAATCATCTGATGTCCAAAACAACCAACCTACAAAAACAATGATATTCCTAATACAAATATCAATCAATAACACCACCCCCTTAGAAAACATGTTCATGCCCTTGTGGCACCCGCCGACCCAGCTCGCCCGAGTCGACGTTCGCCATTTCTTTCTTCATTAACTTTATATACATAAACGTTTCTTTTCATTTGCGGAAGTGTGATTTAAAATCTTTACTTTCAAAATAGAGTGGAAAGTTTGGGAACTTTTTTTTTTTTTTTTTAAACATATTTACACAACTTCTATTTTTCTCAAAACATACTAACATATATATATATTTTTCATTTTTGTTCCATTTCATTTACACATGGTCTGCATATATAAATATATATATATATCTGAACATATGCTTATACAAAAATATTCTGGCAGTTGAAAGCATAGCAGGTCCGTCCCCTTGTCCATGACACTTCTTGAATCTTTCTACCAGTCCCCTCGACCTTCTATCCTGACTTGGGTTGCTTACCTTTATTACCTACACCACAAACAAACTTGTGAGCTAGACTCAGTAAGCACAAACATACAAACAAAGAACTAACATGCATAACTTCTAAGGTTAGTCACATAATACAATTCTAATTCCTCATAAATTAGTATTTGAGGTTCTTTATCATAACTTATTGCAACATCCTCATAATTTCATTTCATATCTTTCTTCCTTTCTTATTACTTTTCCTTCTCTTTCTTTTCCCTTTCTTTTCTTTTCACATTCTTTTTTTTTATTTTTTTTATTTTTTTTTCTTTCACTGGTGGGCCCCGTTGTTGAACGTACCTATTTGCTCGCTGACAGTGGGAGGAGGGGGAGCGACCTACCAACCTACCTCACAGTCACATAAATACCTCACCTTTGGGGTTGGTCCATCCTATAATCTACCACACTTCGGGGTAGCACCACATCTGCGCGGAGGATATAGACCTGAAGTCTCTACCATATAGGGAGACCGGTACGCCAACCATTAAATTTTTAGTTTTATTATCTTGTATTCTTTTAGCTTTTTGATCATAACTTATTATGCATACATTCCATTCCTAAGGCATCTCTACATGATCCTTTATCTAGCTCATGTCACAGAACGCATCAAAGTTAGTCAGTTTGTGGGTAGACAAGTAAATGTTTGTACTTACAGTATCTGTGCAAGAGTAATTCCTTTTGGATCCTTGCTACTGCATTCCCCTTCACTTCTTGGGTTTCCTATAATAGAAATAATCATGGATTATTTCTCATATTCATTTCATTTCATTCATTTTTTTTTCTTTATTTTTATAGTAAGATTTATATTAATTTCTACATTTCCTTATTCCTCTCTTTTTCTCCAATTCAACTCTTAAAATATTGTTACTATCTTTGGTATTTTGTTTTCACCCTTTTTCCTTAACACTCCAAATTTTTTTTTTCCTTAACATTCTAATCTCCATAATGTCCTCAATCCCAGTTTCTTACAACTAATTCACCTCATTATCGCTACCGAAATTTCGGCAGCATTTCCGCTTAAAAACTAAGGTCCCGGCGTTTAAGTAACGCCTCAAAACTTAGGTACCTGCCAATTACTATACCAGAGGCCTAATTTTTCATAGAACATTCAAAACGTTCTATGAAAAATGTTTATCAATCCCACATATTACTCATTAACATATTCCAAATCATATCCATAAATCAATCATCACTTTCATCATTTTTTCCCATTTTTTCCATTTTCCATATTCATTCATTCATTCAAAATCATCAACAACATATAGCATTCAATTTAATAACCAAACTTCCACTCAACTTTCAACTTACTAATCTCTCCCAAACAATTACATAACCATTTTCAATCTCTTTTCTTAACTCTAAACTCAACAAAACCAACTTTAAGATTTTACAATCCCATTTCAAAAAAATTTAGCCCTCATTTATTCAAAATTGAACCCAAATACATTTATGGTTATCATAACCCTTATAACCATTTTTTTCACTTAAATCATCAAGTTAACAATCATAGAGTCCAATTATTTCACCAAAAAGAGCCACAAATTCATCATGAAAAATCATCCAATTTTCAAACCCTAACTTTGTACATTTTCGGTTTCCTCAAGAAAACCTATTCAAACTTTAGCATTTAAGTTCCCAAACTCACATATATTCTTTCCTAAACCATCCTCAATCATTTCTAACCATTTTCGGACCCTAACATTTCCATTTGAACAATTTTTCACACTACCTATATAAAAATCCGAAAATCACCAAAATGCAAGGAAAAATTGTTACCTTGGTTCAAAAACGTTCCTTTGCCTCTAGAGGAACTAAAGTTGCGGTTTTTGGAAGAAAAATTTAAGAAAAATCGAGCTTGGAGGCGCCGGAAGTCGCGACTCCCTCACGGCTGCACAGTGCCGATCCGCGTGGAAGGAGGAAGGAGAAGAAGAGCTCGCGTTTTCACCCCTCTCTGTCGGCGTTTTATCCTTTTCTCGCGCTCCCTCTCTCTTGTTTTTCGCCGCCGAAGTTTCGGCTCACCGTCGGAATCTCACGCCAGCGCCGACCGGAGAAGAAGAAGAAAAGAAGAAGAAAAAGAAAATCTTCTCCCTCTCTCTCTCGCCGCCTCTCTCTTTCTCTCTCGCCGTTCTTCCTCTCTCTCTCGCTCGTTCTCCCTTTCTCGCTCTCTCTGTGTCTCTCGCGGCTGCAGGGGAAGTAATAAGGGGGGAGGGGCTGTGAAGGTGAGTTAATTAACTCACCCTCCCCCCCCCCCCTTTTTCCTTTCAGCCGAAAAAACAATCCCCCCCCCCCCCCCTTTTTTTTTTTCCTTGCCCCAAACTCTTTAAATTTGTCCTTAGCCCCTAGTTTTCAAAATTATTTTTATTATTATCCTCTTTTTTTTTTTTAACACTGTTAGAATATTTTTATTTCATTCTAGCAGTATTAAATCATTCATATATATATATCTATGTATAAAAATATCATTACATTAATAAAAAAAAATGATTCTGAGAAGATGAAAATTCTTGGTTGTTACAGCCCTTCTCCCTCATCACCCTTCAACCAATGTGAATCAACCCTCTAGAAAAATATACTCGAACTCTCATGGAAACCCAAAGCACATATGAAGGAAAAGAGAAATCATACATTAACCTTTTTTTTTTTTTTTTCTTTTGCCTCCAAGAGTGGAGAAAAACCACGGAATTGAGAGAGGCATTTTGGTGGCTTGTTATTTATTTATTTTATTTTTTTTTGGGTGTTATGAGAGATTTGACAATACAGAGAAGAGAGCAAACACATAAAAAAATGAGTAGTTAATTCCCAAATAAATTTGGAATTTAATTAGAATATTAGATTGACTTAAATTAGGGGATTATGAGTTGTCATCTTATTTTAGGCAAGAAAAAGAGTCAACGAATTTGAAATTTGAATGGGAATAAATTTGGGTACTAATTAGGGAAAAGCATCAAAATAACACAAATTTAGACACCGCTTCACTAACATGACATAAAATTTAATCACTTCACCAATATGACTTAAAATAAACACTATATTTAAAAACAAATTAAAAAAAAGAACTGAAATTAACAATAAACCCCACTGCACTCTAATATTTTCAAACTTCACTGAAAAAAAAAAAAAAAAAAACTCACATCTATAAACTCTCTCTCCTACGTTGCAGGCTTCTTCCACACCGATTTTCTCTGTCCCCAAGCAACTCTCTCTCTTCCTCTGTTTCTCATGCTGTCGACTTGAGAAAATCCTCCCCACCGATTTTCTCTCTACCGAAACAGTTACATCTTCCTCTCCCTGTCTCTCTCTATTAAAGCTCATCCTCTCTCTATCCTACCTCGTAGAAAAACAAAGTCAGGAAATGCAAATTCGTCAGATCTAATTAAAGAATCTAGAAAAACTCACCGTCATGGAACAAACAGGTACAACTAACTCAATTAATCTATTTCAAATTTCTGATTTTGACTTTACTTAATTTTTCACTTTTTCCTTACAATTTGGAGCAACACGCCACTTAACAAGGAGAAAGAACAAAAAACAGAACTGAAGATCTCTATCTCTACTAATGGTTATTGCAAAAATGAGTTTGGACTCTTAAATTTGATTCTGACTGTGTAAAAAACATATTGGGAATTTCTGAAGCATTGCACGCTATATTTTGTTTGGTATAATACTTTTGCTTAACAATTGTTGTTGACGTCGTGGTCAAGGCTGACCATAATTGTGACGGCTAGTATCTTACTTTTAACATACTTATTTTAACTTTTCATTTTAACATGAAAATGGGGGGCAAATTATTATTTTTCCTTCTTTTTAAACTTAGAACTTTAAACTTTGAAAACTAAACTTTGAAAACTGTATCATAAGAAAACATTATTTCAACATCCATTTCAATACTCTCTTTAAACAGTTCAGCGGAAAACTTATAGCAGTACTATAATCCTCACCCAGTCCCTTGGCACATACAGATCTCATTCGTCATCCATCACTTGTCTTATCATCGTGCAGGTTACTTACCTGTAACATGAACAAACTTGTGAGCGATAGGATCAGTAAATTCAAATATACATACATGACATATAAGAACTCGTATCTTTTTTTTTTGGACAAAACATATTTGATACCAACTATAGCATCAGAACATTAACATAACATATATCATAAATTACTTTCAACTTCACACTTAACATATTCTAATATCGAGAACAAATTTCATACTTAATATTCTTTAACATAACATAATTCAAACATAGCATACTTAATGTATGCTTAACATCTTAAGCATAACATACTTAACATCATGCAAAACATAGTATACACATATCAATTTAAACATAGCATACTAAATGTATCCTTAAAAATCGCAAACATACTTAAAATTGTAAGACTGACTTATGCATATTAAATTATGTATATCATAACATATGCATACATGTTAATCTCATTATACTTGTCTACTTTTCATTCATTCATTTTTATTATTCTTTTGTTCTTTCTTTCTTTCATGTCATTTTTTTCTTTTCTTTTCTCGCTTTAACTTTCATTTTCATTGATCGTTCTTTCATTCATATTATGTTGTTCTGTTCTTTCTTTTCTTAGCTTTTCTTTGCTTTACTTTCTTTTCTTTTCTTTTCTTTCACTGATCTTTACTTGTCTTTTCTTTCATTTTCTTTCTTTCACTTTCTCTTGTGGGTCCATGGTTGAACATACCTAGTACACGCAGACCAATGGGGGAAGGGGGAGCTACCCACCAATCAACCTCACGGTCATCTTAATCCACCGTATTTTATGGATGGATTGTAGCTACCACCCTTGTAGGGTAGGGTCAGCCAACTACCTCTCTCCTGGGTAGCACCACATTCTGTGTAGAGGCTATAGACCTGAAAACCTCTCTTGTGGAGGCCGGTACCCTAACCTTAACTTTTCAGTCTTATTATCTTGCTTATCTTTCTCTTTTTTTACTTTATCTTTTCATTCATTTATTCATTAATTCTTTCTTTCATTTCTTTTCATTCATTTGTGTTTCATAAATCGTTTCTTTCTTTTATTCATTTCTTTTCTTTCATTTGCATTTCATAAATCGTTTCTTTTTTAACGTAATTTTTATAGTGTCGATTATGTTAGTCACACTTTAATGCATATAGCACTCATATACATAAATGTCATATAGCACTTAAACATAGACCTAACATCACATGTTGGTTCATGTTGCAGACAAATAAATGCTTGAACTTACAATATATAACACTTAGACCTATTAGTCAATTCATGTTGCAGACAGGAAAATATGTGAACTTACAGTTACTTTGCTAGTATCTCCTTTCTTACTTTCTGGATCTGCAGACGTTCCTTCGTCGTGTCTGTTTCGGATTCCTCTAACCGAAATAACCACAGTTATTTTCATTATTTATTTCATGCATAAAACTTAATAAAACGTAAAAATTCTACATTTCATTTCCCGATTATAAACTTAGGGGTCTAATATCCCATTTATAACTTTTCTGTTAAACTTTGGCAAAATTACCATTTTTCTCCTAAGGGGATGTATCATAACTTTGCTTTTCCTTGATTTATAACTTAATTCTGGCCTTTAGAATCTTAATTAAGCCATTTTAAATCTATTAGGGCATTTTTTTATCATTCTTGAAATTTTCGATCAAAATGACCGTTTTACCCCTAACGGGTCTTTAGGTCGTATCATTTTCATTTTAATACTTAGACTGGATTTTCTAAGCCTAAAATCATAAAATAATTTTTTTTAGGCTTTACCGAGCTTTTACAGTATTTATTGCTGAAATTCTCGATTTACTATTCCTCAATACATCCATTCTTCTTTCTCGGACTTAGGTCACTGAAGGGGCTCGGGTTTCTATCCCGACCACATTTACCCCTCGTTTCTTGAAATACCCCTTTGTGCCGTTTTCAAAATTATGACAACATTTCCGCTTAATTTTTAGGTTCCTAGCATTTAGGAAACGTCACAAAACCATTTAACCTATTCTAATTTACTACGTACTATACCAGAGGCTTATATTTTTACGTCAAACTCAACTTTTACATAAAAATCTTCACATTCCTATACATTTTTTCCCATCATTTTCATCCATTTTTCTTACAATTTCACATGTAAAAAAACATAATTAATACATAATCATTCCAAAACATAAATTAAGGAATGAAGGGACCGAAATCACTACCGAAATTGTCCCATCGGTGATCGAACGAACCATTTGGTCTCAAGCGCATGAACTTTATTCCTTCGTTCTTCACTTTTCAAGTTCCAATTTGCAAATCCAATGCCGCAGATGTATCCGGAACGTCGAAAATAGGCCAACGGGCCATTATTCAAATTTTGATCATTTGATCGTCGTTGACCGGCGGTGGCGTGGGCAATGGTGGACACCATCTCATAGATCTCGACGTGAGGAACCTATTGATGGTGTCAATTTCACCAATTCGAGGCTCTTATGGTTGGAAATCGAGCCTCAAAAGGGCGACAGCGGCGGCGATGTTCGTTCTCTGTCTTCCCAATGTTGTTGCCCAAAATTGACTTGGGGCTTTTGCTCTACGCACGATTCTGAGCATTTTGGTACCTACCACATCACTTAACTCCACTAGAATCGATGGATTCCACGACGGCGACGACGACAGGCGGACTTGGGCGGCGCGATCCGGTGGCCGTTGAGCTGAAATGAGGCATGGGTTTTGTTCTACTCTTTACCACGAATCTATTGAGACCGGAATCATGGCATTTGGACGTTGGACAACAAAGATACGGCAGCGGGAAATTTTCAGTCACCGACGGCATGTGCGGCTTCCTCCAGCGGCGATTCCGTCGCATTGACCCACCATTGGACTCAGCTCATCGAGAGCTTTCCAACGGTACTAGCGGTGTCAAAAACGGACGCCATTTCCAATTCGTCGATACTATTCATTTTCGGTGTTGATGGGGGAGAAAAAGAGAGAAGGAGAAAGTTATGGGGGCCTTTTTTGAATTTATAAAATCCCCCCCCCCCCCTTTTATACCCTTTTTTTTTTTTTTAATTTTAACATAGACTATCTTGACTAATTTAGGCGTGCTAAACCCAGATATATCAGTTTTATTTTCATCTGAGGTCACCTCGACCAGTTTTTTAGTACTGCATGTTTCCCGGTCAAAAATTACTTTTTTTGCCCAATTGATTAATCTGCGCATGCTAATTCTAAATATATCAATTTTAGTTTAAGAAAAGGCCATATTAACCAATTTCTTGATACGGTATATTTCCTGACCAAAATTTATATTTTATACTCAATTAACTAATTTGAGCATACTGATTCTAAATATATCAATTTTATATCAAGAAAAGGTCATCTTAACCAATTTCTTGATACTGTGCATGACACACACGCATATACACATAAAATCACTACATTTCACATTTTAAACATGGGATTCATCATATATATTTCATGTACCAATTTTTCTGAAAATGATGAAATTTTCCGGTTGTCACGGTAACAGAATGCAAAGGACAGTTGTGACTTATTATTGCGTTCATTCTAGAATTTTTTTGGTTAATTTGTCAGGTTTTTTTACCCCTGATTTTGTTGGGTTTATGTTTAAATTTGTTTTGTTTTGTTTTGTTTTTTCCAATAGAATTATTGAATCTTAAATAAATTTTAAAAAAAAAACAACGTGAATTTTTTAAAGAAGTTGAGTCGGAAGGTTTAGAAGATAAAGAGAAAGATATGTTTCAAATCTCAATGTATCTCTATAGCTTATGGTTGTTTCAAATCTTTATTCCAATCATCAAAGGCACTGTTTTTATGTTCTAATTTGAACTAGACTAAGAGGCATTCTATTTTTTTTTTTTTTTTTACCATGTTCTTCAGTAACAACTGTCCTCCTGGTGATTATTTGCCAGTTTTTGCACCGTCTTTCTATTCTTTTATGAAGTTGATGAGTAAGGTTTGAGAAGAAAAAGGCATGTGTTACGGATGCCTTTGTGGGAAAGACTTACCAAAGAAGGGCTCGTGTGGAAGACTGAGATAATCCTTCCTATTTTTTAGCATTTAGTTATATCTTTCCTATTTTCAGCATTTAGTTATTTCCTTTTTTTATTTGTTGTATTATTTCCTGATTTCTAGGAGTATTGTTTAGGCAATTGAAATATTTTATTTGTTGCATTGTTTCCTGATTTCTAAGAGTATTGTTTCCTGATTTCTAATAGGTGTAATTTTACTGCCTATAAAAAGGCTATGATGAATAAAGATTGATTAAGCTTGGTTTGATAATTTTCTTCTCTTCTTGAGAGCGAGAGAGAGAGAGTGGCGGAACCTGCAGGGGGCGGGTTCTGTGAGGGAAACACCATAGGGAAAGGCAAGGAACGTCAAGGGAAGGGTGAGAGAGAGACTTTCACTGCATTTAGACCCGTGACTAGGTCGTTATCTAGGGTACATAACAGCATGCTGGTCAGGAATTAATTTGAGAGGGAAGGGGGTTTCAGTTGGTCCTTGTAAAATTTATAAGGGTTCAACTATGTTTGAGAATACTGGTTCATTTGTTCTTTCACTATTTCGTCACTTTCTTTTGAATTCTGGTTAGCATTATGTTTAAAGATTTTGAAACATTGTAGATGTTAATTAAGCTGTATTGGTGAGTTAAAATGAAAATTTGCTCTGTCCTTGTGCAATGAAATGACATGAAATGAAGGCTCTGGGAAGTGACAGAATGGTTTAACAAACCGACCTTGAAGGTGGTGGTCCTGGTTGACGCTCCCATAATCATCATAATGGTCGTGGAGAACTATGTATGTATTGTACTGTCCGTTCAATACTCATTTGGAGTAATATGTAGAACATGTAGTTGTTAATTAGTTACAATTCTGATTCCTTTTTTGAAATTATCCTTTTAGAATATAACAGAAATTCTAGTAGAATAACATTATTACTTTTATAGAATATGTTTTGAATTTTGGCAGAATATATAGTTATTAATAAATTATAATTCTGGTTCCTTTTTTGAAATTACTCTTGTAAAGTATAATAGAAATTTCAGCCGAACAAAGTTATAACTGTTGCAAAATATATTTTAAATTTTGGTAGAATATATAAGTTAGAATTTTGCCCTTCTTTTTTGATATTACTCTCACAGAGTATAATAAAGATTCTGGTAGAATGAAATTATTACTCTTGCAGAATTCTTATTTTACTTTTATAAAATTCTTGTTTTACTCTTATAGAGTATAGTTATTACTCTTACAGAGTAAAAGATTATATTACTCTTGCAGAACTTGATTTATAGAACCTATCTCCAAGCAAAAAAAAATATATATATATATATATATAGAACCTGTCACATTCACACAATCATAGAAGAAATTTATTCAAAGAACCTGTCTCAATAACTTCATTTATAGTAGAAAGTTCCAAAAATAACCTATTACAATATTTTGATTCATAAAAGAAAATTTCCAAAAATACTGTAATGAAGACTTGTTGCAATTCAACATCAAACATTGAACAAAATTTTTTATTTTTATGATCAGGAGTTTGGTAATGAGACTTTATCACATTTTCATCTTCGTCTTTTATTTCCCCATATTTTTGCATGTAATCCTATTATGGCCATATAATCCACATCGTCCACATCTTAATGTTTTTCTCCTTTCACTGCTGAGAGTATCCTCTTGATTCTTGGTCTTCTAAATGGGGTTCTTGGCAATGGTTGTGAGATGTTCATTCCCTTTAAGTTCTGCGGAATCTCTCAAGTTTCCGGATCTCCAACTGGGAAAAGAAGACTTGGCAGTAGCTACATTGTGGGCACAATGGTTAATTGAAGCCTGCATGCAAGGAATTGATTTTGTCAAAGCGTAGGCAAGAGCACCCACGGGACTTGAAGTTCCAAATCAACCAATAGTCAAAACGATTCATTCCTAAAATAACAACGACAAAATAATTCGTTCACAAGCCTAAATCTGAGCTACATTCTCATTTCATTAGTAAACTAACATTCCGTATCAGCAACAATATTCTAATCAAAACCTTGAGCAAAAATTCCCAGCTCCTAGATCATATCAGAAATCAACAAGCGTTGGTAGTAAAGTTCCAAATCAATCACTAGTCAAGTCATGATCCACGATAAAATTTTCTAAATAAGACAATTACAAAAATCAAGAAGCTTAATAGGCAAACTGTAAATTAGAATTCGTTGCACCAGAAAACAACAAATAAATAGGCACAAAGTATGCAAAAAATTTGAATCACAATTTGTTTTTTCATTTCGAAATGAAAAAGAATTGTAATTGGAATTAAGAAGTAAATCCACGGCCAATACTCAATTGTGACCAACCTGAAACCATTGAAGTAGCCATACTCGTGAATGACCGAGTCGTCCTGCGATGATCTCAAGGAGCTACGCTGTGGAAAGCACTTTTGTTAGGCCGTTCCAAATTCGAAGATGGCGTAGACGGTTGGAGGACAGAGCGGGTGCCATTTCCGTCGTGGATTTGTGATCTCTGGTGCAATCTTTAGCAAATCTCTGGTGATCTATGACAACAAGCTCCAACCGTGATTTCTGGAAATCTAAAGCGATTTGTGACGACAAACTCTAGGAATTATCCCAGCACTGATAACTCTATAAAATATAATTATTTTATCATTTTTTTATACATAAAAATTAGCTTATCCTTGAGAATTTTAATTGTTTTTTATTTTTTAATTTATTTTGTTTTGTATATTTTAATTTAGATTTTTTATAAATTTCGTAAAATTTTTATTTAATTTGACTCTATTTTATCTTTTTTTTTTTTCTTTTAGTGATAGTATATTAAATAAGTTTAAAATTAAATATTTCCAATGAATTTACCTATAAAATTTTATTTTAAAAATATCTAATTTTAGTATTTTGTTTTTTTGTAGTATCAAATTGTGGTACAAAATTCATGTGTTGGAAGTGAGTTTTACCGAACATCACTATTCATATCAGAAACTATAAGTTTGACTAATCTTGTTTGATCTCTCATCAATTCGAGTATTTTAAAAAAACAATTACTCCAATTGGAGCTCATATAAAAAAATTATGACAATTTTTAAAATTGAATCAATAAGGAGACACCTGGATCTCATGTATATTGTTATGTTTTAAGATAGGAATTCAGTGCACTGAAGACCACATGAGCTCACTTTTTCTGTCTAATAATGATGCAATACGTGGCAGAAACTAAAAAGAAACCAAAAATAATCCCATGTATATTATTATGTTCCAAGAAGTGAGCTCGGTGCGATTCCGACTACCTAAGATCAGCAAATTCAAAGGCCTCCCTTCTGATGCTGTAGAATCTGAGATTCACTGGAGCAAAGCTAGTGGAGGAGGAAGAGTAGCTTGATTTGGTAATAGGCGCTGAGGAGGCATGGATGGTGACAGGGAGAGAGGGAGAAAGGAAATCAAAATATAGAGAAAAGGATAAAAAAAGACAATTATTAAATCAGAAAATAAATTAAAAATAATACAAAAAAATGAAAATAAGTTTATGTCATATTAGTTAAGAAAGGGAATTTTGTGTCATGTTTGTTAATAAATGAAAAAAAGGTGGTTTTTTAAGTTATTATCTCTGCTAATTAACCCCTTCCACGTTATTTTCCCTTATTTCCCCCTCCTGCCAACCTGCCGTTTCCTATGTCTTTTAAAAAAAATTAAAAAAAAAAAAGGCCTAAACTATACATATATAAACTCACACGCACACACTCACGGTTTTTTCTTTTTTCATAAAACTTAATTTATATATATACACTAAAACATACCTTATGTATATTTACTTTTATATTTATACATATTATATAAATATATATTCTGTTACACAAACAATCGAATAACAAACAATATTCAAAAATTTGGTATGACATTTAAATATCATCTCTAATCCTCATTATATCATTTATTAAAGTAACTCAATACAACGTCAGAAATAACTAAATATATTATTATCATATTATATATTCATTTTTAACGTCTGATTAATTAATTATGATTAGGAGAACTAATTTGGAGCGTTACAAGAGTCCATCGTTTTCTGTTCATATATCACAACAAATTGCTAAAGGATGAACGACATCTATTTTAAGAAACTGTTGTATGGTTTGAACTTATTATCAGCCTTCTGATATAACTGTCTTACAGATATATTATATTTTTTCCTCTTTCAATTCTTTGGTTGTTTTGGGGCGTTTGGTCGTCCTTCTCAAATCTTATTGTCGTTTTCGCAGGTATGTTGATAACCTCTTTTGTTGTCGTTTCTCTCTCTAGCATTGTATTTCCGTCAGTTGTCGTTTCCCCGTTTGTTAGCTTATTTATTTATTTATTGTTTTCGCTGTTTTCACTTTGTTGCCCTTTTGTCGTTTTTTTCTTAGTTGTTTCTTTTAGAGCCTTTTTTCAGTCATATATCTCCTTGCTTTAACTTTCGTCGTTTTCTCAATTTTCCTTTTTTTTTTTTTCTGTATGCTCTGTTTTCGGTCGTTTTTGTATTTTCTTGTCGTTTCTAATTTTTCCATCTTTTTTTTTTAAATAATTTGGAATGCTCTCCAATTCGTTTTTCTCTAATCCTTTTTTAAGTCGTCTTCCTTTTACATGCATAATCAACAATGGTGTTGTAAAAATGCTGAGAAAGCAGACCTATAACTTGATAGTTATTCATTTCTGTATTCTTCAAAGTGCAATGGTCTTTGTTGGATATTTTAATACATAAATAGCATGCTAAAATGCATATGACTGCAATGGATGGTCCAATACTGAATAATCGAGTAACAGGACGAAGACATACATATCTATTCACTAAACAAAACGTTACAAGTACCAAGGGGAAAAAAAGAAAAAAAAGACAGATAAAACACCTCTTTTTTTTTTTTTTTTTTTAATAATCGCAGATAAAAACATCACAGCCAAATTAATGCCTTTAATAAAGCGTTGTTCTACCTTGCCAAGGGACTGAGTTCTGTTGTCACATCCAAAGAAAACACTTCACTAGAACCCGTCGAATCAGTCACGCGGCTTTGGTTTTTCCGAGCTAATTCTGCTGCCAAACACTCTTTTAGTTCACTCACTACCTCGCTCATGTTTGGCCTGCTAGCTGCTGTAACAGACACACAAGCCATTGCTACTTCAACGGCTTTCCACACAGAGTTGGTCTCAAAATCTCCTTGTAACCTCGGATCCACTATACTTCTAATGTCCCCATTAGCAAGCCTGGAACTAACCCATTGGCTTATGTGAGTCCTCCCCTCTGCCCCATCTGTACTTGTCCTAATTATAGCAGGTTGGCTTGTGATTATCTCCAAGAGCACAACCCCAAAGCTATAAACATCACTTTTATCGTTCAGCCTGTTCGTTACGTAGTACCTACAAGAAAGAAAACCATGCAACTAAATCATGATTGCCAATTTTTCCATGAGTTCCATTTGACTACTACTTACTATCTCTGTTTAGGGCATTAATTAGGCTCCACAACTTAATATAATTGTCAACTTTCGATTCAGTTAATTAGATATTCTATCCATATTTTGTCTAGCCCGTCGTTTGTAAACAAAGTATTGCTATGAGACACGATGGCTTACACCGGATCAAGGTATCCAGGGGTGCCAGCAACAACTGTGGACACATGAGTGCCTTCCTGAGTAGGGAAACTCCTGGATAGGCCAAAATCAGCTAGCTTTGCTTGAAAATTATCAGTTAACAAGATGTTTACGGTCTTCACATCTCGGTGGACTATAGGTGGTTTACAACCACCGTGCAGGTACTCCAATCCTATGTTTGAAGATTCAAAATTTTTGCTAATTATATGCCAAAATTTATTGAGAATGTACACAGGAAGTGAGAATGTACACAGGAAGAACGCTTTGAGTCAACTTTCTTGCTAACCTTGTGCAGCATCCACTGCAATATGAAGCCTTCCTTCCCAACTCAACACGCTTGTGTTGTTATTACCTGTTTGGAAGTAATTAAATCAATTTGGTACGCTTTTTTACATAAGTTATAGTGACATCAATTTTCAACGGATAAAAAGACATAATTTGTTAGAAGACAACTGAACCTGAAAGATGCGAGCTCAAGTCTCCATTTTCCATGTACTCGTAAATAAGTGCCATGTTGGTTCCTTCATTACAATACCCAACAAGGCTAGTCAAGTTTCTGTGATAAATCTTCAAAAGAAGCTTAACCTGTAAACGAAATCCACAAAAAGAGTTTTGCTTAACTTAGGCATATGAATGTGAACAAGTTTGGTAGATTTTTATGCATATCAGTGAAGAAAAAATGCCTCTGCTTGAAATTGTTGATAGCTCTCAACAGATGAAGAAGAGAGCATCTTAACAGCTACTGGAGTATTATCATCTATGAAGCCATGGTACACTGTTCCGAATCCTCCTTTCCCAAGAGTTCTCTCAAAGTTGTTCGTCATTATGAGGATCTCAGCGAATGTAAACTGTCGTTTTACAGTCTCAAATGAATCCTTATGAGGCTCGGGTTCTGCATTTTTAGTTAAAGTGCCAATGTCACCAAAAGGGTGTATTAAGAAACTTTACTTGGTTAATTCCAAGACTTGCAAATTGGATATATAAGGTTATACCTTGTCTCTTCTTCTTCTTCAGGCTTACAAGAACAGCTGCTGCTATTAATAACAGAAGAACTAGTCCACCAATTGATGCCACTATTGGAATCAAGATATTCTTATTGTTGTTCTTCTTCTTGCATTTAATCGGGTCGCATAAATTTATATTTTCGCCCATGCTAGGATTATCAAAGTTTAAAGTAAACACACTTAAGTTTTTTACTTCTCAAGTAAAATAAAGTATTTGAAAACAAATTATAGGCCATGGGAAGAAAGAAGCAGACCTTAATGACAGGAAACCATTGTTAGACTTCTCAATGAGTTCGGCTGGAACTGAACCTGCAAGGTTGTTTCTTTCCAAGTTTCTGCAAGACAAAAGACGATTTGAAGTTCGCAAATCATAGAAAATTTTCGGTAGCTAACTACTCTTAAGACTAAATAACTTACAGGACCCTCAAGTTTGGCAACTGTGACAGAAAATCAGGCACTGATCCAGTTAAATTATTGTCCGACAAATCCCTGAAATAAGGCACACACATTATTAAAACCAAAATTTACGGGGATATCTTTGCAACTAGCTTTACAAGCATTTCACAATCAGGTACTTACAGAGATTGAATCATGGAGAGTTCTGATATGTGTGCGGTTATCTCACCAGACAATCCGCTCGAAGACAAGTTCCTGATTGTAATCAACTTTGACAATGAATCAAAACTATCACTATGTTATGGACGTAAAATTCTGAATAAAAAAACTTACAAGGATATAATTCTAGGAGGAGCAAGACCATCATAGCTACAATTCAGGCCTGTCCACAAGTATCCCTTGGGTACACAAGGGTCTCCATCCCAATTCTTCTTCACCCCGTAAGTTGACTTTATGTTCATAATCGCATCCACTAATTCAAGTTTTCACATCCGTTCTCACAAAATTGTATAGTAAAAATAAATCGGAACCAGAATAATAGACCAAGCAAGCAAAGAAAAGAACATGTGGGGAAGAACATACCGTCCTTTTCATCTGTCTCCGACTGTTGAAAATCCACCGACGAGTATACTTCAAAGCCATTAAAGATGGGCGGCAGAGTTGAATTCTCAAGCTTAATTATTGAAAAGTTGTAGCTTAATGATCCCGAAAATCCAGTTGGGTTGAATATGGTGGTGGTATTTAGGTAAACAGGAGCAAGAGGTCCATACAAAGGCTCGCCGTTTAGAGTGATGTTGAATGCTCTGTACTGCTCAGCCTTGAGCTGTTGAAGCTCAGCAAAGTGCATGTAGAAGTAGAAGTTAGTACTCGTATTCGGGGCAGTCAAGTAAAACTCCATTGGCTTGCTTTCATTGGCCGGAGTAGCAGCGGTGCTCATGATGACGGACGGCGGCCGGTAGTTTTTTTCACTTTTGGGGTCAATAATATGTGATGTACTTATTTGAGTCCAATAGTTGAAGCTATGAGGAAGCCAAATCCGATCAAGGAAGTCATATGGATACCTAAAGTAAACAAGGAAGCATTGACACAATTAGCACAATACATAATCTGCTAAAATAATTAGATTAGAAGCACTAACCTGTATGCTACACCTGTAGTTGAGCCAATATCTAAGCGCAAAACGAGCGCCAAAGACTCAGATGGAGCGGTGTTGTTGTAATAAACTTGGCTGCTCATAGGCCTCAACTCCAAAGCTGAAATAAAGGGTGTCCCGGAACCGGTATTGACAAGGCAAACACGGACATGGTCCTGCGATGGAATGTGTAAGATCTCGTTGATGGTATTTATGGACACATTCACAAATTTGACCGTGTCCCAAAAGTTGGCTCCTAAATGGAGATCAAATTCGGGTGTGGAATCTTGGCCATCATAGTTCCCGTACAAGAATGTTGCCCTGATCAAGTACCTAGTTCCCTTTGTAACGTTTATCTTGTAGCAGTTCCGAATTCCTTCGGGGAAGCTTCGGAGATTCTTCGCCTGTTCTTGGAGATCAGCCTTGTACTCGGGGGCTATGCTATTGCTTGTACCAGTGGTAATGAATGGAGCGTCGGAGATATACTTTATCAGTGTATTTGGTTCTATGTAGCTGGAATTTCTTGGCAGACCGCAATCCAAGCTAATGAAGCCTGCGAGAAAGGTGAAGGACAGACACATAAAAATTGCATTTTTGTTACAAACTATATACTGCTTATCGTATGATCAAACACGAGAAACTAGTATTTGCAGGAGATTTAGACGATTGTTTTACCAGATTGATCATCCTGTCCATGAACGAGGAGAGAAAACAAAGCCAGTGATATTGCAAAGAGGAAGTATTGTTTGAACATCTTTTTCACAATCACCTCTAGCACTGTTCTTCTACCGGGTTACGAGTAATAAGCTGAATATTTGCTGTTAGTGCATACCATTTTGTAATGTCTAATATAATAATAGCCATATTATAGGCCGAGAGATTGATAGTAAAGTGCAAGAATAAAATGTACGCCCGCAAATTCTTAGTTATTTGCTCATTTGACCAAATATTATTATTCAAGATTACTATTGTGCCTAAAGTATTTGTTCAGTATGGTAATGGAATTGGACTGGCCTAAATTAGAGTTTGCTTTCTGTTTGATTATACATTGAATTTTAATCTAGTATAAATGTGAATGTTGTTGCCAATGGAGGTCAATAAAGGTGGCTTTTATAAGGCGATGATGGAAATTGGAAGCAGCTGGCTAACTTTCATTATCAAGTTGATGGCATAACAAACAAAAAATGTCATATAAGAAGAAAGATTTCGGTTGATTGATTGCTTGATTGATTATTCATTTATTTTTTTTTAAAATGCATTTTTATTAATACTTGAGAAATAATAAAAATATTGATTTTACTTGGGAATGAATATATTGATTGTGTAGAAAATTAGGAGATTATTTATTGGATTTGGATCTGGTGATTTGAATCTACAACAATTTTCATCTCCACTAAATAGAGATAGGGAAAATGATATGAGAGAAAGTTAGCATAACTTAATCAAATTGATATTTATTCAACAACTAGTCTAATATTAAACCAATCATTCTGATATTTACACTACAGACTGTAAATTTTGACATTACTGCTGGGTTAAACTTGGAACAACAGCAATTTTGAGCTATTGTCAACGCTTACAGTTTGAACTATTTAAGTGCGCTTTTTTTTTTTTTTTTTTTTGCTAAAACTCTTTGGACTAATGTGACATGTCTGCTTCTAGATTCCTCTCTGTTCAAACGCGCTTCGACGGCTACTTTTTGGTCCAAAGAATACTTCCAAAAATTACCAAATTAATTTAGAGTCTATTATTCAACTTTAGGGTGACAATACGAGTCTTGATAGATGATAAATGAGTTTTATACTCACTTATTAGATGCCGGTTAAGCTTAATATTTGTTAGTTTTCGGGGTGTTTTGTTGGTTTGATATGTGTTTTCGTGTAGTTTGTGTTTTGTTATTTTTGTAGGTAATGGTGAATCATGATGCTAAAATGGCTACTAAATGGTGAAAAAGAAGAAAAGAAGCAATCGGACGTGGTTGGAATTGAAAATCGAGGCAAAAACACTCAAATATAACATTAAGCAGCATGAGCGCCAGGCGCTTGAAAGCCAGCGCCAGGCGCTCATACAACTCACAAAATACGGAGAAGGGCCGAGAGCTCAGCGCCTCGGCGCTCATCAGGAAGCGCCTAGCGCTTCGTCAAAATAGCGTCGAGCGCCTGGCGCTCGTAATACAGCGCCTGGCGCTGCGAGTCGGTGGAATCAAATTTTGAAAGCCCAAAACGGAAAAAAATCGGTTCATTCGAATGTAAATCACTCAAGGCTATAAATAGGACATTATAGAGCAAATTCATTCATTCTTTGGACGGCTCTAAACCTAGAGGGAGAAAGAACAAAGTGTGAAGAAGAAGACGGCTACCGACGACGGAATTCGGATTCTAAAATCCAGTTTTCTTCTTTCTTCTTCTTTGATTATGTTTAGATCAACCATGATTATTTTTAATTTGTTTAGGATGAACTAAATTTTCTTTTCCTAGGTTTGGGATGGAACCCTAACATGAATTTTAGATGTTAAATTTCTTTATTCTTTATTAATGCCTATTCATGATTATTCATTCTATCTTGTGTTTAATGCTTTTTCTTAGATTGGCCATCTTTGAGAATGATATGGGAATGCTTATAATATCGACAGAGTTATTTGTATTCATACCATAGATAGAATGACATATGTGATTATAGGATAGACATATACCTATGTTCATGTGCAATCATATGAGAACTTGATCTTAATGAATTTCTTGAATTCAACTCACATAGACATATAGTGGGTTGGGTAAAAGAAGTATTTTTGCATGACCATCGACAGAGGCTGTAAAGACATGCGTGTTCTTGATTGATAATCATTTAGGAAAATTAATTAGGAAAAAGAAGGGATTTGCATCTAAAGGGATTGTTAGGGGGAAATCACAAATCTAGGTTATTCAATCTTTAATAGCTCTTTCATATTAATTCAGTTCAATTTCAATTCTGCTTTAATTAAATTTATTTTTATTTTCATTCATTTTTTTTATTCAAGTATTAAAAAATCGTCTTTTGTTTGTTTGGATAGAATTAGGATAAATTAGATTAGTAATTAGCAATTGAGGGTAATTTAGTCTCCGTGGGAACGATACTTACTCACATCTTTATTACTTGTGCGATACGTGCACTTGCGTGTGTAAAATTATCAACAAGTTTTTGGCGCTGTTGCCGGGGACTAAATTTTATTTTTCTATTGTTAATATTAATTGAATTATTCTAATTCTAGTTCTAATTTTTATTTGTGTTATCAGGAATCTTGGCTTTTGTATGCGTAGCAAGGGAGAATCTAGTTTAATCCACTTTGATCCGGAGATTGAGAAGACTTGTCGAAGGAACAGAAGGAATAAGCGAGAGGATTCTCATCAACATACAATGGCTGAGAACAACTATGGAGCAGAGGATCCCAAACCTCTGCGTGATTATGCTGTTCCAATGGTGGATGGCATCCACCAAAGTATCACTCGCCCAGCAATCAATGCCAACAATTTTGAGCTCAGGCCGGCAACTATTCAGATGGTGTAAAATTCTCAGTTTGGGGGTTTACCGGCTGAAGATCCTAATGCGCACATAGTGAACTTTCTGGAGATATGTGCGACTTTCAAGTTCAATGGCGTTTCTGATGATGCCATAAGACTAAGGCTGTTCCCCTTCTCACTTCGGGATAAAGCTAAGATGTGGTTGAATTCTCTGCCTCCAGGGTCTATCTCTACTTGGGATAACTTAGCTCAGAAATTTTTGGCTAAATATTTTTCCCCCATCAAAGACTGCCAAGCTAAGGAGTGATATTGCAAGTTTCATGCAATATGATCAAGAGTCTCTTTATGAAGCATGGGAGAGATACAAGGAGCTGCTTAGAAAATGCCCACATCATGGATTGCCTGACTGGGTCATAATTCAAACTTTTTATAATGGGTTGTTTGGCCCCATTAGATCACTTGTTGATGCTGCAGCAGGAGGCTCTCTTATGTCGAAATCTTACGATGAAGCTTTTGAGTTATTAGACGAGATGGCATTGAATAGTTATCAATGGCCCTCTGAGAGGATGGTGCCTAAAAAGCCAGTTGGTGTGCACGAAATTCATGCATTAACTGCTTTAACTGCACAAGTGATGGCATTGTCGAAGAAATTCGATACTTTTGGGGTGAATGCTATTCAAAGTCAGTCGCAAGTTTGCGATTCTTGCAGTGATTCTCATTATGGAGAGGCTTGCCCACACACTCCCAGAGCTATAAACTATATTGGCAATAGGCAGAATAACCCGTACTCTAATGCCTACAATGCGGGTTGGAAGAATCATCCAAACTTCTCATGGAATAATAATAATCAGGGCAGTGCGTCATCTTCGGTGAAACCTATGTTTCCCCCTGGTTTTCCCACTCAGGGTCCAGTTCGTGACAAGAAGCCAACCCTTGAAGATTTAGTTCAGCAGATGCAAGCAGCTAATGCTCAGTTTATGAATGAAGCTCAAACTCAAATTCAGAGTCAGGCGGCATCTATCAGAAACTTAGAAGTTCAGATGGGACAGCTAGCTACTCTAATGAATAACAGGACCCAAGGGACATTGCCGAGCAATACTGAAGTGAACCCGAAGAAAGATGGGAAGGAGCAATGTCAAGCTATCACCTTGAGAAGTGGAAAAGAGCTATCAGAGATTGAGAAGAAACTTAAGAAGCCAAGTGAGCCGGATGAGGAAAAAGAAGTGCAACAGGAAGAAGGACAGAGCAAGTTAGAGACAGCTCTAAAGGAAAAGAAGAGCAGCAAGTTGGGTGAGCCTGAGCCCTACAATCCACCCCCACCATTTCCTCAGCGTTTCCGTAAGCAGAAGCTTGATAAGCAGTTTGCAAAGTTTCTTGATGTTTTCAAGAAGTTACAGATAAACATTCCCTTCGCTGAAGCACTAGAGCAAATGCCTAGCTACGTTAAGTTTATGAAGGATATACTGACTAATAAGAGGAAGCTCGAAGATTTTGAAACTGTGGCTCTTACAGAGGAATGCAGCGCCATAATTCAAAGGAAGCTACTACCAAAGCTTAAGGATCCGGGAAGCTTTACGATCCCATGCACTATTGGGAACAAGTTCTTCGGTAAAACTTTGTGTGATCTTGGGGCTAGCATTAATTTAATGCCCTTTTTCTATCTATCAGCAGCTTGGGTTAGGAGAAGCGAGGCCGACAACTGTGACATTGCAATTGGCTGACAGATCGTTGACTTATCCACGAGGAGTAATTGAAGATGTGTTGGTAAAAGTCGACAAATTTATATTTTCGGCAGATTTTGTGGTGCTGGAGATGGAAGAAGACAGGGATATCCCGATCATACTAGGGAGACCGTTCTTGGCCACAGGTAGAACTCTTATTGACGTGCAGAAAGGAGAATTAACTATGAGAGTTCAAGATCAAGAGGTGACATTTAATGTCTTTAAGGCTACGAAGCTTCCTAGTGACGACTCTGAAGAGTGTTTTAGAGTTAAAGAGGCAGACCCCTGTAGTCAGTTTGAGGAAAAGGGTAATATGATATCCACTAATAGTGTGGATGATGGTGGCATATGGGATGAGGATACACCGAAGTTCACCCAAGTCAGATCGGACTTTGAATCACTTGATGCAGCTTTTCAGTTAAAACACTTGAAATCATCAATTGAGGAGCCGTCAACATTGGAGTTTAAGTCATTGCCTAGCCACGTGAGTCATAAAGCAAGTTTAATTAGATGGCATGATAAGAAGATCATGGAGCTACGATTCGAATCCGGACAACAGGTTCTCCTATTTAATTCAAGACTGAGGTTTTTTCTAGGCAAATTAAAGTCTAGAAGGTCAGGCCCATTCACGGTGGTCACAGTGTTGCCACATGGAGCTGTTGAAATCAAGGATGAGAATACAGATGCCAAATTCAAGGTCAATGGACAACGCCTCAAGCACTATGGGGGAGGTGGATTTGATCGTCGAAAATCCACGATCACCCTTGCGAATCCAAAATAGACCCCGATAGAGTCAGGCTGAAGACTAAAAAAAAAAACAAGCGCTTATGGGAGGCAACCCAAGCATTTTATTCCTTTTCGTTAGTTTATTTAAATTTTCATAGCAATTAGTACTTAGTTCGGGGTTTGACTGTTTTTTTTTTTTTCTCTTCTTTTTAGTTATGATTATTATTTTAGGGGGTTCAATTTTAATATGTTTCTTTTTAGAGTTAATCATGGTTGTAGACGTAAGGCAAGTTTGGGGGGGAAATTTTTAAAGATTATTCAAAAAAAAAAAAAAGTTAAGCGCTAGGCGCTGAGTCTTGGGCGCCTGGCGCTCGAGTGTTATTTCCACCCTAGAGCCAAGAGCCCCGGCTCTCTACCAGAGCGCCTGGCGCTTCAAAAAAAAAAACGACAGCACGTTTAAAGGCAAATGCCTTATTAATCAAACACCCCCCCCCCCCCTCAGTATTCAGCAGCGGCCCAGCCCCACCACGCCACAGCTTCGATTTCTGCAACGCCGTCCGCCGTCCTTCGCCGTGAGCCACCGCCCACCGTCGTCGATTTCTGGTCAGCCATACTCTCCATCTCCACGAACCGCCACTCCCCTTCCTCGCCAACCCACGGTTCCCCGTCCGAGTGGGTTAATTGCCAACTTTTGGGTAAGCACTCTTACTTGGAAAATGGTTGAATCTGAGTATTGTTGGTAGTGTATTTATGCATTTTGAATATTTGTGGAGTGATTTGCGTGGGTTTTGGAAGTGTTATTGGTGAAAATAACTCTTGCCCGCAAGGTGTTCGAGGAAAGTCCACAAAGAGTGGGAGTGTGTTGTAAGCGGAGATTTAGTGCTGTTGTTGTTGATTCGACGATGGTTGGCAGGAATATTGTGTTTGAATCATTGTGGGTGATTAGAGTGAGCTTAGGAAGTAGATTTGGTGAAGAGGATCTCATGTCCGTCAAGTGTTCGAAGAAATTCCACAAACAGTGTGAGTGTGCTGGACTGTGAGAATCAATGCCGTTATAGTAACTATTACCAACGGTGTGTATAAGGTTTAATGGCATCAAAGAGGCAGCGAGGATCGTCTTCTCAAGGGTCACAGAAATTTGATGCAACCAAGTTTGTAAGTTTTGATGCATTCAAGCGCTACACCGATGCTTTGCTATCAAAACCATTGGTGCATGAACGTGGAATGCAAGCCATGGATGAACTAGAACAGCGCTTGATTGCATTTCACGAATGGGAAGACTTCATTAAGCAGCCAGAAGCCGCAGTAGTCCCAATAGTTCGTGAATTTTAAGCCAATCTGCCGGAGCGCCGTGGTTCCAAGGTCTTTGTGAGAAAACAATGGGTACCATTCGACAGCAAGACGATTAATCGATATTATAATTTGAAAGACTTTGAGACAGACGGCTATACGGAATATCTCGAAGGGACAGTTGATCCGGAAACGATTATTTGCTTTCTTGCAGGGCCAGGAACAGAATGGGACCGGTCTCGTTCAGATGGGAGTATAATTAAATTTTCAGCCGGTGACATGCGAATCCAGACCAAGGCGTGGCATTATTTTGTCTCAGCGAAATTGATACCTGGATCCCATTTAAGTCATGTGACTAAAAAGCGAGCCATTCTGGAGTATTGTATCCAACGGCACATGACAGTAGACGTAGGCAAAGTAATTCACGATTCGATCCTCAATGTTGTCGACGGAGGAACCACATCTGGATTTGGAAACCCGTCCCTAATTACTGCCTTATGTGCCAGAGCAAGAGTCAAATGGGATAATACTGAGCCAATTGAGCATCCCTTGCAAGAATTAACTGTGAAGAGAATTACTCAGCTCAAGCGGTCAAGAAGGTCGAACGACATACAAGAAGCAGGCCCGGCACAACAACAAGGTGAGGCTGAGCACCCTGCTGATTTCAACTTGTATGAGGCAGTTCGCGATCTTTCAGGACGGGTAACACAAATGGAGGCCATCCAGCGCTGGCAAGTCACCCAGGCCCAATGGCAGGCTCAGATGTTGCAAGCAATGGCATTACACTCTCAGATGGATCCTAGTGCCTACAACATACCGCCTTATCCTCCGCCCCCACCATTTGGAGGCCAGCCACCAACAGATGCACCTGGTAGCCCTGATGAGCCATGATTTCACCAGTTACTTTTTCAGGGAGTGTTCTTAACCCTTGTATATTTTTTGTTAACATTGGGGACAATGTTCGGATTAAGTTTGGGGGTGGGAACACAATTTTTTTTCTGTTATTTGTTTAGGTTTAGATCATTTAGGTTCTGCATTTAGTCTTGTGCTAGATTTCAGTTTTTGTTTTATTTTTGAAAGTATCTTGTGTTTAAATTGAAAATTTTGAATGATGTTGATCTTGGTCAGACGTAGTCGATGATAGAAAAATGATTACTCAAGGTATTATTCTGATAGTGATGATAAATGTGATGTCTGTGTGCTTGATTTTTGATTAATTTGAGTGTATTTTTTTTTGAATTCCTAATACCTCTGAGCACTGAACCTGGATTGCTAGCTTACTCAATGTACCCAGAGATTGTTTATGCGTTTCGGAATGTAATGGAACCTCAGCAGAACCTTAGAACTTGTTTGATTGACACTTGAGGCGAAATCCTAGGCAAACATACAATCAAAGAGATGATTTAGGCCATTTTTGGTCGTTTGAGCCTTTCAAGCCTACCAGATCATATTATATATCCCTAGTCACCCCTTTGAGCCTTTATAGCTTGTTTTTCGTTGTCACCCACATGTATTTTCTCTTAGCCTATAAAGTGAATATCCTTTTGTCCCTATACCTTAAGCATGTGAATTATTTGGAGATTATGAGCCATGTTAAGGGTTAGTATAATATATATATATAGATATATATATGTTGCAAAAGGGTGTATGTGAGAAAGGGGAAAAATAGTGTTGTTAGTGTTTGTGAAAATAATAATAATAATAATAATAATAATAAATAATAAAAAATAATAAATATTAAAAAAAAAGAGAGAGAGAATAAGAAAGCAAGCACTAGCTCTGAGTACAGTTGAAAAAAAAAATAAAGGGGTTTGATTGGTTTATGGGTATATGTTGAGATAGACAAGAAAGCTCGACAAGAGATCCAAATAAGTAGCATGTTTGAGGTACCATAGCATGAATATAATTTCCCATACCACACCTTAGCTGCAGCCTCATTACAAGCTAGAGAAGTCCTAATGATCTTGGAGGGTATGGATTGTCTATATTAGTGGAGAGTGTCATGAAAAAATAAGCATATGGGGTTCCAAATTACTAGAGGTGAAGTGATATTTATGAATTGTATAAATTGATCTGGGAGAAGAGTGAGTAGGTATGATGGAAATCACACACACACAAGGAAATTGAAAGTGCGCTTGAATTGATTGAGAATTGAAATTCTAGACTTGTGTAGCATTTAGAGTTGCCTTTGGAATTATATTTTGGGAAATCTTTGAGACAAGGTGAAAGACCAAGAGAAATCATCATCATCAAATTAGTCTTTGTGTTTAGGGTAGATTTTGTTCATTTGAGTTTTGATTCTGTTTTGTGTTTTACTCGAGGACGAGCAAATGTTAAGTTTGGGGGTATTTGATAAATGAGTTTTATACTCACTTATTAGATGCCGGTTAAGCTTAATATTTGTTAGTTTTCGGGGTGTTTTGTTGGTTTGATATGTGTTTTCGTGTAGTTTGTGTTTTGTTATTTTTATAGGTAATGGTGAATCATGATACTAAAATGGCTACTAAATGGTGAAAAAGAAGAAAAGAAGCAATCGGATGTGGTTGGAATTGAAAATCGAGGCAAAAAGACTCAAATATAACATTAAGCAGCATGAGCGCCAGGCGCTTGAAAGCCAGCGCCAGGCGCTCATACAACTCACAAAATACGAAGAAGGGCCGAGAGCTCAGCACCCCGGTGCTCATCAGGAAGCGCCTGGCGCTTCGTCAAAATAGCGTCGAGCGCCTGGCGCTCGTAATACACCGCCTGGCGCTGCGAGTTGGTGGAATCAAATTTTGAAAGCCCAAAACGGAAAAAAATCGGTTCATTCGAATGTAAATCACTCAAGGCTATAAATAGGACATTATAGAGCAAATTCATTCATTCTTTGGACGGCTCTAAACCTAGAGGGAGAAAGAACAAAGTGTGAAGAAGAAGACGGCTACCGACAACGGAATTCGGATTCTAAAATCCAGTTTTCTTCTTTCTTCTTCTTTGATTATGTTTAGATCAACCATGATTATTTTTAATTTGTTTAGGATGAACTAAATTTTCTTTTCCTAGGTTTGGGATGGAACCCTAACATGAATTTTAGATGTTAAATTTCTTTATTCTTTATTAATGCCTATTCATGATTATTCATTCTATCTTGTGTTTAATGCTTTTTCTTAGATTGGCCATCTTTGATAATGATATGGGAATGCTTATAATATCGACAGAGTTATTTGTATTCATACCATAGATAGAATGACATATGTGATTATAGGATAGACATATACCTATGTTCATGTGCAATCATATGAGAACTTGATCTTAATGAATTTTTTGAATTCAACTCACATAGACATATAGTGAGTTGGGTAAAAGAAGTATTTTTGCATGACCATCGACAGAGGCTGTAAAGACATGCGTGTTCTTGATTGATAATCATTTAGGAAAATTAATTAGGAAAAAGAAGGGATTTGCATCTAAAGGGATTGTTAGGGGGAAATCACAAATCTAGGTTATTCAATCTTTAATAATTCTTTCATATTAATTCAGTTCAATTTCAATTCTGCTTTAATTAAATTTATTTTTATTTTCATTCATTTTTTTTATTCAAGTATTGAAAAATCGTCTTTTGTTTGTTTGGATAGAATTAGGATAAATTAGATTGGTAATTAGCAATTAAGGGTAATTTAGTCTCCGTAGGAACGATACTTACTCACATCTTTATTACTTGTGCGATACGTGTACTTGCGTGTGTAAAATTATCAACAATAGACCAAGAAACAAGTGACGAATTACGCAAGAGAGTGGCCATGGTTTGCTGTGGAATGTGGACTAGCACAGGAGGAGAGGAGGAGGAGTAGTAATAGTAGTAGTAATGTCTGACTTTGCTTTTGGCTAAGAGTAACGTACGTTATACTTTGCAACGACGCGATAAAAGATGGTCCCAACTCTAAATTTCCACTTATTCTGCATAGTCAACGTCAAAAAGGGGGAGCCGATTACGTTTCATTTATTGGTTATTCTCAGCTGCAAAAAAGGATCCACGTTATTTGTCAAATTGGGGCTGGACGCCTCTTTTATCATTAGTTTTTTATTTTTTATTTGTTTCCTTTTTCAAAACTTAAGATAGAAATATTCGAATTCTATATTAGTACATCTTATGATAGAGTTATTTATAAAATCACTACTAACTTATATCTACAATGACTTATCTTTTTCATAATTTAATTAGTGTAGTGTTTTTTTTTTTTTTTTCAAAGAAGGTATAGACTTTGAAATTCAGAATATTAATAGAAGACAAACAAATGAACTTTTTTTTTTATTGACAATGAAGAGATTTGAACTTTTCACCTTTTAGTTAAGTCAGAGTGTAAAATTATATTTAGACAATGCTTACAACCATAACAAATGAGCTTTTTACATGATCGTATTTCATAAGTGAATTTTTAAAAAATAATAAATGATAAATTAATCTTACATGCCGTTTTATTGTAGATGACAACATGCTTTAATCATAGACATTCCCGCTTTTTGGTAGACATGAACATCATTTTTTTTTTAATCTTCTGAACATCACTAGGACTCCAGTACTTCCACGAAAATACCAATAAAATGAACATGGTGCTTTATAGCGCATAGCAAAACAAAGGTCCTTTGAGAAGGCATCCCACTGAAAACATTTTGAGACGAAAATTTTTGAACAGAAAAAATTTGAACAAAAACATTTAAAGGCCGATTGGAGGGAGTTTTAGAAATGAAATTTTAGAGGTTGAAAAGAGAGAGAATATAAAATATAAATTTGAGAGTTTTAGAATAAAGAGAAATGCTTACTGTTAAGATTACTTTCTTTATCACTCTCTATCCTTTTTTATCTGCTCTGTGTCTTCCCTCTCCCCACAAACGTTAAGTCTAAAGGTTAAGTTATTTCTTTTGTCTTGAATTACAACTTTGCCATTCTTCGATTATAAAATCGTACGTGCTTCTATTACAAATAATATTATACATTAAGGGCATCCTTATTTTTTATGTAAAAAAATTGAAATCATTCAAAAAAGTATCCCGTATTTTTAACCAACCACACAGAAGTTATCTAAAGAATATATATCCCGTATTTATGCATATACATATATATGTATAACAATCATTTATTCTCCAAAGAAGAAAATTGGAAAATAAAAAAAAGAAAAAAATACAATTTGATTATGCCTTCAACCTACCTTGAATTTTGCGGCTACTCTAGAAATTAAAAGGAAATGAAAAAAAGGTTGTTAGTTTCCTGGCGACTTTGTTTTTTTAAAATGATTTTGTCTTGTATTTTTAATTAAGTCTGATAAAATAATTTGTGGACAAAAAATCACTTTGTTCACAATTTTTCCTCTTTACAAATTATCACTTTGACATTTTCAAAAAAAAAATCTCACTTTGTAGTAAATTTGTAACAAGTATTTTTATTTATTTTTTATTACTAAAGGATAGTAAAGTTGTAATGAAGGCAAAAAATATATATATAATATTATTTTTTATTTCGATTTTTGACTTCTAAAAAATTGACGTCCTTAATTTATAATTTTATATTTGTAATAGAAGCAGACAGTAGTTTAATTTTGTAACACTAGAAAGCAAAGTTGTAATTTAAGATAAAAGAAATGGTTTATACTAAGGCTTCACTTTTCTGGGGAAGTTGGAAGACGGATGACAAATAAAGAAGGTAGAGAGTGAAAAATAGAGGGAGAAAGAGAGTGATATTAGTATTTTTTAAAATGAAATTAACTAGTCAAAATATCGTTTGGAGGTAGCGCACTCCTAAATATGTGTTTGAAAGTAGTTATCTAAAAGACATAAAGAATTATAAGAAAATAACATCTAAAATAGTTTTCAATTTTCTATTTAAATATATATATATATACATGTATGTGTATATTAGAATGGGCCTAAGTTTTGGGAGGGGTTTTTATAATTTAAAAACAAAAACCCAAATGATATTTGGATGATCTTCTGCCAATACTTGTGCGTACCAAATGCGCACTTAGACATTTCATTTTCAAATGTTAGCAAATGATTGTGCCAAATAGGGAGATAATATGACTTCTCTTAAACAATATATCGTTTTATGAAAGCATTACACGACCAAGTCGTTTTTATAAAGAGAAGTGTATAACGACAGCAAAATTTTGTAATTATTACATAATGTGGAATTGTGGTTTTTGCATAAACAAAATAATTTTTTTATAGCAACATTCTGTCACCTTTGCATTAAAATTTGTTAATAACGGCAACCTGTCATCTTATATGAAGAAATCGAATGATTATCTGTCTATTGTCATTATTATTACTTCTTTGACATGAAGATGGCAAATCGTCTTTGGATAAGCAGAAGAAAATTTTTGTTAAATAATTTACATAGAATGTAATCAGATTTGATGAATGATGATGTTATATCCGGTACATTAGCGACATAAATTTTTAGTATTCGACAACATGTCCTTTTGATCTTCGAAAAAGAGTATATTTATGTGAAATATTTCAGTATGACATTTAATGTTTTAAGGCGACATGTCGATTAAACATTGCTATATAAGATGTTGCTTTTACTTTTGTTGGCAAAATACAAAAGAAATAATGATAAGTTGTTGAAGGTGATAAACAACAAAATTAGTTCGACTATCCGCCAAACACTACCATGAAACCCGACCCAAGCCCCTGTCTAGAAATCTGATCCAACCCCGTCCCCGACCCCCATCCTAAAACTCAATCCTAACCCCATTTCAAAGCTCATCCTTGACTTTGGTCCCAAAACCAGCTCCGTCCCTGACCCTTATTCCAAAACCCGCTCTTGACTCCCTTCTCAAAACTTGACCCCGACCCTCATCCTAAAATCAGGCTCTATCCCTGACCCCTGTCCTAAAACTAAACCTTGACCCTCATCCCAAAACCCATTCTTGACCCCGTTCATAGGCTCGACCCCAACCTCTATCCCAAAACTCGACCTTAATTCCAAGCCTTCTTTCTCAACTTTGGATTTAATCACTAATTAAAATAATATAGTATAATACAATAAAAATATGTCACATTAGATAATATAATATAAATCATACTAATTTATGACCTGTATTATTTTATATAATATAATGAACTTATCAAATACTATATTAGTATAAAATAATACAATTCAGCTCTCTATCGTACATGTACTAAAGAAATAACGATAAGTTATTAGAAGGTGATAAACTACGAAAGCAGTTCAACTAAATATGACATGTCGTTTTTACTTTGTAGGCAACATACTAAAGAAATAATGATAAGTCGTTGGAGGTGATAAACGACAAAATCAGTTTAACTAAATACGACATGTCGTTTGAAGAAACGTAAATCTAACTTGTCATTTTCAAAAAACGACACAATTTGCAAGTGCTATAGTTTTACAAGCGATGTTTGCGCAGATTGCCCTTTTCTTCTCCGGCGACTCTCACGAGCTCTTTACCGTCCAACAAAATCGAAAGTCTCTTCAAGCAAGCCGATCAGCGGCGGAGCACTAATGGCGACACCACCAGCGGGGGCGCCGCCCGGAATGGAAGGCGTTCCTCCGGCGCCACCGCCACCGCCGGGCACGGATATGACGGGGATATGCTTCAGGGACCAGCTCTGGCTCAACTCGTTCCCGCTCGATCGCAATCTCGTATTCGATTACTTCGCCCTCTCCCCCTTCTACGACTGGACCTGCAACAACGAACAGCTCCGCATGCGCTCCATTCACCCTCTCGACCTCTCTCATCTCTCGTAATCCCCTTTCCCTCTTCAATTTCATCTGTAATTTCTCTTTTCGCCTGCTGAGAACCTCAAAAATGGAAATGGATAATGTGTTAAAGTTTTCAGCTTTATTGATTTTCTTGTTGAAGAAAATCTTATGAACTAGTATGGGTTTAATTTTGGGTTTTTTTTCTTAATTAAATAATTTAGGTTTTGTTTACCCTGAATTAGCTGCAAAATTACTTGTCAGACATAGTTGAGTGTACTCACAAACACTGAATTGAAACATAAATATGGATCTAGATTAGTTCACGCATTTCATGTGGCTGTCTCCGAGTTGATGGGACAAATGCAAGGTTAAGGAGAGTGATTTGTTTGTTCTTCAGGAAAATGACTGGCACAGAATATATGTTAAACGAAGTTTTGGAGCCAAACCTTTTTGTGATCCGCAAGCAAAAGAGGGATGGACCGGAAAAGGTTACACCAACGCTGACGTATTACGTATTGGACGGGTCGATTTACCAAGCACCGCAGCTTTGCAACGTTTTCGCTGCTCGAGCTGTAGGTGCCTTTTGTTATTCTTAAGTTATCAAAACCACTAGAATGTATCAAGACCACAACTTGACAATAGTTTTGCTGTACTGTATTACAGTTGCATATGATATTTATCTTTTAAAACTTTAAGAGAAATGTGTTTAACTCGGTTTTCAATGAATGCTGCAGGGACGTGCTCTTTATTTCTTACAAAAGGCTTTTACAAATGCTGCGTTGAAGTTGGAGAAGATTGGATATGGTACCTTTCTTGAGTGCCACTTTTTTTACTTCTAAAGGCTTTGAGTGGGAAGAAAATTCACTTGCAAATGACGTCTTGTCATTTTAAAGGATATAAAATGGTGGTATTTATATTGTGGTGTGTGCACTGATGTTTTGTGAATTCCAATATCAAGCTCATTTGGTACATTGTTATCTTGTCTAGTAGAGTTCTAATCTTGTTAGTTTCTAAATTTTTGGTTGATATCAAAAATTTAATTTATTGTTTTCATCTGTGATGCAGTTGATTCCGAAAATGAAAATGCGCCTTTGGATACGAAGGTTGGCAAAGAGACTATTGATATTAAGGAAATGAAACGAATAGATCATATCCTTGCATCCTTACAGCGCAAGGTAGCTATGTTCTCCCATTTAGCTATTGTAAAAAGAACCAATAATCCATAGCAACAGATGATATGCACTTGAAAAAGTGAATTTCCACAGAAATACTGTTAAAAAATGCTCTTGGAATACATCTTTATAATTCATTTTCATCTCTGTTTCTCTGAAGTTTTGCATTTTAGACCACCGAGATCTTATTCCCACTGTGCCTAGAGTTAGCTCTGAGTCCATGGTGGCACAAATCCACATGGCTGTGGGCTGCTGGAGTGTTGGGTGTGAGAGCTTCTGTATGTAAAACTTGTTTCGACAATGTTGTTGTTACAGTGATGATGGATGACACTCTAGGCGTTGATTATTGGGCTACCTGCTTATCATAGAAAAAGTTGTTATCCCTGATATGGCTGTGTCAGTTTTCGGAGTACAATAGATTATTTGACTGATGGTACTTGTTGACAAATATGAAACTCTGCTCTGAATACAAAGAATTGTTGGAGATGCATTAGGCTAAGCCATTACTGTTTTTGTTAGACTTGACAGTTTGTTCTGTCATATTATTGTTATCTCATTACAAATCCATTGCTAAGGATTATAATTCCATCACTTCGTTTATGCAGCATCCACCAGCCCCGCCTCCGCCACCATTTCCAGAAGGCTATGTTCCCCCGTCCACAGCAGATTCAGAAAAAGACCCTGAAACCCAACAAACAGGAGAGGCACAACAACATACTGTTGATCCCATAATTGATCAAGGCCCCGCTAAAAGAATGAGATTCTGAACACGGGGTACTGTGTCCGCAACTGTGGACAAGAGTATGCAAAATTCTTAAGCTAAAGCAAGAGGATTATCTTACAACTTTCTGAATCTAAATTAACCACGTGGACCTTTTTGCTCTCTTTCTATTAAAAGTATAGGATGTGACGTCTTAATCAAAAGTTCAATGTAGGTCAGAAAGATGAAGATCCAATTCATATACATATTAAAGTTTTGCCCTAAAGTTTGGATTTTCTCTTATTCGCTACTTTAACCTCAAGTTTTCTGGACTAATGCATTAGTATGTAGCTTCTACAAGTTAAGCATTCTGTAGATCGGTTTAATCTGATTTACTCTCAAATGTTTAGTAAACAGTCTGCTTTATCAGGATAAGTTTTCAAGCTCCTACATTGATGTTGTCTCTGCCAAGAATATATAGCCACATCATGCTGAATTGTTGTTAGGACTAGTAACAAAAATTATACAGTTGCACGATGAACCGACAGTGGATATTTTTATTAACATATCATGATGGAAAATAGCTGCTTAAATCCCGTAATGTTGCGCAGAGATAGGCGTGTCAATGTCGAGCCCAGCATCTTAGAGTGAATTGCAACCGCTGCCTAAATCAATATCGTGCCCGGCGTCGTCTAGTAAAATAGAGAGCGTGTTTGTTTTTGGTTTTGAATCGGATTTCACGATTCCCTAGAAAATTGATTTCAAAATCGATGTGAAATTGTGTTTGGTTTGTATTATTTTTAAGAACAGATTTCAAAATGAATCCAAAATCGCCTTTATTCTCAATGTAAAATTGAAAACGACTAAAAGTCGTTTTTTCTGATTTCATTTTTCTCATTTCTCTGATTTAATTATTATGGTTAATTAAGATTTAATTAATATAGTAATTACTTAAATATTATGGTTATTAATTTTTAATTCATTTTTCAATTAAAAATTTTATTAATTTTTAATTTTTGGTATTCATAATAAATTTTTTTTAAATCAAATATAAATATGTTTTTATAGAATACTTATAAAATAACTGATTTTCAAAAATATAACCAAACACAGTTTCACTTTTTTGTTTTTCAAAATATACATTCAGAAAATAAAACCAAACACAATTTCAGAAACGTTCTCAGAATTGTTTTCAAAACGATCTCAAATTCAGAGAATTTGAAAACATAACAGATTTCAAAAACAATACCAAACGCTACCAGAATTTTTCATACTTCATATTCATCATTATTCATTATGACCGAGTTGGAGTTCCGGATTACTGGTTATTTTATAGGGTACGATCATGCTTTCTTTTCTATAACTTTTAATAATAACCAAGACCTAAAAAGAAAAAACTCTTTAATAAAAAAGCACTATAGTTTACTGGCATCTCCAGCAATATTCTGCCATGCCCTCCTCTGCCACTAGTTCTCCCATCTTTCGAACTAGATAGGTGAGTTGAATTACAAAGATGAGTTGCTTATGATAAGTCATATTGTGAAGGAACTACAGAAATTTATAATTCTAATTCAGGTATAAAACCAGATTTCTATATTATTTGATTCTGATGAGCCACTATATATTGTCTTGTTATATATATATATATATTATGTATATGAAGATTCAAAAGATGTGTAGCACGGATAAAGATACCATCACAAAACTATGGACATTGTTAGTTATCACCATTGACATTGGTATTGACTGAATGTCAACCACCGTTGCGATTGGTATTGTGGAATTGTAATGACAAAATTATGGACATTGGTTGAAGGTTTAAACTTTATGACGACGATGCCATTTCAGTGTCTGACGTAATCATCGTCATTAGACATTGAAATTCCCTACCTTGAACCGTAGTTAATTGGCGAACTAGACAAGATTCTATTTTTGAAAATGTATCATGAAATTGAGCTGAGCATAATTCGTAGACACACATATATATATATATTCATAATCTCATATCTTGGCATCTTTATAAAATGACATATTTATAAAACGACACATATAACTTTTGAACGTTAATGTAATAACTAATTTTAAGTTTTGTTTAATAAATGCATTAAGTTTATATTGTGTTTAAATGTAATGTATTGAATACAATTTATATTTAGAGAAAAAGTATTTACATTGCATTTGAATGCAATATGTATTTGAATGAAAAGTATTTGAATTGTATTTAAATAGTGAATATGTGATGTGATGAATAAAAGTAGAGAGGAAAAAAAAAGAGAGAAAGAGAATATGTAATGTGATAAATAAAAATAATAGAAAAAATAAAATAATAAATAATAATTGTATTGGATTTAAAATGTAATGTGATTAGCATTTAAATACAATATTTTTATGTTTGAGTAAAAATTACATTGCATTTAAATGCAATGCTAGAACCAAACGATACAATGCTGGAATCAAACAACCCCTTAAGTTATTGATAATTTTCTTCTGACTAATTTACATTAATAAATTTAAACAGTATCATATTGTAAATAATTTTACAAAAACAAAACCTTTTTTGCAGTTTTAGGTTTGGAACTGCCCCCGTTTGTACAGGCATGTTCCATCTTAACTACATATGTGTAATGTACTCTCAGCTAAAAAACAAAAATATAAAAAATAAAAAATAAAAAATAAAAAATAAAAAAACCATGTGTAATGTTCGTGATAGCTTAATGCGGCCCAGTTCATACATAAGAACAACATAGGCCAGTAAGAGAAGAAGATTAAACCAAAAAACAACTAAGAAAAGAGTAAAGAGACAAAAACAGTTGTTGACTAAAGAAAACAACAGGCTCTAGGTGCTTAATATTGTGGTAACATAAAACAAAACGCAAAATAATCTTAAAGTTGGAATATGATGATACCATGTGCTGGAACGCATGCAGAGGACATGTGTCACGTGATTTTAATCGTTGCCGACGGTATATATATATATTTATTTATTTATTTAAAAACATCTCAATAATTAAAATAACAATCTTAGAGCGTGTTTACTTTACAATAAAAAAAAAAAGGAAAAAGGTGTTTTCATTTTTAATAAATCATATATTTATTTATAAAATTAGAAAAGAGAATTTCATTGACCTCACACAATATAAATAATAAAAACGAATGTCAATTCTTATATTTTCTTACTATTGATTCTTTATTTAAAAAATAAATACAAAATTTATTTATATATTTTCAATAAATTTTAATGTATTAATAATTTTTAGATTGTATAAAAAGTAATTATATTTATAAAATTAGTATTATTAATTATATTGGTAGACACATATTATTTCCTTTCACACCATCTAATAGACAAATACACGTTAAAAAGTGACTTAATGATTGTCTTTTCTAGTACTTTTCTTTATTTTTTAATTTTATTGCCTTTCCGATTATATTCCTTTATGGTTTGATGAACGTGTCATTAATTGATAATTAATGGCTGGTTTTTCTAAACTCATCATATACAGTGTTAAATTAATTTGTCTGTTGTGAAGAAGCAGCTGGAAAGTAATTTTATTCTAATTTATTTATGTAAATTGCAAACAATTAAGGAAGAAACACCCCATGTTAGTTTTTTTTTTTTTTTAGTCTAAATAAACTTTAGTCCAAAAAATAATATTTGAAAAAGAAAGTATATTTGTCAATAAGTAAGAGGTTATAGGAACGTGCTGGCCAGCAAAATTATCTATCAATATAGTAAATTAGTGCGATATATTTACGTTATCCTGGCTTAAAGGGCCCTTTTTTTTTTTTTTTTTACTTTTTAAGGGAAACGAGTCGCAAATTTTATAGTTTTTAAAAACCTGGAAAGTGATATATATGGCTCATTCTATATACATGACAAAAGTGTGTGCGTGTGTGTGTTTGTGTGGATGGTAGGGTTGATGAGCTAGCTCTTGTTAAGTGTGCAACTTTCATGTGGCAGCCTCTTGGTAGGAAATAAATGGGGACAGTTCACTTGCAGTGTAACAGCTAACCATGAAAATGACTTTTGCCGTGCCACCAACCACCGAACCGACTCATCAAACTTGCATATGCCAAAACAAAATACTACAAACCAAAAAGAAAAAGACAAAAAAAAAAAAAAAACTGTATTACAGTTCTATGCCTCCTGATCTCTGCAAATATATACATACTTCCTTGTAAAGTTTGTTGTTAATTAGCTAAGCATTATTTCGATATACATACGTGTTTATATATATATATATATTTATGTCAATATCATAAGCTTTACATGTATAGTTACAGTCGGTCGTGTTCTGGCCACTTAACTGCATTTACTGAAGAGGGCGGTTTGCGGAAGTCTGGAAGGCACAAGCGGAGCTAAGTTGTGCTGCCGCAGAATTTTTTTTTTAATTTTAAAATTAAACTTAAAATATTTTGTATTGTTTCTTTTTACGCACACTTTAAAAAAAGAAAAGTTTGTGTATGAGTAGTGCACGTTTCCAATGAGCTGTTTATTTGGAAGAACTTGCACTTGCAGCACGATTACTGATAATAAACCCCATGTGCTTCAAATTTCAAAATACGTAAATCTCATGAAGCAAAGAAAAAGGTGCTCTTTTCTTATCACATGTTGCTCCCTTAAATAAACAAACGCAAGTTGCCCACCATCGTTTTTCTTCGTATGTATACCTTTCTAAAATTGATGATGATTCCATCTATAAAAACAAGATCCTAAAATGGCTTGAACCAATATTGAGATATTGGTAGGTCAACTTAGATATTGCATTAAAAATTATTATCATACTAAGTACCACGACAACAAGGCGCTAAGAAACCAGATAAACATGAATATATAAAGCGTAGTGTTTTGCAGAGTCGAATTGCGTGCTCGTATGTGTGCATGGTTTCTTTTTTTTATTTTTTTTTGGGTAAATCTTATGCGTACATGGTTTAAGCATATCAAACGTAGTTTAATTGGTCAACAATTGAAAGGGTACGTGGCCATGTCACATGAGTTCAATCTTAATTAGCGTTGGGAACACGACGTGTTTCTGGATATACTATTGTAAGATAATTGTAGTTTTTTTTTTTTTTTAGTTTGATTAAGAAATTCAAATTTTATATGTATCTTATAATGAAAAAAATTAGATTATGTCTAAAACCACGTAAGATTATTATAATTATTGTATTCTTATCAAGTCTCAGCCACCAAATACTAAACACAATTATATGTGATTATTGAATCTTATCTATAATGATTTTTAACCTAGCGATTTACTGTAAAACAAGATCCCGTAATAAAATTACTAACAATAGGTAAATCATCATGAAATCACTTTCATAGACCATTCTAGTGTAAGAAATACTATGTTAGGCTCTATGTTAGTGCCACGTGTAACTCAAAGAATAAATGTTTGCATCTACCCATATCTATAAAATAAAAAAATTGTTTGAAGGTATCAATGATATAAAATATTATTTATTAATAAAAGGTGTACCTCAAAAATTATATATAAGATCTAGTTTTTATAGATAATGGTAGTTATTATAGATGACTATCTTAAGTTTTTTTATTATAAAATTTTGTTTATTTTAGGAATTCAAAGGATAAGTACTGTTTATTCTTTTTCTTTTTCATTTTTGTTGGGAACGGAGACCTGGCCAAATAAAATAGGATAAACTAAATTGACTTGTCCTTTTTTTTTTCCCTGTTTAATTAGGTTTTACTGTAGTTATTAATGGATAAAATTTAACAAAATTTGACCAAAATTTCCTTTTGAGTAAAAGAAAATTGATGCTCTTTTTAATTTTTGATATATTTAAAGCATGATAAGTGCCGAGTTTATGGATACGATTGACAAAGAAAAAGATAATTACATTTTTTTTTTTCCAGTAAAACTCAAATTCACAATGAAAAATTATGGTAATTTTGTGAAAAAACCATTAAAAATTCCCCTCAAACGGGCCAAAGAGTAAAAAAAATCGATGTACTTTTTTTTACCAAAAAAAATCGATGTACTTTTTCGTACATTTGACTCGCCAACAATACAGCCTGTCCAGCACAAACATAAGAAATAAAATGAAAAAATCTTTGTCCCAAAACCGCCACGTGACCAAAATCCCAAATCTTCCAATCCACTTGGAGACACGTGGAAACTTATATCTGACAAATCCGTTTAAAAAATTTTTATTTTTTGAATGGGGAGTAAGTAAATATTAAAGCTTGACAGAGCCCGTACCAACAAACAATGTTAGACATTGACGTCTGCGAACCAACTTGACTGGGAGCCACGTCATGTCGGCCCCACAGATTTTAAAGCGTTGCATTACATTTAAAGGATCGTTTTGATAAATGTTTTAGTTAAGGTTGAATATAATTTTCTTTCAAAATTATATTTGTTTGGAAAGTATTTATTTTATATTTAAATAAAATATATTTAAATAAAAAATATTTTAAAATTAAAAAATTAATGTAATTGATAAAAATAAAAATAAATATTTAAAATTAAAAAATTAATGTAATTGATAAAAATAAAAATAAATATTTAAAATTAAAAAATTTTAAATAATAATTATTTTTATATTATTATTAAAAATGATTATATTTAAATATAAAACATTAAACGTTTATCAAAACGTTACCTAACTCTCCAGAATCAAGAAGAGGCCGTGGGGTAGCGTCCAACGCAAAGCTGAGTCAGCGTTGATAAACAATTAATTTCTGTTTCCCATGGGCATCACACCCACCACAAGATTTTTTTTATTTCCCCCCCCCCCTCCCCTCTTGGGACCCGTTTCTGTTTTCTGATAATCAACCATTAATGATAAATATGAAGATAATTACCTAATAACTAATTAACCACACATCTAATATCCCCCTTTTCCGTCGCCAACTTGCATGCATCTTTTACTTTGGGTGTAAAATAATAATAAAAGTAGAAGATTTGCATAGGATAAAAATAGGAGATAAAATAAGTCTAAGAAAGGAAGGGAAGTTGTATACTTTTATATAATTTTTCTGCTAAGGACTCAAAAAATTCCGAATTCTCAGGGAAGGACTCTACGGCCAATTATATATATCGACAATTTATACTCTCCATAAAATGCATTCCCAACCACAAAACTCTTCTATCTCTTTGCAATAATATTTGTTTTTTTTTTTTACCTTTCATTTCTTTTGTTGGAATAAATTTTGATTCAGCATGACTATCCTCATTGAACAGCCTCGTGAGTTTGGTAATTTTCCCACTTTTTTCTTATTTCTATTTTCCCTAAAATTCTTTTATATTCTTTCAATTCTTCAAAAAAAAAAAAAAAAAACCCAAGTCGAAAATTTTTTTGGCTCACTTTATTCATGAAGTTCACCATCGTGATTTTTGTTTATCCATATCTTTATTCTCAGAAGATGTTTTTGTTTATATAAATTATACAAATTTTCATTGTTTTCTTTGAGTTTTTGTATATGTATTTTTAATTTTTTTTTTAACTTTAAAACGCTTATAAATCAAGTCTGTTGTCTCTTTAATCAAATTTTAGCCTAGTCAAGTCTAATTAACTGCACTAAATCCCACAATTCCGTACCCTTCCAATATATATATATATTCATTATGTTTTGCAAATTAATACAGGAGTAGAAGCAGAGGAAAAGAAGATCCCCAAAGATGAAAAAGATTTGGTGTTGGATGGCGGATTTTTGGTGCCACAGACCAACTCATTTGGTCAAACCTTTAGGTTAATCATCCTCTCTGCAAGAATTAATTTTTTTAATAGACATTAATATACATGTCCAAGCAAATTTATAAAAGCCTATAATTAATTTAACTGGGATTTGCACACGGGCCTTGATTTTATCTCTTACCCATAATTTTTCAGTGATTCCTCGACACCTTTTAACAGTATTTATGTTTTTAGTTTCCACACAACTGTCCAAGAAATGATAATTTTTTTCCTCCTTTTTTTAAGGTCAAGCTTAATATTGACAGCTAAAGATTATCAAAACGCATTATAACAGCACGTCACTTTGTTCCAAGGAAGGGAAAGTAGTTCGTCCATTTGTTGAGAAAATTAAGTGTTAATTAAAATATTTTTAAAATAAATTAATTATTCATTAATATCTCTATTATGTGAAAATTAAATTTAAATTTTCTATTAAGACGACACATTTAAATTTTACAACTTAAGGAGTGTTGCTATCGCCACTTTGCCAAGCTTAGGCCACTTTAAAGACATGGCCCAAAATGAGCTTTTTCTGCTGCAAGTCTATAATTTCTCAGGCCTGCCTTAGAATGCTCCAAAGTCCAAACCAAAATCCTACTGACTTTAATAAAAAATTGTAAATCTAATGTAATTAGTGTTTCCACAGAGGAATAATAAAGAAATGAAACTTTTTTCTTTTTTAAGGGAAAATAATTGAAAATGGGAAAATATATTCCAAAAAATTGTTATGCCTTATTGATTTTAATTGACTTTATGTGTCACGATGAAAACAGGGACTACGATGCAGAAGGAGAGAGGCAGCCGGGTGTGGATAACTTCTATAGAATCAACCACTTAAACCAGACTTATGACTTTGTGAGTAGTTTGGATAAGAATTTGACTTGTCTAATCTTGTGGGGTTTTTTTTTTTTTTTTTTTCAATTTTCTCTTCATTTATATATTTTCAAGTCATATGACAACCAAAAAATAATTATGAGCCGTTGAGATTTAGTTGTTAGATGTCGACGGATGAGATCTTTTTTAAGCTTTATTCAACGGCTAAAAAATAGGACGCATGTATATGGCAAAAAAAGCCAGATGTACGAGAAATTATTCAGTTGACCATTTTCTCTAGATGTATACTAGTCTAACTAATTTTTTTATTTTTATATCTTTTTAGTAATATTTTGTTTGTTCTTGCAAATTGCCTGTGAGGTAGGTGAGGAAGATGAGGGAAGAGTACAGCAAGTTGAATAGAGTGGAGATGAGCATATGGGAATGTTGTGAGCTTCTCAATGATGTTGTGGATGAGAGTGATCCAGATTTGGATGAGCCTCAAATTGAACACTTGCTTCAAACTGCTGAAGCCATTAGAAAGGACTATCCCAATGAAGATTGGTTGCACTTGACTGGCCTTATCCATGGTACATTTTTTTCTTGGACTTTGTGCTACTTTGTTCTCGTAAGTATTATACTTTTAAAATTTGAGGATTTGGCCAAGTACTTGACTGTTTTGATTTACCTTAGATCTTGGAAAGGTGCTACTTCTTCCTAGCTTTGGAAACCTTCCTCAATGGGCTGTTGTAGGTAAGCAGGGAAAAAAAAAAAAAAACAACACCCACATATTCCTGTTCTTGGTTGTTCCAAGTTGTTCAATGTGAAACTTATAAAGGCTGGTAATGTTGACTAAAGAAAATAACAGTGAGAGGATCCTATATTATAGCATGTGTAAATTCGAGATTGGCTATGTATTAATATATAATGTTGAATATCATTAATGTTTTATTATATTATTTGTTAATAAAATCGTAAATTTGTATTAATTTCAGGTGACACATATCCAGTCGGTTGTACTTTTGACAAGTTAATTGTTCACCACAAGGTACTTTTCTAGTAAAGTTGGAAAAAAGGCATGCTACCAAATTGAATTACTTATATTTATAATTTATTGCAGCATTTCAAGGAAAATCCAGATTACAAGAATCCTGCTTACAACACCAAATATGGAGTTTACTCACCAGGATGCGGGCTCAACAATGTAATGATGTCATGGGGACATGATGATTACATGTATTTGGTATATACACTCAAATCTTTTTTTTTTTTTTCCTTCCTTTTGAAAAGCTTTTTGTAAAGCATAATTTTACAGACATCATAAAATCAATAACTATAAACCGTACGATTTAAACTAGACAGTATTCAGGGAGTAAGCGTAACAGTGTTGCACAAAAATCCTTATAACATTCAGCCCTCGTATCAAATGTGGCCCCGCCAGATGCCGTAAAATTTCCCCTTTATGAATAACAACACTTTTTCATTTATGTATACCAAGGGTAGAAAATAGAGAGCTAAAATCATGGTTGCGTTTTCAGGTCGCCAAGGAGAACAAGACCACTCTGCCTTCGGCAGCTCTTTTTATAATCAGATACCATTCCTTCTATGGTACGTAAGTAAATAAACAGAGTGCTTTATATCCAAAAGACAACCATATTTCTGATCAATATTGATCAAATGTTGTTGAAACTGATGTTGCAGCATTGCACAAGTCGGGCGCGTACAAGCACTTAATGAACGAAGAGGATTTTGAAAACCTGAAATGGCTTCACATATTCAAGTAAGTACCACATAGTTTGTCTATTACTTGACCACTTATAATTCATTAACTAGTCCGAGTGCTTATATGCTTTCTTTCCCTTTTTTTTTTTTTTTGGCAGCAAGTATGATCTCTACAGCAAGAGCAAGGTTCGGGTTGATGTAGAAAAGGTCAAACCATACTATCTCTCACTCATTGAAAAGGTAATTAGGAACCCTGTTAACCCCATTCATTCCATCACTTCATTCTTTAATCCTTCGTTATTTATTCTTAACTTATGTGATTACTTTGTTCTAACTGCAGTACTTCCCTGCTAAGCTAAAATGGTGAAAAACTCGAGCAACTCTTCCACTTTTTGAGTGAAGAGATAAAGGAATCCGGCGGTGATTACAAGTTTGGCTTTGGTTAGAGTATTTGGCATTTCGAGTTTTATATATTTATATTTGTATTTTGTCATAGTGATGTAAATAAAGATCTCAAGTGAGATGAGTACGTGATGCATGTGAAACTCTCTAGTCATATGTATTGCCCAATAAAAGCTATCTTTGTTTTGTTTCTAAGGCTTCCTTTTAATGAAAATCTTATCTTTCAACTGCAGATTTTTTTAAGAACTTAGATATGAGGATTCAAGCATTACATTTTATATTAATATAGATGTGTAATTATTGTTAAATTATACCATTGATCATTCTACTTTAGTCTTTTACAACACTCATTAGTGTAATTGTCTATTTATGCATTGGTTAAGGTTTTTGTTTGTGTTAAATTGGAATGGACCACTACTATACAATTAAGAAGAGAGACAAACACTACTACAAAATAGTTAATTAACATCGATTAAAAATCATTATTAAAAAATTTTTAAAAAGACAAAAAAAAAAGAGATTAGTTTAGTACTTTAAAAACTGCATCTTTCAATCCCACATATTTCATTTAATAATCGATAGTCTATGATTCATATTTCTCAAAATTTTTCAACTTTTCAACAAGCAAACAAATAAAAAAAATGTAGGACCCATGACTCCAACCAAATCGATAAACAATTTTGGTTAAGCTTTTGAGTAAATCTAGAGAAAAAAGTCACAATAAAAACCTATGAAGTAATGGTGTCAAAAGAGATGGTGAAGAAATAGGGCAACGGCACGTGGCAAACTGCTATGGAATATGGCAGCGAATAGCAAGTAGAATCCCTAATATTTTGAATAAGAATGAAAAGGAAAATAGCATTTCAAATTTGTATCAAATTTTGGAAAAGAGAAAACTAAAAACAACAATTCAAATAGATTTCAAATTTTAGGAAAGAGAAGATTGAATTTGTATGGGAGGGAGAGAGAGAGAGAGAGAGAGAGAGATTAGCGAGCAAAGTAAACAAAGGGGTCATTAACCTCATATTTTTTAATTTTTAAAATTTTCTTAACATGTTTTAAAAGATGGATGTTAAATAACCAACTACAAAAACTAATATATAGTAAGGTATAATTGAAATTGACTTCAAAAATATTTAGGAGCTATTTGGCAAACAAATTTTATTTTAATTTCATTCAAATACAATATAATTTTACACCAAACATAAATTTTATAACAGTGCTACAAAAATAATTACTATTCAAAACATTTAAAATAATCAGATCAACTTTTCAACTCTACTATTTATCTTTACTTTTATCAATCACATCAACTTTTCAACCAAACACACATTTCATTCAAATATAAAACAAATACTTTTCAACCAAATACAACATTCAAAAAATAAATTTCATTCAAATATAATCAAAATACAATACGTTTACCAAACGCCCCCTTACTAACGTCGATCATTTAAACATCTAGCGTTGTGATTGTATATTTGACCATAGCTTTTTAATAACAAACTTTAAATATAGTCAAATATTAAAACCCCGTGGTTAGCCATTAAGCCCGTGATTTGTTTTTCACATCTTTAAAATCGGTTATTTGTAAAGCCGATATTAAAAATTAGCGTCTACCTTTTCTAAAATCTATTTTGTTATAGTGACCGGACCCCCCATATAAATGGGTTCCACCTTATTTCTTACAACTTGCCTCTTCGGGTTGTTTAGGACTTTTGCTTGTGGTAAATATAGTTACATGGCTGATAATAAAATGTAAAGTATCTCATGCTGTGTACATGGCTGTTGTATTTTTTTTTTAATTATCTCATTTTTTTTATGATCCTTTTTATATCACAATGTTAATAAATATTCCTAATTTCACTAAATTAAAACAATTTCCTTTTTTTTTTCTAAAAAATAAGTAAGTAATTAATAAATACTTTCTTTCAATTGAATAAATGACTGACTGATTTAGTGATCAATCAATATTTAATTTAGTCAATTATTGATGATCAATATCAAAATCACTTAAAAAAAAAAGAGTTAATAAAACACAAAAACTATCACTGCACTGTATCATCCTACAGAATTAATTCGGATAAGTCCTTGTCTTAGAGCCCGTTTGTTGGAAAAAAAAGAGTTAATAAAACACAAAAACTATCACTATGTCTAGGAGACTTTTTATTTTTATTTTTATTGGAAAAAAGTAAGTTTTTAAAAAATGTGTTTGGGAAAAAAATTATTTGAAGTTTAAAAATGTAAAATCTTAAATATTTATTCAGAAAAAAATTATCAAATGGATTTTATTTCTTTTCTTTTATAATTTTATGTAATTAAAAAAATTATTCCATTTGAATTTATATATATAAAATTATGAATTTTTAAAATTTTAAATTTATTGTAAAATTTTAAAAATATAAAAAAAATTAAATGACTTCTATTAAAACTCTTTTCAAAAAAAAAAAAACTTAAAAAAAGTTTGATAAAGAAAAAAAAAAAAAAGAGTACATTTCCAAGAATAAAATATCTCAATTGGATAAAGATATCTATAAAAAGAAAGATCAATAATAAAAGGGGGAATAAATGGAAATCTATTGAACTCCTCTTTAAGGTCTGTCTTTTCCATATTTCCATTATATATATCGGTAACGAAACAAAACCATGCATCACAATTTTACCATGGAGGTGAAAAAGGAAAGTCAAAGAAAATGAAGAAAAGTAAACCAACGTGTAACCAGAACGTACAAAAGTATAATTCTAATAGCGGCACCAAAATGAAAGGGCCTAACGATTAAGATCACTCACCTCAATTTAAAAAAAAAAAAAGGGGGAAGAGTGAGAAATTTATTTGGACTAAGCGACTCATGGATTATGATTTATGATATACGAATATCTTTAAATCAAGAGATTTTCTCATGTAAAAATAAAAATAAATAAAGGCAAAATTTTATTTAAGGTAACTATATGTAAATTTTTAATATGTCTTTTGTAAGATGGAGCTTGATGTACTGATAAAGTCAGGATCTTTTGCAATGGGGCTTTGGGGGAGTTTAAAGAGATATTTGGAGACATTATTTTTAGATTGAAAAAAATTATTTTGAAAAATATGTTTTAAAGAAAAACTTGTTTGGGGTAAAAAAATAAAAAATTTTAATTTTTTTTAAAAAAAATATCAATATAGATATTGTTTCGTTTCTCTTGAAATTCTATGTAATTTAAAAAAAATTATCTTATTTGTACTTTTATATACAAAGTTATGAACTTTTAAAATTTAGAGTTTATTATAGTATTTTAGAAATATAAATAGTAAAAAATAGTGAAGTTTTAGAAAAAAAGTAGTTTTGAATGTCTTCGAAACTTATCCAAAACGGAACCTTCATTTTTCCCTTTCCTTTTTCGGTGAGACAAAATGAGTTTTTAACTTTTAGAAGGGTTTTGGTGTAAACATGTGACGCTTGAGTGGAAGCAAGACTTAATTTCCTTAATTTTTGTGACGTTTAATTAAAACATATGAAAATTTTAAGAGGGTGATAAGAAATGATATAGGGGCTATTCTTTTTTTATTTTTTATTTTATTTTGGGTTAAAAGGGGGGCTATTCTTCAAAATGACAAGAATACAAGTAAAAGTGAGGGGGAGGAGATAGAACGAGCCTGGGAGTCTGAAATTTAGTATAATTTTGAGTAGTTTTTGATAAGTGACGGTCATGAATCATCCATCATATATCTATAATATATAATTATATTAAAAGAGTGAAGTTCCAAAAAAACACTATTCAAAATTTTGACAAGTTGTTTTGTCTTTTTGTGATGATATCATTTTTTTTTTTACTTTTTATTTATTTATTATTTTCTTCTATTTTATTTCTTGTTGTTGTTTCTCTTTTTTTCTTCCTTTTAACTTTTTCTATGTTTGCCTTTTTTATCCTCTTTTTTTTTTAATTTATATATAATCTTTTTTTAATGGATTTACTTTCTTACTCACATTTGTCCCCAAGAAAATACATCTTTAAATATGTATTTGCATTCAATTTTTTCTATGGTAGCCTAATATTTATGTTTATAAAATAGATATTCAACCACTTTAGTATACATGTATACATGATTTCATCTAGTATACATGTAAAGGGTAAAACATGGAAAGAATGAACCGTAATGGATAAAATTTTAAATTCAAACCCCCACTAATTATGACACGTGGCTTTGTGCCTGGTTAAAGAGATTCTAATCTTGGGCTGTACCTGTAATATGAGCCGATATGGTAAATGGGAATATGAGGTTTTGGTTTTTTTTTATTTTGTTTATTTTGATTTTATATGAAAATAAGGATAGATGAGTAGGATGGAAATCATCCTCGAGCAAAGACTTTGTTTATTTTTTTAATAGTTTTTTTAGTAAGAGAGAAAGTGATAATTAGTTAATTAGCGTAGTTAATCAGATGCTGACGGAATAACATCGGCCTGTCAGCATATTTATTACATTCAAATACATGATTTCTACGTCATATACGTGAACTCTCAAGTCAAAATATAATGGACAACGACTTCTAATTAGTCGTATATCCCTTCAAAAATAATAATAATAATAATAATGAGCAGGAAAGTAAATTTTATAAGAAAAAAGATATAAAAGAAACAAAAAAAATAAAAGATATAAAAATAAAAGGTTTCCATTTAAAAAAAAAAAAAAGAAAACTCCTTTCGGTATTAGCACAGTCAATAAAATTGAATGACTCCCATCTTGTTAAAAATGTGACTTAAAAACATTAATTATGACTTGAAGATCATTCAACGAACATTTTTATTAATGTTTATCAAACTCTTTTGAACACATCTAAAAAGATATATGTTAACACTAGCCATTATTTTCTTGGGTTTTTTTTCCTTAAAAAAAAAAAAGAAACAAACAAAGAAAGAAAACTGCCCTGCACTTCAATCTAAACATACAATCGATTGAAAATTGCACCACTTGGCAGCTGAAGTCTAAAAATACGAATACTTGTCAAATTATGATGTGAATTATCAAAGTCAAAATTCAATGACAGCTGCCCTGGTAGAAAGCTCAACCTTCACGCAAACGGAAAATTTTAAACAACCATCTATAACGTCTACGGCTATAATTTCTTATTTTTTTTTTCTCTCTTTTTTTTTAATTCCTTTTTCGTTGAACTACGACTAAGAACCTTAAACGTCAAAAATTGTTACTTAGACCACATCCATAAGCGTTACAAATTTGTACCGTAATTGAGCAAATATGAGGGGAAACAAGTCCTCTTTGAAATCTATTTTATTTGGTGACCCTTATCATCGTTTTCGCTACTGTTTTCTCCAAGGTCATTTCAATCCTAGGCAGCCGACCGCCGGTTCCAGCTGGAAACTAATTAACTTAAATGTAATTAGTGTGAAATTATTAAGTTATTAATTAGTTAGTTAACTCATGAGATGTAATATTTATAAGTAGTTGATAGTATCTCAATTTTGTGTCTCTATCAGGACAGGACTCAAGTGTCCTCTGTGTATTTCCCGTTGGGAACCTGCACCGAAGAGTGGTTATTGCCACTGTGGTTGCTGAAATTCGTCGACCATCAGCCAGTAGCAGTACTACTTAATGAATAAAGATAAACAATTAATAGGACTTGACAATGGCATAACAAATCACGATTTAGCTAGTTATATATTTAGCAATAATAAAGAGGTTTTACTTTTTGTCTCGTTTAAATTCAGACGTCCTAATTCGATAGATATGATTTTATACTATTTTGTTGTTAATCTATCTCCCACATACATAAAAATGTGAACTTCCTATATCGGTTATGAGTGTAACTAGCTATTTTCTATTCGACAATACAATATGGTTTGGAATTTCGAGGTGATTGCGACTTGCAAACTATAGTCTACAGCCTAAAAATCAATGTCCCGTACAATTTCATTTAACTAATGGGGAAAAGAACTTCTATATACAGGTAATAACTTGTAGTGCCACGCATATCACGCAACAATTAATTATCAGTTATCTTGCTGCAGTCCGTGTGGGTGCATGTTTACAACATATGTAGGGATTGGACCACAATCCAAAAGCTTTAAATAGATCTAATTTGGACAAACAGAAGGATATTATTATAGTCTGTGAAATCCAAATTATGAAACTTTACTAATTACCAGAACTTTGAAGAAAGGAGAGCCATTGTATTTACCCAAAAAAAAAAAAAAAGAAAGAAAGAAAGAAAGAAAGAAAGAAAGAAAGAAAGAAAGAAAGAAAGAAACATATATATATATATATATTTACACACACACACAACCATACAAAGGAAAATTTTTCGCTGTTTTGAATCTTTAAAGTTTTTTATATATACGTTTTTTTTTTACTTTTAAATCCTTTGCATATACTATTTTGAATCTTCAATGTTTAAAAATTGGGTCAACTGCAAGTACTGGAGAAGGAGGCAGAGGTTTAAAAGTATAGAGCTCTACCTTTGAATCTTAAAAGTTTTTTATTTTAGGAAAAATTTAAAAGTGAAAAAAGGTAGAGATAAGGTGTCATTTCTCTTATTCTCCATATATAATAGCCACCTCACCTCACCTCACCCTCTCTACTAGGGTTTTTTTCTCCCTAACAATCTACCCCTTCTCTCTCGATCACAGTATCCCCGCCACCCTCACATCTTTTTATCTCTCACAATCTATCGCTTTCTCGTTGTCTTAGTTCCATCTTTCTCATTTCATTCTCTTTATCCCTCACTTTCAAACTCAGCCTTTGTATGAACATGTTTTGGTCTTGTGGACTTCTAACTGATGTTATTTCACTTATGTGAACTAATGTTGGTACCTAAAACTGTAATTGTAGACAGATGAACTTGCTAATTAGGTATTTAATCATGCTTCAAGTCTTTTTTTTATTATTTTTTTATTTTTTAGCATTAAAAATCAAGTGGGTTTAATGGATTTAGTAAATGAATTTACAGGTTGATACGATACATTTAAGACTTATATATTAAAAAAGTTAGATGGGTCACGTCCATGTCAACTGTTTAATTAATGGTTGAGTTTGGGTTTTTTTTTTTTTTTTTTTACATAATTATTTAATGGGTTAGGTTTACACTAAAGGGTTGTAGTATTAACCAAGAACTTAAATATGACATAAACACGATCTATAAACACAAATTGTCACCTATAATTGTAATCTTTATTTATTGAAATGAAACTAAAGATGTTGAAATTTGTTTGTCACTTTCCCATTTGTTCTCTATTTTATAATTTGTCATTTTTTGTGTTGGCCAACCTCTCTAAAGCTGGCTTAATTTAAAATCTAAAAATGTTTTCATTTCTCTTTAATAAATGGGAGTTTATTAAATAAATGCTTTCCCTTCCACTTATTGTCTAAAATTTTAATGTTGCTTTACCTTCTATTGTAGTCATAGATTGAAATGTCTATGATATCATTGATATTTTCATGATATTATTTATATTTTAAAACCTTGACATGGATAATATGGAGAAAGATGTTTCTTTCTGGAGTGTCTATCAAATATCCATGATATCCAAAAATATCCATAATATTCGTGAATATCTAGGTTATTTTTGGACTTTTCTATAAATTACCCAAAAACTTGGGGAAATTTTTTTTTAATTTCAATTTAGGAGAGTACAATATCAATTCAAATACATTTGAGTCCATCATTGGAGAAGAAGATTTTACGCATTGTACACAAAATAAAGATCATAGTTGCAAGGTAGTAGATGAAAGTATTGGGGCAATCAGAAAAAATATATATAAGAAGATGTGATGTGACTCAAATGAGTCAAGCTGATAAGAATTCTATTGTCTTTAGTCTAGATTCCATAAGTTTAGGGCCGAGTAAAGTTCATACAGTTATAATTCTTCTTATGGTTTTCAGATGGGGTCTAATTTAGAAATACAACATCCAGGCAGTTTCTTTAAAATATTGGTATATCCTTTGTAATAACCGGGAAAATTCACATTTTTCGGAGAATAAATACACAATGAATTTAAGCATTAAAATGTGAAATTAAGTGATTTAATATTGTTTAGAACTAAAATAAAATGTTCTAACAATGTTAAAGGATGAAAAAATGATTAATAGTGATTTTAGGTGTGAGCACGTGAGTGCCACTCACAGTATCAAGAAGTAGGTCAAGATGATATTATCTTGACATAAAACTGATAAATTTGGATTCAGCACTCCGAAATTAGTAAGGATAGCTTATCGGCACGCTCAAATTTGATAATTGAGCACAAGGGTAATTTTTGACCGAAAATTCACAGCATCGGAAATTGGTCGAAATGACCTCAGATGAAAATAAAACTGATATATTTGGATTCAGGACGCCGAAATTAGTCAAGATAGCCCGTGTTGAAATTTTGGACGAAAAAGTATATAAATAACGGGAAAAAATGGAATTTTCTCATTTGCCCACAAACACTCTCTCTCTCTCTCTCCAATTCTCTTTCTCTCTCTACCCTATTGATGAATAGTAACCGACCACCGGAAACGGTGTCCATTTTCGTCACCGCCGGCACCGTTGGAAAGCTCTCGACGAGCTGAGTTCAACGGTGTGCCGAGTTGACGGAACCGACGCCGGAGGGGAGCGCACGCGCCGCCCGAAGCCGCCGGCCATCGGAAATTTCGATCGCCGATATCTTCGCCGTCCGACGTCCGATCAAGGTAATTCCGATCCCAAAAGACTCATGGTGAAGAGTAGAACAAAACCCAGTTGGAGTTTCAGCCCAACGACCGCCGGATCGCGCCGCCCAACTCTGCCTGTCGCCGTCGCCGTCGCCGCCGTGAAACCCGTCGTTTCCGACGATGTTGAGCTGCACCACCGGTACAGAAATGGTCACCGTGAAGAGGGGAGCAAAACCCCTCAATCAATTTCGGGAAAAATTCCGGCACGGCGGAGCTCCATCGTCGCCGCCGTGGCCGTGACTTTCGGGGGGATTTTCCGGCGATTGGGGCCTCCAAATGTGAAATTGAGGCTACCAATAGATTCCTCTCGTCGAGATCTTCAAAATGGACTACCCACTTGCCACAGTCGCCGCCGTCGCCGCCGGTCAACGCCGGTCAACGGCCGGTCAACGCCGGTCAACGGCGACCGTTGACCGAAAATGGAAGTTTGGCCCGTTGGCCTATTTTCGACGTTCCGGACGCATCCGCGGAGTCGAAATTGCAAGACGAGACCTCAAAAATGAAGAACGAGGAATTATGGTTTATGCCGTCGAGACCGGATTGCAATTCGGTATAAATCCCGACCCCTTTACGTTCCGCAATTTAATTGTTTGGGATTGTTATATGATTTTATAATTATTAGTATGAAAATTTATGGAAAAGAATGTATGTAAAAAGAAGAAAATGGCTGTAATGAAGAAAAAGAAAAATATGTGATAATGTAACGATTTTACGTAAACAGTATGAGTTTTACGTAAAATCTAGGCCTCTGGTGTAGTACGTGATAGAATTAGATCAGGATAGATGGTTTTCAGGCGTTCCCTAAACGCTGGAACCTCAAAAATTAAGGGGAAACTCTGTCGAAATTTCTAAAAAATGGCACCAGGGGTAATATGGGAAACAAGGGGTAAAAATATGATCGGGAAGGGAACCCGAGCCCCCTCAAGGAATTAGGGCATGGAAAAAGGAATGGATAAGTTACAATTAGTAAACCGACCCTTTGAAATCCTAGAACGCAAGAAAAAACATGAAACCGATTCTTAGGTTCGAATAGTACTTCCCGAGGGCCGGGAATGTGAAAATTGGTAAAATGATAAGAATTGATCCGGAAAAGGTCCGATAAGATTTAGAAAGTTAATTAAATGATTTTGGGTTTAGAAAATCCAGTCTAAGCATGAAAATGAAAATGTTATGATTAAATGACATATCAGGGGCAAAATGGTCATTTTGCCCAAAGATACTCAAATTATGGGAAAAGAGCCCCAATGACCGCGGAATACGTTAATGGAGTTTGTAAAAGCCAAAATTGAGATTTAAGTTATGAAAAATCACGTCAAGGGTAAAATTGTAATTTTTTTCAAAAGTTAGGGGTAAAATCGTAATTTTTCAAAAGTTGGAGAAAAAAATTCAAAAATGACCATTAAGGTTTAGAAAGCTGTCCTAAGACTATAATTAAGGATTATAAGATCAGAATTAAGCTTGTTAATAAAATAAAAGCTATAAATGAAAATGTGATTAACGGACAAAGTTTGTCTGTAGGAACCTAATCCAGAAGTGACAAAGGACGTCGATGGATCTCAAAAAAAGGATAAGCACGCTATGAGTAAGTTCAGACATTTACCCGTCTACAACTATGAACAAGCTTATCGTTTTATATGTTTGATATGCAAGTGTCATGATGTGATTTATGAGGATGCTATAGTAAATACTATAGTAATGCTATGATGATGTAAAAAAATATATATATATACATGTTTTAATAAATAATTATAAATATATATATATAAATATATGTATATATTGAATTATGAAAGGAAGGTATTATAAAAGCTTTATGAGAGTAACGATGTGATAAAGAGGGATAGAGGAATGGGAAGAGTAAGAATGAGAATATTATGATAGAATGCATAAGAAAGAGATGAGATATGAAAGGAAAGAATAGGTGTTTTATGAAAAGTTTTATAGAAGTTAAGTTATGATTGATAGAGTAATGATGATCAGTGATGAAAAAGAAAAAAGAAAAAAAAAAGGGGGATATTTTATGAGGATGAAAGGATAGATGTTTTATGAAAAGTTTTATGAAAGTTAGGTTATGATTGATAGAGTAACGATGATCGGTGATGAAAGGAATTAAGAAAAGGCATGTTTTATGATAACGAAAGGATAGGTGTTTTATGAAAAATGATACGAAAGCAAAGACTTAGACAAGAAAGAGAAACAATGATAGGTTATGATGAAAGGTATGATGAAAGGATTAGAACATAACGATAAGATGTGATTGATAGAATAGAACGATAGGCTATGATCGATATGCTATGATTGATAGAAATGTGATGATAAGATACGCTAGATATAATGATGCAAATGATAAGATAAACAGAGACTAACTGTCTGCACATAACTAAATGTGTTTTGTTTGATATGATGTGATGTGATGTTACATAAGTAATATGTGCTATATGTGCTATGTTAAAGTGTGATTAACATAATTCACACAAATAAAGTAAAGAATTAAGAAAAGAAAAACAACGAAAGAATAAATGTTTCATGAAATGTTTTATGGAAAATGAGAAATGAAAGATGATGAATGTCATGAAAAAAGATGTACAACGAAAAATCAATATAAGAAAAGCTAAAAGAATGCAAGATAATAAGACTGAAAAGTTAATGGTTGGCGTACCGGTCTCCCTATATGGTTGAGACTTCCGGTCTATATCCTCCGCGCAGATGTGGTGCTACCCCGAAGGTGTGGTATAGGACCAATCCCGAAGGTGAGGTTTTATGTGACTGTGAGGTAGGTTAGTGGGTAGCTCCCCCTCCTCCCACTGTCAGCGCGCACTAGGTACGTTCAACGACGGGGCCCACCAGTGAAAGATAAGAAAAGAAAAGAAAATGAAAGACAAGAAAAGAAAAGAAAGTGAAAAGGAAAGAAAAGAAAGGAAAAGAACGATAAGAAAAAAAAAAATGAACAATACGAAAGAATGACGTAATGAAATTGATGAAAAATAAATAAATAATGTAACGAAGTTAAAAGAACATAATAGAATTAATATATGTGATGTGATGTAATTGATGTTATGTTTATGATGTGAATGATATGTTTTTACGTGATGTGATGCTAGTGTAGATGTTACTAGCTTTTAAGATATGAAATGTTAAGAGACGATGATAAAGCGATAGAAAGTTATAAAGGTTTAGAATAGAAAGTTAAGAAAGGATAGGAATGAGAAGAAAAGAAATGAAGAGATTAGATTAGAATGATAAGAGATGATCGATAGAATGATAAGAACGATGAACGAAAAGATAAATGAGCATGAAGAGACTAACATAATATGTTATGTTTCAAGGATATGTATAGACGATGTGTATGATGTGTATATACGTGATGTTATATATTCTAGTAATTACATATATTACTAGTAATTATAAGTGAATGAATGTATGTTTGAACTTACTGAGCATCTAGCTCATTAGTTGTTTATATGTTGCAGGTAAGCAACCTGTTAGTTTAAAGTAATATGATGGACAACGGACGGATCTGCACGTGCTAAGGGACTGGGCGAGGGTAGTACCGTGCCAAGGGACTGGGCGAGGGTATGGTACTACCATGAGTCTTTCGCTGAGTGTTCAAAAAGGAAAATGAAAGAAAGAAAGTTATGAAATATGTGTTATAAGAGTATGATAGAGATAGGTATAATATGTAAGTTAAAAAAAAATTGCTATAGAAATTGCTTCCGCTTTAAGATGAGAACGATAAGAATGGAAAGTTAAGTATGTTAAGTAAGAGGATGACGACCCACGAGGTTGCCAGCCATCGCGGTCGGCGTCAGAGTTTGGCTGGTTGGTATGGTAACGTACGTGGGGGGTCGCCACATCCTTTACTATTAATTGATGTCGAGATATTATTATATATCTATTTAGATTACTCAATAAGTTGAATAAATCAACAATATCTAATTTATGAGTTAACAGTTGAGAGGGAATAAGAAATATATATGTAGTACATTAACAATTACCTTTAATACTATTTAAAGGCAATATTTTGGCAAATGTACTTTTTAGATCAAGATCAAAACCTGTCTAATATTTTTCAACCTATTGATGAAACTTGTATGTACTCTCCTATGTTTGATATTAACTTCCTATGTAATATGTTATATCATTATATTTTATTTGTAATGTCTATGAGTATGTGATATCATGTCAAAATTACAATTAGTACATAATTATTGTGATTTTCTATTATATTATGCAATATAATTCTCATATTCAATAAAAAAATCTATTGTTTTTGTTATAAATTAGTTCAAATTAAGTAATATTGATTGTTTTTATATTTTGTGAAGTTTCAACAAAAAAAATTACGAGTTTTTCTTTGAGTATCCATTTTAACTTGAGATGTCCGTCGACATTGACATTTTTGTCAATATTATTTTATAAATCAAAACCTAGACAACCCCATCGGCATTGACATTTTCATCGTTGATTGTAGTTTTCCTCTTTCTTGTTGTTTGCTATTGGTTGTCATTTTACGAATTTATGACGTTTTATTTTCTTTTGCCCTTTGAGGCTTATAACTTTTGTTTATAATTTTGTTGGCGTTTATAAATTTTCGTGACGTTCTTATTTTCTTGTCTCCTTTTGGTTATTACTTTCTTTTTTTTTAACTTTTATCGTTGTTTTGTAGGTTATTGCGTTTCTAAATTTTAACGTCGTTTCTGGTTTTCCTTTATATATATATATATATATATAAAATAAACTGGTAGGTGCAAGATAGAAAATTGGTTGGTTTGGACTTCCAATAGGTGATAGATATATATATATATATATATAAAATAAACTGGTGATAGGCTGGTAGGTGCAAGATAGAAAATTGGTTGTTTTGGACTTCCAATAGGTATTTTGGTCCAGTCTACAATCTTGTTTTAATATAATGTTGAAAATCGCAGCACTGAGCAGGGCCGTCTCTTTATGCTATTGGTCGTAGCGTAATCAAAAGCAAGTGATGTAATACCATTGGCGATCAGCTTTTTCTCTACATATTCAAAATACACCAATATATACGTCATAGGAATTTGAATTTTGATCAAGTCAGAAATCAGGAGAAGAGCCTAGAGGCCTCATTAACTATCACAGGACAAATTGGATGCATATAAGTAGTTCACCGCCATGAGCAAAATCTCATCAAGTTAATTTCTGTTATAGTTGTATCTTTTCATTATTGTAATATGCAAATGGCGGGAAAGTCTCTGAGATCTAATTTGGTGACCCTTCTCATAATTTTGACCATAATTTTCTCCCTGATGTCTACTTGTATTGTAGCTCGTCCACCTGCTTCAGGTAACTTACAATTTACCATAATAAATCCAAATCATCGAAACTAAATGTTATGAATAAAGTTACTACAAATTCATGACAAGATTTAATTAACATTTGATGTCTGGTATGTGATTTCAATTTTTTTGTTGTGTGTGTCGAAACAGGTGTTTACTGTCCTACTTGTGTATGTTGCGAGCCCGCACAGCCAGGCAAGTGTTGCCGCTGTGATTGCTGAAGTACATCAAACAGACAAAAGTCTCTTCTTCCTGGCCGGGGTCATTTATGAGACGTACTTAAATATACATATGTACGGGTATACTACCCAAGTTGTATCGATAATACCTTTCACAAAAGAAAATATAAGAAAGAAAGAAAGAATAAAGAAAGAAAGAAGCGTATACTAGTAATATCAAAACTTCCATTTTCATCATCTCTTCCATATTTCATATGGTTCGTCAGTGTGTAGCCTAAAAAAATGTAATAGTTGATACTCATATGAAATGATAAATATTATATTTGTGTTTTTCCCATTGATTTCTAGTCTTTATCTTAACCTTATATACAACGTCGAAGCCAAATTATTATTTCAGTAAAGTAATCAATTTTCAGATAAAACGAGGAAAATGAAAAATTTTTAAAGACAAAACTAGAAAAAATAAAAAAGTCCACAAATAACAGAAATCCCCAATTTAGTCGTAGATTGTATACGCAGGCAAACACTTCCTACGCACCACAAGCTACATAAATAAATAAATAAAAAGCCATAGAAAGAAAAAAATGCTCCTAGACAGACACCATTAATCCACGGTCTATTGCGGCATGTTATATATTTCCGTTGAAATAATCTTTCAAAATTTAATTAGAAAAAAATGCGCGCACGGTCAAATTAATATTTGTTTCTATGGAATAAATTAATATTTTTCTCTTTATAATTTAAGTTTTTGGAATAGATTGATAAATTAATATAGTATTAGAGTATGAGGTTTAAAGTTCAAACTCTTAAAATTCCATTCTTAATCCAAATATATGTGGTAGACATTCTATTTCATATTTTATAATTTGCATGTTTGTCTATTTTCTAACCTTCACATGAAGAGAATTAATATTAGAATATAGAAATATTATTGACTCACCTTCAAATAGCTTAAGTTTTTGATATGGATAATTACTAGTAAACCAACTCAATTCATGGATGGTTTGTCATCAACCAAATAAACATAGAAAGAGCATATATAACTAACACATATTCTGGTTTTCTTGATTGAATAGTATAATCTGTTTTGAATTTGTGAGGAATTGTAATACATATATATATTTTGGATATAATTACTAGTTAATCTACCCTAATGTAAGTACGAGAACACATATTGAAAATTCAATTTCCTAACAATATAATTGTAAAATGTCCAAGAACGAAAAAATAAAATAATAATGGGCACTTAAACTCAACAATTGGGGTACGAGAACAACAAGCATGACACTTCTGAGATCAAATAAATTAAAGGAGGCCAAACATTGTTTGGTTTTGATAAGTATATCTCTTGCATCAAATCTCCAAAATTAGTTTATAACTAGGATGTTGAAACAAGCAGCCACTTGGCAGCATGGTTTATAATAATAGTCATTGTCAAAGCTAAAATCCCACACAATTAGCTTAATCAAATTAAAAGTGACGGAATACCATTTCCTGATCAGCTTCTTCCCTACGTCTTCTATAAAATTCGTAGAGTATATACAAGGCTATATTATTTATATGTTAAATCCCAAGTCAAAATTCAATAGAGCAGCCTTATTTGTGTTTATCCAAATTCCAAGTTAAGAAAGTCAGCAAAATTTAAACGAATAAATCTTCTACAACTATAATTAAAAACAACCACGATGCAGACAAATTCACAAATCAAGTATACTCCAAAAACTCTACAATCCATATATAATATGAAAATATAGCTGGCAATTCGAAGAAAACTTGTTGTCATATAAGTACTTATCACTACCGTACAACAAAATCCCACCAGCAAGACTTTCTATGTATCAATATATATATATATTTTTTTGTTTGAGGGTCTATGTATCAACATTTTTAATACAAGAAAATATGGTAGGAAAATCTCTGAGATCTGTCTTGGTGACCGGCCTTCTCATAATTTTCACGGTAATTTTCTTTCTGATGTTAACGTCCGTTGTAGCTCGACCACCTGCTCCAGGGAGATGTTTAATAATTAATTAACCTATCACCCCCACTTATTTTCTGCTATAATCTTGATCCACGACAAAATTAAGTTAGTTAATCACGAAAATTAATATTGGTCTGATAATTTTCATTGGTTTTGCTGACTACAAAACAGTCCTCAGGGTCGGATTTAAAGCAGGCCTAATGGAGGCTAAAAACCCCACTGAAATTTTGTTTTCTTTTAATTTTTCCCCAAAAATTTTATGATTTACCTAATTTATCTCACTGAAAATTAAAAATCTCATAAAACCGTGCCCAAAACTTTTCCCTTTAGTTATTATATCATGATGTTATTTATTTGTTAAAAAAAAAAAATGGTGTAGATCCTTACTGAAATATATATCTGACTCTGCCACTAATAGTCCGAGACTGCCCTGATTATGTCTGCTGCGAACCTGCACCTAGTCCGGGCTACTGTTGCCGCTGCGGAAATTGCTGAGATTCTCATCACAACCAGAACCACACTATGCATTCTTAGACTGTGGCGTCCCCCCACCACGTACGTTACCATACCAACCAGTCGAGCTCTGACGCCGACCGCGATGACTGGCAACCTCGTGGGTCGTCATCCTCTTACTTAACTTAACTTTCCATTCTTAACGTTCTCATCTTGTAGCGGAAGCAATTTCTATAGCAAAAAAAAAAAATTTTTTTTTTTCTTTTAACTTACATACTACACCTATCTCTATCACACTCTTATAACACATATATCATAACTTTCTTTCTTTCATCTTCCTTTTTGAACGTTCAGCGAAAGACTCATGGTAGTACCATACCCTCGCCCAGTCCCTTGGCACGTGCAGATCCGTCCGTTGTCCATCATATTACTTTAAACTAACAAGTTGCTTACCTGCAACATATAAACAACTAATGAGCTAGATGCTCAGTAAGTTCAAACATACATTCATTAACTTATAAATACTAGTAATATATTTTATTACTAGATTATGTAACATCACGTATATACACATCATATACATCGCTAATACATATCCTCAAAACATAACATAAAATGTGAGCTTCATCATACTCATTTATCTCTTCGTTCATCGTTCTTATCATTCTATCGATCAGCTCTTATCATTCTAATCTAATCTCTTCATTTCTTTACTTTTCATTCCTATCATTTCTTAACTTTCTGTTCTAAACCTTTATAACTTTTCTATCACTTCATCATCATCTCTTAACATTTCATATCTTAAAGTTAGTAACATATACACTAGCACAACATCACGTAAAAACGTGTCATTCCATACATATAACATCAAACACATCACATCACATACATAATTCTATCATGTTCTTTTAACTTCGTTTTATTATTTTTCATTGATTTCATTGTGTTGTTCTTTCATATCGTTCGTTTCTTTTCTTTTCTTTTAGTATCATTTTTTTTTCTTTTCTTTCCACTCTCTTTTTCCTTGTTTTTTTTTTTCTCACGCACTCTTTTTTTTTTTTTCTTTTCACGCACTCTCTTTTCTTTTCTTTTCTTTTCACGCACTCTCTTTTCTTTTCTTTTCACGCTCTTTTCCTTTCTTTTCTTTTCACGCTCTTTTCCTTTCTTTTCTTTTCTTCTCTTTTCCTTTCTTTTCTTTTCTTTTCACTCTTCTTTCGTTTGTTTTCTTTCCACTTTCCTTTGGTTGGGCCCGTTGTTGGACGTACCTAGTTGCGCGCGGACAGTGGGAGGAGGGGGAGCGACCCACCAACCTACCTCACAGTCACATAAAAACCGCACCTTCGGGGTTGGTCCATCCTATAATCTATCGCACCTTCGGGGTAGCGCCACATCTACGCGGAGGATATAGACCGGAAGTCTCGACCTTGTAGGGAGACCGGTACGCCAACAACTTAAGTTTTCAGTCTTATTATCTTGTAAGCTTTTATTTTTCTTATATTGATTTTTTCGTTGTATATCTTTTTCATAACATTCATCATCTTTCATTTCTCATTTTTCATAAAACATTTCATGAAACATTTATTCTTTCGTTGTTTTTCCTTTCTTAATTCTTATGTATTATCTCATCACATCACATCATATCACATCACATCATAACAAACAAAACATGTTTTGTTACGTGTAGACAATTATTCTCTGTTCATCTTATCATTTGCATCATTCCGTCAATCATAGCCTATCGATCATAGCCTATCGTTCTATTCCATCAATCACATCTTATCGTTATGTTCTAATCCTTTCATCATACCTTTCATCATAACCTATCATTGTTTTTCTTTCTTGTCTAACTCTTTGCTTTCATATCATATTTCATAAAACATTCATCACACCTTTTATCATACCCTATCATTGTTTTTCTTTCTTGTCTAACTCTTTGCTTTCATATCATTTTTCATAAAACATCTATCTTTTCGTCTTCATAAAATATCCCTTTCTTAATTCCTTTCATCACCGATCATCATTGGTCTATCAATCATAACCTAACTTTCATAAAACTTTTCATAAAACATCTATTCTTTCTTTTCATATCTCATCTCTTTCTTATGCATCCTATTGTAACATTCTCGTACTTACTCTTTCTATTCTTCAATCTCTCTTACTCACATCTTTATTCTCATAAAACTTTTATAATACATTCCTTTCATAATTCAATATATACATATATTTATATATATATATTTATAATTATTTATTAAAACATGTATATATATATATTTTTTTTTACATCATCATAGCATTGCTATAGTATTTACTATAGCATCATCATAAATCACATCATGACATATACACACAAAACATATAATACTATAAGCTTGTTCATAGTTGCAGACGGGTAAATGTCTGAACTTACTCATAGCGTGCTTATCCCCTTCTTGAAATCCATCGACGTCCTTTGTCGCGTCTGGATTGGGTTCCTACAGACAAACTTTGTCCGTTAATCACATTTTCATTCATAGCCTTTATTTTATTAAAAAGCTTGATTCTGATCTTATAATCCTTAATTATAGCCTTAGGACAGCTTTCTAAACCTTAATGACCCCTTTTCGAATTTTTCTCCAACTTTTTGAAAAATTACGATTTTACCCCTAACTTTTGACAAAATTACAATTTTGCTCTTGACGTGATTTTTCATAACTTCAACCTCAATTTTGGCTTTTACAAACTTCATTAACCTATTCCAAGGTCACTGGGGCTCTTTTCCCATAATTTGAGAATCTTTGGGCAAAATGACCGTTTTGCCCCTGATGGGTCGTTTAACCATAACAATTTCATTTTCATACTTAGGCTGGATTTTCTAAACCCAAAATCATCAAATTAACTTTCTAAATCTTATCGGACCTTTTACGGATCAATTCTTATCGTTTTACCAATTTTCACATTCCCGACCCTTGGGAAGTACTATTCCGACCTAGGGATCAGTTTCATGTTTTTCTTGCGTTCTAGGGTTTCGAAGGGTCGGTTTACTAATCTTACCTTACCCATTCCTTTTTCCTTGCCCTAATTCCTCGAGGGGGCTCGGGTTCCCTTCCCGATCATATTTTTACCCCTCGTTTCCCATATTACCCTTGGTGTCCTTTTTAGAAATTTCGGCAGAGTTTCCCCTTAATTTTTGAGGTTCCAGCGTTTAGGAAACGCCTGAAAACCATCTATCCTAATCTAATTCTATCACGTACTATACCAGAGGCCTAGATTTTACGTAAAACTCATACTGTTTACGTAAAATCGTTACATTATCACATATTTTTCTTTTTCTCCATTACAGCCATTTTCTTCTTTTTACATACATTCTTTTTCCATAATTTTCATACTAAAAATCATAAAATCATATAACAGTCCCAAACAATTAAATTGCGGAACGAAAAGGGGTCGGAATTTATACCGAATTGCAGTCCGGTCTCGACGGCATAAACCCTAATTCTCCGTTCTTCATATTTGAGGTCTCGTCTTGCAAATCTGACTCCGCGGATGCGTCCGGAACATCGAAAATAGGCTAACGGGCCAAACTTGCATTTTCGGTCAACGGTCGCCGTTGACCGGCGTTGACCGCCGTTGACCGGCCGTTGACCGGCGTTGACCGGCGGCGGCGGCGGCAACGATGGCAAGTGGGTAGTCCATTTTGAAGATCTCGACGAGAGGAATCCATTGGTAGCCTCAATTTCACATTTGGAGGCCCCAATCGCCGGAAAATCACCCCGAAAGTCACGGCCACGGCGGCGGCGGTGGAACTCCGCCGTGCCGGACTTTTTCCCCGAAATTGATTGAGGGCTTTTGCTCCCCTCTTCACGGCGACCATTTCTGTACAGACGGCGTGCTTCAACTCGGTCGGAATCGGCAGTTTCGACGGCGGCTCCACGGTGGCGTTTCGCCGGATTTTTCGAAGCTCGGGCGGCGCGATTCCGCTGGTGTTGAGGCGATCCATCACATGGGTTTTGTAGTACTCTTCACCACGAATCTTTTGGGACCGGTTTCGTGGTAAATGGTGGCCGGACGGCGGAGAAATCTCGCCGGGAAGATTTCGGCTCCGGCGACCTTCAGGCGGCGCGTGCGGCTTGCTCCGGCGGCTGCTCCGTCGCGTCGACCCACCATCGGACTCAGCTCGGCGAGAGCTTTCCGATGACACCGGCGGTGTCGAAAACGGACACCGTTTCTGATGGTCGGTTACTGTACATATTCGGCTAGAGAGAGAAAGAGAAGGAGGAGAGAGAGTGTGTGTAGATAAATGAGAAAATTCCACTTTTTCCCTCTCTTTATATACTTTTTCACCCAAAATTTCAATATAGGCTATACTGATTAATTTGGGCGTCCTGAATCCAAATATATCAGTTTTATTTTTATCTGAGATCATTTCGACCAATTTCCGATACTGTGAATTTTTGATCAAAAATTACCCTTGTGCTCAATTATCAAATTTGAGCGTGCTGATAGGCTATCCTGACTAATTTCGGTGTGCTGAACCCAGATTTATCAATTTTATGTCAAGATAATATCATCTTGACCTACTTCCTGATACTGTGAGTGGCACACACGTGCACACACATAATATCACTATTACTCATTTTTCATCCTTTAACATTGTTAGAACATTTTATTTTGGTTCTAAACAATATTAAATCACTTAATTTCACATTTTAATGCTTAAATTCATTGTGTATTTATTCTCCGAAAAATGTGAATTTTCCCGGTTGTTACATAGACCTACTTATATATTGTCATATATTTGTTCTCTATCAAGATCGTATCAGTAATAAGGAATTCCCATGTTGGCTATACTTATCTTATAAAACTTGGAGTTTAATATATACGTCTTCTACAATTATATGTACTTGTGGTTTCTCTATGAAATAAATAAATGCTTTACATATGCTTGTTGTATTGAATTCCATGATATTCAAGCACGAACTTGAAAATACTTGCTATGTAAATTTACAAGCTAGCTTATCAATTATCACGCATCTAGAAGTACAATATTGAAAATTAAAACAAAATTCTTGCTCTTGTATATGTTTATATATATTAAAATAAAAACCGGTTGAGATAATACGGCACATCCTTATGTAACAGATTTTTGGATATGAGAATATATGTATACGATACATAAGTTATTTATCATTATAATCATTACACTAAATGACATACTTAAAAAGTGTTGATAAAAATTATAGTATATTTTTGCCTTTTTTTTTAGTAAGTAATATATTTTCAATTTTACCCCTCCAACCTCTTTCTCCTATTGTATCTCTCTCTCTCTCTCTTCTCTCTTTCTTTCTCTCTCTTCTCTCTCCTCTTTCTCTCAATTTTGTTCTTCTCCATCTTCACCGTCTCCAACGTCGCTCCCCCACATCAAATCTTGGGGTACTCATAATTCTCACATGCAAGTTTAATCAATAATAACATGATTGCATTGCATATTATTAGTTTTGTTTGAATATATATCAATGTTGTGTTGTTAAAAAAAAAAAAAATGAAAACTAATATCTTAATTTCATTAACTTTGTTTTGATTTATCTAATGCAATGATAAGGCTCATTCTCCTCGAAAGTAAAGCTCGATGTGGTAACTAAGAATGACATACTCTGTTATATTACTTGTTGGTTACTATGTTTTTAAGCAATTGGTCTATTTATTTATTTATTTAGTTATGAGCTATTTATTTTAGTTGTTCACTCATTACTTCTATTAGAACTTGTGATAATTATTTAAGGGCTTTTTGGTAATTACATATAGACATTTTGGCTAATCTTGATATTGATAATATATTATAAAAATATATATGATAATAATAATTAATTGATATGATGCCGACATTGTTAAGTCGGTAACTAGCCTTTGCTCTCTTCACATTAATCAGAACCCATCCATTTCACTTTCTCACGGCTCAAACTTTTCTACTTCACTTCATTGTCGGCTCATCTTTTTTTTTTTCAAAGCTTTTAATAGCTAGATTTAGCCGTTGGTTTCTACAATTTTAAAGGTGAATTCTTATAATTAGTTTAGAAATATACATACATATATATATAACTTTTACTGAAGTTGTACTTTTGCTAAATATATATATATATATACACTTTGGGGTTCGTGATATATGATGGTATATGCTAGTTTGGTTTTAACAATCTGTTGATTACTAATATATTTTAATCAACCTATTATTGTATTCTTAGTGACTTTTTTTAATTATAGGCTCTTCTCACTCTTATATACATCTACCTATGTATATCTTGAATGAATAAATTCGAAAAGGTGGTCATAGTTAGTATGAAATGTATGCATATATGAGTTTATATATAATTATGTATGTATATATATGAAACAGTAAAGCATATAGAACTTTATAAATTTTATATCTGTCCATAAATTTATTATGGAAGTTGTCAGGACAATATATGGGCTTGTTAGTTTTGTTCTATCCATTTATGTATGTTTGTTGGAATTCGAATGAGAATTACTATTTAGTATTGAACTCGTGTGGAGCTGAGATATAAATATATATATATGCATCTTTATTTCATTAATTTTTTGTTTGTTTATTTATGGATGCGAATATAAGGATTAAAGTTAAAACCATCAATAAGTGATCTTTAGAAACTAAAGAAACCAAACTTTTCCTTTATAGTTTGCACGGCCGTTTGGGTGAATGCATAGAAATAGATGAGAATATTACTTCTATTATTATCAACCTTATATGTCCTATTGTCTACGAATTATGACACCCGGATTTTGGTATATATTAGCTTATTCTACTTCTGGTAAAGTATACTGTTGCTATCATTACGAAATTGGCAAATCTCCATCACTTTATATTACATATTATTTGCATGGTAAGTGGGGGACGATATGTGTAAATGATATTCGGTTTTCATATTTTCTACAATAATGTTTAACTATGTGAACTTGCTTGAAGTACTATGTGTACGTTTAACAATGTCATTAAAGTATCAAAATGCTTGTTATAATCACAAAGCTGTGACAATCATTTTAGGCGCATTAACACATCTAACTCAATGAGAATACCGATGCCTATCACTTTTCATGTTTGTCTCAATATAAGGTATGTGAAAATTCATTTCAACTGCATCATGAGATAAGTAGTGAGATATGTTTTGCTAGAGCATTTGCAGACATGACATTATGGTATAAATATATATTTTTTTTATAAAAGTCATCGTACAAAATGAGAAAGAGATTGTTTGTGTGTGCGCAATATAGTTTGCTTGTAAATAGCCTTATTTAGTTCCTTGGGTTAGATGGGAACTTAATTTTGGTCTCATGGGTGAGATTGGGACCTTCTCGAACCTTTTGTAGTTCTTAGGATTAGGAAGTTACAGTGTCTTATAGGTTAGATTGGAACACTTTTTATTGCTAGTTAAGGTTCGAAGGTATTCATGTATACTAATTATTAGGTTTGGGCGGACGACTTATGGTATACATAATTATGCATGCTTAATAAATATTTTTATGGAATAGTAAGTACGATGAAATTAATGAGCTTATATATCATGTCATATTTATTTATTTGCATAGTTTCTACTTACTAAACATTAGCTCATGTATTTCTTTTGATGCAGGTGATGGTACATCCAATAATTGTCAAAACTAGGAGGTTGGCTGGTACATTCTCGATGCTTGTGACTTAGTTTTATATGGACACTATTGACCTTATATGGGGCACACTTTTGTTTTGTTTTTGTATGTTTTGAAATTTGAATCAATTATGGGGTTTGATATATATATATATATATTTGGTCAATATTTCATTTTGTGATTTAATTTATAGTGTATATCACATTGGCCTAGTTTATGCTAGTAAACCTCCATAGTTATATATGAATTATAAAGGTTTTCAAAAGTCTAAATTTACCTACTATTTTGTATAGGAAGATGAGCAATATTAAGTTAAATTTGATACCACCTAACTTAATTGTATATTATCGGTATTTTTAGATTAGATGGGCATCATAGATCTTTTCCATCTCTGGTGAGAAAAGCTAGGGTAATTGATCATCCGATGCAATTACGGACGTTGCTGAAGGAATTGCACTATTCTCCTCACTATTCTCATGATCTTATGGTTGCTACATGCAACTATCCTTGACAACCTTCAGCTAATCTCCATTGGACTCGTGAATTAGGTGATCAATCTTGTAGTCAATCTTAGCTAACATCAACCAAAGGCTCCATCTTAGGCACCGTGAATTCAACCTCGCTCGTGACAGTGACAATGACAGAAACATCATTGATTTCTGGGTATGGGAAAAGATAGGGGTATTTTAAAGTATTTTGATATTTTAATTTAAAATATGCTATTATTCACTATAGCCTAAAATATATGCTATTATTTTCAAACTCCACCTTTAATTATGCTATTTCACTAATTCACTCTTATTATTATAAATTCCACTTATTAAAAATAATGAAATATTTTCAAATTTCGAAACTGAAAGTACCTATCCAAATCCCTCATCTAAACTAAAGGATCAACACCTCGAGATAAAAGACCAACAACTAGGAAAAAAAAAAAATTTGTCAGCAAATAAAAGAGAAAATCGTTTAACGACAATCAAACAAAGAAAATGTCAAGGCGACATCTAACACACAAAAAACGACAAAACAAAAGGCCCCAATCGGCAGCGACGTGCAGACCATGAAAAACGACGGCATTAGTTGTGGAACGACAAAACACTAAAAGCGACAGAAACTCAAAAAAAAGACACCTCATCCACCATATGACAACCTGAAACGACAAAAAGAATATGAAACGATAATCTAATAGAAAATTAAAATTATTACGGAAAAAAAAAAGAGAGAGAGAATAAACTGTGAGGACAATACCTAGCAATGAAACGACAGAAAGGAACGTCTGTAAACGACACTTCAAGAACTACGAAAATGAAATTAAAAAAAAAAAAGACAATGACATTTGACTCAATAATAAAGTGAAAGGTTTGAATTCCTCCTGCTCCAAATTAAATAAAAAAAAACACTAGGACAACAATGCCGGAGTAAATAGAAAAAAAATAATAGAAAATGACACTTAAAATAAAAAAAATAAAAATAAAAGATAGATGGAACCATATAATACACTATTCAATCAATTCCCTGGAAAGGAAAGGTAAATGAGGTCTTTATTATAAAGCTTAACGGTAATACTATATTTGACTCTACCTAAAGATAAAGAATTTAAATCTCCCATCCTTAAATTCAAAAAAAATATATATTTTTGTGAGTCTACAAAATTACTTAATTACCTTCCCAATTTTATTGAAAGGAGAGTTTGAAAACAAAAAATAATATTTCCTTAATCGATTGTATTGTAGTAATGTCAAATGAAATGCACATGTAAAAATTCAACATTAAAGAAGAACTTTACAATGTTAAAATATATTTAACATTAGCAGTGTTAAACATCATCACGTAATAACTAATGGTGAGTCTTATATGATATGAGAGCAAGCATTTTTTCTTTTATTTGTAAACACAACATAATATGAGAGTTGTGATATCAATAAATGGGTTGAGATTCGGTTGGCAAGTTAACAATGGAGCGTTCTTTCAACATACATTTTTTTGTTTGATTTGTTTTTATATGTGTTATTTGTCCGGAGAATATTGCAAATTGGACATTGAAAATTGAAGCACTTGCGATCAAAGGTTGATAAATATATTTTGATATAATCGTCATCGTCCAAACCAATAAAAACATATAAACCTAACCTTAGTCAAACAAATTAAAAGCGAGGGAATACTAAAGTCAGAAGTCAATGAACATGTCAGCCTAAATAAATTATTTTATTTAAAGTCGGCTAAACGTAAGTATGTGTTTGGTACACATATTTAAAATAATATAATTTTCATTCAAATATCAATTATGTTATATTTTAAATTTAATATAATTATTATTTATTTTTTCACTTTTTTATTACTTTTATTAATTACATCATATATTCTTTTTTTTCTCTCATTTTTTTCTTTCTATTTTTACCCATCACATCACATATTTATTATTAAAATACAATTCAAATACTTTTTACATTCAAATACAATGCTAATACTTTTCTTCTAAATACAAATTGCATTCAATACATTGTATTTAAACGCAATACAAATGCAATTCGTTCACCAAATAGAACTACGGCTATGAAAGCAGCTGTTTTATTCAGAGTCAGCCAAACGTAAATAAACAGAACTACGGCTATGAAAACTATGTGCAGATATGCTGAGAAAGTCAGAAAGCAAGACGTGAAGAATACAACGTGCCCGGCTCATACCATGCAATTAACAATTGTTGGTTTATATAAAGACTCGCATCAGGTATTAAATCTCATTAGGGGACACGGGAGTCGAATCTTACTTTAAGTTTAAGAAGGGGAAAACAAAAAGGGATGGCAGCTGGAAACTCGAGATCTGTTTTGGTGACTATTCTCATCATCTTTGCTATGATTTTCTCTTCCATCACGGTGTGTGATGCAATCCGCTCTCCGGTAATAGGTAATTAAGCAATGCCTTCTTTCATTCGTTAGTGTTTGATCTTAATTAGGACGTTCCTGTTAAATCATTATTCCCTTTGTGTTGCAGTCAAAGCCCCCATATGTCCTGCCTGTGTCTGTTGCGAACCTGCACCTCCGGGCTTTTGCTGCCGCTGTGGAAACTGTGCTTCTCTTGTTCAAACTCAACTGCCTAATTCACCAAATGGCTCTCCATGAGAAAATGCTTTAATTTTATTTATTTCAAGACCGCTGTACTTATAATTTATGCGTTGTCTTTAAAAAATTATAGACATCTCTAGCAATTGTTGGATCCGAGCCTAATTTCTTAGTTTCATGATTTGTCTCGAACCCAAAAACTACAAATAAAGAGATGCTTCTGGTGCGTTTGTGATCTATCTCTTTGAACCTTTTTTTTTTTTTTTTTGCGGGTTATCTATTTGAATTGCTTATTGAGTCAAGTGCTTTGGAAATTGGAGGTAATTTCAATTTAATTACGACGGTGGAAATTGCATCAGTTTGGCAGTTTGTCAAAAGAAAGGAATCAACTAGCATTAAACCTTCTATCTTGGTGAATGTAGATGGTAAAATTAACAACGCAGCTAGCTCATACCAAACACACGACAATGAATGCTGCAAAGTCTAAAGTAAGGCTCAACTAGCCATCAATAGATCCGTCCCTATCCTTTTAAGTAAGATCCGTCCCTATTAGTTGAGATTCTTCCTAATTGATATACTTGATATGGTTTCCTTTTGATGATCTTAGAGTCAAAACTTTTCTTGTTTGGATTTGGGGGACTCGTCACTCAAAAACCGGTCGTTTTGTTATCAACTGGTGACTTGTTTTTGGGTTCTAGAAGGTTCTCACTCGTGGGTTGGTAATTTCATGCTCCGATGACATGTTCATTGTCACGTATATAATTAGAGATGGGGTGCAAAACTAGACCTGAATGGTGAGCCTTCTTGCCATCTCTATTGTTCAAAGTAACCAATTAATAGTGGTCTAGCCTCGGAGTCAATGTTATCTTCTAATCCTTTAACATATATAACCAAGGCGAAGTGGGGCTCAGAAGGGGGAAAATAAAAAAAAAAACTGCAATCATGTATTTAATATATAAGATCCACTTTAATAATTCAAAAAAAAAATCTCTTAAGTTTCGAATTTAAGACCTAAAATTCTAAATATTTTACTGTTATTTAACGAGGTACTTAATTAATTACACTACGCACTTGTCTGGCATCGATATTACATTGATCAGACAAATGCGTGGTAGGATATTACTTAAAGGCAATACTAAATAAAAATAAAATAAAAGCACAAAAATCCCTGCGCAAATAGAGAAATACTCTTTTACATTGCATATAGTTCACGGCGGTAATGATTGTGTATGGTTTAGTACAGTCTAAACATGTAGGTAGCCTGGGAGTATATAGAAAGAAAAAATTCTTTGCAAAAATTAGGATCACAAGAGCTGAAGACTATAATTTCCTGAATAATAAACGGAAGGTTTTGGCCTGCCTCGCATAATAATCATACACGCTTCAAGCCATTGACTAATGATAATTAAGTTTCTGGTTTGTGCTTAAGTGGAAAAGTAAGACTCGGATTATAAGGTCATAAAGTCAGTAAATTTGTATTTTCTTTTTCCTTTTCTTTTTAATATTAACTATAAAGTCATAAGTACGAAATGGGTAATACTACTCGTCCTTACTAGCAATGCGATTCAATCTAAAGAAGTAGCTAGGCTGTTGAAAATTGGAGCAGTTTGGCAAGGTCTAAACTCAGCATGGCAAAGTCTATGAGTCTAGAAATAGAGCTCGTACACAATAGAGTGCCCGCGATCCTCTAGAAAACACAAGGTTTTTTTTATTTTCTCCCTTTAAAGAAATGTGAAAATTTTACACTTAAAACGTGCTATATATATACTAAGATATCCTGTAATTATAAAATCTCAATACAGTTTCTACGACAACTTTTTCAGTAACTGAAGCAAATTTAGCAATGGCAGGAATCTCTATGAACTCTATTTTGGTGAACTTCCTCATCATCGTATGTGTCGCCATGTTTTTTTCTCCGACTTCCGCTCAAATATGGTATTATCCAGGTAACTAAGTAATATTACCAAACTATATCTTATCTTAATCTCATTGAAAATTAGAATTAAGAATAATACTAACTGCATAAATTTTAATTTTTTTAGTTGGGTTTTTATTTATTAGTAGTTTTTTAAAATAGCAAGTCATGTCAATTAATTAATTACAATTCATTGAGTCATTGGTATCTTTTCCGTTGGATGAAGGCTGCAATTGACCCCAATTTTCAGAATATGTAAGGTTTCCGGCTCAAAACTTTGAGAAGTTTTGTTTTAAATTTAATGAAATGGGTGCTCGTAGCACTCATTAAAAAAATAAAAATAGAGTTGGGGGAATTTGATCGAGAAATTTTCCAAATAACATTTCAAATATGCATATTCCTGTTTTTACCCTTTTTTTTTTTTTTTTTTAATGTTTGTTTAGATTTTAACCAAAACAGTAATTCAAAGACATGTCCTACAAGATTTTCATTTATGTCGCAGGCCCATGTCGCAGGTGTCGCTGTTGCGGACCTCCTCGGTTCCCTTGGTGGCCTGTTTTTCCACTCAGAAGCCCACCTCTGCCTCTTGGGCCAACTATGCCATTTCCTGGCCCGCCTGATTTGGCATCGAGACAGCCTCCTAGGCCCACTTTTCCTTTTCCTGGGCCGCCCGATTCAGAATTTTTTAGACCACGGGGACCTCCGCCCCCTCCTAGTGGGCCCACATTTCCGTTGAGAAGCCCACCTCCTCCTCCGCCCCGTATTCCTCCACCATTCCCACCTCGGTTTTGTTGCCGCTGTTGTCTTCCTTAAGGATTATCGTCACAGAAAAATCCTCCATGAGATCAAAGACATGTAGCATCCTATTGGGGGCGTTACGAAGACGTACTAATATAAATATATTATATATATGTATACTTTTAGACGTTATCTATATGTATTCCTCTCTATGTGCAAAAATAAGAAGAATCTTGTGCTAGTAGACGGACTATTCAACTTATTGGAATTTAGACTTTCATGTCGACCTGTTGTATAAGAAAAAGAAGACTGTGTGAAGTTTATTAATTTACTTACATGATATTTTTTAAGCTTGTCCTCTTAATGGTTGTTTATAGGACGTTTTTCAAACCACATTAAAAAAAAAAATTTTTTTCTTTGATTTAAATTACTTTTTACCATTCACGTATCTAAATATCTATATTAAATTTAAAGATTAAATATTAGTAATTTTATTATTAAGATTTATATTGATATATTTTTTTCTGAACATATTTTAAGATTTAATATTTTTTATTTTAAATAGTTTTTTAATTAAATGCACATTTTTAAAACTTAACTCATTCCAATTTAAAACGTTTCCTAAATGCCATCTCCAATATCTCTCAAACAAACAGCTGTAAATACTTTCCTCTCTTTTCAATCTCCTTTTTCCCCCCCTAAACTATACAAAACAGGAAAAGTGGTAAAAATGAACTACAAAAAAATAAAAATAAAAAAGAAAGCCACGAGCCACGGAAAACGACGACGACAACATAGTTAGCACCTCCATTCAGTTCCATCATTGGATTAGGAGGTATTAATTTATAATAAAATCCATTTTCGGGATAGTAGGTGGTCTTAGAAAGCTTATTCGGAAGAAATATTCACTATCACCTGAAATTTGAAAAACAAACAGATGACTTTTTTTTTTTTTAAATAGATGGAGAGGAGGAACTAAAACCTCCATTCAATTTAATACTATTATTATTATTATTATTATTATTATTATTATAGTGTTTCTAGTCATTAAGGATCCTAGCAAATTTCAATCTTAATTTTTTATACTAATTCATGTTACAAAGTTATTTTTTGATTTAAATTTAAATTAAGTTAAAGTAATGATTTTTTATTCACCCACCAACAAAAATAATGATGACTAACATGTTATTTAAGTTTGTATTGAAAAGTTAAGTGTCCATTTGTTTTAACCATTTTCCATCAATATAGTTTTTTTTTTTCCATTATATTTAAAATAGTATGAAATATTACAAAATATTTTCATTCAAAACTTCTAAACAAAATTTTTAATATTAAGAGATAACATTTTAACCATATTTGGATTTTTTTTACAATATTAAATCGTTCTGTCCTAAATATTTTTATCTAGAATGTTATCACTAGCATTTATCTTACGAGAACATTAGAGTATAACGTAAACATTTTTTTTATGATTTAAGCAAAAATAAAAAAGGAAATGTTTTAATTTAGAATAATTTTCTTCAGCCACAGAATTAGTAACACTCATCGCACATGCAACGTACTCGAACTCATAATGAGACGGACCGGCCACATTTATCCTCTCAACCACCACAGTATCGGGTTCGTTGAAGAGTTTCAATTGAAATTAATAGACCACAGTACTGGGTTCCAAAGTGAAGTTGATTCATTTGATATCCTTGTCGACTGATCAGTCAACATGAATTAGGTTGATATAGGGAGAACAAATAATTGATGAATTGACATATATAACACTTAATCAAGCACTCCGTTATGCGTGTGTGTGTATATATATATATACATATATATAGATGCGTGTGTCATAAGCTTCAACGTAGCAGGTAAGTGTTTAAAAAATCCTATTAGGTTTTTCAGTATTGACATTTATGATAATTTAGAAAAAACCAAAAATTTTAGGAAATTTTAATACAGGTTTAAAAGTTCAGTATAGATTGTACTATATGATGTTATAACACCTGTTATAACATCGTCAAGACTTGCTGCAACATCGTGAAGGTCTTTTGAATTTCGACTTGGATTGACAAAATTGTGGCAAATCAAGTTGAAAGAAGATTTGAAGAGATATTTAAGGAGTAGATAAGTATGAAGAAAGAAAAATGAATTTGAATTGGATTTCCTAATCATATTTAGGGTGCGTTTGGAGAACCTTTTTTGGTGTTACGAAAATCAATTTTACACTAAATGTAAAGTTTTACATTCAAATACAATCATTTTTAATAATACTATGAAAATAATTACTATTCAAAAGTTTTTTAAAACAATCACATCAACTTTTCAACCCTAACTATTTATCTATACTTTTACCAATCACATCAACTTTTCAACTCTAAAATACTTTTCATCTAAATATACATTTTATTCAAATACAAAACAAATACTTTTCAACGTTTTCAAAACGCAATGCGTTTTCCAAACGCCCCCTTAACTTAGGATTTCAAAAAACATAAGATTTGTCTATATAAATTGTGATTTTGATTGGGAAAAACGTAAAGATATATTTGAAAGTGGATTTAGATAAAATTTGTGTTTCAAAATTCAGCAGATTTGAAATTTAAATTTTGAGGTTGTTACAGAAGATGTTGTAATATTATCTGTAACATATTCAAAATTTAAAGTAAATCTAAGATTCTGAAAGATATTTTTGGAGTTCTATATAAAGGCTCAAAATATTCATCCTTGGTACAGAGAGCAAGAGTTGTGATCATGAGATTTTGAGTCCTTAGTAATTTTAAAGCTTTTTGCATTCTTTATGTCTTTTGGGAGAAAGATTTGACGTCTTCAAAATGAGACAATAGCACTTGAAGAAATTTCTATATAAAGGCTCAAAATATCTTCATGAGGCTCAAATTCAAAGTAAATACGAGATTCTAAAATATATTTTTGGAGTTTTATATAAAGACTCAAAATATTGATCCTTGATACAAAGAGCAAGAGTTATGATCATGAGATTTTGAGTCCTTAGTAATTTTAAAGCTTTCTGCATTTTTTGCGTCTTTCGGGAGAAAGATTTGGCATCTTCGGAAGAATACAATAGCAGTTGAAGGTATTTCAACATATCCTTACAAGGGGCTCTTGCTGAATGTGTTCATTAATTGGATTCAAGATGACCGGTGGCAATAACAAAGAGGGAGTCTTTAGATTACATAAGTTCATTAGTGCTTGTAATCTTTTGATAGTTAGTGAAGTGTTCAACGTCTAGGTGTGGCCTCGAGTAGTAGAGAAATCAAACCTCATTAAAATTACTTGTCTTATTTATTTACTTGCTTTTGGTAATTAATTAATTTGATTACTTAATTAAATTTAGTAAATAATATAAAAACGGATCTTACAATTGGTATCAGAGTGGGTTACTAATATGTCTTTTTGGTTAGATTTAGGGATTTGATTTGTTTTGCATGCATAGATCTTCTATGTGAAGGAAGATCAGTTTCATGTCCACCACTGTTGGATGGAACTAATTACTCTTATTAGAAGGCGCATGAAGGCATTTATCAAGGCTCTTGATGAGAGAGCTTGGTGTGTAGTTTTAACTGGATGAAGCCACCCCACTATAAAGGATGATGAGGGTAAGACTGTTATTAAGCCCGAAAAAACCTGGTCAAGTGATAAGGATAGATTGATGAACAACAATTCAAAGGTTTTGAATGCTATTTTTAATGTTGTAGATGCTAATCAATTTAAGCTTATCTCCACTTATGAGACTGCTAAGGAGGCATAACCAGTTCTAGAGGTCGTCTATGAAGGAATAACTGTTGTGAAGATGTCAAAGTTTTAAATTTTAATAACATGATTTGAAAATCTTCGAATGCTTGAAAGTGAGACTCTAGCTGATTTTAATACCAAATTATATGATATTGCTAATGAAGATTTTGCTTTAGGTGAAAAATATTCTGAGACAAAACTGGTGAGGAAAATCTTGAGATCATTACCAGATAGATTTGTTTATAAAGTCATGGCCATTGAGGAAGCTTGAGATGTCAGTATAATGAGACTAGATGAACTTATGGGATCCTTGCAAACGTTTGAAATGAACTTGAAGCAAAACAAAAAGGATAAGAGTATTGCATTGCAAGCCGAAGTTCAAAATTCTAGTGATGAAGATGAAATCGATACCGACGAGGCCAACTTGAAAGAATCCCTTGCACTACTTACAAAGAATTTCATAAATATGTGGAAGAAAATAAGAAACCGTAACAAGGGACAAAAACCAGGAAAATTCATTTCCAAAAAGAAGAAAATCGTGACAAATACTTTGGATCAGAAGAACAAAAATAGGAGGATTCAATTTCATGAATGTGAAGACTTTGGTCATATCTAAGTAGAGTGTGCTAACACATTTAAGAAGAAGAGAAAGTCTCTAAAAACGACTTATAGTAATGATGAATCAGAAGGCAGTCAAGAGAAGAGTGAGAATAATGTAATTAATCACGTTGCCCTTACTGTTTGCACAAAAAAAAGACCTACAAATTGCTCGATTGCTGTGTTGACACATGTTGCTACATTTGATGGCACATCAAACAATGTTGCAACATCTCTTAGCACACTAAATGAAACATCTACTAAGACTAATGGTATGTACTATTCTGATTCCGAATGCAGTAGTGGTGATAAAGAACTCAGTGACAATGAAATCGAGAAAGCCTACAAGAAGATATATTTTAAGTAGATTCAATTGTGCAAATTAAACAAAAAATTGGAAGATCGAGTAACTGAATTAGTGAAAAAGAAGGATTCTCTGAATTACGCTATGGCTAACTATGAAATTCAAGTTACTGAGAAAGATAAAAAGTTTCAAGAGACTCGATTCAAATTGAAGGAAACCCAAAAGTCCTTAAAGATGCTCAATTCAAGAACAGTCAATCTCGATTACATCTTGTCAATTGGTAAATCTCGTGGAGATCATTATGGCCTAGGTTATACTGGTGAAGCCTCTTCATCTAAGACTGTGTTTGTGAAAGAAACATCATCTTCTGTTCCAGAATCCAATCTAAGTAAGAAATCTAGACTTGCACCTCCAAGGCTTAAACCCAAGAGGTTTATTCCTATTTTTCATTATTGTAGTGTACCCGAACATATAAGACCTAAATGTTACAAGTATCAAAATGGTTTAAAAAGTGGTGCGATTATTAGATCATTGAATTTTTCACATCCTAGAAAGACACCGAAACTTAAGATTGATTTGAAAAGTAATTCCTCTAGGAAAATTTGGATAAGAAAATCTGATTTAAGGTGTCATGCCACTTATACTTCCTTTAAAGTAGGTACTACTAACTCTTGGTACTTTGATAGTGATTGTTCTAGGTATATGACAGGTAACAAAGCATTTTAAAGAATTTTTAGGAGTGTGCTCTTAGTCATGTCACCTATAGAGATGTAATTAAAGGCTGCATTCTTGGGAAAGGAACTCTTAATGTAGAATGACAATCTAGACTAAAGAATGTGTTATTAATGGATGGGCACCAGGCAAATTTGATAAATATCAACCAACTTTGTGATCAAAATTTATTTGTAAATTTCACAAAAGATAAATGTCGTGTCTATGATAGACCTAACAAGTGTGTTTTGACAAGTTCTAGATCTTTAGACAAATTGCTACATGTTACAACATCCACTCATATGTTATAATACTGTCATAAATGACATTAATCTTTGACATCAAAAACTAGGTCATTTGAATTATAGAAATCTGACAAAAATTGTGAGTATAAGTGCTGTACATGTGGTTCTAAAGCTTGGAAAAAGAGAACCTAGAATTTGTAGACCCTACCAAATCGAAAAACAAATGAAAGTGACTCACAAAGTGTTGCAGCATATTTATATAACTCATGTCCTAGAACTTCTTCATAGGGATCTAATGAGAGCAATGCAAGTAGAGAGTATTACAGGTAAAATGTATGTTTGTGTATGTGTTGATGATTACTCTAGGTTTACACAGGTAAGTTTTATTAGAGACAAATCTGATACCTTTGATGTTTTTAAGGCTTTATACATAAAATTAAAAATTGAAAAAGACTATAATATTAGAAAAATAGTAAGAATTAGGAGTGATCATTGTAGAGAATTTGAGAATGTCATTTTTGCTAGTTTTTGCAACGAGCATGGTATTGCACATGAATTTTCTACACCCAAAACACCACAATAAAATGGTGTGGTTGAGAGGAAAAATAGGACTTTTGAAGAGATGGCACAGTTATATTGAATTCCAAGAAATTTGCTTTTTGACTATGAGCAAAGGCTATTAATACTGCATGTTACACAATCAACCGTGTTTAGATAAGACCAAGTATAACCAAAACTCCCTATGAAATTTGAAAAGGTAAGAAACCTAATCTTAGTTACTTTCATGTCTTTTGTTATGTTTGTTATATTTTAAATGATCGTGAACATCTAGGTAAGTTTGAGACCAAGAGTGATGAAGGTATTTTTCTCAGATATTCAATCAATAGTCAAGCATATCGTGTGTATAACTTAAGAACACAGACAATTATGGAATCTGCTAATGTTGTGTTTGATGATTTTAAAGATTTTGTAGAAATTTCCAAGGAACAAGAGATTATTAGCCTTACTGAAGAAGCTGAAGATCAAGTATCATAAGAGACAGGTTCCAATATTGCTACCTTGCCACCTGAGAACTTAGTTTCAGATAATGTTACAACATCTCCTGACACATCGACTGGTGTTACAACATTTCCTGACACATCAACCAGTGATGCAACATCCTTTGCAACAGAACCTGACACACCAGATTTGTTTAATCAAGTTGTAAACAATCCAAATAGACAAGAGCCATTTACAAGAGTGCGGAAAAATCATCCTCTTTATGAGCTAATACGTGGACTCTATGAAAGAAGACATACAAGATAATACGTGGACTTTATGAAAGAAGACATACAAGAGATAAACAGAGGATAAATTATCGTGAGATGCTCAGGTTTATATGCTATACCTCCCAAATTGAACCCAAAAATGTCAAAGTGGTTTTATTAGATGAATACTAAGTTGGAGCCATGCAAGAAGAGTTAGAGCAGTTTGTAAAGAATGATGTGTGGACCTTAGTTCCTAGGCCTAGAGATGCTAATGTGATTGAAACCAAATGGATATTCAAGAATAAAACTAATGAGTTCAAGAACATCACTAGGAATAAGACTAGGTTAGTTGCTCAAGGATATATTCAAGTGGAAGGCATAAACTTTGATTAAACCTTTACACCTATAGCTAGGCTTGAATCAATTAGGTTGCTTTTGGGTATAGCCTACCTACTAGATTTTAAATTATATCAAATGGATGTTAAGAGTGCCTTTTTGAATGGAATTTTAAATGAGAAAGCATATATTGAGCAACCTAAAGGTTTTGAGGATCTATATCACCCTGATTATGTCTACAAGTTAAAAAAGGCTTTATATGAATTGAAACAAGATCTTAGAGTTTGGTATGAGAGATTAACAAAGTTTCTTCTAGACTTTTAAATAGATGTTAAGAGTGCCTTTTTGAATGAAATTTTAAATGAGAAAGTATATATTGAGCAATCTAAAGATTTTGAGGATCTATATCACCCTGATTATGTCTACAAGTTGAAAAAGACTTTATATAGATTAAAACAAGATCCTAGTGTATGATATGAGAGATTGACAAAGTTTCTTCTAGAGAAAGGCTATAAGAGAAGGGGAGTTGATAAAACCTTGTTCATTAAGACTTTTAAATCTGGGATCATTATAGCACAAATTTATTGATAACATAGTCTTTAGATCTTCCTCTAAATTAAAAATAGAAGAATTTATTGATCAGATAAAGAAGGAATTTGAAATGAGTATGTTTGGTGAACTAAATTATTTCTTAGGACTACAAGTTAAGCAACTTAAGGATGTGATCTTTATCTCACAAAGGATGTGACAAAGGATGTGATCTTTATCTATAGTTCACCCCTTTGAACTTAACATTTATCTTTCCTTTGTCACCCACGCTTAACCAAGCCATACATATCTTTTCCTAACCTTGACTATCACCTATTAACATGTTGATCTCTCTTGGATTATAATGTTCAAACATATATTATTTTGAAGGTCAAAAAGTGAAAGTGTGAAAATAAAAAAAAATTAAAGATTTTGTATAAAAAAAGGGGGTATGAATGAAAAATGAAAAGGGAAAATAAAAGTTGGTTTTAAAAATTGGGATGAAAGTGTGATTTATAGCAGTCCAAGATTGGTTTCAGAATTTATGGGTGTCTTTAGCCACATCAATATCTTATATCCTACCTGAACCATAGCCCTGCATCATATTCCGAAAAATTCCTAATGAACTCAGATGTTATGTGGCCAACATTAGTGGAGAATGGTGGTAAGAACAAGCTTATGGAGTTCTCATGTTCTATTCACAAATATGTATAAACTTATCCATGTGGTGATTATTTGAGAGTGACAATTTATACACACACACGCAAGGACTGAGATGCCGATTGTTTTAACATTTGAGTTAAAATTCTACAATTATATAATGATTTGATACTTTTGTGAGTTGTAGTCTATGTGATATCCTTTACATTCGTGTGTTGTATATGATGCATCATTTTAATAAAAATAATAATAAAATAATAATAAAAAATTTGTGATGTTATGAAGCATGTTGCAATATATTCCATAACAACCTGCTTTAAGTTTCATATCAATTCTTTAATGAATAAGCTGCATGTCATTTTTTTTTTATTTTTTTAAATTTGGGAAAGTTAACTTCGCGGGTTTCAAGTTTTATTCAGTTATTCTCAAGATATTTTTGTTTTGTTGAAGCCTAAATTTTGGCCTACTTATTCATGAGACTTTGCCCCTTGTATATCCAAAAACCCTAATTTTGAATTTCAGATTCTCAAAGCCATTCGATTCTCTATTCTTTTCTATCTCTGTGTTTGGTTTACTTCTCTTTGCAGGTTCGAAAATGGTTAAAACAAAAAGAGGATCAAGTTCTGTTGATCCAATGTCAAAAAAGAGGAAGGATAAATCACCGATGATAGGCTCGGCATCTTTTCAGGCGATGGAAAAACGACAATGACCAAAGGAAGAGCCTTTGGTAGACCCTATGCCGATTACTGTTCTTCCACCTGTATCTAGTGATTTGGTGATTTACAAACCTAAATCTGGATTTGAGGAGAAATTTAAGCCTTCAGCCCCTACCACCACTGAACCTGAAGGGAGTATTGCTGCTTCATCATCAATGGAGACCCTTCCATCTTAGAGAATAACCTCAACACTAATAGAGAGTCAGTCTACTAATGTAGACCCTGAAGCTGTGGAAGAAGAGGAAGACAAGACTGTGGACTTCAACAGTGAGTTTGGAGATACTACTCCAGTTGAAGATAAAGATGAAGCTATACAAGGAGAATCACCAAAGGAGAATTCCAATCCTTCAATTAAAGAGTATGAGAGTGCTCATTCCTATCCTACTGGCTTTCCAGCGAATAAAATTTTTCAAGCTCAGTTTGATGCTCAAGCAGGTCCTTCTAGTTTCTTTAAGGACAAAAACAAGAAGAAAGATGTGGAGGATCTTGATCCACTGCATCAATCAACCATTGAAATTTCTAGTGAAGATTCAAATGGTGAAGATCGACCTCAGAAAAAGACCCTTAGAAAGACTAAGGCTGATGCTATAAAAAAGACACAAAAGAAGTAGAAGCCAATCCAATTTGATGGGTATGTTCTATCAAAAGACTATTCTCCTAAGTTTTACACTAAACAGAATCAAGAAATCTGAAAATTGATGTCAACAAGGAAATTCATGTGTGAGAGACTGATTGACGATAAGAGTCATAAGGAAGTAGGCATTACTCAGATTTTAGAAGAACAAGGCCTAATTGGAACTGTGTTAGTGCTAAAAACTTTGTTGGTGGACTTGTTCATGAATTTTATGCTAACTTGTCGTCTGACATTAGTAACTCATCCTCAGCCAAGTTTATAAAAGTTTATGTTCGAGGGCATGTTTTTAATTTCTCTCTAGAAGTGATAAGAGAGTTTTATGACCTGCCTGAGAGTATGTCTGATAAGGCCAAAGAATTAGATCAAAATATTGATATGAACTCTATTGTGTCTGTGCTGACTGGAGGAAAGAAGAATAATTGGACACGACCTCATTGTCTGTCTGCTTCTGAATTAATTATGAAGTACTCTGTCTTGCACAAGATCATTGTAACAAACTAGATGCCAACTAAGCACACTGCACAATCACTAGAGACATGTGTGTTATACTATATGCAGTGGGGACTCAGTTTGATATGGCAAAGCATATATTCGAGACCATTATTGCCTATGCTGTGAACAAGAGGACACATGGACAGTTGCCTTTCCCTTCACTCATTTATGAAGTTCTAATGTCACAAAAGGATATTAAATAGCCTATGGATGCTTTGCATTCTATTGCTGTATATTAAAAGTGTCCAACAGGTTGTTATCTGATAGACATATGATGGACATTCATGGAAGGCAATCTGACAAAGATCAAACAAAGCATCAAGGCAGGGGGAGAAATCAGTTCCTACAACAAGCAAAGCTCAACACAAGATGATGATACAGTTACTGAAGGCAAAGTTATAGTTTCTGTAAGAACAAAAGAAGTCTATTACTCAAAGAGAGAAGGAGATAGAAAGGGTTCTTCGAACTTGTTGTGATGAAGATTAAGAATCTGATCAAGAAGACTCACCCAATGATTTCTAGTTCTTGTGTTTCTTACTGTTTCCTTTTGTGCAAGTCTTTTGGTATTTCTTGATTCAAAAAGGGGGAGTAGTAAGTAGGTAGTAGAATTAAGGGGAGTAGTTTAGTTTTCTGTTTTTGTTTTCTGGTTTTTTCATTTCTGGTTTTGGTTTACTTTCATTTTGATGTAATTATTGATTTTGGAACACTGAATCATGTTATATTTTTGTTTTGAGCTAAAAATGCCAAAGGAGGAGATTGTTAGGTTTTTCAGTGTTGGCATTTATGGTAATTTAGGAAAAACCAGAAATTTTAGAAAGTTTTAATATAAGTTTAGAAGTTTAGTGCAGGTTGTATTATATGATATTATAACACCTGCTGCAACATCATGAAAACCTACTGCAACATCGTGAATATCTTTTGAATTTTGACTTGGACTGAGAAAATTGTGGCAAATCAAGTTGAAATAGGATTTGATGAAATATTTAAGGAGTGAATAAGTCTAAAAAAGGAAAAATGAATTTAAATTAGATTTCTTAATCCTATTTAAATTAGGATATCAGAAAACCTAAGATTTGCCAATATAAGTTGCGATTTTGATAGGAAAAAACGTGCAGATATATTTGAAAGTGAATTTAGATAAAATCTGCAGTTTAAAATTCAACAAATTTGAATTTTGAATTTTGAAATTATTACAGAAGATGTTGTAACATTATCTATAACATTTTTAAAATTCAAAGTAAATCTGATATTCTGAGAGATACCTTTGTCTTTGGAGTTTGATATAAAGGATTAAAATATTCGTCCTTAGTACAGAGAGCAAGAGTTGTGATAGTGAGATTTTGAGTCCTTGGTGACTTTAAAGCTTTCTGCATTATTTGCATTTTTTGAGAGAAAGATTTGGCATATTCGGGAAAAGACAATAGCAGTTGAAGGGATTTCAACATATGTTTGTAAGAGAATTTTATTGAACGTGTTCATTAATTGGATTTAAGATAACCGGCGGTAACAATAAAGAGAGAGACTTTAAATAAGTCCATTAGTGTTTGTAATCTTTTAATAGTTAGTGAAGTATTTAACGTCTGGACATGGTCTCAAAGAGTAGAAAAACCGAATCTCGTTAAAATTACATGACTTATTTATTTACTTACTTTTGATAATTAATTAATTAGATTAATTAATTAAATCTGATAAATAATATAAAAACAGACCTTACAAGTTCCTATTTCTTATTTTGCTGGGCTTCTATTTTGTGTTTTTTCTTGTACTTGTTACGGTTATAAAATAAAAAAGGTAAATATACACATATATTTCGTGGAATAAGTAGAAAAATAGACCAGTCTATCAATTAAAGATTTATTCATTCAGTTCATAGTCTGAAGAATAGCTTTTTTTTTTTTTCTCAGTTTTGATTTTTCACCCCTGATTTTACGCTTGGGACTTTTTCAATCCTAAAAACTTACTATCTCTCTTCTCTCCCTCTTCCTTTTTCCATGTTTGGCAGGCCAGCAGCGACGCATTCCTGCGACGCCGGCGAGCCATGCATGCATGATGTGAAAGCAAAAGAGATTCTTAAGCCGATTTGGGGGTGTTATCTAGAAAGGTGTAATTAAACTTCTGCCTGTCTTAAAGCACTTATTTAACATACCAACCAGAATATTTGACTTAATTTTGCACTGCTTGATTAATCACACAATATAGTTTGAACTAGCAACAAATCCTCTTTTATGTCTCTCCCTAGTTCCCAGCTTAAAGCGTGATGATGGCGTTCAACCAATATCGTATCTTTTTATTATTACTTGTTGGTTGTTCTCTCTCAATCTACGCAGACGACCAATCAGGTATATGAATATCTAAATCTAATAGTCAATTTCTACATAAATATTGAATATAAACTGTTAACTGATTTTCGTGATCTACACTATGTATTCATATATATGTATAAATATATGTCTCAGGGTTTATAAGCATAGACTGCGGCTTACCACGTGGCTCAAGCTATGAAGAGCAGAAGACAGGTTTGAAATACATTTCAGATGAGACTTTATAGATACAGGTATAAGTAGGTCAATACAGCCAGAGTTACAAGAGAAATATATACGTCCGGCTTGGTCGCTTAGGAGCTTCCCTGAAGGAAATAGAGGTTGCTACAAAATTGGAATAATCACAGCAGGAACCAAGTATCTGATCCGAGCCCATCTCGTGTACGCAAACTACGACGGACTAGATAAGCCGCCGGCATTCGACCTGTACCTTGGAACTGATTTCTGGACTTCCATAGAGTTTGCAAGCACGCTGAAGGACGACATCCACGCGGAGATGATACATGTCCCCAGGCAAAACCATGTCCATATTTGCGTCGCGAAAACGGGCCATGGAATTCCTCTCGTATCAACCTTGGAACTTAGGCCCTTGGAGAAGGTATCTTGTCCGGTGCTTGGCATGGCGTCCTTGCTTAAATTACTGAGGCTTGACGCTGGCTCTGGAGCGATGCATAGATGAGGTCGTCGTAATTTCTTAACACATGCACGAATATACATGTTCATGTGTAAGTACGTGTATATATGGTTCGTTATTGTGAGTTTGTTTGACATTGCTTTGTGTGTGTTGAATTTGGCTTGTAGAAATTTGAGCTTGTTTGAACGACCTTTTAGAAAAGCTTATCGCACAATTAAAATCACAAAATTGGACTTGTGATTAAGAAAGCTTTTTAAAGACTGTTCTAAAAGGTGCTTGCACCAAAACTTCCGTAAGAGAAGATTTTAACATCATTTTTTTCATTAAAATTTTCTTTTTTAAAATGTGTTTCTAAACTCTTAAAAGGAACCGGTCATAGCTTTTACCATTTTTTTTTTAAGGACGAACGAAAGCAATGGTAATTAAATTCTGTCCATTTAAACATGGTGATTGATTTGTATGTATATTAAACTGAGTGGACATTTCCGTTGTTTTAGATATGGCGAAGATAGTTATGATCGTCTTTGGAGTCCCTTCCAACTGATGATTCAAAAACATTAATCACCACGCTTTCCAGCTCTAACCTCACCAGGAATATTTTCCAACTACTTCGGTGGTCATGACAACAGCTTCCACCACGAAAAGCGGAGATTCCATGGATTTAATTTTCAAGGTTGCAGCTAATTTCAGCGGCACTTCCCAATGTTATGTCTACCTACACTTTACCGAAGTCGAAAAGCTCGAAGCCAACCAACGTAGAGAATTCCAGGTTTTCCACAATGGAAAACCTTCTATGGACCATTTTCTCCTCTTACTTCAAAAACCGTAAAAATATACAGTAAAGTGCTTTGGTCGGAAGGGTGCATAACTTCACTATATCTAGGACTGCCAACCCAACCCTTCCACCCATCATCAACGCCTTGGTATCTATGTTGCAAAAGATTTGTTACAATCTGAAACAGATCAAATAGATGGTGAGAAAATTCATTTCCAAATCCTTAATAATGATTATTTTCTTTCCATAATTTTAATTTTTAGTATTTTGGACAATATAATATTTTATTTAGGTAACGCTATGACGATCATAAAGTCGACTTAAGGGATTAAAAGAAATTGGCAAGGCGATCCATGTCTCCCCAAAATATATTTGTGGGAAGGCGTAGATTGTAGCTATGACAATGAAAGTCGGCTTCAGGCACCAAGAGTCATATTCTTGTGAGTATACCTCGTTATTTTTGAACTGCCTGTTTGCTAAATAAAAAAGAGTTACTATTGGTGTCATCTCCCTTTCGTCATTATTAAAAAAATATCTCGTGCTCCATTAATAATACGGAAATGGTTTTAATACCCGATTCAACTTAAAGGATGAGCCCAATTTTCATTCATGGCACCACAATACCACACAATATATCAGCAAGGCAAGGATCCTAAAGTGGAAATGCGGAGTGTGTGTGTGTGTGTGTATCAAACTCTGAGTAAATTCTGAAGGAGAATAAGGAAAAACATCCTGACCGTTACTCCCCCATTGGTGGTCATGCATAAACTGCTTGATGCTTCATCTTAGTTGCACCTTTTTTTTTTCTTTCACTAAAGTTGTTGTGACGTCTCCCACGTACGTTACCATACCAACCAGCCAACTCTGACGCCGACCGCGATGGTTGGCAACCTCGTGGGTCGTCATCCTCTTACTTAACATACTTAACTTTCTATTTTTAACGTTCTCATCTTATAGCGGAAGCAATTTCTATAGCAAAATTTTTTTTTTTTTAACTTACATACTATACCTATCTTTATCATACTCTTATAACACATATTTCATAACTTTCTTTCTTTCTTTCATCTTCCTTTTTGAACGCTCAGTGAAAGACTCATGGTAGTACCATACCCTCGCCCAGTCTCTTGGCACGTGCAGATCCGTCCGTTGTCCATCATATTACTTTAAATAAACACGTTGTTTACCTGCAACATATAAACAACTAATGAGCTAGATGCTCAGTAAGTTCAAACATACATTCATTAACTTATAAATACTAGTAATATATATTATTACTAGAATATATGACATCACATATATACACATCATATACATCGTTTATACATACCCTCAAACATAACATAAAATGTGAGCTTCTTCATGCTCATTTATCTCTTCGTTCATCGTTCTGATCATTCTATCGATCATCTCTTATCATTCTAATCTAATCTCTTCATTTCTTTACTTTTCATTCCTATCATTTCTTAACTTTCTGTTCTAAACCTTTATAACTTTTCTATCGCTTTATCATCATCTCTTAACATTTCATATCTTAAAAACTAGTAACATACACACTAGCATAACATCACGTAAAAACGTGTCATTCACATCACATCACATATATAATTCTATTATGTTTCATATCGTTTGTTTCTTTTTATGTCGTTCTTTACTTTTCTTTTCTTTTCGTATCATTTCTTTCCTTTTCTTTTCTCTCTGCTTTCCTTTCTTTTCTTTTCACGCTCTTTTTTTTTTCTGCTCTTTTCTTTTCACGCTCTTTTCCTTTCTTTTCTTTTCTTTTCTTTTCTTCTCTTTTCCTTTCTTTTCTTTTCTTTTCTTTTCTTTTCACTCTTCTTTCGTTTATTTTCTTTCCACTTTCCTTTGGTTGGGCCCGTTGTTGGACGTACCTAGTTGCGCGCCGACAGTGGGAGGAGGGGGAGCTACCCACCAACCTACCTCACAGTCACATAAAACCTCACCTTCGGGGCTGGTCCAACCTATAATCTACCACACCTTCGGGGTAGCGCCACATCTACACGGAGGATATAGACCGGAAGTCTCGACCTTGTAGGGAGACCGGTACGCCAACAACTTAAGTTTTCAGTCTTATTATCTTATAGGCTTTTATTTTTCTTATATTGATTTTTTGTTATACATCTTTTTCATGACATTCATCGTCTTTCCTTTCTCATTTTTCATAGAACATTCCATGGAATATTTGTTCTTTCGTTATTTTTCTTTTCTTAATTCTTTACTTTATTTGTGTGAATTATGTTAATCACACTTTAACATAGCACACATAGCACATATAGCACATATTACTTATATATCATCACATCACATCACATCACATCATAACGAACAAAAACAGGTTTTGTTACGTGTAGACAATTATTCTCTGTTCGTCTTATCATTTGCATCCTCCTATCTACCGTATCTTATCATCATCCTCCTATTGATCATAGCCTATCGTTCTATTCAATCGATCACATCTTATCGTTATGTTCTAATCCTTTCATCATACCTTTTATCATAACCTATCATTGTTTTTCTTTCTTGTCTAACTCTTTGCTTTTATATCATTTTTCATAAAACATTCATCATACCTTTTATCATAACCTATCATTGTTTTTATTTCTTGTCTAACTCTTTGCTTTCATATCATTTTTCATAAAACATTCATCATACCTTTTATCATAACCTATCATTATTTTTCTTTCTTGTCTAACTCTTTACTTTCATATCATTTTTCATAAAACATCTATCCTTTCGTCCTCGTAAAACATCCCTTTCTTAATTCTTTTCATCACCGATCATCATTGCTCTATCAATCATAACTTAATTTCCATAAAACTTTTCATAAACACCTATTCTTTCCTTTCATATCTCATCTCTTTCTTATGCATTCTATCATAACATTCTTGTTCTTACTCTTTCCATTCTTCTATCTCTCTTACTCCCATCTTTATTCTCATAAAACTTTTATAATACCTTTCTTTCGTAATTCAATATATACATATATATATACATATATATATATATATTTTTATAAATTATTTATTAAAACATATCTTTTAATATCATCATAACATTGCTATAGCATTTCTATAGCATCATCATAAATCACATCATGACATTTGCATACCAAACATATAAAAACGATAAGCTTGTTCATAGTTGCAGATGGGTAAATGTCTGAACTTACTCATAGCGTACTTATCCCCTTCTTGGAATCCATCGACGTCCTTTGTCGCTTCTGAATTAGGTTCTTACAGACAAACTTTATCCGTTAATCACATTTTCATTTATAGCTTTTATTTTATTAAAAAGCTAAATTCTGATCTTATAATCCTTAATTATAACCTTAGGACAGCTTTCTAAACCTTAATGGCCATTTTTGAATTTTTCTCCAACTTTTTGAAAAATTACAATTTTACCCCTAACTTTTGACAAAATTACAATTTTACCCTTGACGTAATTTTTCATAACTTAAACCTCAATTTTGGCTTTTACAAACTTCATTAACCTATTCCAAGGTCACTGGGGCTCTTTTCCCATAATTTGAGAATCTTTGGGCAAAATGACCATTTTGCCTCTGATGGGTCGTCTAATCATAACATTTTCATTTTCATACTTAGGCTGGATTTTCTAAACCCAAAATCATTTAATTAACTTTCTAAATCTCATCGGATCTTTTCCGGATCAATTCTTATCATTTTGCTAATTTTCACATTCCCGGCCCTCGGGAAGTACTATTCTGACCTAAGAATCGGTTTCATATTTTTCTTGCGTTCTAGGGTTTCGAAGGGTCGGTTTACTAATCGTACCTTACCCATTCCTTTTTCCTTGCCCTAATTCCTCGAGGGGGCTCGAGTTCCCTTCCCGATCATATTTTTACCCCTCGTTTCCCATATTACCCCTGGTGCCATTTTTAGAAATTTCGGCAGAGTTTCCCCTTAATTTTTGAGGTTCCAGCGTTTAGAAAACGCCTGAAAACTATCTATCCTAATCTAATTTTATCACGTACTATACTAGAGGCCTAGGTTTACGTAAAATCGTTATATCATCACATTTTTTTCTTTTTCTCCATTACAGTCATTTTCTTCTTTTTACATATATTCTTTTCCACATTTTTCATACCAATAATCATAAAATCATATAACAGTCCCAAATAATTAAATTGCGGAACATAAAAAGGTCGGGATTTATACCGAATTGCAGTTCGGTCTCGACGGCATAAACCCTAATTCCTCGTTCTTCATCTTTGAGGTCTCGTCTTGCAATTCCGACTCCGCAAATGCGTCCGGAACGTCGAAAATAGGCCAACGGGCCAAACTTCCATTTTCGGTCAACGGTCGCCGTTGACCGACGTTGACCAGCCGTTGACCGGCGGTGACGGTGGCAAGTGGGTAGTCCATTTTGAAGATCTCGACGAGAGGAATCCATTGGTAGCCTCAATTCCACATTTGGAGGCCCCAATCGCCGGAAAATCCCCCCGAAAGTCACGGCCACGGCGGCGACGGTGGAGCTCCGCCGTGCCAGACTTTTTCCCAGAAATTGATTGAGGGCTTTTGCTCCCCTCTTCACGGCGACCATTTCTGCACCGGTGGTGCAGCTCAACATCGCCGGAAACGGCGGTTTCGACGGCAACTCCACAGCGGCGACGTCGCGACTTCGGGCGGCGCGATTCCGCCGGTGTTGAGGCGATCCACCACCTGGGTTTTGTAGTACTCTTCACCACGAACATTTTGGGACCGGTTTCGTGGCAAATGGTGGCCGGACGGAGGAGAAATCTCACCGGGAAGATTTCGGCTCCGGCGACCTTCAGGTGGCGCGTGCGGCTTTCTCCGGCGGCTGCTCCGTCGCGTCGACCCACCATCGGACTCAGCTCGGCGAGAGCTTTCCGATGACACCGACGGTGTCGAAAACGGACACCATTTCCGATGGTCGGTTACTATACACATTCGGCTAGAGAGAGAAAGAGAAATGAGGAGAGAGAGAATTTGTGGACAAATGAGTAAATTCCACCTTTTTCCCGTTCTTTATATACTTTTTCACCTAAAATTTCAACATGGGCTATGCTGACTAATTTGGGCGTCCTGAATCCAAATATATCAGTTTTATTTTCATCTGATGTCGTTTCGACCAGTTTCCGATACTGTGAATTTTTGATCAAAAATTACCCTTGTGCTCAATTATCAAATTTGAGCGTGCTGATAGGCTATCCTGACTAATTTAGGTGTGCTGAACCCAGATTTATCAGTTTTATGTCAAGATAATATCATCTTGACCTACTTCTTGATACTGTGAATGGTGCACACGCGTACACACATAAAATCACTATTACTCATTTTTCATCATTTAACATTGTTCGAACATTTTATTTAGTTCCAAACAATATTAAATCACTTAATTTCACATTTTAACGCTTAAATTCATTGTGTAATTATTTTTCGAAAAATGTGAATTTTCCCGATTGTTACAGTTGTTGAACATGATTAATGAGTCAGGAACTTGTCAGCAACTGGATTAGTCGTTGACATATCTGCTTCCATATCCAATCTCACAATGATACGAATTCTATACGTATAGTATGTCTGATATTTGAGAACTCTGATTAGTATCATACATGATTGACTGATCTGTAATTATATTTCTACTTACTAAGTCATTTGGTAATAACTAATTACATGGCTTGAATCTCTTCAGGGATTTATCAAGCAACAACCTAACGGGATCAATACCAGACTTTCTGTCTGAATTACCAAAGATAAAAATCCCGTATGTATATTTTCGATTTTATAGTACTGATCATGCATCAAATCCCCACGTTAAATTTAAGGGCTGTTTGGTAAAAGTTTTACATTTTAATCATATTCAAATACAATGTATTTTTACATCAAACTCAAAGTTTTACATTCAAATACAATTTTTTTTAACAGTGTTACGAAAATAATTACTATTCAAAAGTTTTTTAAAACAATCACATCAATTTTTTAACTCCACTACTTATCTCTATTTTTATCAATTACATCAACTTTTCAATTTTAAAATACTTTTCATCTAAATACATATTTCATTCAAATACAAAACAAATACTTTTCAATCAAATATAATATTTAAAAAATAAATTATATTTAAATATAATTAAAATACAGTACATTTATCCACCGTGTCGTTATAAATGAAGTCTTGCTAGAATTAATTAGGCACCCTTAATTAATTGGCAGAAACTTGGAAAACAACAACTTCAGAGGTACAATTCCAGCTGTAAAGAAATGGAAGGATGGTTCTCTCTTGTAGGTGTGTTTTGTTCAATTCTTTGTTCCACAAATTTGCACAATTTGTTCGCGCTGGCCATATCTATCCAAATATTGAATTATTCTCGTTCACATTTTCCGAGGGGTTATTTTTATATTATTATTTTATTATTACTTTTTACACGGTTAGCCATTTAGGCTGGATTTTTTTAAATCTTTTTAATTAATTGGAGTGGAGCATTTAGTTCATCATCCAACATCATCTTAAATGATATTGCTCATGAACATAACATTTTATTGACAAATTTTATAAAGTCGATCGCTACCAATATCCATTTACCGGTAAGTTTTGATGCCAGTGTGTGCGATAATCCAAATTTATCTTCTACGATTTCTTGCGAAAAGAAGAAGAAAAGAATTGTTCTTCCTGTGGCAGCATCAGTTGCTGGAGCATTGATTCTCGTATTAATTGTGGCAGCATTCTGCTGGGTCTTAACAAGGAAAAGACATGGTAAGAGACTTTGAAATCCAATAAATGCTCATCTTGGATCATTAAATCACTGCTCAGCACATGAGCCGTCAACGTATATTCACATACATTTATGTTTTATATGTAATAATATTTCTAAAAATGTTAAATATTAAGGATATCAACTTAAATTTTAAATATTTTTTGTATTAATTTATACAATATATAAGTTATAATTCTTTTATTTATAAATATATAAAGACTTTCATATTAATTGATTATTTTATTAATAAAAAAGATGACAATATATTGTTATATATGTTATTACTTTTTTTGCTTCTCAAAGTATTTAAAAATTAAGATTTGAATTAATGTACTGGCACAACTCTTTTTTTTTTTAATATATATATAAATGACAATGAGTTAATTATTTTAGTTAATTTAGATTTCTAAATAAGAAATGTTGGTTTTCGTACTATCTATTAGAACTAAGTTTTATGAGCCATTATATTTATTTATTTATTTAACAGTCTGATTTTTGTATAGGAGCGTGCGCTCTATATATTTAATATAAATACTTATAGATCTGATAATTTAAAAAATAATCCAAATACTAAAATAACAGTCCTATTAGAAATGAAAAAAGACAGTTCAATCACAAAAGTTATTTTTCATTGAAAAATAAGAAAAATTTATAATAGGAACAACACTTTTATCCTATTAACAGAGCAAGTTTCTTTAACCAGTTTTTTTAATTTATCGATTGGACGTGTGAGTGTCAATATTAAAATAATGGACTATACAGCACATAAATGTACACTCACTCATAAAAACAATCATTAAAATAATAATACAAAAATACATATTATAAAAATAGTTGCTAAGACAAATTTTATGTGAGTGGCAGATGCAAAATTCACCAGCCAAGAACAAGATCATGGATCACTACATGTTGCAAGAAAACAGAAATTTATGTGCTCGGAGATGGTCAATCTTACATACAATTTTCGGAGAGTTCTTGGTGAAGGTGGCTTTGGAAAAGCATACTATGGTTGCATTAACAATACACAAGTGGCTGTGAAGACACTCTCAGCATCATCAGTTCAAGGACATCATCAATTTCAAGCAGAGGCATGTATATCCTTATATTGGTTACTAACTGATCATGTTTGAATTGCACTTATAACCTATACTATTAAATGCGATTGTATTAAGTTTCTGCTATGTCAGTTTTTCAACATATTTTTTCAATTCTTAATTATTTTTAGGTTAATATTTTGATGAGAGTTCATCACAAAAACCTGAAAAACCTTGTTGGATATTGCAATGATGAGGACAACTTAGTGCTTATCTATGAGTACATGACCTGTGGAAACTTACAACAACATCTTTCAGGTTTGGCAAAACAATTGAATGGAATTATAGTTGAACTTTTAAATTTCCCCTTCTCAATTGCATGCAGACATGACATTTTTTTTTTTTTTAAGAAAGATGTATAGTTATCAATAAAAATGATGAAAATTCTCTAATTTTAGTATTCCGGGTTTTTATTAATTTTTAAAAAAAATCTTTTTTTAATTTAAAATAATATCCTGACATTTTGAAAATCTCTCCCTAGTTGCTTATATAAATATCACATATAGTCACAAAAACCACAAAAAATATTGCCTAGAGAAGAACCATTTTTTTCCCCTTTTGTGGTAATTGTCTTATAACAAGGTTGTTCCTGCATTTGCGAGAAAATCATTGAAAATTAGATATTGTGGTAATATGATATATAGGTAGCAAGTCAAACATTTTAAAATGGGAAGATAGACTTCTGATTGCGACAGACGCAGCTCAAGGATTGGAGTATCGACATTATGGTTGTAAGCCTCCTATAATTCACAGAGATGTGAAGACCACAAATATCCTGCTCAATGAAAATTTACAAGCAAAATTATCTGATTTTGGACTCTCCAGTATTATCCCCAACTATAACGATACTTATGTATCTGCAATATTTGCCGGTACTCCTGGTTATCTCGATCCTGAGTTAGTCATCTATAACTGTTCCTTTTTAATGAGATCAATAACTCTCATTTATTAAGAAAAATGAAAAAACAAAGCCTATGAGTTCCTCCTCTCATCCGTTGAGAGCTAATCTAGCGGAAAAGTCTGTAGCCAGTCCTTATTTTAGTATATATCTTGCATTAAGAGTTTAAAATTTTAAGCACAGTACTCTCCATCGAAATAAAAAAAGAATAAAGTTTTATATTCATATATATTTCGCATGCTTATTTTAATAGAATCTGCAGGTGATTTGTGTTTAACTTTCTTTTCCTTAATTTTTCTTAACATTTTTTGTATTCTTATAAAATTTTTATGTTTCGCGTAAGCATAATTAGCTATAGTATCAATCAAATAAAATATGTTCTTTAATCCGTACACTCATTTATTACAATGTTATAATAAAATATTGAAAAGTACTAACTGAACTTATTATTAAGGAGTTAAAATAATAGGACTTACTTTAACCCAAAAAAAATAAAAAAACTTGATAAGTCAAATTAAAATAGGATTTGAGCTGGATGATTATTTTTTGGATTGCAGGTACTACATGTCAAACAGGTTGAATGAGAAAAGTGATGTTTATTGTTTTGGAGTTGTCCTGCGGGAGATCATCACAGGTCGACCGGCCATGTCGAAATCCTCTGATGAAAATAGTCATATTAGCCAATCGGTTAAGATAATGCTTCAAATGTGTGATATTAAAAGTATTGTTGATCCAAGATTAGAGGGAAAATTCAATGTCAACTCAGCCTGGAAAATTGTTGAAATAGCAATGAATTGTGTCTCTCAGTATTCTTCCGAAAGGCCAACGATGAGTCAAGTAGTGGGAGAGCTAAAAGAGTCTCTGGAAATAGGACTCGTACGGACAAGGAAATGCTTTCGGCATCCTGGATTAAGAGATACAACTCCAATGATGTCTTTGGTGAGTATTAATTGCAGTGCCGATATTAATACTCCCTCAATTAGGCAGTAAATATTACCATATATACATATATATATATATACACCAATTTTCGATTAGGTTCATTTACCTTTTCTAAGGTGTCTTTTTTTTTTAATTGTGTTTATTTTTTTGTATGGTTAAACCTGGATTCTAAACTTTTGCATTTTTCTTTCTTTTTTTATCATTTTAATAAAATTGAGTGTGGGAATTAGCTCCTCTCCATTTACTTAAAAAATATAGAGAGAGAGAAGTACTTTGTTATATGAAAAATATTAGGTATACCAACTCTAATATCAATTTTTTAGTACCCAATCTATGTAATATGTAAATTTTTTATGGAAATATAACTTGTGCAGATAACTGGAATGTTTTTATGATCTTGAATCAAGAGATACAACTCCAATGATGTCTTTGATGAGTATAAATTGCAGTGCCTGATATCAGTACTCCCTCAGCTAGGTAGTTATTGTCATATATATATTTAAATAAATATATACATATATATTAATTTACTTTGAAAACAACAAAATGCTTAATTTTGGTCAAGATCAAGCATCGAACATGATGATCTGCTTGAAATTATAAAGTTAGACTCAATATTTCTACAAATGTATATATAAAACGCGTTAAGGTAAAAATATATCTGAACTACACACACACACACACACACACACACACACACACATATGAAGAGTGACATGTAGTTAAATTATCGGGTCTACTAATAAATTCAGATAATTCATTATTGTGGTTCACACGCATACCACCAAAACACAATAAGCATGGTCTTTAGCAGCAAAAAATGAAAAACAAGCTTCTCTAACTATATTCAAACAAGACGGTACGTATAAGTATAACTTACGTGTTTATATAGTTCATTATAACCATTATAAGCATAGGCTTTCCTTAATACATGGAAAAGCATTACTGTCCATGTCCTAAGGCAAACGGTGCTAATTTCGAAATAGAGGGACTTTCATTTTGGAAGGCCTTTCTATAAATCTTTAAATATTATTAGTGTAACTTTGTGCAACGTTCCGAATCAATAAAATGATATATATATATATGTGTGCATATATACATGTATTAATTAGACTGGTAATGTGGCCTCATGCGTGCTGTGTACTTCCCCCCTAATTGTACTTTCTAGTTATGCACTTTTTCTTTCATAGTTTCATATAGCTAGTTTCTTTCTACGGAGATTTGGAAATAGATACGGATCATATTACGATAGTGATATTCAATATGTGAGAATGTGTAACGAAGGGAGAGTATGAGAATTGAGATGAAAGATGAAGAATAATATTTGAACTAAAATATTGTTTGGAACAAAATTTGATGAGGATGCTAAAGGGATATTGATCACGATCGTCAATTTTCTGTCTTCATCATTTATTAAAAGGAAAAAAAGAAAAAAGAGATGAATGTTAATTGTAATGTAATGAGGAATGGAAGCGGAATTATCAGAATTACAAATACAAGCGTTATTCAAGGTGCCAAATGAATATTTTAAATTTACTTGCAAATGTTCACATCAAATATAAGTCCTGATTACAAGAGAAAAGAAATAGGCAATTTGCTTTTGCTAAAATCTGTAGATCACTTTTATAGGTGTAACTATGTGCCGGTCCGTCGATCTTTTGGAATTTGTCCCAACTTCAATTTCCGCCTCGTCTAACGATTTAGATTGAAACATGACAAACTGATTGGGTCTCGATTCTTGATCCATGGACAGGGCTAGCCTGATGTTAGGCCTACATTGGTCCGGCCTCGGTTCTTGATGTTGGGCCAGCATGGGTCGGGCTCGTATTAATCCTTTTTTTTTTTATACATATATACATATATAATTAGGTCATATGATACATAATTGATTTTTATCATTATTCAAAAATTTTTATAGAAAATATTATAAATATGATTTACATTTAATAAATTAAATTTTTTAATTTTTTTCCTCTCCTTTTGTCCTCCCCCTTCTCTCTCTGGGGTGTTTCTCTCTCCTTTTCATCGGAACTGCTGCCATGGTCACAACCAACCAAGCAGCTCCTGTCGAAGAAGAACATCGAATTTCCTCAGCGTTGGTACAATCAGAGATGTGAGGCAAGGTGGAGGCATAATCGGCGTTGTAGCTGTCCTGGCTTTCCTCTTCACACTAAATAGGAGCTTCGGCGACAGTAAGCTCCGATCTCTCCCTTAAGCTTTGACGCTGATATGCTTGTCTCCTCGCCAGAATCATTGTTCATCTACCAAATCAGCATCACTGGCGGAGATCTTATTCACACGATGGTTTTGTTACCACCACCAACCATGAGCTCCAATCTCCGGGTGAGCTTCCTTTCAACCATGGGCTTCAAATCCTTGCAAAGTATGGCACTAGTGATGACCTTCGACAATACTGAGATTGTTGTGATTTGGACAACGATCAGAGCTCGGGTGTAATGTCAGTCACTGGATCTCCTCCACACAGGCCCGATCAGAGCTACGGGGTAGCAAAGGCTGATGAAAATAGAGGCGCAATGGTTGCTTGGTTTTGGAAGTGAAACACTTATGGCTTTGGCGGCATGAGGACGAAACGGGCACCAGAGTATGATGAGAGAGAGGGGGAGAGAGAGAGAGGGGGAGAGAGAGAGAGGGAGAGAGAGAAAGATAGCAAAGGCCGATGAAAATAGAGGCGCAATGGTTGCTTGGTTTTGGAAGTGAAACACTTATGGCTTTGGCAGCATGAGGATGAAACGAGCACAGGAGTATGAGGAAAGAGAGGGGAGGGGGAGGGAGAGAGAGTATTTTCTTAAGTCCCCTTTTTTAAGGAAAATTAAAGAAAATAACGGTTTTTAGAAAATAATTAAAATAAATATCATATTTTTAAAATATTTATAATAAATAATATATTTATAAGATAAATATAAATTTTATTTGTAAATGATGTATTTATAAGATATAAATGAATCATTTATTTTAAAAATACATAAATAAATCATTTATTTAGTATATAAACCCATCATTTACTTGATGAATTCTAATATAAATAATGGAGTATTTGGTAAACGTATTACATTTTCATTACGTTTTGTATTTGGATGAAAAATATTTGATTTGTATTTAAATATAATGTGTGTTTGGATAAAAAGTATTTGAATTGAATTTTAGAGTTGAAAAGTTGATGTGATTGATAAAAGTAGATAGAAAAAATGAAATAGAGAGAGAATCCGATGTGAATGGAAAAAAAATTATTTTTTAAAATATTTTAAAACAATAAATGTATTTGAAGTATTATTAAAAATTATTGTATTTGAACGTAAAACTCTTGTGTTTAGTTGAAAATTGTATTACGTAAACACATTGCGAATACAAAATTATAAACAAACGTCTCATAAGTCATTTATATAATAAAACTACTATTTATTAAAAAAAAATTTAAAACCTATTATTTACTTTAATTATATTTAAAAATTTGCTATATACTTCATTCCTTTTTTTTTTTTTTATGATAAGCTGCATTAATCTATCTTATAACTTACAAAACTCAACCAATTCACAACAAGTTTGGTCTCAATTTAACTTATTTTAGTGCTACAAGTTAGAAAAAGCTTTCTTAAAACTGTTTTTGGCTTTCTTTATTTAAAAACTACGATAAGTTAAGCTTTTGAAGAACCTACAATCAAAGTAACACGTGTCTTTAAAAAAAAAAAAAGATCTTACGAAATGACTTTAAATTTGTATCACAAATTGAATAAAAATTATAAATATAATTCTAAAAATATTATTGTTTGTTATAATAGTTTTAAATTATTTTAGCTTGTCAAGCTGTTTTAAACATGTAGTTAAAAGCACAACGTAATATTTTTATTTTTTCTGAAAGCCAAGTATATCCAGTGTAACATGCACTCTTTCTCTTTTGGCCATTGAACTGTCGTAATGATACCAGCACAAAAAAAAAAAAAAAAAAAAAATCGAAATTGAAACAAGACTACACTGTATGTGCGAGCCGTGTGAGAGAGGAAAGACGGGCATTTTTTTCTCGTCTTCCTTTTTGAAATTTTGGGCTGTTGGACGATTTTTGTTGATTTATGAGAAGCACTATTTTTGTTTGTTTCTTCTCTTTTTTTCTCGAGGTTGGAAGCCATGGAGGGAGAAATTGTCAAAAGAATTATGAGAGGAAATTGTCAAAAGAAATTGTCAAGACTACACTGTATGTGCGAGCCGTGTGAGAGACGAAAGACGAGCTTTTATTTTCTCGTCCTTTTTGAAATTTTGGGCTGTCGGACGATTTTTGTTGATTTATGAGAAGCACTCTTTTTGTTTGTTTCTTCTCTTTTTTTCTCGAGGTTGGAAGCCATGGAGGGAGAAATTGTCAAAAGAATTATCCTTTTTTACGACATTCGTAGGCACTAGTTTTTTCTTATGCTAAGTTAGGTAGGGTAGAAAAATGGAGGGAACGTAGAAGGTGGAGGGTTGTTAAAATAGAAAACATAAAAATTTTTGTATTTGGTTGGAATGATTTTTTTTTTTTTTTTGAAGAAAAGAAAAATAGGAAGTATTATAAATAAGAAAATTAGTATATATAGGCCATCTTTACTATCTAATCTAATAGATAGTTTAATTTTTTTTATTTAAATAAATTTTTTATTTAAATAAATGATCTAATGATCATATTTTGATCGATCAAACTTTTGTTTCCCGAACACCCTTATCTCTCCGCCTCTTACTCAATTTGAAAATCTAGCGATCATGCAATCGGTGGAGATGGAGGCCAGCTGCGAACTCGATCTCCTCTCCAGCTTCCTGCTTTCAGTTCGATCATGAAATTTTGACAGATCCCCACTGATCTCAGCCTTGTGATGGTGGGAGTCACGTTGAAATCATGATCCTGTCGAGGCCTGGTTTTGACGTAGAAGCCTCACAATCGCAATTGCTATTTCACCACCTCGTCGGAGCTCCATGTGCGACAAGTGACAACCAAACGCTCAAGCAATGATTGCCAGTGCCGAGTTTCATAGAGGTAAGGCAGATCTACGGTGAGAAAGAGAGAGAATCGACATAAGGGCCATCGAGGCAAGACAATTTTATTTTTTTTTTTTTTGTGTTTTTTACATTGATGATTAATCCTATCAACCACCACACTTACATGCATCTGTAATGGTCCCACAGTCAATCCATGACATCTCAGCGAGTGGCCATAAAACAAATAATCAATTAATTGACATCCGCATCAGAATTTTGACTCAGTCCACAAGACATGTTGATGCAGTGCACAATTTGACCTTGTCAATTATTGAGATTTAAGATTTATGTGAGTCGTTAATTTAATTTAATTTATAAATTAAATTAAATTATTTAAATTAATTTTAATTTAGATTAATTTTATAAAATTTATTTTTATTATCTTTTATTTCTATTTTTTATTATTTCAATATAATTTCTACTATAAATTATTTTTATTTTTATAATTTTAAATATAAATCAAATTAAACTAAATTAAAAGAAAATATTCGATTTAACTTTATCTTCTAGATCAACAAGTCAAACACATCACATGTTTAGTAAAATATACACAAATTGAGATGAATATTACATAATATATTAAGACGATGGAAACAGACGACAACTAGAAAAAAAAAAAAAAAAAAAAAACAATTGAGTTGCTATATACTTTGTCTATTCCTGATAGAGTTTGAAAGATTCTTGTTGTTAGTATTATTATTATTATTATTTGAATTTAAAATAAGAGATTCAAACTTTATATTTTTAGATAAAATTAAATGTAGAGTTACTGATAAATTATATACATAACAAGATTTTTGTTGTTATTGATGGGTTTTCCACTTGTTTTCGAAACATTAATGGGGTATTTGATAAACGTATTACATTCGCATTATGTTTGAATGTAATGTATTAAATATATTATGTATTTGGATAAAAAATATTTACTTTACATTTAAATGTAATATGTGTTTGAATGAAAAGTATTTAAATTGTATTTTAGAGTTAAAAAGTTAATATGATTGATAAAAATAAATAATAAAAATAAGATAAAAAGAAAATATGATGTAAATAAAAATAAAAAATTTATTTTTAAAATATTTTAAAATAATAAATATATATAAAATACTGTTAAAATATATTATATTTGAATATAAAACTTTTATATTTAATTAAAAATTATATTTTATTCAAACGTAATATAAATATAAAACAGCAAACAAATACTTAATAAATGTTAACCAATACCACGTAACTTGAAATTTTAATACCATTTAATATAGTGTCAAGGTCATATAAGTGGCTTAATGCTTATGTGCGTGTCCTGCTATGAGCCTCCAGAAAAAAGGAAAGTACTAAGTACTGCTTGGAAATTTAGCTAAAAAGTACGGCGGTTCATCTTTTTCAAGTCAGTTTCTTTGATGAACTATTAGCATTTAATTTAATTTCAAATGTTAATTAGAGCGCAAGCGCACCAGGAGCAATTTCTTCGGAATAATTCTGATCTTGGCCATTTGCTGGTACAAGGATTTTTCTCTTCATTCTTTTATGTTTGACATATGCTTTAACTTATCTCCCAGACAATCTGGAAAACTTTTCTTTCCTTATTTTTCTTTAAAAAAATGATTTTACGAAGAAAACTGTTTTTTTTTTTTTTAATAATTACTGGTTTATACGTAAAAAATATATATTGTCTTGAAATTGATATGAGTCATTTAATTAGTGTTGACTCAAGCACTTATGAAACATTATCTAGAGTAGAATAGACTTGGTTTTGTTTTGTTTTTTGTGTTTTTTTCCCCCCTTATTGTAACTGCAATTCTTGTCTCCCATTTCGTGCTCCCGGCCCAGAAAAGTACGATGAAGCTGCTGACGTTCAGGCATTTTCTTGTCTCTTTTGTGATTGGTGGTTTAGCTCTCACGATCTGTGCCAACGATCAATCAGGTATGAGTCATATTAATAATAATCATATACAATCTTGAAAGATTAAAAAGATATTAATTATAAAAATTGCACCTGTGTTAACGTTTTGTTGAAATTCGGCGTTTTACCGGATAATTTTAAAATTTTTAGTGGATTTAGGTTTACCGTTGAATTAACGTTGTATTTTAATATAACATATAATACTTTTTGTTTTGATTTACAAACATTGCATTCAGTTATAAATACTTTCAAAATTTTAAATTTAATATAATTACTATTTATCGTTTTATTTTTTTATTTATTTTTATTAATTACATCAAATACTTTCTCTTTTTTATTTATTTTTATCAATTATATCATATATTTCTATTTGAATACAATGTAAATACAAAATATTCAAACATATATTGTATTTAAATACAATATAAATACAAAATATTTAAACACATACTGCATTTAATGCAATTCCAATTGAATTGCAAATCTAAATGCTACCTTAAAAACGCTTACAAATTTGGTTCTGTTCTCTTTTGCAACTCACCCCATAAATAATCTCCTCTGATATGCTTGAGTTTGATAATCTGTCAACTACGTAATTTTAGCTAAAATTTAAAGTTTAGTGGACAATCTTTCCAAAACACCACAAGTTCAGGGGACAATATGTGAATGAACCTCTTAGCATCTTTTGATTAAGGTGCCTTCTGATAAAATAAAAAAAAAAATGATTTTCTGTCCATGTGCTTGTAAAATTGCATATCTCAACTACTATGTCTCTTCAGGGTTTATAAGCATAGATTGCGGGTTACCTGATGTTTCCAACTATACCGATCCAGTTAGAGATTTGAAATACATCTCAGACGCGGCATTCATAGACACCGGCAAAATTGAGTTTATATTGCGGGAGTACCAAAAAGACTATGCGCGAAGCTACCAGACTCTTAGAAGCTTCCCTGAAGGAGATAGGAATTGTTACAAAATAACTGGGATCACAAGAGGAACCAAATATCTAATCAGAGCTTTGTTCGCATATGGAAACTATGATGAACAAGATGCTCCGCCAGCATTCGACCTGTATCTGGGGACTGATTTGTGGGATTCAATCATCTTTTCAAGCCCATTGGTTCCCGCGGTTACGGAGATCATACATGTCCCTCGACATAACTTTGTACATGTTTGCTTGGTTAAAACAGGAGATGGAATTCCGTTCATATCCTCACTAGAAATTAGGCCCTTGACGACCACTTCTTATCATGCTGAAATGGACTACGCCTTGCTTTTATTACAAAGGATTGACGCTGGTTCTGGTGAAGGACATAGGTGATCATCGTACATTCTTTTTTCTAGATATTCCACCTTTCATTCTTCTATTCGACAAATATAATTTGTTACACAAAAAAATTAACGATTATATTACACATTACATTTCTCTAGCTTTAGAACTCTAGCTATTGAAATCTCAATCACGTCAATACTAAATTGTAGCTATGTGTGTGCATGCAATGCACTGAATAAGCAATGTTTCTATGTTTTAGATACGCCGATGATCCTCATGATCGATTTTGGACACTCGTTCAACGTGATGACTGGACAAGTTTAAACACCTCGAGCACAGTAAATGTCAATGGCAATGGCTTAGAATTGCCGGTGGTGGTTATGAAAACTGCTGCCACGCCAAAAACCATGAATTACTTGGATTTTAGTTGGCAGGTGCCAGCTGATCATCCTGACAATACGTCTTCATATTTTGTGTACATGCACTTTGCCGAAGTCAAAAAACTAGAGGCCAACCAGTCTAGAGCATTCGAGATTCGTCACAATGGAAAGTTCTTTTATGGACCATTTTCTCCTCCTTACTTGGTAGCTCAAACAATCTACACCCCGACTGCTGTAATCGGAGGAGCACATACCTTTATGATCTCTACGACTCCAAATTCGACCTTGCCACCCATCATTAATGGGTGGGAGATTTATAGGCAAAAAGAATTCTTACAGTCAGAAACAGACCGACAAGATGGTGAGCAAACACTCTTCCTAAAGGTTATGATATCATTTTTTCTTTTTCAGACCAGAAAATTTAGTTCGATCTGTTCATTATTTTGTCCGAATCTATATTAGCTAATGCCATGATGGCCATGAAGTCAACTTACGGCGTGAAGAGAAACTGGCAAGGAGATCCATGTCTCCCAAAATTGTATTTGTGGCAAGGCATACATTGCAGTTATGACGATGATAACAAATCACAAGCACCAAGAGTCATATCCTTGTGAGTTTATATCATCATATCATCCAATTGATATTAATGAATCGACTATCCAGTTAATTACTCGGTGTTAATGGATTAGGGACTTGTCCTCAAGCGGATTAACCGGCGGTGTACCTCCTTCCATTTCTAATCTCACAGATATACAAACCCTGTAAGTATATGTGTGTATCTATATGTTTGTTGATCACATTCCGGGATGCATATTGCTAACGGTCTAAAATTATCCGTTGATAGATATACTTATGCACTCTTTTAAAACTTTGGTTATACATATCAAGAATTGAATCTGATATCACTTTCAACAGGGATTTATCAAACAACAATTTGACAGGCTCGATACCTGAGTTTTTATCTCAATTGCCGAAGTTGAAAGCCCTGTATGTGTTTTGAACTGTATAAGGCTGATCATTCAGCGAATCCATGCTTTATTAATTAAAGAGGTTTTCTGATAGAATTATCCTGTCATTGTATGTAATCTTGCCAGAAACTTGGAGAACAACAACCTCGAAGGTTCAATTCCGGTTGAAATCACAAAGAAATGGAAGGACGGATGGCTTTCATTAAGGTGAGCTTCATTCGTTTAACATTTTATATTTACTAGTCCACACAAGTTAGCCACCCCAAACGCTGAAAATTGCATCCTTAAACAGAGAAAGCTTTTTTTTCATAATGAAATAATTCACCTGTCCGCTAGTGATTTACTAATGACAAAAATTAGTATGTCTAATCTCTCTCTCTCTCTTTTTTTTTTTTTTTTTGTTTAAAGGAAGGAGTAAGTACTATTCCACAAAAATATGATTTGGTGATGATAATAGTTTAAATAGATCTTATGATTTGATATATGTGGCAGTGTATGTGGAAATCCAAATTTATCTTCAAAGGCTTATTGCAAAAAGAAGAAACACTCTGTACTCCTTCCTATTCTCGCAGCATCAACTGGGGGAGCTTTTATTCTCGTTTTAATTGTGGCAGCAATCTGCTGCGTCTTAACGAGGAAAAGGAAACATGGTAAGACTTCCAAATCAATAAGAGTATTTATAAGCTAAACAAATTCTATACGAGCAAGTTGCCCCTAAGGGTGTTCACCAAGTTCGTCAATCCAATATGCTGGATTGGACTAACATATATGAGCGTGGCAGATGCAAAATCTACCTTCCCAAAGGGGCCATTTGATGCAAGAAAACGACAGTTTGCATATTCGGAGATAGTCAATATTACGAATGGTTTTGAGAGTATCCTTGGTGAAGGTGGTTTCGGAAAAGTTTTCTACGGCCAGATAAATAATACTCAAGTAGCTGTTAAGGTGCTCTCGGTATCATCAGGTCAAGGATATAACCAATTTCAGGCAGAGGCACGTCTTGATCAGTAGCTAATAGTAAAAAAAAATTTTACAATTTCTTTAATCATAATAATAAATAAATTACCTCTGAAGTTACATTAAGTTTCTCTAATTGCAGGTTAATCTTTTGATGAGAGTTCATCACAAAAACCTGACAAGCCTTGTTGGATACTGCAGTGACGAAAAGAACATAGCACTGATTTACGAGTACATGGCCAATGGAAACTTGCAACAACATCTTTCAGGTTAATTTGTCAGCAATTGAGTGGAAAGTTAGCAGTTTCCAGGGTTGGTGGGAAGTTTGAATGCTAACTTAGTTGGGATACTAGTTATTTTTCTTTTGTTTATTGGTCTATTTGTTAGAAGGAAAAAAAAAGAGAAAAAGAAAAAGATACTTTAGCTTCAATTAAATTTAAAAAAAAAAAAGATCATAAGTTTTACTATTTGGAACTCTAATTCAATTTCTTGTAACTTCAGGTAGCAACTCAAATATCTTAAAATGGGACGAAAGGCTGCTAATTGCAGCCGATGCAGCCCAAGGTATGTGCATGTATATAAAATTATATATGTATATATACATATATATGAAGTACATCGTTTTCCTAGTTACTCTCTCTTGAGCATACATATATATACATTGTGAACTGGTGCTGCAAATGGCTTTCAAATATAAATTAATTAGATTTTGATATTTATGTACGTATAGGATTGGAGTATCTACATTATGGTTGTAAGCCTCCTATAATCCATAGAGACGTGAAGACTACAAATATCTTGTTGAATGAGAATTTCCAAGCCAAATTATCAGATTTTGGATTATCCAGAATTATTCCAAATCATGGGGACACTCACGTATCAACAGTTGTGGCCGGTACTCCTGGATACCTTGATCCTGAGTGAGTACATTTTGGTCTTTATTTTACCAATCAAAAAATATTGATTCAAAATATGTGGTATCAACAGAAAAGAATGAAAATAAAAATTTTATGTGCAATGGATTTTGAAACAGGGAGAACATGAAGATTTTAGGATAGGAATTGTCCTTTTTTACTACTGGTAGGAATAACTGCAGTGTTAGATTTCCTTATCAAAGGCCTCATCTATGAGTCTTCACATTAAAAAATTTGAAGCATGTGACACAAACCTACCTCATACCATTAAAGTTAGGGGGTATTTGGTAAAAATTTTGTATTTTAATGATATTCAAACACAATGTAATTTTACACTTTTACATTCAAATACAATCTATTTTAATAGTACAACGAAAACAATTACTATTTAAAAGTTTTTTAAAACAATTACATCAATTTTTCAACTCCACTATTTATCTCTACTTTTACTAATCACGTCAATTTTTTAACTCTAAAATACTTTTAATCTAAACACACATTTCATTCAAATACAAAACAAATACTTTTCAACCAAATACAATACTCAAAAAATGAATTACATTTAAACACAATTAAAATGTAATCCAAACACACATTTCATTCAAATACAAAACAAATACTTTTTAACCAAATACAATACTCAAAAAATGAATTACATTCAAACACAATTAAAATGTAATACATTTATCAAACACCCCATTAATCTATCAGTTAAAACTGCAATTCCTACCAAATATGAACAAGGATAATCTCTTTGAAATAATCGTTTTAAATATTGTGACAAACAAAGTTAAAATGGACTTTCTTAATTAACAAAAACTTGGTCAAAATCAAGGTGAGGCTCAAGGTGGACGATTGACATATAATTTATGTTTACAGGTACTACATGTCAAACAGGCTGAATGAGAAAAGTGATGTTTACAGTTTTGGAGTTGTACTGTTGGAGATCATCACAGGTCGACCTGCCATATCAAAATACTCCGATGAGAACAGTCACATTGGCCAATGGGTTAAGCTGATGCTTAAAAGGGGCAATATTCAAAGTATTGTTGATCCAAGATTAGAGGGAAATTTCAATGTCAACTCAGCCTGGAAAATTGTTGAAGTAGCTGTGAACTGTGTTTCTCAATATGCTTCCAAAAGGCCGACGATGAGTCAGGTAGTGGGAGAGCTAAAAGAGTCTCTGGAAATAGGACTCGTGCAGAGGAGGGACTGTTTCCAGAGTCCTGGATCAAGAGATACGACGCCAATGATGCCGTCGATGAGTATAAATTCCGGTGCCGATGTCAGTACTCCCTCAGCTAGGTAGTACTACTGCAAAATATGTAAGGATTTACTTTAGTATAAAACAACAATTTGTGCTATTGGTCAAGATCAAGTATTGCTTTCTGAACCTTCTTCATTTGGTGGATGTCATATATATTGAGAGCCACTGATTTTTTTTTTTTTTTTCAGACGTCCTAAAAGTATTGTTTATGTAGGTTATTGCGTTTGCGTAAATTCTTTCTGATATGCGTATAAATTGCCTCCTTAAAGGCCCCTTCATACGGTCCTTATGTACGTATTAACAGAAAATGTATACTTTTTTTTTTTTTTATAGGAAGTTTCCTTGGTGTGTTTGGCATTCCAATCAATCATGCATATATATATATATATATATACATGTCCTCCCTGTCGTTTTGAATTGCAATTTGCTTCTCATATATAATTCTTGTTGGCACGTTTCTACCAGAGTAGATTATGCAAATTTCTGCTTTTTTTGGAAATTTTGCTTAAACGCTCTGGTTTTTGTCACTCTTTTTCTGTTTCTGTTTTAGGAGCTTTTTAGTTTTAACTTTCCTTTTCTTTTGGCTGTGTTCTCTCACAATTCAATGAGCAGATTTAAAAACAATAGGATATTTTATCACTAATAATATTTTGAATTAGCTGGGGCTTGATGGAAGTTGAATATTACCATGAAACTTATATATCAATTATTATATCTCTCTCTATTTTTTTTTTTTTTCTCTAAGAAGAGATAGATCATTCCAAAGTTAGGAGAAGTTATAAATATGAATTAAATTAGACGAGTTAATTGAGGATCACTTCTTTGGCCATGGGCTAGTCCACCCCAAAACTCATAAACACCCTGGGTTTTCGGTCGGACTCTAATATCAAGGCTAGATAGACTTAGGTTTGAGATCTATGGGCTAACCCAGCTAATATAGGTATGTAATTAAGGGGGAATGAGATAAATAGATCAAAAACCTAATCCCAATAAAAATAAATAACAACAAAGGTTTAGGTTTTTAATAAATAACATATTTTTGATAAATCATAATTTACCACAACCTAGAATTTTAAAAATACCCCTTATGTGTAAATTTTGATAAATTTATTTAGTAGATCACTTTTTAACTTGGTATTTTAGTTACTAATTTTGGTAAATTTTGATAAAATTATTTGGTATATCATTTTTTTGCTGGATAAATTATTTATTTACCAATTTTGATAAATCATTTATTATTCGATAAATCATTTATTTTAGTAAATTATTTACAAATCCTTAGTTTACCAATATAATTAGTAGTAAATTCTTAATTTACTTTGATAAGTCATGGATTTCCATTTCTTGATTTATGCAAATTCTTAATTTACTCTGATAAATCGTTAATTTACAATGTAAATCCTTTATTTACACCAATATTAACCATTTATATTATTTATAAAAGTTTATAAAATTGCAAAAAAGACCCCAAAATATCTCCAAATTAAGCCCCTATTCCCAAAAAAACCTTAACCTAAAAAATTTTCCCAAATTAATCCCAAAATCTAATTAGACCCTTACCCTTAATTTCCCAAAATACATAAACCACAAAATCAATTGGTGGACTTCGATAGAGAGAGGCAATGATGACTGAGGGAAACAAAAACAATCAGAGAATCGCAAACCAAATCGATGAGCTTTGCCCACAGGCCTCACGAATTATATTAGAGAATCATCCATAAGTTTGATCATCGCCTCTCCGTCACGAATCTGAGGAGAGTCATCACCACTACCAGATCGACATTTCTATAGCAGAGCTGAAGAGAATCAATGCCAATATAGGGAGATCGTGACACTAAAAGATGAAAACCAAATCATTGCCCTGCGAACTAAATCGGAGAATCACCCATACATCCGATCACTAACTCTTCATCATGAACCCGAAGAGAGTCACTGCCACCATCGGATCAGCCTTTCTATTGCAAAGTTGAAGAGAATTGCCACTAATACTGGGAGATCAAGACACCGGAAGATGAAAACTGGAAAGAGACATTCACAGACCATCGCAAGATCCAATCACAATTCTCCGATGTGGCTATTATGATCTGCTCTTGCTTCTATCACGATCTTGATTTGATCTCACAACTGTCGTCATGATGTCCTTTCGAGAGAAGGAGGTAAAGGAGAAAGTAGGACACAGAGAAAGAAATAAAGGAGGTAGAAATAAAGAAAGAAGCGGAAAAAAAAAAAGTGGGTTGGTTTTGGGAAAACCTAAAAAAAAAAATAATAATAATAATAAAATAATAAATAGAGGTAAATTTTGATATTAGAAGGAAAAATCTTCACTCAAAAATAAAATAAGAACATTACTTATAATAAAATTAGATTATATTATAAATTTTTATAGATTTTAAATTATGCTATCTACCTCTAAACCACTGAAAAAAAAAGCCTAATTACTAAAATTACCCTGTAATTAAATATGTTATAAAACACTATTTTCCATAAATAAGTGGCTGGCCCATAACCTATCAGGATGTAGGGCCTATAGCTTGAAGGTTTCCAAAGGGTTACTTGTTATGATGAAGGAGGTTAAAGAGAAGGGTCTCTATATACTTCAAGGAAGCACTGTGATCAGTGATGTGGTGGCAGTAACTAAATCAAAAAAAATTCTTTGGTAAGCCTATGCCATAACCGGCTAGGTCATGTTAGTGAAAGGGGTTTGCAAGAATTGGAGAAGCAATGGCTATTTGGTAGAGAGAAACTAGAAGACTTAGAGTTTTGCAAGAATTGCGCCTATGGCAAGGCTACTGGGGTGAAGTTTAAGAGATCGTCATATGTTATGAAGGAGACATTGAGCTATGTTTACTCTGATTTGTAGGGTGCATCACTAACAGAGACTCTTAGTGGAGAATGGTACTTCATCAGGTTTATAGATGATTGTTCTCAGATGGTTTGGGTGTATATTTTGAAAAACAAAAATGATGCCTTTGGAAAATTTAAAGAGTGGAAGAAAATGGAAGAGGTTCAAACCAAGACGAAACTCAAGAAGTTGAAGATTGACAATGGGTTGGAATTTATAGATGACAATTTCAATCTGTACCTCAAGTATGAAAGCATGGTAAGGCACTGTCTATAAAACTCTATAACAAAATGACCTAGTAGAGAGGATAAACCGAACACTCTTAGAAAGAATGAGATGTATGTTGATAGGGGCTAGTGTACCTAAGAAGTTTTAGGGAGAAGCTATCAACATCGTAGGTCTTTTGATAGCTTTAAATTTTAAGACATAGGAAGAAGAGTGGACCAGTGATCCACCAAATTTTTTAAAATTTGAAGGTGTTTGGGTGTGTTGCTTGTGCGCATCAAAAGGAGGGGAAACTTGACCCTAGGGCCAAGAAGCATATGTTTGTGGGATACCCAGAAAGTGTTAAAGGATAGAAGCTCTAGTATAAGGACAAGAATGCATCAAAATGTTTCATTAGTTAAGATATAGTCTTTAAAAAGATCGAGTACTACATGGCAAGGGTGACTTACGGGGGGTCTGCTGAAGGTGGGATAGAGACTTGGTATGTTAGTGAACAAGCTAAGATTGAGATAGAGTTATTGGGAAGTAATAGTACGTAACAAGGCAATAAAGTTCTGACCAATAAAGATAATTACTTAGAAGTGGAGGAGCAAGACAAAAATACAAATGTGGCGCCCGCCGACCCAGCTCGCCCGAGTTGACGTTCGCCATCTCTTTCTTCGCTAACTTTGTATACATAAACGTTTCTTTTCATTTGCGAAAATGTAATTTAAAATCTTTACTTTCAAAATAGAGTGGAAATTTTGGGAAATTTTTTTTTTTAAACATATTTACACAACTTCTATTTTTTTTCTCAAAACATACTAACATATATATATATATATTTTTCATTTTTGTTCCATTTCATTTACACATGGTCTGCATATATAAATATATATGTATATCTGAACATATGCTTATACAAAAATATTCTGGCAGTTGAAAGCATAGCAGGTCCGTCCCCTTGTCCATGACACTTCTTGAATCTGTCTGCCAGTCCCCTCATCCTTCTATCCTGTCCTGGGTTGTTTACCTTTATTACCTACACCACAAACAAACTTGTGAGCTAGACTCAGTAAGCACAAACATACAAACAAATAACTAACATGCATAACCTCTAAGGTTAGCCACATAATGCAATTCTGATTCCTCATAAGTTAGTATTTGAGGTTCTTTATCATAACTTATCGTAATATCCTCATAATTTTCATTTCGTGTCTTCCTTTCTTTCTCTTTGCTTTTCTTTTCTTTTCTTTTCCTTTCTTTTCCTTTCCTTTCTTTTCCTTTCTTTTCTTTTCTTTTCCTTTCTTTTCTTTTCTTTTCTTTTCTTTTATTTTCTTTTCACTTTCATTGGTGGGCCCGTTGTTGGACGTACCTATTTGTGCACTGACAGTGGGAGGAGGGGGAGCGACCGACCAACCTACCTCAAAGTCATATAAAAACCGCACTTTCGGGGTTGGTCCATCCTATAATCTACCGCACCTTCGGGGTAGCGCCACATCTACGCGGAGGATATAGACCTGAAGTCTCGACCTTGTAGGGAGACCGGTACGCCAACAACTTAAGTTTTCAGTCTTATTATCTTGCATTCTTTTAGCTTTTTGATAATAACTTATCATGCATACCTACCATTCCTAAGGCATCTCTAACATTGTAACAACCGGGAAAATTCACATTTTTCAGAAAATAAATACACGATGAATTTAAGCATCAAAATGTGAAATTAAGTGATTTAATATTGTTTAGAACTAAAATAAAGTGTTCTAACAATATTAAAGGATGAAAAATAAGTAATAGTGATATTATGTGTGTGCACGCGTGTGCCACTCACAGTATCAAGAAGTAGGTCAAGATGATATTTTCTTGACATAAAACTGATAAATTTGGGTTCAGCACCCCGAAATTAGTAAGGATAGCCTATCAGCACGCTCAAATTTGATAATTGAGCACAAGGGTAATTTTTGACCGAAAATTCACAGTATCGGAAATTGGCCGAAATGACCTCAGATGAAAATAAAACTGATATATTTGGATTCAGGACGCCGAAATTAGTCAAGATAGCCCGTGTTGAAATTTTGGGCAAAAAAGTATATAAAGAGCGGGAAAAAGTGGAATTGCCTCATTTGCCCGTGTGTACTCTCTCTCATCACTTCTCTTTCTCTCTCTACCCCCATTGATGAATAGTAACCGACCACCGGAAACGGTGTCCGTTTTTGACACCGCCGGCACCGTTGGAAAGCTCTCGCCGAGCTGAGTTCAACGGTGTGCCGAGTCGACGGAACCGACGCCGGAGGAGAGCGCACGCGCCGCCCGAAGCCGCCGGCCACCGGAAAATTCACGACGCCGTATCTCCGCCGTCCGACGTCCGATCAAGCTGAAACCGGTCTCAAAAGACTCGTAGTGAAGAGTACTACAAAACCCATGTGATGGATCGTCTCAACACCGGCGGAATCACGCCGCCCGAGCTTCGAAAAGTCCGACGAAACGCTGCCGTGGAGCCGTCGTCGAAACTGTCGATTCCGGCCAAGTTGAAGCACGCCGTCGGTACAGAAATGGTCGCCGTGAAGAGGGGAGCAAAAGCCCTCAATCAATTTTGGGGAAAAAGTCCGACACGGCGGAGCTCCACCGTCGCCGCCGTGGCCGAGACTTTCGAGGGCATTTTCCGGCGATTGGGGCCTCCAAATGTGAAATTGAGGCTACCAATGGATTCCTCTCGTCGAGATCTTCAAAATGGACTACCCACTTGCCACCGTCGCCGGCGGTCAACGGCCGGTCAACGTCGGTCAACGGCGACCGTTGACCGAAAATGTAAGTTTGGCCCGTTGGCCTATTTTCGACGTTCCGGACGCATCCGCGGAGTCGGATTTGCAAGACGGGACCTCAAATATGAAGAACGGAGAATTAGGGTTTATGCCGTCGAGACCGGACTGCAATTCGGTATAAATCCCGACCTCTTTACGTTCCTCAATTTAATTGTTTGGGACTGTTATATGATTTTATGATTAGTGGTATGAAAAATGTGGAAAAGAATGTATGTAAAAAGAAGAAAATGACTGTAATGGAGAAAAAGAAAAATATGTGATGATGTAACGATATTACGTAAACAGTATGAGTTTTACGTAAAATCTAGGCCTCTGGTATAGTACGTGATAGAATTAGATCAGGATAGATGGTTTTCAGGCGTTTCCTAAACGCTGGAACCTCAAAAATTAAGGGGAACCTCTGCCGAAATTTCTAAAAAAATGGCACCAGGGGTAATATAGGAAACGAGAGGTAAAAATATGATCGGGAAGGGAACCCGAGCCCCCTTAAGGAATTAGGGCATGGAAAAAGGAATGGACAAGTTACAATTAGTAAACCGACCCTTCGAAACCCTAGAACGCAAGAAAAACATGAACCGATTCTTAGGTCGGAATAGTACTTCCCGAGGGCCGGGAATGTGAAAATTGGTAAAATGATAAGAATTGATCTGTAAAAGGCCTGATATGATTTAAAAAGTTAATTAAATGATTTTGGGTTTAGAAAATCCAGCCTAAGTATGAAAATGAAAATGTTATGGTTAAACGACCCATTAGGGGCAAAATGATCATTTTTCCCAAAGATTCCCAAATTATGGGAAAGGAGCCCCATGACCTTGAAATAGGTTAATGGAGTTTGTAAAAGCCAAAATTGAGGTTTAAGTTATGAAAAATCACGTCAAGGGTAAAATTGTAACTTTATCAAAAGTTAGGGGTAAAATCGTAATTTTTCAAAAGTTAGAGAAAAAAATCCAAAAATGGCCATTAAGGTTTAGAAAGCTGTCCTAAGGCTATAATTAAGGGTTATAAGATCAGAATTAAGCTTTTTAATAAAATAAGGGCTATGAATGAAAATGTGATTAACGGACAAAGTTTGTCTGTAGAAACCCAATCCAGACGCGATAAAGGACGTCGATGGATCAGAAGAAGATGATAAGCACGCTATGAGTAAGTTCAGACATTTATCCGTCTGCAACTATGAACAAGTTTATCATGTTTATATGTTTGTATGCAAATGTCATGATGTGATTTATGATGATGCTATAGTAAATACTATAGCAATGTTATGATGATGTTAAAATATATATATATATGTTTTAATAAATAATTATAAAAAATATATATATATAAATATATGTATGTATTGAATTATGAAGGAAAGACATTATAAGAGTTTTATGAGAGTAAGGATGTGATAAAGAGTGATAGTAGAATGGAAAGAGTAAGAATGAGAATGTGATGATAGAATGCATAAGAAAAAGATGAGACATGAAAGGAAAGAATAGATGTTTTATAAAAAGTTTTATGAAAGTTAGGTTATGATTGATAGAGCAACGACGATCAGTGATGAAAGGAATTAAGAAAGGGATATTTTATGAGAATGAAAGGATAGATGTTTTATGAAAAGTTTTATGAAAGTTAGGTCATGATTGATAGAGCAACGATGATCGGGGATGAAAGAAATTAAGAAAATGGCATGTTCTATGATAACGAAATGATAGGGGTTTTATGAAAAATGATATGGAAGCAAAGAGTTAGACAAGAAAGAAAAGCACTGATAGGTTCTGATGAAAGGTCATGATGAAAGGTACGAGGTAAGGATTAGAACATAATGGTAAGATGTGATTGATTGAATAGAACGATAGGCTATGATCGATAGGAGGATGATGATAGGATACGGTAGATAGGAGGATGCAAATGATAAGACGAACAAAAAATAATTGTCTATACGTAACAAAACATGTTTTTGTTTGTTATGATGTGATGTTATATAAGTAATATGTGCTATTTATGCTATGCTAAGATGTGACTAATATAATTCACACAAATAAAGTAAAGAATTAAGAAAAGAAAAACAACGAAAGCATAAAGGTTCCATGAAATGTTTTATGAAAAATGAGAAATGAAAGATGATGAATGTTATGAAAAAGATATACAACAAAAAAATCAATATAAGAAAAATAAAAGCCTACAAGATAATAAGACTGAAAACTTAAGTTGTTGGCGTACCGGCCTCCCGTAGGTGAGGTTTTATGTTATGAATTCCACTAAAATTGAATGCTGCCTCCCGTAGGCGAGGTTAATGGCTTATAGTGGAACGCTACCTCCCGAAGGTGTGAGGTTAATGGCTAAAAGATAAAGATTGACTGTGAGGTAGGTTGGTGGGTAGCTCCCCCTCCTCCCACTGTCAGCGCGCACTAGGTACGTTCGACAACGGGGCCCACCAGTGAAAGATAAGAAAAGAAAAGAAAGTGAAAGAAAAGAAAAGAAAAGTAAAGAACGATATAAAAAGAAACAAACGATATGAAACATAATAGAATTATATATGTGTATGATGTGAATGACACGTTTTTACGTAATGTTGTGCTAGTGTATATGTTACTAGCTTTAAGATATGAAATGTTAAGAGATGACAATAACGATAGAGAAGTTCTAAAGGTTTAGAACAGAAAGTTAAGAAATGATAGGAATGAAAAGCAAAGAAATGAAGAGATTAGATTAGAATGATAAGAGATGATCGATAGAATGATAAGAACGATGAACAAAGAGATAAACGAGCGTGATGAAGCTCATATCCTATGTTATGTTTTGAGGATATGTATTAGCGATGTATATGATGTGTATATATGTGATGTCATATATTCTAGTAATAATATATATACTAGTAATTATAAGTTAATGAATGTATGTTTGAACTTACTGAGCATCTAGCTCATTAGTTGTTTATATGTTGCAGGTAAGCAACCTATTAGCTTAAAGTAGTATGATGGACAACGGACGGATCTGCACGTGCCAAGGGACTGGGCGAGGGTATGGTACTACCATGAGTCTTTTGCTGAGCATTCAAAAAGGAAGATGAAAGAAAGAAAGTTACGAAATATGTGTTATAAGAGTATGATAGAGATAGGTATAGTATGTAAGTAAAAAAAAAAAAAATTTGCTATAGAAATTGCTTCCGCTATAAGATGAGAACGTTAAGAATGAAAAGTTAAGTATGTTAAGTAAGAGGATGACGACCCACGAGGTTGCCAACCATCGCAGTCGGCGTCAGGCTGGTTGGTATGGTAACGCACGTTGGGGGGGACGTCACAAATATGATTTTTTTCATCTAACTCATACCACAGATCACATCAAAGTTAGTCAGTTTGTGGGTAGACAAGTAAATGTTTGTACTTACAGTATCTGTGCAAGAGTGATTCCTTTTGGATCCTTGCTACTGCTTTCTCCTTCACTTCTTGGGTTTCCTAAAATAGAAAGAATCATGGATTATTTCTTATATTCATTTCATCATTTTTTTCATTTTTTTTTATAAAAGATTTATATTAATTTCTACATTTCCTTATTCCTCTCTTTTTCTCCAATTCAACTCTTAAAATATTGTTACTATATTTGGTATTTTGTTTTCACCCTTTCCTTAACATTCTAATTTTTTTCTTAACATTCTAATCTCCATAATGTCCTCAATCTCAGTTTCTTACAACTAATTCACCTCATTATCGCTACCGAAATTTCGGCAGCATTTCCGCTTAAAAACTGAGGTCCCGGCGTTTAAGTAACGCCTCAAAACTTAGGTACCTGCCAATTACTATACCAGAGGCCTAATTTTTCATAGAACATTCAAAACGTTCTATGAAAAATGCTTATCAATACCACACATTGCTCATTAACATATTCTAAATCACATCCATAAATCAACCATCACTTTCATCATTTTTTTTTTCCATCTTTTTCCATATTCATTCATTCATTCAAAAATCACCAACAACATAAAACATTCAATTTTAATAATCAAACTTCCAACTCAACTTTCAACTTAACTAATCTCTCCCAAACAATTACATAACCATTTCCAATCTCTTTTCTTAACTCTAAACTCAATAAAACCAACTTTAAGATTTCACAATCCCATTTCAAGAAACTTAGCTATCGTTTATTCAAAATTGAACCCAATTACATTTATGGTTAAAATAATCCTTATAACCATTTTTTTCACTTAAATCATCAAGTTAACAATCATAGAGTCTAATTATTTCACCAAAAAAAGCCACAAATTCATCATGAAAAATCATCCAATTTTCAAACCCTAACTTTGTACATTTTCGGTTTCCTCAAGAAAACCTATTCAAACTTTAGCATTTAAGTTCCTAAACTCACATATATTCTTTCCTAAACCATCCTCAATCATTTCTAACCATTTTCGAACCCTAACATTTCCATTTGAACAATTTTTCACACTACCTATATAAAAATCCGAAAATCACCAAAATGCAAGGAAAAATTGTTACCTTTGCTCAAAAATGTTCCTTTACTTCTAGAGGAACTAAAGTTGCGGTTTTTGGAAGAAAACTCGAAGAAAAACCGAGCTTGGAGGCGCCGGAAATCGCGGTTCCCTCACGGCTGCATAGTACCGATTCGCGTGGAAGGAGGAAGGGGAAGAGAAGCTCGCGTTTTCTGGGTTTTTCACCCTTCCTCAGTCGCCATTTTCACCCCTCAATCTCCCTCTTCTCACGACCCCTTTCCTCTGTTTTTGCCGCCGGAGTTTTCGGCTCACCGTCGGGAGTTCGCGCCTGCCGTTCGGAGAAGAAGAAAAGAAGAAGAAGAAGAAGAAGAAGAAAAAGAAAATCTTCTCCCTCTCTCTCTCGCCGCCTCTCTCTTTCTCTCTCGCCGTTCTCCCTTTCTCGCTCGTCGTTCTCCCTTTCTCGCTCTCTCTCTGTCTCTCGCGGCTGCTGGGGAATTAATAAGGGGGGAGAGGCTGTGAAGGTGAGTTAATTAACTCACCCTCCCCCCCTTTTTCCTTTCAGCCGAAAAAAAAAAAATGCACCCCCCCTCCCCCCTTTTTTTTTTTTTTTGGGTCCCTAAACTCTTTAAATTTGTCCCTAGCTCCTAATTTTCAAAATCATTTTTATTATCATCCCCTTTTTTTTTTAAACACTGTTAGAATATTTTTATTTCATTCTAGAAGTATTAAATCATTTATATATATACATATGTATAAAAATATCATTACATTAATTAAAAAAAATGATTCTGAGAAGATAAAAATTCTTGGTTGTTACAACAAATAATAGTCTTGGCTTTTATCAATTGGCAAAAGACCAGACAAGGAGAGCTCATAAAGCATCTATTTGACATGGTTATGCGGAATTGGTATCTTATGCTTTGGTTATCGTAAAAGACATGGATTATTCACAACCAAAGAGTTATCAGGAAGCATTGGCAAGCACAACTAGTAAATTTTGGAAGTAAGCCATGCACGAGGAAATGGAGTCTCTCAACAAGAACGAAACATGGAAACTTGTGGAAAAACTAAAGAATAATAAGATTGTTGATTGTAAGTAGGCCTTTATGCAAAAAGAGGGCATTAAGGGATTAGAGAAGCCTAGGTATAAAGTGAGATTGGTTGCTAAGGGATTCACACAATATGAAAGAGTGAATTCAATGAGATTTACTCACCAATGATGAAGCAAATATCCATTAGAGTGTTGTTAGTGCTAGTCAATTAGTTTGACTTGGAACTAGAGCAGATGGATGTAAAGATGGCATTCCTTCATGGCAATCTTGAGGAGACAATCCATATGACTCAAACAAAAGGATTCATCAAAAGTGGTGATGAGGAAAAGGTATACTTACTTAAAACAAAGGTACCTCAGGTTAATGAGTTCGTGTTAAAGAACAAGTTCATGCAAAGTGAGTAGGATAGTTGTGTTTATGTCAAGTGGGTTAGAGAAGGCTTGAAGGTTTTCCTACTTTTGTATGTAGATGATATGTTGATAGGATCAAAAGATAAAAGGAAATCCAAAAGCTAAAATAGCAGTTAGGGAGTTAACTTAAGATAAAGGACTTGAGGCCAACTAAGAAGATATTGGGGATAGTGATCGTTCGGGATAGGAACCAAGGTACTTTGTTTGTGTCTCAATGTGGTCATCTCCCGAAAGTATTAGAAAAGTTTAGCATGTCGGAGTCGAAGACGGTGTAAACACCTTTGGCAGGTCATTTCAATTTATCTACACAAATGTCTCTAAAGACTGATGAAGAGAAGGCAAGTGTGGAGAAGATTCCTTATGTTAGTACTGTTGGTAGCCTTATGTATGCAATGGTTTGCATAAGGCTAGATCTAGTATATTTGACTAGTTTTATGAGTTATGTTATGGCCAATCAAGGTAAGGACATTGGGAAATGGTGAAGTGGGTATTAAACCATGTGAATAAGGCTTCTAATGTTACTTTGCTCTATGAATGGATAAGGAATGATGGCGTGATACTTAGAAGATATATGGATGTAGATTTTACAAGGGACTTGGACAAGCGGAGGTCCTTGACCAAATATATTTTCACTTTATTTGGGTACACAATGACTTGGAAAGCATAATTACAATCGGTGGTTGCATTGTCTACAATGGAAGCCGAGTATATAGCTACCATAAAAGGTGTCAAAGAAGCCATGTAGTTGAAAGGTTTAATTGGTGAGTTACGAATTGTGCAAGATAAGGTGGAGGTTTTTTGTGACAATCAAAGCTCCATACATTTGACCAAAAATCAAATGCTTTGTGAGAGGACAAAGCACATAGATATTAAGCTTCATTCAATTCAAGATGTTGTCTCATGAGGGACCGTATCGGTGGAGAAAATCCATTCAAATGAGAACCCGGTTGATATGGTGACTAAGCTCATGACTAAGATTAAGTTCAAGCATTGTTTGAACTTGATCAATTGCAACAAATATCAACTAGAGCAAAAAGGTGGTGGGTGTCTACGATGGGGTGATGTTTTGGTTTCCAATTCAACTTAGATCCAAGGTGGAGATTTGTGAAGAATGTCTCTAATTTGACTGGGATGAAAATTGGTGCAATGGAAAAAGGAAGTTTTTTTTTTTTTCCCTTTCTCTTGGCAGACAGGGGGTAGCACTACAGCGTTGAATCAATGGTGCTACAGTGCTACAAATTCATGCTAAACAAGGGGCAACGTCAAATCAGTGGCACTACAACGCCCAATAACCAGAGCCTTAACATTCTGGTGCTGAACAAGTGGTACACTAGCACTTGCATTCAAGGTGTCAACATTGTCATGTTGATCATACAATGTTACAGTGCCTGTGCAATCTAGGCAGTCTAAAAGTTATGTCTTTTTTGGCCAATTCTTTCCTTTTCTATATTGGGAAACAAATCAATTCGACCAAGAATGTTTTGGGGACTTCACAAAGGGCTTTTAGGTGACATATTAGGTTTGGAAATTCAAGAATAAAGGAGCATGCTTCAATTAGGATTGTGAGAGAACAATTTTATTGAAGTGAATAAGTGCCAGAGTGAAAAACGATCAAGAGATTAAGGTAGCGTTTGGTATTGTTTCTGAAATATTTTCTATTTTTCAAAAAAAAAACTGAAAATGAAAATGTTTTGAAAACTGTGTTAAGATTATTTCTGAAATTGTGTTTGGTTATATTTTCTGGGTGTATATTCTGATAAACATAAAAATAAAACTTTGTTTGGTTATATTTTTGAAAACACATTTCATAAGTTAGTATTTCATGAAAATATATTTATGTTTAATTTTAAAAAAATAACATAAAAATAAATTATTAGTCATGACAAAAAAAAAAAACCCTTTGGTGATGGGTTTTGTAACGAGGGGAAGGAATAGAAAAAATTGATAGTCTAAACCCTATATGACAGCAACAGTGAGATTTAGGCCCCGAGTAGATGGTAGTCGTCGCAAGAGGGCCGTCGCCGTTGTTGCCAATCCGTGGTCGTCTCCCTGTACTGGAGATGGAGGCCATTGTCAAACATAGTCATTGTCACCAACACTATACAGATAGGGAGAGGGAAGGAAAAATAAAAATAAAAAAGTGAAAATAACTTTTTTACGTTTTCAAAAAGCCTAAAAAAATAATATAGTTGAAAATAGTGTTTTCAAAATGATTTTTAAAAACTTTGAATAAACAAACACTATTTTGGGACCATATTCATTTTTTTGTGCTTTTGAAAATAGAAAATCATTTTCAAAAATAACACTAAATGCCCCTTAAAATTGTTGTGGGTTTTGAGATTTTTAAGAGTACTTTTGTATTGTTCTTATAATCATTTGTGATTGAACATGGTTGACAAAAACACCATAATTATAAGAGTAGGATCTCACAATGATATTTCGAACTTAGGTAAATATCCATATGTCTATATTCTTCTCTTTCTTTTGGATTTCTTGTTTGACTATTATTTCTTTACAAAGCGTTGATTAGCTTGCTTGAATCCGTCATATTTCACCACATATATATACATACACAAACCATATATATATATATAAAGAGTGACGTGTCAAGCTAGTTAAATAATCGTGATTCATTGTTATTACTCAGTCACACGTACTACCGAAAAAGAATATGCATGGTCCTTAGAAGCAAAAAATGAAAATCAACCTCCTCCATATTATATTCAATCAAGACAGTGTACTTTAGTACATCTTACGTGATAACGTTCATTACAACTATTATAGGCGTAGGCTTTCCCCAATACTACATCTCGCTATATATAGCTACGATAACCTCCACGACAGTTGATAAAAAGTAACTGATTTTTGCGGAAATTAAAAAAAGCAATGGCAGGAGGTTTGAGGTTGGCTCTCATAACCCTATTCATCTTTGCTATGGTTCTGTCTCCGGAGCAGACCGCTGGGGCTGCTCGTGTCGTGTTTCTCAGTAACTCAATCCCCATATAGAATTATGGATTAAATATTGTTCTTACATATGACTCTTAAGTTAAAATTTGTTGATTGAATTTGTGTTTTAGCAGATGCAAATCCCATATGTCCTGCTTGTGTATGCTGCACACCTTTGCCGCCGGGGCTCGTTGCGCCGATTGTTGTGCTGGTTCAGTAGAAACTATGTCCGCCCAAGGATCTCCATGAGAGCACCACTAGTAATTAATATTGTTACATGAATAAGCAGTAACGACCATATTCTAAGGCAAATAGGAAGACCTTTAGGGGGAAGAAAAAAAAAAAGAAAAGGCAAATACGAAAAGTAAGTTTCGTTAATGTAAATTTCGAAATAGGGGGACTTTTACTTGGGAAGCCCTAGCTATAAATATTCAATAATTACTGTAATGTACTTGTGCAACGTTTTTAATCAATGTCTTGATTACTTTAATAATCAGTGTCTTGTTGTTTATAAAATTCAACCAATTCACAACTATTACGGTCTCGATTTAACTTATTCTGGTGCTATTAGTTAGGGATCGATTGGAAGAGCATTCTTAAGTTTGTTTCAGCCTACTTGATTTAAAAACTACCAAAAGAGCTTTAATTCTACAGAAGATCTCACAATCAAAGTCACAATATGCCTTTCAAAAATATATATTTTGAAAAGACATTAAAATTTGTATCATGAGTTGAATAAAAATTTATAAACTTATTTTAAAATTTATTTATTATAAAATTTTAAAACCACTTTGATAAATTGAACTTTTAAACATTTACGTGCTTTAAAATTTCTACCAAATGAGCCCTCAATTAGATGGATCAACAATGATTGACCCAGGAATTTAAACTATATTTTAAATTTAATCTGTTGCAGTATATATAGTTGTATTTACCAAGAATTGATGATTTTAGTACATAACTTCTACCTAATATCGTTAAGGCTAAGAATTAAATGCCATCTAATATTCATTAAAGCACGTAGACGTCCATCAACGCCGAGGACTTGATGATATATGTGTGTGTGTGTGTGTGTGTGTGTGTGTGTGTGTGTGTGTGTGTGTGTGTGTGTGTGTGTGTGTGTCTGTGTCTGTGTCTGTGTGTCTGTGTCTGTGTCTGTGTGTGTCTGTGTGTCTGTGTTTGTAGAGAGGGAGTGGCTGGATCTGTACGGCTCGTGTGGGTTAGTTGAATGCACATTTAGCTAGTCCCAAATATAGATGATAGTCCTTAATGTTTGAATTTGTCAAAAAAACACACTAACTAACGAATTAAGTACATCAAATAGAGTAAAGCTGGTCAGCAGAACTAATTACGGATCAAGTTACTTTTAAATTTTGGACAAATGCTAGCTACTGCTTGTAACTACGTTAGTTTCATCAGTGATCAAGTTAGAGTTTCTTCTTTCTTTCTTTTTGTAAAGATCAGAGAAGGCATAATAAATTTCTCACATATCTGACCACATGCAATAGTTTTTTCTTTTTTTTTTTTTTTCCATGAAATCTTGTGTGTACTCACTAATTTAAAAGAAAACCTCTCAGATTTCAAACATGATATTTAAGGCATTAAGCCCCATTCTCATCCCTTGAGCTAGCCCCAGTGGGTAAGTACCCTGATATATTAAATTGTTTTTTGTGCCCATTTTTATTGACTTCTTCTCAAACTTTTATTTCTTTTTTCGCAAAATATTCTTATACTCCTAAAGACCACTTTTGAAAATATGATTTACACGTTGTATAAGCTTCAGGGTTCTTTTTCCTTTTTTGCTAGACTTCATAAAAAAAAAAAAAAAGGAGAGAGAGAAATATCTGGCTATGAACCGTAACGAAAAACAAGACAGCCTGGCAAATGTTGACGATTGTGGCACTTGTAAAAGGTAGTAGTAGTAGTAGTACTACTACTACTACTACTTATATTGGGTGTTGGATATCATGTCTGCATATATTTATGGTGTGGACACCCATTTCCTGCAAAGTGATAAAATGTTAGCTAGTCAAACATTTATATATACATATATACATATATATATATTTGTATCACGTATACGGATCCATTAATTATGATCCTCAACATCTGTAGTTATACTGATCATTTATGTATGGTTTATTGATATGGGGTCTAGTTCCGGCACCGAGTTATTGCTCTCTATCTATCTGTCATAACGATTTCCGGGTATTTATCTTAAGGATCGAGGGGGAAACAAATTCTAATACATTGTCCCCGTAATTTTAGGAGATTAAAATGGATTTTGTACACAAAATAAATTAGAAAAACAAATACTACTAATAATTAACCAAAGTTAACAACTTAGGCACATTGTTTGGTCCTTATCTTTGAATTACGTACCTTTGGGTATAGAGGTCTGTGGAGCAACAGATATTAATCAGTGCCTGACTATGGTACTGATCAACTTGCCCATTATACACATGTTTGTGTGTGTGTGTGTGTGTGTGTAATTATTCAAGCAAAAACAAATATTTCTTCAGAATCGTCTGCATTCATGAACCCGCGAACCATATATATATTTGTGTATTTATAAGTGGTGGGACAATCTGTGTTATAGCACAGATCGCTTTCCTGCAAGTTGCTCATGTATTGCTCCAATACCGTTCTGATATACACCAGATTTACGAACTTTAATTTGCAGACAGAAAATAGTACCTATACAATATACCTATCAACTTTACATAAATATAAATCTTTTCACAACTTTTTAGACATCGCCTGCACGTTCAATCTCCAAATTATAATTTGACGTTGAATTTTGCTGGACATGTATTGTGCATTTATCGTGTTTGGAGAGAGAGAATGCAAAAGAAATGTCTGTTTTGATAATTTTTTCTGGAAATTAGAAATAGTAGTAGATTGCTTGGTTATTTCCTTTTATATATATATATAATTTTCTTATTTACTTTTTTTTAAAATAAATATAGTAATGTTTTACCTGATCCACATTCAATCCACTTTTTTGTTTGCAAAAACATTGGTAACCCTGGATCAGATCATGTTGACTTTTTTTTTTTGTCCTTATAATAATTTAAAAAAGTAACAGAAGAGGACATTGGTTCAGAAGAAAATAAATAATAAAAACGAAAAAAATTATTTATCAAAACTCAAATCCAACGTCTGATAAACTCAATAATACATATCATTTTCACGTTAACTTTTTTTCTTTCGGGCCAATTAATCCAAAGCTACCATATTTTGTTCAATTAGTTGAAACAAGTCAGCTGTTTAGTCCAACCACCAAAATAAATCCATCACATGCAAACTCTTCTCTTCTGACCCCGAACTCTCAGTGCCAGCTGCTCTACTCATTATCATATATCCTCTCAACCACCACACCAGCACCTTATTCAATGATCAAAGAGAGAACATAAATTGTGGTCTGTCTTTCGGTATTACTAATATGTCGGCTGAGAAAAAAGTTTAATGTAACAAATAAAAATGAACCATGAAAATATATATATACACATGTATACGTATATACATATGTATAAGTATAAATTTTAAGGTCCTGTTGGAAGGTCATTAAATAACATATTATACAAGTTAAAATTTTTGTATTAAATGCTGTTAGAAGCAATTAAAGACACTGAATTTAATGCCTAGACACAACCCCCACCATCCTAATTGTTTAATAGCTGTTTCACTATCATCGTTCTCAACTCTACAATAATATAAGTTCTAACTCAAATCTAAGAGTCCTAAAGCACAAGTTTTACAAGAAGTTGAAGAAGAAGAAGAAGAAGAAGATGGATATCTACAGCATTCGAGAGGCTTTAGTTTTGATCGTGGTATGTGCATTGGCGAATGGAGGGTATGCGCAAGACACCCTTGTTCCGGCGATCATTTCTTTCGGTGACTCTGCGGTGGATGTGGGAAACAACAACAATCGTGTCACTCTTTTCAAGGCTAATTACCCTCCTTATGGAAGGGACTTCATCAACCATGAAGCCACAGGCAGGTTTTGCAATGGGAAGCTTGCCACTGACTACACTGGTAAAGTAGTGCTAAAACTTCATTAATTATAACTGTTAATCCATTTTAGCTTCAGTGAGAACTTTACATTAATTCTAATCTTACTCAAAACTACCAAACAGTTTTCTAAGTAATAATAGAGAAATCAACTTAAATGTTAATTTCAATTTTTAAATATCAATTTAAATGTTGCTGATTATTATCTTCTAATTATATATGCAATCAGTTGATATAGTAATACTTAACTCACATGTTACACATAAATTAATATTTAAAAATCAGGAATTAGAGTTGGTGTCATTAATATTTTATTTTTATTTGTTTATTTTTTCTCAGTTCCATCTTGCTGACGTGAAAATGTTGGTAATTTGAATTGTATAATTTGACGCAGCTGAAACTCTTGGCTTCAAGAAGTACCCACTGCCGTACCTTAGCCCGGAGGCAACGGGGAAGAACCTTCTCCTTGGGGCAAACTTTGCTTCAGCTGCAGCAGGTTATGATGAGAAAGCTTCAGTCCTAAATGTAACAACTTTTAGATGATTTCCCACTTATATCTATATATGTACTCTATTATTTTGTTGTACTTGCAACTAATTTTGGTGTCTAAATTTACAACAAAACATGGAGCATTTTTTTTTTTTTTTTTGGTGTTGCAGCATGCAATTCCATTGTCCCAGCAGTTGGAGTATTTCAAGGAATACAAGACAAAGCTGGCTAAAGTGGCAGGCCAAACGAAAGCAGATTCCATCGTCAAGGAGGCTCTATATCTACTAGGAGCTGGCAGTGGCGATTTCGTTCAGAACTACTATATCAATCCTCTGGTCAACAAAGCCTACACCGTTGACCAATATTCCAACCTCCTTGTTGCTTCATTCACAAGCTTTATTCAGGTATTCATTTCTTCACCGATTGTCTCGTGGGAGGCATTTATCAAATGACACTTATAAATTTTTTTTTTTTGGTATAAATTTTTATAACAATCAATTGATACTAAAGTAAGTTTTTAATGATATATATCATTTGCATTTAGTTTTAAATAGTAACATGTTATAAGAGTCTATATAGACGTCACGTGTAAACCATATAGTATTTATTAGATTTTAAATAAAATGTTACAAAACTATTGGACTGAAGATGTTTCCTATTTTTTATTTATTATTGTTTTGTTAAACTAAAAAAAAGTATTTAGATATTTCTCTCACTTTAATTTCTTCTTGATATATAATCTATATGGTTGTCTGGTTTTAGAGGTTTTATAACAAGTTATCTCATATATATTTTTAGGGGAACCTATTTTTTCCAAAAATCTAACTAGCTTTCTAATGTGAAAATAATTTTTTAATCATACTTAATAGAGATTAAAATTTAGGTAATTAAAGACTCGTACAGGGAATGAATTAGAATCCATATTTAATATATTAAAATAATAAAAAATAATAAAAACTAAAAATAAAAATTGATGAAAAAAAAATAATTATAGTAATCTATATTTAATGAATTGAAGCCATCACCAAACCAATCCTAACTATTTATTGAGTACTGTACCTGTATTGCTTGTTAGTCACATTTGCACAAACAGTTGATTAAAATTACCTCTGTTGCATTTATTTTTTAAAAGAATTACCTCTATTTCATAAATCAATCGAGACGAAAAAATTGGTCAAAAATTAATTATTTATTGAATAGGCATACAAAAAGAAAGATGATTTGACATTGGTCAGTTTCTCAATAAATATTGGAAAATACATTACAATTTTGCCCTGTAAGTCTCTCAATTACAACAATCATATTAGAATCAAATATTGGAAAAGAATTGAAAATGCTAAGAAAGATTTCTCCAACATTTTTTTTTTTTTTTTTTGAAGAAAACTTTGATTGGTTTTGCCTGAAAATCAGAATTTGTATGGCGCGGGGGCTAGGAAAATCGGGGTAACATCATTGCCACCACTCGGTTGTCTACCGGCGGTAATAACCCTATTTGGGTATCATGAGAAAGGATGCGTCGCACGCATCAACTCGGACGCCCAAACCTTCAACAAGAAGTTGAACGCCTCAGCTGCCAGTCTCCTAAAGCAACATTCCGATCTTAGACTAGTCATTTTCGACATTTTCAAGCCTCTCAACGATGTCATCAAATCTCCATCCCAATACGGTACTTAAAAAATATATATTACATTATCCAAGTTAAAAAAAGGTACAAATTATTAGGGATTCTAATTAGTTCTCAAACACATGTCCGTGTGTGTTGAATTTTGCAGGCTTTGTGGAAACAAGAAGAGGTTGCTGTGGAACAGGAACAATAGAATTATCATCAGTTCTATGCAATCCTCACTCACCGGGAACTTGCTCGAACGCGACTCAATACGTGTTTTTCGACGCCGTTCATCCATCGGATGCTGCTAATAAGGTTCTTGCTGATGAATTGATAGTCCAAGGCCTGTCCCTCATCTAATGAGGACGTGAACTTATGTAGTTCCTTGGTTTAATATCTGTGTACAATCAAAGACTGCTACAACCCTACTCAACTGTCTTCATAATGTTTGTAATGTTTGAAAGCGATATATATATATGTTATGAAATTTTATTTGTAAGGTCTGTAAACTTTTTTTTTTTAAGAAGATGTGTAACGGTTAAAAATATTATATTCGTCCAGTTTAGTTTGTTTCATTATGATGCAATTTTATATAAGTTTTGGTTATTGTTTTAATAACTAAATCATGAATTTCGAAGTCTAACACTAGACGCCACAATCTTGGGCTTGCGAACACACGTGTAATATCCCAAATTTTCTATACAAAGCAATAGATGATAATATGAATTTGGGTGGCGTTGTTGGTGGTGGTCCGCGGTGACGGGGGTGTGGGTTTGGTGGGTTGGTAAATTTTTAAGAAATTCAATATTTACCTGAATTTTTTACAATTCTCCTCCTATGATAAAATATTTTACAATTTTATCTCTTAATTGTCCTTTAAAATTTTTAAGTTACTATATTTATATATATATTTTTTAAGAAAACTTTAAATTTCATCCAAAATTTTTTAATTTTTAAGTACTTACATTTTTAGTATTTTAAATAAATCAAAATCTTTAGACAAAAAAATGAATCAAAATAAATTCTAGTATCATATAAAATTTACAATTTTTTGAATTTTAAATTTTAAAATGAAGTTAAACTCTATTACAAACTTAGTTTATTTAGGAGGAAAAAAACCAAAGATACAAATTGATAAACAATGACAAAAGGTTTTAACAATGTAATTTTGATTCAAATTTTTTGATATAATCATGGCCCTCTGAAAAAATGTTTTGACTCTATCATTGTGATTCCATGACATGATATAGTAAGGTCATGTATTCTGGAAAAAAAAAAAAAGATTTTTGTTCAAATTAAGAATAATAAGTTGTTTTAAGTTTTAATTGGAATCGTTACTCTATATATATATATATATATATAATATTTAGCCGCATTAGTATTAAAGATAAGCATATTTGCATGCTTCTTACTTGTCTCTGGAGTTAAAGGAACAATGAATATGATTTAGTGCAGTAGAATAAGTGAAATATATTATCGACTTAGTTGACTTAGTTGATTTGTACGCATGGATATTTTTTTGAAAAACATGCTTTATGCATATAAATATATTTTTAAAATAAAAGTGAAACAGATTCTAGAATCGATTTCAACACCTTATTCGATAAGAAAATTAACCAGAAAAGTTTCTGGATACATGAATTTGTCCATTTAGTTCTTTAAATATGAACATTCTATCGTTTTAACCATTGAACTTATAATATTTAGTATTAGTTCTTGAATTTTTTTTTTTTGATGGTTTTGTTATATCACTAAAATTTGACTAACGATATTTGAAATTTAGGAAAGATGATCACATCCTTATCACATAATCACTATAATTTTCTAAAGAAATTATTACATAAAGTGATGTTCTAGTTTTATATTGGAGTGTGTATAAAAGAAAATGATTGGAATTTGATTAGTCCAATATTTAATGTTGTATTTTTAGAATAGTGTTGAATTTTGTATTGTAATTACATACCAAAAAAATACATTTTAATTAAATATCAAACTTTTAAATTTATTTAGTTTTAAATAAATTACACAAAATTTAAAAAAATAATATTAAACTGCTAATATGTATAAAAAAAGACATAAAATGTAAGTATGTCTAGTTTATATATATAATTTAAGATGAGGGAATATGAACTTTATATTTTATAATAGATTCATATGTAAGATTATTATTACATCATACTTACAACTATGTTTTTTTTTTTTGAATTCTTTCCCTTATAAAATTTTAAAATGAAGGGATAGATTATGATTATGTTTGGGAAAGTTAAAACAAACAAAAAGAAAATTGAGTTTTTTTTTTTCCATTGAAGATAAAAAGAAAATGGAGTTAAGCTTATCTTGTAGTCTGCAACTTTTGAATAATATATATTCAAATTTTGATTCGAATGGCGCTCAAATTTCAAAAAATAAAAGGCAAAAGAAGAAAAGAAGAAAACTTTATTTATAGGAAGAACCGTACAAGGAATTAATGAAAACAAATAGTTTACATCGGAAGAAAAAACTCAAGAGAAAGTGACATAAAGCGGGGAAAAAAAAGAGAGAGAGAGAAAACTGCAAGAGAGAGAGAGAAAAATAAATAGTAATTTTTAATATTAAATTGATTAAATAAATAATTTATTTATTAGATAAATAATTTATTTACACTAAATTTATTAGTTATTTACCTTATAATTTTTTTTATTTACCTAATAAATAATTTTATTATTTATTATAAATATTTTAAAATCCATTATTTAAACTAATTATTTTTTTAATTACTATTTACTACAATTTTCCATAACCCAAATATTGGACAGCCCTACGTCCTACCAGTGTTGATTTTTCCAGCCCATTGCACAAGAGGAAATCGCCCAAATTATCGGCCAGCCCGTTTCAAAGTATCAGCCGCTGGAGATTTATATCCCGCAAGGACAAACTTCGCCCACCACCCACAGTCACCGTTGATTTTAATATTTTTGGCAACAAGTGATAATTTTAATTTGATTATACAAATAGTTTACAAAATTACAAAGTTAAAACTTACATTTTCACCAAAACATGATTTATATTTATATTTTTTTATAATTATACTAACTGAATTATACATTCTTCTCCTGTTCCGTACTCTACACTTACCTTAAATTCTCTCTAACACATTTCTGACCATCTCTAACACATTTCTGACTCCGCAGCTTTATATACAAACAGGCAAAAGTGTAAATGTAGTTGCAACTTTTAACATACAAATTGTTGTCAAAAAGAACTATAAGAAGCTGATTTTCTATGCAATTTTAGAGTCCCACGTCGAGACCTCCTTAGAGCTTCTGCATATTTCAACAGCTCGGATTTATCAGTACAATCTGAGTGGCTTTCAGTGTCATCTTTGGGAGCTGGATCGTTAGCAGCTCCCCCATCCAAAACAAAACTCTTGTAGACGCAGGAGGACCCGACTACGACATCTGCGTTTCTCTGTACATCCGAAACATGTCCTTCCTTCACGCTCCGAGATCTGGACATATGCAAAGAAAGCCTAGACAAATTGTGAGATGATGTTCTAAACCTATTACTGTCTGCTATAGGATAATCTCCTGTTAGTATGCTTGAACCGTAGTGAGGTGATTCGCCATCTAAATCGATAGATTCAGGTTTTTCTCCTGACAAAGCCTGGTTACCGTGATGACCATCTTTCCCTCGGACAAGTTTCCTAAGCTTGTTGAAGAACTTCTTCCTGCTTGAAGGGTTAGTTTTGGCAGCGGATGAGTTGTCTAAAGACGACTCATCTAAGTCCACGGAATCTGTATATGAAGCTTGGGATGATGACCATTGGTCAGAATCGAAATCCATTATGTTGATCCCCTTTTCCCCTATCCCTGCAGTATTTGCATAGTCTAGTATCAGCTGCTTAGCCTTCTCCTCAGATTTCGGGCTTAATGTTTTGCTTAGGTCCCTAGCAACCGTTTTACCAGTTGCAGGCTGATAATCACGCAGCTCGTATCTTAAGCACGCGTTTATCCACCGGAGATAAACTAGTTCTTCGATATCAGCACATCTGTCCGCTTTAAGTTGCTCAATTTCCTGCATCAGATCTTGGTTTTCTTGTCTCAAACGCATGCTTTCCTCTTTCAATGCATCTGTCTGCAATAAACATATGCCCTAAATATGTGAAATGCATTCAAGAATAGTGATAAGAAAGGGAAAAAAAAAAAAAAAAAAACAGATGAAACAAACAATAATTACCTCAGGATTTTCGAGAACAGAATTTGCGAGAATCTGAATGGACTCCAACCTTCTAGCTAACTCAGAATTTTCGAGCTGCAACATCAAATTTGACTTCCTTAGCTCTTCAGTCTCGCCCTCCAAGTCTTTGATCCTTTTCATCTTCAACTGAGCATCTGAATTACTCGCAAGAGACTTGAATTCCTCGTCTTGCATCTTCGTGACTCTTTGCTGAAGATTTAAGATCTGTTCCTTGTTCTGTTCAGCTTCAAATCTTAGTTTCTTCTTAAGCAGCTTGACTTTCACTCTCGCAGCCTCGAGTTCCGCTGCCACTTTAGCATGGCCAGCGACTTGGGCCTCTAGTCTTTGGTTTTCCGCCTGCAAAGACTCGATCTTGATACTAAAAAGCTTAGCCTCCATGTTGTTCAACTTCAATCGGTTTTGGAGCTCCATGACAGTTGCCTCCTGCTCTTTAACGCCATAGTACTCGAGCAACTGGACCTCAAGATTCCTCTCCCTCTCGCGAAGTAGTCTAACCATGTTCTGAAGATGGCTGATCTCTTGTTCATATTCATCCTTCTGGGCACTAATAAATGCTTTCGGAGTCTTTACATCCGAGGTAGGAGTATCCACTTCCTCAGGAGAAACCCCGGCAGTGGCTGCAGGAGAATCGAATTCCTTCACTGGATCATCGAACTCTGATAAGAGGAACCCATCTTTATCTCCACTGAGCCGACCACGCGGAGAGAGGCTGATGATGGAATTATCTCCGCTGAGCTTCTGCGCATATCCCTCCTCCTGGTAAAGAAAGACACTATGTTGAATAGTCTCTATTTGATTCGTTACAAAAGTATAAGGGCTAAAAACAAAGTGATCCATACGTGATTACGAAGCAGAACAAAGAAACGAAGAAACAGAGGAGGAGGACAGAAATTTTCGATTACTTGGGCTTTAAGTTTTCACAAAGTTGCCAATAATCAGACAGAAAATCACAAAAGGAATTAATAAGGATTATGCTGATAAATTGAGTCCACATCAAGCATCTTATATTGGAAAGAAAAGAACAGTGCAGAATCCTGAAATTTCTATGATTTTTCTTTTCCCTTGACTGAAACTTGTTAAAATTATAAATATTTTTTTACTTCCCTAAATGGCAATATAATTTCCAACGCTTCTGTTTTCTGCTAAATAGCATGTTGTTCCAAATTTAAGATATATCCATCAGATACTGCTCTTCAAATTAGAAGCCAATTTTCCAAAATAAGATTAAAAAACCCAAAAAAAAAAAAAAAGAATTTACGGGCCTTAATGAAACAGAAACTTACATATTTTTCTGATGAAACCGAGGCAGCACCGTAAGAACTGGGTCTTGTTCTCCTGCCATGAATCTCATCTCTCCGCCGAGCTTTTCCCATTGAATCAACTTCATTTCCATGATCTAAAAATATGATCAAAATTTAACCGAATATTAAAAAATTAAAAAAAAATAAGGAGAGAAGAAACAAACAAACAGACAAAACAGAAAAGTAAAGTAGAAATTTTTCCAAACCTGAGGAGCGTGGAGATTGTGGAGGAGGAGGAGGCAGAGACCGTTTGACTCTTCTGATTCTGAGGCGAGAATACAGAAAACCAGCGAACGACAGAGCTAAAGCCACACCAACTTTCAATATAATCGGCTTTATATCACTTTTCTCTTTCATTTTCATAACCAAAAGATAGTTTGATTATTCAACCCACCCACGTAACAAAATCTCCTCTTCTTCATCATCCTCCATCTTGACCATCAGAGACATGAAAAACCCATACCGAACGAGGCTGTTTCTGTATTAAAGAAACGTTTAGACGGAAAATTTTGTGATTTTGCGAGAAATTAGAAATACCCTCTTGAATTTTTATAGAAATAGAGCGGATCAAAAGGACAGCAACATTTTGATCTCGTTGTTGAGTTGTGACTCAGAGGAAGATTTGTTTTGTCTCTTTCCGCGCATGAAACATGTCAAAGGTTTCAACTTTCTTTATTATATTGCGGACAAACGTTGGCCGCTGAAAATTTGTCTCGTGGCGTGGTGATTGTGACATGCGAAAATAAGCCTTGAAGGGAGAGAGAGAGAGAGAGATAGAGATTCGGATTCCTGACTTCCAATTCGACAACTAGAGAGAGAGAGAGAGAGAGAGGGGAGGGAGAAACTGGTTGCAACACGCAATAAGGGATGATTAAAAAAGATAAATTTGGTGGTTTGGGTTTGGCATTATTTAATGGGCAACCTGTTTAAGCGCTTTCTTAAATTATAATTATAATATAATATAATATAACATTTGTTTTCTTTTCGAAGAATATTTGAACAAGGTTTTGTTTCTTTAAAATTACCCTTTTTTTAATATTTCATCATATTATATTATTTATATTTTTAAAATATTATAATAAATTTTAAATTTTAAAAATATGTAGTTTTATATATATAAATTCAAATAATGAATATTTTTAAATTATATAAAATTTAAAAAAAAATAAAATAATATTTATATTGATATTTTTTTTAAATTTTAAATTTTTATATTTTTTATTCCAAACAATTTTTTCTCCTAAACATATTTTTTTAAAATAACTTTTTTTCGATTAAAAAAAAAAGTCTACAGGCATTCCTCTAAACACGGAATATGATTCATGCTCTTTTAAAATATCATAATACATTAAAAAAATATATATTTTTATTATAATATTATATAATATTAATTAAAAAATTAAATTAGTTATATATATTAATATTATAATATCATGGATATAAATGGAGATACTACTAAAGTGGCATATGATCTATTCTTTGCAAGAAGGAAGGAATGTGATGCTGGGGGCGGCCGTCAAAGGTCAACCATTGTGTAACTATAAAAATCTTTATTTTTTTTTTCTTTTGAACTGAAAGTAGTGTATACTTGGTAATACATGAGAAAGAAAATGTTGATGATGTGAAGAAAAAAAAAATTTTTTTTTCAGTACAAGTTTGATGCTTTATAAATACCTGTAGATGTTGGCTTTACAAGAAAAACTTGCAAGACATTTTTAAAACTCTTCGATGCTTAAAGGTGATTTTATTAAAGGAGAGAAATAAGACAATTTAAAAATAGTTAGGAAGTGTCTAGATATAATTATGCCAAAAAGATGCTATAAAATGGGTGTTTCAACCCTATTTATAAAAGTGAGCTAACTACACAGTTAGCTAGCTCCACATATTTTCATTTTCCTGAATTAGTTACCGCCACACCTACCTAAATATTGTATTTATAGCTTAGTTTAACTTAGTTATATTAGAAGTTATACTAATGCAGTGAAAATAGAGATAAAAAAATAATGAAAATAAATTTTATAAAGTTAAATTTAACTAAATTAATTTAGACAATTTAGTTTAATTTATAAGCTAGATTAAGCTAGATTGGTGAATCAAACGAACTCTAAGACTTCATTTAGTAAATGCGTTACGTTTATATTGTATTTGAATATAATGCATTAAATATAATTTGTATTTAGAGGAAAAATATTTGCATTGCATTTGAATACGTAAAAAGTATTTGAATTATATTTTAATAATGAATATATGATGTGATGGGTAAAGTAGAGAGGAAAAAAAGGATAAAGAAAAAGAATATATAATGTGATTAGTGTAAGTAATAAAAAAAGTGAAATAATAAATAGTGATTGTATTAGATTTAAAATATAATATAATTAGTATTTAAATAGAATATTTTTATATTTAGGTGAAAATTATATTGTATTTACTTGCAATAATGCAAACAAACACGAGTATGAAAGTTAAAGAAGTTATTAATAGATTTGGATATTGATTGAACATGCCATACTCATAACTGAGAGGAAATTTGTTGATTTTTTTTTTTCATCATTGTTTATGTGAATAATGATATTTTAACCATTAAATTTAGAACTCGTATACGATGGACTTGAACTTTTTTTTAAATTTTAAAAATAATTAAAATAGTAAAATTTAAAAGTAAAAATTAAGAAAAATATTTAAAGAAACACTATAACAATTTATAGATAGATAGGAATCCACTCTCATACAAACCCTTAGAATAAGAAGAAATTTGATGTCTCTTCTATTGATTAAAGGGAGAGTCTATAACAGGAGAAGTTTTTTTTTTTTTATCTCGTTAATAAAGTAAAATCTAACGATTGTTATTTGATCTGAATAAGAATATATATTAGGTTAAAATTCAAACATTTCAAAAAAAAAAAAGAAAACTTGTCCAAGCTAAAAAAAATCCATCGACATCCTCACCTACCTGCAATCCCCCACCGCCCCCCACCGGTGGTGACAATAATCATGCATCTTGACTTTGAGCTACAATAATATTGGTAACAATAATGCAATAATAATGGAGTGTTTGTCTTTGGAAATGTTGCAAACACTAAAATTAAGAAAGTCGAAGAAGCTATTAATAGATTTGGAGATTGATTGAACATGCCATACTCTTAAAAGAGAGGAAATTTGTTGATTTTTTTTGTTTTCATCGTCGTTTACGTGAACAATGAAACTTTAATAGTTAAATCTAAGACTTGTATTAGAGTGGATTTGAACTTTTCTTTGAATATTAAAGAAAACTGTAATAATAAAAATTGAAAATAAAAGTTAAGAAAAGGTTAAAAAAAAAAAAATTATAACAATGTATAGGTAGATATGAATCCACCCTTGTAGAAGTTTTATAATAAGAAAAAAATTGATATCTCTTCTATTAATTAAAGGGAGCTGCTACAATGGAGAAAGCTTTTTTTTTACCCCTTTAATAAAATGAAATCTAAATATGAGTGAAGGTGCATATATTCTCCACCGCGCTATATTAAAATTCAAATATTTCAAAAAAAAAAAAAAAAACTTGTCTAACCTTAAAATGAAAAAAGAAAGAAAAATCTACCGACACCATCCTCTATTATCAACCACCTCCCTGCAAACTGCTGAGAGCTGCCCACCCACCAACCATTGTTATCGACAACTTGACCCAGCTCTCTAAGCCTCCTATCCTTTGTCTCTTATGCCATGACCCAACCCATCTCCCCCTCCGATGGGTTGAAACCCACCTTTTTCACGGTGGTGGCAACCAAAACTCATCTCCCCTACAACCTCCGACGAATCCACTAAAACCCTCATTCATCGTGAGTCGTCAACACCCCTTTGCCGTGACCCATCGTGCCACTTTATCATAAGCCGCCTAGTCCCATCTTGCTCGGTGAGAAGGAAATTTTTTTTTTCCCAATTTTATATTTTTTTTTTTCATTTTTTTAACATATAATTTGGTATAGAAAATCACACTTTGTTTTTCATGCACCTTTCCAATCTGAGCCTCTCAAAAATGATTCAACCGTTATAAATATTTTTATTCTATCAATTAGATATAAAAAACTTATCCCAACGTAGAATTTTCCTTGATCAATAATGGCTTTGAATGAAGCTGAACGCCTGTACATGCCAATTAAGTACTAGCTCCTTACCCCAACAACTCCAATAACTTTTCAATTAATTAACAAATTTCGGGGAAAAATAAAAGGAAGCAAAATATATTGCCATTAATTCATGCGTTAAAGTAATAACCATTAGTCGTTCAAATACGGAAAATTTAAAATGGTTCTTTGTAGAAAAAGGAAAATGGCCACTATAGCAAATTGTTTTTTCTTTCTTGTTTTCCTTTTTCATTTTTTCCTTTTCCTTTAAGCAGTTTTTGAAGATTAATACGATCCATAAATATTTGAAGTTAGATAATCCTTATTCTCGGGATCAAATCTGAAAAATTCCTTTTGCATTTTACTCATTGAATTTTTGCCATTGATAAATCAGTTTCTATATTAAAAATTTATGAATTTCAAAATTCATTGCATCAAAACCTTTATAAACACAACGACCATTTCTGTCCATGTCGGAAAAACCCTTTTATTAGACACAAGTAGAGTAAGTTGGCACCTACCGCCCCCTTTTGTGGCCTTTTATTTCAGCAAAAAATAATGCAAAAACAGCTATTTGGAATTAACACTAAAAAGAATATTATTGCCAAAGAAATATACTACTGTCCTAGTTAATTTCCAAAAACTTATTTGTATGGAGACTCCTGAAACTTTTTGAATATGATAATGTAATTCCTATATTTTTTTCCTGATAATTAATCTTTTAAATTTATAATTTTTGACAATTTAAAAACTTTTTTTTTCTTAAATTAATTAAAATTAGGATATATATTTTACATAAAACTTATCTATTATTGTCTAAGAGTGACATTGCTGTTTATTTTTACTTAATTTGAATATAAATTTCTTTTAAAATTTAAGTTTAAATATGAATACAATTTAATTAAGATAAATACTTTAAGGGAAATTATATTGAAAATAAACAAAATTTATCAACAACGTTTTTATTAGAGTATAATGTATAAGTAATGCATAAAAAATATTCAAATTTTAATGAATTTGAGGAAAAAAAATTAAATTATCAAAAATTATAAATTTAAGTGATTAGTTACTAAGTTTAAAAACTAAGTCCGTTTGGATGAGAGGTTTGTTTTTGAAAAATAAAAAATTTTTAGATATGAAAAATAAAAAGTAGTTTGAAATTTTTTTTAAAAGTGAAAAGTTGTTTGGATGGGTGAAAACTTTTTGTTTTTAGATAGTTTTTTTCTATTTCTCAAAAATAAAAAATTTTAAATATTCAAATACAAAAATTTAAAAAAATTTAATTTTTTTAAAATAAAATTTTTTTATTTTTTAAATTTGGAGGTGTGAAATAAACAAACAGAGCGCGTAGGTTGCCAAATTCAAAATATCAGGCTATCATACAAACACGTCTTTTCTAAATATTGGTGAACGACAAAATAACGCCAAAAACTACAAGAAAGAAGAAACGACAATTTTCAACTTGTTCGGACGGTGTTTCGTTTCGAACCCGTCCTCTGTTTCCAACTCGGAACAAAAACCAAGGTCACCGTCCTTCGAAGTTCCGATGTCTTCACCCGACGAGCCTTCGCTAAAGCACCTTCGTTCCGCTGTCTAGTTTCTAGGGTTTTAGCCTTCGCGTCTCATGCAAGTTTCCGACATGAAAGCCCTCCGACTCCGATCACTCTCCCTCCCCAAACCCCTCCTCTATCCCGCCAAATGCAACCCCACTCCAAACCCACTTCGCATCTCCTCTCAGTCCGTCAAAAACGCCACCTTTTCCCGCAACTTCCGCTCCCCAAACGACCCCAGCTCTGACTCAAAACCACCCCCCCAAGTCTGGACCGTTTACGACCCTCTCTCTGGCCGAACCGTCACTCAGAAAGTCAGAAACGACACCGGCGGCGGCCGCGAGGGTGGGGCGGTGCCGGAAAGAGAGGCGGGCGAGGGGGAGTGGTCACCGGAAGAGAGGACGTTTGGGAGTGTGAGGAAGGCGAAAGCGGTTAGCTTGAAGGACATAGTGGTGGCGGGGAACAGCAAGAAGAAGGGAAAGGTGAAGACTTTGTGGGTCTGTTCGAGCTGTGGGCACACGGACGGGCAGTGGTGGGGAATGTGCCGGGGTTGCGGTGCGCCCGGGACGATGGCCGAGGTCTCGGAAGGTGATTCTAATGGCGGCAAAACTGGTGGGTTTGGTGGTGGGGTTTCAGAGAAAGTTGTTGGGTCTTGGCTTCCGAAGAAGGAGGGTAAGGTGCTTCCTACGAAGCTCAAAGATGTGCAGCGTGGGATTAGTAATCAAGGTTGGCGGATTTCCTTGTGAGTTATCGCGTAAAAATCTTAACTTTTTGGGATTTTTTTTTTCTGGTCTTAATGTAAAAGATCATAGCTTTTCCTTTGTTTGACCATGTTTGTTGCTTGTAATCCGTGTTCTTGATGCTTAGGCCTGGACTCTTCGGGAATGAAGTTGCCAGAGTGCTTGGTGGTGGTCTTGTTCCAGGTTAGGCTTAAGGTTGTTGTTGATAATTTGCAACGAATAACATATGTTTTAGGGGCATTCTGTATTGCTTTTATGTATAGATTTAACTGCGAATTATTTATTAGTGTCGACGCATTAATCATGCAAGCTATATCACAGCCCTTTACAGAGAATTGTTGCAGTTATTTCCGTTACAAGCTCTTGATATGGACTTTCATGTGTTCAGTGTCATTAATCAGCTTGTATCTCTATGTGTTTGAAGGTTCTTTGGTGCTGGTTGGTGGTGATCCTGGTGTTGGCAAGAGCACACTCTTGTTGCAGGTACTAATTTATTTTATTGTAATGTTTGAGATGATCTTACACTATATCAAACTTATTAACGTTTCTCTATAGGATAGTATTGTTTCTCAGTCAATTTTATATCTGAAGCGTTGTTCAATTTGCCTTTTGTATTCACGGTTCTATTCTCATGTCAAATTGGAATCTTGAATCGGGAATTTGGAAGGCTGCTGCCTTAATATCTGATGGCTGCGACCTTGGCGGACCAGCCCCTGTAGTTTTTGTCTCTGGTGAAGAGGTTAGCATATTCTATCTTACTAGTTACTCGCTTTGAGAATCTCTTGGTAGTTACTTGCTTTGCAACAGGGTGCTAGAACTAAAAACATTCCGGACTTTTTAGCATTATTTCGACTCTTAGTTTGGAAAATAATTTTGCTGAATAATGGGGTTGATTTCAATTAGGATGATATCAAGTCGGCATAAAAGGATTTGCAATAAGGCTGGTTTTGTTTTTCTTATCTACTTTTGAAAGTTTTTTTGAAGGGATATTAACTTTGCACTTTCCTTATGAAAAATAAAATTTCACCTTTTTCATGTCCTTAGCAATGTAATTTTGGCTAATTTCCTTTGCTGCTGTTGGCAGAGTATTGAGCAAATTGGAAACAGGGCAGACCGTCTAGAGATTAATCCTGAAGAACTATTTTTGTATTCAAGTACTGATATTGAGGTGCATATTTCTAAATTTCATGTTTTTAGACTTTTTTCTTTTGCCGTTCATATTACTCTATTTGATTCATCGTGCTGTACTTTTTACTACCATCTCTATTTCATTTATGGCCACTCTTGCACCATATTTTAGATTGAATTGACTTGTAGGACGTGTTGCGTTATCTGCCTGACCTGGAACATTGGTCAACAGGGGTAATGCCGTAAATTCAATTGTTTTCCTTCTTTCAGGACATAATAGAGAAAGCTCAGGATCTGTCACCTCGGGCTTTGATCATTGACTCAATTCAAACAGTTTATTTAAACAATGTGACTGGAAGCGCTGGAGCAATAACCCAGGTTGGATAATTTTGCTTTAGTCTCTGTGAATGATGTTGTTGTGTTTCTAGAGTTTTGATTTCTATAATTGCTTCCTTTATGAACCCTGAAGGATGTTCTACGAGTTGGAATTTTTACTCATTAGACAACTTCTTTCTTCTCGTAACACACAAGCCTTTCTCCTGTTTTGCAACTGGATGTCGCTTTTTTGACTATTTGGGGGCTTCACCATGCCATATGAAAAATTGAATGTGATTGTTATGTTGTGGCACAAATTTTACAGGGTGCAAATGTCAAAAAGTACTAAGTACTCTTTTTGTCGCAATACTATGTATGATATCTGTACTCCAAGTGTGTTGATACTTTTTTGTTGCATATTAGATAAAGGAATGCACATCAGCTTTGCTGCGTTTTGCCAAGAAGACTAACATCCCTGTTCTCCTGGTGAGTAACAGTTGTCAAACTTAATCTAGTGATTTTGTTCCATAAACCATGGTCTTCTTGTTTACATTCCCCCTTTGCCTTGCAGATTGGACATGTAACAAAATCTGGAGAAATAGCTGGACCACGTGTCTTGGAGCATATAGTGGATGTTGTTTTATATATGGAAGTTGGTACCTTGACTCATTTCTTTTACTAGATAGCTGAGAATATCTTTCCAAAAAATTCATTAGCTCTTTTTAAAATATATATATATAAATATATATATATTTAATGCTAATCTTGATTTATTTTGTGAATTGACAGGGAGAGAAGTACTCTTCTCATCGTTTACTTCGATCTGTGAAGAATCGTTTTGGATCCACAGATGATGTACATTTCTTGTGAGATTAGTTCTAGTAAAAGAAACTGCACTGATATTACTGCTCCTTGGTCCTAGAAGTTATTTGTTAAGTTAGCAGTCCTGTAAAATTCTTGTGTAAAGTATAGAAAATCAAAACCATTTTCTGACATAATAGGATATATTTGTTGTCAGCTTGGAGTATTTGAGATGTCGCAAACAGGACTGAAAGCAGTTTTAAATCCCAGTGGGATGTTCTTAAGTGAGGAATATTCAGGCTCAGAAGTTTTAGCGGGGTTAGCTGTTGCTGTTACTATGGATGGATCTAGAAGTTTTCTCATTGAGATTCAGGTAGCTTTTTGATGGATTCTCCTGCATGTCTGTTCCTCTCCAGCCTCCATGTTGTCCTTTTGTTTTAGAGAATATACTAACTCTTCTAAGTAACAAGTACAAAATAACCGAAAGGATGTCTTTTTGTCTTTTCTCTGAGGCAACAATGATCTCTGAATAGCGTTGCGTTCCATGTTATGTGGTTCGAACCATGTTTGTTAGTAGTGTATGGTTGTACCATTGTGAACATTATATTTCAGCCCATTTGCGATTGGTCAGAAGCTTATTTTTCTAATTGTGCGTTCAGATCATTAGTGATTTTGAATTTTGTGATTATTGTTGAATATACTGTGATTATTGTCTTTTTAACATTTACCGTAATGATTAATTTTGTGCAGGCATTATGTGTATCTGGTTCAACTTCTTCACGGCAGGTCAATGGGATTCCAGCTAGCAGAGCTGATATGATTATTTCAGTAAGTAATCATTCAAGTGTGTGTGTGTGTGTGTGTGTGTGTGTGTGTGTGTGTGTGTGTATGTATATATGTGGTTATGGATTCAAACGTATCTTTTGACACTGGTTTTTACCAATCACCCAACTGAGTCTAAACCATGACAAGTAAAGATGGACTAAATAGTCAGCCCTCTCATCTATATAATATATATATATATATAAAAGAAAAACCTAGCAACTTATTTGTTAGCTTCATATTTTCACTTAAACCCTGAACTTCTCTTCAAATGATGGTTTTCCAGGTTGGTAAGGTTTTCCATTAAAAATATTTTTCTTATTGTTTCAGTTTTCATTATGATTCCTTTTTGTTCAGAATTTTATGCAGAGCTGAACTAATACTTCTTTTATCCATTTACTTGTCCATTTAATTACTGCTAAATTTTAGGTTCTAATGAAACAAGCTGGACTAAAGCTTCAAGAGAATGTAAGTTAAACTCAAACATATTGTCACCCTGTGTTTTTTTCATTTCCTTGCAATATCCACTTCTTAATTTTGATTTTGTCATTCTAGGCCATTTTCTTGAATGTCGTAAGTGGTATAACGCTGACAGAGACTGCCGGGGATCTTGCCATAGCTGCAGCAATTTGTAGCAGGCATGTCGTCTAACGATGACTACCTACTCGTACTCACCCCCTTTCAATTGATCAGGCTTTATTATTTATATATTTTACATTGGATTTACTTTTTTTTTTTTTTTAATGTAGTAGTACTCGTATATCATAATGTCTTGATAGATTTCCTTGGGTATTTTCCTGTCAGTCCATGCACTGTTTTAGAGGATTTTATTAGAGTGTCTCCGATGCATTGTTAAATTAGTATGTCAGTGTCAAATTTTGACATTTGAGTAGAGAAACCACCCTTCATGGCACTGCTCTTCTCGGTACCAAATTCAACACCAAGTATAGCATTAGCCAAATTTCGACATTTGGGTGTTAGTGGAAGGCGTATTGATCTTTTCATATAATATTACAATATTCATTTATGAATTACAAGTTCCAAGTTTAAAAATTTATGACAAATAGATATAGCATTTGACATTAGCATTATGCATTGGATCATGAAATAGGACGAGATATCAAATTAACATTTTCACACCTTTTTTGTGCTAAATGTAGCGTTTGCAATAGAGATGGCCTTAACCACCATTCTGTCACCTAAAAAACTATTGTGAATTTTTCTCTACAACAGATTTTTTTTATTTATTTTTTATTTAGCTTCTATATCACTATATACCTCATGTGTTTAATGAGCCTTTTATTGAATTCAGCTTCTTGGAGTTCCCTATTCCTAATAATATTGCTTTCATCGGTGAAATTGGCCTTGGCGGTGAGCTTCGTATGGTAAGCATGTAATTTAATGCGTATGCATTTAGCATTGCACTACTGATTTGGTAAAGCTGGGTCTTCTCAACAGAATTTCTAGATTCTCTATTCATAATAAGACAGCTTGAATCTCTCCCTTTGTTTTTTTTTAATACTTGTCATCTATGGTAGTCCAACCGCCTGGTTCTCAACTGGTTCATTGTTATCTTAGGTACCCTTAATGGAGAAAAGAATACTTACGGTAGCCAAACTAGGTTACAAAAAGTGTATCATTCCAAAATCGGCTGAGAAATCTCTAGCAACGTCAACCTACGAGGGGATGCAAGTCGTCGGATGCAGGAATCTCAAAGAAGTCATCAACAATGTCTTTGTGGCACAATGATTATAGTTCTTCCAATTTGTGATTCTATTTATTTTTGATGTGTATAGTTTCTGCTGCTATGAATAGAGGAGTTTTGCCTATGTTCTTGCTCTATTTATCCATTTTGTTTCTCGGTCTAGGTCCTAAAGTGCAGCTTCTGTAGAGAGTATATGAAACCATAATTTTTTTGAGATTCGAAGATAATCTTATGCATAAATTTTTTTTCCCTGATTAAAATAGAACTCAATTCAATGGATAGTTTAGAAGCATTGAAAGAAAGCAACGTATCTTGGAATGTTTTCATGTTAAAACCTTATGAAACACCCTGTGGCATAGGATCCTACTTGAACAGGAATCAAACAACATGACATATGATGGTGGTTTCACGTTAAAACCTTATGAAACACCATTTTATTTGGGGAGTGTTATCTAAACAACTACCTCTTTAAAGCAAATAAACGACAAAAGGAACTCTGTGATCCTAAATTTTAGACACGTCTTAAAAAATACTCTTCACCTAACCATTGTCACATCTTGCCTGGTTTTCTCCGTCCTTACCGTGGGCTTTTGTTTCTTCATTGTCGTCGTCCTCAAAAACGTCTTTAGGATTCAGGAAACTTGGCTGATTGGTTGAAGATAGTAGCCTTGCCCACATTCTGTCAGTAATCACAACCTTGTTCCGACTCTTGATCACCCGCTGCACAAGAAGATCAGAATATGCGACATGAGTGAAACCTTCCTTTAGGGTCTTGCTTTTGAGCAATCTAGAAAGACCAAACATGAAGCAATGAGCTTTACATGGAAAGGTATGTAAGCATGTCTTCCATTGACAGGGCCAACTGTGAAGCCTGTATATCCTGCCATTGCACCATGAACGGCACTGTGTGCAAGGAGAGTGCAATAGACATTATCAGATGCAATACTCGGAACAGCACGGATCATGTAAGTGGGATCTGTCACACAGTGACAATAATAAATAATTTTTTGTTAGGCTCTAGGAAATATACATCTATGAAGAACTGACTGTGAAGGCAACTTTCTATGAACTCACCGATATATTTGAGGTTTATGGTCATCTTTTGCTTCTTTGAGAAATGCTCCTAAAATATAGAAAGCAACTTGTGATCACATAATTCACATCAAAAACAATTTATAATTAACCACGGCATGAGATGAACCTTAATCTTTTGTGCTAACCACGGGCCAACATCTTGAAGCACCTTATTTCCAGAAGCATCCTGCTGGTGTCCTGTACGTATACTTTCAGAGAGGATCTCTTGTCCTGCACCTTCAGCCACCACTATAACCATGTGACCGCTCTCTTTAAGCCTCTTCTTGATGTACTCGAAGAGTCCACCAGGTCCTTCAAGGTAAAAGGGTGACTCCGGAATCAGGCAACAGTCCACGTCTCGGCTGGCAAGAGTGGCATACATAGCTATGAATCCTGTACAACTAGAGTACGTCAGATAACAAAAACAGCATATCATTGTGGTAGAGTTAGCGAAATTGAAACTCACCACTGTGGCGTCCCATTAACTTGACAACACCAATACAGTTCTCAATACTCTCCGCCTCCACAAGAGCAGCATTGATAGCTCGTTGGGCTTCCTCCACTGCAGTGTCGAAGCCAAAGGATTTGTCTATAATCTGAATCAGAATGAGAAAAGCATTCAATATGAGACCATTTTACAGAATATTACTGAAGACATTCTTGTGTTTTAGAAGTTGGTTCATGTCATGAAAGGTACCGGTATATCATTGTCAATGGTCTTTGGTATACCAGCCACTGAAACTTTCAGGCCTCGCCTGCTAATTTCCTGCATGATGAGTGCTTGGTAAACAGCCAGTTAACTAAATTACAATTGCTCTAAAAATTGTTGCGTAACGTTTCCCAACAGTGTCTCTATGTCAGTCTCAGCAGTACAGCAAACAGAAAATTACCTCAAAAATCACAGCAGCACCCTTTTGAGTTCCATCTCCTCCAATTATGTAAACCTGAGGCGCATCAAGAGTTAGTCCTTTTCACGAGTTGAAACATAGAAAATAGTTTAACCAGGCAGAACCAAATACATAGAATGAAAATGAACATCAAATTTTAGAATCAATCAAAACATGCCTGATTTATGCCTCGGTCCTGAATGCTGTCCACTATCTTTGAGGTCTCATGACCGCCACGAGATGTCCCGAGGATGGTACCACCACGTTTATGGATATCATTAACAATCTTCGGCGTTAACGGGATCGTATTCCTCGCATAAAATCCCTTATATCCTCCCTACAAATACAGAAGACAGACAAGCCAATCCCAAAAAAAGAACATCATATAACAAAACTATCAAGAGGTTCCGGTTTTTCGTTACGCATTGTTAGTTACTACCTCAATCCCAAGAACTCTGTGCACACCATACATATGGTACAAGCCACACACAACCTCCCTAATCACTGTGTTTAGACCAGGGCATAGACCACCACATGTTACTATACAGGCATGAACTTCATCCGACTCAAAATACACCTGAAGAAACACAATTTCAGGACTCTCATTTTTCAGCCAGATTCAACAACTAACAGATAGGAAGTTGATTAGAAGTCGGACCTTCGGACACGGTCCAGCCCGCCGAAAATGTGTCCCTCTTGGACTGTTTTTTTGAACAACAATCTACTCAGAGAAAAACGGACTCACATTATAATAATACCAAACTGAACAGGATAATTATTTGGAACAAAGAAACGAAATTCACGAGAAAATTTCACCTTCTGTGCAACGGTATCGTCGGCATTAACGAAATATTGCCTGATCAAATTCGAGGTTCATGAAATATAATTAGGCTTTAGAGTTATATTCTAGCAGGTGAACTCAAAATTTAGTGCATGTACTTACTTCACGACCGAGTAAGCAGGATTGTCTTGCAATGGATTTGGATAAGTCTGCATGAATGAACACAGAAATTTTCAAGGAATCTAAAAGCAAAAATGGCACGAAAATTCAATCACGTACTTTCGCAAGAAAGAATCAAGCTTGGAATTTAACTCGCTTGTTACAGAGCAATTGTAAAGAAAAAAATTAATGAAAGGCCAACACTTGGCATATATAAGTAAGAAAGAAAAAACTTGCAAATTCGGTTAACTTTCTCGGAAACCAAACAGAGAAGAAAAAAGGGAAGTAGAGAGAGAAGTAAATGTTACGGGAAGGTGAGGAAGGTAATCAGTCAAGTGAGGAACATCTTCGAGAACGTAACCGGCGTCTCCGGTTTCTATTTTGGGTTCGGTGTTCATGGAATATCCCATACCAGAAGTGGACGTTGGGTTTTCTGATGATCTGGGACTTGAGGAACTTAATGGGCGTCGGTGATTGGGAGTCTCAGGATAAGTGTTGGTAGGATCGAAGCACCGGAACCTTGGGCTGGTAATAGACGCAGAGCTGGATATCAACTCCATTTCAAGTTTTGAGACTCCCGGAGTCCAAAGAGTGTTGTAGAATTGTGTGCAAACCGACTGATCGTAACCGTATTTGTAGCCGTCCGATGATTGATCCAACGGTGCTGGACACATTGATCGCTGGATGATTTATAAAATATATATATATATAATTACGAGTGTGAATTACTATTACGAAAAAATAAAATGTGAATATAGAAGCTACCAGAAGAGTGGGAGAGACTAGTCCAGAAGGAAGGCGCGAAGGTGGTGGCGGAGACTTGAGAGTGTTGAAATGTAGTTAGCTGCTGAGGAAGGCATCGATTTTTTCATTCTTATTTTTTTTTAGTAAATAACGAATAGAATAGTTCAATGATTTTCGAAAATGAAAACCCTTTTTTTTTTTTTTTGAAGATTTTCCTTCGAACCGATGACTGGAGCAAAAAAGTTGAACTTGGAAGTAAAACATGAAAACTTTTAAACATGTCAGACTCACGTGTCACAAATTTGCAGTTGAACTCAGTTCAATGCACTTATGTTTTGTGTTTTTCCGACAACAATAGAAACATGTCTTGTATTTTATTTATTTATTTATTAATAGTAAGAGAAAATGACCGTTTTGGGTGTGTCTAAACCCTCTCGTGCCCGACTTTTCTTTTTAACGGTGTTTTGGATGTCGACGGTCGTCTCACCGCTAGAAGCTTTATTGTTATTGTTGTTGGGCATTTTCCCCCACCCTCCCCCCGCGCGCCCCACACACCCCCCCCCCCCCGCCTCTCTCTTTTTAACTCTTTCTATCCAGAGTGGTTTCATTTTATAATAACAATAATATTTATCCCGATTTGTTCATGAATTTATCTGTTTGATTAATGCTTCAACATGTTTTCTGCTTTGTGGTTTTTTTTTTTTTTTTTTCCTTTGGTGTGGTTTTGATGTTATGTGATTCTCGACATCAGTTTATTGAAATCGTAAAGGATTGATTAGATATATACATGTGTACTTGATTTATAGTATTCCACTTTAGAGGTTCATTTTATGGAGTCTATGAACGATATTTCCCCTTAAGCGTGGAAACATTAAATATATATATATATTTCTATTTTGCAAATATACATATATATATTTCTCTTATAAAAAGACAATGGGCGGCATTTTTTAAAATGTATGATTACATATACATATTATTTTAGTAATATACTATATAGCACTGTGCAATTTTATATATAAGAGTCTACATTGATTTCTATTTTAGGTTATATTCCTGTTACAATTATATATATATATATAATGTTACAAACAAAAAAAAAAAAAAAAAAAACAAAGTTTGTGGTTAGCATCGTGAGGATGACATCAAAGTACATGCTTGTGAGTTGTGACTTAAGGTTGGTGCCTGTGACTCATGTTATTATTAAATCAATGCACTTACATGACCGCATGACAAAGCCTTATTGCATCGGATAGGGGATGAACCTATCCTTTTCTTTTTTTTTTTTTTTTTAAATTACAAACTAGCAGTGTTTCTTAAAGTAAATAATTAGCATTGTCAATGACGTTCTTAAAGTTGGCATGATATGTAAAACAAATCAAAGTGAACAAACTGAAATCTTTATTTATACAAAACATTATTGTGGCTCTATGCAGCTCATGCCAGGGCAAACATCAGACCTCTAATCAGAAGTTCGGTTAATAATGATATTAAAAATTGGAAAATAATGATGTGGGCTAGTATTACGATATGTTATTATTCTGTACACTATAACAATTGTGTTATAAACTGATGTGATGACAAGAGAGAGTATTTAATATAAGATTGAAAGAGTTAAATAGTATACTTGGAGATTCTAATATAAAATAGCATCATTTTTAAAGATTAGTAATAAATAACACATTCATACTAATTATATACAAAAATATCAACATCACACGTGATTGTAGGTGTAGTCTAGTATTAATTCCATATTTGATCCCCTAATTCCAAATTTAAAAAAAAAAAAAAAAAAAACCAAAACCACCTTGAGAACTCCTCCCCTCTCTCTACTGTGACTCTCTCTCCCCAACATTGCCAGAGCCGATGTCATTGTGAGAGTTAGGGTCCGTTTGGATGGGGTGTTTGTTTTTGGAAAATGAAAAATTTTTAGATATGAAAAATAAAAAGTTGTTTGGAATTTTTTTTGAAAGTGAAAAGTTGTTTGGGTGGGTGAAAACTTTTTGTTTCTAGAAAGTTCTTTTTATGTTGGATGTTCAGATACGGAAATTTAGGAATGTTTATTTTTCTTGAAATGAAAAATTTTTCATTTTTCAAATTTGAACGTGTCAAACAGACGGAGGGTTAATGTCAATAACAGATGACGTTAAGATGTGTGTCGTTGAGATATGCTCATCTCGATGATGTTAGTGATCGACGAAGGTCGTTTACACCTTCTTTATCATGATAGCCTCGCGAACTTGTCTATGGAGGTCATCATCCTACGAAAAGCCATTGACTTGAAAAGAAGAGATCTATTATTTTTTTATCTGTATTTATTAGAAAATTTAATAATTTACCTGCAAAAATATTTTATAATTTATCATCTTTTTAAAGGACATGGTATCATTTTTAAAAATACCTATATAAATATGTTGTATGTTATAATTTCTCTTGAAATAATGTTATTAATGGAAGAATTTTTTTTCCAAAATTATTGTGAATAACATTCTTTTATAAAATTAAAGGAAATAAATAATAAGATTTAAAAATATTTAAAGTAAAAAGACATTAAAACTCGATGATGATTCTGGGCTAAAAATCAAAAGCCCAAATATGACACTTGGCTTTGGGGATACCACCATGGGTCATGATAGGCAAGCCTGCCTTAACGTGCGAAAGCAGAAAACAGCCCATATCAGAAACATGCTGTAGTATAGTAAGGGCCAGAGTGAAAGGGCTGTTAGTTACAGGCTAAAACTGTTATTTGATGAAACGACATTCTTTCTTTCGGGTTTTAAAAAAATACATCTTTAAAACATTACCCTATTTATAATCCTTTTAGGATTTTACCCTCGTAATGTCATCAAAAAAATGGCCAGTAGACCAATAATCTAAACCAGTAATTAAGTTCGACAAAAATCCTAAACATATACACAGTTATGTATACAATTTTATCTTTTTTTTTTTAAATCCAATTCTCTATTCTAGATGAACTTTTGTCAATGCAACTTATGATTTGTTTGGATATAATTTGTTTGGATGAGAGATTTATTTTTAGAAAATAGAAAATTTTTAGTTTTAGACAATAAAAAATTGTTTGGATTTTTTTTAAAAGTGAAAAATTGTTTGAATGCATAAAAAATTTTCTTTGTCTAGAGAGAATTATTTTTTTCATTTTTTAAAAATAAAAATTTTTGATATTCAGGTACGAAAATTTAAAAAGATCTATTTTTTAAGTGAAAATTTTTTCATTTTCTAAAAATAACTATACCAAACATACAAAGCATTAGTAAACATGATTATCCAGTTCACATTTGACCATACCAAAAGTGTATCCCGTTTGGATCGCATGTCTATTTTCAAACAGATTTTTTTTATTTTAAATGAAAAGGTATTTTCATTTTTAAAATAAAATAGTATTTGGACATGTAAAAAAAAATTTTTTTTTTTGAAAACAAAAAGTTGTTTGGACGAGAAGAAATGATATTAGAAATAATGTATTATGGGAATATTTAAAAAAAATTCATTTTCTTTTTTGAAAAGAGTATTGTATAAAGTAAGTTTGAAAACAAGAAAGATTTTATTTTTCAAAATAAGAATATTGATGAAAAAATTAGAAAAAAAAACTCATTTACAAAAAATTATTAATTTATGAAATTGTCCATGCCAATAAGTGGTGGAGTTTAAATTTCATCCCTGAATAAGTAATTAAAAAAGAAAGAAAAAGGGAGTGTATAGCATTGATGTCCCTAAACTTGTCATTTTTTAGCAACTTATCTTCAAATTTTTAATTTAAATAATTTATTCTCTAATCTTGTTAAATTATAATAATGTACCCCTCATTAATTAATTTTCTATCAAATTATATACCCCACGTACTCTTCATGTAAAGATAGAAAATCTCATTTAAAAAAGAAAAAGAAAATTCAAATCTAATGCAAACACTAAAGCAAATATTCCAATTTCAAATCTTTAATTTAATATAAAATTTATCAAAAGTTGTCCATTACAACTATTTAGCAAGTTTAAAGGTAAGTAAATTGTTAAAATTAAAAGTTTAATGAGTAACTTGCCAAAGAGTAATAAGTTTAGGGGACATTAATACTAAATTACATTTGCTAATTAGCACACAAGTTGGGTAAAATTTATTGTAAAGGGTCTAAGTCGGCAAAACGAAAACTTAGGATGTTTGGTAATCACATTGTGTTTAAATATAATTTACACTTAGATGAATATAATTTGCGTTTGAATACAATTTACACTTGGATGAAAAATATTTATATTGTATTTAAATACAATATATATTTGGATAAAAAGTATTTAAATTATATATAAATAATGAATATGTGATATCATGAGTAAAAATATAGAGAAAAAAAATATATATGATACGATTAATAAAAATAATAAAAATTAAAATAATAATTATATTAAATTTAAAATATAATATAATTATATGTGAATGTAATATTTTTAACTTTAAATAAAAAATATATTATATTAAATAAAATAATAATGTAATATCATAACTATATGAGATATTAGGTTTTATTTAATTACAAATCCAAACACAAACTTTTAAGTTTAATATTATTTTTATTTTTATAATATTTTCATTTTTATATTATTTCATGCTCGCGAACAAATGCAGCCTTAATCAACCACCTCCGCCGTTGTTCTGAGAACTTTATTGTTTGTTTGTCTAGTCTAGGGCTTCCCTTTCACACACAAAGCTCCGTCGTCAGCCATGTACAGAACTGCAGCCTCACGACTCAGAACTCTCAAGGTCAGTTCTAACTCCCCAAAAATCTCTACTTTCCTTTTGTTTTACGTCTGGTTTTGAGATCCATTTTCCTTTTCATCGAAGCTCATTCATTTCGTTTTTCTCTGCTTTGATTCTCTCTGTTTCTCTTCGAAGAGGATTGTTTTCCCTCGTTGTTTTATCTTCTTTTGTTTGGTTACCGGGAAAAATGGAGGAACTGAAAGGAAACCAATTTATTAGCTTTAGTCTCTAAAGTCTTTTATATGATTTGGTGTTGGAAATGGAAGATTTGATTCAGCTATTGAAATTGAGGATTTTTGTTTTCGTTTCTTTGAAATAATAATAAACAAAAAAACCTGGAAGAGGGTTTATGGGTAATACGAGGAGGAAAAATAAATTTAATTTAAGCAACAATAATAAAAAGATTTTTTTTTTCTTTTTAATTTATCTGGAAAAGAATCATATTGGGAACGGCTTGTTCGGTGTTTTATAATATAGAATTGATTGGAAATTTTGTTTACATTGTAATGCTGATTGAACGGCAATGCTTTATCTATTTTCCAAGTAGGGCCGTGTAGGGAATTCGGGTGCTGCCAGGTATGCGACGGCAACCGGAGTTGCTACGAGACCATCCTCGGGGGGTTTCTTTAGTTGGTTGACAGGGGAACGTTCAAGTTCGCTTCCTCCTCTAGAAATTCCTCTTGCAGGTGTCAACCTGCCGCCTCCGCTACCCGATTACGTTGAGCCAAGCAAGACTAAGATTACCACTCTCCCTAATGGTGTCAAAATAGCTTCAGAAACATCGTCGGTATGAAAGAATTGTTTTGATGGTCCCATATGTTGCCATTTCATTTTATGACGCTGTCTTTTTGGTTTCGTGGTTTGTAATTTTGATAAGCTTTTACTGGTGCTTTGTTCAGAACCCTGCAGCTTCTGTCGGGTTATATCTTGATAGTGGTTCTATTTATGAGGGTCCTGGGACTCATGGGGCTACACACTTGCTGGAACGGATGGCCTTTAAAAGTACAACCAACCGGAGCCACTTGAGGATTGTGAGAGAAGTGGAAGCAATTGGTGGAAACATTAATGCTACGGCATCGAGGGAGCAAATGGGATACACTTTTGATGCTCTGAAGACCCATGTACCTGAGATGGTAGAATTGCTTGTTGACTCTGTGAGAAATCCTGCCTTCTTAGATTGGGAAGTCAATGACGAGGTAGGAAACTTGTTTAATTTGGTTTTCCAGTTCACTGTAAGAAGATATTGTGGCATTTATCAACTTTTGTTAAAGTTAAAACTTTCTAGTATAAGGGAGGAATTTGGGGCATAGATTGCTACCTAGACTCCTGTAGTTTATAATTATGTCAATCCAGTCAATTGCCTCTGACAATGTGTCGCTGTGTATCCAGTTTGGACTCTTTAAGAAAGTTAGTTAGTCTCTCCATTTTTTTTTTAAACAAGGATAAATTAGGGAAGAATCATGACATGATCTCTCTTATTCTTCAAAAAGCTGTTCTTTGAAGGTTTGTTGATGTAGGATCAGGAGAGAAAAGAGAGAATTCTAATCTCCATCAATTATATTCCTTTATCCTTTTTGAATCCATATATTTTCCCCAAATTCAACAATGGCATTTGAAGCAATGGCATGCTTATGGTAATGGAAGATTCTTTGTCTCAAATCTTTCGTAGATTTGGTCTACAATGACAAGAGTTGTTTATCTCATCTGTCTTCTAATGGTGCAGCTACACCGTTTGTTTTGATTTTAATAGATTTTATGTTTGTGCAGCTTCAAAAGGTGAAAGCTGAGATTGGAGAATTGTCTAATAACCCCCAAGGCTTACTCCTGGAGGCAATTCATTCAGCTGGTTATACTGGTGCATTGGCAAATCCTCTTTTGGCTCCTGAATCTGCACTGAACACATTGAATGGCAGTATTCTAGAGTATTTTGTTTCTGTATGACCCATAATTTATTATTTATTTGTTTATTTATTTATTTTCTAATTTCCTAAATACAGTCCTGTAATTACTCGTAATCCCACTAAAAAAATCCTTATTTCAAACAATGTTATTTTATGTGTTTGCTAATTCTTTTTAACATTTCTAGTTTGCATTTCTTTCTTGTTCTGTATATTTATTAACTGTTTATTATGTTTGGATTTTAGGAGAATTACACTGCTCCACGGGTAGTTCTTGCAGCATCTGGGGTTGAACATGAGGAATTAATATCTATTGCAGAGCCTCTTTTTTCGGACCTACCAAGTGTTCCATATCCCAAGGAACCTAAGTCTGTGTATGTTGGAGGAGACTATCGCCGTCAGGCTGATATAGGGGTGTGTGTCATTGTTGTTTCTTAACACACAAGTTGCTCCTCTTATTCAACATTTTCGAGTACTTTGTTAGAAATCTTTTCTTAGATTATAATATTACCCTTTATATGGTGCTAATCCGCTTTATTCCTTGTGGGACCAGAGCACGCATGTTGCTCTTGCTTTTGAAGTCCCTGGTGGTTGGCGTCAGGAAAAGCAAGCTATCCTTCTGACTGTTCTTCAGGTGCTGCATTTTGATCTTGCAATCTTTGGCAGATTTGTGTTTTAAGCCAACTTTTCGGGAAGAGAAAGATGAACATTGTTTGTTTGATTGCTATTCTCCAATGAACTCTGTTTTGCAGTTGCTTATGGGAGGAGGTGGTTCTTTCTCTGCAGGGGGTCCTGGAAAGGGGATGCACTCAAGGCTATGTAAGTTAAACTTTTGTCTTCCAGTTATTGTTATCTTTTTACAGCCAATTAATTTCTTGACCTCATTTTGCTATAATTTCACTTTTGATCTTCCATTTCTTCTTTAGTTGCTATAGATGTGCTCACATTTGTATTTTTGCTTTTATATATATATATATACATATATAAACTCAGATCTCCGGGTCTTAAATGAATACCAACAGATTCAGTCCTTTTCTGCATTCAACAGCATCTTCAATAATTCTGGATTGTTTGGCATCTATGCTAGCACCGTAAGTCTTTCTTTTTAATTTAGAAACATGTTGCTGACAATCATTGCTATCTGTTGGACATATTACTGCAACTGTGTGGATCAGTGTATTTTTTAACCACTTAGATGTTATTCTATCATGATGATGACGGAAGAAGACTCATCAGTAAAATGTCGGTGGTCTGGTTATTACTTTTTTCCAAAGAAGAAAAAATACAAACTCAAGATTATTAGCTACAGTTATTGGTGGTTGCCCAACTAATAATGCAAGTTTATTCATGCACGCTTGTTACTTGGTTGTTTGTGATATGAATGGGAAAATCTTAAACAAATAGAAAACTGACTTTCAATAAAAAATCTTTAGTAGAGAATCTGGCATTCTCTAATCAGATCTAGAGATTCATTATCTGGGCATTTGGGTTTTTTGATCCTTAATGTTATTTTATTCTTAAAAATTTTTAATTTGTGGACGTAGGGCTCTGACTTTGTCTCAAAGGCAGTTGATATAGCAGCAGCAGAATTACTTTCAATTGCAACTCCCGGACAAGGTTCTTTCTCTCACTCTTCCCTGGTTTCCCTTCCTGATGGTAGTTTATAATTTAGATGGTACTGACCTTTCTTTTTCTTTGTGACAGTTACCAAGGTACAGCTCAATCGTGCGAAAGAGGCAACAAAATCTGCAGTCTTGATGAACCTGGAATCTAGAGTACTCTCTCTCTCTCTCTCTGTCTTCTTGGATAGTGCAACTGTGGAAAGATACTCGTTTTACGTTTTTTTTCGAGTCCAATTTGTCATTTGATATCTGTTCGTCCTTGTATTCTCTACAGGTGATTGCATCAGAGGATATTGGTCGGCAAGTATTGACATATGGGGAGAGGTATTCTTTGAGTTAGATTAATGGAGCTTTTTTTTTTTTTTTTTGGTTTATCTAATAAAGTAACCGTTGAGATTCTAATGCATCTGGTAAAACATACAGGAAACCAGTAGTGCATTTCTTGAAGGCAGTAGATGAAATAACATTGGAGGACATTACTAGCATTTCCCAGAAGATTATTTCTTCACCTCTAACGTTGGCATCATTTGGGGATGGTAATTGTTTTTTAAGAAGAAGTAACTTATCTTGATATTTACTAATTACGTTCGATGGTAACAGTGTTCTTATTTTCACTATGACAGTTCTTAATGTGCCAAGCTATGAATCTGTGAGCTGCAAGTTCAAAGCAAAGTGAGGGTGCCTCTTCATCTCGACCTCATCGTTGGCCTTTATTTTTATAATTTTTTTTTTTACACCTTCCATAAGAAGCACCATTAGCCTTACAATGTTGAAATAAAATTTTTTTGGCAAGAACAATAGTCAAATCGATTATATCTGAATTCTTGTTTTCTTTTTGTCACCTCCCTCGCTTGAATTATTGAGCGGGTGTTCTCTTTCATGATCAATGAAATTTTTTTGCATTGGTTCAGTTTTCTTCTCCTTGCAATCCCTTTTTTGGCACCTTGGTGCTTTCTGGTACTAAAATCTATTGTTATTATTATTTTTCTTTTGAAGTGGTGGGTGGGGGGTTTAAACTTCTTATCTTATAATGGAGTTACGTGTTTATTTTTTTTCAATAATTTTATTTTAATATGGTCTTAGTCGTTGTTGGAAGCTTTATATTTGTCTTTTGTTCTTGGTTTTGTTCTTTATTGTCACAATGTGGCTTCAAAATTGCAGTCGTTTTTCTTCGTAATTTTCATTTTTTTTTTCTTTTGACTCAAACTGGTCCTCAATTGCTAATCAATAATACTAATATATACTTTTCGTATATGCATTTGATTTGGTTTTAATTAACACAACAATGGACGTTCTTTCTCGGTTAACTAGGCCAATCATAAATAAAAAAACCCAAACCTAATCACCATCCATCAGTTGGCTTAACTTAAAACACAGCTTTAAAAATATATGCGCACACACACACACATATAAATAATGGCGTGAGGACTCCCCGCGGGTTCTTACCTCTTGTCTTATTCATCTATCATTTAACAAAAAATATAAATATGTGCAACAAAGTAGTTATGCGTAGCTAAGCCTCTATTTACATGGAGTATCCATTTATAGAAATGAAAAAATGTTCTATTTGAGACTAGAAAGAGTTTTTAGTCCTAAAATAAAATGATGTTTGGATGATTAAAATATGTCCCTTTCTATAATAGAAAAGTTTGTTAAAATTAGATCCATTTTAAAAATGAGATAAGAAAAGTAGATGGAAAAGAGAAAATTATCCTAAATTTGGATCAAACTTTGTTAAAAAATGTTTAAGATGATAAAGGAAAGTTTTTGTCGATGTGAAAAGATTTTGACATCAAACATTGAAACAGATAAACAAATTTTAGCCAAACAATTTTTTTTGCCCATTTTTTAACCATGTCTAAGTTTGTACTAGTCATCCAAACAAACTATAAATGACGACTTATTTTAGTGACTTTGCTTGCAAATTCGACCACGTCCATACAATTCTCAATGCATGGTGTTTTTCGAGGGGAAAAAAAAAAAATAAAATCCAGCACGTGAGAATTTATACTATCAAATAGTAGGCAAGCACGTACAAAGTCTAATGACCCACCAACTTATCCCGGGGGGCACCATTCTACAATGCATTTAGATTGCCAAAAACCTCAAATAAACAGATCACCACAAGTGACTATAACCAAAATTAGGAGCGTCCAACAAAGAATCAGGTTATTTAAGGAGACACATTCCCAACTCAAACATGGTAACAAAAATTTATTAAGCAAGTGTCATAGTCTTATAGGTAACTTCATTGAGCAAATATTCCAAAAATCTTGCTATTCTGCTTCCTTGCCACACTACTCGGGGCAACGACAGCCCAAGCTGGTGGTTTTGATTATCCTCTTATAACAAACCAAATTCACCTCCTCCGTCTTAAACCGGGTGCCGGTGGCAGCTTCATCGAGGGAGTATTGTGCCCGAGTTGGCGATTCGGCGTCGAGACCAACAACATCATTGACTGGAAAGCTGTTCCAGAGGAATGTGAGGACTATGTAGGGCACTATATGCTCGATTGGTAGTCAGTACAGGAGGACTCACAAGTGGTTACTAGAGAAGCTTATCGCTATGCCAAGAGCCTCAACCTTACCAAAGACGGCAAGAACGTGTGGGTGTTTGATATAGATGAGACTCTCTAACCTACCTTACCACGCCAAACATGGATTTGGCGTATGAAATTATTCAAGCTATAATATTATTCGTCCCCATGCATGACTTTCCCACCTTAAAGTATATATATATATATGTATATGCATGCATATTGTTTCTTCAAATATCATATTTAAAAATACTGTTAAGACTAGTTCAGTGGATGAAATACAAAAACTGTAAATATCGCATTTGCTTTCCCTTTTTTCATGTTTTATTCATTATATATAGTATTAAGTACTCTTTATAATGTGAGAGACAAAAACGGAAAGTAATCTAAAAAATAATAAAAACTACCTGATAAAAACTATCTAATTAGGAATAATAGAAAACAAACAAAAAATAGTTTTGGGAAACTATATCAAATTTAATATTTCAATACTTGCTCTCAAATTGGTCCATCCATCTTGAAAATAAGATAGATCTTCAATGACTCTTCATCGGCTTCTTTTTTAAAATTATTTTATAAAAGCTTCACATACTATGCTTAAGTTTATGTGAGCTTCACAACAGGTTTGGCTTTAAGGATTCAAGACTTAAGTATTATGCTCGAGTTCACATGAGTATTATGAAGTTAACATGAGTATTATTTCATAATAAGTAGATTTTTTTTTGTTTTTATTAATCAAAAAATCATTTTTTGTTTTCTAATTTTCCTCTTATTTTATTTTATTTTCTTTCTTTCCTTTAAAAAAATAAAAAAAACAACAGAATAAAATAAAAAATATGAATATATAGATTTCAGTGGTAATGCAGCAACTTCAACTTCAATTTGGTAGACAACGGAGCTTTACAGTTGGAGGTGCACTTTGATTTGTTGGAGGTTCATAACAAATGAGGTAGGGCTAGGTCTCACAGGGATTGCAACATTGGTGTGGTAGATTTGATAGTTGTTGGCTGCTGCAATACTTCAACGGACTTGGAGATTCGGCAAACAACGAGAAGCAGCATGCCGAAAGTGAAGTCCAGGCGGGCGTCTAGTAAGAATGGTGGCCATATGGCAGATGGTGTGATGTTGATGGAGTAGAGACACCCTTTTTCTAGGTATTGGTTTTTGGTTTTCAAAGGTTCAAAGAGTATGCACGGCTCCAAAAGTTTGCATATGGGTTTAAGCTTTCAAATGGATTTCAAAGTGTTAGAAGATGGTTTGTATGGTCAGAGGGAAAACAAATGACATATTTTTATTAAGATTTCCAAATGATCTAGGAGCTCTGATGTCAAATTAAAAATTAATAAGAATAATATTTTTCATTTAATTTTATCTGTCACGTTACAAAAAGTACGTAATTTTATTTACAAGGAATAAAACACCAAGAAATATAAAGTAAATTAACTAGTAATAGAAATTACCTAGTTATTGATAATAGGCAACAAATTAAAAATAGTTTTGGATACTAACCAATTCAATATTTTACCATGCCTTGCCTTCGTCGTTTTTACAACATTTTAGTAGTTGCTTTATCTTCGTCGTTGTTTTTATTTGTTGTCACTTTCAAAATTGCAATCGTTTATTCCTCGTCTCATCCCGTCATGGGCGCTTTACACATTGCCTTTTTAATGTCGTTTTTCTATCTTATTGTCCTTTAATATTCCTTGACGTTTTCTTCACTTTTTTGTTGTCGTTTCATGCCCTCAAAGCTCAATCCTACACTGCATTATTTCGGAAAGACGTCGTTGTGGACTCCATAAATCCAAAGCGGCGAACAACCGAAGAGCCAGAACCCACCATGAGGCGCCGCCACCCAAGCCTCAGACTCGCCATAACCACCTTGATGCGCCGCCACTACGCCACGAAATACACCGCCAAAATAACCTCCACTTCCTCGACCGGCCGGTCCCTCTCGGCGGAGGTTACGTCGCCGCCGCCGCTCCCTTCCGACGCCCGAGGCTACCTGCTGCCGCGCCGCGACCTCATCTGCAAGGTCACGCGCATCCTTCTCCACGGGCCGCCGTCGTCGTCGGACCCGTTCTCGGACCTCGCCGACTTCCTCAGCTCCCTCTCCCTCTCCCTCACCCCTTCCGAGGTCTCCGAGATCCTCAAATCCCTCAACCACCCCCGCCTCGCCCTCCGATTCTTCCACTTCTGCCCCTCCGTCTCCCCAAATTTCCGCCATGACTCCTTCACCTACACGCGCCTTCTCCTCATCCTCTCCAACTCCGTCTCCGCCGACCGCCTCGATCTCGTCCGCTCCGTCCTCTCCGACATGGACCGCTCCGGCGTGCGTGGCACGATCTCCACCGTCAACATCCTCATCGGACTGTTCGGTAACAGCGAGGATCTCGAGATGTGCCTGGGTCTGGTCAAGAAATGGAACCTTAAGATGAACTCCTACACCTACAAGTGCTTGCTTCAGGCCTATCTCCGCTCCTACGATTCTTCTAGAGCCTTCGTGACCTTTCGCGAAATCCGCCGGCGAGGCTATACATTGGACATTTTCGGTTACAACATGCTCTTGGATGCCTTGGCCAAAGATGAAAAGGTTTCCAAATTTTTATTTTTAATTATCCTTAGATTACGTTCCAATTTTGACGAAAGATTAAAGCTTTCTAGGATTTTGGTTGTTGGAATTCTAATTTTCTGATGTGCAGCTTTTTGGATAGGTTGATCAAGCTTACAAGGTTTTCGAAGACATGAGAAGGAAGCATTGTGGGCCTGATGAGTTTACGTATACGATTATGATCAGACTGACTGGAAAATCTGGTAAACCTGATGAATCTCTGTCTCTTTTTCAGGAAATGTTAACAAAGGGCTATAATCCTAATTTAATTGCTTATAATACTATAATTGAGGCTCTTTCAAGGAACAAGAATGTCGAGAAGGCCGTCTTTATTTTCTCGAAAATGGTGGAGAACAATTGTAGGCCTAATGAGTTTACCTATAGTGTGATTTTGAATGCGCTGGTTGCGGATGGGAAGCTCAGTAGATTAGATGAGGTCGTGGAATTATCGAAGAAGTACATGACTAAGTCGACATACGCGTATCTTGTTAGGACATTGAGCAAATTAGGCCATGCTAGTGAAGCTCATAGGTTGTTTTGCAACATGTGGAGCTTCTATGAGAAGGGTGATAGAGAAGCATCCATGTCCATGTTGGAGCGTTTGTGCAGCGCAGGTAAAACGACGGAGGCTGTGGACTTGCTGAGTAAGATTCATGAGAAGGGAATAACTCCTGACACTATTATGTATAACACGGTATTCTCGGCTCTTGGCAGGTTGAAGCAAATATCCCATCTTTATGAGCTTTATGAAAAGATGAAAAGGGACGGCCCTTCGCCGGATGTATTCACCTACAATATCCTAATTGCCAGCTTTGGTAGAACTGGGAAAGCCGATGAGGCTGTTAAATTGTTCGAAGAACTTGAGAACAGCGATTGCAGACCTGATATTATCTCTTACAATTCCTTGATCAATTGCCTCGGGAAAAATGGCAATTTAGACGAAGCCCACATGAGATTTAAGGAGATGCAAGAGAAGGGACTGTGTCCTGATGTTGTTACATATAGCACTCTTATTGAATGCTTTGGGAAGACTGATAAAGTCGAGATGGCCTGCAGGCTGTTTGATGAGATGCTTGCTGATGGCTGCAGTCCCAACATTGTGACATACAACATATTACTTGACTGTCTTGAGAGGTGTGGTAGAACTGCCGAGGCAGTTGATTTGTATGCTAAACTCAAGCAGCAGGGGCTAACCCCAGACTCCATTACTTATGCAGTTCTTGAGAGGTTGCAGAGTGGTTCCCATGGGAAATCTAGAGTTCGCAGGCAGAGTCCAATTACAGGTTGGGTTGTCAGCCCTCTAAGGTGATGAGGGAAATTGGAAAGGGGCTTGATGTACTGCCAAGAAAATCTTGTGTCCCGTTCTGTAATTTTCCTTATGCATCAAGCATTTGTCGCTGGAAACCTTCGCCACTCGCAGTAATGATGGGGCTTGGAAAAGAAAGACTTGCTTGTGAGAACCTCTAGATTGAAAGAAAGGGAAGTTGGTTTAGTAAATTGCTGTGTGAGAAAATTGTTTAAGCTGAGCCCTTTCAGTTCCTAAGTAATTGTCTTAGGATTTGGCTCCTTTAGATAGCATAAAGGTTGTTAGTTAGATCTCATTATTTTTTCTTTAATTTCTTGGTCACTTTGTGACAAAACAACCTTATCAACAGCAGCACGTGCTCTATTTACTTTAAAACAGAGGAGATTTGAATTAGTACTTTTTTTTAATTATTATGTTCTCTGTCCTTTTGATAGTAGAGCACATATTTTTTCGGTTGTAAAAATTGTAGAAAACAGAAAGTGGGTTCCAAATGCATTTTCCCCGTCTGGAACAGGGGTTTCTAGACCAAAAATTTAACTTTTTTTTTTTAATTTCAACATTTTTTACTATTTATATATTCAAAACGTTACAATACACTTAAAACTTTAAAAATCCATAACTTTTTATATATAAGTCCAAATGAGATGATTTTTTTTTAAATTACATAGAATTTTAAGAGAAATAAAACAATATCTATATTGATAATTTTTTTTTTTAATTTTTATTTCTTTCACTCCAAACAGTTTTTTCTCCTAAATATATTTTCTAAAACTAACTTTTTTCTAACCTAAAACTAATGTCTCCAGACATCCCCCAAACACCCCCTAATGTTTAAAAGTTTATTAATCGATGCATGAGAGCTCCTACAGTCTTGCTATGGGATCAGGTATTTTCTGTGATCTGCTAGATTCATTTCTTCTTCTTGCGTTTTTTTTTTCCCGCTTATTCCGTATATCAAAATTAATTAATCACGATCGTCATGTAATCAAAACTGCAAAACATAAGTCCCTCTAGGGATAAAACCTGCAGAACATGAATCTCTCTCTCTCTCTCTCTCTCTATCTGGTGGTAAGTGTGGGGAACATGGCTCCTACATTATATCTAAAGACGAAAATAATGTTACCAGGTGAAAATATCAATATTTTAGTTTTTGTATATCCTGCATAATATATAGAGCATGAACATAATATATTTTAGTTATGAACAAAATTTTCGCCAAGACATATAACATGCTTTTTACACACCAATTTAAATTATCTAACTCTAAGTGTTTTGTCCTTTTTCTAAAAACTCAGTTCAGTTTGATTATTTACGGTTTCAATTTTAATTTACAAATTAAAACTCATAATTTTGTATTCTAAATTTAAATAAGATTATTATTTTTATTAAAATTATATAAAATTTTAAGATAAACAAAATAATATTTATATTAATATATATTTTTCTAGATGTATTTTAAGATTTTACATATTTTAATTCAAATCAACCGAAAGCATAATTTGATAATTTAATTAAATTTTAATGAAAATAACTTCGGTTATATCTAAGGTACATAATTTAAATCCTCTCACTTATAATTTAAAAAAAAAAAGTTATTAACTAGCCAAATAAAGAAGTTATCATCAAATTTCAAATAATTGTGCGAAAGAAGTCAAAGTAATTTTATCCTAAACAGAAAAGGAAAAGATGAAACCAGACTTCTGAGTCCTTTTTGTATGCAAAGCAAACCGTCAAACATTTTTATTTTTATTTTTATTTTTTAGACGCTTGTGCTGTATGTAGGCAATTTTGAAAATTAGGGGTGAATAAAAATCTGATGAACCCATTGAATCCATCTAATCCAACTTAATTCAATTTATTATAATCTACATTTAACTAACTCGATCAAGAAATTAATCTAACCTACTCAACTCGATTATTAATTGAGTGAATTTAGGTTTAGTTTTAGTTTTTCAAATCTAATTTAGTTAGAACCTACCAAATCTTTTTATTTTTTATTTTTGAAATGATAAACCATCCAATCTATTTATATATAAAAATAAATATTTTTCATACTTCATAATATATATTATTTGTTTTATATTTTATATTAATTACTTGACCACCTGTTATGTTTCATATTATATAAGTTATTATTATTATTTATTTGTTGGTTTACAATTTTTATATTTGAACTTATTTTGTATATATTTGATTTTTATATTAGTTATAATTTATGAGATAATTTTAAAATTTTATAACACTAATATTATAATAAAAGTTTTATTTTTTTTATATATTTCTTATTTTAGTTAAATGGTTAATTATATTTATTTTTTATTTTTTATTATGTTCAACCTGATTAGCCTACTTAATTTATTTAAATTTTAATTAGATAGGTTGATTTTAAATTTTGGATTGATTAAGTAGAATGAAGTTGAAATTAACCTATCTTATATGAATGAGTGGATTGAAAATTTTTAAAAATCCATCTAACTCACCTATTGATCACGCCTAGTATTTAAAAAAAAAACACATTCAAATAATCAAAATATTCTTCCCCTAATATTTATAAATTTACCTTAAAATTATAAATGATAATATTTTATATTGTTTTAAATGGAATAAAAAAAATTAAAATATTAAATAATGATTGAAGCAAATAAACCAAGCTAATCTTTTCGTAATTATCATCGTATCACATGCACTACAGGGATCGTACCTTCATCATTTTATGAGGGCCTATAACTGCGGAAGTTTATATCTGTGAAGAAATTGTTTGAGATACCACACGGATGTTAAATACTATAATCAAAAGTACATACTACTTCTTTTGCTAGAATATACACTCGTAGTACTTGAACATAACATTGGCGCTCCATAAATTTATTCTACGAATTATATATATGATTTTGAAATCACGAGAAATATACATATATATATATTTATATATATCAGAATTATCACATCCCTTTGTGATTGCTGCAAGTGTTTTTTCTATCGGGCTGTCCATTCTGCAGAATTGGTCAAGTACTCTCGTTTTTTCATAAGCATTATTATGTTTTTTTTCTTCTTTGGGATAGATTAATATAAGTATTTATTATGTTTGTCCTAGCAATAAGACTACTAATTATAGGTTCTAACACTATTTGTAAACTTTTCATATGATTGTATTTTGCATGTTGCATTTTTAATTTTAGCTATTTGAATTCTAAATTTATAAATATATAATAATTTACACTTTATTAATAATTATATTAATATTTTGATGGAAATTGACCCATAACTTACACATTTATGGGTTATTATTCAAAAGCATATATAAAAACACTTTTTTAATCAATGTTAACCCAATATTATATTTAACAAACTTTAATTTGATAAAATTTAATTAAAGATTTTAACCTTAATAAAATTAGGTTAAAATAGATTAAAATGACTATTTAGGTCTCTAATTGACGAGTTATGTCTAAATTACAAGTCAATTTCTTTTAAAAAATTAACTTTGTTATCAATAAAGGTTGATTATCATAAATTTGTAAATTCATGATGTAAATGATCAAAATTTAAAATTTAAAATGTGATAAATTTGGAAGTACCAGGTTGAAAAAGGCTATTGATGCACATTGTTTAAACTTACTAGTTGAATAATTTTGCATGTGCAAAATAAACAAACAAGATAGAGCAGAACAAAAAGAAAAAAAGAAAAAAAAAAGTCGAGTGATAACAACTGGACTGCCACATAGTCTTCAAACTAGCTAAGCAAGCAGCAGGTATATAAGATAGGGGACAATTATTCCCCATTGAATATTCCTTTTTTTAGTTATTGTTAATATATATATATATATGTACATATGTTAATAATAAGAGTACAGCCGTAGATTTTAAGAAACATCTTAAGAAAAACAACTAAAAGAGCATAAAATAAAAATAAAAATCTCATCTGGATGTTCTAAGTTCTATTCTTCTAAGGAATTGTTTCATTTAAACCCTCTCCCGGTAAAACCCTATGGAAAAAAACTTGAAAACGGAAAAAGAGCGTGCGAACAATCCAGTCTTTTGCAAAATATGTCAAGAGGCATGCATATCGTTAGTTTGGTAGATCCAAGAAATCTCTATTGACCCGGAAAGCAAAATCATGTACAGAGAAGAGCCAACTCCAATATTGATCCAAGAAGAGATTCATTTCGTGGGAAGTTTGCTACCGAGTGATGCTTTACATGTGTTTCTCTCTTATCCATTATTGACCCGAGTACGACGTTGGACCATGAAGAACACGAGGTAAGATTGTTGCCAGTAGATTACAAATTAATTACAGCTTTATGCTCGGTCACAAGTTGTCTTCATCTTTCTTTGTCAAGAAATAATTATAACGTAGGTCCACAACTGACCCACTCCTGATAATGTTGGATCCATAATTGAGTGAATTATATGGTTATATGCAAGCATCCCGTCCCATATTTGAAATGTGTTAATATTGAAGGCGCAACTAACACATAGTACAATATTTATATTTATAAACCAAGAAATCCTCAGTGCATTTATTAATATGGTTTTTTTTAATTAAAGATTTCCCGTTAATGTTTTGATGAGGACGTCCATGATCGGTTTGATCACTTTAAAGAAAAAAAATCATTAGTCAAATCAACATATTAATATAATATTGTTCGATTATGTCGGTTTCTTAAAACCAAATCAAACCAAATTATGCATAATCAACTTGAACGATTTAGAATTATAAGTAAAATTATCTTGAACTGTGAAAAATTTGTCCCTTGTGTAAAATAATTAAGTTAGTTTGTGTAATATATATATGTGTATATGTAAAATTTATCATATTTTTAAGAATTTATAACTAACTCAATCTTACTTAAATCACCAAAAAAAAAAAAGATAACAGAATTTTGATTGGCTTTTTTGGTATTCGTGGTTTGAAATATCTAAATCAAACAAAAAATATGTGACGCCCCCACGTACGTTACCATACCAACCAGTCGAGCTCTGACGCCGACCGCGATGGCTGACAACCTCGTGGGTCGTCATCCTCTTACTTAACATACTTAACTTTCCCTTCTTAACGTTCTCATTTAAAGCGGAAGCAATTTCTATAGCAATTTTTTTTTCTTTTAACTTACATATTATGCCTATATCTCTATCATACTCTTATAACACATATTTCATAAATTTCTTTCTTTTATGAACGCTCAGCGAAAGACTCATGGTAGTACCATACCCTCGCCCAGTCCCTTGGCATGTGCAGATCCGTCCGTTGTCCATCATACTACTTTAAACTAACAGGTTGCTTACCTCCAACATATAAACAACTAATGAGCTAGATGCTCAGTAAGTTCAGACATACATTCATTAACTTTTAAATACTAGTAATATATGTTATTACTAGAATATGTGACATCACGTATATACACATCATATACGTCGTTTATACATATCCTCAAAACATAACATAGAATATGAGCTTCATCATGCTCATTTATCTCTTCGCTAATCATTCCCATCATTCTATTGATAATCTCTTATCATTCTATTCTAATTTCTTTATTTCTTTTCTTCTCATTCCTATCATTCCTTAACTTTCTGTTCTAAACCTTTATAACTTATCTATCGCTTTGTCATCATCTCTTAACATTTCATATCTTAAAAGTTAGTAACATACACACTAGCATAACATCACGTAAAAACGTGTCATTCACATCACTGTGTTATTCTTCCATATCATTCGTTACTTTTCTTATCGTTCTTTACTTTTCCTTTCTTTTCGTATCATTTCTTTTCTTTTCGTATCATTTCTTTTCTTTTCTTTCCACTCTCTTTTCCTTTCTTTTCTTTTCACTCTCTTTTCTTTTCTTTTCTTTTCTTTTCTTTTCTTTTCTTTTCGTTTGTTTTCTTTCCACTCTCTTTTCCTTTCTTTTCTTTTCACTCTCTTTTCTTTTCTTTTCTTTTCTTTTCTTTTCTTTTCGTTTGTTTTCTTTCCACTTTCCTTTGGTTGGGCCCGTTGTTGGACGCACCTATTTGCGCGCGGACAGTGGGAGGAGGGGGAGCGACCCACCAACCTACCTCACAGTCACATAAAAACCGCACCTTCGGGGTTGGTCCATCCTATAATCTACCGCACCTTCGGGGTAGCGCCACATCTACGCGGAGGATATAGACCGGAAGTCTCGACCTTGTAGGGAGACCGGTACGCCAACAACTTAAGTTTTCAGTCTTATTATCTTGTAGACTTTTATTTTTCTTATATTGATTTTTTGTTATACATCTTTTTCATGACATTCATTATCTTTCTTTTCTCATTTTTCATAGAACATTCCATGGAATATTTGTTCTTTCATTATTTTTCTTTTCTTAATTCTTTACTTTATTTGTGTGAATTATGTTAATCACACTTTAGCATAGCATATATAGCACATATTACTTATATATCATCATATCATAGCAAACAAAAGTGTGTTTAGTTATGTGCAGACAATTTCTCTGTTTATCTTGTCATTTACATCATTATATCTAGCGTATCTTATCATCACATTTATATCAATCATAGCCTATCGATCATAGCCTATCGTTCTATTCTTTCAATCACATCTTATCGTTATATTCTAATCCTTTCATCATACCTTTCATCATAACCTATCATTGTTTCTCTTTCTTGTCTAAGTCTTTGCTTTCGTATCATTTTTCATAAAACACCTATCCTTTCGTTATCATAAAATATGCCTTTTCTTAATTCCTTTCATCACCGATCATCGTTGCTCTATCAATCATAACCTAACTTTCATAAAACTTTTCATAAAACATTCATTCTTTCCTTTCATATCTCATCTCTTTCTTATGCATCCTATCATAACATTCTTGTTCTTACTCTTTCCATTCTTCTATCCCTCTTTATCACATCGTTACTCTCATAAAGCTTTTATAATGTCTTTCATTCATAATTCAATACATACATATATTTATATATATATATTTTTTATAATTATTTATTAAAACATATCTTTTAATATCATCATAACATTACTATAGCATTTACTATAGCATCATCATAATTCACATCATAACATTTGCATACAAAACATATAAACACGATAAGCTTGTTCATAGTTGCAGACGGGTAAATGTCTGAACTTACTCATAGCGTGCTTATCCTCTTATTGGAATCCATCGACGTCCGTTGTCGCGTCTGGATCGGGTTCCTACAGACAAACTTTATCCGTTAATCACATTTTCATTTATAGCTTTTATTTTATTAAAAAGCTTAATTCTGATCTTATAACCCTTAATTATAGCCTTAGGACAACTTTTTAAACCTTAATGGCCATTTTTGAATCTTTCTCCAACTTTTGAAAAATTACGATTTTACCCCTAACTTTTGACAAAATTACAATTTTGCCCTTAGCGTGATTTTTCATAACTTAAACCTCAATATTGGCTTTTACAACTTCATTAACCTATTCCGAGGTCATTGGGGCTCTTTTCCTATAATTTGAGAATCTTTGGGCAAAATGACCATTTTGCCCCTGATGGGTCGTTTAATCATAACATTTTCATTTTCATATTTAGGCTGGATTTTCTAAACCCAAAATCATTTAATTAACTTTTTAAATCTTATCGGATCTTTTCCGGATCAATTCTTATCATTTTACTAATTTTCACATTCCCGGCCCTCGGGAAATACTATTCGAACCTAAGAATCGGTTTCATGTTTTCCTTACGTTCTAGGGTTTCGAAGGGTCGGTTTACTAATCGTACCTTACACATTCCTTTTAACTTGCCCTGACTCCTCGAGGGGGCTCGGGTTCCCTTCCCGATCATATTTTTACCCCTCGTTTCCCATATTACCCCTGGTGTCATTTTTAGAAATTTCGGCAGAGTTTCCCCTTAATTTTTGAGGTTCCAGCGTTTAGGAAACGCCTGAAAACCATCTATCCTGATCTAATTCTATCACGTACTATACCAGAGGCCTAGATTTTACGTAAAACTCATACTGTTTACGTAAAATCGTTACATTATCACATATTTTTCTTTTTCTCCATTACAGTCATTTTCTTCTTTTTACATACATTCTTTTCCAAAATTTTCATACCAATAATTATAATATCATACAATAGTCCCAAACAATTAAATTGCGGAACGTAAATGGATCGGGATTTATACTGAATTGCAGTCCGGTCTCGACGGCATAAACCCTAATTCTCCGTTCTTCATATTTGAGGTCTCGTCTTGCAATTCCGACTCTGCGGATGCGTCCGGAACGTCGAAAATAGGCTAACGGGCCAAACTTCCAAAATTGGTCAACAGTCAACGGTCAACGCCGTTGACCGGCGGCGACGGTGGCAAGTGGGTAGTCCATCTTGAAGATCTCGACGAGAGGAATCCATTGGTGGCTTCAATTTCACCATTCGACACCTCTATCGCCGGAAATCGCCCCTCGAAAGCTCGGTCACTGCGGCGGCTTTGGAACTCCGCCGTGCCGGACTTTTTCCCCGAAATTGATTGAGGGCTTTTGCTCCCCTCTTCACGGCGACCATTTCTGCACCGGTGGTGCAGCTCAACATCGCCGGAAACGACGAGTTCCACGGCGGCGACGTCGCGACTTCAGGCGGCGCGATTCCGCCGGTGTTGAGGCGATCCACCACATGGGTTTTGTAGTACTCTTCACCACGAGTCTTTTGAGACCGGTTTCAGCTTGATCGGACGTCGGACGGCGGAGATACGGCGTCGCGAAATTTCCGGTGACCGGTGGCTTCGGGCGGCGCGTGCACTCTGCTCCGGCGTCGGTTCCGTCGACTCGGCACACCGTTGAACTCAGCTCGGCGAGAGCTTTCCAACGGTGCCGGCGGTGTCGAAAGCAGACACCGTTTCCGGTGGTCGGTTACTATTCATCAATGGAGGTAGAGAGAGAAAGAGAAGTGATGAGAGAGTACACATGGGCAAATGAGAAAATTCTACTTTTTCCCTCTCTTTATATACTTTTTCACCCAAAATTTCAACATGGGCTATCCTGACTAATTTGGGCGTCCCGAATCCAAATATATCAGTTTTATTTTCATCTGAGGTCATTTCGACCAATTTCCGATACTGTGAATTTTCGGTCAAAAATTACCCTTGTACTCAATTATCAAATTTGATCGTGCTGATAGGCTATCCTAACTAATTTGGGTGTGTTAAACCCAAATTTATCAGTTTTATGTCAAGATAATACCATCTTGACCTACTTCTTGATACTGTAAGTGGCACACACGTGCACACACATAATATCACTATTACTCATTTTTCATCCTTTAACATTGTTGAACATTTTATTTTAGTTCTAAACAATATTAAATCACTAAATTTCACATTTTAACGCTTAAATTCAATGTGTATTTATTTTCCGAGAAATATGAATTTTCCCGGTTGTTACAAAATATATATAAAATTTTTAAACAGATAAAAAATCAATCCAATTAAAATAAATTTGGTCTGATTTGGTTTCATCGGTTTTGTTAATTAGGGCTATACTAGTATCTGACATTGCCTTCTACCAGTGGTGACCATAAACCGGCCGATAGCATAGACCAAGTACATATACTCAAAAGTAGGACCACTTAAATAAGAACGAGGCTATTTAAGAAGAGGCAAATACATTATTCAAAGTCGTCAAAATTTCTCCTTCAAAGAAACATAGATAACAAGCACATGGTGGCAATGACGAACAAAATGTTTCTAATTAGCTTCTTTCTTGCCACAACAGTGGCAATAGTCCAAGCTTCAAACTACAATCTTATAACCAACCAAATTCACCTTCTTCGACCTCAATCAGGCTCCGGCGGCGCCTACGTCGAGGGAATCTCCTGCCTGAGTTGGCGATTTGGCATTGAGACGAACAACATCATTGGCTGGACTAAGATTCCGGAGGAATGTACAGACTATGTAGGCCACTACATGTTTGGCAGCCAATACCGGTTAGACTCACAAGTGGTTACTGACCAAGCTTTACTCTTCGCCAAGAGCTTCAACCTTTCCTCAGATGGCAAAGAGTTGTGGATCTTTGACATAGATGAGACAGCACTCTCCAACCTACCTTTTTATGCCACTGAAGAATTTGGGTAATAATAATTATAACTATTGTTTTTCAAGTACTTGCCTTAATTAGTATAATTAATAATAAATAATAAAATTGTCTGACTAGATTACCGTTTTATACTGATCACAGTTTACATTTTTTTACCTGTCAGTTTTCTTTTAAAATTTTTTTAAATTTTATTATTTAAATTGTGTATTTGAATTACGATCTAAACATATGTTAAGAGTAAATATGAGATACAAAGGCCCAGGTATATAATTTTAACTAATGACTACTTTTAGCTGGGGTTAATTAGTGAAATATTTCCATTTGTACAGATTGAACTTGGTCATAAAAGGTGAATTGTGACACATTTCTTTACCTGTTTGTTTAAAAATAGTATTTGTTTTATGATGTAGTCAAAATGTAAATTTCAGGAAGAAGCCGTACAATGATACGGCGTTCAATGAATGGGTGTCGAAAGGAGTAGCCCCAGCATTGCCGGAGAGTTTGAAGCTCTACCAAGGGTTACTTTCCTTGGGGATTAAGGTAGCCTTTATTACGGGGAGACATGAATACCAAAGATACGTAACCGCCGCCAACCTCAAGACTGCCGGATTTCACACTTGGGAAAAGCTTATACTCAAGTACGTCCATTGAAGTTGTCGATCTCTAGATGATCTCTTAAAAACTGGTTTGTTTGTGCATCTACACATATATGATAATCTATACATTCAAAAAGGAGTTTAGGATCGATCTTAGGTCTCAAGACTTAAAATCTGGGAGGTTGTCTATATAAACATAACAAAGGGAGAAAAAAAAAAAAAAACGTGATGAGTACACACACACACACATTCTTGTTTTGCGATAGTCTACTTGTATTTCTTGCTTTAAGAAAAGGAAAAATCAAGAGTACTGAAAGTGAAGGGACTCTTAATCTTTTTTAATGAACTTAATATATTTCTGACGAATTTTTTCAAAAGTTTAGATTACGCATCTTTTTTCCCCTTTTTCTTCCATGGTATATTTTAACCAATTAATTACATATATATATGTGTATATATATATATGTATATGGCTTCAGAGGAACGGAATATTCAGGGAAAACAGCACTAGTATACAAGTCAGCTGAGAGAAAGAACTTGGAGAATATTGATGGGTATAGAATACTTGGGAATATTGGGGATCAGTGGAGTGATCTCTTGGGGGCAAATACCGGCAACAGAACCTTCAAGTTGCCAGACCCAATGTACTACGTTGCTTGAACGCGTTTTGTTGAAATATTGTACTAATTATCTAGTGTCGGTAGCTAATTATAATTACTTGAACTAAATAAGATGTATATATATGTCGTTGTTATATGTTCTCGATGATTAAACTGTATTAAATAAAGTTTTAAGCTGTGGCATTCGAGTAAGAAGTATATTGTGTTTGTCTTCTAGCTAATAGCACTCACTTTCTTTTGATAAACTAATCTAACTTTATTTTAGCTTGAATCTTGTTATAATAGACATTTGGTTTTATTTTGGTTTAGTTAAAATTAAGTAATTTTTTAAACTTTTTCGTTATTTTAACAGAATTTTTAATACAAATTTAAACTAGAATCAAGTTAAACTTTCACGCTAAACTTAACATGTCGTAACTTCCTATTTGTACCACTCACCTGCATGTGAATAGAAGCTTTTTTTTTTTTTTTTTCTTTGATGGATGTTGTAAATTCTTGAAAATTCCATATATTCTTTGCTTGAATTGCCAAACATTGTGCTTGCTAGCTAAAGATGATATTGAATTGTGTATCAGTTATTCTTAACATATGTTGTCTTGAATAAAGAAGATTTGAGCTTGTTATGATGATTTTTATTCTTGTACATAATATAAATACCATATTAGTTGTTTAGTTTAGTGTGTGTGTATATATATATATTGCAAGACATATTAAAAACGTCAATTTTTTCTTTTCTCAATGATCCTACTTTCCCTTCACCATGGCTACTGTTTGTTCATTTTTGTTTCACCTTTCCCCAATTTTTTATAACTCTAACTATCATTACATTTTCTTTTCTTTTCAAGGTTATCCAGGTTTGTCCTCTATTTCCTTTTTTTTTTTTTGCCACAAATATTATTCAAAATATTTTTGCATAAATCCCTAAACATTTGACATGGTAGCAATAGGCAATGTTATGTATCAATTATTTTTAACATGTTTTGTTGACAATAGAAAAACATTCAAATTTACTATAATAATCTCCATTTATGTGCATAATAGAAATACCAAACCGATTATTAAGTTTGATATGTGTTGCTGAAAGTATTAAAGACCCGAGTATTTTTTTAAAACATTGTATTTTGCTGAATTTGATTCTTTACGATTTTTATATTTTTTGTATTTCTATATGTTTTCCTTATAATATCTATTACTAATTTTTTCGCCATCTAAGTTTTCAATAATGTTTGCTAATTTTTTTTTATTTCTTTAATTATATTATTCAGACATGTGAAATCACTTAGAAGTTTTGTGTATAGGCATTTTTATCATTTGAAGTTACTGTAATTTTAATTGTACAAATTCATTTTTTTATTACATAATTTTAGTGTAATTAAAGATATACATTTAGAGCAAAGAATATTATTAATATTGAATGTATTTATAGTTTCTTTTAGTTGATGAACATAAACTTGATGCATGCATTAATTATTTCATGACTTAATCGATAGTTATATATTTGTAATTCCTTCTAACTAACTAAATTAAAGGTAAGCGAAACATTAGGCATTTTATTATTAAATTATTAATGTAATTTATCTATCTTTATTATTTGTGTTTAACATTTTTATGCACTCTAGGCAACACATGGGCAACCAAATAGTTTGACGAAAATTCATATGACGTTTTTATGTAATAAATGGTTGAAAGTATAATTTATTAGTAATATCATATTTATAAAAATATAGGGTTTGAATCATCTTATTTTTAAAATAAAAAAAATGTTATTATCTTGAAAAACAAATTATTATCAAATTTTAAATAATTGCGTGAAAGGAGGAATTTTTTGCCGAAAAGGAAAAAAAAAAAAAAAAAAAGAAACTACAGTTCTGAGTCCTTTTTATGTGCGAAGCAAATCGATAACGTTTTTATATATATTTTTTAGGCATTTGTACTGCATGCCGACAACCATAAGAATATAAACATTTAGAATAAAAATATTGGAATGAAATATTTTAGATGGATATTTAGTATTATTTTAGAAAAACATTTAAATAATTTAAATATTATCTCTGACATTTAGGTCTCATTTGTAAATTAGATTTTAACCCAAATTTGAAATTTTATTTTATTTTTTAAAATTTATAAAATTATAATTTAATTAATTAATTTAAATTTAAAAATTTTATTTTATTCATGAATCAAACAAATTCTTATAATTTTATTTAAAAATTATAAATAATAATATTTTAAATATAATAAAAAAAATAAAACATTGAAAAATGGACTATCCTAATCTCTTCATAGTGATCGTTGTATCACATGCACTACAGGGATCGTACCTTTATCTTTTTATGACAGCCCATCACTATAAGATATAATTTCTATGAAGAAAATTGCTTGAGAAATAATGAATGTTAATAGTAGTATTAATGAAAAGCACATTCGATATGTGGATGTCAACGTCACAATATACTGTACCTATCATCTCATGGTACTTGAGCACAATACTAATGCTCCATAATATCACTCTAAGGATGATGTATGTGATTTTCAAACAATGAGAAATTTATGTATGTCAGAATTATCACATCCTTTGTGATTTCTGCAAGTACTTTTTCTATTGGACACTTTGAGTGCGTAACAATTTTTCATTTTAAAAAACGTAGAAAATGAAAATGGTTTCAAAATAGCGTTTGTTTATTTAACGTTTTCAAAACCGTTTCGAAAACACCGTTTTCAATTATGTTGTTTTTTTGAGTTTTTTGAAAATGAAAAAAAGTTGTTTTCACTTTTTGTTTTCATTTCCAAAAAATATTGTGTTTTTTGGGTTTTTTAAAAATGAAATGGGTTTTGAAAAAATATAACCAAACCAAGTTTTATTTTTATATTTTTCAAAATATACACTCAGAAAACATAACCAAACACAGTTTCAGAAATGATCTTAACACAGTTTTCAAAACATTCTTATTTTCAATTTTTTTGAAAACAGAAAACATTTCAAAAACAATACCAAATGCCACCTTTATTTTCCATTCTGCAATACTAGTCAAGTACCCTCGAGCGTGTTGGGTTTTGTTTTTTTGAAGATGGTCTGCACATTTTCCAGAACAATGAAAACAAAAATGGTTAATAAATTGTGTTTAGTTATTGAAAATTCCTTTAATATTTACAAAACATCATTTCCAATCTTATTGGATTTTTTTTTTGTGCCATTCTGTAATTTACCTTTTGCATAAAGCATTATTTGTTGCTGGAAACCTTCGTCGCTCACATGATGGCGCTTGGAAGAAAGACTTCTTGTGAGAACCTCAGGATTGAAAGAAAGGGGAGTTGGTTTAGTAAATTGCTGAGCATGAAAATTGTTTAAATTGAGCCTTTTCAGTTCCTAAGGAATTGTTCTCTTAGGACTTGACTCCTTTAGATAACCTAAAGGGCTGTTAGTTAAGGGGTGGTTCAGGATGGCTCTCTATGGACGTTAAAACCAGGGTGGAGGCCAAATCACGTTTGGTGATTTCAAGGCTTCAGACTGTGAACAGTATCGACGCATATGAGGTCTGTGCTATTTTCTAAGATATTCCCTTGTGACCGTCCATCCATTGCTTCAAAACCCTCTTTTGTTGAGTTTTCCTTTAACCCGCACGCCTTATTTCCACCTTCATCTTGCTGCAACAGTAAACCCTTTTCTTCGTCTTCTCTCCATCTTCTTCTTCCTGTTGCTCTTCACTCTCAGTCCTGCCGTTGTTCCTATGAAAACTCCCTTTTATTACGGCTGATAGTTAAAATAAATTACACGCATCGATCGTGTAATTTGAGCAGGAAATTTCAGATTTGTCAATTTCGATTTGTATTGTATGTTGTCTTCCTATGTTTTCTCTGGCTACCGTGTTTCTTCTAGAGTTTTCAGTCAGTAGGAAAAGTTTTTTTTTTTTTTTTCATTTATTTGGGTATTGTGGTTTCATTGTTGTTGTGAAAACCGGATTTGGACTTTTGGGGATGTTTGGGGTAAGTCAGGGTGGGATCTGAAATTTGCCACTGTTGTCTATACCGATTGGGTGTTTGCTTTGTGCATGGTTGTTGGGCTGCCGAAGTGATCAACACGATAAGATTTATGACTTGCGCTTTAATTTCCTCTGTACTAGAGTTGTTATTCTCTTCCGGCTTGGTACTTTGTTTCCCCTCTGTGCTTGACGTTTTGGGTTATGTCATGCATTATGCTGTTGTTGTGTTTAGTGGTTGTTGAGAAGAGGTTGCAATGTACATTTATGGAAAATGTTATTGCTCCGAACACAATGATTTAGTCGCAAACTATTGAATTTTAATTAATCTTGCTCAGCTATGCTGATTTAACTTAGCTCTGCATGTTATCTCGGTGTTGTTGTTGTCGTTGCCTTTTTTTGTCCAACCGGCCACCTTCAGTTTCTGAAATCCTGTTTTGTTGTCTTCATGGAATAAGTTGATCCAATTTCATTTTTGTCTACCGTGTTTGTAAGACTGTATATTTGTCATGTTATTGATGCATTGTTTTACCAGAAACAGAACATATATTTTAGGTTGTATGTTGAGTTTCTCTGACATTGGAGAAGGTTTTGGCTGCTTTGTGCAATTTCACTTATATTGCCGCGTGATTCAACTATCTGTTTTTGGTTTTACGTGTTTTGCAATAATGCTTCAGTATTTATTTTTATGCTTATTGTATAAACACAGGATATTTGCTTACTTGATCTTAGCCATTTTTTGCCATTATTTTGGTTGACGGTAACAGGTTAACGGTGTCAACACCATCCACCTGTCTTGATACTGGAGTCACGGCTAACGACAATAGAAGACACCGAGGTCATGTTCACAAACGCACCACTTGGCTTTGCTACTGGAATCAATAACGGGCCCAAATTACGCATTACTTCTGTGTTCGAAAGCAAATACAATGAATAACGTCTTCGTTGTCTGTTCCTGAGGCAACTACCGTCATTTTATCCACTGCTTCGTACTCGATATACATCTTATTAAACATCTACAAAATCGTTTGCATTAAAATTGTATTATTGTCCTTTTTTTATTTTTTTTGCTAACACTATGTATAATGATTTTTTTGTTAAGTTGTTGTTTGTAAGTTTTATGTCTGCACTTGTCCACGTTGTATGTTATACCCATGTCATTATTTCGAGATTATCTTTGTACATTGCAGTATGTATGACTTGTGTTGTCTGCTTTGATTTGCATTCGTCATTATGACACTTATTTTAAATTATGTATTATTTAATACGTGTATGTGAGCACCAATGTTGCTACTAAGAAATGTGATATAGTGTTTAATGTGGCTATTAATATTGTATTTATATTGTCTTGTTTTTCTATAGCATTTTTTTTTTTTGTAATTTCCATTCTAGTGTTGGTCTTGAACAGTGGTATTTGTTGTACGTGCTGTGTTAGGAAATGCCCTAAACTTTAGAGAAATTTTGATGTATTTATTTTAAACTGGATAATAAAATTATATATATGGAGGTTATTCATTACATTGCTATTTTTCCTCATTCTATTTACATGTTAAAGTAAATGTAAGCAAATATGGCTCCCTGACTGCTTGTGTTAAAACTGTTAGAACGTTACATGCAATGGACTTTTGTATGCGAGAAGACAATGTTTTAAAGTAAGCGGTCTAAACTAAGGTCTGAAGTCTATGGAGTTAGACCGAGCATCTAACTCATGTTAAGACTATTATGTTGTCTAAAGCCATGGTGGGGATGGTTTGTCTTGACTGTCTGGAGTATAGACTCCCAAGTAGAGACATAGATATATTATTTGGTGGTGATATATTAGACTGGGACTAAAGCGTGATTGATCTACATAGTCTGCTATGAGTGGATCAATCTGCTTTTGACGTTTATTGTGCAGTAACCTTAATCCTGAGTGAATGAACTACTTCATGTATATGACTTGTGTACTTTGATGTTCCAATGACTAAAACGTCTCAGAGGTAGTAAGCTTATAGATCGGTTCATTGGGTGCATGACTTGTATACGATGAAAGGTTTCTTTACAGATATCGGAATTATAGCTCTAACAAGGAGTTAAGGGTATCCACTTAAAGGCATTATACTGGATATGAAAATGGACAAGACCTTGGGTCGTCTGCTGGGCGGATGACTTCTTATTCACATATGGTGAATAATCATTTTCTTATTCGGTAGTATAATGGAGCTTTAAGATAGTCTGATCAGTAGAATTGAACGGACTTTGACCTAAGACTGATCGTGGATATCATATGAGGGTTCTGTATACATGACAAGGTCATTGGACAATAGCTTGCCACAGGCTTACGTAATACGATATATAATTGGGAGTTTAGTTTCAGGTTTATAGTGGTGTGACTCTGAAATTAGTGATAATATGATTGAGTTGTTCGGTAAAAAATGATGATCATATGGATTCACAGGAGCCCGATTATATATGTCCAATTGACCCCTCTACTAGCTCTACATAATTCCTTAACGATTGGCAAATTGATTTGTGTATGCTATTGGTTAGTTGATTATGCGTGGATGGTATTGACATAGGATTAGGATGGTGGACAAGATTCTCTCCGGTTGAATTTAGATTTTGTTTTGGATAATAGAGTACACAATTATTCGAACTCCAAATAAAGTTGTCATGATTTTATTTGAGATTGGGTTGAAGTTGTAGAAAATTATCCATGAGAACAAAAATTTGAAATACAACTATTTGTGAATTTTGAAATTTGAATTTAAAATTTAAATTTAAAATTTGAAATTTAAATTTGAAATTTAAATTTTAAATTTTAAATTTGAATTTGAAATTTAAATTTTGAAATTTGAAATTTGAAATTCAAATTTTAAATCACAGTCTAAGTGGAATTCGAATTCTTTGTAGATAATTCCACAAGGCTAGAATTCGAATTTGAGTTGGATTATGAAGAGGAAAATCTTGTTTGAATCCTACTTGAATTTTGAATCCTAACTCTAACAAAAGTGACCGAATTTTGTTGAGGAAAATCCTCCAAAATATTTTCGGTTTTTGTTAATAAGGATGCAGGGAAAAATTCAAGTTTCAATCCCAGTTGAATTTGGATTCTCTCCTCCCTAAAAGTGGCCGAAAATTTTGAGGTTAAATCTCAAAGAGATTTTCAGTTATTTATGGATAAGGATGAGATAAAATTCAAACTAGAAATCCTATTTAGATTTTGATTCTCCTCACACTTTAATGACCGAATCTAGTTATGTTTTTGGCACAAAGGGATATCGGTTTTTATGAGGGAATGTGGAGATAAAATTCAAGTTAAAATCCTGTTTGAATTTTGAAAGAAAAATCCCTACAATGGCCGAATTCTTTTTTTTGGTTGGATAAGGCTTAAAAATTCAGATTTTTATTATGGATAAGGAAGAAAATCTTCTCCTAATCCAATTCGAATTCAGAGGATCACCTCATGCAAGTTTATAAATAGAGGTCCTGCCACTCCAGTTCTCTTAAACCACAGACTCTCAGGTGAGCAGGCTTATTGTTGTACAACTCACCGTGACAATAAGTTCTTTAGAGATTTGGGTGGTCGGAAGAAGACTAACAGTGCTAGCATAACGATCGAGGTTCAAAGTACCCACACACTCAGCCATTCGGGAATTGGAGAATAGTAGAGAATGCTAGTTGGTTGAAACCCTCCGATCATTCTCCTTCTGCAGATTGGCGTCCTTGAGGTATGAGTTTAAATTGTTGTTGGTTTATTGTATATGGCATCATGAGATATTTAACGATCTTGAAAAATTTTTATTGTTCCGCTATGCCACTCTGATACGTTTTTACCGATTTATTTCTTACATGCTGGCCCTTGTTTATTCTGTTATGGGCTCCCTATTTCTTATGGTTGTGCACCGGCTATGATGCAAAACTGTCATGGTTGATTCGCTTATCATGTTATTGGTGTTTTGCAGACCCGTTAAACGATTTAGTTGCTGGTTAGTATCTGGATTGTGATACTTTATCACTTTTCTAGTGTTCAACCTAGGTAGTAATTTGTTTTGTGGGTGTGCATAATGCCTAACCTGATTATGTGATATATTAACATTGAACTGAGCCGTATAATATCGAAAACCAATTTTTGTCCCCATCTTGCCTGTGAATTTTTACACTGTTTTATACATTTTAGTTTAACACCAACATGCCTCGGGCGGATGGGTCGTCTTACAATTGGAATGAGAAGAAGGAGATTTATTTTTTAAACCTCCTTAATGATTACCAAAGAAATCATGCTGGAAGACTTCCCAAGATTGATACATATTCGGAGTGGGCTGAGATGTTCAACAGGAGGTGGCATGATATCAACACCCTGTGTTATGCAATGACTGTACATGGGAAAAGGACGCAAGTGCGGCAGACGTACACAGCATGGAAGACGTTACAAACATGGATGGGTTTAGGCTACAACCCTATCATCGATACAGTGATCTGCTCTGACGAACAATGGCTTAATTCGATGCTGTAAACACTACTACTCCTGTTTAGTATGACAACATATAGATTACATGACGGTTTGTGCTTTCCCGTTTTGGTGTATATTTAGCAACATATAATTTTATCCATGTAGGTTCACCCAGACCAAAACTTCCTCCGAACACAGGGTTTAAAGCACAAGGAGTTATACTTCAATGTTTTTACGAATTTCCAAGCAACCGATGCACGAGTTCAGCATTCACAATTCAGTCCTAGTCCGCATGTTCCTCATTTGTCTGGCGGCGACATGTCTGGAGACATATCTCAGGTCCCTGGCGTTACGATCGATGGAAATGACTCGCAAACCGACCCGATGAACTTCCCCCAATTTGACACTCAATACGTACCAGGATCATCACGGAGTCGGGAGAAACAAGCTAAGCGTAAGCAATAGCAGAACACGGAAAATATTCTCGCTGATGCAATACGGGACATCCGTAGTTACTACTCAAATAAGTCCTCACAAACATCAAGTATGGATGACGCTACCTAAGCTTCATTGCTTGGTGAAGCTGACAAGGTGATGGAAGAGATGGGAGTGCCTACCGATGATGCAATTACCGTGTACCTGTGACTGCGTAACGAAAGAGCGGTATTGAGAGACTTTACTAGGCTTTTCGTTGAGAAGAGGTGGAACATTATTAATAGGATCATGAATAGCGGTTTATAGGCTTGGTTTGAGGGGAAGCATAATTATTGTGGAGACTCTTCATTTGTAACGATTAGAAATTTTTAGTTTATTATTTTTACCATTTTGTATTTACTGACTATAACTATTGTTGTTTTCATATTTATATTTTTATATTTATGCCACTTCACAGTTTCCCTTTGATGTTAATTTATAATTTATGGAACGTTTATGAAAATTCAATTACTAGTTTTCTTACAATTTCACTGAATATAGGTCGCATAATTAGGTAAAATATGGATACATCAGACATGGATAGTAATGATGATTTAGGTGCTGTTGCATGTGTCCTATACACATATATGAGAAAGTTGAATAAGCAAAAAGATCGCAAACACGACTCCATTTTAACGGGGGCTGTAAAGACAGATGAGTTGTTATACGGCAATGATGATAATATCAAACAAAAGACTCGGATGAATAGGCACACATTTATGTCTTTGTGCGAGTTGGTGGAAGTAAAGGGTTTACTTCGATCAACAGATCGTGTGTCTATACCTGAGTAATTATTTATATTCTTAGAAATACTATGCCATACAACAATGAATAGGCAAACATAGGATTTTTGACAACATTCAAGTGAGACGATATCGAGATAGTTTACTAGTGTTCTTGACACACTATTTACATTGAAGGCCGAGTTTATACGCCCTCCGGATTATAATATCATGCAACCGTATATTGTGGAAAATACATATAAATACAGACCTTGGTTTGATGTACGTGATGAAGTTTATTTTTAGATTTATCGATTATAGTACTATGTTATAACATTTCTAATAATGTTATTGATTTTGTAGAACTGTATCGGCGCTATTAATGGGACGCATATGCCATGCGTTCTGCCAGCAGATAACTCGTTGGCTTGGCGGAACAGGAAAGGCATAAATAGCCAAAACATCCTAGCAGCTGTGTCGTTTGATATGATGTTCACATGCATGATCGCAGGCTGGGAGGGTTCTGTACATGATGCAAGGATATTAACACATGTAATGGCCGTTAATGGATTCCCGTTGCCACCTAAAAGTTTGCTTTGTGTTCATAAATTGTTTGCTTATACAATTTGTTTGTTATATGTATCGTATGCCACTTATATGTAGTTATATATCTTCCGAATCTAGATAAATTTTACTTAGCAGACTCTGGTTATGCTAACAATAATCACTTTCTTACACCTTACCATGGAGAAACATATCACTTGTCAGAATACCATCAAAGACGATATGGTCTTACAACTAGAAAAGAAGTTTTTAATTACATACACTCGTCTTTGCGAAACTGTATTGAAAGGACATTTAGTGTTTGGAAAGTGAGATTCAAAATACTGATTAAGATGAACAGTTACCCTATCAAGAAATAAGTGAAGATACCAATAGTTTGTGCGATCTTGCATAACTTCATAAGAATGCATGCAGTGGTAGAACCAGATTCGCTACTGTAATCGTACACGCATGACGTGCCAACGTGCAATGCAAGTACATCTATGTCTACCTGTGCAGCGGATACAGCCGATGCTGAGGAGTTAGAAGATATTGATGATGTTTATGATGACCTACATACGAACACAGCTAACGCTGACGCACAGCATCAACGTCGAAGCGGGACCACGACTATGGCTCGCTTTATAGATGCTATTGCAAACCAAATGTGGGAAAGATACCAACAGTATCCATGTATGGACTTTGACATCTGTCGTAATGGATCGTAATTGTATGCTTTCCTATGTAAATTAAAAAGTCACGATAAATATTGTAACATTTTACTTAATGGCCTGCCGAATAATTTTATATGTATAATTATGGCAAGCAATTAGCCCATGTATATGAGTGATTGTCTATACTTTTCGACCGAATGTTTAACCGAATGTGTTGTTTTACGGAATATGACTTTTTATAATTATTTCGTTTCACATTGACAATCATGTTTGAATTGAGTTTTACAAACATTTTGTTGACATATTGATTTTGGAAACTATATATGATTATTTAAATATAGTTTTGGATAAATGTTTAGTTCAATACGTTGTTATAGATATAAAAGAATTTGAATTTTAAATTATGTGATTAAAGTTTATTGTCTAAGAATGCGTGTAAGTATTGATCGAAGTTTCGAGAAATGTTGAAGGTAAATGCTGGTTGTTATGAAGATATAAAAATCATATTTTCAAACTCTTCATCCAAACACTCTCTTATTTTATTCATCATATAACATGAACTCTCATAAAGATTCTTTTTTTTTCACTTATTTAATAATTTTTATATACTTTTTTCATAACAACTTTTTTTTTTTAATTTTTATCCCAAATACAATCTTCGACACCATATCTCATTTTCAAAATGAACATCTTCAAAAATATATCTCTAAAACATCCCCTAAACACCCCGTAAATCTCTTTTTTTTTTTTTCCCTTTAATTACTTGGTCATTTTGTTACTCAGTAGCCTTTTCAAACAGCAGCACGTACTCTATTTACTTTAAAACAGAGAAGATTCAAATTACTATTATTCTTATTATAAATTTTTAAATTATTATGTTCTCTGTCCTTTGATAACCGGCACATGAATTTTTGGGCCGTAAAAAGCGTAGAAAACAATGCATATACCTGTTCTCGGCAGGTTCCCAATGCATTTTATTGTTTCAAAGTATATTAAACAATGCATATACCTGTAAAGTGGATAGATTGGTCAAGAAATTAGTTATTATTAAGGGGAGTCTGCCGAGGAGGTCGGAGACATTGGGACGTTATTTTTGTTTTATAGAATGATTTTTTATTTTTAAAAATATAAAAAATAAAAATAATTTTAAAATAACGTTTGTTTATTTAATATTTTTAAAATTATTTTGAAAACATTATTTTTAATTATATTATTTTTTTAGATTTTTTGAAAAAGAAAAAAATTGTTTTCACTCTTAGTTTTCATTTTCAAAAAATATTGTATTTTTTTGGATTATTTTGAAAATGAAATGTGTTTTGAAAAAATATAACCAAATAAAGTTTCATTTTTATGTTTTTCAAAATATACACTCAGAAAACATAACCAAACACAATTTTAGAAATGATTTTAATACAGTTTTCAAAACATTCTTATTTTCAATTTTTTTGAAAATAGAAAATATTTCAAAAACAATACCAAACGCAACCATTATTTTTAGATTGGAAAAAAATTGTTTTAGAAAATGTGTTTAAGGTGAAAAAATAAAAAATTTTAAAAATTTTTTTAGAAAAAAAAGATCAATATGGATATTGTTTCGTTCCTCTCAAAATTCTATGTAATTTAAAAAAAAATCTCATTTGGACTTGTATACATAAAGTTATGAATTTTTAAAGTTTGAAATTTACCGTGGCGTTTTGGAGATGTAAATAATAAAAAGTGGTGAAGTTTTGAAAAAAAGTTGTTCCAGCCCCCAAACGGGCCCTCAGTCTTTTTTTATTCGAATTTCATAGTCTCATACTTACATTAATTTAATTGTTGAAATACCATAAGGTTATGCAAGTGATAATTAACCTGGATAAATATTAAGAAACATTAGTTAAAAGCTCAACATTTTCCATTATATCTAAAAAAAAAAAAAAGGTGTTTAAGACGTACTTTTAGGATGATGAAGAGGCTATCACCCAAGCCTTTTTCAGTGGAAAAAAAAAAATGCATAAGAGCTCCTATAATCTTGCTACAGGATCATATTTTTCTCTCTTCCGCTGGATTCTTTTCTTCTTCTTTCAAAATTTTTTGTTCTCTTTCCAAAAAAACCTAAAGGAAATTATGAAAATAGCACTTTTAATACACATGTTAAAGATTTTTACTTTGTAGTTTAGATTTTTATCCTTAAAATCAATTTTTGTTTAACATTATTAGATGGAAAAAAGCCTAAAATCATTATAAATGAGTAATATTTTAAATTGTGCTCTTTTAAGAGTATTTCTCAAAAAACCCTTTTAATCTATCAAAATTAATTAATTTGGACCAGCATGTAATCAAAATTGCAAAACATGAGTCCCTTGAGGATAAAACCTCCAGAACATGGCACTTTCATTATATATAATGATGAAAATATATCTATATCCAAGAATGGAGTTAGATCTTAAGTCCAAGGGAACACAACTAAGGGGGCGTTTGGTAAACGCATTGCATTTTGATTGTATTTGAATGAAATTTATTTTTTGAATGTTGTATTTGGTTAACAAGTATTTGTTTTATATTTGAATGAAATGTGTGTTTGGATGAAAAGTATTTTAGAGTTGAAAAGTTGATGTGATTGATAAAAGTAGAGATAAATGGTAAAGTTAAAAAGTTGATGTGATTGTTTTAAAAATATTTTGAATAGTAATTATTTTCATAGTACTGTTATAAAATTTGTGTTTGGTGTAAAATTGTATTGTATTTGAGTAAAATTAAAATATAATTTTTTTATCAAACGACACCTAAAGATAAAAAATTATGAACTAATAACATGAAAATAAATTTTCCAATAAAGCTCATATGGGAATCGATAAAAACCTATTTTGTCAATTTTATTACAATTTTCATAATCCCTAAAAAAATAAAAAATAAAAACTACTCTCTCAAAGTAAAAAAGTAAGTAGATCTTCAAATTTATGTACTCTAGCGACAGAGAAAATAATATTGAGAACAAAAACAACTAAAATTAATTAATTATTTAAAAATCAATAAGAAAAAAAATATAATTATATATTGTAGTTAATGGTGGAGACCACTATTTCAAACAGTTTCCAAAAAAACTAAAAAAACATAAAGAAGAAATTTAAATAATTGGTACAGACACAAATAGATTTTAAAATATCATAAATTCGTGCATCTTTAAAAAATACATATAAATAAATATATATTTTCACTCTACCCAAGGGGCACGTGTCCCGCAATGGTCCATGTCTATATCAGTAAAAATATAGACATATTGTGCATATTGTGTGTAATATATATATATATATATAAATATATATTACTGAGCTAGGAACAAAATGTTTCCCAAGACATAAAGCATGCCTCTGGCACACCAACATGAACTGTTCAATTCTAATTTGTTTTCATTTTCTTAAAAATCCAATCCAGTTTTATTGTTTACAACATCAATTTTAATTTAAAAACTCAAATTTTAAAAATTTATAATTTTATTATTTTAAATCCAAATTAAGATGATTTTTCTTTTAAATTAACCAAAATAAGGGGGTGTTTGGAGGTATTTTAGAGACACATTTTTTATACATTTTTTCCACCTTACAATCATTTTTTACTATTTATATCTTCAAAACTTTATAATAAATATAAACTTAAAAAGTCTATAACTTTACATATATAAGTCTACATGAGATTTTTTTTAAAATTATATAAAATTTCAAGAGGAACGAAATAAAATTTATATTGATAATTTTTTAATAAATTTTTAAAATTTTATATTTTTTTACTCTAAATAATTTTTTTTTCCTCAAACACGTTTTTTAAAATTCACTTTTCTCCGACCTCTAAAAAACATCTTTAAAACTTTCCTTAAACAAATCCTAAGATTTATATTGAAATATATACTTTTTTATAAATGTTTTTTTTAAATATATTTTTACACTTTTTATCTCGAACTAAGGGCGCAATTTCAAAACTCAAAACACTCCTATCGTGATAACTTCAATTCTCCAATTACTACTCAAACGCATGCATAATATTTAATAGGAAAAGAGAGAGAGAGGTAAGGAGAGAATCACTCCTACAAAATAATTTAAAAGAGGCGCAATGGTGAATAAATTTGAAAAGAGGCTGTCATGGTTAGATATATACGGTCCCCATTCCCCACATTTTCAGATTTTGTTGTAGTAGATATTGATATTAAGCCTTCGTATGCATTGCCACGGATATTTGATATATATATATATATATATATACACTTTCGTGATACCTAAGGTATTTGATCTAATTGTACGAAAAGTTCACATCAAGTCGTTACAAAATATCAACTAATTATGAGAAAGAAAGAGTAATTTTGTCCCACAAAGCAAAAGAAAAAAAAGAAAGCAGAGTCTGAGTCCTTTTAATTTATATGCCAAGCAAGCCAACAACATTTTATTTATCGCTTGTAATGCAAGCCTACAACTGTAACAATGTAATCTTTTCCTAATGATAATTGTATCACATGCCCTGCCTTTTATCTTTTATGAGAGCCTATCACTATAAGAGAGAATTTCTATGAAGAAAATTGCTTGAGATGTCAAAAAATCGCTATAAAAAATTGCTTGAGATATCACGGATGTAAAGTATTATTAGTATGGTTTTTTTTTGGTTTAAGATTCCCCGTTATTAAGAAAAAAATCATTAGTCAAATCAACATGTTAATATAATTTTGGTCCATTAAGTCGGTTTTATAGAACTAAATCAAACCAAATCATGTATAATCAACTTGGTCAGTTTAGAATTATAAAAAAAATTAATCTTGAACTGTGAAAATTTTGAGTCCCTTGTGTAAAATAATGAAGTTCGCCTGTGTAAAATATAAGTAAAAATAATCTCATTTTTAGGGACTTTTAACTAGCTAAATCTTACCTGAATCACTAGAAAAAAGAGATAAAATAATTTTGGTTGACTTGTTTCGTTTTCAAGGTCTAAAATATCTTAATCAGACCAATAAAAATAAATAAACTATTTAAACTGATCAAATTAAACTAACTTAAAATAAATTAGATTTGATTTTGTTTTCTCTTTTTTGTTGAAGGCTACTAGTACCTTGACATTGCCTTCTATCAGTGGTAACCATCAACCGGCCGATAGCATATGTAGGCCAATTAGGGCCATTTAAACAAGAACGAGGCTATTTTAGAAGGCAAATACATTGTTCAAATTCATCAAAATTTCTCCTCCAAAGAAGACATAGATAGCAAGCATATAATGGCAACGACCAACCAAATGATGCTAAGCTTGTTTCTTGTAGTGGCAATAGGCTTCAAACTACAATCTTATAACCACCGAATTGACCTTCTCCGACCCCAATCAGGCTCCCGCGTACCTACGTCGAGGGAATTTTCTGCCGGAGTTTAGCGATTAGGCGTTGAGACGAACAACATCATCGGCTGGACTAAGATTCCCGAGGCATGTTTAGAATATGTACGCCAGTACATGCTTGGCAGCCAATACCTTATAGACTCACGAGTGGTTACTGAACAAGCTTTGCTCTTTGCCAAGAGCCTCAATCTTTCCTCAGATGGCAAAGACTTGTGGATCTTTGACACAGATGAGACCTCACTCTCCAACCTACCTTTTTTGGCCGAAAAAGGATTTGGGTATAATAATAATAATAATAATAATAATAATAACGTTATTATGTCCATTTATTTCTTTATCACCTATGTGTTTAATATTTCAGGGAGGAGCCATTCGATGAATCGGAGTTCTATGAATGGATATTGAAAGGAGATGCCCCGGCACCGCCGAAGAGTTTGAAGCTATACCAATGGTTACTGTCTTTGGGGATTAAGGTTGCCTTCCTTACAGGGAGAGCTGAAGACAAAAGAAATATCACTAACCTTAACCTCAAGACCGCCGGATTTCACACCTGGGAAAGCTTATACTACGGTAAGTTCATTTTAGTTGAGATCTCTCTCTCTCTCTCTCTCTCTCTCTCTCTATACAACTTGTTTCCATGTCCACGTGTATGATGACGAGGAGTTCAGGATCTTAGCTAGGTCTAGGTTCCGAAACCTGAGAAGACGTTGTCAATGAAACCATAACAGGAGGGGAAAAAACAAAAAAACAAAAAAAAAATGCAACGTGATGAGAATATATATATATATATATTATTGTTTTGTTTTGTGATAGTCTACTTTTATTATTTGCTTTAAATAAAGGAAATTAGCTAAAGGGTCTTGTAAGCTTTACCAATGACTTAGGGCTTATAAGGGGATGGTTCCCAATCCACCATCACATAACTGCAACAACTTTTTTTTGTCTTTTTTATTTTATTTTTATTTTTAGTTTTTATTATTTTAAATTTTTTTTTTAATTTTTAAATAAAGTTTCAGTCTTTCCTCCATACAGTCCTTAATATATACTTGAAATTTTGGATTCAAATAGTTTTCATTCATAATTTATATTGAATTTTTACATGATTATATAGAGGAATTACAATCTAGAAAACCTAAAATAAAGCACTATAATCAAGCTAATTGATATGTATAATTTTGCATAATCTCTAAAATGGAAAGAATTGAAAAAACATAACTCAAAGAATAATCAATCAAACAATTCTATAAAATCTCAACATATATCTCTGATGAATTTTTTTTTCAAAAGCTTATATTACATTTTTTTTTTCCTTTCATCATTCCCCGGTATATTTTAAAAAATTTAATTACATAATATATATATTTGGTTACAGGGGAGCGGAATTTTCCGGGAAAACATATCAAGAATACAAGTCAGACGAGAGAGAGATATTGGAGAATTTTGATGGGTATAGAATAGATGGAAATATTGGGGACCAGTGGAGTGATCTCTTGGGGACAAATACCGGCCGCAGAACCTTCAAGTTGTACGTTCCTTGAACGCGTTTTAAGTTGTGACATTCGTGTACTCAGATAAATGTGAGAAAAAACTGCTTCCTTTTTTTTTTTTTTTTTTTTTTGGGTTTTCTTGATAGATGTTAGTAGTGTTTAGAGTGAAGTGTTTGAGAATCCCTCAATATTCTTTTCTTTATAGAAATAGTCCACATGTTGAAAGTTTTACTAAATTTAGTCCGGGAACTTAAAAACAAAAGGTGTTTAAATTAGTCCTCCTATCAAAATAAAAAGATTGTTAAAATAAGAAGCTGTATCAAATTTAGTTCCTGAACTGAAAATTATGCCAAATGCAGTCCTCTACACAAAAGGAAACGTTTGTGATGTTTTCTCGGTTTTGCCAATTTGTATTCAATAGGCTGGGTTTTGTCATATTATCTTCTCGGTGGGCTTTTTTGCTTGATCAAATATATTTTTCTAATTCCTTTTATCCCATTTGAAAGATGATTCATAGGTTGAAAGTAAAGCCTCAAAAAAAAAAAAAAAAAGCCCCGAAGTTATCGCTCCTAATCCCATGTTAGACAGCCAAGGCTACCATTCCACTATTAGTTGGAAGTGGAGGCTCAAAGGGCCCTTTCATGAAGATGAAAAGAAATCTTAATAAGATTGGCCTTTATATGTTATAAGGGCTTTCTTTCCCTTTATTTTTTCCAAAATAATCCTGAAAATTTGTAAAAGCCTGTTAGAAGGGCCTAGATTCTAAGCTGGTTCTTTTTTATATAGTAGATTTGTGCTCTCTAACTTAAGGGATTGGGACTTCTAGAGTTTTATGAGGCTGCGTTGTATAAAATTCTGTCTAGAGTCTGTTTATAGATTTCATGGGTTTTTTAAATTTCTTTTCCAATTGTCATTTATTTATTTTTTTCTATTGAATTCTAAAGCTAGAGCTTATATTGATTGGGGAAATATCCCAACAGGAATCATGATGCAAATTAGCAATATTAGTTTGATTTCATCTATAGATGTCACAAAAAAGGAAAGGGTACAAAATCTGTTATAGGTGGTATATTCAGGCTTCCAGAGAACAATTTGTAAGCAACATCATCTTAGCTTTGCTTTGAATAGAGTGTTCACTTTTAGAGATGAAAAATTTTCACTTTTAAAATAAATTTTTTTTTAAAAGTCAAAAGTTGTTTTGATTGGTCAAAAAAAAAAATCCTTTTGTAGAGAAAAGTTTTTTTTTATGTTTTAAAGTGAAAAATTTTTAATATTCATATATCAAAATTTAAAAGGTCTACTTTTCAAAAGTAGACTTTTTTTTTTCATTTTCCCAAAAATGGAGCGCTCAAACAAATGAAGACTATGAAATTTAAAAAATTTTGAGAAAAATATTGGTAATAAGAGATATATATATATATAATTGCGGAAACTATTAATGCTTTCAAATCTAATATTTTAGGATATGATAACTATGAAATAAATAATAAATAAACAAATAAATAATTTTTAAAAGATTTTTCTTTTTCCTAGACTTGAAGCCAGAACTGATCAGTACATTAAAGCCAACATATAAATCTACTAAAATCAATTGAGCTAGTCTCAATTGGTATAAATGAACAAGTTTTACATGAGAAAACTTGCAAAAAAAAAAAAATCTTGTACATAATCAATGGAAATCGTATTAAGATCTGTGAGGCTCATGATATGGCTTTGATTTTATATTAATTCAAACAAATATTTCTGTCATCATGACCTGATTTTTTTCTGCAAATTATGTAAGCATGTTAGGTGCGTTCATAAAACAATGAAAAATAGGAAAAGATTAAAATTCATTGTCTCCCAAATTTTACAAATATCTCAGACGTTTCTCTATATAAACTTGCTTTTAATGCTTATGATCAATTTTGCAGACTGTAATTATTTATTATTTTCGCTCTTTTTTTTTTCCCCCTAGAGGTTATTGAATACCTCAACATGTATTTGCTATTAGAGTACATTTGGTACGAGAGAAAAAGTAGAAGGAAGAAGAAAGTTGGAGTGATTCGTATAAGGATTTTTTATGGTTGTTTGGTGGGAGAGAAAAGAAAAAGAAAGATATTATGGAAGGGATTTTAAACACTTTAAAACATCCTTTTTTAATCTCTCATAAATTGAAGAGATTATTAGAGGTTTTGTACAAAACATCACAAGGAAAAAAAAAATCTCTTTCTAGTTCCTCATTTTCTTTACCTAGGTGTGATTTACTAAACACACCTCAATGTAATGCATATAAGATTTATTTCCAGTATTCTTTGATTGTCATTGAATGGAGTTTAAATATCTTCTAAGCAATCCGTTATCTATGTTCCTAGATAGAAACTAAATTAAAAGATGACGTACAAGATAGTAATTATGATGACTAAGACCATATTCTGATCTGTTAGATATAGAGATAAGGAAGAGACAAGTGTTGCATGTACGAAAATACTTCAAATAACGAGAGCAAGTTATTGTCTAGTGTCGCGGTTGTTGTGTCACTGAGCAACAAACTTGTTCTGAAGCAATGGCAAAACACATTAAATTATTTTGTTTTTCTTTTATTGATGCCCATTTTATTTTGTTAATAATTTTATTTTGATCTCTATTGGTCGGTAGATATACCTTTGGTTCCTAGTATCATCCTCCAGTTTCCATGATATATTTTCTGCTCGGTTATATATAGAAGCATAAGGAACTTATTAGGAAGTTGAGATAAAACCATGCTTTACCTTGAAGAAACTTGTATTTCTTTTTTTAAAAAAAATAAGATAAAATAGATAGTAACTAGCATTCGGGGACTTAATACATCTTAGCTAAGTTAGCACCTATTAAGCAACCCATCCTGTGTTATAAGCACCCACATCAATATTATTAATAAATTTAGAAAGAAAATTACAAGAAAGTCAAAGAAACATACACAACACCAAAAAGGAAAGCAACCAAACAAACATAGCTAAAAAAAACCTCGAACCAAAAAACTGAAAGCCAAATTTTTATAATCTATAAATGAAACCTGGAACATCAATTTATTTATTTATTTATTTATATATTTTTGCTTTGATGTCTCTTGCGCAGTGCTTTTTGGACGTTGGTTGTTTTGGCAAAGTTTTGTTGGAGATATGGATCAGATGGAACTGTTTATTTATTTATTTTTTAATTCAGTTCCTCTCTTAGCTATCTATTCATTGATTTTAGTTTTATGGACATGTTATAGAATTGTGATGATTTTTTTTCCCATAACACTAAACACAAAATTATGTATTCTTTATATATATATATATATATTATCAAGTTATCGACTGTAATTACAATGAGTCGAATGATTTATTGTACATCTCACATTTAATGTATAGGAGAAGGGCTAAACAGGTTAATTAATTTTAATCCGATCAAACATTATTTAAAGGTCTAGGTTTCTAAAGCATTAATATATGAATATTATATAGTATGAGCACAATCTTTGACAGCAATTCAAGAATGCTAACAATTCTAAAAGACGACTGGCTATGCACACCTTTATTGTCAGCGTTTGCAAGGAAACTAAAAAGAGATATCAGCTATAAGGACTTTGTCCAAAAACGCCATTATACCGCCTTAGAGCATTATCATTCAGAGTCATAACACGTTGTTTCCGCAAAGTGTGCACGTGTGCTGCAGATGATATTATCTATTATCTATTACTCAGTTAATAAAACAAATAGTTAAATCATGAGGATTAAAAATAAATTAAGTTGCATATTTTTGCCATTTTATTATATTTTCTCTATATTCTATAAAATTATTCCAAAATTTAATACAATCTCACCGGAATCAATTTATTTATAAATATATTTCAAAATTTGCTTAATTTTTATCGAATTTTTTTTTTTTGTACTCAAAAGATATTGGGGACCTTCAAACTTCAAATTAACGGTGACGACCTTTTTTAAAATGATTATTGTAAGCTTTGTTGACTTTCATTGTTGATTATTAAGTTCGGTGCATGAGAGGCTACCCTACCAGTCCTTGCTAGTCTTATTTATCTGTCCCTGACTTCTTGTCATCAAATAATTGTCAATCGATTGATAATTATTTCCAGTGATCTTATCATGGCTCTTATTGCCCATTTCGTCGTTTTTACTCATTCACACCTATCAATAATGGATAGAGATCCTTAGCCCTTTTTCAAATTTATAAGTTAGGAATAAGCTTGCGTTTGGAAATTTCAACCCTTTTTTTTTTTTCTAAAAATTAATTAATAAAAATTTTAATTAATTTTTAAAAAATCAATCAATTCTAATTTAAAAATTCTATTCTAAATTGGTGCACCAAATGCATTCTACGAGTGTAAAGTCAACTACATCTCTGTCTCTCTTTTTTTGTTTTTTGTTTTTTTAGGTTTAGATGCTTTCTATTTTTCAGTTAGTAGCTAGATAAGACTGATAAAAACAATCTAATATATTAAGCTTTGAACAATTTTTTTTCCTCTCATATGAGTAATGGACAGTTTTTTGGGAAAAGGACTCATGGAGCCATTTATTTTTTAAGTATTATCATATAGTAAAATATAAGATGTATATACATCCCAACATTTAAAAATATATTATTCGGTAAATAATGTAATCTTTATAATACATCTTATTTTAAAGCCTCATGTGTACGTTGTGTAAACTGTACTAGATTGGTGATTATTATATCTATATCTATACTACATTATAGAAATGTGAATGACTTTGGAGGTTTTGCACTTCAACCTTTATAATCCAATGATTCAAATTTATTCTTTTTAAGTTATTTTAAATTCAATGATTTATTCTTATGCCACTTGGCTTCTTTGTTCTCTCACACCTCAAACCTCACAATCAACTTATTTGGAAGAGTTTTTTAGAAACTGCTTTAGACTTATTAAGTTCAAAAGCTACTTCTAAAAATGTTTAGACAATCTATAAAAGAACTTTTAGTTTTTTTTTTTTAATCAAATGGTGATCCACTTCTATTCACTTTTTTTTTTTAAATCTTACATTTAAAGCCATTTTTTTTTACAATGCCCTTATTTATAAATTTATATTATCTAGAACAATTTATAATCTATAACTTATATAGATGGGGAATGTGCTTTTATACTTCAATTTGGTCTTGAACCAATTTAATGGTTAAGAATTTTTCTTTTTTCACTTTAGTTGATAACAATGACTTAGATATATCTACATGACTTGTTCTTTTTTTTTTCTTTTTTTTTTGACATCTTACACCTCAATTTTACACCTTGCCAACTCACCTCATATTTATTTCCACTTTCAGCCTTCTATATATTTTTTTCCATTGATCTCTGATTTCAACCTATGACTGGAGTGATAGAGACAAGTTTGTCATAGTATTGATTATAAACCTATTTACAAAAAGAAACTATAATTTGCAAACAATAATCTTAAAATACTTTCTCATAAATTTTTTTTTTCTTTGCCTGCCTCGTAATGTGAAACTTTTTAAAAGTATATACGAAACATTAATGTATTGTTTTCTTTTATAATGTAAAATAATTATTTCTCTCCATTTTTTAATTGTTTCTCTTGGAATGTAACGCAAAGGACAAGTACTTTTCAAAGAGAAGAAATTAAGTAATTTGGATTCTCACCAAGATTAATTTATTGTATTCTTAATATGATATAATATGATATAGTTATGATATTTGGCATGGTGGTTTAATTAAAAATTAGGAAAATTATAGTAAATATTAATTTTCAAAAAATAATTAAAGTAAATAACGAGTTTTTAATATATTTATAATACATAATAAATTTATTGGATAAATATAAATTTTACTAGGTGTATTTACAAAATATATATAAATCATTTATTTGATGAAGATATAAATATATTATTTATTGAATAAGTAAATATTCAATAAAATTCTTAAAAAAATTTTCTGTTATTATATTTCTACCAATATATCTTTTACGGTATTAATTTTAATCTTTTTATGCTTTTAGTTGAAAGAAAGAAAGAAATTTAAAAAAAAAAAAAACCAATAGTGCAACAGGGCCGTAGGCATATACGATGCTCGTGAGAGATATTTGATTAAAAAAAAAGTGAAAATTTTGATTTCTGCATTGAGCATTAGAATAAGAAAATGTTTAAAATAATTCAAGGAAAAAAAAAAAAAAGAAACAACAATAACAGAAGAAAACGTTTATAATACATTCCGAGGCTGCAATTGCACGAAAACTACAAAAGCGCTAATAATGTTTGGCTCCAGAGGTGCCCTCACTTCGTGTTTGTCCTCATTCTGATGTGTCAAATCTTATATTAAAGCACTCACTTGTTTTTTTTTTTTTTTTTTCCCTTAAATTGAGATCCATAAACATATACCAATTAAAAAGAAACAGGTTTTGTCACTTAAAAAAAGTATAGATTTTAAATAAGAATGGTTACATAACATTTCTCCTCTATTTTTGTAAAATGATGAAACAAGCTCAAGTGAGACAGACATGGGCGTGTTAAAAAAACAAAAAAGTAAAAAAGCTATTAAGTGTATACGAAAATTTCAAACTTGTAGAAAAATTGTATTATTTGTCCACTTAATTACAGGTTGTAGTCCTACCAAATCAATATACTATCTTCTAGAGTTTTATTTGTTCATCAAATTACAAGACACTAGCACCATCATTATGATAATTCTCATTGACATTGTAACCTTATCTTGCTTGATTTGAGGTAAATATATATATATATATATATAAACACACACACACGCATCAGTTACTTAATACGGTCACAAATATTTTGCTCTAAATCATTTGCTAAACACATTGTATCAACGTTTTACTAAGAACTTTTACAAATTCATGCGCTAGATATCCTTATTTACTAAATGATGAAAGCGACAAAGATGAAGGAAAGGCTTGATTTTTAAGAGAACCAACGTAGTAGGTTTCTCTTATTCCAAGCTTTCGTCTCTTTCTTGCTTGCTTGATCAGATTTAAAAAAATAATAATAAATATAATAAAATATACCAAAATTCACTTAGTCCCTTCAAAAATATGATCATGTTTGTCTCTTTTATCATGAAAAGGCCTAAGATATATAACTGCGTTTCTTCAAAATACTAAGTTTACGCCTTATGTCTTTTACAACCGTCTAGAAATAACTTTTGCCCCACTGGTCAAATTTAAAAAAAAAAAAATCGCACATGGATTATCCTGAATAATATTTGTAGGTTATTTATATTAATTAACTAAAATACTTTTAAAACTAGAAAAACTACAGAGCTTAAAAACCAACAACAATACAGTAACCCACTCCCACCGCGCGCCTGTCACCTCTTCCCTTGAGCCTAATCGACTCGCCGACTCGTATGATCGTTGGAAACGTCACGTTGCCGACTGCTACTGATTTCTCGCCTTCGGATATTTTCTCAGCCCACCAGTCCTTAGAACTCCGAGCTGTGGCACCTCCAACCTGCCCACATTTACAATTTCCTCTCTATTCTCCTTCACGGCCCCCTCCATTCCGGCTAGTTTTCCACCGCCCCCTATTCGATCTCCTTAATTTGTCACCCTCCCTTTCTGTGAGATCACCACCACCCTTCTAGATCTCCTTGATAATACCTTTTTTTCTCTAATTTTTGTTTTAATTTCTTCACTAGTTTTTACATTATTTTATTTAAAAAAAAACGTAATAATATATATTTACTAATTATAATATGGATAGCTTGGTATGTAAATTTGTAACAATAATGATAGAGATACAAAATGATATTTTCGACTCAATTACACATGGGTTATTGTAATTTGGGAATTTATTTTTGCAACTTCCGTAACAGTGCGGGAGGGGAGGATTAGAGAGTGGAGAAAGTACTTTTTCTTTTAATTTTACCAGTCCCACATCTTTAACAAAAGCTTTAGCAACTTCCTTTCTTTTGTACTCGCACAGATCATGGGGAGTCCTGATGGTATTTTTTTCCAACAAAAAGATGTCTTTCAATTATACATTTCCGATCCACATATGGATTATTGATTTCGTTTCACTGCATCTGTTGTTGTTTTTTTTTTTTTTTTTTGGAAGGGCATCTCTGGTGTTTATGCTGATATCTAAAAATATATGCATGTTGCCGATATTATCGGCAAACATGTTGTGGATATTTCTTTGCTTAGACCACAGTGACAACTAACAAACAAACAAACTAATAATAATAATAATAATAATAATAATAATAAAAATTAATAACTCTCATGATTCCTAAACTTTTAAGTAGGTAATCGTTTGGTTCCTAAACTTTTTTTTTTAATAAAAAAAGTTCTTAAACTCTTAAAAATGATATAAAAAAAGATTTAACCCTAACGGTCATCTAAAAAGGAATGCCATTGACCCATGTGAGCTGCACATGCCTTTAGTCAAAGGGCATTTGAATAAAAGAATATTTTTCTTTTGATAAAACAATAGCTAAATTTAAAATTACAAAAAAAAAGGAGTAAAATAAAAAGGTTGATATTCTCCTTTCTTTCTCTGTGTTGTTTATGACTTCACTCCTTTCTTTCTCTGTGTTGTTTATGACTTCACCTCTCAAATCTCCTGAAGCACCAGAGACTGCCTCTCTGATCGTAATCTCTTGATTAGTACCTATGCCGATACTATGGTCACCATCTCTGTTATTGATGACCTTTCTCCTGATTAGTTTTTATTTTCTTCTTCGTCATTTCTTTTTTTATGGCAGTGGCGGCGATGGCTGGAGAGGAGAGGAAAGAACTAGGGTTTGTGATGAAAATGATCTAGGACGAGCAGCTATCGAGGGCTGGCCTCACAATAGAGGGCGTGGGTTTGCAACAGAGAAGGGGAGCGACACACTAATGCTACTTAGGGCTTATCTAAAGGAGGCGTGGGCATTGATGCTTGTGGCGTGAGGGCTTAGCTGAGGGCCAAACAGAGTTTGAGTGAGAATTCGGTCGACAATGAAGCACTCGGTCGAGGATTAGGTTTTAATGGTCTGGTTGAGTGTTTGCAAGAGTTGGTTTAGTTTGAATGGTCTGACTCAAGTTTTTTTTTTTTAAGAAAAAGAGAGAGTTTTTTCTTTTTTTTCCCCCTTTCAATCTCTTAGTTTGTTTTATTTTTTTAATAATTTTTAAGGGTAATTTGGTAAATTCTGCTAAAATTCAAGGCTAAATTTAAGTTTCCATCAAGTTATTAACACCAATTAGTAAAAAAGGATTGACTTGCACTTTTTAAGAGTTTGGAAACCTTTTACTATAAAAAAAAAAAAAAATTAGGAACCAAACATTCACCTACCTAAAAGTTCAGGGATCACAAAAACTATTAATCCTAATAAAAATAATAATAACAAAAACTTTGTTTACTGATTTTGCTAAATATTATTAAATGATATAGCCATACAATTCTCATTGATGAAATATAATAACAGAAACTTTTCTTCCGATTTGGCTGAATATTATTAAATGATATAGCCATACAATTATTATTGATGGAAATGTCGATCGAGACATTTTGATATATGAAAATTATGAATTAATAATATTAGTAAAATTGTAATAAATAGCATTTTTATAAAATAATTGAAGTAAAAACAAGACTTTAAGATATTTGAAGTTTGCCCAAAAACAACTGACGGATATTCACATAAAGAAAATTAAAAATTTTAAGTGAAATAATAAACTAATAATGTAAAAGGATTAATAACACTTAATTGAATCTAGTTCTGACAATAATGAATATATTTATAGTGCAATAAACATTAAAGAAGTACATTAATACTGTTAAATACAAGGGTGGCATAATTATAATACAAACAGTGAAAGGAGTATATACATGTTTGCATTCACATATTTTTTATATTTAAAATTCAGTATCAAATGAGTTCTGAGAATATTTAAACGCAAAGATTGCACCTAAGCCTGATACTTAAACAATATTTTTCACAAGATATGATGCATGAAATTTTTTTTGTGATATAGTTATTGAGATGTCAGATATATGTTGATCTTTTCATTTTTTAATAAGCAAAATATTATAAAAAAATAAAAGATAAAAATCTTATTAATTGGGCAATTAGATTTACAGTAAAAGGTACATTGTGATTGTGGGCGTGCATATGAAAGAAATTATTACAAGACAGCACAGCATCAAAAAGTCAAAGGCATGTGAACTTTAAATTCTTTTTCTCAAATTAAAGAAATTTTTTTCTTGTTTTTGAAATGATTTTTTTATTTAAATAAAATGTATGGACAACTATATTTATTTTTCGTATTGTATTTGTAAAAATATCCTTGTATGTTCGAATATCAAGGATCCCAACTTAATTATATATGAACATAATTATGAGCATATATATCCGTACAGTTGTCAATATTTACTTCCAATTCATAGGCACCACAAGTAATTATATCAAAAAACGAGGGGTTTTAACAAAGAATGAGGTTATTTAAGAAAACACATTCCCAACTCAAACGTATGGTAAATTTCTTGATAAGCAAGGATTAGGTAATTACAAAATGGAGAACATTCGAAAAATGCTACTATTTTTCTTCCTTGTCACACTACTTGGGGCAACAACAGCCAAAGATGCAGGTACTCAATACCCGAGGATAGTTAGCCTAACCGACCTTCTCCGACTGCGATTCGGTGCCAAAAGCAGCCAAATAAACGAAGGATCGTGCCCGAGTTGGCAATACGGCGTCGAGACCAACAACATCATTAACTGGAGAACGGTTCCTGCGGAATGTGAGCTCTATGTAGGGCGGTACATGCTAGGCGATCGGTATGATGAGGACTCAAAAGTGGTTACTAAAGAAGCTCTTCGCCACGCCAGGAGCTTCAACATTTCCGACGACGGTAAGGACGTGTGGACCTTTGATATAGATGAGACTTCACTCTCTAACCTTCCTTATTACGCCCGTCGTGGATTTGGGTACGTACGTACTGCTCAACCTCTATATATATGTGTGTGTGTGTGTGTGTGTGTGTGTGTGTACGTATTAATATATTACAAGTACTATAGATATAATAATAAAACGTTGCTTAGACATGTTTTATGTTTGGACATAAAGGACTTCAGGTCTTAGGTCTCTGGTTTGAATTGAGAAATTTTATTTTAAATTAACAAATTAGATATGAAATTCATATAAATAATCTAAACATATAAATATATAATGATATTGATTCAGGGTGGAGCCTTTTGATCACGAGGCGTTCAATGAATGGGTCCAATCGGCAGACGCCTCAGCGTTGCCTCATACCCTTAGGCTGTACAACAGCTTAAGGTCTTTGAGATATAAGATTATTTTCCTTACGGGGAGAAGAGAAAACAAAAGAGAAGCCACTCAGATTAACTTAAGAATTGCTGGATACCGAACTTGGGAATTACTTATCCATAAGTAAGCTCTTCGACCATCCTCGATGCATTTGTCAATATTAATGTTATATTTTATCTTAAAAGAGTGTAAAATAACATTATCTTAATTTATACTCTAATATATAATATTATTCTATCTTTTGTCATTATTATTATCCTTTAAAACTTTAATGGGACGTTTGTTTTCCGTATTGCGTTTAAATACAATACAATTTTCATCTAAATGCAAAAGTTTTATATTCAAATATAATGTTTTTTTACAGTATTTGAAATATATTTACTATTCCAGAATATTTTAAAAATATTTTTTTTTCATTTACATCATATTCTCTCTCTATCTTATTTTTTCAATATACTTTTATCAATTATATCAACTTTTCAACTCTAAATATAATTCAAATACTTTTCATCCAAACATGCATTGTATTTAAATACAAAGTAAATACTTTTCATCAAAATACAAAATGTGTTTTATACATTACGTTTAAAAGCAGTGTGAACACAATATGTTTACCAAACGCTCTATAAGTATTTAAATAAATTAAAAATAAAAATATTATAATATATTACACGTCAACAAAGAATCAAATATTAAATTTCACATTAGTTATATATAATGGTAAATTTATTACAAAATTTAGCATATGATAAATTCAACATCAAAGATAACACTTCATTAGAGAGTTTTTTTATATTCAAATCATTCGCACAATAATATGGTATTGCATTGAAGATGCTCTTCGTTAATAATATCAATGCAAACAGTTTGTGAAGAAAATGAATTACTTTCTTTTTCTTTACTCTCATTTTTAATATAATAGGATTTTATTTTATATTTTATTTTTATTGCAGACCCTTGGATTATTTTGGAACAGTTCTTAACTACAAATCAACTGAGAGGCAGCAATTGGAGGATGCTGGGTATAGAATCGTTGGTAACATAGGGGACCAATGGAGTGATATCTTGGGGACAAATAATCTTGACACTAGAAATTTTAAGTTGCCAAACCCCATGTATTATGTTGTTTGAAGGCTTTTAATTTTCAATAATCATGTCGATATGGCTAATTAGTTTAACTAAATAAGCTACATCGTACTTGATCATTAATATATTATATACATATATATGAAGAAACAAAGAAATATAATAAGCTACGTCGTACGTTGTTGTATGTTTTAGAACTTGATGTATTTTCTTTTCTTTTCTTTTTCTATTTTTTATTTTTCATGTGTACGATTTGGGAACTTGACGTTTAATCTTGGACAAGTTGTGTCCATTTAATGTTTAAATAAAAACTTTAGTTGTGACATGTGGGTAAAAAATATCTAGCTCCTAGCTAATTTATTGAGCTCGTTCTTATTGAGGGACGGCTTAGGTTCTTGACACTGAAGTTCAAAATTTAATAGGTTTTTTCTTTATATTAATAAAATGTGCATCCATAGGATCGCATATATATATATATATATATAAAGGATAAAAGAAAAAAATCTTTGGTTTTAACGAACGACTAGGCATAATATCAAAAAAAAAATTTTTTTGACAAATAAAAGATAAACGAACGCTAGGTGTGCAGTAACAGAGGGCAGATATACATATAGTTTTCTAGGGAGGCGTTATGCATCCCAACCACTGAGCTAACCCCAATGAATTCTGTTGAAACCCATGCTTATTTATGCAGAGATAAGAAACGAAAAATCATCTTAAGGTTTGGCCTGTTAGCCTATTCTTCGACATGTTGCTTCAGTGAAAAGAGAAGATGTAATTATCTCTGGTGAAAATTATTAGTGAAAGGTTCGTTAACGGAAAGAATTTTTTGAGCAAAGACGAATTGCCTTTGGAAACTTCCTGAGGTTAAAAAAAATTCACCACAACAAAAGAGCTTTTAACAACACAAAATTTACGACTATTTCTAAAATGTCGTTAAAAGACCCGTAAGCAACATTTTATTTTGTAAGGTCATAGAAAAGAGTAGTTTACAACATCGAAGAGAAACATGTCATCAAATTTGGTTTTATTACAAAAACAAGATGACATAAAAAAGCCTACTGATTATTAAAAGAAAATGCCTATAATCGTATGTGGTACATGCATTTTGCTTTAGGACTTTCCACTTAACAAGAACAAAATTAAAAAAAAAAAAAATCCAACTTGCGATAGCAGGCATTGAAAAAAGAATTAAGGTGACTATGTTCTAATGTCATGGAAAAAAGAATAAACAACTTGGATGACGACGACATTTTTTCAATGTCATAGAAGGCCTTTTTTGTTGCAGTGATTATTATTTCATTAACAGATTTGGAAGCTAAAAGAAGCTTGGAGACTTAGGTGTTGTCTGGCACATACGATTGGAAAGTTTGAACATTTGTTGTTTAAATTAGACTTGTGATTTTAAATAGGCGTTTGGAAGAAGAAAATATGAGTGTGATTCTGATTGTGAAAAATAGAATCTTTTTTGATGATCCAATTCAAATATGAGTATGTAATTCCGGATTGAGTATTCAAACACCCATTAATCTCTTTAGGCCATGGATTTTACAATATTCACTTTAAAGTACTTGAGAACAACAATTTGGATCATGACAATAGTAAAATAATTAGAATGTTGCGGAAATTAATGGTGGATACGATGATGAATCTAACGATGCCAATGATGATATCGTTATAGTTTTAATGATTGTGACGATATTTCTTTAGGTATTGATAATAATTTTGGTATTAACGACTCTAATTTTGATGCGAATAATTTAACTTCTCATTCTTCGAAGAAAGATGTGGTTCATATATAGCCATGTCGAGTCTCATTGATGCTACTCCTCATAATGCAGATTTTTTTAAACTGAAAAAATTTACAGAAATTCCTCTAATTAAGTTAAATGTTGAATTAAAACGAGAACCCTTTTTGCCAACTTTTTTTTTTTTTTTTGGCAACAAAATGATCAAGAAAATCGAGTATAGAGAGGAATCCTGTAAAATAGATAGCTTAATAAAATTTGATAATTGTACACTTGATAAAAAAGATATGAAGATACAAATAGTTAACTTTCATTTCAATAGGGTGTCCACTTTTAGAAAATAGAAAATTTTCACTTTTTGAATGAAAAAATTTTTTGACCAAAAGTGAAGTCATTTGGATGAGTAAAAAAAAATTTTATTTTAAAAAAAAAACTTCTTTTTTTATGTTTAAAAGTGAAAATTTTTTGATGTTCATATATGAAAATTTAAAAATGTTTATTTTTTTAAAGTGGAAATTTTTTACTTTTAAAAAATGAGTATATCAAATGAACATATATCAAATGAACATATATCAAATGAACATAGCATTAGTTTCTCTTGAGGTCTTGGGCTGAATTATCATCAGTTTCAAAGTCTAAGGGATTCAAGTTGCAAAGATAATCAAGTGCTAATTTGACTAACGGGTTGCAAGGTCATTACTTGATTATGGACTAGCCGATGAAGCTTTCAATTAAAGTTTCATGCACGTTTTGTTATTGCTTGTAAGAGAGATTGTACAATCTTTTTCCCTTCGATGAATTTTTTGCATTCGATTTTGTCATTCGACAGTTTTTATGATAGATATTATGCGTACTTTAAGTAGAAATATAGATCTCAATTTAACGCAAAAATGACATCCCAATTTTGTACTTTTAAATTATATTTAACGGGCTTGTTTTATTTATTTATTTTTGTAGTTGAAATATTTTATAGTTTTCTTTTTTTTTTTTAAGGATTTAAACTCTACTGTAATCAAGTGTGAGAAACAGTTTAACTCGAAGCTATAACACTAATATGAGCAGCGTATGTTGTGGACATTTCTATACAACATAGTTATTTACTAATTTACCTAACATAACATAATTATCATACGGTATATATATATACACACACGCAATTCTCATTGCAAGAGTGACCCACCTAGCTAATAAATGATGTAATATTTATATCGTCAAAAAAGAAAATTATATGGTTACTTAGGTAGCTAGCAACAGGCATGAGAATATTGTGTTACTACATTTTCAGAAAAGAAAAAAGTTATGCTAACATAGGTAGGTGTTAGCCCCTTAGTGGGTCACTTAGGCCATCACAGGGGTGACAGTAGGTGGCAACAGGCACATGCAAAGTTATGCAATATATATCAAGTGACTCACCCACTCCATGCTTACGCACAACTCCTACAATAGTTTGGACTGCCGACAAAATTCGTACAAGAACTCCTTGTTAACGGAAATATCGAGGTTTCAAATTTATAAAAATAATGATGTCAATATCGTTATCAATATTCACTATTAACAATAATAGTTTAAAGGCAGATATAATTAGAGATAATTATAAAAATAACACTTTTTAAAAATATATTCTTAATTTTAACATCACATTTGGTTATTTTCTCATGTAATATTACTACATTATCAACTTCTTTTAATATAAATATAAAGGATGAATCTGCCTTTGAAGTCAAATACATTAGCTCACACCTTTATTTTTTTATCCTTTCCCGCCCATTATCTCTCTCTGTGTCTCCTTATTTTGCTTCAAACTCTCTCTTTCTCTCATAAAAAAAAAAAATTACTCCCTCTTTCGTTTAATTTCTTTTTCTAAAACTCACGAATCTTATTCCACAAAATGAATCTACAAAGTTTCAATCCTCTTTGGCCTTTTTCTTTGTCACTGCTCGTTCTACACCTTCGAAACTTCCTCAATCCGATGGTTGTATACCAAATCTGAGATAGATGAATTTGATTTGTTATTTTTTTGTTCATTTCAGAATTCTCTGGCTGCTATTTTATGTTTTTCATCTTCATTTTAATTTGAATTAACTTCTCCTCTTTCATGAGTTTACGCTGTAAGCATGAAAGGAAATGTTACTATTTTGTGATATTAATTCAAAAAAATGACTGAACTTAATTGAATATGAGAGGAATTTACAATAATCTTTGTCAATTTGAGTTTTTGAAAAAATAATAGTTGAAATTTAAGAACTGATGCTACATTTTGAGTTAGGTAACGTCGAGGTCATTTTATATTGAATTATGGTAAATATATCATGACCATATGGTATTAACATAGCAGAGTCAATGTATAATGATCATGTTATAACCATTATAGTTATTTGAAGTCATTTTATGTTGACATCAAATATAATGACCGAAGGTCATTTTTATATTGACTAGCATGCTACAATATCGTAATCTAAAACACAACTAATTGTTAGTAATTACTATAACGACTTGGAGTCATTTTTATGTTGACTAACAAATTATATGTATAATACTTACTGTAATTTATAATAAGACTTGTTCATTGTGCTTGTTATTCAGAAATGACTAGATTGAATGTCTCGTCAAGATCTAGTATGATAGTGACGTCTTCTTCTACCTATAATTTTTCGGTATCTTTGTTGATGTAGTCATATTTGGATGAAGCCTTCAAAAATATCATTTTTTCTGTTACTAGTCATTTGGTTTGTTTTAGTAAAGTAATTTCTATTTTTGCAACAAGATGACCTAGAACCATAATTTGGAACTGCAATAGTGTGGCTTTTACTAATTTTGTTTGGCTTTTTTTTTTTTTTTTCCATATATCGATTGTTATGAGTAATGGCCTTGTTAGTTGTATCTGACTCAAAACACAATATTTTTCTAATTGTCATATTTATGCTGTTGTAATGACCTTCTTTTTTTAATATCATAAAATGATTTGAATAATTATAACATAAGTAAGTGGTCGTGATAATATTTACTTGAGATCATTATTGTAATTATTATAATGTGTAATTGTAATATGTAGCTAGACTTTTAAGATCCATAAATTTAATTGCAACAAGACCAATGCCATAAAAAGACATCCGATAGTAACTTTGATATTTTAAAAGTTATGTTTAATAAATAGGAAAAAATGTTCTTAATAATTGTTACTCAAATAAATAGTAATTATTAAAGTGACTCTGGATCATAATTATAATTACCCGTTAGTATATTCATAATTAATAATGATAATGAATAAATGCAATAATAATAATAAAACAGATATAAACCATATAGTAAACAATATAAAAAGGATTATTTAAAGTCTTAACAAATACAAAACAACAATAATAATGATAATAAAACCATAAAAATTTGATAAGCATGTGAACATCCTTCAATTGTAGTTAGAAGAAGACGTCACTGTAATATTGAAATTTGATGAGATATTCAATCCAGTCATTCTTAAATAATAAGCAAAATGAACAAGTCTATCTAAAAATTACAACAAGTATTATACATATAATTTGTTAGTCAACATAAAAATGAATGCAAGTCATTATAGTAATTAATAACTATTAGTTGTGTCTTAGATTACGATATTATAGCATGCTAGTCAACATAACAATGATTTCCAATCATTATACTTAGAGTCAGCATAAAAAAACTCCAAATAACTATAATGGTTACAACATGATCATTATACATTGACTCTATTCTATTAATACCATATGGTCATAATATATTTATCACAAATCAACAAAAAATGACCCCAATATTACCTACCTCAAATGTAGTATTAATTTTTAAACTTCATCCCTTCAAAAACTCAAATTAATAAAGGTTATTATAAATTCCTCCTATATTCTGATAAGCCCAGTTATTTTTTCAAATTAATATCACAAAATAGTAACATTTCCTTTCATAACTACAACATAAACTCATGAAGGAGGAAAAGCTAATTCAAACTAAAATGAAGATGAAAAACCATAGAATAGTAGCCAAAGCAACCCAAAATGAACAAAAAAGTAACAAACCAAACTCACTTATCTCAGATTTAGTGTATAACTACTGGATTGAGAAAGTTTTGAAGGCGTAAAAGAAGTCGCGATGAAGAAAAAGAATAAAGAGGATTGAAACTTTGTAGATTCATCTTGAGGAGTGAGATTCATGAGTTTTGGAAAGAAAAATTGAATGAAAGAGGAAGTAATGTTTTTTTTTTTTTTATTGAGAGAGAGAGGGATTAAAGCAAGAGAGAGAAATAACGGGTGGGAAAGGATGAAAAAATGAGGGTGTGAGCTGATGTATTTGACTTTAAGGGTAGATTCGACCTTTTACATTCACATTAAAAGAAATTGTTGATGTAGCAATGCTACATGAGAAAATAACTTAATGTAGTGCTAAAATTAAGAATATGTTTTTAAGAAGTGCTATTTTTTGTAATTAACCTATATAATTATATAAAGAAATTAAAAAATCTTAAGAGAAGTTATATTATGTACATATATATATATGGTTGATATAACAGCTCATAATATTTTACATACATGAGAAAATTAAGAATATGTTTTTAAGAAGTGCTATTTTTGTAATTAACCTATATAATTATATAAAGAAATTGAAAAATCTTAAGAGAAGTTATATTATGTGCATATATAGATCGTTGATATAACAGCTCATAATATTTTACATACATAGAAAGCAGATATATATATATACACATAATTGAATTCAACATTCTTTGTTATATTTAATAATTAGTATCAAAACGAAGTCAGTTAAGATTCAAAGAATAAGTTTGAACCTCAGCCTAATTTAAACAATAATTTTCTTTAGATATATATATGTATATAATCCTTGGAGAATTTTGAAAATATTTATTGATATGTCAAATGTATGTTGATCTTGATCTCGATCTCTTTCTGCTTTTTATCATATATTGAGTAATTTAAAATTTACTCGAAAAGGTGAATATTCATTGCGAACCTACATATAAGAATACGTACTCATATGGTAGAATTTATTACAGGACAACATACATAACATTAAAGACTACATGACAAGTGAACTTTGGAATCTTTTTATTTTTTTAATGCATTTTTCTTAGTATGGATAAAGGTGGATATTTGCGAATATAATTCATACAAAAAAAAAATCAGCATCTAGTACTAGGTTGCAGAGGATACTGATATTTTTTGGACATTTAATGTTAACTGTTGGATACTTTATTATAAGCAAGGTATGAAAAGGAAAACGAACTACAACCTAAAATGAAAAGGACCAAACCAAATTTTAAAAACAACCAAATCAAACAAAAAGTAGTATAATGATAATAACGAAAGAAAAATCGTTAAGATTTTTTCAATTTGAAATCCATCCCTTTAAAATCGTATTAAGCTTTTAATAGGTCTTTTTCTCTTCAAGTTCATTTTTCAAATTTTTTTTTTTAACTCTGCATCCAGCTTTGTTAACTTTTTAAAGTTAACTCAAAATTATAATTTCAATATCTTTTTTAATAAGTATATGATTGTTCAGATTAATATTCGCTTTGGAACTTTGATCATCTGAAAATTCTTCGACTGCTAAAACATTAGTTTTAGTGTTGTAACTGTCTCCATAATATTTTCATTTTTTGGAACCTTCTTTTCCTCTTTTTTTTAGTAAATTAGAGTAAACCTTTAAATCCACTTGGTTAGTCCAGCTTTTAGTAGCAATCATACTTATATCCTTGGAGTTACCAAAGAAAGAAATATTGTTATCGCATATCTGTACAGAGAGCCCAATTTATGAATATTATTATGGAAAATACCTCAACAACATTGTTGATATTGTATTTCTTCGTTGGACGACAAGTAATTATTTCCACAAAACTATGGGTGACTAGCAAAAAAAAATTTTTTTTTTTTAGCTCTCCAAGAATTATTTATATAAGATACATGTCAGCTCAAAGATTGTAAATTTCTGAAATTAACAAATCGGGTGACATTGAACATATGCCAAAAATGTTGCTATTTTTCTTTCTTGCCACACTACTTGCGGCAACAACAGCCCAAGCTGTTGGTTTCGATTATCCTGTTATAACCAACCAAATTCACCTTCTCCGTCCGAAATACAGTGCCGGAGGCACATCCATCGACGGAGTATCGTGCCTGATTTGTCGATTTGATATCGAGACCAACGACGTCATAGGGTGGATAACCATTCCGGAGGAATGTGAGACCTACACAGGCAATTACATGCTTGGCCAGCAGTATAGGGAGGACTCAAAAGTGATCGTTGAAGAAGCTTTTCGCCACGCAAAGAGCCTCAACCTTTCCCATGACCGCAAAGACGTGTGGATCTTTGATGTAGACGAGACTACACTCTCAAACCTCCTTAGCACGCCAAACATGGATTTGGGTACGTCCTGTTCAAACTCTATATATATATAATACAAGTAAAATATTAATTCGTCCCCTTAACTCTATGTCTACTGAAATAACGAAAAATATATCGAAAATTATGTACAATAACAAAGTACTAGAAAAAACCCTAATAAATAGTAAAACCTACTCCTATTCAAATAATAACCAAAATATAATTAAATAAATTAACATAATGAAACTAAAGTCTATAGGTTGTGCGGCTAAAACAACATGACCAACTTAATAAAATGGGTAATTATAGGCTTTCTCAATCCTCCAATAAGCACAAATCTAGATTATTATCTCAGTTGTAGCAGCTTCAACTTTTGTCCTTTAATAAGATAAGTCAAAAACAACATAATATGTTTTGTTGAAATTATCTTTACTAACAAACATGGAGACTGACGATCTTATTTAGGTCACTGGAGCTAATCTCCAATCATCGATGAGTATTCTGATATATTACCTTTGATAAATTACTAGTTTATTTTTTATTTCCAATATAAAATGTCGGCCATCTCCAGCTCCAACTCAGGTCATCGAAGAATATTTTGATAGATTACTTTGATAATCTCTCAGAATAGTCAATCACTGGACATTAATCTGATATAATAAGGAATATAATCCACTAAATTAATTTTTAAAGTCCATATAAAAAATCATAATACTATCAAAAAAATTAATACAAAAAGATTTAAAAAATTATTCACAAAAATAAAATAAATAAATAAAAACAAATATAATGACATAAGAATTCACCATCTGCTCGAAAATCTAAGCCATATACTAATTATGATAACATCAATTTACTTACAACTCACAGAAAGAACTAAACAAACTATACCATGAAACAATCTTTTCACAAACAAGATCTAGACGACAAAAATCTAACATGATCAGAAATATACCAAGCTATATGATAGCATCAAATTTTTTCAATTTAACAGTTCGATCTTTGCTATGATTTATCACTCATGGACATTGATCAGGTCCTTCCATTTACCTTAGGAGATAGAATAGCCTTAAATTTAAGGGTGAGGTTCAAACAAGGAAATGCTTAAGGTACCAAGGCACCCAGAGACGAGGAAGGGCATAATAAGCGATGAGATGCTTCAGGGAGTTCAAAATAACGGAGATCTGGAGAGTTCCTAATAGGTCAACAAATTAAAATTATAAAATCATATTCAGGAATCGATCTAGCTTTGGATTGGTCTGGTTAACATAGGAGAGTGAGCATAATTGTTCGGTGACCGGTCTCCGATTCACCCACGATGTAGTGGTTAATTCCAAACCAGCAACAGAAGATAGCATCATCGATAAGTGATGCTCTTGGTGATTTTCCTTCGATTCACCCCTCATTGTTGCTCTCCAAAGAATCCCACCTTCCTAAACATCGTTTGTGGGGCCACATCTAGATCCATCGGGAAGAGAGAACTCTCAAGATCCAAATCCGTCTTTGTTGCAAGCAGATGTTGTTGCCTTGAGGTCGGCATTGTGAGGAGATTGGCATGAAGAAGGACAAGATTTAAGAGCAGGGCCAATTCGAGCGAGATCTATGGAGAGTCATTGAGATATAGCGCGCACGTCGCTCTCTGTTAGCTCCTACGGTGATTGGCACGAGCTCTGTCTGATCCCGTTGTGAAGTCTCAGGTGGCTTTAGATCGCTCTGAAGCAGGACTGTCGCTGCCAACATTGAGGAGACGTTGATGAGAAAGAGAAAGGGGCTGTGAGGATAGAGGGAGAGAGGTAGGTCTGTTGTGGCGTAATGAGGGTATTTTAGTTAGTTTAATGGACAATCAAAGGAAATGAAAAAAAAAAAAATCAAAGATCAAAATTTCAAGCTTACATTAAAAGAGGGGGAAAACAAGTGCTTGTGGATTTAGATGGCTTTTTTACAATTTTCTCTGACAAAAATCTACGAAAACATAATCTAAAAGCCCAATAAGACATAAAGAGCCTCCACATCACGTCAAGCACAAAAGCAAATTATTTAACATCAATATCCCAGAGATTTATTTCATGTTCGTAAATGGAATAATATAGATCCCAGAAATATCAATATCCCCGTATGGAGAATGTTGGCATGCAATACTAGATTTTGAGTACCACTCACTAATAAAACATGAATCCGACAAAAAATTTCTCTCAATATTTAATTGACTGTGTTGAATTACATGAGAACCATTTTTGCCACAACAAGAACAACTGAGGTAGAAAAACAAAAAAAAAATCGAGTACAGCGTTGTCTAAAAACTGGTCGTTTAATAAAGATTTACGATCTTGGAATTGCTCGTAAAGAGATAGAGATAGTTGCTTGAGGTCTTGGACTTACGCGCGCTGGAAAAACGTGAAAGGCTTTGAATATTGAATTCAAAAATACGACCGCCACAATCTACCTTAATTCAAAAGATTGATTAATGAGTTGAATTGAGCCCTTTAAAAAATAAAAAACTAAAGGGACTAAAGTTGAGTCAGGACAGAGAGATCGTGATGAAGCTTTGTACACTTGCCTCTTTAGCAATTGTTTCACATATATATGATATGAGTTGAGAGCTTAGTGTGGATGGGGTTACCATAGCAGATGCTAACCTGGTCGGTTGAGATTTTTTTTTTTTTTTTTTAATGCAAATTGCTCTCTTTCATCATTTATTAAAAAAATATACCTTGTATATACGTATATAGAAGAACATGCATATTGACTTAACTAAGGTTTCTTAGTACTAGCCAAAAAAAAAAAAAAACTTATATATGCATGAAAAATAAACTATGCTGCGCGCTAAATTATCAAGTAAATTTTGTGCCATGGTGAAGAACTCGGAAATGAGAAAGCTGCTGTTTTTAGTGCTTTTTAGTTTTAATTTCTCGTGTCCTTGTTGTCCGTAGTTATACCTGACGTTCTGCAATTTTTTATCTTTTACCCTTTTGGCTTCTTCAACGAATCTTATCTTTTTGAATATTCAATCCGAAGAGTTTGGGTGAAGGGAGAAAAAAAAAATAAAAAGAAGAATGTGCTTTCCATTGATTCTAAAAGAGAGTCTGTGAAAATCTAAAATGTGATTCACATTAGCTAAACGTCTAAATCCATTTGCATTTTAATAATCATTAGCTAAGTAATCTTTAATTAGTAACGTTTAAGAGTACGCTATATTAAATATCTGTATATCATTGATAAAGAATCGTATTAATTTATCAATTTTTTTAAAATAAATAAAATAAGGGAATGACTATAATCAAAGATATTAGTCCGAAAAGAAATCATTGTGAGGATCCTCTTTCGGTTGGAAGTATGTAGACGGAAAGCATTAATGTAAGAAGAAATATGGCAAACAAGAGATGAGCACCACCAATAGGGCGGGCGTTTGATTATAAAATATTAAAATTATTTCTATTTTAATATTATTCATCACGTAGAGTTCTAGAAATATTAGTAATATATTCCGCTTAAATTAAAGAACAAAAAACAAAAGAAATATTAGCTAATGTATTGCATTGAAGTCTAAAGTTCAACTACTTTGTGACCTTTTTTTTTTTTTTGGTCAATTATACTAGTGGCAGCTTCATTAATCCATGTCATGTGCCAAATGCATGTAATAATTATTGTGACCACTTAATAAATTATCCAATCAAACGTACGTGAGATAAAAATGAGTACTAATTGCGGAAACAAAGTTTCAAAAAATAATTTTAAACAATAATTTTAAACTTTTTATAAAAGAAAATACGAAGAAAACTTTTTAGAGAACATGAAAAAATTGTCGGTGATCCAAAGCTATATTTGAGCATTTTGGCGCCTTTTCCCCGATTGCAACCATCCTCCTATGCTTCCCACCTCGGACAATCACAACCAAATTGACACATTAAGTAATTTTATCCAAAACCGGGGTTAGTTACCAAACATCGATTCTATTTAAGAAGCCAACTATACCCAACACAAAGACATATCAATACCACCCTTCCAAAGAGACAAGCAAATTATAATTAGGCTTCACTATTTATAAAGCATGGCAGGAATATTGCTGTTCTTCTTTCTTGCCACCATTGTGACAAAAACAACCCAATCTTTTGACTACCCTATCATAACAAACCAAATTCACCTTCTCCGCCCGAAATCCGGTGCCGGCGGCAGCACCTTCGATGGAGTGTCGTGCCTGAGTTGGCGATTCGGTGTCGAGACCAACAACGTCATTGGCTGGAAAACGGTTCCGGAGGAATGTGAGGGGTACATAGGGCATTACATGCTCGGCAATGAGTACAGGAAGGACTCAGAATTAGTTACTCACGAAGCTCTTCTCTACGCCAAGGGCCTCAACCTTTCCAATACGGCAAGAGCGTGTGGGTTTTTGATGTAGATGAGACTACACTTTCCAACCTACCTTATTACGCCAAACATGGATTTGGGTACGTAGTCAAACCTAAAAATAGAGTTAACAGTAAGTATTGTTTGCATCTCCTTATTAACTTCAATGAAGCTGTACCCTTCCAGATTTTATTTTTACTTTTTTCTTAATAGTCAACAAAAATTATTACCTAATTTCAACCTAAAATATTAACTCTAATTCAAAATTTTCTGCTTCAATCCTGCCTGCGGTCCAAACAAAAATATAAAACTATACAACTGATTATAAATAAATATGTAGCACATATCAGGGAGCCTTAGAGCCTTGCTATAGCTGCATATAATCCACCCGCAACCTTCCCCCTAGTCACAGTGCAACTAGACAAATCATAATAGACATTGTCAGTAGTTTTTTTGTTTTTATTAGGAATAATTGAGCCTTGCCAGTTGCATGTAGGCCCCAACTATAAAATAAGTTTGTGGAACAAAATTAATATTGACGTGAATTTTTTTTTTGTCATAACCGGAACGTCTGGTGATGATAGGGTCCACAAGCGGCAGGATGAGAAATTTGCGGACCTAATTCGTTGGATGTAGATTTAAATCTCATATTTTATGTAGTTTCAGATTAAAATGATACAATAGACTAATGATAAGAATGGTAAAGAAAGATATGGATCTAATCAAGATATTAATTTATTTATTAATTTCTATTATTATTGTTTGTTCAAAAGATGGTGATCGTTTTCATTATATTAAAATTGTAGGGCGGAGCTGTACAATTCAACGTCGTTTAATGAATGGGTAATGACAGGAAATGCCCGGGCACTGCCGGAGAGTCTTACGTTGTACAACGGGATACTATCTTTGGGGATTAAGGTTGTATTCCTTGCGGGAAGATCAGAAGACCAAAGAGCCGTCAGTGAGACCAATCTAAAAAGTGTTGGATACCATACTTGGGAAAAGTTTTTACTCAAGTAAGCTGTTAATTAGAAATTGTCAAGTTAGGATATTTCTTAGGGTCCGTTTGGATGGGGTGTTTGTTTTTGGAAAATAGAAAATTTTTAAATATGAAAAATAAAAAGTTGTTTAGAATTTTTTTTAAAAGTGAAAAGTTGTTTGGGTGGGTGAAAACTTTTTGTTTCTAGAGAGCTCTTTTTTCATTTTTCAAAAATAAAAAATGTTGGATGTTCAGATACAGAAATTTAGGAAGGTTCATTTTTTTTGAAATGAAAAATTTTTCATTTTCCAAATTTGAACGTGTCAAACAGACGGAGGCTTAGTAGACTCCACGTTGGATACCACTATATTGTGTATATATATATATTGAACTACTACATATTTAAATATATATTGACCTACCAAATAGTTAATTGAAGGGCTGAATTTTCTAAAAAGACATGTGGTTATAAATATAATTTAATAATAATTTTATATTTAATTTTTTTTTTATAAAAGTATATATAAAATTTGAATCTTCACCCTAAAAAATTTTTAAAATATTCTAAAGGAGAACTTTTTTAAATTTTTTATAAAAAGAACAAAACTTATTTTACGTTGTTTTAAGTCAATTACTATCTTTATAAGATTTTTTATTACTACCTTTCTTATATTAACCTATGTTCTCGTTTGGTATTCTATTCTAAACCAACTTAATTTTCAAACTTTTTATTTACAATTATTTTTTTTAATAAAAATTTGGATTTATTATTTAAATTTTACATTTGAACATATCATCCAAAACGGATACTTCTTTTTTTTTCCCCTCATTTTATCAGTAATTTATACTAGAAAGGTTTGATATGGGACAAATTGCGTAATATTTTTGAACTTATTAGGTATATGTCACGTTTCTCAAATATCAATTTCTTCTCCCTTCATTTAAATCAATTAAAATATATATAGTGGTTGAACTTTGTGGTCATAACATTTGATAATCATTACTTCCTTTTTTCTCTTTTCTCTTTGTTTAAATACATATATATTGGCACATTGTTTAACATCTAAAGATAAATGTATGGTTGTAGGGGGTCAGCTTTTTCAGCCAAAACGGCAGTGGAGTACAAATCAATTCAGAGAAAGGAATTGGAGAATGCTGGATATAGAATTGTTGGGAATATAGGGGATCAATGGAGTGATCTCTTGGGGACAAATACCGGCAATAGGACCTTCAAATTGCCTGACCCCATGTACTATATCAGTTAAAAATGGTGTTTTACCTAAAAATATTTAGCAAATATCGTACCCGTGTTCTATATATATATATATATATTATAATATGATCTAAATAAGCAACATTGTAATGTTATATGTTGCCATGATTTCGCGTGTCAGCGAAATTGATCAGTTAGAGAATTTGGTTTATGTAATGATGAAAAGAGCCCTTCTTTCTAATTGACACGGGTAATACAAAGCTATGTGCATTTTAACAGTGCATTCATGATGGTTGTTAGATATGACGTACGAAATTTGATACCAATCAAACATTATTGAAAATGAGCGGATCCTTTTGATTTCAAAAACAAAAACTAAAAGACAAAATATATGTGATTAAAAATATAATGTGGTTAAAAATGTTAATTTATAAATCAGGCATCGATCCCACTAAATTTGCTGGTGTATTGTATATAGCATGTTTTTGTTTCATTTTGTTTGTATGTACTCGATTTCCTTGTTTATTTTGCAGACTAATTAGGAGGTATTTGTCCTTACCTTCCTTGTCAGCTGAGAACCATATCAATATATGTATTCAATTATTAGTTTGTATGCACCAATATATATTAATTGTTTGTGATCTACCTGATTAATTTTAATACACATCTTCATCGGTTATGACTTTAAGAAGTTTTCAAATAACATAAGTAGTTATATAGACGTAATCTTTTCTTATGACTATAACCAATGACTGAATGAACAATGAACAAGACACAAAAAAAAAAAAACATGGTTTGCTTCACGTTGATGAGTATTATATGCAGCTTTTACGATCTTCGAATGCAGCTTTCACAAGAAAATAAGGAGCTATGCGGTAAAGATGCGAGTAAACTTGAATATGTAAAGTAAATTTTTAGCACAAAGAATATAAACTATACGTTAAATTAGATTTAAATAATTGAAGACAGACAAATGGTAAATTTTCTCCCCATAAAAAACTTTAAAATTAATTTAGATTGTATTTAAAAAGAAAACTATGATCATTTAAATTTCAACTGTTTAAAAGTAATATGAGAAAATATGATACTTCAAAGGCGCTGTCCTTGATGAATTTTAGATTTCATTTTTTTTAGCAAAAAAAAAAATAAGAATTAAAGATTTCGTTTATTTGGCTTTGGTGGGTATTGTCTCAAGTCAAGCGTGGACATTTTTTTTTTTCTTTGTTGGGTTTTTCCCTCTAGCTAGGTTTTACTAGCAAATTTTTTAATAAGATTTATTTAGAGTAAAATTTTAAAGGATATGATTGTTTCTAGTGTTAGATTTTACTTGTTCTTGTGGGTAGTTTTTCCGTCCCTTTAATTTGTATTTGTTTAAAGGTATTGCACTTGATGAATTTGGTATTTTATTTTTCTAGAGTTGGTGAGTTTTGTTTCAAATCAATTGTGGAGTACTCTCTTTCCCTTTATGTTATACTCGTAGGGTTCAATGAGATCTATTTTAGAGACTGATTTTCAAAAGTTATACTTATCAATTCCTTCTGACATCAGACTCTACTTGTTCTTGTGGATATTTATGTTTTTTTTTTTTTTTGTTCTAGTTGGTATTTTGGCCTTTTTAGGTCATAATTTCTCTATCTTTCTTAGCATTTGTGTTTTCCTTTTATTTTAGTAGAGTGGAGATGGTGACATGGTGTAGGATGAGACTGCTAGCAGGTACCAATTTAATTGAGATGTATTAGTTTTTCAGGATATTAGTTGGCTTCTTTTATTATTTATTTTAAAAACAAAAAATGTTAAGGATACAACTCTTTTATTAACTTTTAAATACCAACCTTTATAATATATGAGTTTTTTTTTATTATTATTGATAAGTGTTTTTATCAAAATTCAATTCAACAACAAGTAATAAAATACAAAGCTTGATTAGATTTCCTAATTATAAAGAGAAATGTGCAATTTTACTACAAGTTTCAAGTGTCTCCAAAAGTGAACAAATTTTATGTTTTCTCCCCTATTTATAGTTTTTCATATGGGGTAGTACTTTTACGGGATCTAAGTCTCAATCTACTATCTTTGACATATACATTTTTTTTTTTTTTTTACTTCTTAACCTTATCCCCCAATGTGGCATATTTTAAATTTTGGTCTACCTCCTAATTCATCTTGTTCTATCTTAATTCCAATAATAACGACATTGTTTGCTATTTTTTAGTCAAATGCATTGTTGTTTCTAAAACCGGTCCCCACAACGAACGTTTAAAATATTGTTATATTAAAAAATTATATCTACTTATTCAAAAAATTAGTGTAGAGTTAGTATCCTTAGTATTATTATTAAAAAAATAATATTTCAAGCTATTTCACCATGAATACAGGGATATTATTTTCTTATGAGTATAGCTATTGCACAATCTAGTTTTTGTTCCTATTTAATTTTTTATTTTTTTTAACTCAGAGGTTAGGGGTTTAAAATACAATACTTAATAGGTATATAATTATCATTAGGAATTATGCTGCCACTATTCCTATTTAAAAATTTATGTCGTACATTAGAGAGACCTAAGCAACTTTATTTGCCAAAGATTGGGGGCGCATGTGCTAGATTTCTGATTTTATTACATACACTCATCATTTTAAAATATAATACGTTTTACCAAAAAAAAATACCTGTATGCCTAAAAAGAAACAACATTAATATTGGTAAGACAATTGCTTTATAGGTCAATATTGACGTCAAGTTTTAAAAAAAGTTTAATATGTGTGGTTGAGTGGGTTCCCAAATATGCATACCAAGTTTTGCAAAAAGTACGGAAATTTAAGTTGGCAATTTCACGTGAATTTTTAATGTTTAGAGCATGCATTTAATCAGTTTAATTTCTATTTATTTGCATTGTAATGGGAATCATTGGATGGCAAAAAAAAAAAAACAACAAAAAAACTCAGAAGTTCATACTAAAAAAGAAAAATTATGAGTATTTTACTTTTTAAAAGTTGAAATCCAATGAAAATATGATCCTTCAAACTGTTTCACTATTGATATCAGTTTCATATATATATATATATATATATAGAGTAGGATTACGGTGGTTGATTGATCCCTAGCGAATTGTACAATCTGGTTTATGTTCCTGTATTCATAATTAATGAGAGAAATAGTTCTTGAATTTAATTAACAAAATTTGTCTCATTCACTTAAGAGACCTAAGCATATGCCGAATAGGAAACAATAATAACGGTAAATCTTAATAGGATCGTTATTTTATAGGTCAATCTTTATGCATAATATACAATATAAGTACATAGTTTTCATTTTTTATTTTAAATGTAAATTGAGAGAAGGAAGTTCACAAAGGATATGCTTGATAGGGAAGAGAGATATGTAGGAGGAGAATGATAGTTCACCTAGATAAAGGGGGAAATAAAAAATAAAAAAAAAAGGAAGATCATCTTTTCTTTTATAATATTTAGGCCCCATTTGGAACCGGGGTCTCCAGATCAAAAATTTAGCTTTTTTTCAAAATTTTAACACTTTTTACTATTTATATTTTCAAAACGCTATAGTATACTTAAAACTTTAAAAATCTATAACTTTGTGTATACAAGTCCAAATGAGATGATTTTTTTTAAAAATTGCATAGAATTTCGAGAGGAATAAAACAATATCCATATTGATAATTTTTTTCTAAAAAAATTTTTAAAATTTTTAATTTTTTCACTCCAAACAGTTTTTTCTCCCAAACATATTTTCCAAAACTAACTTTTTTCCAACCCAAAACTAATGTCTCCCGACATCCCCCCAAACACCCCCTTAGTATGCATTTTATTCTATTTAAGAAGATATCAAAATTGGGAGGTGTTCAAGGATTTGAAGTCCCTTTTCAAATCCATTTCTTCCTCTTTTTTCTTCTATCGTAAATGTTTAAATCTTTATACTAATCTCTACTTTATACACACTCTTAGGCAAGTTTACATACAGGTATCGGAAAGTAGGAGCTGTAATAGACAATATATATGCTAAATTCCCATTATTAACTTTGTTCCCCTTTTAATATGAATCACACCATTAAGTTATGGAAAATCATTTCTAAATTGACTCTCAGATAGTATTAGTTAGAGAAAAAATAATGAAAAATAAGAGTATATTGGTGTAATGGACATTAAATTCAACAACTTCGTTATCAAATATGTTAATTAATTAGGACCACTTCACGGATATATATGCATAAAAGTAAATTGCTTGTAACCCACTTAATAAATCATTGAATCCAACACAAGAAAGTAACGTGAGAAATAATAATGCTTTCCCACCATTTTTTTTTTTCCCGACTGCACTTATAATGTATCTTAAAAACTACTTTCGATCACTGACGACAAAACAGATAATTGGCATCCCAAGTAATTCCATCAAATTCTGGGGTCAGTTTAAAATCAAAGGGGCTATTTAAGAAGATGAATTGCCAAGCCAAAGATACATATATATATATATATAGCAAAATTTATCTTCCAGAGAAGCAATTGAAAAATGATTATTGGGTTGGCGATGATGTGCATAGTTATAAGAATGTTCACAATATTTCTTTTATTAGTTGTGGCAACATCTGCTCAAGATAAGTTCGACCTTCCGCATCCACATGTGCGTCCGCCATGCCGCAGCCGAAGTAAGTGCCATCGCGTCGACTTAGAATTATCGTGCCCGAGTTGGCAATTCGGAGTCGAGACCAACAGTCTTGAATGGGAAACGATCCCGGAGGAATGTGTGGGATATGTAGGGCAATACATGTACGGCAATCGGTACAGGGAGGACTCACAAATGGTCACTAATGAAGCTTTTCTCTACGCTAACAGTCTTAGCCTTTCCAGGGACGCCAACAACGTGTGGGTCTTTGATGTGGATGACACTACACTCTCTAACTTGCCATATTACGCCAGATACGGCTTTGGGTACGTAGTCTTTTCTTTTCCCTTTTTTTTTTTTTTTTTACTTTTTTTTTCTCGTTTGAAATTAAAATGGTTCGTATAGTCAATGACTGAGCCAATAAAAGCTTGGGGCTCAAGGCCCCTCAACTATGTGTGTGTATACACCAACTAAATTTAAATTCAGCCCCACAAAAAGTAATTTTGTTTATTTTAATTAATACCCAAAAGTTTGTAAAATATCACTTTCAAGCCTAACTAGTTATTACATGTGCAATATTTTGAAGGCAAGAAAAACTTGTAGGAACCATAGCAGTACTTAATAGTTATTATCATTTTTATATGTAATTATTCACCCTACCGATAAAAATTTATGGTTCTTTCACTGCGTAAAGTCAATCTCTTACAATTACGTGCACAAATTAATAAAATATATATTCCTCGCTTGGTTGTGGATAGAAGTCAATGCTTCGAATTTTTTTTAGACATTCAAAAATATATGGAAATTGTCATTTCCAATTTATGAAAAAATTAACAGATAATCGTAGCTATGCCTACAATCACCGTTATATTATATTGTGCGTGTGTATATATATATATATGTTCAATGTTTATGCATGATAATTAATCTCAATAATTTTGACAGGGTGGAGCAGTACAATGCCACATCATTCGATGAATGGGTCATAAAATGGAAGGCTCCAGCGTTGGCGGAGAGTCATAAACTATACAAAAGGTTACTATGTTTGAGGATTAAGATTATATTCCTGACAGAAAGAAGAGAAGACCAAAGAAGTTTCACCGAGAGAAATCTAAAATGTGCTGGGTTCCACACTTGGGAAAAAGTTGTATTAAAGTAAGCTCTCTTAACATGTATATATATATATATATATAATGTCAAGCTGGTTTTTGGTCTTATTTTGAGTTAGCTAGTTAAATTTCAGTGTTACACTTCGTAAAAAAGAAAATGCATTACCTCTTTTTTCCATTCCTCTTTTCAATATACAAGCATATATTCAAATATTTATATGTATATTGCAGGGGACCATCTTTTTCGGGCAAAACAGTAGTTGAATACAAGTCAGCTGAGAGGAAGAATTTGGAGGATGCTGGATATAGAATCGTTGGGAACATCGGAGATCAATGGAGTGATCTCCTGGGGACATATAAGCCTTGCTATAGAAATTTTAAGTTGCCAAACCCCATGTACTATGTACATTAGTTGAAACATTTAAGAGACATTAATATTATTACTTCTTTTTTTTTTTTATCGATAAGAGACATTGTGTTATAACTTAAGAGACATTTTGAAGACATTAATATTATTACTTTTTTTTTTATTGATAAGAGACATTGTATGTTTTGAGTTTTCTCTTCTTCTTTTTTCTTCGTGATCTCTCTCTCTCTCTTTCCTTTTCTTTCCTTTGGGTGGTTTTGTGTGTTGCGAACTCACTTTTTAACTAGAATTGTTGATTAAGTCCATTTTCCCTGTACATGAATGAGGATACTGTTTTAGCTCAGTCCCTCTTTTGATGATCATTGCTAGATCCCCGCTAATTTTAGTTTTTCTCCTTCTTTTGAATACACGTAATTCTAACTTAATTTTATTTTTACGATATTTAGTCTTTTTTTTTTTAGTTATGATGTCTTGTATTGATGGTATTCTCAGATTTTTTTTTTTTTTCATTTCTCATTAATGATCATGTTGTCAATGATCACTACGAAAGGATTGATCTCCCTCAAAATGCTTTGTTTGCTTCTTCAAAAATGATCAGGGAATTAAAAGGACAGTAATTTCATGGCAAAACAAAAATTAGATGTTACCATTCCCCAGAGTCAGAGAATAATATATATTATATCGCTGGGGACATCTTCCAAGGAAATCTCACCAATCCGATTACCAAAACGGACCCATTCAGCTAAACCGTGGACGTCCATGTTGCAAGCTCTCGATTTACCTTAGAAGTAGTTCGGCAAAGAATCACTTTTGAATTGGGACAAACAAGAGGAAATAATAGTACTAATTTCCCATCCCAGGCACATGTGGAATATTTCTCTTTCCAATTGTGCCAGCCACGCTTAAGTTGTCGGAATTAAGGTTGTTGAATTTGTAATGGAGTTGTAGCAATATTCAAATTGGTAGCACCACTAAAACCATGTTGTCACCTTCTCGGGCAATAGCGGCATTGTAGGCAGTTCTTCTGGACGAGGAAAGCATCCAAGTTGATGATCTTTGTACAACCATCAGGAGCAAGGGGGCCACAGAGTAAGAGGCTGCGTTGGTGTTACTGGGGGTTTGAAAACCGCTAAGGTGTCACTTGCGCGCGAATGGGGCCGCGAAGAGACGACGCCGATAGCTGCATTGATGTTTGGTGCACTCGCATTGTGTCTGCCTTCATTTTGGACTTGTGATTTTAATTTCCAAATGGATGGACTGCTGTAGATGCAAAGAGTAAGAGGTGCCATTTAGCAAAAATCACATTCCCAAAATAGACGAGATGCAGTTTCAAGCGCAGCTGAGCCGCAAAGAAGGCAGGCTTGGTCCTGAATTTGGAAGAACTTAAAGAAGCATATGTATTCGGACTTCCAAAGTTTATTCCAAAACTCCTGGTGTTTGAGGACCGAAGGAGTGGAAAGAAGTATCATATGTGTAACCATAGTTAATGATGCATGGGAAGACACTAAATCTATCAACAAAAAATGACAATGCATGCATTGCTGCCGAATGTGTTTGATATATATAATAAATAAATAAATAAATTAGATATTTAAAATTCCTTTTTTTTTTTTTTTTGTTGTTGTGTTTTGTGGGGGGGGGGGGGATGTGGGTGGTGGTGGGGTGTGGCAAGGTTCTATAAGTATAAAAACGGAATCGTAATTCGAGAGATAAACCACAGGATAATTTCAAATATTTATTAATCCGTCCAATGTAAAGCAATGTTTAAGTTGTAAATGCAAATATTCAAAGTACAAATAGGGAAAAGAATGTGAAACCATGCATATATTGGGATAGAATGATCTCGAAAAGTATCAGCAATGTCGTAGACAATTATAAGCCCAGGGAGATTAAGCCTTCCTCAACTAACCTTATACTGGCATTTGATACTTGTAATTTTCTATTTAAAAATTTATAACAATAATTAATTAGTTTATTTGTAATTTTTTATTTAAAATCTTATTAGATAATACTATTTAAATATTAGTGTAAATAATAAATATTATTAAAAAATATTACATTAAAATTACTTGATTTGTACTATATATTACAAAAGTAGTTACAAAAGACGTGTAAAAAGGGGTGGGGGATGGCAACCCCCCTTCTATATAAGTATATATATATATAGGTATGTATGTATGAGGATATACATTAAAAAAAAATGCGTATAAAGCTAAGGAGAATTATTAAGATTTGTTTACTATTCTTATTGCACTGTCAATGTTAAAATAAAAATGGGGGCTAAATCTAAAATTACGTAAAAAATCTATAAAGATCATTTAAATTTATATTATGTGATTTTTATACTTTAATTATATAGTATATCAAAAAAGAAATATTTATTATACGAGGTATTTAGAAATTTAAAAAAAAAAAAGAAGAAAATGAAAAAAAAAAAATATAACCAACCTTTTTCAATGTATCTCCTCGATTCCAGCCGCAGCGTCGAGAAAAACAGAAACATAAAAAATTTTAGTATGGGAAAGGAACTAAATCATTTACTTATTATAAAAGAATTCTTTCATCTAAAAAAAAAAGAGTGGGAAAAAAAACATTCAATAAAAACTATATTAAACAAATCAATCAATACAGCTTAAAAATATACTAACTACTAATAATTATCTCAAACAAATGATACAAAGCATAAAAAAATTTAATTCTGAGTAAATTAATTAAGTAATGACTTTTATAATAAAAGCAAATGATTTTCATATAGAAAAATAAAAATGTTAACAGATCAATAATTTATCGAACAGTTAAAAAATTTAAATTTCCTTAATTTTCCAAACTTTTTAACTTACATCTACATTGCAGTGAGAAGTAATAGCAAAAAAAGGCAAACAAAAATTGTAGTGTAAAAGGTTAACTTTTGTTATTATATAAATATTTTGTAAAAAACATATGTAAGGTACTTCTTATTACAATATGTAATGTTTTATATATTGTTTATCATATGTTATAATAACTTACTATGCACCGCAGCTCACACTTGCTCGCATATTTCTAAGGGGTTGTTTAAAACAATGTCTTCAGACCTCAAAAATTAACTTTTTTCTAAAATTTCACCACTTTTCATTATTTACATCTTTAAAACGTTACAGTAAACTCCAAACTTTAAACTTCATAACTTTGTGTATACAAGTTCAAATGAGATAATGTTTTTATAAATTACATAGAATTTTAAGAGAAACAAAATAATATCTATAGTGATATTTTTTTTCTAAAAAAATTTTAAAATTTTTTATTTGTTCACTTCAAATAGTTTTTTCTCTCAAACACATTTTCCAGAACAACTTTTTCCAACTCAAAAATAATGTCTCCAACCTCCTCCCCCAAACACCCTTTAAATTTAAGGAGTGTTTCTGAAAATTAGATATTGGTCTCTTAACTTTTGAAATTATGTTTTAGCCCTTAAGATTTCTCAAATTTGCAAAAGTGCCCAAACCATCATTCCATTCAGAACTCCTTCCTCACATGCCTCCTCCTTCTTTCTCTCATTCGTCGCGAGAGCACAGCTAGGGCTGTTCTAGAAAACCTAAAAACCAACACCAACTAACACACTAATCAATGACCGACCAAAGGAACTAAGAACTCGAAACTGAAATGGATGATTGAAAAATTTGTTCAAGCTCGATTTTCAGTTGTAGGGTGTTGGTTTTGATTTGACATCGAACCAACTAAAAATTCATTCAAAAAAATTATATTATAATTATCAAAATTTTTAAAAAATAATAAAAATAACTTGTCGTAACGCCATTAGACCAATCTTTGAACCAAGCCCCCTGGCCCAGCTTCAACTCTTATGTCTCATTACTCCTATTATCTTCATATTCCTCTGATAACAAGGAAATATATACATATATTATTATAATATTATATTACATTAATTAAAAAAATCAAGTTATTATGATATCTGAAAAAACATGAATGAGAACAAATAAGAAAACATATGATATATGATATAAGAGCCTATTTAAGGAGAGTATTTGGAGATATTTTCTTTTTTTTTTAAGAAAAATAAGTTTTAAAAAATGTATTTAAAGAAAAAACTATTTGAATTGGAAAAATATAAAATCTTAAAAATTTATTTAGAAAAAAATATTGATATAAATAATATTTAATTCCTCTCAAAATTTTATATAATTTAAAAAAATTATCTCATTTAAATTTATACACACAAAATTATAAATTTTTAAAATTTCAATTTTTTTAACAAAATTTCAATAATATAAATAATAAAAAATAATTATAAAATATAAACATATATTAAAAAAAAAATGTCTAAAACCACCGTACCAAACGAGCCCTAAATCCCCCGACCCAACCCCCAATTTCTTTCTTTCCCTCTCTCGGCCACCCCCCGAATCCCGCTGCCTCTCTTGACACTCGTCCTCGAGTGCCGCTGGAGACACGAACTCAACAGTCACCGCCGCAGTCCAAGAACTCCCGAACTCTCCGCCTCACGGCCGTTGTTTAATTTCGTGAGCACAACACTCACTGGCGCACGGTCGCAATCCACCAGTCACCACCATCCGGCGCTCTCTGCTTCTCCGGCTCTCGGCTCACTCTAACTCTGGTATCTTCTCCTGCATTGTGTCATTTTTTCGAATTCGTGTTATGTCGGATCACACTTAATGCCCCTGTTGTGTTTGTGAAAAAGCCCCACTCGGTTGTCTCGTGCTAGCTGGTTACCACTAAAATGCCCCCAGTCAAACCGACCGACACCGAGCCGAAATCGAATCTCTTTGTCTCGGTCGGTGCTTGGTTTCATTTTTTGGAAACCGACCTTCGGTTTTCGACCGAAGTTCTGCCCTTAATTGTCTGCACGGCCCAAGCTTTGTTTCCACTGAGTGGAAGGCCAATTTCTCTGCAGCGTAACTTTTTGGAGTTAGGGTTTTCTCTCTAGATTGACCTTAATCTGAAATTTTCTTACTGAATTAGTTTTTCCTTCTTGATTTCAATTCTAAGTGCTACAAAATCTCTTTTCTCGTTCTGATTTTACCTAAAATATATATATATTTATTGTTAAAAAAAAAACCCCTAAAATCCAGAAATTCTCAGTACTTAGGCTTTATTTTCGGAAAAAAAGAAAAGGCAAAACCTAATAAATGTGATTAACTTTAATGAATAATTAGTTACGATATTTTAACCCAATTGCAGTTGTGGAACTCTCGTTGGACACCGACTAGTGTGCTTTTTGAATTTATGTTAAGAGTTCGAAGTTTTTAACGTTTTTGGATTTTTTTTGTTACTGAAAAATGTTGATTGAAGAATAGTGATGTATTATTGAGCCTTAGAAGAGTAATGCCTTTGATTCTTTTATTATGGTTTGTCTAATTTGTTTCGTATTTTGTACTTCAGATTTATGTTTCCGTGTATCAGTCTGTTATTGAGTGATTTCTGGTTTGCTTTTTTTTTTTTTTTCTTTAAGTAAATTAAATGGCATATAGAGGCCATGGGAGGGGCCGTGGATGTCGAGTGTATTAGTCTGTTATTGAGTGATTTCTGGTTTGCTTTATTTTTTTTTTTTTTCCTTTAAGAAAATTAAATGGCATATAGAGTCCGTGGGAGGGGCCATGGATATCGAGGTGGTGGTGGCGGCCGCGGATATGCTAAGCAGGAGCCCTTCATCTGTTTTCCGGTAATTGGCATTGCCATTGTATAGCAAGATTTCAATTCTCGAAGATGGAAATGTGTTATGCTTTGAATTAGAATAGAAGCTGTGTTACTGCTCTTCACATTTATATCAGAACCGCCCTTGTGGTTTTCAGGACGCCGAACTGCCTGACATAAAAGGTGTGACCGTTGAAGAAAACTTGGTCCGTCGAAGTTTGAAGTTGCATAATTTTTGGAAAGCCTCGCCTTATTACATTGAGGAAACCAATTCAAAGAGTGCGAACTAAAGCATGTTTCAGTTATGAAGAATTTCATGTTTTTTTAGATACTCGACTGTGATCATTGAAATTGGAAAATTTTCATATTGTTTCAGAAGGACAAAGCACAGAGATAGAAAAATTCTCTGACAGGAACAAGGTTAGTACCACAATAAGACGGGACTCTCTTTCGCAAATTTTAGAGCATAGAAGTTTTCCTATGGAGCTAACTGAAGGTTTGCAATCTGAAAACCTTGTTGAAAATATATATGTGTGTGTGTGTGTGTGTGTGTTTACTAGAATGGCATCCAAGCGTGTATCTTTTCCTTTGGCTTTATAGAGTTTGTGCTGACCTCCAATGTCTCCCCTGTTTAATAAAATAAAATTTCAGGTTCAAAGGGATGGCAGAGACAGCCTAGTCAAAAGAGAGTTCGATGGAATCCTGATTCTGGTACTATGAGATGGAACGTTTTATTTTCTTTCTTTTTGTCACTAAATTTCCCCCTTTTCTCATGCGGGAGATATTGTTGTTGAGGTGAAATGAAATATTTAGACTGGATAAGATCTACTGTTTTTTCACAAAATCAAGTTTTTGCTTCTTAGACCATACTGATTAAAATGTTTTCCATTGCAGAATTGCGCAAATTAGATCTATTTGAAAAGCTTGAACAGCGTGAGGTAAAAGACCATTTGCCTTTTAAATCTCTTATCTAAGCTGTTTGTTTTCAAAAAAATTGGAGTCTATGGGAACGGAATCCTAGATATCCTTTTCTCAAACATAAATACAGGATATTTGTGGCTTCCTTGAATTATTTTGGTTATCTGATAAAGTCTTCTGTTCAATGGTTTCTTCACATGACTTGGTGCAGAATAACAAAGGAGGAAAGGAAAAGAAAGAAGGTGAAGATGAGGACGAAGATGAAGACCAGGAAAATGAAGAGAGTGAAGAAGAGCCCAGTGATGCTGATGACTACAATCAGGTTCTTACTGGACACATATTTCCACTAAGATCGTTGTCAGATATTGTTGCCTACAAAATCCACATTGGCTTTTGTCCTTTTTTTTTTTTTTTCTTTCTTTTTGTGATGTACATTCTTTATGGTTATAACCTCTACATGTGGAAGCACAAGTGCGTCCTTTCAAGTTGCCCGTACCTTGACAACAACTAATGAAAGAACTTCCAAAACAATTGAGTAATTGGTGAAAGTGATAATGACAGGTAGAATTAGTAAAAGATGTCACGAAACAATCTTGGCTCTGTAGAACTCTGCTGAGGGAATTTCTTCTTTGCTAGTAGTTACTCGTTACAAAACTTGGTTTCTGCCGCATAAGTTTATCTTAAGGTGGATCATGAAGCAAATAGGCCTATTTAATTTCAGACTTTTGACAGAGGTTCAAGTACTTATAACCGGATCATTATGCAAATTAATTGGCAGGTTATGATGGGGCCCCTTTTTTTTTGGTTCCTTAACTCTCCTAAGAGTTTAAGAAATTGTCTACCAAGGTTGAAATTTTGATCAGCAGTCCCGGAATTTCTATTAATTAGTTTGCTGGCTTCCTTAATATACTAAAATAAAAAAATATATATTCCTGCCTTGTGCTATATGCACAGAATAAACTATGAAATTGCTTCGACTTTTAGGTGCTCTTGCTGATTTAGTTCAGAAGTCTTCTCTTGTTGAGACACTCTCCTCACGATACCAGCTTGTATATCAGCTTGCCTCCTACGAGCATTTCATATGTCTTTAGTTATAGTTTGATTTGGATAACTGTGGGCTGTTGCATTGCTAAAAAGATAAAGAAACCAATAATGCATGCACCTTTGTGAAAGCAGTTCAACTTTTAATCCCCTTCCCTTTCAAGCTAATTTTCGTTTTCATTCAGATTGATTCTTTTTATTCTATGAAGTTAATTTCAGGAAAAAAAAGAAAAATCAACAATGCATCTTTAAAAAAGCAATCTCAACTTTCTCACCTTTTAAGTCTGTTTTTTGGTTCTCATTCATATGTTGGCCTAAAATAGCTGTTCTATTAGGTCATCATGCATGATCTCTTTCCATTCAAAAGTTGGAGCATAGAAACAACCTTGAGTGGAAAAGAAATTGACATTTTTTACCGCAAAATTTTGCAGAATGTGGACTTCGACGATGATGAAGATGATTTTAATGTGGAAGATGACGGTGAAGGTTTGATTATTCTTTCATGGCATCTTCTTTCTTTTTTAAACGCATTCTGGATTAATTTCCTTGTGCACCTCAAACATTAGGCTTTGTCTTTTGACACGTTGCATGATTAAACTTAACATGAGCTTGTGTTGATGTTTTTTAATGATTTTGCAGATGAAATGACATATTAGTAGCTCCATGAAGAATGTTCTTTCGATTTCCGTTGATGTCTTGGAGCAAGTTCTGTAGATAACAGCGCCGCGTACGTTTTCTCGACATACAAAAATAACCGTTTGCTAGTTGTTCTCTTGTAAACTTGGATTTTATTTTATTCTTTCTTAGAAGAGGTTCAAATGCAGCCTTGCCTTTTTTTTTTTTCCCAATATTTTGTTAACTTTTGTACATTTTTTGCGGAGGAAAATTTCAACAATGTGAGCGTCGAGAAACTTGAATTCTCAAGTGGACCCAGCCTTGTCTGATGGAATGTGCATTTTTTTTTTAAAATAACAATATTACAGAAAATAAGAGTAAACAATATCAATGTTTGACCAATAAAAAATTTTTTTGAAAACATTCAATTTTTTGTGCTCTTGCGAATGTTAAGCGATCTTTTTTAGATTATTTGTCCGAATCCAATGATAACTATAATGTCTAGAAGTTCTTTGTAATGTTGTGTTAAAAAAAAAGGTATGATCTATCTAGTTAATAACTAGGGTTAAATCTGTTGAGAAAATTGGTGTTGCATTACTATTTATGCCATATGTTGGTTAAAGTGGCCCACCTTTGTTGACGGTTTGGTTGCCCGCTTCAACGCCTATAGGTCTTTAGCAATTGCCCTAGCACGGAATGGATCCCATTAATGGGGTTTTTATTATTGTTCCTCTTACAGTATTATAAAATATGTGTAATTAATTTAATTTTTTAATTAATATGATATAATATTTTGATTAAATGTATATTTTAATTTTTTAATTAATATGATATAATATTTTGATTAAATGTATATTTTTCTTTGACATATCATGAGATTATTGCCAGATATAAAGGGACGTGAATAAAGAGATCCATGAATTGAATTCATACGGTGAACGACTAATTGCCCAGCCTTACTTTCCTATATACAGTCCAGTACAAGCTTGAGTTGAATCCAACACCAGCACTGTCTTACAAGTGTCACACCTCTACTTTCCTATAGACAATCGAACCTATTGCTTTCAATTGATTTGTATGTCTTGATGAAAAAATCAAAAAATAACAGCCTAGGGTATGGAATCAATTTGTTTGCCTCCTTATTTTTATTATTTTCATGTGTCTCCAGTAATATTATTATGACATATCAATTAAAATATATATATAATTAATTACAATTTTCATATTATATCAATTGAAAAAATTAAATTAGGTGCACACGTATCATAAGAAAGAAACATATTAACCAAAAACAAAAATAGAAATTTCATATCATATCATATAATTTGTGTGTCTCCTTATTTTTATTATTTTTATTTCTCTTCAATAATATTATAATACATTAATTAAAATATATATATAATTAGTTATAATTTTATATCATATCAATTAAAAAAATTAAATTAAGTACATATATATCGTAATATCATTAGAAAGAGAGAAATAAAAATAGAAATACTTATAAAAAAAACATATTAACTAAAATCAACTTCGGTTAGGTTGCCCAAAATTATTATCTAAACAAAACAATTATAACTTTTTTTTTTCTCAAGAAACAAACGTTAGATTAATTGTTCATTAAAGTCGCGCCGTACAATCACCATCCAAATTCTTCTCCCTCTTTTTTTTTCCTGGAAACATCCTAAATTCTTAAAAGCAAAGTAAATGTGGAATCACGTGGGCGCCACGTGACAACTGGCTAATTGATTGATGAAAGTTCCGTTCGCTTAGCCTTCTCTCTCTTTCTTTTTTGTTTTGTTTTTCATTTTTTCCCCCGATTTTTCGAAAGAAAGAATATTAAATAATTGTAATTTCTTTGCCACGTGGCTTGTGGTTGGAAGGGTGGGAGGGAGAATTTAAAGGAGGCAAATCTTTTCTCTTTTCTTATCTATCCTGTGGGCCGTGACTCAGAGTAAGGCGAACGTGAACGGCACTCATTCAATCATGTTGGAAACCAACGGCTGAGATAAGATCACCAACCCACTAATCGTAACGGTCGTCAACCTACAGGGCCCCACCACGAAATTTCCTTATTTTCTTCTGCTCTGCTATTTATTCCTCTCGTCCTTCAACCAAAAAAAATCACTCGGACAACGTAGAAACCGACACCGAAAATCTTTAAACAAGGAAATCAGAAGGTGAGATTAGAATCACAAAAAATGTCGTGGCAAACTTACGTTGACGATCACCTTTTGAGCGAAGTCGACGGTCACCACCTCACCGCCGCGGCCATCATCGGCCACGACGGTAGTGTGTGGGCCAAGAGCTCAAACTTCCCTCAGGTTCGTCTTTCGTTTTATTTTTGTTTCTTGATTTTAGTTTAACATTGGTTTTTATTTTTTCTGTTTTTTTTTCTTTTCTGGATCCGGTTTTTGAATTTCAATGAAATCAATTGTTTTTGTGTCTCACTTGATCGGTTTTGGTCCATTTTGGAGGAGTTATATGAATCCCCTTCATTTTCCCGGGAAAATTTATTGACAAAAACATGCCAAGCGAATTGATTATTAGACGTTGAATCTAGGTGGTTGATTCGCAAGCTTTTTTATTACTATTCTTCTTAAGGATATATGCGTGTGTGTGTGTGTGTGTATTTTGCCAATTTGTTTGATTTTCATGTGAAGTTTTAATCTTTTCGGCTGAAATACGTCCAGAATTTCTGAATCCGTTTGATTTCCGGGAAAATATTTGTCAGTTGGACAATAGAATTTATTGAATTTTGTGTATTTTAGTTTTAAACAATTTATAGATTAAAAAGGAAGGAACGATTTCGAAATTGCAACTCGAATCTCGAAGGGGATGTGATTGCGAAATAGTAAATACTCAATGGCGAAACAGATCAATGCAGCTGACACCAGCTTATTGGTTCTGTTGGAATTATTTAGAGGGATGAAAAACTTGTTCGGATTGCATATATATTCATGAATTTAGTGCCGTTTGTGCGGACTGGAACTTATCTGACAAAGAATTTTGCTACATTACGTATTCGTGTATTCGGTTGACTTCAAATGCATGGATCCAATTTGAATAGTTTGGCATTTTGCTTTTCAAGTAAACTTTTCGTTGTCGGATGCAGTGATGATGTTTCTCTAATAATTAATATGCAGTTTAAGCCTGAAGAAATTGCTGCAATCACAAAAGATTTTGATGAACCTGGATCTCTTGCCCCAACTGGATTGCACCTAGGTGGCACGAAGTACATGGTTATTCAGGGAGAGCCTGGTGCTGTTATTCGTGGCAAGAAGGTTTGCTTTATTTCAATCTCTCCTTTTTGGTGCTTTATTCTGTGATGTTTGTCTATTTAGACGTTGGCTTGCTTTTCCACTTTTTATAATTAAAAAAAATAAAAACTAATCTTTTTTTGATACGTATGAAACAACCTTTTTTTTTTTCCAAAAGATTTAGCTGTTTACAATCAACAACTGCCTTTACAAGCGTCTTAATATGTGTGGCGTATCACTTTTACAGATAATGAAAGGCTCCCAATAACATAAGAGTGAATTTGAGTTACTTGTAGTCATCACTCGTTGGATCGGCCATGTTCATTAAGGATGGCAAAGAAAAGCTTGGGCAAATCACATATGGACTAACAAGCGCGTCCAGAGCACTTAGGTGCTAAGTGTGAAAAATTAGCCCCAAAAATTTTATGTTGCACCTTTTTAGATATTTTTTAATCGATAAATTAAGATTGCTAACCATCAAATTCATGTATTAAAGTACCTCTTTTTCCCAGTTAACAACCCTACCTCCTGATTTTGATTGATTCTAAATATGAACCTTTAAGCTGGCATGTCCTTAAAGGAATGTAACAGATTGTTATGAGTCCCACACGTAGACCACCTCTAACAAATTCTCAATCTTTTCTTTCCTCTCTTCTTAGGGTCTACTTGTATTAACAATCCATATTGGTTACAGTCTTGCACAAACGTGAGTACACGAACACATGGATGCCAGATTGTCTATGAATTTTCTTTTATAAAGTTTGTTATTTCTGAACTGACCCCACACAATTGAATGTGCTCTTTGAATCATGAGGTCCATCATTTTTTCTTTTCATCACTTACATTAAATGCAATTGTGCCATTACCTTTGCGCGGGAGTTTGATATGATTTCCTTTATGCTGCAGGGCTCTAGTGGCATCACTGTGAAGAAAACCGTCCAAGCTCTGATCATCGGTATATATGACGAACCGTTAACCGCGGGGCAGTGTAACATGATTGTGGAGAGGTTGGGAGACTACCTGATTGAGCAGAACTACTAAGTTATCTCAGATTCACGGTTTTCCGTACTTGGATCTCTTTCGTGTTTGAAGCTTGCATTGTTTTCCTGCCACTGCCTTGAATTGTTACTAGACTTGGTTCCAAAATAGCCGCCTACGGTCAGAAGCAAAGAGTGTTATTATGTTACGATTTGTTTATTTCTTCCCGCTTTCATTTGTGTATTTATTCACCCCCCACAGTTTGCTCCTATTGAACCTGTGATTCTGTGATTTTAAAATATTCGTGAATTTTGCTTACGGTATGATTAAATAAAATATTTTTTTTTTTTTTTTTTGAATGAGGAAACGAAATGATGTTGCATTATTTGTGATCTTGTCAACGAGGGATGATTTGAGTGTTATGCAACTGAAAGAGATGTACTTCCTATTAATCTCAATTTGCGTTTTGATTAGAGATTCTCAATTATCATTATTGGCAATACATTGCATGTGAAACAACAAAACATAAACCATCACATGACAAAAAGTAGCACCCTAATTATTGAGTTTTATAATGTATTACTTGATAATTCTCATGCGCTACTATGTTAATGATGGTTGCATCAACGGGGAAAACTATAGTAAAATACAAAAACTAAAACCAAATTAAATAAACAAGTACTAATCTTGTTTTTCTAGATCTCTTGGAAGCTTCTGACAATATGACTTTAGACGAGCTCGTTACTAGCATCGGAGTCGAAAATGATTCAAACATGGCACTCTGGGATCAATCGTTTCTCATCTCAACGATGGTCTACCATTTACTTTCAATGAGGAGATTTCAGGTTCAACTCTGAAACTCTCCAAGTGCTGATGAGCAATGAGTAAGCGGTTTACGATTCTCTGAAATGCGGTGGACGACGACTCAGTTGCTTTGACCGATCCTTTCATGACCAGTACTATGGAGGTGAAAGGATTGGTTATGGAGATATTGGTGGCCAAGCTAACACTTTGCCTGTCAGTTGGTGGATGCCTCAAGACAACTTGGTAAATATGAGTTTTGATCCAAATGAAACAACACAAGATTTTACAGGCACCCGAGAGTGGTAATATTAGCAAGTTAAAACCTCACTAGGATGTATGTATTATTTGGAAAACTTACTATTTTACACTATGCGTAAGAACTATTATTTTTAGATTGATTTTTCAAGGGTTGAATCTATGTCGTATATAGTAAATGTACAAAATAATAGATTCTACCGTATAAGCTCTCTTGGGTTTGCTTTTTCTTTTTCATTTTTCATTTTTCATTTTCTTTTCATTTTTTTTTTTTTTTTTTGGGCAGTTTGGATTGGCATTATTGTTTATCTTCATTTTACTCTGGAAGCCCTTTGGAAATGTTGTTTCTTGAAAATTGATGGGTTATTGGGTTCTTGAATGCCATTTTATTGTCATGTTTCACGAAGCGATGTCCATAGTTTAGATAGGAAATTAATCCATATGATTTTTTTTTTAAACCTATATTTCAATATCAATGGTAAAATTATGGGGTTTTCTGAGGAATGCGTTAAAAAAAGTACATATTTATAATATTATTTTAATATTTTTATCCTCTTATAATATCAAATAAAAATGATTAATAGAATAAAAATCCAAATCATCCTAAATTTGTGCTCTGAAAGAGATATTCTACAATTTCTTCAAAAAATATAGATGGTATAAGTATGAAAATCTCTTCACCCTATCCAAACACTGAGTTGGGCTGAGAGTTTTTCAACAAAACTGGACCTCAAATGTCTCAAAGGCCCATGAAGTGTGTCAAAAACCCTAGTCGATAGCCTTCAGCTTCTATATCTATATATATGCATTGATAAACAGGCGTTCTCGCAGCCTCTGATCAACATCGTTTTGTGTCTCTACCTCTGTATCCATCTGGGCGTGTTTTGGGTTTAGAATTTTTCTTCCTTCTGGGTTCATAAAATTGTATTATCATTTCTTTCGAAATGGGTTAAAAGCTTAGAATTTATACGACTCTGTTAAATGGTCAAAAGGCAGGGATTGTGTGTATCGGCTTTGTGCTATAATCGGTGCGCTCTGTTTCCGAAAGAGTTCTCTGCTAAATCAACTTCTTTTAGGGGGAAGATGGGCAGTTGGATTTCATCTTTACTCGTTGAAATTTCAACAATCATCTTCCCCACATTTCGTTTTCCATTTTTGTTTTAAATTAATTTCTAAATAATTTTCTATGTGGTTTTTTAGGTTTTAGATTTTTTTTTTTCACAAGATTTATGCTTTCAAATGAGAGAAACTAATTGCTATGCAAATGTTTTCTCCCAACATTACAAATTCATTTGCCAGAAAGTTTGAATCTTTGGACTTGACTGTACTTTTAAGGTAAATAGCTCTGGTATTAGAATTTTTCTCAAGTGTTCACGAGCTTTTAATTAATAGAATGTATTCTCTTTCAAAAAGAAAATTATGATATTATAATTGATATTTTATAATGTTATTAGAGGATTGAAAGGGTTATGATTAATGTAATATATTGATTATAATTTATGTTTAGAAAAAAATTATTGTCATTAATGTTTAAATAAAATGTATTTGAATTATATTTTTATAATAAATATATAATGTGATAAGTAAATATAAAAAGAGAAAAATAGAACAAGAAAATGATGTGATTAATTAAATTAATATAAAAAATAAAATAATAAATAATGATTATATTTGGTTTGAAACATAATGTAATTAATATTTGAATAAAAGTTATAATATAATATAAATTAAATGTATAAAAAAAATAAATTGATACAGCAGTTGTAGTTTGAAGTTTTAAATATGGATTGGTCGGATGAGCCTGATGCAATGGCGTTGGATACCTACACGTCAAAGGTAATCGATTCAAAAAATCAATTATCACAAACAAGTCGAGTCAACGTTGTAATAATTCTTAAAAACTCCTCTTCACTTAACAGATTTATCAGAAACATAAAAAGGTCACTTGGACTTATTAATGTGCTCCTCTTCCTGTGAAAATCCTAACAAAAAAAATGTGAAGAAAAAAAAAAAAAAACTACATGTGCATTTTATGTTATGCTGGAATTGCCAGTATGTTCTTTTTTCCCCTGCTAACAAGGATCAGAGCAAGAAGAATTGTTTATGTCCAAATCCACTACTCCGATCCCAACAAAAGCATGCCGTCGCGTGTGGATATTAATGCATAAATTTTTATATTCCACCGGCTAGATTTTGATATATGTCAAATAATCCCTAATATTTTGAAGCATCGAAACGAAATTTTAATAGAAATATATATATATATGGCCGACATTCAAAAAAAGAAAGTAAAAATAAAAAGTCGTCTTTGCTTTCATTTGTTGGTTGGTGAGTGTTTATGTTTTTCAACACGATATTATTCAGTATTTATCATCGGCATAGTTATTTTTTATTTCATAATTTGAACTAATGCATCCCTTATTTACTTTGACTTTAAGTTTTTTTTTTTTTTTTCCCAAAATATGACAATGTTGGAAAAAGGCCATACGTAGCTAAGAAATGCTTCCTAATGTATGTGATACATCTAGAAGGAATTTCTTTTTGACAGACTTATGAAATACAAATTTGAAAAAAAAAATATTGGTCAATTCTTGGAATAGATGGTGACTCACGCATAATGTGGATAAGTGACTAGATGGCTTTAGAGATAAAGTGCTTATCCTCTTCTCTTGGTACAACAAGAAAGGTCAACATATTCAAAACCATGTGAGAAGATAATGAGGAATCTTAAGATAAGGATATGAATAATAAAAGGCGAAACAAAAAGAAAAATAAACAATGTTAATAAATAAATAACCATGCACTAAGAGACATTTCTTAGGAAGAAGTGGAGTGCATGAAGTTTTTGTGCTTCCTAATGTCTAGGTTAGTAATTTAGATTCACGATTTAATCAACTCATTACACGTATCACCTCTTCACTTCAAAACCATGGAACTTCCATGCCTCCGGTTGTTATGGACCACATTTGCTGAATTGGGAGGCAACCATTCTCATCCATTGAAATTGAAAAACACTCTACTTTTTGTCTACAACTACCATTCTCCATATAAATGCCTTCTATGGTTCATGGGACTAAGAGATATATGCATATAAGGTCACTATTTTGGAACAATATTCACACCACCTTCTCTTAGTTGTCATTTCTCTTTTCTCCTCCTTTTGTTTTTGTTACAAAGAGAGATGCTGCAAAACCAATTCTCCATCGGTTTATATGAAGAATGTGGCAAGAAGGATTGTTGGGTGATCATGGAAGGTGATGATCAAAATGATGATGATCATAGTGAGAGTACTGCCAACAAGTACAACCCCACAACATCTACATCCTCCTCCATTGGAAATTCCACTTCTTCAAACAGATCAACATCCTCATCAGACCTGGTTGATGATGCCTCTTCATCGTCATGTTCCTCTTCACAGCCCAATGGACCTTTGTATGAATTGTCAGAGCTCATGGCCCAACTACCCATCAAGTAAGTTTCTACTTTGAGATCAAAATTTTCTTACGAGGCAGAACATGCATATATATATATGTATATGATTTAACGAAGTACCACGTGCGCGGATATATAGGAATCAAAATTTGTTGAATCATTCATGTTATAATCTTCGACATCCTAGGTCTTTCCATTTGTTAATCTGAATTTGTGTTCTTCATGTAGCATTCAAACCGACATAAAATTGCTAAATTTTGTGATTTTTTATGCGCAGGAGGGGTCTTTCTAAGTATTTCCAAGGCAAGTCACAGTCATTCACATCTCTATCGAAAGTGAGGAGCATAGAAGATCTTGCTAAGAAGGAAAGCCCTTACAACAGAAGAAAAATGAAGGCGTGCAAAAGCTATGCTGGTGGATTGGATAGTCACAAATTATGTACTCTTCCTAAGGCCACCATTTCTAAGAAGGCTTCAAGAGGTTCTTTGTCATTTACAAGTAGAAGATCTGGCAGCTTTTTAGGTACTAATAGGATCCCTCCACTTTCTGCACAAAAGACTTCTAATGTATGTACATAAACCTTTAATATGTCGCGATTCAAAAGACTGTCTTTTTTCTTCTACTTCATGTTCTTTTTTTTTTTTTTTTTTTCCATCGAAGGGATATGTAATGAGAAAATAATTAGGAGCATTTTTGTACCTTACATGTTTTTATGACGTGTACAGCCCATGATTTTATTATTGAAAGAGAATCAAAGAAAGGTAGGATTTGATGATTTTGAATATGTAAAAGCTGTAAATTGTAATATGACCCCACCCCCACTGACCCGCCTGGTTAATTAATGATGGCCAGGAGAGAATGCACCTAAGAGAATTCAAAAAATGACGCATGTGCACAGACAAATACATCTCAGTGATAAAGAATATGTATCTGTATGAACTTGTGATTTCTTAAGAACTCGGAAATGAATGATATAAATGATTTTGTTACTATGGATTTCAGAGTTGCAGCCAACCGAATTTCCCAGTATCTCTCAAAATTATTTTCTTGCTATAGGAATCCACTTCCTTATTATCAACATTGGATTTTTCTATTTCCACTATTGGCAAATGAGTAATGATGAAAGCCTTCACTTTTGATAGTGATAGGTGACAAAAAAGCTATGTAGAAAAAGATGAGAAAGGAGCAATGATTAACTCATAAACATAAAGAAAATACAAAGAAAAAAATAATGAATTTATACAAGTAATTGATAGTTCATTTGCCTAAGTTGAAACTAAAACATCAAAACAATACTAATAACAATAGTAACAGCTACTTCTTGCAGATTAAGAACAGCACTTATATTCGCTAAAGCCAGCATAAAGGAAAAAAAAAAATGAGGAGTTGGACTACTGGGAAATTAGAGAGAGAATTATGAACATTCATGGAGACACGATCGAACGGTTGCGGATTCTGCTCGATCTTCTGACCGGAGTTGTTACTATGACTTCGCCATTTCTGCTAGATCGCCTTGTTGGAGGAGTAGGAGTTACCACATTTGCTTCTCCATCCCCAGAATCCTATTTTGAACACAAAAACATCACACAAATTAGACTATTGGGGAAATTAATCTAGAGAACTACCCAAAAAGCCAAGCTTAAACACAACATTGCAGCAACAAAAAACACTCACCAGTCTCTTCACAGTCTCCTTCTCTGCTGTATAGCTTCCATATGAAGGCGAATCCACGATAGAAAACTCGGAGCGAGTCTGATGAGCTTGAACCGAAACAGAATGGGACTTGCCACCGAGTATTTTCTTCGAAGGAACTGAGTAATTGCTCTCTTCACTTTCTTTGGCCATGTTTTCCTTCCTAGAGCTACTGATCTCTCTTACAACAAACTCACCAAGGAATTCAACTGTTGGTGCGTGGCTTTCGGAGTATTCTTCATTAGAAGCCTTCTCAATTGAATGAATAGCAGGCAAAAGATTCTTCTGAAAAGAGTAAACTTGATCAATGTTTACATCATCTCTAGTGGTAAGGACTGATCTGCTTCTCTCCTCCCTAAAAGGCTGCGAGGGAAGAGAAGAAGAATCCTTGCCGCTGATCTTTTTCGGCTCGTCTAGCTGAGACTCAGAACAAGGATTTTCTCTCAGGCAAGAATCCTTTTTAATACTGTTCTTCTTCGGCCTCAAGCGTAACCGCAACAAGAAGGACGCGACGACTGTTGAAATTGTCAGAACTCCAATGAGCATTTTGAATAAGAAACCAGTTCTTGCATTCTCAGCTGTTGGCTCCTCGTTTTGAACTTCACCTGGATTCACCGCAATCCCGCTTTGGCTTTCGATAGAAATTGAAGTGTAAGAGCCCGAATCATGCTGTTCAGAGGAGAGTGGTGTCCGATAATCTTCAGAAAATTCAACTTTCTCAATAGGCTCAACACTCTGGTAATCAGAATTTCCAACCATCTGACTAGATACCTCTTCAATATCTTCAAGTTGTGGCTCCACTAGTTCAACAAGATCATCAGTTTCAGCCACTTCCATGGCATCTATTCCAGGTTCAGGATTCGCAGCCTCATTCAACTCATCACCTCGCCGAATTTCCTCAACATTGCCTTCTTCAACCATTTCAGCAACGGCTACATTTTCCTCTTCCATCAAAAACTTGTGTGCCTTCCTTTGATGTGGAAAAAAGTTTCCACTTTCGAGGCTATTTGCTAAATCGGCCTTGAATGTTTGATTCCGCATCTGACAGTAACCATCGTCACACAAAGGTGTTGGAGAGTTCATGGAAGATATGAACACCGTTGAGAGTACGAAAACCGCCAACAAAAGCAAAGCTTTGAGCACGCCTTTCAAGTTGCAACCTTTGTTCTCTTCTTCCTCAATTTCCTCCTCATCACTCTCCTCCATTTCCTCATTAGCCCCCTCAATTTCTCTATCTTCTTGTGCCGGTGGAGAACTGCCTGCGGAAATCGAAGAACCAAAATCTGTGTCCAAAGCAACCTCATCATCAATACCTTTGAGGGAATCAAAAGAACCACTTCCGCTAATTACCCCATCTTCTTCCTCTCCAGTCCCATTTTCTCCGCCTCGGAAGATCTGCCGGCGCCTATTCGGCTTGTAGCGGAGGAACTGAGGCCTCGGAGAGAGGTAATTAATCAAGGGGTCGTAAGGCTTGGAAGACAAATCATCATCTCTGTCATCCTCATCATGGAACTGAGACTGAGAGACTGAAGGAGATTTTGCTTCAGTTTGAGGCAAACGTTCATGAGAGCTCTCGAAAGATGAGATCTTTCGAACATCGGCGTCAAAAGGACTCGGTTCCGAAGCCTCGTTCCTTTCGGCTAAGATCTTCTTTCTAGGAGCAATTGCCTTGGAAGCTGCAGAGATGGTCGATGCCATGTAATTCTTCGCCATTGATTTCTTTTTGTTCTGAAAATTGGCCTCTATTTGCTGATAGTTTTCTTCATTCTCATCTACATATATTTAACCCAAAAAAAAAACACCCAAATTATGATCCAATAATTTCAAATTGTATTTTTCATACATAAACACACATATATTTATATCTATATCTATATATATATAGAGAGAGAGAGAGAGAGAGGTGTGAAAGAGTTACCGGTTGGAATAGAAGAGCAGTGATGAGAATCGGCCATTTCTCTTCAAAATTCTTTTTTTTTTTTTCTTTTGGGTTCTGACGCTGACAGCAGAATGGAAATTTACGACTTTCTGATTGTAAAAAGATGTGTAAGTTTTTTCTGGCGCAAGTTTTGGAGGCAGAATTAGTGAGAGGGAAGCTTGTATTAGTCTTGTGTGTGTAGAAAGTAAAATGCGGTGATGACCGTTGGAGGATGAGAGGAGATGAACATTTGAATTTCGATTTTTTTTTTTTTTTTTTTTGACCGTTGCGGGAGAGTGCCAATTGGGCAACGGCTATAGTGGCCAACAAGATTGGATTAGATTTGATCCAATACGAACCGCAATTCATCCGATTCATCGGCCCTTGTACGGCCCGTAACTTTCGAAACGCCGCCCATGTGCTTTAGAAACATGACAAACGAATGGCCGGCCCATGGTCGGCCCATTAATCCTTACTTGATAAGATCAAAAGTCCATTGGATGATCAACTAGATTCAGAAAGAAAAATAATTAATAAATAAATAACCAGGATTTTTTTTTTTAAATTGACTTTTATTTTTTGGACAAAGGAAGCGTCCTCTCCTTTAGAGGAATTACCCCTATTGGGATGATGTCGTGATTAAAATGTTTTTTTTTTTTTAATTTTTCTCTCAAGATGTGTCAAAATTCCATACTCTTAAGCTCTGACAAAAAATCTTGCTCAATCAACACGTTATGCACCGTTGGATTTGTAATGGGTCGAGACTTCGAGTGCAGTTGAGTTCATCATTTAAGTAGAATAGGTCAAATGGTCAAAATTTATAGCCAGCAAAACATATGTAGCTTGTTTTGAATTTGAATTAAAGAATGAGAGTGACATAAAGTGTTGGTTTAATTATTTAACAGAAGAACCAACAACATATGTACGTCAAAGTGACAGGATTTGTTATGATTATAGTTGCTACTTTGATTTTTAAGACCTGCACCTATGCTTACATAGTGTTTGGGATACAAATTTTTTTAGCATTGCATTTAAATATAACGTAATTTTCTCCCAAATATAAAAACATTTCATTTAAATACCAATCACATCACATTTTAAATCTAACGCAATCACTATTTATTATTTCACTTTTTCTATTACTTTTATTAATTACATCACATATTCTCTCTCCCTCTTTTTTTCTCTCTATTTTTACCCATCACATCACATATTTATTATTAAAATACAATTCAAATACTTTTCCCCCAAATACACATTGCATTCAAATGCAATGCTAATGCTTTTCCTCCACATATAAATTGCATTCAATACATTACATTCAAACGCAATGCAAATGCAAAACGTTCACCAAACGAACCCTTAGTGTTGTGAATGAAGAATCGTATAGAGTGGTATTATGATGTTTATAAATCCTCGATTAGAAACTTGTTTGTGATATATTTGAAATCATAATTTAAATAGAAAAAAGAATCGTACCTAAATTAAACTTTCTTTTTTAATTCAAATACTAATAATTATCCATAACTGAATCTTAAGTTGCATCATTATCCGAAACTTGAATCTTCCAATAATAGTCAAAGATTATTCAAATCTCCTTTACAACAAATCTTTTCAAACAAAAACAATTACATATATCTTCTTCAAATTTCAAACATAGGGTTCGTTTGGTGAACGCATTACATTTATATTGCGTTTGAATGCAATTTGTGTTTTTGATATATTTGAAATCATAATTTAAATAGAAAAAAGAATCGTACCTAAATTAAACTTTCTTTTTTAATTCAAATACTAATAATTATCCATAACTGAATCTTAAGTTGCATCATTATCCGAAACTTGAATCTTCCAATAATAGTCAAAGATTATTCAAATCTCCTTTACAACAAATCTTTTCAAACAAAAACAATTACATATATCTTCTTCAAATTTCAAACATAGGGTTCGTTTGGTGAACGCATTACATTTATATTGCGTTTGAATGCAATTTATGTTTTTGATATATTTGAAATCATAATTTAAATAGAAAAAAGAATCGTACCTAAATTAAACTTTCTTTTTTAATTCAAATACTAATAATTATCCATAACTGAATCTTAAGTTGCATCATTATCCGAAACTTGAATCTTCCAATAATAGTCAAAGATTATTCAAATCTCCTTTACAACAAATCTTTTCAAACAAAAACAATTACATATATCTTCTTCAAATTTCAAACATAGGGTTCGTTTGGTGAACGCATTACATTTATATTGCGTTTGAATGCAATTTGTATTTGGAGGAAAAGTATTAGCATTACATTTGAATGCAATGTGTATTTGGGAAAAAAAAAGTATTTAAATTGTATTTTAATAATAAATATATGATGTGATGGATAAAAGTATAAAGAAAAAAAGGAGGGAGATGGAATATATGACGTAATTAATAAAAATAATAGAAAAAGTGAAATAATAAATAGTAATTGTATTAGATTTAAAATGTGATGTGATTGGTATTTGAATGAAATGTTTTTGTATTTGGGGGAGAAATTACATTGCATTTAAATGTAATGCTAAAAAAAAGCTTGTCCCAAACATGTACATAGTCACTTGACTGTGGGGCAGCTGTTGTTACATCCACTACAACACATCTTGTAACACCTATGCTAGTTTTTCTTAAATAAATTATTATAAATGTTAATACTAAAAAAACTTAACAATACCAAATATATTTTATAAACTCTATATATAAAAAGCGAGATGAAATGACATCAATTATATATTTTTTTTTTTCTTGAGGGCAAAAAAATGTGTTTTGGATTTGGTCTTTCTAACAAGACCGACAATGTCACCAATAATATCCGCAATGTGAGTATCTGCCTCACAAATGCCAGGCAGAATGGTGGGTTTTGTATTTTTAACTGAACTTATCCTTGTAGTTTAGTGTCGTTTGAAGTATTGTGTAACAAGTGCTCGTCTGACTAGGCCGCATGATGTATTCACATCATGAGATAAAAATCCGTCCCCACAGGCACAAATCAGTACATTTTAGGGCCTTCAAAAACAAGCAAAGTCTAATTACCAAAGCTTATACATGATCCTTTCTAATTATATTATTATTACAAGACCAAGTAGTACCACAAAAGAAAAATGTAAACAAGAAAGGTCTGAGTCTGACAATAACATAATTAAACGGATGACCCATAACATTCCGGGTAGGAATGATGCTACCACGCTTTTACATTCATAGAATATATACATATACATATATATATATATGAAAATATTTTTGATATCATCCTTGAGGCAAAAGTAATGTTATTTTTGCTTTGTCTTTACGTTCTTGTATTAACAATGGGAAATTCCAAGCTTAGCAAAGAGGGTAAAGATTCAGCTAGACTTGGGTCCACAGATGAACTTTATGAAGGTCTCAAACCCAAAACCTTTTAGAAGTCGAAAAAGATTAATGAGGCTTTTCATGTAGAGGAAAAGCCGGTGGTAAAGTTCATTGTAAAATGTATTCCCATTTGAATAGTGCTTAGCACATGCATATGGCTAAACTAAACAAAATTAAAAGGGTTTTCTTTCTTTCTTTCTTTCTTTCTTTATTATTATTATTATTATTATTATTATTATTTGTTGAGGTAAATACTTCTACTTGCATGGTTTCTACATTATCACAAACAATAAATGTCCATCCTCTCGATTCTAAAAAGCCAGACTCCAAGAAGGTCAAAGGAGGACATTTTTTTTTTTCCCATTCAAACTTCTCTTAGTTTTTTTTTTTTTCCCACTTTCTTGGTTACTTTCCGAGCTCTAAAAAGTTCGTAGAGTGATTAATGCAAAATTTGACTTGACCCAACTTTCTTTCTTTCATTTTTTTTTTTTCCCCTTACATTCTCTTTCTTTTACATTGTCACTGCCGACCTCGCCTTTTCAAACATCAAAAGCTTCAAAGCCACAAAGATCTAGAAAGTTAAATTAAAATAAAATAACCAATCCTTGATTTGTATTAATTGATTTGATTTGAGGATATATTAAATTAATACTAAGGCTCTTTTCTTAATCATGGGACTCTGCAAATTTTGGAGAGACACAAAAGGAGGTGACGAAAGCTTATATAGGCTCTTAACCAAACAAATTAGCCGTCACGTTCTTCGAGCAAGCATTTTCTGAAAATTTAAAAAAAAAAAAAGCATTTAAAAATTCAAATATTATTAATTTTTTTGTCCTCCGGTGTTGCTTGAATCAGAAGAGACATACTGATAATTAGGGGGAAATTAGTTATTTAATCTTTGATTTAGCCGTTCTCAAACGTCTCTTTCTAGTGTTTCAAAACCTTACTAGATTCTGACAAAGGCAAAAATAAATACTTTTCATACTAATGCAATTTGCTCGGTTGTGAAGGGCATAAATGTCATTTTAAATGGAATTTGAATCTCGCATGCAAACTTAACGTGTGTATATTATAGAGTTTTTCCACCAGAGCAAGCAAGTATATGTAATTACTAATTATGACTGCAACAAAATTTGGTTTGGATACATCATTATTATTATCTGGTCCTTTCATTGATGAGTGGCTAAAACGTAAGTATAGGAAAAGCATAGGGACAGAAATGGAACAAAACATTATTTGTCGCAGACAAAAACTGGGGAGGATCTTACCCACACGCTACACGAAAATGTCCATGTGGATCAGGTATTGCTTAAGCAAAAGGGGATAATGATTCAGTCAAAAAAAAAAAAGAGAGCAGCTGAATTACCCGAATTGCCCCTCATAGAGAGGCTATTTTACCGAGTGAGCACGTGAAACCTTAAACGATGATGCAAGCAAGCAAAGACAAAGGGCTGGGAAAAGGAAAAAGGCCACACAGTTTCCAAGAGCCAAGGCAAAAAAAACAAAAACAAAACAACCCAGAAAACCCATCAATCAAATCAAATCCGTAATCATTGCTGATATGAAATTTAAGACCCATTTTGGTATGTATGCAAATTTCTACAGAGGGCTAGCCTACGCCCGTGCCCTTTCTTTCTCTTCGTCCATCTTCCTTCCATCCGCGCCTTCCTTCTTCTCCGGGTCTTACTGCCATGTGCTATAAAAGCATGTGAGAAAATCAGCTTCTGCATAATTTATTTTGAAAATCCCTATCCAAACTCCTAGTATTACGGAAAAAAATAATTACAAAATAGAGTATTATTTCAAAAAAGTGTATCTTTTATATAGATTTTATAGTGCATTTAACTTTCTAGCTCAATCCAGATTTTTCATGTTTGTTTTTATATATATATATATTTTTTAAGAAAAATAGTAAAAATTTTAATTATTTTTGAAAAATCAATCAATTCTAATAAAAAAATTCATTTCAAATCAACATACTAAGGGACCGTTTAGTAAACATATTATATTTTAATTACATTTGAATACAATTCTTTTTTTTAGTATTATATTTGGTTGAAAAGTATTTATTTTGTATTTAAATAAAATATGTATTTGGATGAAAGTATTTTAGAGTTGAAAAATTGATGTGATTAGTAAAAATAGAGATAAATAATTAAGATTAAAAAGTTGATATGATTGTTTTGAAAAACTTTTGAATAATAATTATTTTTGTAACACTGTTTAAAATAATTATATTTTAATGTAAAACTTTATATTTGGTATAAAATTGATTTTCGTAACACCCAAAAATATTTACCAAACATGCTGTAAACGTGCCCTTTGTAATTTTGTATCTTTTTTTTTTTATTAATTTTAGTAATAGAATCTAAGTACTATCCAAAAAAAAAAGGGAATAAATATGTATTAGTAACTCTTACGGTTCGTTTGGTGAACGCATTAAATTCAAACGTGCCCTTTGTAATTTTGTGTCTTTTTTTTTAATTTTAGTAATAGAATCTAAGTACTATCCAAAAAAAAAAGGGAATAAATATGTATTAGTAACTCTTAGGGTTCGTTTGGTGAACGCATTGCATTTGCATTGCGTTTGAATGTAATGTATTGAATGCAATTTGTATTTGGAGGAAAAGCATTAGCATTGCATTTGAATGCAATGTGTGTTTGGGGGAAAAGTATTTGAATTGTATTTTAATAATAAATATGTGATGTGATAGGTAAAAGTAAAAAGAAAAAAAAGAGGGAGAGAGAATATATGATGTAATTAATAAAAGTAATAGAAAAAGTGAAATAATAAATAGTGATTGTGTTTGATTTAAAATGTGATGTGATTGGTATTTGAATGAAATGTTTTTGTATTTGGAGAAAAATTACATTGCATTTAAATGCAATGCTAAAAAAATTTGTGTCCCAAACACTAGCTTATTCCCTACAACATACACGAAATGCCCTTTTGGGAGAAATGCAAGTTAAACGAAAGGAAATAAAACAAAATAAAAGCACTCCATGGTGGCGTGTGAGATATGAACCAGCACACAACTATTTACAGTTTGAAAATTTAAAAAAATAAACGTCGATATCAGAAATAGTATAAGCTATTTATGAGGGAGATTCCTTCACATATTCTTATCCGAATCTTTTATAATGCATTTCAAACCGTAAATAGTAAAAACAGATAACCAATCCGACTGTTGGAATTTATTGAAACCAAAGCTTAGGGGCGTCCTAAGTTAGAACCTATGCCTCGGAAGGTTCGCGGACAGCTGCCTCTATTGTTTTGCCGCCACTTTGGGAATTTCAAATTTATGTCTAATCTTGCCCCTTTTTTTAATTATAATTTATAACTCTACTCTTATAATAAAATAATATAATATGTTTATAATCAGAGTATTATCTTCTGCTAACATTGTCACACCTTTATCCTCTCTCTAAAATGACCATAATAGGTGTTGTGTTTGGTTGTTGGTTGCTCACCGTCACACGATCACCTACGACACCAAAGTTCCATATATGCTTAAATCGCATGACAAGTGACAACACTCCCTGGCTGTGCAAATGATGAACACAAGGGGACAAACCTCGGTCTAAAACGAGACTTTCTGCCAATTACAGGCGTAAGCATGGAAAGAAAGTTCCGCTGTTGTCAATAGTCACCTTTTCAATTTAATTTTAAGGCCTCGTTTAATTATTTAATTATTTTTTATATCCATATTTTATTTGTATGATTTAAATAATTTAAACTTTGTTAGAATTATAATTATTTCTTCGTATTACATTCAAATATCAATCATATCATATTTTAAATTTAATATAATCACTATTTAAATTTTATTTTTTTATTACTTTTATTAATCATATCACACTCTCTTTCTCTTTTTTTCTCTTTTTTTTTATCCATCACATCACATATTCATTATCTAAATACAATTTAAATATTTTTCATCTAAATACACATTACATTCAAATGCAAATTGCATTTAATGCATTACATTTAAATATAATATGTTTTACTAAATAGAACTTTAATTATTTTTTATATTCAAAATTTATTTGTGTGATTTAAGTAATTTAAACATCCGTTTAGATCGTAAATTTAAAAAATAAATTTCAAATTTAAATTTCTTGAGAGAGAAAATAATATTGATCCAAATGGATAATAAACAAACATTAAAAGGACTGAAAAACTAGCTGTGAAGTTTCTTGTTTTGCAAATCCAAGTGCGTATGAAAAACAGTACAAGGGAAATTAACAAATTGAAAAGATTTCATTTCATTGCTCACAAGACAATTGAAGGAGGGAAAAAAACTATTAATTTACACAAAGCACGCTATGTTCTACCCTAATCATTGTTGAACCCAAGGTGGAAAAACGAAGAGAAATATCTCTTCTCTAAACGTTTCCTGAGGATCTCCTATGCTGATTTCAATTCCTCCCCTCATTGTAGATCAAACTAATTTGGAGGATAATTCCTTGCGATACAAACTTTCTCAACAGTTGAAGGCCTCTTCTTGAAATTGAGTATATGACCGGTGCATTCTCACGCTGCTTATGCTGTTTCTCGCGGCCAATATTTCATTCAGCGAGAGCCTCTTCTTGGGCCCCTGTTCCGGCCTTTGCTTGGGGGCACTGTGAGACCTTAGTTTGGCATTGAAAGACCGAGTGTTCGCCATGTAGTTGGGGTAGTTTGAGTAAGGCCTACAGAAGCTGTCACCACAAACGCTCTTTGCCGGAGTGGCAGGCGCGTTGGACCATGAAGGATTAGCAAAACGAGGAGTGCTGTGTGCGGTAGAGAACTTGCAATCGTTGCCACTGATGTACCATTCAAAATCCTGAAGGTGCTGGCAATCGGGGACAGAGATTCGAGGAGGGACAGGATAAGGCAGGGGCGATGAAATTGTTTGATAAGGCAAATCCTCGCCGCATTCCGATAAAACGGTGCTAAATCTTCGAGATCTTGATCGGGGCTTGTAAGTGTCGATCTCAACAATTTTCGGGCTTTCGTCAAATGCGTTGATTGATGCTTCATAAGTTGCAGACAGCCTCTTGCTGTGGTACTCACTTCTTGCTTCATCAAATCTTTCCTGAAAAGCAAAACGCAAAACAACCAGTTCAATGAATAAATCGACATAAAAAATTGAATCTTCTTTTCCGTGCGAGTGAAATCGATATGGATCTTACAAGGGACTTTCTGGGATGGAATTCAGGACCAAATCTGTTCTCTTTGTTGAACGAACGGCGAGCTCGCTGAGTCCTAACAGCAGTTTGAGCTCTGATAAGAGCCTGCATACTATGAAGAGTAGCTGCAGCCCTTTTTCGAACGAGGTAACCTCTAACAAGTGCTTGTATCTTAACAAGTCCTTTTAGAGCACGCAGAGCCTTCCGAGCCTAAAATTAGAAATCAAATCATTATTATTATTATTATTATTATTATTATTATTTTCTATTCAATAGAACAGTAGCAATGCAAGTAAGTACCTTTTTTTTTTATAAAAAAATAAAAAACCAAAACCAAAACCAAAAGCCAGATTTCAAATTCTACGCATACAAAATAGCCCTAAGTACTTAAGTTTTGACAATCATGGAGTATCCCTGCGTGCAAAAGTAGAAGACACCACGATCATAAAAAAGCCAAATTTGGCAGAAAAAAACTAAAGAGAAATACTGAACAAAATCTAAAGCATGGATGGATCTCAACCAAAGAGAGGGGAAAGTTAAGTCTGAAATCCATAAAATGATTATCCACAACTGAAAATGCAAGGTTTGAAATTTCAAAATTTTTTCAGATTCAAAACTGAGGAGACCAAAAATAAATAAATAAAGAGGGTAAGAGAGATAAAAATAAATGCTTGGTCAAACAAACGAAGAAACCAAAATACTGTTTCATTGACCAATGAACATTTTTGTACTTGTTGTTCCGTTTAGACTTGAAAGCAAATATTTCCAAAGCCTTTGACAAACACCAGACACAAAGGTGAAAAACAAGCAAAGTACTCCCACAACCCCAACCAGCCAGACTCCAAAACCAAAAAACAAAAACCTTCCCCTATATTTGTTGCTTTGCAACACAAAAACACTACAATCAAAAAACGAGTACACAAACCAAAACAAGATAAAAGATAAACAAAAGGCTAATCAACGAACGAGAATAACGGTAACAGAACACAAACAAACATACCAAAAAGCCCCTAAAAACGGTTTGAATCTTGACCGCAGCCGACCTCTCTCTCTTCCCATTTAGCAGCCCTCTTCCCTGGCTCGTCAGCCTCACGACCGCCACCGCCGCCTGAGCGGCGGCCACGGCTGCGTCCGCGGCGGCGGCGGTGGCTGCGGCGACTGCGATTGCGTGCTTGTTCTGCTCACTCCCGGACTCGGCAATATAGGATCTGAGCCAAGCCGCGTCGGACGCTGATAAACTCGCCGGAATGTTATCACTCCCGACCCCATTTGCCGTTCCTCTCGCCGATTTGCCTCCGAAGCTCCATCGCTTCTTCTCTTTCCGGTCGGTGGACGACGCGTTTGGACTTGGGCTCTGGAGATTTTCCTTGTCTCTCTTCATTCTCAACAAGCCCTTCAACCACCTCGTAGCTTTTCCCATGGCAGACTTTCTTAACTCTCTCTGGAATTTAGAGCTGTTTGAGACCTAGAGAGAGAGAGAAATACAGATTAATGTGTGAAGTGTGGAAAACAGAGGAGGGACAGAAAGAGACAGACGACACAGAATATGTGAAGGAAGAAGTGAATGAAGGAATTCAGGAAAATAACGCAAGTGGAGTGTTTAATGAACGTTGATCCTAAAACGACACGTTATTATATGTCTTCATACATACACACACATATATATATATATACATATAGTCGGGCACGAAAACAAGAGAGAACATAATATGTAGGAAACGACACATGGACATGAACAAGAGAAAAAATGTTTTGAAAAAATAATAATGATGAATCCAAAGGTCCAGGTAAGGACTTACTGAGAAGAAATGTTCAGAGAGATCTTTTGGAATCTTTACAGGTTGCGAGCAGAGAAGTGTGGAGCAAAAGATTAACAAACAAAAAGCATCAAGAACCTTAAAGAAAAAAATACATAAATATATATATATATATTCAGATAAAGACTCCGGGGTTTTATTTTTCTTTTTGAAAGGAAAATTCTGACAAGACCTCGTGAAGAACTGCGTTACAAGACAAAAAGGCCACACAGAAACATACAGAGAGGGGGTTCAACTTGAAACCCAATTAAAAAGTAATAATAAAAAGGGGGGAAAAAAAAAAACACTTCAAATCTCACCCCTCACCCCCTAGCAAACAAACAAGAATTTAGAGACAAGCAAACAAAATGAGAGTTTTTTTTTTTTTTTTTTTTTTGTTTGAGGGAGAGAAAGAAAAACGGAAATTAAATAACAGAAAGACATATACAAAGCTTCACTCACCTTTTCTCAAATTCAAAAAAATACCGCCGATTTTGCTCCTTTCCTCCAAAAAAAGGCACTAAAATATGGCCAAAAAAAGGAAAAAAAAAAAAGGAAGAAGAAGGAGGGAAAATGATATATCTCTCTTTCTGGTCTGGAGAAACGCGTACTAAAAATTAAAAAGATACCAAAAAAAAAAAACTGACAAATCAATCCCGTGAATCTCTTTCAATTTTTACGCCTCAAAAATGTTATATATCTTTTCGAGTTAAGTGTAAATTTATTAAGAAGAGGAGAGAGTGTCGTTTTCAACCCAAAACCCATGCCCCCCTTTTAAAGCCAAAACTTTCTCTCATCTATCTCTTTCCCCCCCGATCTCAGTCCTCTCTTTCTCTCTCTAAGTCCGTACCCACAAAGTCTCCAAGTTCGCTGCGCAAAAGCATTTACTGGCCTTGCCCAACAAAAAGGACCCCTTTTATATCTTCCCTTTGTCCCAAACAAATCGACCAAAAACAAGCCTGAGACATCGCGATCCTTTTTGGGTTAGATAAAAATAAATTAAAAAGAAAAAAAAATCCTTCAGTTTCCGTATCACTCTCTCTCTCTCTCTATATATATATATATATCGAAGGGAAAGGTTTACCAGAAAGATTTTCTCTCCGTCATTTTCTGGCTCAGTTTCTCTGCCACATTTTTTTTTTCCTCTGAAGAAAATCTCTGCAACAATGTGCTTCAGTGGAAAAGTGGTCTTTTTTTTCCCCAGTTGAGTGCAGTCAAGCTAAGGCTCACGACAATAAATTTTGGAACAATGTTACATTGCTTAAGCTATATTTTAAAGGGCCACAGGTTAAGAGAGAGAAGAAAATCTTGGGATTTGAAATTACATGTAACGGTATAAGCTATCGTCTTTTTTTCTTTTTTTTTTTCTTTTTAAACTTTCCTAGCGTTGATCAAGTGCTAAAACACTAAACTATAAATAATTAGACTACAAAAAGATTCGATTTGGAGTTTTTGAATGCAGATCTTGCAATATGTTGCTATCCGTTTGAAAATTATGTTGCACCAATGTGGTTGGCGTTATTGATGGAGGAGTTGGGAAACCTGAGAAATAAGCATAATTATCGTCTGAGCTTTTTTTTTCCTCCCATTATTCTCTGAGCCTGGTTCTACGTTAGCTGAAATCATTTTTCGGACCTTTTCTAGGCTCCCACGATCATGGTACGTGAAATAAATAAATAAAAAGCAAAATATTACTGATTTCAATTTTATGGTCCGTTTGGTGAACGCATTGTATTTGCATTGCGTTTGAATGCAATGCATTAAATGTAATTTGTGTTTGGAAGAAAAGCATTAGCATTGCATTTGAATGCAATGTGTGTTTGGGTGAAAAGTATTTGAATTGTATTTTAATAATAAATATGTGATGTGATGGGTAAAAGTAGAGAGAAAAAAAGAGAGAGAAAGAGAGTATATGATGTAATTAATAAAGGTAATAGAAAAAGTGAAATAATGAATAGTGATTGTATTGGATTTAAAATGTGATGTGATTGGTATTTGAATGAAATGCTTTTGTATTTGGGGGAAAATTGCATTGCATTTAAATGCAATGCAAGTTGAAAGTGTGTACCAAATGGGGCATTAATCTTAGCTGATAAATATCAATCCAAGTGACATTCTAATTATTATTATTTTATTCATATATTTTTATCGCATCAATTATAAGGTATTTGATAAACGTATTAAATTTGTATTACGTTTGAATACTGTTTTAGGAATACATTTCGTATTTAAATGAAAAGTATTTGATTTATATTTGAATGAAATATGTATCTGAACAAAAAAAATATTTAAATTATATTTTAGAGTTAAAAAGTTAATGTGATTATTAAAAGTAGATAAAAAAATTAGAGAGAGAAAGAGTGATGCAAATGAAAAAATTAAAAACCTAATAAATAATTGTATTCAAAAAATAAATGAATAGTAATTATTTTCGTAATACTGTTAAAAAATATTATATTTGAACGTAAAACTTTTACGTTTGGATTAAAATTACATTGCGTTTAAACGTAATATGAATACAAACTGATACCAAATGCACCATTAATCTCTTTTCTGGATGGGAGATACAATTTTTGAAAAGAAAAATTTTATTATTTCAAATGAGAAAGTGTTTTCGTTTTTTAAAATAAGATATGTTTAGATGTGTAAATTTTTTTTAAACAAAAAATTGTTTGGAACAAAAAGAAATGATATTAAAAAATATGTATTATAGTATTCTTTCTCTACAAGTGTACTATGCAATACATATTTGAAAAAAAAAAAAATCTCTTTCCTTTACTAAAATGTGAAAAATGATGAAAAATTTTAAAACAAACACTTTTTATAAATTTTTTCTCTTTTCAAAATTAAACCTCCTATCCAAACAAAATGTAATTGTATCGTTAATAAAAAAATAACAACTTATATTATATGAATTGACATTTAAAAGTTGATACTATAATTAGTGTGTTTAGTATGATTTACATTAAAAAAAAAAGTTTAAACAACGCATTTAGGAGATGGTCCTGTTAATGTATCACTATTTGCAATGCCTTCTCTTTCTTCCACTCCAAATGATTGATTGAGCATTGTGTCGAGAGTGAGAGAAATTATCTAGTAATTTAGTTGCAATACATTATAATGTTTATGTAATACATTCATTTAATAAATGATCGATATTTATAGATAATGTATCAATATTAACTATCTTAATCATCTAAATAAATTAATATTTATTAAAAAAATAGTAATGAAAAATTTGAAACATAATTATTTCAAATTCACTTTATTAGAAAAAGAATAAATTTTATTTTTACTCCTTTAATTTTAGTGTTTTTATAATTTTATTATTTAAATTTTAAAAATTAGTAGAAATATTTTTTTAACTATAAATTATCATTATATTTGTTCCTTCTATCAGTTAGATAGATAAAATATTCTTTTAAACTATAATATTTTTATAACTTTCCCACCAAACCTTGAAACCTAATGTTTATATCCCCACAAACCTTAAATTAATAGCAAAAATATTCTTCAAACTTTAAATCGTAATCAAAAACACAAATTTTGTAGTTGCAAGCATAAGTTAGCGCTAATTTCACAGTTAATTTCACCTAAAAGTGAAGAGTTCAAATCTCCTCACCCTTAAGTTCCAAAAAAAAAAAAAAAAAACACACACACACACATAAATTCTTTCATTTTTGCAGTGAGGGGCATAAGTGAAAGATATTGATAGTCTAAGTCGTAAGTTGTGGCGACGGTGAGATTTAGGTCATAAATCAATAATTATCATTGTCAATCAGTGATTGTTGTCGCAAAGGGGCCGTTGCTGTTGCTGTTGTCGTTATCGCTAGTGCATGGTCGTCACCTTTCTTTGGAGATGGAGGTCATTGTCAGACATAGTCGTTATCACCGATACTGCACATGCAAAGAGAGAGAGAGAGAGAGGAAAGGAAGGGAGAAAATGAAAACAAAAAAAAAAGTTGAAAAAGGTGTTTTCAAAATGATTTTAAAAGCATTGAATAAACAAACGTTATTTTAAGACCGTTTTCATTTTTTGTGTTTTTAAAAATGGAAAATCATTCTTATAAACAAAATCAAATGCCCCCGTATTTTTCTTTCCCCTAAAAAAATAAAAGATAATCATCATCAAGATTTGGTTAACAGATGTGAAAATGGCAGCATAGATTCAAAAATTTAAAAGATTTTCTTACAAAATTAATTAGATATATATCCTTGATTCCATAAAAAATACGAATAACAAATCAGGGAAGCATTGTTAAAAGGGTGGATATTATCAAAAAAAAGGGTCCAAGCGAATAAGATCAAATGTCTTTTATTTGGTTTCAAGTGAAATGTGGACATATAAACTTCTACATAGTAAATAAGATCAAATGTGAAGAGAAAAGTAAATGGATATGTTATTCATCATATGTCAATGCTTCAATTAAGGTCCTTTTGTAGTTGTGGTTTTGCATATATATATATTTATATATATTATAACTTATATTTATAGTCATCACTTCTCCTAGACAGAAAAGAAAAAAAAAGAAAAAGAATATAGCAAAGCCAGGCTTCCCTGGCTTTGAACCCTGTAATGCCAGAAAAGGAAAAATAATAAAATAATAAAAATAATAATAAATAAAAGGAATATAGCAATATAAAAGAGGTTTCCTTGGCTTTGAACTCTGTAATGCATACCTAAATATATTGATGTCTCGGTATTATGGCTAAGAATATAGCAAAACAACTTTTTGTGTGTGTGTGTGTGTTAAACACCAAACAAACACCTAAATACAAAATACAAGACAAACAAACAAGCACCTTTTGAACTCTAAAGCCAAAAGAAAAAAAAATACTAGTATTTGAGAGGGTAGCGACGGAGGTTGATGAAGACAATGACGAAGGTCGACGAAGGCGGCAACAAAGATTGATGAAGGCAGTAATGGCAATTGAATCATGGACAACAGAAGAGGATTCCCATCCAAAATCAAGTTGAAAATGGGTCTGTGGTTTTTTTTTTTTTTTAATTTTCTTTAGATTTATTTGATATTTAACTCTCAACGAAAATGAAAGATGAATTTGAGGAGCCGCTGTTATATCAATATGGAGAGTGAGGCATGTGTGGGTTTTGCTTTAGGAGGACTGGAGCTAGGCCTTGATCACTGGTGGAAGTTGAATTAATTAAGAGTTTTTCTTATGGATTATTCTTTCTTTGAATTAAAAGGGATTATATATGTGAAAGAAGGTTTTTGTAATTCTCGAATAATGTTGAAGGCAACATTTTTACGTGCTTATTTTTGACAAAAAATTAAGGGTGCGTTTAGCAATTGTAATGTGTTCCTATTGCATCAATATAATTTTCATCTAAATGTAAAATATTATATTTAAATATCAACCACATTATAATTTAAATCTAAAATAATTATTATTTATTATTTTACCTTTTATATCACTTTTAATAATCACGTCACATGCTCTTTTTCTCTCTCTATTTTTATCAATGATATTATATACAATACAATTTAAATACTTTTCATCCAAACACATATTGCCTTTGAATGCATCCAAACAAACATTCATCATATGCAATGCATTAAATACATATTGTATTTAAATATAATGAGAATACAATGCGTTATCCAAACGCCTCCTAACGATCATTTGTGTTCAAGTTTGTAGTCTTACTGCCTTTCCCCTTTTCTTTTTATTTTTTCACTTTTTGGTCGGTTGGAAAACGGAGGAAAATCAAGGAAATTCTTCAAATTTTTTTGTTCATTTCTTTGGATCTATTACATGCTATAAATTTTTTTTAAAATCCAAATTTTAATACCTCATTGAAATCATAGTGTGAGAGTGAAATTTTTGAAGAAAATGTTAATTCTCTTCTATACTCTTTCCTAACAAATGAATAATTGATCTAACTAGGAAATCAGTTATTTGGTTTCTGAGATTGTTAAATTTACTTCTATAAAATTTTACATAAAAAGTTTGCATTTTTATTGGCGAGAGGGACTATCAATTACATTTTTATGCCTATATCTTTTGTTATTGTTAGGGAACTTGATTGGAATCGTTCTTTTGCATTTTTTATATTTTAATTTTCATGTTTTAAAAACAGGGTTCTAATCATGAAGCACGAAATCGTAATGGATTGTTGGTGGTATTATATATTCTTTGTTTTGGGAAATGTCTCTTGTTTCGAACCATATATTTTCCTACAAGGACCCTGTATTTTTTACGGGGTTTTTGTCCATGTTCACCCTTTAACATGCATGTTGTTTCACTGTTGTTGTTTGGAGTCTCAGCTATTCCATACAAATATTTAGATGACAATCTGAAATTGAAAAAGTTGGTAGTGGCTTTAATGAAACATAGCATAGATTTTAGGCTCTTTACTTATTCTTTACATACAATCGTACAGCCAGAAGAGAGGGGGCTCTTGCCAATCATTTGTTTATCTCATTTTTTTGTTTTTTCCATTCCTCATTGACACACCACTATTGGACTACTAAGTTTAGGGATTAGGGAGGTCAGATTACGAACTGCTGTCTCTATAATACTTCTTTTGAGGTATCTATATGAGCTTGAAAAAATTTTATTATAAACTTTAATTTCTAAAAAAAAAAAAAAAAGTTCACTTTTTACTTGATGTTAGGCTTCAGTTGCTGGCATTGTTAGTGAACTCCAATCATTTACTATTTACAATTACACATGATAAAAGAAGAAACATGTAAAGCATAGACAAGTTTGTTTTAGTTTTTACATTTTTCTTCATTCTATTGTATCTAATATTTGTTTAAGGAATATGACGAATTCGGTTGTTCAGTCAAATGGTATAATTATTCGTTAAGATCGTCAAGATGAAATTTTAGGTATGTGTGAGTTATTTGCTAATGAATTGAAGGATTGTTTTTGAATTGGACTAATGTAATAATGATTTTGTCAGCTAATATACATAATGTATATTGAGAAGATGTGTCTGAACAAAACGTAAAATCCATATATGCTATTTTGGCATATTTGAGATTGGTATGATAATCTTTAAATAGCCATATATTGATAAAATCAGGTTCTTATGCTTCGTTTGGTGTAAAATATGATAAAGAATTGTGTAGGAGAAATAAAGGTATATACACATTTAAAGTTCAAGGACAAGTATTTCATTACATTAATGAAATGATTCCATCAGATAGTCGTCCTTTTTACTTGTAATTGTATTTTTAAATTACAGAATCGATTGAAAATTTCAGACAAATTCGTTGAATCAGTTGTAAGCAAAATCATTATACACTGAAAATTAATTCATATTCAATATCTTTTCCACATTTAAGTAATGTTGTTGATTTAGAGAGTCGTCTAAGATCTGAACCTGGACTTGATCAAAGGGTCTATAATGCACCATCAAAATCCGAAATTGCTGCAACTTGGGTAGGTGATGATAGTTCTTACTTCCCAAAAGGAAATTAACTTTATTTTTCTATTTTATTAGAATTTATACATCTAAACAATGCCTATTGAATTTGTTTCATGCATATTTAATTTGATTCAGTAGTGTTTTTATATGATTCAATATTATATCATCACATCAAACTCATCAACTGTAACGTATATAATTTATATTAACAACATAAATTAATGATAAATTATATTTTTTAAAAACAGCAAAAATGGTTTTGGATCAAAGTCAAATTTAACATCAAAACGCTTGACCAATCATTCTGATACGTGTCATGTAAGAAATGCAAGTCTCTAACTCCAGCTACAATGAAATTTATTATTGTATCTACTGCAAAACTCAAGCAAGAGCAATACCAAGGTATCAACTTTTTGTGAAATTAGAGGGTTTTTGGTAAACGTATTGTGTTATAATTACGTTTGAATATAATTCTTTATTGAGTGTTGTATTTGGTTGAACAGTATTTGAATAAAATGTGTGTTTGTATAAAAAGTATTTTAGAGTTGAAAAGTTGATGTTTGGTAAAAATAGAGATAAATAGTTAGGGTTGAAAAGTTGATGTGATTGTTTTAAAAAACTTTTGAATAGTAATTGTTTTCGCAGCATTGTTGAAAATGATTGTATTTGAATGTAAAACTTTGTGTTTGATGTAAAATTGGTTTTCGTAATGTCAAAATTTGTTTGCCAAACGTTATCTTAATATTTCTTCTATTTTCTACTAAACATATAATTATTTTCTAATTCTTGTAGGGCTCGAGCATATGTTCAATTGGAGGGTTCATCAAGTTCTATCAAAGCAACTTTGTATGGAGATACTGCAGAGAAGTTCCCACAATGCAATGCAAATAAATTGATAGAACAAACTTCTACGGCATGCAATACAAAATCTCACAATGATAAAGATAAATACCGATATCAAACATTAAAACACTAACTACATTATCTTTATCACAGGTTACTAATAATAACATCATTGATGTTATTCGTATATGTATGAATGGAGAAGTCATTGCCTATATAAGAGCTTTGAGAACGATGTCATCTTCATGTTAGATCCGGTTAGTAATAGGATTGAGGCTGCAAAATCTCAAATCACTGAAGTTGAAAGTCAAATACAAAGCTCAACAAGGAAGCTTCAATTGAACATCTCCAAAACAAGTGCTCAACAAGACAAACACGTTCCCAAAAAAAGGCAGAAAGCTCTTTTCCAGAAAAAGCAAAATCACGTGCTGCTAAGCAAAGAAATTTTGAAAAATGTGGACGGAGCACTTATCCAGATGAAAACAAAAGTGAGCCTCCAACAGGTGATCATCCTAAGAAAATAGAAGACAACAAAGAATTTGATAATGCAATGAACTATTGGATGAAAACAACAATGTTCCTTTTGAATATATAAATTTATACTAATGTAAATTACTTATTTTACATGATTACTACTCCATTTAAGTTTTTGATATATTACTATATATTTTGTGGATAAAAGAAAAATAATCTTATTCTTTCGAGAAAAAAGAAAAAAGAAAAGTTTTATTTTGATAACAATAACAAGAAAATTAAAAGTGTGATATATATACTATTGATTGATGTGAATAATAAAAAAATAGTTATAAGATTAAAAAAAAGTCTTAAAAAGGTATTCAAAATGTGTCTTTAAAACACCCCCTTACCATAAAAATTGTGGATTTGAATATATGCTTAAACAGAGATTAAATAAGGAATTATAAAGGAATATACAATAATATGCCCTCTTTTCTTTTTCTTTTTTTAAGAATCTTCTGGTTGGTGAAAATAATATCTTGTTAGTTAGATCCAATTTTTAACAATTGTATCCAAAGATTCTATTAGTTTTGTATAAATTCTTTTTTGTTTTGGCATGATTTTAAACACACTTAAAAATATACTATTAAGGGTGTGTTTGGATAAAATATTGTATTAATATTGTATTTGAATAAAATATGCGTTTTAATAAAAAATATTTGTATTGTATTTAAATGTAATGTGTATTTAGATAAAAAAATATTTAAATTATATTTTGTAATTGAGTATATAATGTAATTAATAAAAGTAGATAGAAAAAAGACAGAGAAAATTATAAAAAGTAAAATGGTAAATAATGCAAAGTAATTACAATGTAATAACCAAAAACACCATAAAAGAAATCTTGCCCTATTGTTTTTTCAAACTTCAGTTGTTCATTTATTCTTTTTTTTTTTTCCCTTTCTTTCATTGAAGGATTTATTTTCCTCTTTAAATTACTCATGAAATTATAAATTTAAAAAATAAATTTAAATTTTTATAAGAAAAATATTATAGAAAAATTTTTAAATAATATCCAAGAAAATCTTTAGAAGGTAATTTAAACATGAAATTATAAATTTAAAAAATAAATTTAAATTTTTATAAGGAGGATATTATCGAAAATTTTTTAAACAATATCCATTAAAAAAAATCTTTAGAAGATAATTCAAACGGGTCTAGTATCTAAAAAACAAACATATCTTTTTTTTTTTTTTGAGAAATATCTTTTTTTAATCTTAAGATGGAGAATTTTTTTGAAACAAAGATATGAAAAATATTAATCCATTGAGGGGAAAAAAAAAAAAGAACAGACCAACAATTAGGGGGTGTTTGAGAGGCTAAAAATAATGTCTTTGAAATAATTTTTTTCATCTCAACATCACTTTTTATTATTTATATCTCTAAAACGTTAAAATAAATTTCAAATTTTAAAAGCTCATAATTTTATGTATATAAGTCCAAATGAGATTTTTTTGTAATTGTATAGATTTCTAGATAAATGAACAATATATATAGTGATTTTTTTAAAACAAATTTTAAAATTTTATATTTTTCATTTTAAATAATTTTTTTGTTAAATATATTTTTCAAAATAACATTTTTTAATTTAAAAAAAATATCTTTAAAAACACAATCAAATGGACCCTATTTTAAATGGTCTAACAGTAAATTTTTGTTCATCAATTAATTATTATTATTATTTATGTATATTTTTTGAAATTGAAACGAAGGTTTAAATTATTTATTATTTAATAAAATTAAATATAAAATTATTATTAAAATATAAATATAACCACCTATTATGTATGTATTTACTTAATAAAAAAAGTGTAAAGAAATATAAATACCTCGAGAAAAGAAAAATTATTTTCATGTTTCTTAAAAAATAAAATAAAATATCCTTTCCAATCCATCCGACCTCCAAAAAATCTAGAACCGACGGACCCCTAAAAAATCTGATTGATCTCGACACCACGCCACCCTCCCAACGCTCTCTTCCCTCACGTCCTCCCTCTCTCCATTGCCCCTCCTTCTCTCTCTCTCCTCCTCATAGATTTTCACTCCTGCTTTTCCCTTTTTTCTTCCCTTTCGTTATTCTCTGTTCTTAATCGATTTTTTTTTCTTAGGGTTTTCGATCATCCCCCGATATCCTCGCCTTTCCCGCATTTTCCCGGAAAGTTGTCTGATTTTCTTTTCGTCCCGCGGAGTTCTTGGCGAATCTCGTACTGAGCGCGAACCAAATTTGTTTTTTTTTTCTTTGGATTTTCTGGTTACGATTTTTGGTTCAATTTCTGTTTCCGTGTTCGAATTTTTTCAGGTTAAAAAAAAAGGCTTTGATCAGAATTCTCTTAGGGTTTCCGAATTCTCGTTTGGAGGTCTTACGTTTTTCGTTCTCCTCTTTTTCTGAATATTTTTATATCAAATTGAAAAAAAAAATCTTGTTGGGCAATGAGATGGTGAAGCCAGAGGGATTGAGCGACACACCGCCGCCTCCTCAAGCGGCGGGGAAGCAGTACGGCGTGACAAAGCCTATATCTACAGCGGGGCCTACAGACGCCGATATTCAGAGGACTCTGGAGGTGGAGAAGGTTTGACTCTACATTGTACTTGTATATATGTTTATGTGTATACACACGCACACACACACAAAAATTGAATGTTGGAATTGTTTGTGTCTTTGAGGCTTATTGTTCTGAAGTTGAGTTCTTATTTTGTGGTTAATGGCAAACGAAGTATTTGGTTGACGCTGAGCTTTATGAGAGCGAAGAGGAAGCGGCCAAGAGAGAAAAGGTTCTTCAGTGTATTCGACAGGTGAGGTAGCAGTTTTGTGGATAATGTATAATTATAACTGACGGAATAATCTGCATTATTTTCCATCGCAATTAAGGTCTTTTTTCATGAAAATATCCTTTAATAAGATTGCTTTCCGATAATTTTGTATAATTGTAAAGCAAGATTCATATGAACTGAGGTTACATGTCAAAGCCGGTTTAAGTTTATTTTCCGTTTTCTTGATGTAGAAAGCGAATAAGACTGATAAGTAGGAGCTTTTCTTGTTCGTTTTCTATGTTTTTTTAATTTTCTTGTGCTAACTACTTGTATCTTTCTCTTAGTAGATTGTCAAAGATTGGGTGAAAAAACTCACTAGAGCTCGAGGTTACACGGATCAAATGGTCGAGGATGCAAATGCAGTCATTTTTACCTTTGGTTCTTATCGGCTTGGGGTGAATATATTAGTTCTTTCTGTTATATAGGGGATTTTGCCTTATGGTTTAATTTTTGAAGAGTTGATTAGATTGTTAAACTCAGTGTTACATGCTAGTTTCTTTTGATTTGAATCATCTCTTCTCTCTCCGGTTATGAATATTTTGTAGCTCTATTAATTAGTGGGTTCGTTGGTGTTTCTTTTGTTCCAACCTTTTCCTCCCTACTTTGTTGGTGGCAACTTGGTTGTTGGTTCTTGGTGCTAAGTTGCAATGCAACCGAGTTGTGGTTTGCTCTCGAACGTTCTGTCCTTTGATTATTGATATTTATAAGGCGGTAGAATATTTAGACACGTGTGCAGTTTTCTCTTTCTATCTAGAAGTGTAGATGCCTGGCTTATACTCTATTATTTTGTAGGTACATGGTCCTGGGGCTGACATAGACACATTATGCGTTGGGCCATCCTACGTGAATCGCGAGGTAAATAGTGACTCAATAAATTATTCTTAAGTGATGTGAATAGGCTCTCATTCTTTATGTAAGCACTTTACTTCAGGATATTTGTATTAGTTTATGTGAATATGAACTTATTCTTTGTGTAAGAACTTCCTTGATGACTTTTACAGGAGGATTTCTTCTTTATACTGCATAACATTTTGGCAGACATGGAAGAAGTGACAGAGTTACAGCCGGTCCCAGATGCTCATGTCCCAGTAATGAAATTTAAGTTTGATGGAATGTCTGTTGATCTTCTTTATGCAAGTATTTCTCTCTTGGTTGTACCAGAAGTAAGTTCTCTTTTATATTATTCTTATACCTTTTCAACTCTCATACCGAAACCAGACAACCTACAATACTCTTGACTATACAATAAACTTATATCTAGATGATTTTTTTTTTTATTTTTTATTTTGTTCCCCTTGAGATTTTTGCCTAACACTGCCTATGTATGTGGAGGAGATGTTCAGTTTAAATATTTATGAGAGTAAACTGGAGGTGTTGAGTTTTAAATACTTACGGGAGTACTAATGTTTTTCTTTTTCTTTTTTCTTTTTTCTTTTTAGTCTTAATTTAGAAGAGAATTATTTGGTGGATCTTACTTTTTGTTCATTTATTGTGTTTTTAATAATTGTTTGTCCAGGTGTCTGGTACCTTTCAATGTTAGTTATGAACAGATGTGTGTTGTTCATTTCTCATTCTGCAAGATAGTACTGAACTACTTTCATCTCATTCTCTCTCTCTCTCTCTTCTTTTTTTTTTTTTTTTGATTTACCGCAAGACAGTACTCAATTACTTATGTTCTCATAGTTCGAGGCTCTTAATGCATATGGTCCTTTTATTAGGTTTACCGCTGCTAGGGAGATGCTACTGCATGTATTTTATTGTTTATGTAGATCTTCATGTTTATATATTGATTAACTCCTGCGTTTGTTGAACTCTATGGTATAAATGTTGTGATGCACATTATTGCTTGATTTGAAGTCCACATTCCTCAATCTTGGATATGAGTATCACACAATCTTCTTATGGTGCTCTGGTGAATGCAACAATTTATGTCACGTTTGATTCCACTCTTAATTATTAAGATGTATCATTGGTTGTAAAACTTTCATGATTTCTTTTCTTTGCTTTGAGAAAATTATTTGAAGTTAATTTGATCATGAATTCATTAACAGAACTTGGATATCTCGGATCTGTCAGTATTGTACAATGTCGACGAGCCTACTGTTCGAAGTCTTAATGGTTGCAGGGTTGCAGATCAAATTCTTAAGCTTGTTCCTAATGTTGAGGTGAAATGTTTGTTATGTGTTGTTCATATGGTTGATCATTCTTCATCAACAGGAGATTTTATTTTCCTTATTTGAAATTGGTTCCATGCATTTGTCTTTTTGTTGATTATTGATTGTAGCATTTTCGCACTACACTTCGATGCATGAAATTGTGGGCCAAAAGGCGTGGTGTGTATTCCAATGTAAGTTCTTGCCTTCCCTCCCGAAGAGATTTACTTCGCTTCAGTTTTTAAGGTTCGTATCAACATTTGGTTGTCCTAATGTGCTTAGGTGACTGGATTTCTTGGGGGTGTGAATTGGGCCCTTCTTGTTGCCCGAGTGTGCCAGCTTTATCCCAATGCAGTTCCAAGTATGTTGGTTTCTAGATTTTTTAGGGTTTATACACAGTGGCGATGGCCAAATCCTGTCATGTTATGTGCCATTGAAGAGGATGAGCTTGGTTTTTCTGTTTGGGATCCTCGTAAAAATCGTCGTGACCGAACTCACCACATGCCAATTATAACTCCTGCCTATCCTTGTATGAACTCTAGCTATAATGTTTCTACAAGCACACTTCGTGTTATGATGGAACAGTTTCAATCTGGTAACAAGATTTGTCAGGTGGGTGTAGGTTTTGTCTATTGTTTTCCTCTTGATATTAATTTGGTTTTCTTTCGTTGACAATTATTTCCTTTCTCCTCTACTTTGACCAACTCCAGGAGATAGAGCTGAATAAAGCCCAGTGGAGTTCTCTGTTTGAGCCATACTTGTTCTTTGAGAGCTATAAAAACTATCTCCTGGTTGACATTGTTGCAGCTGATGTTGATGATTTGCGTGCTTGGAAAGGCTGGGTGGAATCTCGGCTGAGGCAACTGACTTTGATGGTATTTTCAAAAACTATTATTGGCTTTCTATGCAGTATATATTTTCGTTAAGATGAAATATTGCTAAACAAATTTAACAGAAGAGTTTTTCCTGGCTCTTCTCTCCTCTTTTTCTTTTTCTATTTTTTTTTAATGGAAACATCTGCAGATTGAGCGGGACACTTTAGGGAAGTTGCAGTGTCATCCTTATCCACACGAGTACATCGATACAGCCAAGCAATGTGCTCATTGTGCCTTCTTTATGGGTTTGCAGCGGAAACTGGGGGAAACTATCCAGGAGGGTCAGCAGTTTGATATACGTGGGTCTGTGGATGAGTTCAGGCATTCTATTAGTATGTACATGTTTTGGAAGCCAGGTATGGAGATCTATGTATCTCATGTTCGGAGAAGGCAGATTCCTTCTTATGTGTTTCCAGATGGTTATAGACGCCCTCGTTCGTCAAGGCCTATGATACAGAAGACTGATAAGCCATCTGCTGGAGGCGAACGATGTCAAAATGGGTCTGACAAACGTTATCATAAGCAGAATAAAAGTAGTGGTGTTTTGGATAATGAGGTATGTTTCCCAGAGAAACAGAGTATTGGTCCTCAACGGCAAAGTTCACCGTCTCCTGAAATTATTGATCACAAGATAAGCAGCGTATCTCCTGACCTCAAGAGGAAAAAGGATTCTGATGCATTTAGTGATAAGCTGAGCACACCTGGAAAACGACTGTGTACTGTTCCTCAGCTGACCAGTTCAATCTCTCGTGAAATTATTGTTCACAACCTTGGCACTATATCTCAACTTGAAAGAAGTCCTGACATACTTGATGGGGAGTTTGGTACCCCACAGCACAACCCAATTTCTACCAAAATTTTATCTACTGATCATTTGCCTTCTATGGTTGAAATTTCTGCTGAAAACAATGAGATGCCCCAGGCTGACATCATGCTTGGGGAAGATCTGGTGTTTAATACTGCAAATACTGGCACTAACTGTGTCAAGGAAGTGTTAAGATTGGAGACAGATAAAAGCTCTAATGTGGAATTAATCACATCAGAGACTGAGCCTGGATGTACCTCAAATTCCAGTGTTATCACAAATGTCGCAGGTGAGGGCAGTTCTTGTGAGGATGTTGGATTTGAAACGGTGACTGGCACTGGGAGTTCTGAAGGCAGTGGTCAAGGAAGTGATGACTCTGGATCCTTGCAGGGTGATTCATGTGAGGCAGACTCTGAACAGCTCCTTCAGAATGGATTTGTAACCGGCAATGTGGTATTTAAAGATGGATCACAGGAAGCTTTAGAGGTTTTGAATTTAAGTTCTTTGCCTATTTTGTTTGATCTGTCATTTTTTGGTTTTCTTTTCATTGTGTTCGGTTTCTGCTGCCTCACTTTTCGTTCTAGTACCTCTTATTTCTCTACGTTCAACTGATGGGTTCTCTACAACTAGATGAGAACTAGGGGATGTGGCTGCATTTCTTTCAAAACTAGAATACTGTATTTTTCTTATGGTCCTCATGCCTCACTGCTTTTTATGGCAATGTGATGGACATTTTGAATGCTTCTAACGCAGGATACCATGAAAAACATCTTAACTCCCTTTCATGTTTGCATTTTGGTTTTTAACCTTTACGTGTCTTGATCCTTAGAGAGTTGCATGTGTTGTGCACTGACAAGTCTACCTGATTTCTTGTATTTTTTTTTCGTTGCTTTATATTTTGAAGCCAAATGGTACGCTTGGGATGTCACTTAATTCTGGCAGTGGTGTTAACTCAAAGGCTGCGCAGAAGGCAGTAATAAGGCACGTGTTGTTAACTTGTAGCTATTATTTCTTTAATGCATAACGTAATTGATTATCTTTCTGCTGGTTTCTTTGGTTATTTTACCAGCAGGTTTAGTCTAACATCAACAGCATGATCGAAGTAGTTAGATCGATCAAAATTTAAGTTCTTGAGACGGAAGAGAAAAGAAAGCCAGCTGGTCGGGTAAGTAACTTTTATTGCTGGCTTTCATTTCTTTTCTTTTTTTTTTCTTTTTCTTTTTATTTCAGGCATGATTTGTATACTCCAATATGTTGGGACCAAAGTGGATCCAATGGAGGGTAAATCTAAGGAGGATGCCGGTTAGCCATATGTTTCTGAAGAACAAAAACGTAGAGGGGGGAAAGTAGAGATAGAAGCTTTACCCGATTCTCTGTACAGTTCTCGTGAGTTATTTGCTGGATTGAAAACTCATAAGTTGGCTGCCTTTTTCCCTATCTCTTATATATATATATATATATATATATTTTTTTTTTTTTTGTTGTGGGCGAGGCAAAGTTTCATGGTGTGTTGTTATCGTTAGTGGTGGTGGTGGTGGTGGTGGTAACGACTGTGGCAAGAGTAGTGTTTTGGGGTCAATTTTGGGACCTGGGATGTTGTTTGTTGGGGGACTCATTCCATATTGTTATGACAGTTAAACCAATGTATACTTTGTGCTGTCTATTAACATCGTAGAACCCTTCTCTCTCTCTCTCTCTCTCTCTCTCTCTTTCTCACGCTCATGCCATGTGTTTTACTTTTCACAAACAATTATGTAAAAATGGAAGCCAGGTTTTTTTACAAAGAAAATTATGGCAATTGCCTTACAATTTTTTTACAAATTTGGTAACATACAATACAACTAACAGAAAGTTTTGGGTACCGAAACACGTGCTTATAAGCAGTAAGCTGGTATCAGCAAAAAATAAAAGTAAAGAAGGCAATAAGATGGTCCTCAGCTTTCCACCTTGGAGAAATAATTAAATCAGTAATTTTTACTTGCATGTGCTCAGAGGTGTGGTGATTGCTGACGAAAATAGGTTCCGAGAAATGCAAGAGAGAAAAGGATATCGGTTGTTTTGTTTTCGTTTTCGTTTTTATTTTTTGGGTAAATGGGAAGAGAAAAGTAAGTTGAGGATGAAAGTTGAAGGACAAATGTGGAAATTGTGATTCAATTTTCGGCTATTATATTTATGATTATCTCTGTCAAATCATAATCTATTTTTATTATTGTTTTATCCTGTAGTCAAATTACGTTACATTCTATACGTAAAAATAGTTTTTTTTTTTTTTTTTTTTTTCCAGAGAAATAAAAAGCATGGCTCACATTTACTTTCCATTTTTAAGATTTTTGTTTGAAAGGGAAAAAAAGATTATAGGATGGGAGGTTGAAGTCTTCATATAACTATATAGCCTTGGCGGCTTCGCTTGGTATAATGTTTATGCCCTGAACAAAGCGGTGGGAGTTAAAAAAAAAAAAATGCGAGGAACCTTTTGTAAAATGAGAGTGGGAAGCATATTTTTTTGAGTTTTAAAAAAGTTGCATCAAAATCAAATGAATACGAGATGTTTGAGTGATTAAATCTTTTTTAAAATGAGAGTAGGAAGCAAATCTTTAGGAGTTTTAAGAAAGTTGCACCAAAATCAAATGGATACAAGATGTTTGAGTGATTAAATAGTAAATAAAATTAGGGGTGAATAAAAAGTCCATAATTTAATTGACCAACTTAAATCAACTCGAGTTTAATCCGATTTAACTCAATCCTAACTTTAACTTAATTCACCTAACTCGAGTTTTCTAGATTTAGGTTTAAATTTAATAACTTGATATGAACCCAATTCACCCAAGCAAGCTTATTTATTTTATTGATATAAATTTTAATTATATCTCAATTAATTTTTATTATGACTTATGACGTATATTTTTATATTTACATCATTGATGTATTATGTTTGCATTTTCTTTGTTATAATTTTTTAAAAATTAATATAGATTTGATCTTGTTAATTTCATATAAAAATTATGTTATAGATTTTTTTTTACACATTTCTTATTTAAAATTGCATTTTTAGTTTTTTTTTAATTATATACTCAACTCGATCAATCTACCAAACTTAACCTGACTTTAATTATATAGGTTGATTTTAAACTTTGAATTGATTGAGTGGGTTAAAAATTTTTTCAATCCACTCAAATTTATTTGAATATGTTAAAATATCTGAAAAACCCACTCAATTTATCTAATGTTCACCCTAAATAAAACTCTCTTTTCCGTCATCATTGCCAAATGGATGGAAAAAGTATACCAACTAAAAATATTCCTAACATACATGGGGGCAGAGGGGGCACTCCTCGGCACCCCCCACTTCCCCCCCCTCCCCACCCACACCAAAAACCCACCTTCCACCCCCCACCCCCCAACTTTTTAAAATTAAAATTAAACTCCCTAAACTTTTTTAAATATTTATAGTGTGCCCCCATTAAAATTATTTTTTAAAATATACCCTTATGTAGCACTTAGCTTATTCTTATGTTTTAGTATCATAACTAACATTCAAATATCTTTTCCCTCCAATCTCTTTGTCTACTTTTATTTCTGATTTTTATCAAAGCTTTTTTTTTTAATTTTAAAAGATATATTGACTTTATGATTATTAACAATTTAAATATTGGTATACATAAGTTTTTATTTATTAGTTAAAAAAACGTTCATCTTTAAAGGGAAAAATCGTGGTGTAAAATAAATAACAGTGAAATTTAATTTTTAGTTAAAAAAGTACAATCAATTTTCAATATATCATGAGCTAAATGCTTCTAATTTATGTCATAGGACTAATATTTAAGATAAAATTCAATAACAAATTACACAATGCTGTCAAAATATAAAAACCATATACAATAATTAAAGCATGCTAATAAATATTAGAAAAGTAAAATTCATTTTTTTTTATAAATTGCAAAGCAGTCAGAAAAATCAAGTAAAATTCTTTTAGAATAAAAAATATTAAACTTTTATCTACATAAAGTCATTATTCTAATTTAAAAATTTTATCCTTATATGTACTCCTATTAAGATAAATTATGGATCCATTAATGTACGGGCGTTTGGTACCATAATTGTATTCGTATTGTGTTTAAACGTAATGTAATTTTCACCCAAATGCAAAAATTTTACGTTCAAATACAATATTTTTCAACAGTGTTACGAAAACAATTACTATTTCTTTGTTTTTTGAAAATAATTATTTATTAAGTTTTTAATTTTTTTTATTCACATCATACTCTTTCTCTCTCTAATTTTTTTTATCTATTTTTACCTATCACATCAATTTTTTAATTTTAAAATATAATTCAAATGTTTTTCATCCAAACACACATTTCATTTAAATACAAATCAAATACTTTTCATTTAAATACAAAATGTATCCTTAAAATTATATTCAAACATAATGTGAACATAATATGTTTACCAAACGCTAAAGTCTAGCATTGCCCACCCTTCAATATGATCAATGTCGTATCAGAAGCCATTTTGGAAGTTCAACAATGTGGCGGCCCGCCATTCGTAGAGATCATACAATACTATTACAGTTAAGCTTTATCGCTAACTGCGATAGATTGTACTCTCATGGGTCGCTGGCTAATCTATCTCTCTTTAAAACATGACGTTTTTGGGGAAATTTTTTTTTTTAAAACATCATGTAAAACATTTTCCACTAATCACTTTGTTTACAAGTACAAAGTAATTTACATAATACAGTACTTTCGCAAAATATATATTATTAAAAAAGAACTGTTACTCTTTCCTTTCTCTGTTATCGCTCAGCGGAAAGACTCTGACAGGACCATATCCCTTAGCCTCCTATCCTATTTGACACTCGCTATCCCGTCCGCCATCCAGCCATACAAAGGTAGTGAGCTGGTTGCTTACCTGCAACATAAGCAAAAATGATGAGTTACAGGCTCAGTAAGTTCAAACATATAAGAAATAGAATTTCTATGAATAGTACTATTCATCATAAATAGTAACGTTGACCACTATTCATTGTGAATAGTACTTTGACTACAACACAGTATATCAACAGTACATCAACCACGGTGTTAATACTCTCACTAAACTGTCTTATGCTCAATTATGACATAGTTTCAGTTTTAGGTAATTATCTTTAATTATGTTCTGGTTTTGAGCTCAGGTTGGCAGTACCATTTTAGTGCGCATGACTAGGAGCGGTATATTAGTGCTAATCTCCACAGCTTTAATCTCATCGTCATAGCCCCGAAGGCAAAATTGTACATGACTGGGAGCGGTACATTAGTGCTGATCTCCACAGCCTTAATCTCATCATCATAGCCCTGAAGGCAAAGTTTACCTCCCTGTATGGAAGGCTGGTACGTCAAAAGTGGTTTCATTACCGACTTTTTAAAGTTCTAACTCGGTGACTTCATATTGCCCCGTGGTTAGAAATGGTTCAAATTTTAATTTCACGTGAGTGAGTTTCATTAACCTTGCTCTAGTGCCCGAAGCACAATTTATTATGTGTCCCATTTCAATAGTGCCCATAGCACATTTCGTCTCTCTCTCTTATTCTATAATAATGCCCGTAGCACATATGTATCTAACTTATAGTTAGTACATCAAAGTTAGCAATAATAATACTACATGTTGCAGATAAGTAAATATCTGAACTTATCTTATCTGTTTCTTCCCCTTTTCCTTTTCTGGATCTTTAATCGCTCTCCTTGTGGATCGATTTTGGGATCCTACAGACAAAACCTTGTCTGTTAATTTCATTTTCATTTATAGTTTTTATTTTTTATTAAAAAGCTTAAATAAAACATATTTATAACTTTTTAGGCTTTATTTATCATTTTCCCCATTTTTCTCAACTTTTGTAAAATTACGATTTTACCCATGTATTTTGGTAAAATTGCAATTATGCCCCTGACGGAATTTTCTCGATCTAGACTGCACTTTTGGCTCTCATGAACTTTTCTGACTCTTTTCTATTCATTACCGGGTTCGTTTCTATTTTATTTCAATTTTTCACCTTCCCGACCCTCGGGAAGCACTATTTCGACCCTTACGTCGGTTTAGTGATTTTCTATTGTTTCGAAATCTCAAATAAACGTTTTACTAGTATTTAAAATGTTCATCTAGACTTTCCCGATCTAGGTCTCCGAGGCTCGGACTTTCCGTACCCGATTCGGACCTTTACTACGTTTTCCAAAAACGCCCCCCCTCGGGGTTGATTTTTCAGTTTCACTAGCGTTTTACATTTTTAAGGAAACGGGTTACTATTCACAAACTACCCCTTAGGTTTCCCTTATTCAATTTTCCTTTAGGGACTCGGGTTTTCGACCCGACCCTAAACTTTTGCTCTCGATTCCCTTTTTACCCCAAATGCCATTTTCGAAATTTCGGCGTAAATTTAAGGCTACCGGCGTTAGGTACGCCTCGAATCATGTGTACCTGCCACGTACTATACAAAAATCTTATTTTATGTAAAAGTTAACTTTTACATAAAAGCTCACACATTTATCAACTCACATTTTGAACCACAATTAACAAAATTCTATCAATTTTACCCTTAGGTTTAGCCACGATTTTTATACTCAAAACCTAGCCAAAAATTTTTAATCTTTCAACCAAATTTTAGGCTATTCAAAAGCTATTACCTAGCACAATTTCAAGCCATTTTCCATGCATTTTACAACACAATTGTTAGGGTTTTTTCAACACACATAACCCACGGCCATTTTAGGAAAAAACATGCATAACATTTTGTTTCATACTTTCAACCTCATAACCAACATTTCCATAATTCAATGCATGAATTTAACTATCCAAACATCAAGTTAATCATGCAAAAATGTTCACCAAACCCTAATTACACCACACATCCATTTTAGGGTTATTAGATACCAAAATTTTTCCAAACTTTCTAACCATGCAAACCATGCTTTCCTTTAATCCAAAACATGATTTAAAATATTACAACACTTAAACAACAATGAATCCATTATCAAACACATAGGTAACCCACGGTTTTACCATTGAAAAACCAACCAAAACTTTGTTTTTCTTGAAACAAAATGCATGGTTTTTCTTCTAATCAAATCATTAACAAAACCCAAGCACCAAATCAATCAAAACAAACCACAAAATTTCTCATCCTTCACACTATTTAACCCATGGATTTTTCAATGAAAAACCAAGAAAAATTTCAAACCAAAGATAGCTACCTTGATTTCTTGTTTCCCTTGACTTCAATGAAGAGTTTGCTACCACTTTTGTGAAGAAAACTTGAATATTTGGCTTGGTTCTCCTTGGTTGCTCACGGGTTGCTCTATGGAATCACTTAGAAAAAAATTTTCTCTTTGTTTTGGCTTTGAAAAGCTACGGGTTTGTTTTTGTTCTACGTTTGCCTACTTAAATAACAAAGAAACCAAGTAATTTAGCTTCCAACCAATGAAAATTCAACACCTTTCATGCCATTTCTTTCCATATTTTCAAAAAATTAATTTGGCTAATTTTGGCCAAATCTAAGCCTTTAGATCAAAAGCAAGTTTAATCTTAGCCATTAATGCCACCAACCACAATATTTAATTCATTAAATAAATGGCTTTATGATGTCATAAATGCAAAGTAAAAACTTTGACTTTGACTTTGACTTTACTATTCATATTAATTCGACTACTTTTTGACCGATGTCGGTTCGAGCTGAAATTTTCTTGAAATCATTCCGGCGGGTTCCTGAGGTCTCCTGTGCAGTCGGGTCAATTTATACTGCTTCCGTTTGATTAAAATCAATCCCGGAAGTTTTTCATCTTTTAGTGCACCATAATGCACCGGTCAGGTTTTCAATGTCGTTTTTTGACACCGTTTTACCCGTTTTGATTCAGTGAACTTTATTAACACTGAATTCTTATCCATCAGTATTGTTAGAATATTTTAATACATTCTGAACAATATAAATTTATTTATTTCACTCTTTAAATAATACAAATTGTTATATACATATATTTGTATATTTTCTTCTGAGAATGTCAAAATTTCCCGATTGTCACAAACAAAGCTTAAAATTTTCTTATTTAATATTTTATTGCCCTTAATTATTCCTTTTGTATCCTTAGTATTATATTTTCGTCTTGTTCACGGTTGTATTTTTTTATAACAATTATCGTTATATTAGATGATGTCCTTTCTTTTTTTGTGTGTGTGAGGGAGTAAGAAGATGTCTTAAACTAATAGAATTACACAAAACAGATCTTCTTAGATTGATTGAATCTATTGTGATAACCGATCTGACTTCTTAATAAAAGTCCAACTTTCCGTTTAAAAAAAAAAAAAAAAGAGATCATCTACAGGTTTTAAAAAGTTAATAAAAATGTAAATATTCAAAACTATTACTTTTATCCCACATGTTGCAGGAAAAAATGACTGACAATGTTTCTTAATTTAACAGGCCTATAAAAAAAATTATGCAAATACAAATACAAAATCCAATTCAATTTTTTAAGAAAACAAAAATTAATTGGATTTACATCATATGGAACATGTTTTTCATTGGTTATTTTCAAGTTTAACCACAATCACACCCCAATTGATTATTACAAGAAAAATGGAACATGTTATTAATTACTTTATTTACAAGTTCGACCACAAACAAACCCCAATCTAATTATTCCAAAAAAAAAAAAAGCAATATAATTAGTAATTAGTAGTTATCATAATAAATAAATGGCATTTATATAACACGATATAATTGATATTTAAAAAACGGCTTCACTCCGCAGGAACTGAGAGATCTCCATATTCTGTGAAATTATCGCCTGCTTGCCTTTTTCTTTTGCCCTTTTCCTTGGACACACAAAGTGAGCCGCAGCGCGGAAATGGGGAAGGTGGCGGTTGGAGCGGCGGTAATCTGCGCTGCGACGGTGTGCGCCGCGGCGGCACTGTTGGTGCGCCACCGCATGCGGAGCTCGGCCAGGTGGGCCCGCGCTTTGGCGATCGTCGCCGATCTCGAGGAGCACTGTGGGACCCCCCTCACCAAGCTCCGGCAGGTCGCCGACGCCCTCACCGTCGAGATGCACGCCGGCCTTGCCTCCGAGGGCGGCAGCAAGCTCAAGATGCTCATCAGCTACGTCGACAATCTCCCCACCGGGTAAATTTTCCACCTTTTTTCCCCCCCTTTTCGCTCTTTATAATCTCGTAATCTGATTATGTCTTTGTCGAATTTTTATGCGTTAATGTTCCCGATTATCGTATTTTGATCCAATTGTTTATTGAATACTTGAATTCATATCTTTTTTCGTTAGAATATCGATTTAGACTAATGCTTTTGTCACTGTTTATTCATTTCAATCTTAAAAATTCAAGCTTTACGTCGTGTTATGGGCCATACATATATATACATAAATATAGGTACAGATATATTTTGTCAATTTTCCAGTTTGCAGTCAGTGTGTTGAGGCTATCTCATTATTAGGACCCAAATGCTGCTAACGTAACAGCCTTGCGACGCTGAGTGTGGTCTAAACAGCCCTTGAAAATCCTAGAATCTGATTTGTAATGTCAAGTTGTTAGTCGTGTTTGGGTGAATGTAATGTTGTTGTGATTCTTTGTATAATAGCTAACCCTAAGTTAAAATTTGATTCTGGATCAATTAGTTTGTTTCCGCTAAGAAAGGATTTTTCAACATTTGGTCATTTATGTTCCGCTTTTCATTTGAAAAGCAATGATTTTTTTTTTTTTTTGGGGAAAGTTAAATAGAATAGTAGAATTACCTGTTCTATAATCGTTAATGTAAAAGCAACATACATTGTTTTTTCTATCCCTCTTCCAACTGCTATTTTAGTTCTTATATAGATAGTTTGGAAGACTCGTGTTGAATTATTCCCCTTCATTGTTTCTCCCTATTTAGGAATGAAAAGGGGCTGTTCTATGCTTTGGATCTTGGAGGAACAAACTTCCGGGTGTTGCGGGTGCAGCTTGGGGGGAAGGATGGTGGAATTGTTAACCAAGAATTTGCTGAGGTGTCAATCCCTCAAGATCTGATGGTTGGAACTTCGGATGTGAGTACTTTAACATTTCAACTATGCAATATTCAATCTTCTTTATCCAATTGGCATTTTGAGTTCCGACAGTGATTATAATTTCAGGCACTGTTTGACTACATTGCGGCAGAACTTGCAAAATTTGTTGCCCAAGAAGGTCCAGATTTCCATCTCCCCCACGGCAGGCAGAGGGAACTAGGTTTTACCTTCTCATTCCCTGTGATGCAAACATCAATTGATTCTGGGACCCTTATTAAGTGGACAAAAGGATTCAATATTGAAGATGCGGTGAATATTAACTACTTTGCTTCGTTTTACTCTTTTTTATAAGTAGTTTCAGTAATATTTTTAGAGGCAGTCTATTAGAAAGTAATAGGAATTGTTTTAACTAGCACTGTAAAATCATGAGTTGAGAGCCTGCAATACTTGAGAAACATCATGCTTATAAGGAAATAAAATTCAATAGCATGTGAAGTTTGTGAAAAATATCCTTGGCATGCTATGTGATGAATGAACTTGAATCCATTTCTTTTTTCCCTTTACTATCCCCGATTGACTTGTTTTAATTCCTGGATTAATAGGTTGGGCAAGATGTTGTCGCTGAATTGACAAAAGCACTGGAAAGACAAGGCCTTGATATGCGTGTGTCAGCTTTGGTAGGCTTAACCTTTGTAGCTTCTTAGGAATGCATTTATTGTTCCTTGTTTCTATATATTCTTGTCAGTGAAAATGCTCCTCAACGTTTCAATTATTATTTACTTATCGAAATTTATCTTATCAGGTCAATGATACGGTTGGGACACTAGCTGGAGGCAGATACGACAACAAGGATGTTGCTGCTGCTGTGATTTTGGGTACTGGAACAAATGCAGCATATGTGGAACGTGCACATGCGATACCAAAATGGCATGGCCTTCTACCCAAGTCTGGAGAGATGGTCAGTGTGTATTTTATGGATGTTTTCACTCTACTGCAATTCATTTGTAAAATACTCTCTCTGTTTGTTCCCTATAATATACAAGTAGAAACGAGGAATTTGCAAAGGGTTAATGTAGAATATTAAAGTCACGTCAAATTTTAATGCAGGTTATCAACATGGAGTGGGGTAACTTTAGGTCATCGCACCTTCCACTGACAGAGTATGATCACACTCTGGATGCTGAGAGTCTAAACCCTGGTGAACAGGTATTTTATTGATATGGCTGTTGCTTTCCTTTTTTCGTTAAGATTGCTATACCTATATGACCTTTCTATTGTTTTCCATAGATTTTCGAGAAGTTAATTTCTGGGATGTATTTGGGGGAAATCGTCCGCAAGGTTTTATGTAGGATTGCTGAAGAAGCTTCACTTTTTGGTGATATGGTTCCACCAAAACTAAAAGTTCCGTTTATTTTGAGGTTGTTTTCTCAACTTAAGAGCTACATAAGACCATCTCCAATGCATTTGTCTATACCAATGCTATATTTATTACAAAATAGTATGAAAAATAGCATTATCTTACTTTATGCTCCAATGCATTCTGCCATTTCTCATTCTATTTCTACTTTTTGTTATCATTATTGTGTTTTGGAAGTTGTAAAAGTGAACTTTTAGTATTTAAATAAATGAAAAATAAAATTGTTGTAATAACTAATAAAAATTAAAAGTAAAATTTGGCATTGCCTATACTTTATGGCAAATTTGCCACGAAGTTTAGCATATGACAAATTTGGCATAAAATATAGTATTGTAGTGGAGAGCTTTTTTTTCATCTAAATGCCAAAATTTACCATTGGCACATTAATTTGGCATTGCAATGGACATGCTCTGATGTTTGTTATTTTGTTAGTCCCTGGCTATTGTTGGTTCAACTTATAGGATGTTGGATGCATTCTAATCCTTACAACAGTAATCAGTTTCCTCGTGATTTGAATGTACCTATAGTCATATATAGTACAATTTTTAACCCATTAATTTCAGAAATTCAAAGCTTTAGGATATTGCCCGAGTTATGACAGTTTTAATGATCTTCTTATGCCTTGGTTTTAGAAATTTATACCCTTTTTGACGGTGTAAATCTTTCAAATTTGAGATGCTATCAGTGATAATAAATTGGTCCCCACACTTAAGTGTTAGCTTTGTGTATGTAGGACGCCTCACATGTCTGCAATGCATCATGATACTTCCTCTGATCTTGAAGTTGTAGCAGATAAATTGAGGGATATCCTGGAGGTATTTCTTGTCTTCTTCCTCGTCTCAGTTATATTTTTGGTTGTGCTATTTTTTTTTCCCTCTTTGTTGCTCTCTCTATTATTGTCTACCACATCTCTCCATGGGCTTAAACCACGTGCACCGCATCTATGTGCATCATTATCGTACAAGTTTGGGTCTTTTTGGGTAATGAACTTCATAGCTGATACCTGATATAATTATCTTTCCTTGAGAGGCACCAATGTCGTGATCAATCTCGTGGCTGTTATTGGTTAAACGCTTTATTTTGATTCAGATAACCAATACTTCTCTGAAAGAAAGAAAACTAGTTGTTCAGCTCTGCAACATTGTCGCCACTCGTGGGGCCCGCCTTGCCGCTGCTGGAATTTTTGGCATTCTGAAAAAATTGGGAAGAGAAACAATCAAGGATGGGGAGGATCAAAGGACAGTTATAGCATTGGATGGTGGACTTTATGAGCATTACACCGGGTACAGCGAGTGCCTGGAGACTACTCTAACAGAACTTCTCGGAGAGAGAGTTTCCGAGAGCATTGTTATTGAGCACTCCAATGACGGGTCAGGAATTGGGGCTGCCCTTCTTGCCGCTTCTCACTCCCAGTACCTTGGAGCTGAGGAGTCTTGAATTTACCAATAGTTGAGTTTCTTTTTTGCCGTAGAGATTTTCATGTTTCCTTGCATTCCCATCCCTTTTCCTATTTATTTCCTGCAAGCACTCTTTCATTTTCCGCATATTTTTGTTCTTTTCTTGATCCCTTTTCCTTCCCTTTTTCCACACCCCACGCCACCCCCAACCCAACCCCCCCACCCCCACCCCCACCCCCACCCCCCCTTTTCTTTTCATTTTAGGAAATCGTTCTCCTGAGTTTTATAAGTTATGGCTGTAAGAAAAGGTGGATTGAAATGTATAAAAGCAGGACCTGTAAGCGGCCATGGTATTCTGCTTCGGCCTGCATTTTTTTTTTTTTTTAACTTTTAACTTAGCAAGGCTACTAAAATTAATAAATGATAAAGCTCGGTATTTTTTTTGTCCTTACCTTCGTCATTTCTGAGGTTGGAAATATTTTATGTAAATTTACATTTGTTTCGTTGATATAACTCTTGTTATGTTATTCTTTCTTGGACCACTATGTATTGAATGGATTTCTTTATAGTTATTCCATATATTCTATATATGATTTTATTAGAAAATGTAAATTAAAGTTTGAATTTCCTTACCCTTAAAAACAAGATGTCATTAGAAGGCATAACCAGTATTTTAAATAATCACCGTGGCTTTAGTAATTATTAGTAACTCGTTGGACTCATTATAAGAAATCAATCAAACCTTTTTCTGCGACTGTTCAGAGTTGACATATGAAACAAACCTTAATGGCACAATTTCGTGTTACTCAAAAAGTAATTGGATGTACATTTTTCAAAAGAAAAATAGTAGTTGTAATTTATGAGCATTCACCTTAGGGGGGTGTGTGTGTGTGTGTGTGTGTAATATATATGTACTTGAGCTACAGAGGGTTGTCCATGGGGATATAAATTTGAGTGGAAGTGCAACATATCTTTGCCTTTCAGCCTTCCGTATCTTTAGAGATGGATTTGTTCAAAAGGGCAATGAGTTCCCACGTTGAATTTTGTGAGGAGCTTCTTCATCACCTCCACTTGCAGGACAAGAAACTTCGTGAAAACCGATCGAATGATACCTTTTTTTCTTTTGTCAAAATAAAAGCCCCACAAGTTTTGTGTAATTAAATATACTGCATTCTTTCAACTTATTATGCTCTGTCGGTTTTGAGTTCTTTTTTTTTTTTTTTTTCCTTGTTCTTCCTCCTCATCATTATGAGTTGAATTTCATGCAAGAGAATCTATCGACATCATGAACACTGTTCTCAACGGCGAGAACAAATACGAAGTGTCTTATCTTCAGATGAAGATCATTATTGAAGTTCATGAAAAACTTGTTTGTTTGTTTATTATTATTATTTTTTCTGAGGGAGATTTATTTGGACAACATTAAGAGACGCCAATCGTGTTAAAGCCATAAACTAATAGAAAAATTAAGTTTATAGTGATTTACAAATAGGTCCACCTTATATTAGTAGTGGTATCCCAAATATTTTTTCTGATTATTTGTGTTTCAAAATAAGTTAATGAAGCTTGATTCAAACCAAAACTTTTTTAAAAAATTCATTTCATCTGCTGCTATATTTAATGGCATGTGTACGTGAATTATTTCGGAGGGGCTAATTTATAAGGGGAAATAAAAAATAATAGGAATAGTATAGGAATTTAGAATTGAAAAAAAACAGCCATTAGGTAAATGGTTATGATCAATAGGTGAATGATTTGCTCCGATGAGTGTCAACGAATAATCAAAATGAGTTGGTGCTATACTGGTATTGGAATATATAACAATAATAAAAGAAACCCACCAGCTTGACAAATTCATTTGCATGTTGACTAGCTTCATTCATATGAGCGATCTCTCTTTCTAGCATGTGGAGTCAAGTTCTTAGTCATTATAACCTGTCATATAGCCACTACTCCCTCTGTACAGTATATACATTTTATATGAATGGAAATGAAATAACACAATTTCATCAAAATATACATAATTTAAATGAAAAACTTTATCAGTTAATACTTTTATTTTAGTTATAATTTGATTGACTTTTCAACGGAATAATTATGACTGAAATAGTTACGTGTGTTGCATTGTAATTTTTTAACCTAAACACCAACATATCATCCATTAAGAAGTTAGTCCAACAACTAACATAATATTTCCTACCGATAAAGTAAAAGTAAAGTTATCATCTCAAGTTTTGCCTAATTTAAAAGCCTTATTTGTTGGTAATGACAAGCAAAACAAGCACACATGCACCCATTGATTGGTACTAGAGCCAATGATGAAACCTTTCTGTTTTCTTATCCGTGATATGTAACAAGAGCGGGAAATAAAATTTATAGATCAGTGATGTGGATGTATAAAGAATAAACCCTCATAGTGAATATAACCCCTCTATATATATTGAAACGAAAGTGGTGGAAACATCATCATATATACATATATATATATATATATATATACAATGACTTGTATGTAGTATATGTATATATGCTCTTAGTATAGGACGCATGTATGCCATAAAATGGCACACAGGGTAAAGCCAGGCAAAGCAAAAAGGCTAGTGTTCTTTAACGCATGGGAGATTCAAAACCACATGATGATGGTGAGCTTGCTGCTGATTGGTATATACAAGGTTCGAAGCTGGCCAGTGACTTGAATAATCTATTTATATATATATTATACATATTTATATATTGATTTTAGTCGGAATGGGAAAACTTTGTTCTAATTTTCTAGGTATTTACCAATTATGGTTACCGAAGGAGGAAGAAGAGAAAGACAACCGAATAATTGCAAGAGGTTGCTCAAATGTCATCTGAGAACACAACGTACGTTCCTCCACGCTTTATTGCATAGATTTTATGCAAAATTTAAAGAAAGGTGAAGGGCATCTTTGATGATGAAGGGATTCTGTGTAAGTACGAAGCTGATCTCTAGATATATACATATATATATATATGGTCCATTATTCTTAATATTGTTCCCAAAATTCCATGCATTTTTTCATCGTATTCCTAGATCATGATGATGAGATATTTGTACTGGTTTATGAGCTTATACAGTTTGATTAACATACCTTTTTATTGGTAATTCTTTTGTGGGTACAATTACAAAAGGATTACTTAGTCCATGTTAAAAAGGATAATTAATTTGTGAATTCCTTCTATTAACTAGATTAAGTGCCATTTTATTCATTGAGATTTATTGACGGAATAAATCAATAATAATATTTAGGCCCAAAATAACAAAATCAAATACTATATATGGAAAATAGTTCTATAAAATAAATTAAATTCCCAGTAACATTTTGGACGAATTTTCAATTGAACTACGATATTAGTGAAAGGATATATAAAGGACGAGGTTCTTGAAAATGGCGATATACCTCAGAATTGGCAAAAATAAGTAGTTACAGTTGTTATTATTGGTATAAGTATTATCATTTGAGAACATGCATTGCCAAAATTAAGAAGTTGTAATAAAGTGATTTGCATGAGTTTACAAAGTTTTGAGGTTTCCCCATCGATATACATTCGTAATCAGTTAATTATTAGCAGCAAATTGACAGATCTGATGCATGCAAGGGATTGCAAAGTGCTACAACATTTTTGAGAGTGTCCTTTCTCTCATAGTTTGTAAATCTATACCTAGCATATGTTGAGAAAAGTGTATGTATATATCGTCCCACGTGAAAAGCAGACGAGGATGTAAAATGATTTATATATATGGAAGGACTCGAGACCAAATAAGTTAACCATTTGAGTCAAGTTAGGTTTTTAAAGTGTGATAAGTCAGTTTCACATGTGGTTCCTCCTTAACAAGTGGTATTAGAGCCGATGGTTTGTATTGGTCAAGTGATCACACTCGATTGTCAGTTTCCATGTTACCTCTCGTGGAGAGTTTGTTTGTCTGCAGTTGATGCCGTTGCAGGTGCGGATAATGGAACATTTGGTGAACTCGCATGGTTTCGATTTCTTTCCATACTCAAGTTGGCTCCTATTTGAAGTGCGATGTTTAGATGTGCCGACTAATAGCAACTTTGGTTTGAAGGGGAACTCAGAGAACACACACATGAGAGAGAGATTGTTAAGAAAAATGCATATATATGTTGTTCTACATAAAAAGTGGATGAGGATATAAAATGATTTATATATATGAAATAGCCCAAGACCCAATGAGTTAATTTTTTGGATCAAATTAAATTCTTAAAGTGTGTTAAGTTAGTTTCACATACGATTTCTCCCTAATAGTATAAATATGTCATATACATGTGAGTACAAGCATAATCTAACAACAACCTATATCTAATTTTACTATAAAGTGTAAAATTCGAATCCCCACTTCAAGTTCAAAATATATACTTTTGATTTACATAGAAGAACCGTGATTTACACGGGGAAACTAGTACAAGAACTAAGAAGTGGCCGAAGAACAGTAGATGGGCGGAAACAGGCATGTTGGATTAGGGGCTGAACTACTTCAGGAGAGAATAGCCTTGAAACGACAATATTTAAAGACTATAACGTTCATAGAATTTATGACAACTTTTTAGCTGATAAGGACGGTAAAAAATAACAGATAAAATTTTTATAAACGACTTTATTTCCGTAAAACAACTTATCTGATTTATAAATATATATATATATGTTGTGTTTTAAACCTACGACAGCATTTCTTTTTTCAGACAAAGTACCTAACGGTCGAAGTAAGACAATAAAGCTTGAAATCACAGTTTGTGAAAGTCCAAACAACTTCAATAAACGACAACAGTCTCTTAAAAGAGAAAAAGTCATTGAAAAGATAAAAGACGACGAGTCTAATACAAGATCACCTTGCAAACAGACGCAGAGGGGAAGGGGGGAAAAAAAAAAACCAAATGCAGATTTCCTTGAAAACAAGCATAAAAAATAAAAAAAGACAAGTCTATGACAAAATCGGGACCTAACAAATGACATGATATCGAAAACGATACATCATCTCTTACGAACGACAATTCTTATTGAACCAACTATCTTACTAACAACAATAACTCCAAACGACGATATTCTCTTAAAGGACGACTAATTTATAAAATGACAACGAATTTAAAAATAGGAAAAGCTCTTAACGACCGTATCCTGAAAAAAACAAAAAAACAAAAAAAAAAAAAGCTCAAAATCGACAATACTTTGGAAAACGACAATGTCTAAAAATTTAAAAGCAAAATATAGCTTGAAAACGATATGGTATAAAACTTTTTCGCAAATAAGAAGAGAACACACTGATTAGGTGCCGAAACGATATTTAAAATGGGTGATGTTCGGTGAATCTTTTAGGAATAGCATTTGTCACTTGTGAGTTTCAACACTAGTCACTAATTTTTGCCCATTTTTGCGTGAATGACGCAAACATGTGAAGAATAACAAGGAAAAACTAAAATGAAAAGTGTTCTAAGACAAGAAAAGAAGTTGTTTCTCATGATTCACACTCGGGCCAGATGGCAATAGGCACACGGACTTATGAAAACCACATAAATATATATATAATGGATTTAGATTATATATCCACTTATTTACGTCTCAATTCATATCACTTTAATAATAATAATATTATGACACGTGTATAATTAACTTGATTTTTAAATTAATATAATAAGATATTATAATAAAATATATATTTTTCTTGATGTATCATAATGTCATGGGAGGAGTTGAATTCACTTGGAATAACTTGAAAATGACAATTTCCAAAAATGGCGATACCCTAGTTAAATGACAACATAAGCTAAAAAGGATAATTGCATATAAATGATGGACTCACATCTTCTGACCCCTTTGTGTGTCTCTTTTTATCTTCCAACCATATTTGAACATCTCAATAAAAATGCTTTCTAACCCGTAATCCCTATTTTCTTTTTCTACGGTTATATCCACTCTACTATCTCTTAAGAACCACTAACTAAATGTGAAAGATTCTCTCGCCTGTTACATTTTTTAAATGGGCCCTACAATTAATTTTTTGGGAAATTATAGTAAGAGGGTGTTTGGCACAGCAATTGCATTTTAATTGTATTCAAACGTAATGCAATTTTATATCAAACGTAAAATTTTACATTTAAATACAATTCTTTTCAACAATGCTATGAAAACAATTACTATTCAAAATTTTTTTAAAACAATCACATCAACTTTTCAATTCCACTATTTATCTTTACTTTTGCCAATCACATCAACTTTTCAACTCTAAAATACTTTTTATCAAAATACACATTTCATTCAAATACAAAATAAATACTTTTCAACTAAATACAATATTCAAAAAACAAATTTCATTCAAATACAATCAAAATACAATGCGTTTACCAAATGCCTCCTAAATATGACACTTTTGCTTGATTTCGAAGCAAATAGCAGAATTTGAAACCATTGAAATTCTATAACACTATCTAATTAAGTATATATAATATTCCCAATTTACCACTCTCTCTCACACAATCTCCCAACCCTCACTCATTCTTTCTCTCTCTCTCTCTCCCCCCTCTATCTCCATAATCCGAAACCCATTCTCTCTCTCTCTCTCTCTCTCTCTCTCTCTCTCTCTCCCGTGTTGGAATCGCTTTCATAACCGGCCAACTAAAATGAGCCTCATCGGGAAGCCATATCTCAACGTCGATTCGATCAAGAGGCAATTGATTCATGACAGTCGTAGTGATGGCGACGAGATTGTGGATCTCGACATCGAAGAGATTGCGACTTGTTCTTTCCCCAAATCTCTGGGTTTGTTTTTTTTTTTTTTTGGTAGGTCTTTGTTGTTATTTCATCACCATTGCCACTTCTTCTGATCAAAGCTTGCATCACAGTCTTGTCGGGAGTCCATCGACATTACCACCGAAATTTGCAAGCATCTCCATGACTGTCGGAGTACGAGTCGAAGCCGTCACTATTGAGATCACCCATCCGAGATTCATCCTTGCCAAACTGTTGTGATCTCTGGTAGATCGGTCCATGAGTAAACCTTCATTAGAAAATCATGAGATCGCGATTGTTTGCGACTTTGCGACGAAGAGGTTATGGTCAAGCCTGGTAGATTTCTAATTTGGTAGTGGTAGTGATTCTTGTCGGCTTCGTGACACAGAGGCCAATCTGGCAGTGGCAGTGAATCTCCTTGAATTCGCGACAAAGATACGGTGATTGAACCTATGCATGACTCTCCGATCTTGTTCGTAAGGGCTATGGGCGAAGCTCGTCGGTGATTCCGCAATCTGGTTTGAGGCAACTGTGGGTGGAGCTCGTGAATTTAGTTTGTGATTCTTTGATTCTTCTCCTTCAGTCTGCCACCACCACCTCTCTTTGTTGACTGCCGCTGCCCCTTTCCATCGAAGTCTATCAATGATTTACTAGAGTAAAGAATTTACACAAGTCAGTAAATGTGAATCAACGATTTATCAAAATAAATTAATCATTTACAACTAATTACAATAGTAAATTAAGGATTTACAAATTATTTATCAAAATAAATAATTTATCCTAATCTGTAAATAAATTATTTACCAAGTCAAAAATGTCATTTACTAAATAAATTTATCAAAATTGATAAATAAATAATTTATCACGTAAAAAAGTGATTTACTAAATAAATTTATCAAAATTTCACATAAATGCTACCTTTAGAATTTTAAATTATAGTAAATTATAATTTATCAAAAATATGTTATTTATTAAAAATACAAAATTTTTCTACTATTTATTTTTACTCAAGTTTAGTTATTTCTTATTTTTCTCCTTCTTCCTACTTTTTAAATTAAAATTTTCTTATTTTTTTTTTTTCATCTTCCTTAATCGCAAAAGGATTGTGAACGTTTTGGTTTTTAATTAATTTTATTCTATTTTTTTTTATTGTCTTCTTCTTATTCTATGTTTTGGTCTAGCCTCTATAATTTTTTTTTTCATTGGTTACGATATCACAGTTGTTAGTAATTTCTTATAGTGATTTTATTTTTATTTTTCTCAAAACAGGTTGAACAAATAATTTATCTAGTTTGACGGAAAAGGAGAAATTTTGAATAGTTGCTATTATTATTATAAAAGATGAGAAAGTGGAGTAAATGTCCACGTCAAATCATGAGGAAAATAAAACCTTCGGAGTTAAAAAAAAAAAAAAAGTATAAAAGAGTAGTAATGGGGGAAAACGGTGAAAAGAAAAAAAAAAAAAAAAGGAGTAATAATAGTTGGGAAAAAAAGTAACAGTAATGGAAAAAAAAGTGTGTAGGTATAATTTAAAATAATTTTATATCTAATTTTATTTAAAAATATATAATTAGAATCTCTTTATCTTCAAGTTAAAAAAAATAGTGGGGAAAAATGTAGAGAACAAATATTGAGAAAAAAAAAAAAGAAGAGGAAATAACATCAGTGCTAAAATTATGTAATACTAATAGTGGGAGAGAATAGTACCAAAAAAAAAAAAAAGGAAATGCTGTAATCAAGCTAATTTAAGAAGCTCCAACACAATTTATGGTAAGATTCAAATTTTAATAGTCAAAAAGTAATTTAATGGTTGAGATTTGTATCTTTATAATAATTTTGATGTACCTTATCTTATAATATTAACTAAGAAATTAAAAAAAATTAAACCAAAAAAAAATAGCCCCCCTATGGTAAGTGACCCACTAAACCCCACCCCCCCACAGCAAAAAAAAAAAAAAAACAACAAACCTGTCTATGGCAAGCCCCCTATCTCAATGACCTTCTCCGACCACCCCACCCCCCAAACAAATCGACTGCTCTGGCCCCACCGATGAAGACCTAAGGCCCCCCCCATGACAAATCGGTCATCAATGACCTCCATCATAGTCGATCACCAAGATCTATGAATCATTGTCCTCACGGAGGAGCAGATTGTGCAATTTGGTCTAGGTTTGCCAGGTTTGGATCACAAAACACTGCTGTCGAAAGTGAAGATCTATAGTCAGTGATCGAAAGACGTCGCCAAACCTGTCATTTTGGTGGCCGAAGGAGGTCGTGGATGGGAGCTATATAGTTTTTGTTTTTGAATTTTTTTATTGAAATTTTGTTTAATTTTTAAGCTAGTATGAGATAAGATATATTATAATTATAGTGCATAAGCAACATTTTTTCTATCAATTATATTTGGATGGTTTAAAAATTAATCCTACTGATAGAATTTTAAATAAAACCCTACCACAACCTTTCCTAGAAATTACAGTGATAAAAAAATTATAAAGACTACACTTAAATGTTAAAAATGGAAGAAGATATAAAAAAATAAATTAGAATAAAACTAATTAAAAGCTGAAACATTACAATCCTTCTACAATGAAGGAAGAAGAAAAATAATAAATTTTTATAAATGTAACCATAGAGGGAGCAAATAGAGATTAACAGTCAGACGGCTGTTAAACATGATTTTGCATTTTTCAATGAGGTGTTCAAATATGATTGGAATGACAAAAAAGAGACACATAAAAGAAATAGAAGATGAGAGTCTATAAACAATAAACTGAAAATAAACAACATTTGTTTCCTTTTTTTTTTTTCTTTTTTTCTTTTTGGAACTAAGATCTTCAACTTCCTTTTCATTTGGGATTTTTCTGCGAAATACATAATATTGAGAAAAAAAAAAAGGGTAGTTTTTCTTGTGAACCACTTACGAAAACAATCTGATAACTCTTTCGAAAACATCTGTGATATTGGAGACAAAACTTATGTAAAAGATGATATTTTGCCAACATAAGTATTAATAGGGGAGAAACATCCCCTGTTAGAAAATTATTTCTGAATTGATACATCTTTAATAGACAATAATGCCACTAAAAACTACAATGAATAAAAAAGGAGTCTAAAATGATTTTTTTAAAACGCCTTTTTATATTGATACACTCTAAATAATTTACATTTTAAATTTGTAAATATATAGTAATTTACATCTTATTGAGAATATTATTAATCTTTTGAAAGAAATTAATATGTGATTTGTATATAAGTTATTAATTCATGATATGAACAATTATTTTAATCTATGTTAAGTCAAATTTATTAAAGTTAAGAATTTTTATTAAATTTTTTATTTTGAATTAACTTTATTATAAATATAAAGTTAGACAGACAATCATAAAAAAAAACTTTATACTCTTAATCAATACTTTATATGCAATGTTATTTTCATTAAAATATCATTGTTATTTATCAATAAGACACAAATTGTTACAGATTTATAAACTTAGAATACAAATTATCAAAATTAAAAGTTTAGATTATAAATTGCACTTTGTGATGATAAGTTTAAGGTGTAGCAATGAAATAAATCGTTTTTAAAAAGTTCCCTAAGAAACGACGGAATTGCATGATAACAACTCTATTATAAGAGAGAGCATTATCTAAAAACGACAACGACAACGACTCTTTACCAACAACAATAATTTAAAACGACAATGGTCCATAAACACGACGATGAAAGTGAGTCTAAGAACAAGGAAAACTCTCACAAGCGATAATATTTCCGAAAACAACATTTAGAAAGGACAAAAATAAAAATATCTTTAAAATGACAACTAAACATATCATCTATTGAGAACGACGTGTAGTAAATGAATTTAATGCAAATCGCCAGAAGCCAGTGAATTCCACAGCACAAACGATATCTGGAGAGGGCGATGTTAGAATGAACATGACTTGGGCAAGCCCCAGCCCGAAATAATGAAGTAATTCAAGTCAACAAGAGGCAATTAAAATCCGTTTCCTTTTCAAAAAAAAAAAAAAGAGAAGAAAAAGAAAAAAAATTTTTGCTTTTCTTTTGTTGAAAGGTTGTTTGTAATTCACAGAGACAGACTGCCTCGAGGGTGGGGACTCGAAAGGGTAAAAAGTTTGAAAAGAGCTTCACCATGAACTCCGAACCAGAGAATCACAAGCAGAATTTGCTTTTGGAATCAAAGACCAGTCTTATTTTTCGCCCCAAAGTTAGGCAGCTCTCAACGACAATGACCCTTCAGTCGTCCCCAAAACCTCTATAATATTATATATATATATATATATGAGTTCTCTTATATTGGTGCTTTTATAAAATGGTATTTGTAAATTTTTTATAGCATTATAACAATCACTAGATTTCAATATAGTAGTTTTAAAATAATTTTTCTTTGTATTAATAGTTCTAAATAGTACTTTTGTAATATTTTGAATAAAATTATATATATAAATCAATTAGTAATTAAAAATTTCTCCATAAAAAGACAGGTCTGCTTGCCAAATAATTCCAGTTCATACTTGTTTAGACCAATGTTTTGTGATCCCAAGGATAAGGTGAACTCAACGTTGTGGTACAACTTATCACCCTCAATGAAACTCATCCTCACGTTTGCCATAGCCATATGGATATTATGGTAATTGTGCTCTAGCTCTATCTTCTAAAATATCATGATTGGTTGAAAATTAAAATTAAAATAAATAATTAGGAATATCCATCCATTAATTTTAACATAAGATTGTTTGACATTTTTTTATTTTTAGGGTGTCATCGACGTGCTTTGCTTTTACACAACATGTTCTTCAAGGCGTTTAATGTAAAAATAAAAAGGTCATTTTGTTAGTTTCATTTCTTAGTTTGCAATTGTGGCGAATTACCCCTTTAAAAATAGTAAAACGTCTACTTCCATTTCTGAAGAAATAATGACCTTTATGGAGAAGAATTTTAGTAGCACCTAAACGTGACCTAAATTATGGAGTTGAATGGCATAAGAGAGATCACTATCAGAGGTCAGTGCGGTGGTGTAGGGGGTTTTGGGTCTACTCTTTTGAACAAAAGGGAACATACATCTACTTTCACCCCACCCGAAGCCAAAAGGGGTACCTTTGAATAGTGTACTTTGGAGAGCTGGCTTAAAAGGAATCAAAAGAGAAATAAAGATTTGAAGCTTTACAGCTGATCATTCTCTCAAGTCTTATCTTATAGGGAGTTTAGCTAGAAAATGAGTTTCAGTGGTGTCTTTCTAGCAATTACACAAATTTTCTTTTTTAATTTTGCAATATATATATATATATATGAAAAATAGATTAATAGTATCTTCACACTCCCACCCAACACCATTATAGTAATCTAATAAGATTACAAACAAGATGATAAAGATTCATAACGTATATAAACTATGTCATAGATAGATTTTAACATGCGGTATATTATTTAAATCTTTACTGAAATAGAAGTAAAAGCTCCAAGTATAACTTCTTTAATTTTTGGATTATTGAAGTTCTATCTCAAGGAGTTTAATATGTTAAGAGTCCAAGCCTTTTAAAACTCATTTTCAATTCCTTGCTTAGTTGACGTGAGATTTTTCGTTCGCACATCTCAAAAATCCCTTCTTCCCAAGATCATCACAAACCCTAAGAAGATCGCAATATCATAGAGATCTCCACCTCGTTGGAGCGCAAAGTTACAAATGGAGTTTCTATCTCAAATGTTTATTTTGCACAATAGATTTCCATTTATCACGATTTTTACGGAGACTAAAAACCTTAGTACAATTTACCTGTGAGGTTCATCTTAGACATAGATGTGATTATATCTGAAATCTGATTTTAACATAAGTTGTTGCAACCTTAGGTTCCATCTCATAAAAATAATCTAAGTAGTTCAAACCCTAAATACATTTTCAATTTTATATCTAACCAATACAGGGCTTTGTTCACACATTCTCAACACCTAGTTACGTACACTTGAAAAAGCGAGTCAATTTTGAAGTCCTCCATTATTACAAAACCCTATTTGGCATACCCTTGTATCCATTAAAATGAAAGAACCAACAGGAGTTAGGTAAATGACAAACATATCATGTTTGATGACTGTCGGATAATAAGTACAAAATTTGGCGTTACATTGTTTCTGTTACAGGCCATTAAAGAACGCAGAAAATCAAACTTCCCTACTAAACGCGAGCTTTGCCCCGTTTGAAAATTTGCTGGTTTCAACTCATTGCAATATTATAAAAAAATACAGATTGTACAGTATAGTACCTAACTGCAAGAATTTTTTAATTTAAATCCGACAAAACTTACAAAATAAATAACCACATTTTACTCCAAAAATTTTTATTATAATATCCAACTCGATACATCAAAACCCAACCAAACCGCAATAATATGCTCCCACATCAGAATCTTATCTTACAAATAAAAGCTCTGCTTTCGTCCCGTTAAATAATAATAATACTAATAGTAAACAATGCAAGGTTTCTCGGACCAACTTCTTTTTTTTTTTCTTCTTCTTCTTATTGTTAGCATTCTATTAACAAGTTACTTTCGATTCAAGTTCCCGAGCAGTTTCACATGAAATTACTCAACACTAACCCAAAAAAAAAAAAAACAATTAGAGGAGAAAGCATCATAAGAAAATATTTATATCGTCTGGCGTCTTTTCCTTTTTTTTTTTTTTTTTTTTTCTACAAGAGCAGGGAGGAATTAACAGCATTTTTCAGCAAAAAAGAAATCCGTGAACATTACATGCGTTCATAGGCTACCAATTTTTTTTCCCTTTTTTTTTTTTTTGGGTACTTAGTTGATCAAAGAAAAGCTTTAAACAAAATGTCACATGCCAATACAAACAAGTCTCTTCCAAACTATGGAGTTTGGCGGGCATTCTTCCGTTAAAGTTTCCCATTCTCTTCACTTCGATGAAGAGTCCAGACGCATCCGGTCTTGCTTGCCGCTAACTGAAAAACAGTACCCAAAATTAACGTGTAATTCGCACCGATTATTGTGTAATATATATATATAATTTTTAAGTAAATGACAGTTTATCAAAACTTACGGCTAAGTGCAGAAAGTTCAGATCTCTTGAGCACTCGGAGCCTTTTCACGGTTGAGACAAACATACTACCAACACCAAGCACAAGAGGAAAACTCAATTACAAAATGCTTAAAGAATTTATTAAATATTTTCCATGATATGGTTTTATCCAGTTTCAAGGTTTGTCACAAAACGACATGCTTTTGCTGTCGTCTTGATTGTCGTAAGTGCATGCATACAGACACAAGCAAAGGAGAAACACAACAAACAGAGATAAGATTGGCAAAGGCTAAAAAGACTAGGAATCTAATGCTCTTTTTGCCCTACGAAATGACCAAACAACATGTACCACACAAATAATTATGGAATAAACCTAATATTTAAAATTCAAAAATTAAAAAAAAAAAAGTGTTATATGATATAAAAAGAAAAGATTAAAATATGAGAAAGATGCTTACTGCCACGGGACATCCCCAACAAGCATTCTGTCACCTTCGTTATCTTCATAAACAAGAGTATATTCCCCACTTCCATCCAGTAATCCAGTAATCGCTTTTTCTTCCTCTTGCTTGATTTGGATTCCACCAGCTGAGGTATCTCTTTGAGCTAGTTACACATTTAAACCAAACGACCAAAGAAAAAAAAGATTTATTGACTATTAGTGACAGAAATTCTATACCAATATAATAATGAATGTGGGTAAATTACTTTTTTTAAGAAAATTTTGATAGATGATTGAAGTTTTATAAAACTAAGAAAAAGGCCATTTATGAATGATTGATCAACGGCTATATTCTTAAATTAAAAAAATTCAGCATATTTATATTTAAAAAAATGTTTAAAAATTGTCTAATTACCTAAATTTTCCAGTAAATAGACTCATATGTTTATTCAAAAAAAAAAAAGCAATACAATTATTGAGCTAAATGAAGTTAAAAAAAAAAAAACCTGCAAGTAGGCCTCGGAAGAGTTCATCAACGGCAGAGGAGAGCTTGTCATAGCTGTCGTAGGCCTTAAGGTCGACTTTTCTTCCAATAGGGACGCCATCCATATTGATCTTCACAAAAAGACCTTTCGCGCAGGTTTCAGCCGGTTTGTCCCTTGGAATATTAATTATCTTGTTGTTCTGGACCAGATTCTGGGATTCTGTGGCCGGTTTCGAAGAGCTAGAGCCCGCGAGATTCTTCCTAAAAGACCGGATTGGAGGCCAACCCACTACTGGAGCAGGGGCAGTTCTGGTTAAGAGTAATTAGACAAAAACACAATTACGTAAACAAGTAAAACTCAAAACCAAAAAAATTTTTGTATTGGTAAAAGAAATGAGGTTAAAAAAAAAAACTGCGTGTTACAAACGAAGTAAAGACAAGATCCAAGGTTTCGTTGAAGTTGACGTGGAAATGGGAGGTCATGGAAGGAAGGAAGAGTTAATAATGAATTTACCAAAACAAGCTTAAGAAAATTGTTTCAGAACGATTAAAGAAAAACAACCAAATAGAAAAAGAAATTTAAGTGACAGTTGCGAAAATACGTGAAACATATCAGATCCAGTAAAAATAAAAATAAAAATAAAAACAGGGAGTGATATCTATGAGAAGATAGGGGAAAATCATATATGCATGGACCACCACCACAATGGCGAAACAACGTGAACCTGTGAGTGAATATACTCTGTCAAAAGAAGACGGAAATAGATACAAAAAAGGAAGGGAGAGGAATAAAAAAAAAAATAAAGGCTGAGAACGAGTACCTCTTCTGAGAGGAGGAGGTGTTGGGAACAGCTGTGTTTGCAGGAGGAGTGGCTGGGGAAAATGCCTTCTTTTGGTCTGCATTATTTTGCTGCAAGTCCACCACCATAAGAGGACGACAGGGCTGTTGTGGCGCTTCTTTTGCCGTAGCAGGCAACACTCGAAACGACGTCGCTTTCCCACCACCCCATGGGGTGGTTTGGTTGCCGTAGCCGAGAGAGAGGAGAGACTGATCTTGTTCACCACCACCTCTTTCTCCGGTGTTGATATTGTCTAGGATAGCTGGCCAGTTTTCCCCTGGAGGACCAAGGCCAAGCCTCAGCTCAAGCTTCTTATCATCCGAACGAGACCCCTGGCTTTCTCTGCTCGAAAGCCATTCTCTCTCTTTGGAAATCAAGTCTAGCAGCCGAGGACAGACCTCTTCTCTTCTTGTGCTTCCTTCCATGGCTCTATTTGTCTCTATTTGTTGTCTTTCCTTTATCAAAAGAAATGGCCAAAAAGCGACTAGAAGAATACCTTCACTGGGAAATCAAAAGTGTGTGTATGTGTGTATATCAGAAACAACAAAACTTGACCAAATACATTACATGGTAATAAGGACACACAAAAAGTGAAACCAAACATGGGAAGGTGATTAATTTATATACCTTTTTTTTAGGTCCTCAACCAAAGCTCAACATTTTGATAACCCAACTTTCTGATATATCTCAAGAAAACAGCTGCACTAGTAATAAGAAAGAGAGGTGGAAGAGAAGAAGAAAGATATCTTAACAAATAGCCACCAACTTTCACAAACAGCCCCAAACCATGAAAATCCTTAAAAAACAACACTCACAAGATGGCCATGTAGTTATAAAACCCATTAAGAAACCCCACCAAAAGAGAGAAAAGAAAAAGGAAAGAAAGGAAAAACCCAAATAGAATGGGAAGCCAAAAGCGAAAGGAAGAGGTGTAGAAGCTATAATAGGGGTGGTATTGATGTCTAGCTTTTTTGTCTTTAAAAATGTTTAGCACGCGCTTAGTGGGCTTCTCACTTTCTCTCCTCTCCTTTTGGGATGCTAATGGTAGAGGGAGAGAAAGAAAGAGATAGGAACAAAATCCACACAAGGAGAGTGTTTTCTTCACAACAGAGAATAGCCCCAAAAAAAAAAGTGAGAGAAAGAAAAAACCAGAGAGAGAAACAGAGAGAGAGGGAGATTCGTCTTTCACTCAAAGAAGGCCGAACAGGAACGGAATTAGAGCAAAAGGCACGCAACCAGAGCAAGGGCCAAAAGGGGGTGGTGTTCCCTTAGAAAAACGTTTTGGGTTATGTGGAGCTGAGGAAACAAAGCGTGCCTTGCTGACCCTCCCTCAAAGACACTCTGCCCTTTTCTTATTTGTTGTTGATGTGGCTGCTGTTGTTGTTGTGTCTACCACACTCACCAACACAAACACACACATACAGTCACCCCCCTTTCTTAGCGCATACCATTCCAAACATCCCCCTTTATTAGAGTCTTGTCCTAGAGAGAGAGAGAGAGGGGACAAAAGAGAGGAGAGAGAGAGTGCAAACTCTATTATTGTTGCTGTGAAAGTTGCTAATTAAGTGCTTAAGGATGATGTTAATAATAATAGAGGCCCTATTAAGCACACCGCCCCAAACATACTTCTTCCTCTTTTTTTTTTTTTTTTGTACAAGTGTCATCAAAGTCTTTGGCTTAGGTAGTGGCTTAATTATGTCTTCTAGATGAGAAACACTTTTATTAGTAGTATTTTAATTTTAATTTTAATTTTAATTTGGATTACCTTTTTAGTATGTCAAGAAAGAGGAAATTGATGGACGGAAGGATGGATGGATGGATGGGATGCCATCTGCCATTGATTAAGCTTTTTATTTTAATTTATTTTTCGTAAGAGGCGGTTTTGAAGGTAATGTTTGAAGATATTATTATTGAGTTGAAAAAATTATTGTTTTGAAAAATATGTTTGGGAAAAAAAAATTATTTAAAGTGAAAAGATAAAAGATTTTAAAAAAATTTTAAAAAAATATATTAATATGAATATTTTTTTTTTAATTTTATGTAATTTAAGAAAATTATTTTAGTTAGATTTGTATACATAAAATTATAAATTTTTAAAATTTAAAATTTATTATAATATTTTGAATATATAAATAATAAAAAATTATAAAATTTAAAAAAAATTTAAATATATGAAAAATTGATTTTAAACACTCCCTAATTATAATTTCAGAAGAGAGAGAAAAGGGAGTGAAAAAAGTGGAGAAAGGATGTGCATGTTACGTATTTGCAGTGGCTTATTTGCAATAAAAACATGCAGATACCATGCTCCTGTCTGCGCCCTCCCTCGCTCGCTGTACGCTGTAAGAGTAAAATTATTATCAAATTATATGTTCACATATTAATAAAATAAATAAACAAAAAGGAAAGAAAAACAGATCCTAGTCGTTCGATAAAAAAAAAACATATTGAGTCTTGGGATGCAAACTAAAAACGTTTATTTTCTGTTTAAATGGATTTTTATTTTTAAAAAATAAAACAATTTATTTTTAAAAAATAAAATTTTGTTTGAATTTTTTTAAATAAAGGTTTTCGAGATTCTTTTGATTTATAAATTAAATATAAATAAAATAAAACTTTTAAATTTAAATTATTTAGTTAAATTATAATTTTTATTAATTTTTTAAAAAATAAAATAAAATTTAAAAATTTGAATTTAGAATTGTAAATCAAACAAGATATTAATACTTAAGCACGAAAATATATAAAGATGTAATTTTTTAAAAGTAAAAAATTTTTTATTTTTTTTAGAAATCAGTACGAACAAAGCTTTGATCTGACACAAAGCTCAAGAAGACACTCTGACCCAGTCAGCTTAAAGGATGGCTGCTTTTGTTGCTTTCCTGATTGTGTTGTGGGTTGGAGGGGTGTTTTAACTCTGTCCGTACACTAGTTTTACAGTTTTGAAATTACTCTCGGACAAAATAGTTGCCCAAATTACATGCAGCTCGTTTGCTTTCAGTCCTGAAGACATTTAAAATCTTTTTTTTTTTTAATTTTATTATTTTTTATTATTTATATATTTTTAAAATATTATAATAAATTTTAAATTTTAAAAGTTTATAATTTTATGTATACAGATTTAAATAAAATATTTTTTTTAATTTATATAAAATTTAAATAAGAACGAAATAATATTTATATTAATTTTTTTTAATTTTTAAAATTTTTTATTTTTTTATTCCAAACAGTTTTTTCTTCCAAACATATTTTTCAAAATAACTTTTTTCTAACTAAAAAATAATATCTCCACCTCCTTCTCTAAATACCCCCAGTTACATCCTTCTCTAAATACCTCCAGTTACATGATAAACAAGCCACGTTCAAGTTAGGAATACATTTTCGATAAGGAATAAAAAATCCAACTCAAATTAAACTTTATTTAAATAATATGACTATTTTTAAAAAATAAAAAAAAATTTATTTGAAATTAAAATATTTTTTATTTAAAAATATAAAAATGTTTAGAAGGGTAAAAAAAATTTTATTCCTAAAAAGGAATTTTTTGATATTTTAAAAAGAAATTTTTTTGATATTTAAATACAAAAATTTGAAAGGTTTTTTAATAAATACTTTAATTTAAATGTGAAAAATTTTTAAAAGTAAACATGTAAAATAGATGAAAACTAAGGACGCACTTGGAAGGTACATTTTAGTATCTCCAAAACACTCTTTTTTTTTTTTCAACACATTACCACTTTTTATTATTTACATTTTCAAAATGATACACTAAATTTTAAATTTTAAAAATCTATAATTTTATATATATAAATCCAAATGAGACGATTTTTTTAAAATTACTAGAATGTTGATATAAGCAAAGCAATATCCATATTGATTTTTTTTCTAAAAAAATTTTTAAAATTTTTATTTTTTCACCCGAAATAATTTTTTTCTCCCCAACATATTTTCTAAAATAATTTTTTTTCAGTCAAAAAAAATCTCTAAATACTGTATCCAAAGAGGTCTTAAGAATCTAAACTTCATAAATTATTGACATTTGATAAATATTAAATAAATGTAATATAGATTTTTATTCTAAATCTTGAAGCCAGACAAAGGCTATATCATCATATATTATCTCACCAACCATCCAAGTTCAAACCTGCTTTAATGACTATTTTGTCCCTTTGCTTCTTGAATTAAAACACTAATTCTTTAAACTCAGCGGCTGCGACCACTTTTTTCTCTTTTTTCTTTTTTTTTTTCTCTTCATAGTTTTGTCTTCTTTTGTGCATCAACACGGATAAAAAAAACAATACTTGCTCCGTTTTTTCCACTGCTTAATCCTATTTCCTACTGATAAGAGCTTCAACATATTTAGAAAAGAAAACAATTAGTTTCTCAACCCGGGTTTGGTAGGAAGGATAACATATAATTCAACAAAACAGCTAAAACATAGTGACGGACGATGTTGTCATGCACCCTATACATATATATATATATATCAATTGAAAATTGTGCATGGGGAGATTACCGTGGAACAAAACTAACAAAGCATCGCCAACAAAATACTATTCCTAGTCCAATTTTTGGTTGGGAAATCCTTATTATATACATTTAATATAATTTTTCCTTCCTTTTTAAGCCGTACTTTGAAATTTTAAGTAGACAGACCCCACATCCCCACGTGCAGTTTCGAAGGAGTACTTATAATAATTTTGCAAAGAATGATGGTGATTAATTGGCGAAGAATTTTCACCACCCCACGGTTATGTAGAAAAATGTTGAGCATCGATTTCGGGTTCAGTACGATTGACCAAACATGTGTCTATGGTCAGAAGAAGCATATTTTCTTGCATGTAACGATCACTCCCAAAGCAACTTTGAAAACGCATGAACGGCAAAAGCGATTCTCATACATGTCTTTGTTGTGCATGGGGGTCTAGGAAAGATGCAAAATAATTTCATTCAAACCTACTATTTTGGGTGCAGATTTTCTATCTTTTCCATACATGCATGCATGGGGTACCATCAATCTCGTGTGTTTTTGGGAAGACAACAAAAGAAGAGTTTTGCAGATTGTGTAATCGGTGGAGTGGGTCGGTGAAAATGTTACCAAACTTGAGAATCCATTGATATCCAAGTTCATGTTTATCTAGAATTATATAAGCATATCATGGCCATTCTCCTTTTATATATATTATATATAATAAGATATGCATCTTGTATTTATTAAAAAGAAATGAAATATTCTAAGGTATCAAAATCTCGTCCTGATTGAGCTAGCACTAGAAGGGTTGTAATACGACTACTCAAATTAAGATACCATTAGTCTCCAAATTCATGTTTACATATATTAGGAACGCATTGCTTTTCCCCTTAAACTTTTGTTAGGCTTAGGATTTAAAATTAAACCAAAAGGGGCATTTAAAAGGAAGGTTAAAAAGATTACGAAAGCATGTTTGACAAAAAGAAATGAAAATTATTATTTAAAAAAAGAAAAGAAAAGAGAGAGAGAGAGAGATGGATTAAGAAAGGGTGATACAGTGGCCGAGGGACGGGTGGTCGGCTGGTCTGCGTTTGGATACTGAGAAACGGCATCCTTCATAGACTCTTAGAATAGGTCGCCACGTGGAAATCTTAAGACAGACTGTCACGTGTCACCAGATTAAATCACCTACTTCTTTTGTGGGCCCCACGAGCATCCCTTTCTTTTCTCGCGTGGAGTGCACGTGACCTTGAGCCCCCGACCACCCAACAATATGCTCGATCTTTAACGCCCCGCTGCCCTTCTCTCTCTCTCTTTCCTTTCTTTTTTAGTAACGATTTTAATTAGCTCAATCCCATAGTGCGATTAGCAAAAGAAAAAACCTCTTTCTTTTCGGTTAGAAAGAAAAAGAAAAAGAAAAAGAAAAAGAAAAATTTGTGATTTGTAGCGCGTGAACAAAGTAGAACATTTCTGTTCCAATTATCAATTCTAATTTTTATTTGATGAACATTATTATAAAGTTTTTACTGAAATTTTTTTATTTTTTAGTGGAAGTATAACATTGGAATGTTAGCAAATTATAAACAACTACAATTATTGAGATTATACATAAGTTATTAAAAAAACTTTTATATGTGATTTTATTATAAAATGTAGAATTTACATTTTTAATATCTAAATTTATGACATTTTGATAAGGTTAATGACATAATAATATCTAGTTACTCTAATGACAATAGATACAAGTATGAATTTTCGTAAAAAAAAAAAGGCAATCATTCTATTAATCAAATTTTTTTTTTGGATAATGCTAATTAAAAATACTCTTCAAAGTAGTCACTCATAGTTACCAGTAAATTGGTGTTACACCTTTGTGGTAAAACCTTTTTTTTTTTTTTTAAACTAGTAGTTAGACATCTTGTATTTTATAACGCTTCGTTTGGTACATATATTATATTTGTATTTATATTGTGTTTAAATATAATGTATTGAATATAATTTATATTTGAAGAAAAAATATTTATATTTTATTTGAATATAATGTGTGTTTAAATAAAAAATATTTGAATCATATTTTAATAATGAATATGTAATGTGATGGTAAAAATAAAGATAAAAAAGAAAAGAAAAATAAAATATGTTATATAATTAATAAAAATAATAAAATAATAAATAATAATTATATTAAATTTAATATGTGATATAATTGATAAAATATTTTTATATTTAGATAAAAATTATATTATATTTAAATATAATATAAATGAGAGTAAGTTAAAATATTTTTTTAAATATCTAAACTATATATGCTTCCTAAATTTGCAAACCCAAAATCGAAAGCATGTGAAAGATCAAAAATAATGGCACGCAATAATTAGATTAAAATAGTAGACGCTCCTACATGGAAGTGGAATCTCGAATCTTTTATTAAAAAATAAAGAAAAGAAAAGAAATTCTCTTAATTTCCCACTTTTATCATGTACTTCGCGTACCACAGCAATAAATGTTGGCAAAGAAAACACCACATAATCCAACCAATTGCCGTGAGGGACCACGCCAGCATGTCTGTATTGGGGGCACCGAGATTTGTTGGATTATGTGGATTAGACTAAGAGATTCTGGCCGTTGATCTTGCAGAGGAAGGTGATGAACACCTCGTGATGTAGATGTCAAATCAGAGTAAGCTTTTTTCAAGAGATGGAGAGAGAGAGAGAGAGAAGGGTCGTACGAGCAATGATCTTTTGTCCTCAGTGAAACATAAGAATTTAATATATGCACATCAGACAAAGGCGCACTAAAGGCTGCCTGTCCTATCATGGTAGTCATGTTGATGGGATAATCCCGACCGTCTGATTTTTCCCTTATCTTCATTTTTTTTTTCTTCTTTTATTTTCCTTTTTTTTTTCCCCTAACTAGTGTTATTTTTGTTGGGTGAATCAGTAACTTCCTGAAGGTTGTGTTTGGATGACTTCTTTCATAAAGCAATGAACAACGTGGATTGATATTAAATTATAGTACAATACATGGCTCTGTTTAGAGTAACAACCTAGATATAATTTTTTTAAATTAAAAAATATTTTAGAAAATATGTTTAAAGAAAAAAATTATTTGGAGTGAAAAATAAAAAGTTTTAAAAATATATTTTTTTTAAATATCAATATAAATATTATTTTGTTCATCTTAAAATTTTATATAATTTAAAAAAATTATCTTATTTAGACTTGTATACATAAAGTTATGAACTTTTAAAATTTAAAGTGTACTGTAGTGTTTTAAATATATAAATGATAAAAAATGTTGATGTGTTGGAAAAAAGGTATTTTAAATAAGATAAAACTAATACCCAAATCGGGCCAGAATTTTCATTTAGAAGCCGTTTGGATACATTTTTAACAAATTTTTTCATTAAAAAAAAGTTATTTTAAAAAATATAATAGAAAAAAATTGTTTATAATGAAAATAAAATAAAATTTTAAAAATTTATTTAAAAAAATTATTAATATGGATATTATTTCATTGTTATTAAAATTCTATGTAATTTTTAATAAATCATCTCATTTAGACTTGTACATATAAAGTTATGGATTTTTAAAATTAAGAATTTACTACAGTATTTTAGATATATGAATAATAAAAAATAATGATGATATAAAAAAAACAATAAAAGTGTTTTAGATACTTTTTTTCCTAGAGTGCCAAATGGCCCCTTAGATAGTAAATCATTACATTCAAATGCTAAAATATTTAGAGTTCATTTGAACAAGGCATTATATTGCATTCAAAGTACACATATAAATACAATGTTTAGATTAAGAGTACACATATTATAATTAAATATAATATTTGTTTGTATAAAAGACATTTTAATTACATTTTAATTTAAATATGATATGAGTGATAAAAGCAAATAGGAAAAAAAAAAAAAGAAAGAAAGAGAATATATGATATGACTAGTAAAAGTAGTAAAAAAATTAAAATAATAAATAATGATTGTATTATATTTATAGCCCGTTTAAAAAAGTTCTAAAAATGTGTTTTAAAGGTCGGAGTAAAGTGAATTCTCCATCTAATATCAAAGAGAAAAAAAAAATGAATGAATCCCAATCTAATTTGTATTCTCCCTGTTTTTTTCCTCTTTGTTCTTTTTTACCAAATAAACCATTATTGTTGTCTAGCATAAAAAGAAAACTCATTATTGTTTGGAAAATTAGGCTAAATAGTCTATTTTAATCACTTAATAGATAATCAAACTTTTTTTTATTTAACAAAATAGTGATTTGTTATTTTTTTCAAATTTGATTGACCATTAATCAATCAGTAATTAATTAGTGATTAACTAAGAAAATCAATAATTTGTATTATGGTCAATTTATGATTGACAGTAATTTGATCAATCACTGATTAACCATTTTAAGAAAAAAAAAAACAATCTTTTAATAGATTATTTATTAAAAAAGCTTATTTAGCTATGAATCCATATTGTATTCTATCTAATTTTCTATCCACCCACTTCTTTTATTTCTATTTTCCATCGTATCAAACATAGCATTATAATGATAAGTAAACAATTCTAGAATAAGGATCACAGATTAAACATGCAACTTTGACAATTTGAGCAATAAAAGACACGTTGATCAATTATATAAATGAATTTCTTCAAAAAAAAAAAAGAATAAGTTAAATCATTTTTTAGAGCAAAATAACATCAAAATATTTACCAAAAAAATAACGTCAAAGTACATTTATCAGTAGCTAGTTTTGAGCGTCTTTCTCATCAGTACTTAAGTATGAATGTCCAAAGATTACTTGCATTTAATATGTAGTTTGACAGGCATTTCCTATTTTATGTAAAAAAAAAAAAAAAAAAGGTTTTTATTTAGTTTTCAATTGGACTAACCAGAGCTCCAATGAATGTTAAGAAAAATGCTTAGAACACCATTAAAATTGAGCATCACAATAAATAAAATAGTAATCAAATTTGTGAGATATACTTTTTATTAGTATAAAATATGAAATATTTTCTATACATTATAACATTATTCGTTATCAAATCCAAAATTTGCTCTTATTATCAAACACTAAGAATTTAGAGGGAGCAGTAAACCCTTACAAGAAGTTATGGATTTGATTTAGAAACCATCTAGTAGTCGGAGTATATAAATAATTTACTTTTAAAGGAATTCTTGTATTACATAAGTGGCTATATCACGTATTAAGTTTATCTGAATACATCATCATTTATCATATAACTCGTTTTGTATTAAAAAAAAAAAAAAAAAGGCTCTTGAAGTTTAAGAAACTCCTCAGGTGTTTCAAATCATTTATTGCCTATACTACTCAACCAAAGCTCCCAAATCCTCATCTTAAGAAGGAAAAACTTTTAGCTTCTTCAAGTGGAAGTAAGAGCAATATATAACATGTGAAAAAACTATACATTTCTCGATGCTTCGGCTAAGGTAGTATCTATTCTTATTGGATTAACAAGTGAAAAATCCTCCCACAACCGAACAAAATCTTCCCCTCCCTAAGTGGCGTTTAATTGAGACAACGTTTGATCATATGTCCATATTTTATTGTGCTTTCCACCTCAATATGGTTCTCTTTTCTCTATGATGCTTTGGGCATTTCTCAAAGCTGTGGGTTAAAATGAAAGGAGAATTCCATGTGACCTTTTTTGGCACACACCATTTATGTTTATATATACATATATATATATATATAGGGCACGTTTTATTGAACACCAAAGTCCAATCCACACATCATGTATCAGCACCAACCATAAAACGACCACCTCCATACAACATTGATGCATATCCATTTGGTTTTGGGAGACCCCACCAACAATAGTTTTCTTCATGTAGAAATCGCACTGTGAGGATTGAAACTCAGCTTTATCACCACCCAGGCGGCCCATGCGTCCGCGCTTCTATTTATCTCTCGCTTCTATTATACAAGATCCAATCCCCCTTTCTCTCTCTCTCTCTCTCGTTTTTTTTTTTTTTTTAAGTTTTTCCTTTTCTTGCTTTCAATTCTACATTGATTGCATCCATCGTTGTCTTTTGGATGGTTTTTGTTGCTTTCTTTTTGTTTTTGGTCCTTTTCACTTTTAAGTATTTGCTCTCACGCGCCGCCTAGTGTGCCAACTCTTCTCATTGGTAGATCTAAATTTAGGGAGCGTTTGATAAAAATTTTACATTTTAATCATATACAAACATAATGTAATTTTACATTAAATACAAAGTTTTGTATTCAAATACAATCCTTTTCAACAATGTTACTAAAACAATTACTATCCAAAAGTTTTTTAAAAGAATCATATCAACTTTTCAACTTCATTATTTATCTCTACTTTTACCAATCACATCAACTTTCTAACTCTAAAATGTTTTTTATCCAATCACATAAATACAAAACAAATACTTTTCAATCAAATACAATACTCAATAAAACGAATTACATTCAAATGCAATTAAAATGTAATGCGTTTATCAAACGTCTCATTAGTCACATACTGGATTTTTCTTTCCCTTAAGTAGTGAAATAAAAAATAACAACTGCAAATATAACTATGGATCCCCATTTCCTTTTTTTTTTTCCACAAAAAATAGTCCAAACAAGGATTATCGTTATTAATTGAAATTTTTTGCACATGATTGTAGAAATTCTTCAGATATGATTAGAATATTTGTTGAACTATTATATCTTATTCAACGATAAAGATCTCGTATACCTTAATGCTTCAAATAAAAACACGGTTTTCAGTCAATTGATTAGCCAATCTCTCTCTAAAAAAAAACTCAAAAGATGTATTGTAATTTTGATAAATATTAATTTTTTATAATAAGCATATGCGGAATGGGAATGGATAACAATTAATATGCTGCAAGCCAAGTTAATTAAATTTGTATAAATGAAGATGATTGTGAAAAGGGGCATGATGTTGTGGTTAGTGATTGTGATTATTAGAAGCATGAGATTGGTGGCTTAAAAGTAGAGATATTCATCCCAATCACCACGAATTCCCATTAATTAATTTAATTTTTGTTATTGGGTATAAGGATATGGAATGTATTATGTGTACCTAATGATGCAATGCTTTCCTGTGATTCCCCACTGCAGCATGCGATTCCAGGAAAGGCGACCAAAATCTAGTCCCAATACATTATTCTACGGCTGATGCATATGCTTTTAACTGCTCTACATTACTCCCCATGCATGATTAGGTTTACAATATAAACCTAACATACACCAACAGTGTCAATCTATTACTTTAGTGAGAAAGTACGTAAAAAGATCAAGTTTTTAGCAAATTTACACAAGGATAGTCATTTTTTAGTGACAAAAAAAAAAAAGAGAGAGAGAAAACTGTAAAGTTTTCAAAAATAAAATTAAAGAAAAGAAAAGTTTATTGGGATCGAAGCTCCCTGCTCAACCACATGATTTTCTTTTGGATCTTGATTATGATAGCTAGTGTCATAAACATACTAGTTAAGTAGAAATTTATGGAATGGTATGGTTTTTTTTTTAAAATAGTAAATATGTATTAAGATTATATCAGATTTATGTATTCTTTATTTTGATGAGATTTAAATTACATCTAATTAAAGTTCAAAAACTTGCACTTTTAGTTAAGTATCCCAGTACGCTAAAGATAGCTGTGTCCCTAATACAAAAAGCTCCTATGTTAAAAAAAAGTCGTGGCACCTCTAACAATCAAATTATCAATGTTCATTAATGTGAGTTCTAAACAAAATCTTACAACAATGATTAACTATAATTGAACACTTACAAAATCATCCTCCAAATCATGACTATAATAAGGGAATGATAAGACTGCCACTGGGGCTAATCCTCATGTTGTCAATTAAAATCAATCTTATATATATATATTTTACCATGGATTTCATCTTTTGTTTTTTTCCCCTACTTTCCACTTAATGTGCTTTCTCAGCATTCCAAGTTCATGCATTGCAAATTGCAGCTTTCACATGAGAATGAGATGTTTAGTAATTGACACCATGAAAGAGAAGTTTTGAGATTGATGTTCAATCATTAATAGTACTTGTGGTGGGATTCCTCTCATAAAATGCCATATAAGAGGCCACCAACTCTAAGAAAACCTATAAAAACAACGTTCTTTTTTTCTTTCATTTTTATTAATAAAATGATAGAAGCATTGATCACTGGCACTATAAAGTTTTTGCATCGGAAGAGCCACGTACGAGTTTCTAGAGTCTACAAACAACCTCTCTTTTTGCATGAAAAATATACAAGATTTTCTTGCTTCCTGTGTCCCTTTATATTATATATATTTATATTATGTTATATATATGAGCATATTCTTACACATGAAAGTATAATCAATGTGTAACTCCTTTAAGAGATGTGTATGACATACATAAGTTGATACGCAGGGGTTAAATTTTGAGAAGGGTTTATTTTTAAATTTATTAATTTATTTGTGAGAAATTTGAGAAATGCTTCACCAAGCATCTATCCTTTTGCCTTTTCCCAAAAGCCCATATGCTCGGAATGAGTAGTGAAAACGCACCATGTGCCGTTCTTGTATTCTTTTATAGAACCATAATGAATAGATATTATTCTAAGATCAATAGAAAGAGGAGGAAAAAATGATAATGATAATAACAATAATAATAATAATAATAATAATAAGATAATGGTGATAAGGATATTGAATGTTGAATGCTGAAGTTGATTGAAGAGAAAAGGTAGGTGACAAAGAGGACATGCTAGATTAAAATGCTTCCCTCTCTCTCTCTCTCTCTCTCACTCAATTGGGACTTAAAAATGTAATTAGCAATCTATACGCTAATAAACAAAATATTTATAATGTGTCACAAGTTCTATATATTAGTTTAAAGTTGTGAGTTTTTGATTTCCCGGTTGTTGATTTTCCGTTGAGTATAGTTTCCTCATGAAAAAAATAAGGAATGTATAGAAAAGCAAGTATAAATGGCAGACGGGCCACTATACATAAGGCTGCAGCATGATTGTCCCTCTAAAAATGTGGGCAATTAAATCTGGTCAGGGTACAATTTCAAGATTTTTTTTTTTTTTTTTGTATGTTTCCAACAAATGGGTTGGGGAAAACGAGAGATCCAAAGGAAAAAAGAAAGCAATGCAATCATCTCTTATTCAACTGTAGCCTAATCAACTACCCAATAACTTCTATATCCAAAAAAAAAAAAAAGTTAGCTCCCAAAATTTCTTCTACTACAGCAACTTGACCTCTTCTGTTGTAATCATTTACGGTCAGTTTGAGAGGAAACCCCCAAACAAAGTTTCTCCAAAAGGGTGCCATAATTCTATCATACTGGGGTTACTGATAAGATTTACCATAAAGTTAAAAGTAAAAAAGGAAAAGGAAATTTTTGTTGGCTTCGTAGGGAGCACTAGTTTTTATGGGTCTATGTAGAAAATTATAAAAATTTTAAAATATATATATTCAGTCAAAGTTGGTATCCTATAAACTAGTTTTGGTCCTAGTGGTAAATAACATTTGACCCGAGTTAACGATAATTAGTTCTAGAAAATTAGTGAAAATTTGCCATCGTTATGGTAAAAGATTCGTATGAATTTTTCCACTTTGCTTAATTAAGTAATCATTAACGGCCTGCACGCGCCGTAATCCTGATTTATACGCGCGGTGGTTGTAACTGTCGATTTTGTCTTGTATTTCTACACACTTCTATTATTATTATTATTATTATTCCTTTTTATTAAGCAAAAGTCTGATGAAGGCTTGAAAATCTCGATTTTCTTGGTTGACAAACAGAGAACTGGAAAAAGACGCACGCGTCTTTCGCATTAACTTCTACTTCTAAAGGTTTTTTTTTTTTTTCCTTTCTTAAGGCTCTAATGTAGAAGAAAAAGGGAAAAGGGCACAAAAATCACATCGCAATTGAGAAAGCATGCCGTTCAATTCAAATTGAGAGCTTAGGACTTTTTTCATACCTTAAGTTGACTATCTGCATGAAAATTATAAATTCTTCATAGATAGGTCCACTGAAACCTTAATTAATTAATTTTTAATAATAACCTTTTCCCTTGTTCATTTTTCCTTTTTATTAAAAATTTCATATATTCATTTTGTATTTTTTTTAAACTTAAAAATAGAAAATTCGAACTCTTTATTATATTATAGAATTAAGCATGAAATTAGCGATACATTATATCAACAATCACATACACATATACTCTTGTTTTCACGTTTCTGTTGTTGTAGACTTGCACTTGAATATTTGGACAAGGACTGAGATGTTTGTGGGTTGGACCTTTTCTTTTCTTTCCTTTTTGGGCTTTTTATAGGAATGTGTACCTGGGATTTTCTTCAAGTTCATATATATATATACATATATATATATGCATGCAAAAATTGAGGGCACAAATTTTATAGCGGTTAAGAAATGGCACAAATCTTTTTGCTCCCTTTACTAATGGGAAATTTCTGTATATTTCTTGATAGAGATCTCATCACACAATATCAAACGAGCTCATTCATTGGCCCAAATATGAAAAAAATACCTAATTTTTCATTTTCCACCAAAAAAAAAAAAAAGAAAAGAACAAAAAAGTTTAAAGAGGTGCTAGTTTTGAATTACTTTCTTAGGTTACAATAAACCACAGTATCTCCAATTCTTACCAATTTTTCAATTGATTGCATTATTCTTATGTGATCACAACTCTTTACTCTTTATTAAAGTCTTCGTGTCCAAGTCCTGATCTCTTGTTTTTTACTTTGGAAGAAAACAAGTTTGTTAGTTGTTTGTTTCTTTATTCGGTTTGAGAATATTTACTAACGGGCTGCAGCTATTTGGGCTGATCATGTTCACAAGACAAGGACAACATGGGCAATGTAGTAGAGATTGACAGAAAACAATGGGAGAAAAGGAGAAAAATACATCAAAATTACACTTGAATAAAAATAAATAGTAAAAATGTTTTAGACATTTAATAAATAACATATGTTTTAGTAAATTATGATTTATCATAACTAAAATTTTAAAATATCCCTTATGTGTAAATTTTAATGAATTTATTTGATAAATTACTTTTTATCCAATAAATTATTTATTTACTGATTTTGATAAATTTATTTAATAAATCAAATTTTACTATTAAATTATTTATTTACTTATATAAATCATTGATTTACCGTATTAATCGTTAATATAATTTATCATGTAAATTAATGATTTACCAATTTTGTAAATTAAAAAAAAAAAAACCCAAATTGAAAACCCCAAATCATCACCAAAGAAGACGATGCTGTAAGAGATCTTGTTTTCGCGATCGATCTAGTCCTCGTGAAGCCATAATCGACAGTAAACTATCGTTTGAGAAGATAACGCCATAGATCTTGTGGCCGCAATCGACAATGGCAGCGAGATGGCTTTGTAATAGTGAAAATCACATAATCTAGACTGCAAACCCATGGGCCCTCACCTATAAGATATTTTTTTAAAATTACATAGAATTTCAAAAGAAACAAAATAATATCTATATTGATTTTTTTTCTAAAAATTTTTTTAAAATTTTATATTTTTCACTCCAAATAATTTTTTTCTTCAAATATATTTTTCAAAACAATTTTTTTCTAACTCAAATAAATTATCCAAAAAGACATGCAAATGAACCCTTAATAATTACCACCTATCGTATTTTAGAATGCGACACTAATGGTATGTTTAGATGAAATGTTTATTTTTAAAAAATTAAAAATTTTGAAATTTGGAAAATAAAAAGTTGTTTGGATTTTTTTTAAAAGTGAAAAATTGTTTAGATAGGTAAAAAAATTTCTTTTTCTAAAGAGCGCTTTTTTATTTTTTAAAAATAAAAAATTTTGGATATTCAAGTATGAAAATTTAAGAACGTCTATTTTTTTAAAATGAAAAATTTTCTATTTTCTAAAAATGGAACACCCAAACAAACATAACACAAATAAATAATAGTCGATATTTGATTGTATATCTACGAAGTTAAAATTTTCTTTATTTTGACAATTACCCAAAAATGAAAGGTCCTAAAGGGTAATAGGAATTATTATTATTATATTTTTGTTACTAAAACTACTGCAAGGAAAAACAAAAAAGAGAAAGTCCAATATGGTGAACATCTTAGATCGAAGAAATATCGGAGTATGAATGTTCCATAATATTCCAATTTGCAATCCAAGTCTGCGTTGCGCACCATTGTGATAAGTACGAAAAGAAAATCTTATCGATAAAACACCATTATAAAGCGCCAAACCATCTTAAACTTCTTCATGCTGCGAAGGTTCATTTTTAGAAATTTTCTTTTTTTTTTTTTAAGAATTCTTCAAGTACTAAAAAATTTTAACTTTTAGATATTAAAATAGATTTTTTTTCTAAAAATAAAAAGTTTTTTATCCAACCAAATAACTTCTTAATTTTAGACAAAAATACTTTTTATTTTAAAAATAAAAAAAATTTTCATCCAAAAAAATAAAAACCCCATTTAAATAGAGATTAAATTAATAATAAAATATAATAATTAGTTTATAAAAGTTTAACAGTTCAATTATGTACTTCCTCTTTGTTTTCTCCTTAGAGATAGTATGCAGGAATAGAGGTCGAACAATTTTTTTTTAATTTGTTTTTTCTCTCATTAATTTTAGTTTATTTTGATGTTCACCAAGTGGATGATAAACAAAATACACCTATTTATCTCTTTATTCCATTGTCTTTGGGCTTTTGGTCTGCAAGGAGATATGCAATTGGAGTACCGACTGTTTATACGGGGATAGATTATAATTCATAACAATTGAAATGAATTAAAATAGTAAAGGTTGATGATAAAAATTAAGGAAAAAAGACAAAAATATACTATAACAACTCATCAGAGATGAATTGAAACTCATCTCCAAACTAGTTCTAAGAATCAAAGGCTCATTTAAAATTTCCAGTTCGAATTAGAAAATTTGAGTTAAGTTTGAAAAGAATTGAACCTTGGAATAAATCTTATGTTTGATGTGCAAGTTTAAGCTTGAGATTTTTAACTTGAGCTAAAACAGTTTGAATAAAAAAGTTTGGTTTAAACTTATATCAAAACGTGTGCTTAATTGTTTGGTAATAAAATTAATCATTTTTACTATTTAGAACTCATAAACAATTTTTTTATTGAATGTATATATAAATAAGATGTTATCCATGATTTGATTTGTAAATTTCATTTGAGTTGCATTTTCTATTGTTCTTTTGTTTGCATTGTGGACATTAAAAGCATTTACAAGTAAAAACAAGACCCGTAAATCTCAAGCTATGATGTTGTCACCCATGAGTGTTAGAACACATAAGATATCGTTTTGTTGTAAGCTTCTTAAACAACAATTGACAAAAAATGAACAATTGCTCGTTCACATTAATCATGTTCATTGGCATCAATAAGTTTTTACTGGCTATTATAGAACTTAGCAATCTAAAGCATCTTTGTTTAGCAATCTAAAGCATCTTTGTTCCATATCGATCATGCTATTTAGAACATCAGGATACTTGTTTGATAATTCCTCGACCCATATCGAACAAATTAATTGGCTCTCATGCATTGGTCATGGCAGAGTCCAATCAAATCTCTTCCTAACATAAGTTACCCAAACAGTTGAAGCTAGTATATTATCAAGATCACTGTTTAAATTGTCTTAGCTAATTTATGTATCGTCTTAGTATAAAGAGTCATTAGAAGATTCCTTGTTTCAACCAACACCTATTAATCAATGGTTAATAAATTGTTATAAATAATGTCTAATTTTTTTTCTTTGTTAATCCATACCAATAATTTTGGAAAACATATTGGTAGTCAAAAATAGTGAAAGCAAATAAAGCCAACCACAACAAAAATGTCATAAAGATGCTAACAAAAAAAAAGTTCTTCAAATTGGTCCCAAATCATATAAAAGTCTGCCAAAATTTTTAAAAAAAAAAGGCCACACAAAATTTATAGCAAACAATCAGTAAATCTAAAATTAAAAGTCTCAAGAGCAGAAAATGTATTAAAATTTGACCAAAAATAAATCTAAGATCAGTCTCTAGGTGGGGTCAAACTGCCAACGATGGAGTGAATGAAGTCTAAAGCATCTTCTTCGTCCATATTTGGTAACATTTGTTGCATATCACAATATTTAGTCAAATAATGAATCATTATTATGTGGCTAGACTGAGGGACTCCAAGTTCTTTTATAACATTTATGCACCTTAGCAAATGATTATTCCTACTATTTACCTCTTGAGTGGACTTATTTGCAGAACAAACACGGAATGGTTGATAATTTCATTCATGGCCGAACAAATTATATCATCCACAATCTCCCTTTGCTTTGCTCCCTCATTGACCCTCTTGAACGAGAAGGACTAACTTTGTCGCTAGGTAGACCAATTTCTATATTTAGGGTGTAGGAGTTGTCAACGGATATGTCTAACTTGTCATTACGATTATTGAATTGTGCAGTTGATGTTGAATGGCATCTGAAAGCCTCTGCAGCATGGTTATTCTCAAAGCAGGTGCAGTTCAACTCTTTGTGCTTAAGTCTTTCATCCCAGAGATGTGTGCACAAACTGTGAACCTGAATACGTATGTGTAAAATTAGTTAACAGATACAAATACATACATAGCAATTTAAACATGATATAGCCAAGATGTATTAAAAGTAAGCATACTGTAACCAAAAAAATAGGCAATGATAATACTATAAGAAAGTCCTGCTACTGGGCATCTAAGCATGTGACTCTATCAGTAGTAGGGTTACATCCAAGTCTAGTATGTTCTTATAAAGCCTTCCATCCTCTATAAATTTTCTTCATCTTGAAAACTTTCTGACCTAAGGTTGATGCATAATAAACAGTCCCTACAAACTTAGCATTGAACTCAACTGCCCAATGTTCATAAACATGATTTTGTGGCATCTTATCACCACTATTAGACGGATAGTTGGCCAATGTAGGTAGGAGATGCTACTCTTTCTCGTTATTTCTTGAATAAATGTCATTATTTTCTTGCTGACTCAAATCCTTAACAAAATGCAAAATTTTCACACAAATATACAAAATTGAACGTGATATTACAAAATGTTTAGATTAGTGTTTTCTTAATAGTCATTAATGATCTGAAGCGTAACATGACCAAATGTAAACTGCTACTAGGGTAACAAACCAGCAACTGAGTTCACAAATTGAGTCTATACCATACCAGTCAGATCCATTGTCAAACATGTTAAGTATGGGTTTTATATATCATAACCAAGAAACTGGGAAAAGTGCAAAATAACAAACAAAGTGGATTCACTAGAGGTTGAAATACAAATAAACATAAGTGATGTATGTTTGGCAATGTATAAGGAAATGCAGAGACTAAACGAACAATAGACACAACTCAAAAGACAAGCAAATCCCAATTCAGGCCTTAACAGGAGCAAATGCCATGCTTATAATAAACAATTACACAAATCACAAGTGAATCATTTACATGAACTGTAAGACAGACTAGCTAGCCACAAAAATTACATGAAAGTACCAGAATAAAAATGACAACAACATAACAAAACCAGAAGGAAATGTGCCAAGACCCGATGCATATACTACCACTAGGGCAATGAACCAGTAACTTTGTTCACAGATTAAGTCTATACCACACCAAAAAGATACATTGTCAAATATATCAATTACGAGATTTATACATCATAGCTAATGAAACAAGAAAAGCACAAACCTAACTAACATAATAGATATAGTTGAGGTCGAGAATTAAAAAAAAAAAACACACACACACACACAAGTGAAAGCAGTTTGCCAATGCAACAGGAAATACAGAGGTTAAACCAACAAGACACACAACTTAAGAGGCATGGTCAAATGACATATCAGCGAGTAAAAGGAGCAAATGCCAAATTCATAATAAATAAGAACATGAATTACGGATCCAGTCATTTACCTGACATGTGAAACTCAAAAAATGTGACACAAATTTCATGAAATAAACCAAAATACACATTCAATAACACAACAAAATCAAATTAAAAATAAACCAAAATCCTTTAAGTTACTGAGTTCGATCTAAAAGATGAATACACAAGGGTTCGTTAAGGATTAAGGCAAGAATTGCTACTTCAGAAGGTTGATTTCCAAATTTTGAAATAATGTGAAATTAGCTAGTGGGTGAGAGATTTCTTGAAATTGATTCGATGCCGTTAAGGCAGGGGTTAACACCTTCTACAAGGTAAACCTAAACTACATTTGAGATTCTGCACTTTCCCCATTGTTAATGAAAATTTAAGCCTAGGAAAAAAAAAACCAAATTCGAATAAAGCTCAGCACAAACTCAATCAAAACAAATAGAGTCTCGGGTCTTTTAATTTCAAATTCAACAAAGAATCTAACAGAGGAGCAGAGGACCAACAAGGCTTGACAGTGGAGATTTGCCCACAGACCTAACTAGTTGTTGAAGTGAAGAAGTGGCTACGATTTCAAGAAAAGGGAAAACAACAATTTTGAGACTTCAAGGAGTAATGGGCTCCAAAGCATAAACAATTGGAAATCTCATATTCTTGAAATTGATTTTTAAAAAAGCAATAAAAAGGAATAGATGAGGCAGTTGAGGGATGCAGATGCAAGACTAGGCTTGAGATTCTTCCACAGCACTTTCAACCAGATTTAACAAACAATCCAACAGAGAAGTAGAGGAGCAACAATGGTTGATAGTGGAGATTCGCCCACAAACCTCAATGACCATCAACATAAAAAAGTGGGTAGGGTTTCAAGATAAAGGAAAATACTGGTTGTGGGAATTTGAGAAGAAGTGGGCTTAAAGGGCATAAAGAACTAAATAGATAAAGGTTGCCATCAAGAAGAGTATAACATTGACAGTTTTCTTGAGTTTCAAAAAAGTAATAAAGAGGAACAGATGAGGTAGTTAAGAGATGCTCTTCCAAGTCTGAGTTTGAGATTCATTTACAACACTTTCAGACTAGATTCAACAAACAATCCAATAGAAGAAAAGAGAAGCAACAACGGTCAATAGTGGAGATTCGCCCATAGACCTCGATGATTATGAAAATGAAGAAATGGGTAGGGTTTCGAGAAAAGGGAGATGACAAGTTGTGGGACTTTAAGGAGCAGTGTGCTCGGGGCCATAAAAAACTGAAAAGTTGAAGGATGGCACATAGAAGAGGGAAGTATTGAAGGTTGTCTTGAGTTTCAAAAAAGCAATAAAAAGGAACAGATGAGGTATATGAGAGATGTAGGCTTAAGATTCGTGTATAGTGTTTTCCAGCTTGTAACATTGTGTATTCCTTGGGTTGATGAGCTTCAGCCCGACTCGCTATCCAAACACGAGGTCGAGCTCAAATCCCAAAATTTGAGTTTGAGTCAATATACCAAACAACCCAAATAAATACTAATCACTGTTTTAACAACCCTAAAAAGTTTCAATAATAAGGACATCAAATTAACGTTCAAATGAAAGTTATTAAGAAAGGGGGCTTTACCTCTTAAAAAGGAAAAAAAAAAAAAAAAAAAAGACACAGACAAAGATCCAAGGATTGTGGGGCCTTGATTAGCCATTCTGGCTTCAAAAATAAACAGGGGAAATTACTTTCTCATATTCTGTCCTATTAAGCCAGCCTGAATATATTGATTACTGCCACTATGATAATATAGATCTTTTACCAATAAAAATTTTATTAAAAAAACCTAATCCATTTTTTTTAACTCCTAAGATTGATGCCATACAATGTTTCATACTGTGGGACTTCATTAAAATAAAATATGGATAAAAACCGAAGCTACGTTACGTTTTGTCCCATGATTAGAACATTATATTAACCAAATCCACACGCTCTCTGCGTGGGCGTGGGTCCCATTGTCCCACAACTAAGCTTTTATATATATATATACACGTGGAGAAAAAGATTAGAATATCAACATTAACTTATATTTTTAAATATTAAGTTGTATAATATGTGAATTATCATTTTATTATTATCAATATATAAATTATTATAACTCTAAATAAAATATAATATATGAGTTGATATTTAAAAATTTAGAATTGAAATTGGTGTTTTAAACACAACTTATATATATTTATGCATATATAATACAAGAAATGTCAAATTGGTTTTAGATTAAGGAAAGCTAATAGGCTTTCTCCCAAATACACCTTTGACGGTACATTTTCCTACTATGTAGTGATGGGATATAGCTCTTATTCCTTTGAGATTAAGAAAATGATAAACAACGTTAAGAATAAAGATTTCTTTGGCTGTGTAACATTCAGACTCGGTTATTGGGACATTTATTTAATTTTTCCATTTTTATAGAAAAAGTTGGATGAGATTTTATTTTCTTTATCTTACATTGAAGAGAACTTATTTAATAAACTGGATTATATCGCGTTATTGTACTTATATAATATATTTATTTAATTAAAATTTAATATTTAAAAGATTTATTTATATTAATTTTTTATAATTGTATTTATTTTTTTAATATATATTATATAAATAGTTAATGCAAAATCTTTATAAATATTTTATTTAAAATTTTTTAATGTGTAAAATTGTTATTGAATAAATATACTACGTGCTTTAACGTGCCTCTTTACGTTTTTAGCATGCGAACGAATTAAATTCCAATATTTCACCCGAATCTCAGGATCGACCAAGTAGGGAACACGTTGAAGACCAATTTACCAATGTGGGCCTCTCCGAATGATACGGGGGATCTAGTTATTCCTCCTCAAGAAAAATTACACTATATAATAAGTTTCTTGTAGTGAAATTCAAATGTAGCATTTTTCTTTTTTGCTCTAAAATAATTTAGAGACTTTAAACTTGTAAAAACTTTTTACATTTGTGTGTGGGTTTGTTTTTTTTTTTTTTTTTTATAACTTTTTTTGACCCATTTGTTGGTAAAATTTTATGTGATTATATTAACTGCTTTTCCTTAAAAAAAAAAAAAAAAAGATAGGTACGTAACATTTAAGAAATGGAAGTGGAAACATACAAACGGTAATGATTATTCATATTAACACAAATTAGAGAAAATAAATATAGATTTACATAATAATAGATATATAACTTGTAAAGTTTTTTTTTTTTTTTTGAGGGTGTATCTTTATGGATCCAGCTAATAACTAAAGGGTAAAAATATGGTACATCAAAAAGATTGTTATGTAATTACAAATATTAATTTTATTATTTCTAAAATCTTCTGATACTTTTGTTAAATTTAAAACTTTGCTACTATATTTTAGTATATGTCTAACCATCCCTTATCTTAACTAGAAATAATATCTTAAAACAAGAAGGAAGAAAATTTCACATTTATGTGATGGGTCAGATTTCTAATTTTCACACGGACTGCTCTTAAGAGAAACTCAATTAAATTCAAATGGAAAAATACAAACAGAGACGATAAAAAAAATAAATAAAAAATAAAAAGGAGTAAAGTTTTGAGCAAGAAGAGTCATAAAGATTAGGTAAATTTACCATTCAAAAAAAGAGATTTGGTGAATATAAATAATGATGGTAGTCTCTCTTTTTTTGGGGGTGGGTTGGGTTTAGGTGTCTTTTGGCGTATGCTCCAGGTTAGATCACCCTGTCTCGCTTTGGACTCTTTATATTATTTAAATTTAAATATATATATATATAATAATATATATTTTACAGTTGTCTTCTTCTCTCTCACGTGTGGCCCTACCTGGTCAATCCCCGGTCATGGTTTGCTCTGCTCTCAATAAATCGCCAAAACTACGCGCCAAATGTGCCCTGCTCCTGCGCCAAATGTGCGAACGAACCGCCAACCAAACGCGGCTCCCACCCGTACGAGCAAATAAGAAAGAACGCGGCTCTCAACGCCCAACGAACATATTTGCTTAGTATTCAAGAAAATGTCCGCCCCGTCGCACGTGGAAACGAAATCCAAAGTTCAAATATAACTGATTAAGGTATTGATATATATATATATATACACATGATTTTTGTTTTTTCTTTGTTTTGCTACGAAAGAGATAAAGGGAAACATCGAGGATGTTTGAGTTTGCTTTTAAAAATAAATTTTCATTTTTTAAAATTATTGAAGGTGTTTGTTTATTCAATGTTTTCAAAATTATTTTAAAAATACTGTTTTTAACTATATTGTTTTTTTGATTTTTTTTAAAATAAAAAAAGTTGTTTTCATTTTTTTGTTTTAGTTTTTTCCCTCCCTCTCATCTCTCTCTCTCTCTGTTTGTATAGTTTCGATGACGATAATCATGTTTGACGATAGCTTTTATCTCTGGCAAAGGAAGATGACCATGAATTAGCGATGACCCTTTCGCGGTGACGACCATTAACTTGCGGTGACGACGTCCATCGACTCGTGATAATGACCATCGACTTATGATCAAAATCTCGTCGTTACCGCCACTTAAGATTTAAATCATTAATATCTTCCACCCTTACCTATCATTGCAAAACCTACCACTAAAGGGTTTTTTTTTATTATGACTAATAATTTATTTTTTGTTATTTTTTTAAATTAAACATAATTATATTTTCATAAAAATACTTAATTATGAAATGGGTTTTCAAAAAGATAACCAAACAAAATTTTATCTTTATATTTCTTAGAACATACACTCAGAAGACAAAACCAAATACAATTTCAGAAATAGTCTTAATACAATTTTCAAAATATTCTCATTTTCAACTTTTTTAAAAACAGAAAACATTTCAAGAATAATACCAAACGTAACTATTATGTTTACATTATCATTATATCATATAATCTGTTAATATTAAAAATTTTCGACATAACATCAAATAGAATTACTTAATGTGATTAGTCCTATATCACCTTGCTCCATCTAATTACCTACAAAATGAAGAAAATAACCTCAAATTAAGGGGATATCAGCGGGGTATCTGTGAGAGGTACTCCGATACTTAAATCAATAAGGGGAATTGAAGAGCAAACGGAGGAGTAGAGCGTTGGTAAAGAATGTAGTTCATATCTAAAAGGAGTGAGGTTTTCTCCTATTTATAGTTGTTCCTCAAGGATTCGAATCCCTTAGGTTGTCTCTGCAGGTTAACCCGTGTCAGATGTATTGATGTTTTTGTGTTCATTAGGCTAGTGCCATGTTCCCCACTACTTGGGTAATGGGGGGCTATAGATACTATATAGGTACTACTATAGGTACTAGTATGAGTACTAGCGTCAATACTAAATAGTGGAGCATGTGCCATGTGGGACGTTCAATTCAGGCAAATGTTAGAGATGACGAGGGTTGAGACTGGGCAGCACTCGATGAGCCTGTTCTTCCTTGGTCAACAAGGCTTGGTATGCAGTTGTAGGATCAGGGCTACAACTAAGGATGGGATGCTAGTCAACTGATTCGGCATGTTGAATGGTAGGTCTCCAGCTGGGCACTATCGGGCTAGTTTTTTTTATCCTAATCATTCTAAGTGAAGAAGGTTACTCCATGTTGCTTCTTGAAGGTGTGTTTGGGTTTGATAATGGGTGTATAACTTCTCGTGTGTCCTTGTTCACCCTGAGAAGGTGTTAGGCACCCAAGCTGTGTTCGTCGACTACTTCAACCAAGGGTCGTTGAGCGAACTATCAGCACCATCATTTTGGAAAGACTATTTGTCTTTACATACTTTATTAAGACAACATTCGCCGCCTTGCTTTCATCCAATTATATTGTATTAGGTAAGGTATAATATATTATGTTATATTAGATTGCATTATCTATATAACATGATATTAATCAGGTAACGTATCAAGCATGTGGATAATTCAATATAATATTTTGTATATTATTATATTTTAGTGCAAAATTTAGTTAATTTATTTTTAAATAATAATAATAATTTATCTAATTTTATATCATACATAATTTAATAAAAACTAGTCATTTATGGTTAGGACGAGGTCAGTCAGCCAAAGACTAAGTCTGGTATGCCTTAGAGATAGGATAAGTGTTGGACTAGGGACAAAGTCAAAGTTATCTCAAATTAAGGGGTCGAAATTTGGGACTATGACATTGATGAGGATTGGATCAAGGTTAGGGTTAAGTTGGGACGGGGGATTAGGACCTGACCTTAATCCTAATTATGATCTTGATATTGACTTTTGCATGAAATAATACAATAATAGTACACTAAAAATATATTGTATTAAGTAATATGCCGTTTTGATTATATTATTTATTAAATGTATATTTTTATAAATACAATATTTTTATCATATATTGTATTATTATAAAATAATAGAATACTGTGCTAAAATACAATCTATCAAACACTTTTATTATATTATTAAATAGTTATATTCGACAAAATCATGCCAGAAATAATATAAATCAACAGTTTAAAATTGTAGAAATTTTAATATAAGCCATACAAGATACGTTTTTAGAGTAGAAGTACTTGTATGGTTTACAAATAGGAGCAATGTTATCTTTCGAGATATATATATATATATATTTTTTGATACTTTTGATTGATGTAATAGTCTTCGTTTTTGGTGGAAAGATTGATCTATTTGTGTGGTTATGATGGTGCTGAAGTAGGGAATCATTCCCTGTGTACATATGTCACTGTCGGTAAAGCGGGTCAAAACAAGAAATGTCAACGAATATTTCTCCTCGTGAAGCGAAGGTCCGCTTTCCTCAAGCACGAGACAAATTCATCGGCGAGTTTTTGAGATTTTGGCGCCATATTTTGTGGGACCCACCAACTGTCTGTCTCATTGCCAGCTCTTCGCAACTTGTGCCACCCTTTTCCCGAAAACTAGCCTTTGCATTCTTCGTTTCCCCTTTTACCCTTGCCTCTTTCGGTAAATCCATAGTCTAGTTTCCACATTTTCTGTGGAAAATAGAAAATTTTCCGTGGAAAATAGAAAATTTTCCCTCTGTTCGCTTGGAAATTAGGAGGGAAAACTAACCTCCACACAAAAAGTAATCTTTTATTTTTAGAATTAACTTTCCTTCTCAGCTTTTTTCCATTTTACCTTAACTCAATCTATTATGTTAAATAAATATATATATTTTTCAATAACCTACACAGTGATGGATAATAAAGTTGTAAGTTGAAGTTTTATTTTATTTGCAAAAGATTTTTCATTCATTTTTTAAAACAAATTATGTAATAAAGTCATGAGTTTTAAATCTTGGAAATTATTATGTAGACATAAAATTGGCTGTTATTAGTTGTTTCTATCAATGATTGTTGAAATTAGTTGAAACTTTTTTGATACCAAAAAAAAAAAAAAAATTTATCAAATGACAAGGTATGCTTGGTGGCTTGAATTTCCAGGACAAATGTGGTAAGTTTTTTTAATAATAAAAAGAATTAACGTTGTTTTCATGTCCCTATAAAACATTGTTAAGAGTAAATTGAGATTAGAAATGGAAAACAATGAGCATTTTGGTTCTCCCCTCTTTCACGTTCTTTTCTTGTTTTGTTTTATTTGTTTTTTAATTCTCGGTTTATAATTTTTGTCCAAAAAGACGAATATGGTATAGGTATGTAATCAAAAAAAAAAAAATCAGTTATTCCCCCCACCAAGATTTCAATTTTTCAACAGTGTCTCATAAATCTTGAACTACTGTTACTGCCTTCATTAATCTGTTTTTAAAATGCTGGTGACATCATTAATTACGTACAAACTAATATGTAAATATATACATATATCACCTCACAAAAAAAAAAAAAGACTAATCACAAAAAATTAGCATTATCAAAAATTTCCTAACTAATAAAATCAATGTTAGTTTTGTCCAATTTCACATCTTCCTCTGCTGTGAAAAGTAGATAAGATGGTTAAGCAAAGAATACTTTAGTCCATTAAAAAAAAAAAAAAAAAAGAAGCTGCCCAAAGCAACAGTATCTTCAGGTGGGTGGCCCTGTTTCTCTTTGTAAGTCGCTTTCTCTTCCTTTCTCTTTCCATCTTTTTTTTTTTTTTGGTTTTTTTGTTTTTTGTTTTTTTTACCGCTTAAGCAGTTTTTAACCAAAAGTGATCAGTACGGTCAGTGGAGTGGAACATACAACAGCACAAACAAAAACATAACAAAAACACCCCTATTATTATCATTATTATGCAAATGTACACCCAAAAAATGCTCTGTTTATCCCTTAATTCCTTTCTTCTCCTCTCCTTCAAACCCCCTTAAATTCTCTCTTTCTCACGAGTCGTATTCCCTCTCTCCAAACGCCCCACAAATCAAGTTTTCATTTTCCCAGTTTTCACTTCTTAGATAAATCTTGACGAAAGCTTCGGATCAGTGTCTTGAACCATGAAAACCGAGTTCAGGAATTTGGGGTATCTGCTAACTTGGCTTGTTGTTGTTTTTGTTCTTCTTCAGGTCCGGGCTCTGTTTTCGTACCCATCGACGCCGATGAACTGTACGGACACGACCCGGCTGTGCACGTCATTCTTGGCGTTCAAACCCAAGGCGAACCAGACCCTGGCCGTGATCCAGAGCATGTTCGACGTCCTCGCAGGTGACGTCACCGTCGAGGGCTCCGACGGCGGCCGGGGATACGTCTTCGTGAGGAAGAACTGCTCCTGCGCCGCGGGGATCAAGCAGTACCTGACCAACACCACGTTCACGGTCAAGTCCGGCCAGGGCTTGGTCCACGACCTGGTCGCCGACGCGTACGACGGCCTTGCCCTCCTCCCCAACCACACCCGGGCCGCCAGGTACGGCGCCGTCATCTCGCTCCGCCTCTTCTGTGGGTGCTCCAGTGGGCTCTGGAACTACCTGATGAGCTACGTTCTGGAGAATGGCGACACCATTGAATCGCTTGCCAGTAGGTTTGGGGTCAGCATGGATAGCATTGAGAGGGTCAATGGAATTGAAAATCCCGATAATGTTACTGTTGGTTCTCTCTATTACATCCCTCTGAATTCAGGTTAGTTTTTTCTTTCTTTCTTTCTTAACCCATTTTTGAGCTTTTGATTTGTTCAGTGGGTTGTCTGTTGGTGTAATTTTTGGAATTTACTAAGATCGGGATTGAAAAAATTGTAATGGTCTTTTAATTGGTAAGTTAGTTGAAACTCTCACCTAAGTTGTGTTATGGATTTATGAGTTGTGACAAGGATGTGATCGAGCTGAATGGATGCATGAAACGTTAGATTGAGACTATCACATGGTGCCGTGCTGTTAGAAAGTGGACGTGTCTCCGAATTCTCTTTGGTTTTATTTTTTGCCGAATTGGAATAAGTGGAATCTCTTTGTTAGGTGTGTTGATGAGGAAACTGTGCTGAAATTGGATTGGAGGCTTGGCACTTTCTGCTAGTTTGAATGAGGCCTAGTTTTGACCTTAAGAATGTTCCTTGTTTTTTATCCGAGACAATAGTGCTTGAAATGTTAGGAGAATCCAAATTGAAAGAAATGTGACAAATTGGATGGTTACAAATGTGAGAAGTTGACTTTTAGTGCTGAACTTAAGCGTTGCGGTGAACGGTTTTTTTTTTTCCAAAAAGAAGTGATGCTTTTTTTCGTTGGGCCTTTTCGTGTGGAGTGGACTAATTGCATGTTAAGCTGTTACAAGGAATTAAGAACTTATTAGTTTTTATTGTTTGAATAGAATTAGAAACTTCTCAATGGATGAGCGCAGAAACAGTTAATTTATCACGCAATTGCTCTCTTTTGAGACTTCTCTCAATCTTTCAAACTACAATCTGATGTCCTCGTTATTCTTTATAAGAGCTAAAGAAAGTGGTTTATTAACTTCAAGTTTTTCTCATAATTTTATAGTTCCTGGTGAAGCTTATCCTTTGAAGGCTGATGTTCCTCCAACTGCTGCACCAGCTCCATCAATTGGCGATTTCTTGGGTATGGTTTTACATTTCTTCACTATGGAAATTGAATATTAATGCTGAGAGAGTAGCTGCTTATTTGTTTTAAGTGTAGGAAATTTTTTTGAAGCAGGTGACTAGTTAATTATGGTATATCACTATCTTATTTCTGGCGTGTTTCAAAATTAAATGTTCGAGGAACAGTTTGTTTTTAAACAAGGAAAACTAAGTTCGAGTCATGAATTGTGACATGAAAAATTGGAACTACCATAAGATCCATATTCATGTTTGTATTACATATCTTTTGGAAATGAAAGCAGAAGAAGTTGCTTGAGTCACAAGGTAAAACAATCCTCCAGAACCTTCATGCAAGATGTCATGTGATCCCTGTGAGAAAAAGTCGAAAAGAGTAATAAGATATTTTAGTTAATTTTGATTTTCAATTTACCTCAGAGACTATTTTTTTTTTTTTTTCAGTGCAATGCTTGATTAATCCGTTTTGTTTTCGTGGTTTTTGTGCAAGTCTAATTTCTTTCAAGCAAACCTAATTAATTGGCAATGATATGAAAGATCACTTCTGATATTTCCTTCGTTTGTTGAACAGAAAATAAAATCTCTTTTTTATTTTTACTTGTTTTCTATGTGTCCACAGAAAATGAAGTAAATCATAAAGCACATGCACCGTATGTATGGATTGTCGGAAGTTTGGGGCTTGTCCTTGCTCTTATTGTAATAGGTATAGTTGTATATGTTACATTGAGGTCATCAAGCTGCTTCAAAGAAGCACGAAGAGGTCATCCAAAAGATTCAGAGAGTCAGAATTCATACAAGTTTCAGATTCTTCGGAAGCCAAGTTTTTGTTGTGCTTCAGGAAGATACATTTGCTGCAAGTCTGGAGATTGCAAGCAAAACAATGGGGAACCTAAAAGCCGTCAAGTAACCATCCCTAAAGGTTTACTTTCCAAACCATCTTTTCTTAGTGCATTAGTGTATGTTTTAAAAGTAAGCGAGCTGTTCAAAATGCTTACTTAAGACTCTTGGTGGAAAAAGAAAAACACCATGTCATTTTTTATTTGGTAAGATATTTGTCAGGCGTTATCTATCTATTTATTGGACAAAACAATGTGGGGATTTCCCTCTGTATTATGAGCCTGATAAACCCAAAAATGCAGTGTTTCGGTGGTTCTCAGAGGAGTCCCTTATTTCTTCTCATTACTAGTTAATCATCATGATAATTCAATATATATGTTTTTAAGTGTCCCCCTCGCCAACTCTCTGAAATCTATTGACTTAAGATGTTAGGCTACTCTTCTCTTTCTTATTCATATGACGATAAGATAGGAACACTTCTTAAAATTAGGTTACTGACAGGTCTTCTTTATTTGTTGAAGCCCTTGGGACTGATGTATTTGAAATGGAGAAGCCTGTGGTTTACACTTACGAAGACATTTCTTCCTCAACCGATGGGTTTGCAGATTCCAATCTTTTGGGGAATGGGACATATGGTTCAGTGTACTATGGCCTCCTTCATGACCAGGTTTTCACCCGTCTCTTTCTTGCCTTCTCTTGTAAGATATACTGTAGTGCAATCAAGTTATATGTAATTATATTTGCTACATTGGTTTAATTACTTTAGTTGGTGTTTTAGGAAGTTGCTGTTAAAAGAATGACTGCGACAAAAACTAAGGAATTTATGGCAGAAATGAAAGTTCTGTGCAAGGTTCATCATACCAATCTGGTGAGTACTCACTTTTGGTTGAATAATGTCTTAGGGTCTCTTGATCGGAGTATTTCAAACCATTAACTTCTACTTGGCTCTTTATATTCAGGTAGAATTGATTGGATATGCAGCTACTGATGATGAGCTCTTTCTCATATATGAATATGCACAAAAAGGTTCACTTAGAAGTCATTTGCATGATCCTCAAAGCAGAGGTAAGACTAAGTAGTTTTCAAGGCCAACTTGTTTTATAGTCACATCTGTCTCAGTAGTCAGTGTGATGGAATTCCTTTTTCCCCTTTTGCTTTAAAATTTATTTGGAATTTGGGACCTCTGTATGAGCGGTGCCTGAGCTTGCATGATCAAGCCATGCATGCACGTGTTACGAATTTTGTGAACCATCTTTATTGCAGGTCATACATCACTATCCTGGATCATGAGGGTCCAGATTGCTCTTGATGCTGCTAGAGGTCTTGAGTACATTCATGAGCACACCAAAACTCATTATGTCCACCGAGATATCAAGACGAGCAACATCTTACTTGATAGCACCTTTAGGGCAAAGGTCAATTTCAATATGCTGAAACTAATCAACACCATTTGTTCATTTTACCGCTCCAGTTTATCTCACTGAGTAATTTCTCTTTACATTTCTATATTCAGATTTCAGATTTTGGGTTGGCAAAACTCATAGGAAAACCAAGTGACGGAGAATCTACAACAACAAAAGTTGTTGGTACCTTTGGATATCTAGCTCCAGAGTAAGTAAACTTGCAGATGGTTGTATGGTTCGTCGTTAACAAGTTCTTCAAGTAGCTTCAAGTGCTTCAATCTTGGTTCCTTGCAGATACTTGAGTGATGGCCGTGCTACCGCTAAAAGTGATGTTTACGCTTTTGGAGTTGTTCTTTTTGAGATTATATCTGGAAAGGAGGCTACTATTCGAACTGAAGGCTTGAAAAACCCTGAAAGACGTTCGTTGGTATCCATTGTAAGTCAATATCTAAACTTCATCCTAGCCAAATGTTTTTCCTGTGTTGCAACTATTTCTTGTGCAAGCATGCTTGTAAGATACTGCTTAATACAGCGTATCTTCCTAAATTGTAGATGCTAGCAGCCCTAAAGAACTCACCTGATTCGTTGAGCATGTCAAGCATGAAAGATTACATTGATCCTAGCATGATGGATTTATATCCACATGATTGTCTGTTTAAGGTAACTTCCATTACCCCTTTAATAATGTCGACCTCAGACAGCTGGTTGCCTTTGGCCCACAACTTTCATTGTTGCCGGCCTCATCGAACACTGGATATGAGAACATCTGCCAGTATTAACAGAACCATTCATGATGGATGGTATAAGCCTTTGATTGGATCTGAGAACGCGTTTCAAGATATACAGTGGTGGATCGCCATGTTCTTTTACCGGTCTAATTGTTGTGTTTCATCATGCAGATGGCCATGCTGGCGAAATCGTGCGTGGAAGACGATCCCATGCTAAGGCCTGACATGAAACAGGTTGTGATTTCATTATCACAGATCCTTCTCTCCTCTGTGGAGTGGGAAGCAACTCTTGCCGGGACCAGCCAAGTTTTCAGTGGTCTTGTGCAGGGAAGATAGTTGGAACTTGATTCTGCCACTTTCTTTTTGAACCCACTACTTTAGTCATATTCCTCCTTTTTTCCCTTTTGACCACATTTTGCACTCTCATCATTAATTCTGTCAGTGGTGCGTGATTATGTGTGTATAGTAGGCATCATAGATTATATTATAGCAAGTCAGTGGCATCTATAGGCTACCGATTCTTTCTTGCTTTTGTGTCTGTTTATCTGATTTATTTGTCATATTCTTTGTTGTTTCACTGTGGGAAAATTTTGATGTAATGCAGACGGGAAAGTGATGTTTTACCTTGCAATACAAAAAGGCTTCTTCAGTAGCAGTGTGATTCTGAAGTGGAAAATGAATATCCAAAGGTTCAAATGCTCTAATATTATTTATTGGTTGGGAGTGATTAAAAGTCTTGATATACAATTATACAACCTCTACTTATGTACAAAACTGTCAACATACTCAATGAAATAATTACTTGCAAAGTGAAGCAAGTACTCGGCGAGGTGGAGTGAAAGATCTCCGGGAGTGAAGGACAGCCAAGTTATCCAGTAGCAAAACATCAGCCTTCCTCCATGGAATGGCGACAGATTCCTCTTCGAGTATTCGCAGACAACCATGGATAACGTCACCTGGCAATGGCTTCCCATCGCCAAATGTTACCGCCTTCAAAGGATCATTCTTCGCGTCTTCCCATCCTGTATAGGCTGCAACCATGCTGTTGAACCAAATCTTGCGCTGTCTACTCTCGTCATATTTTATAGCCGGAATTGGACCCATGATCGTCTTCACTCCGTCTTCTAGCCATTCCAACTTCATCCCCAGCTTAGCAGCCCTGCCAAAGCCACCCATTTAACTACTGTGAAACCAACCTTCAGCCATTCATAATTTCGGTTTTCTTCTTTGGTCCCCTCCTACATTTACCCCGAGTATCGATTCCTAGTCCCTAGACTTTACATTCATAATGGATCCAGATCCACCGTATCCACGTGATTTCAAAGACTAAGAAACGGAGTGTTTAGTAAACGTATTACATTTTGATTGTATTTGAATGAAATTTGTTTTTTGAATATTGTATTTGGTTGAAAAATATTTGTTTTGTATTTGAATGAAATGTGCGTTTGGATGAAAAGTATTTTAGAGTTGAAAAGCTGATATGATTGATAAAAATAGATATAAATAATAGAGATGAAAAGTTGATGATATTGTTTTAAAAATATTTTGAATAGGAATTATTTCGTAATACTATTATAAAATTTATGTGTATTTGAATAAAATTAAAATGAAATTTTTTTCTAAACACCCCTAACACTACTAAAAATTGATTTCGAATTTTCAAATGAGGTGACATAATATAATTGGGTACACACGAAACCTTTGCTCGGCGACGGACTTGTCTTTGGTCATGAAGGTCGACTTCCATCCGCGGCCGATCGGAGAGGAAGGGTCATCGCCTTCACCTAACACGCGCGTGTAAATCAGGCCATGCTCCTCCAGTCGATCGACGAATTCTGGGTACTTCTCTTTCATTCTCTCGTACACGATGTGACTCAGAACAATCGGAGTTTCTCCTCCACTTCCGGGCTCCGTTTCGCAGAAGAAGAACAACTTCGACGGAAACTCAGGCACCTATTAACAAAAAAAGAAAAAAAAAAAAGAAAAAGTTTAGTTCAATTATTAATATTTTGCCCAAAAAATTCAATTATTAATATAATTAAACGTTAATAAGCTGATTAAAAACGAGGATCAAGGAGAAACCTGAGCCATTTCGTGGTGAAAGGGGATCTTCTGGTCGGGAGGGGACTCGTTGGCGGTGAAAACCCGGCCGACGACGTTGGTCCTCGGGGCGGCGCCACCAACGTAGGGGAGCTCCTCGAAGCCGAAGGCCTCCACGACGTCGTTGAAGTCGGAGGCCGAATTTACCGGGAAGCCCCTGAAGAGTATAGCCCCTGATTTGTGGAGCAGGGACTGAAGGGAGGATTTTTGGGTCTCGATGGCTTTTGTGAGGAGAGAGAGAGTTGACGGAAATTTGGAAGTTGGGGACAACGCTGACGGTAACTGAACTCCATTGAAGAGCTTCTGCTGTGGGATTTGGATTTCCGCCCAGCTGATCTCCGCCATGGTTGCTTCTCTGCTCTCTTTCTTTCAGGTTGTCAACCTCTGGGTTTGTTGCGGAGGCGCGTGTTTATTATTTTGTTCGTTATTTGGGTTGGACACGTGGTAATTTGTCTTGTCGGGGGTGAATTCGCGTCCAGGTTCAATGAACGTGGGCGTATTCGGTTTACTGGACTGGATCGGATGAAAGTGGGCTACTTCAAATGAAGCCCAAGTTATCTAATTGGGCAATGCAGCGACTGGGCTTTTCCTGGTTTAAGCCCATAAAGAAAACTCGGGTCTCGGTTTGGGTTGTGTCCCAGGTGACCCGATTTCTAGCCCGCCCGCCCCCACTAAGAGTACGGAGATACCCCGCCCTTCCTACAGCCCGTTGGAAAGATTCAAACACACCGGTAGAGAGAGAGAAAAACTAGACACTGAGATGCCGAAGAGCGAAGTGAAATCGACGTCGGTGCGGAGGCCGCTGAGGGACGTGGCGAACAACATCGGCCGAGGAAAATCCTCGAGACCCATGACCGCCGCGTCGAAGAAATTTTCCGAGAAAGAGAAGTTTGATAAGCCTACGGCTCAAGAACAAGGTGATGAAGAAGAAGAAATTCTTCTCATTCAATCGGACCTTTCTTACATCCTTCTCAAGGTGACTATTACGAAGTATTCGATTGATTTGCATAACTTCTTCTATGTTTTTGCCTTCATTTCTCGGTTGTATTTGTCAAAAACCTTCTTTTAGATTTGAAATCCAATGACCTTGTTCGCGTTTGGATTTCGACTTTCCCATTGATGAAAAAAAAGACAGATTTTGATTTCCTGACAAAGAAAAACCATAATGCACGATTCTGATTCGGCATCAGAAACCATAGGAATTTGCGTTTTTGGTTCCCTCTTGTTGAATTTGACACAGACATGATTTATTTTTTTAATGCAAGTTGGATGAACTTGTTGCGAATGCATCTAAATTGAAGTTACCGAGCAAACCAGTGAGAGAAGAACTCGAATCCTTTGCGCATGATTTGTCCGAAATGAGGTCCTCTTTGAAGGTTAATTCTTTAGTCATCTTACCTTAGTGCATTCCACTTACATTAATTATATTCCACTGCTGATTTGTGTCACTATCTTTTTTATGTTCAGCCGTGGGTACCCAGATTAAAGGCGCTCTCTGATAGTTCTTTGGAGTCCGATAATCGGTTGAGTAGGTCTTCTTTGAGTCAGACTGTTTCTGTTGTAAATGAAGTTGAAACCGAAGCCGCCGAGGGTCCAGAGAAAACGGACCTAGACTTTTTGATATCTCCTTCACCCCTCGTGTCGTGGCGTGCTAACTGTACTATTGAGAGGGGAAGACAACTGTTTTTGCTTACCCCTCTTCCTATATCGAAGACACTGTCATCCAAACCCCCAGACCCTCCTAAGTCGGTATTTGAAAGGATTGCTTCGGATACTTTGAAGAAGCTACCACCTTTAAGTTCTCCATTCATGGGTACAAAGTACGATTTGCTTGAAGATATAGAAATAAAGCCAGCTCTAGGTAAGGATTCTCATTTTGCGGCAACTGGAACGACTGGCAGTCTAGAGTCTGGCATTGTTTCTCCGTTGATGTTCTCCAAAAGCAGCCGGTCCATGGTGGAAATGACTCCGTGTATGAAAAGGTCGCCTCCAAAATCTTGTGTATTGCTTGAAGCAATTTCTGAGTCCTCTCATGCTGGGAAAGCTAGGATTCGTAAGTCTACCCCGTTTCCTGTTGGGATTAAGGAGTGCAGTAATTCACATGTTTCTGAGTCTTCTTCTTCTGGCAGCGAGGCTTCAGAAGGTCTGGCTTTGAAGTATCCTGAACTTTTGGGCATACAAGGCGCTTATAAATCAAGGGTCACAGAGAAACAAATTGAAGCATCGCCGGATTGGTTTAGATCACCCCCTAAAACTTGTGTTTTGATTGAACCTTTCGATGAGAAAACTCTTGACAAAAATAATATTGCTGATATCAATTGCCAGTTACCAATGCCAGTAACTGGGACTCTAAAAAACGAAACGAATGTGCCTGTAACAGAAGTTGATGCTCAAGATACCTACCAGCAAGTGAACAAAAATCATTTTCAAGGTAAACTCCATAAGTTTCTTTCTTTTGTTAGCTGTTATGATTAAAGCAGACTGCAAATTTAACATTACTGACTGAAACTCCTCTATATTCCTGCCAAGACCAGGTGGCAATTTTGGCATTGTTGAAAGCACCCCTATTTGGAAGGAATCTCAAAGCACAAGCCGAAGAGGCGGCAAACATCCTGGTGAGAATACATTAAAGAAAGAGCTCTGGACGAAGTTTGAAGCAGCATCTACTAGTGGGCTTCGCTTTAGTGTTTCTGTACTGCAAGAACCTTCTCGGAAAGGATTTCTTGATCGGTTAGATGAGGTTTCTCGTGATGAGGATATTTAAAACACCAGAGCCGATTCTTTTGCAAGATGTTGCTAAACTTCTGATTAATGTGGATTCATGGTTGTTCTTATGTTGCACAAATGAGTGATATTTCATCTTTTGGGAAGCAATTTTTCTTGTGTTCTTTACCACATCAATACCAACTAATGCATGTGTGATCCTTTTGTACTTCAAAATACTAACCGCACTTTTTCACCGAAATTGAACTTCTATTTGGGATCAGAAATGGATTTTGTTCAATTTGGAAATTGATAAATGGTAAATGAAACTTGATACAAAAATCTGACTAAAATTGATTTTCTTAAAAAAAAAAAAAAAAAAATCAAGAAAGTCATCTTCATAGCGACCCTAGTTCTTTTGTTGTTTGTTTTTGTCCTTTCTTTTGGTTTTGATATATGAGTTCTTTCATATCGTGCCAAAATTCATGGGACCGAAAACGAAGGGTATACAAGGAGGATTAAGTGAAATTAAAGTTCGATAAATTAAGAGTTTTTAATTAAAATTTGAGAAATGAAGTAAAACCGACTCTAGAATTAAAAGGGATACAAATGGAAATGATGATAACAAAGTTGACACAATTTGTGAAAAAGACTTCTTCAAGTGGGGTGTTTATGACAAATGAGTAAAATATCAGGGTTCGGAGGCAAATAAAAGTTTCTTCAAAGCACACTCTACTACAAAAAGACTCACCGAATCAGAAAAAGCCGTTTCCTTTCGACTTCCCAAAGCGTACAAACCCAGTCTTCTCTATGTTCACAAAGGTTCCCTGAAACCCTACGAGCTCTCTGCTCGCCAACAATGGCGGAACCGGGCTTGTTGACTCAGCATATTGAGTCGTACGTCGACACGACTCGCTCTCCTAACGAACAGGTTCATCTCCCTTCTTCTGAAAGACTTTCTCAGCAATTTGAAGTGAAGTTCGTTATTTTCTACTGTATCTTCCTTAGTAATGCTGTATTTCCTTGTTGCAGAATTGAAAAAAAACCCTAGCTCTAGCTAACATTTGTTGCTGGTTAATTGGGACCTAGGACTCTGCTCTTGCTAATGGAAAATTGAAGTGATTTGCTTAATTTTGTAGTGGTTTTAACGTCTTCGATTTTCTTCTGTTATTGTTCGAAAAGCGAAAAAAATGCCGAGCGTAATTTTGAATTTTGTATTTTGGTCAAATTCCATGCTTATATGAATTTAACGAACACACTGGCATCGTTTTCTTTGATGCCTAAATTTACAGTTTTTGCAGATATTATATGGTGGTTATAACCTACCATGTGGAGAAACATGTAATATTATTGAAGGAAAGTGATTCTTATTTGAAGAAAATTTCCATTGAATCATATTAATTTAAAGTTTTTTACTTTTCTCTACTTTTGAATTCGGTTTTTAGTGTGCTTTTCTTTGTACGTTGATCCTTGATAAAAGCTAGTTAATTCAATTCCGCGTTATGCAAATTAGTTTTGTGAAGGTGGTTTATGTTTTGTCCCTGGAATCTGGATTAATGTCATGTCTGTTTAACGTGCGTGATTGCAGGCTGCAAGCTTGGATTCTATCACTTCTCTTGTAAAGAATGGCTTACTAAATATTGAAAAACTGGTATCGACAATTTCTCCCGTTTTAGGTTTGTTTAATCAGTGTTTGTTGCTTATTTCTCTAATTCTATGTCTAGGTCAGAGAGATGGAAATGTATCTTACCACAACAGATAACATCATCCGTGCAAGAGGTATTGTCCATTTAAATTCTCTGAATTTTTAAGAGCAATTTGATAATTGTATACGTTATGTGGAGTCTGATTGAGGATCAGTATACAGCTGAGGCTGTAATGGGCATGTTTCAATATTGCATGTACGGTAGCTTTTGGTGACTATTTACTTTTACATGATTTTTTATTTATAGTTCAGTATGTGCTTTTGATTCTCCCTCTAAATTTAGGGGATTTTTTTTTTCTTGATTTGGAATTTGTCTTATATTTTCCCTTGTAAGTACCACATAGTGTCGTTTTCATCATGGAAAGTAGAATTTACCCTAAAGTTAAGACAGTTGTATGTTTCCTTCTTCATTTATAATAACAACTAAAAAGAATCCTTAAAATCATATGTAACATGGTGTCTGTCTTCAGGTACCCTTCTGCTTGCAGAATTGCTTACAAATCTTACATTAAGGCCACTCGACAGTGTTACAATTCATAGCTTAATTGATTTCTTTGCAAATAGGCTGGTGAGTTGACGTTTTGTGTCCTTGCATTTTCTTTCTTTGATAAACGATGAATGTATTTTTGTGATATCTAAATAAATTTAATTATGAAAAAAATAGTGTTTTTATCATGGTAATAGTCTTGCTGAATTAAAATGTTAAACCTATTCAAACAAGTTATATGTTAAAACTTTTGTATCGTAGTGCTTGGGTTTCCTAGCACTGTTACCGAAAAACTGTTTTTATGATATCTTATTCCATTGGAAGTATGTCAAGGATTCACGATCTTTTTGCCTTCTTTGATAATGTGACAGCAAAGCACGCTGTTGCAGTGTTACTTTGATTGGACTGTTAACATTTCTAATTCCAGTTTTAAGGTTTCTAAGTATTCTCATGTACTATGACAATATTTTGCCTATCAGGCAGATTGGAGAGCTTTACGGGGGGCTCTTGTTGGTTGCTTGGCACTGCTGAGGAGAAAAAGTGATATTGGTATGGTCTCTGCCACTGATGCAAAAGCAGTTGCTGAGTCTTACTTAAAGAACCTACAGGTGCAGTCTTTAGGTCAGCATGATAGGAAGGTAGGATTATGTGCAGCCATATTATCAAATTTAAAAAGAAAAAGGCCCTGACCTTTTTTTTACTATAGCTGTTGTCTTTTTACAATATTTTGCTCGTGTAACATCAAAATGCTTTTGCAGCTTTGCTTTGAACTTTTGCAGTGCCTTTTAGTAAGCTATCCCAATGAGGTCGCTTCACTGGTACTACTTCCAAGCTTGCTATTTAAAATAGGTGCTAGTTTTCGGTAACTGAGTTATTCCATAGTTTTAAAATGGACATTTTATTTTGGACATCATTTTTTAATCTTATGATCCTTAACTTACGCGCTCTTCAGTCGTTTTATATTCCTGCTAAAACATGTTCCTGCGACGTGATGGCTTTAACATAAAACTTAAATCTTGTGTTCTCTCTCTGATAACATGCCAAGTTTCCCATATAACAAGGAAGTCTTCATAGTTTAGGGTTCTTACCTCGTATTTTTATGTTGTCCAGGGTGAGGATGTTATATATTTAGTCTGCGAATCAATTGATGGAGAAAAGGATCCTCATTGCTTGATGTTAGTATTTAACATCATTCCAGCTCTTGTTCAACTATTTCCAGATCCATCTGAGTCACTTGCAAGTTTTACTGGGCCTCTTTTTGAAATTTTGGGTTGTTACTTTCCCATTCATTTTACTCATGTAAGGAATTCTTTACCTCAATTGTTTTTGCCGTTTTTATTTCAGAACACTTCTTCTTCTTCTTCTTCTTTTGGCATTCTTGTTTACTTTCAGAACCCAAGCTTTTGTCAGACAGAGAAAGACCATATAACCTGTCCTTATTAAAAAAAGGGAAACAATTCCTAAGCAATTTGGTGAAATTATACAGTAAAATTATATCATGCTTGATGCTTTCCTTTTGATTTCTTTTATTACTTGTTTAGCATTTAGATACCTTTTTCAGTTCCTTCATTATTAATTAGTTCCCATGTATGATCCTTTGCTTTTTCTTATTTTACATATTTCTTTGTATAATTTGATCTGTGATATGCGGCTTTCATTCTTAACATTATCCAGCAAAGAGGAGAGGATGCTGATGTGAAAAGATATGACCTCTCAAGGGCTTTAATGGTATGATGAAGCTAAATTAGTGTACATTTTTACCAAATTCTGTAGTTCGTGATTTTACCAGTGCTGTATCTTTTTGGTACTTGGGAATTTGGTTGAGAGGACCTTCCAGCTACCAAACCTTAATTGTTCGAACTGTAAACATTCAAATTTGATGAAGTGCAAAACTGTTAGGTTCATAGGAACATGACAGGAAAATCTCTGGTGAAGCGGATGTTAATAATAAACCCAGGGTCCATTGGATGGCGGGAAAACTGCAAACTAATCCAACTTAAATTTAATATCAAGAATACAGGTTTAAGCTATTCTTTATACCATTCGACTCCGCCAAGAAGGATACTCCCAATGAACCTGATACTTAAGATACGTCTGTTACTCCTCGGTCCATGTATCCTTACTTTCTTAGGGTTTTTTTTTTTTTTTTTTTCCCTGCTTGAAACTAATTGCTTTCCGCATACATGTTACATTTGCAGTCTAAGTTATTCGTTTGAATGGTCCTTACTCAGTTCTTGGTTCTATTTTTACCTTTTCGTGTTTCAAAGAGATTCTCTGCGTCTGTATGCTCATGCAGTCTTTATTACTAATATTATGGCATGTGGACTAGCCTAGAGATGGTAAAGTATTTTTCTTGCAATAGGCTAACTCAGTGAGAAAATTAATTTAAAAAAAAAAAAACCAGTTGCATAGGGCATGATGGAATATAAGATTGCTTATGATTTTCTTCAATCAATGAGTGATTTCATTTGATGCATGAATCAAAGCTTCCCCCAACCCCCAAAACATTATTACACTGGTGATTGATGTCTTGTTAATTTTGTGTGTGACTATGATAAATGTTTGGTTTATGATCATTACATTTGCAAACAAATTGAATGGTATGATTTTATTTTTCTGCAGATCGCATTATCATCAACACCTCTTTTCGAACCATTTGTGATTCCCTTGCTTCTTGAAAAACTCTCTTCTTCTTTACCTTCAGCAAAGGTTTGTGCCATTTTGATACATTTCCAGATGGTTATGAGAGCAACAACGTTGACATTTATGATGTGGAAAGCATACACTTACGTATTTTGGTGCTGATTTTTGTGTTTGGTAGGTTGATTCTTTGAAGTATCTATGCTATTGCTCAATAAATTATGGAGCGGACAGGATGGCAAAACATGCCGGAGCTCTTTGGAGTTCTATAAAGGACACGATAAGTATTTCAATAAAAGAGGCTACAGAACCTTTTACTTCAGAATCAATAAATGGTCTTGGCTTTCAGGAGAATGAAATTGCGTGTGAAGCTCTAGTGCTGCTGGAAACGGTTGTCATGCAAAATAACGATTTACTCTTATGTTTGATTGTGGATGATGAAGATGTAAGTACCATATTTAATACTGTCACAAGTTATGGGAGTTACAAGGATGTCCCTTTTCAAGGCAAACAGAGGTTACATGTGGTTGGTCGCATTCTATATGTTACAGCAAAGACTTCTATTGCTTCCTGTAATAGAGTGCTTGAAACTTTCTTTCCTAGCTTGGTAGATATTATGCTGCTTTCCATGAGCAATTCATCCAAGGATTGCCTTCTAAATTTTGGAGCTTTGTATCTCTGTGTGGAACTTCTTGCAGCTTGTAGAGATTTGGTTATGCGCTTAAGGGAACTTGCATCAAACTCAATTTCTCCTCACGAGAAATTCTGTTGCATCCTTCAGAGCTTTTACGTTTCACTAATTGGTGCCCTTTGTTCTATCCTGGCAACAACTTCTAATGAAGTTGCTCACGATGTGGAGATTTACTTCCGAGGTAAATACTCTAGTTTTGTTAAGATCTTTTATTTGTTTAGGCAAGCCAGTGTTGATCACATAATAACTCTCTCTTTGCCCTTCAATAGTCTCCCATTTTTTGTTCATGTCAGGATTTTTGTCCATGATAGCTTCCAACTATTCCGTAGTATGTGAATGTTGTTAAACTCGCATAAAAGATGTTTTTAAATGTAACATAAGATAGGTTCACAATTATCGCATGTGTTATTTAAGTTCCACATTGGGCTAACTAGAATCTATTTTCAAGTACTAATTCCTACATGTGTTATTACTGGTGTTTTTTTACCGCTCCTTTAAAGTTGTTTTATATATATTTAAGTAACCAGCATTTAAACTTTTAATAGCATTGTTTTGCAGTGAAGAGCTTGCAGATTTTGTCTACATTCCCTGAAGATCTTTTGCCAATACCGAAAAATGTATATGAGAATATCTTGACAACACTTATGTCAATAATCTTGGGAGATTTCAACCAAAAGTTTTTATGGAAGCTTGCCTTGAAGGCATTAGTTCATATTGGCTCTTTTGTTAGTAGAAGATACGAGTCTGAGAAGGCACTGAGCTATAGAGATATTGTTGTTGAGAAGATGGTTTCCTTGGTCTCTGATGACAATTCTGCCTTACCATTTCCACTCAAACTGGAAGCAGTCTCTGAAATTGGTGCTAGTGGGCGAAGTCATATGCTGAAAATTGTTCAAGAGTTGGAAGGGGCTTTATTTGCCTACATATCTGATTTTTATGTATGCTGATCATCGTTTTACTTCTTTTGATTCATAAATCTTCTTTTGGTTGGCTGCATAAATTCCTTTGTAAGGTTTTGAAATTTCCTTAATCAAGAAGCTGATAGTTTGGTTCTTTTTACATCCATTGGCTTGGTTGATACGATAAGAGATGTGATTAAGCAATTGAATATTCTGTTTTGACGTCTAAGGGAAATAGTTATATGTAATGCTGCGAACTTAAAGAACTGAGTATATATAATTCTTTCTTCAAACATACATTTTAGGAAAAGAAGAAACTGATTGCTGTTTTAATTTGTGATCTGTTTGTTTAGGTACACGGAAATGTGAGGTCTGCTGAAATGGCAGTTCAACTTCTGCAACTCTATTCTGATAAGGTTATTCCATGGTATGTATTTTTATTCTTCACGATCGAATATATTTGCACAACCTCCCTCTCTTAAAGCCAAAGTCGCTTCTCCAACTGAAAATTTACCTCATATCACCATAGATATCCTTGTTTTCTCTTCCTATTTTAATTTTACAGACATATATCGTATATGGTAGAATTGCTGAAATATTATTGGATTGTTATTCTGTTAATGTAAAACCTTTGTCTAAATGAACCCAGGATCAATGAAACTGAAGGTCTTGAGGAAATCATGTTGCATTTCGCTACTAACCTTTGGGACCATGTCGAAAGCTGGATATCTTGCGATATTAAGGTCCAGGAAAAAGTGTGTAGAACTGCTACTTTTTTTTTTTCTTTCCATTTTTCTTTTGTTATTTGTGTTATTAAAAGCATCTTTGATTTCATTCCTACATCTTAACTTGGTTTGGTTATTTACCTAATAAAAGTTAAATCTACTCCAAGAAGTGGTAAAGGTGTGTATTTGTTTTTGCTTTAGGGGCTTTTTGATGCAATAATGATGGCAATGAAGCTTACTGTTGGGAGTTGTTCAAAGGAAATCCAGGACATCATACTCCAAAAGGCCTATACTGTACTTTCTTCAAATATATCTCTTCTTGTGAAGAAATCCACGTTGACTTCCATTCCCGTCCGACTTGAAGAGTTGCAACTTATCCAGCGTACGGAAAATATTTCCCAAAGAGATGAATTGGTTCTATCACTATTTGCTTCAGTAATTATCGCGGTTCAGCCAAGAACAGAAATTCCAAACGTGAGGGAAATACTTCATTTATTTCTGACAACCCTCCTCATGGGACATGTTCCATCAGCTCAGGCATTGGGTTCTATGATCAACAAATACGATACAAAATCCAAAGGAGCAGAGATCTCAAAGGAGTTCATATTGGAAGAAGCAATTGACATAATTTTTGAAACAAAATCATGGAATACCCATAACAATGGAGTCGTAGAGAGTCACGGCAATGAAATGGGGCTTGCTGATTTATGCCTTGGTTTTGTGAACAATAGACAACTTCAAATCCACGCCATAGTTGGACTAGCATGGCTTGGGAAAGGCTTACTTCTGCGTGGTCATGAAAAAGTAAAAGATGTAATCATGATTCTTTTGGAGTGCTTAATGCCAAACAGCAGTTCTCGTGCCTCAAATTTGAAGTTGGGTTCGTCTGAAGATGTTCTTGAGCAGGATTTGCATCCCTCCGTAATGAAAAGTGCCGCAGATGCTTTTCATCTTCTTTTGACTGATTCTGAAGGTTGTTTGAATAAAAAATGTCATGCGATAATACGTCCACTCTATAAGCAGCGTCTTTACTCTGTAGTGATGCCTCTTCTGCAGTCTTTAATAAAGAAATCTGATCCATCATTTTCAAGGTATATACACCTCCTATGCATATAACTGATTACAGTGGAATTCTAGTATTACATCTATATATTCCAAAGTTGACATGACATGATTGCACAGATATGATCCATACTTTCTCATTGGAAATTACATTCAGATCGTACTCTCATCTGTGCTCATCTATGTTGATGTTTTGCCTACGTTCTATGAGACACAGGTGTCTCGAATTGGCATTTAAATCGTATGCAACACTTGGGTGTTACTATTCATAGTTGTACTTCAATTTGCATATTATCATCTAATGATTACTTTAAAAGTGCTGCTTTAAAACAGATCTATGCTCTACCGGGCCTCTGCGCACATCATCTCAGATGCTCCTCTAATAGTTGTTTTGACTGAAGCCAAGAAGGTTAGTGGCAAACAAACTTAAGCTTCCCAGTATTAAGCATGCCACAAAAATTTTTTTTTTTTTTCTTTTTTATATGATGAACTAGTTTGAAATAAATTGCCGTATAACTCTTGCAGCTAATATTAATACTGCTGGAGGGATTATCTAATTTTCGTGAGGATATTCAAGATAAAGACCAGCTCTACAATCTTTTGCTAATCTTATCTGGAATATTGACCGATAAAAATGGTAAGTTTTATATGTATTTGTATGCCTACATGCTTTATGGTTTTCACTTTTCACTTTTCTTATTGCAGTACGTTGACATCACCTCACACCTTACTTATTATGTGTATTTCTTTAGTCCTTGTAATATTTAACATTCTACAAAAGAAAATAGGGAAATGCATTCATACTGATCAAAGACATACTGGGAAGAAAAGTGGAACTTTGCAAGATGAGTTTAAGGTTACTGTACCTGAGAGGCTAGGACCATTATTGAAAATTTGGCCTGGTCGGGATCTTTAAAGAAATGAGCTGCCTTTTCTCTGTTCTTTAGTTAGTATAATGGATAGCAAAAAATTGAATTTGCTGGTTACTTTAGTTCATTCAGGATAATTGATTGAACATAATGTTTGTTCCTCAGTTCCCAATAGAAACTGGACTAAAAACATAAATTTTATAAGTTACTGATTTGAGGAGTCTAGAGAAACTGAGTTACTGTAAGGATAGTAGAACGGTTTCAACCTTTCAGATCTATAAACGTATGAATTCTCAGATAAATTCTTACAACTCCAATATCAGCGAACCAGATCTGAGTCAAAACAACGAGCTCAGCACCAACGTTTAGGGGGGAAATATACTAAGCAAATGTTCAAATTAGCAGCACTAACAAACAAAATGCAACGACTAAGAAAACACTAAATGACATCTCAAATGCACAAGAATGCTCCTACATCAGATATTTGGGCCGAACTTAAAAAGGTTCAACGGACAAAATATTTTGTGGTTGCTTAAAAAAATTTATGACCGTTTCTGTATGCATTAAGAGTGACTTTTTAAAGGAGAATCATTTAGCTCATATATAAGTGGTATATATAAAAAGTGGCTCATAAGAAAGAACATAAATTTATGCTCACTTTTTGACATGTCCATGCAGGACAAGAAGCTGTCATAGAGAATGCACATTGTGTTGTCAGTTGCCTAACTGAACTGATTTCCTATCCTCATATGATGGTATCGTCTCTTTTTGATTCTGACATATTCTTCAATTTCTGTTGCTAAACTTGCTCAAATTGTTTTGTATATATGCCGTCGTGGATTAGAAATCACTTTTATATTACAAATTTTGTTATTCCACTGCACATTTGTGAGGTCATTACTCTTCAGCTTGTTCGAGAGACAGCAATTCAATGTCTTGCTGCCATGTCTGAGTTGCCACACGCAAGAATCTACCCCATGAGAACAAAGGTCAGTAGAGTGTCATTGCAAGAGGTTGTGGCAAATGCTTTCACCATTCACAGCTGTAGCCTAGATAAATATGGTTATTCCTTTGGGACAGAAAGAAACCTTAATGCCATTTTAGTCAAGATTCTTCAGTCATTTTTTCTCACGAGGACTAGTTGTTCAGGTATTACAAGCTATGTCGAAGGCACTTGATGATCCGAAGAGGGTTGTTCGCCAGGAAGCTGTTAGATGCCGCCGCGCATGGTCAGTGCCCTGGATCCATACTTTTGTACCTTTAAGTGGAGTCATACCGTCATCTTGGTTTTAATTTTCATCTTCGTTGGTTTTCCCAATTGAACATGTCCTTTTGGTTGGACATTTAACAGGGCATCAATTGCTTAGAGATCAGAGAAGCATCCAACGTTGCTGAGAAGATTGTATCTGTTGGTCAAAGTTCGCAAGTTGCATATTTTATCTTTGATGATTTAATTTTGTACATAAGTTCGTTAAATACTAAATACTCTGAAATTTTGCTTCTAGCTTCTTTTAGCCCCGTCTCTGCAAAACTTTTGTTGAGAGTAAATCATAATTGTTAGTGGGGTTGGTTCTCCGTCGGCAATCCTTGATTCGTTCTGTTCTAAGTGCAACATTATAGAAAATAAGAGGGAGATAAGTATAGAAAATTTTTTTTAAGTGAAAAAAATGAACTTAAAAAAAGGCCCTTATATTAAACTTGTCATTCTGTTCGTATTTGTTCGTTTAATTATTCCGACATTTTCTAAAATCGTTTCTTTTAAGAAAATATCCTAGAACAATCGTCTAAAACAGAAAAAAGGAGGGGCGGACCACTGCTTCATTTCACACTAATTCCATGGTGAGGTGCGGAGTTGGGTTTCTCTAACCCCAAAAATTTAACCCAAAAAACAAAAAATCGTTATGTGGCTGACTAAAAGGCTCAGCCTTTGCGATCCCATAAATTGGCCCACCCACCCACAAGGAGTTGGGCCAGATCTCACGAGTTACAACTTCTCACGCCGAAGATGAGGCAAGGCAACAGAATGATAAATTGACATTGACCGTTGCATCTAAGATTTGCTGATATGGAAATTAGCAAACAATTCTTTGTACAGTTTCTGCTTCCTTTTTTACTTTTCTTTTTATGGTATTTTAGTTAAAAAAGCCTACAAAGTACAACGAATAAACCCCCTACAATTTAAACAATAACTACGCATATGTATAAGATACATGGAATGGAAGTATCGGAATGAAAAACGTAAGTGCGGAATTTATCACTCTGGCTTTAGTAACTTATCATTCGACTACAGCTACAAAAAATTGCAAAACTTGTTCTAAGACAGCAAATTAAACAGACAGCTCATCTTCAGCACCGCTATAGTCGTCAACATCTTCATGTCGCCCCACCTTATGCGCTCTCTCCATCCCGTCTTCAACGTCCGATCCTCCTCTTTTCAAATTTGAAACACTTTCCCTCGGGTTTGAATAAACCTAAAAGCATCATATTAATCGAATACATATACATACAATAAGTAAAGAACACTCTACTAGAAGGCTTGAGAGTTGATTAGCCCAAAAAAAAAAAAAAAAAGGGCTTGAGTCATACCCCAGCATCTTGCAGTTCAACCACAGAAACAGTAGGTCTCCTCCTTACAGTCACTCTTGCAGGTATCGGAAAATGTTCCACCTCGTCCCCAGATCTTCCTTCTTTAGCCCTCTTTTTCCTTAAAACAAGCTTCGTGGGAAGAGGCTGCATGCAAAAAACAGGAAGTGTGTAAGTACCCACAGATCTCGTATGCATGAGTTTTCTTGTTTGCGCTCCTGGTAGAACACTATTTTTTCATGTTGACACTCCAAAATGAAGATCAACACATAAACGATATAAATCTAGGTTCAAATGGATACCAAGTAGCGTGCTTCTGTTTCGTCAAACGAAACCAGGTAAGTTGTGGGGTCATCTGCATCATCTCCTCGTACCTGTTGGGATGTCACAAATGAAAGGGGGGAAAAAATCAGTAAACAATCAAAAGCCCTGTCTGTGGATGCATTTAGAAGTTTTAAACACTCAAGGGCCTGGCACATACATCCCAATGATATTCACGAACCCACGAATATGAAACATCTTCATGTTCATCATAAATATCCTTCGACAGCTGCCACCAACATAAAAATAGAAGAATAAGTTGCTTCAGATCTACAGGGACGATTGTCTCACACAAGAAGACAACATGAATATCCGTACCTCATCAGGAGAAGGGACCATGTAGGCCAAAAATTTCTCTGGGTTGCCCGGATCTGAGCCAGACAACTTATAACTTTTTAAGATGGCCTGTATAAGAAAGAAATCACAATATGAATGAAAGAACACCATTTCTAAGAGAAATCTCTAAACTATGTCATAAAACATAAGAACAAGCCACGTCCCAAAAAAAAAAAAAAATCACTTATTGAAGAAATGACTTGTATATGATTCTTGTGACAGGATCGGTCAATCTTGTTAAATTCTATATGCAAAACTACAGTCAGGATATTAACATCCATCCTTGCATGCCTCAAGGTCAAGTAAATTACCTGTGCTTCATGAGCATCACGGGTAGAATGGTCCAACTTGCTGTAGATTTCTGAATCAGCCGTAGGAGCACTATCAAATGCTGCTTGAACGAATTGATCATCATACCTATAAGCGCAGCATACGAGGCAACAGTTGAATTACTGCAAATATGTCGGAAGGCTCTCCAAAGTAACAAACTAACGAAGTGGACACCTAAAATTAAGCAAATTTTTTTTTTTTTAATTTCTTTTAAGTGCAGATAAAAATTAGAATTGTTTAGTCAAGGGTGATGTTGAAAAGTATGCTCGATGGTAGCCTATGTGATCAAGTTCTTTATTTACTGATTACTTCAAATGTCAAAAGGTTCCATACCGATCAAAATCAGGTAACAAAGGCAGAACCTCAACAGGATACAAGTTCTTATTAGTAGCATGAACAGGGCGAGACTTGCATGCCTCAAACGATGCCTCAATTTCCTTGATTTGTCTATCCCTGAAAAAGGACTGATCATTTTAGTAAAAGAATTAGATCAAGGTTTCTTGCCAATGTTGACATTTCACATGGTCATGCTGGATCAAGCAAACCTGTCATTAAGGTTCTCCAAAATGTTGCGGCCTCCCTTCAGCTCTCGCAGTTCCTTTGCTTGTTTTTCAGTTAAAGACTGCATATGTCAACAGAGTCAGTCATACATAGTTTAACGGTATTTTTCAAGAAGCTAGTTCTTGTAAAGTTGTCTGTTGATCTATTACCTGTTTTGCTGACTCCATGCTCAGAGGAGATATATACTGTGTCTTAACCAGCCACGCAACTCCTTTATCAGTGGGCCTTTCTTTTCTCTTAATGCCATCTTTCTTTACAGGGGTTACTGCTTCATCATCACGCAATAATTCCTCATCTTCTGGATCAAGGGGTGGTCTGACACTGGGAGGACTAAATAAACCAATAATAAACGGTTCAGATTTTCCAACCCACAAAAATGCCCAAACCTTAGTAGCTCAAAGTTTTCAAGAATGATACTTGTACACACTGAGGTCAAGTAGGTCAAGAGGAATCCCAACATCTGGCTCAACAAAAAGCTTTGGCTTGTATGCTTTTTCCAACGATGTGATTGTATATTTTGAATATCTGCATTAAAAGATACCACCAGATATATGGAAAAAAATAAATATGTTTACAAAGTATGGTGAGAATGCACCAACTTTAAAATGTCAGTTAAACTCAAGCCAGAGAATTTTTGATTGCAGGGATGAACCATCGAATGCTTGAAAAATTAACGAGAAAGACATACTGATCTTTATCTCTCTTCATAGACATAAGCTTCGGTTGTGCACTTGGATCTGGAAGTTCATTGCGGAATCTTCAAAGAGCACAAAAGTTGCAAGTTAGCACGGTGCGTAAAAACTTTGAATATTTGTCAGACTAGGAGACGAAAGAACAAACATATCAAAGAATACTTGTATAACATATAGATCATTTTGCAGAACCATTTTATAGGAAATATTTTCACAGAATAGAGCATATATAAGGGTCCACAGCATAAAATCAGAAAATTTTACATAGGCATGAAGCGCTTTATATCTCCCAAAGCTATTATCTGCTAAACATTCTATCAGACTTTTCTGAAAATTCTTACGTTCGTAACCATAATTCTCATAATCTGTCCACAATTTCACCTATTTTCAATTAACTGGGGAAAAATCGAGATAAATGGTAAACAAAAGGTGTGTGATGAATATTACAGAGGCGAGTCAACGTCAACATACTCACTTCAGCTTGCATAAGAATGTCGTTGGCTTCTTAAGCCTATTTTCAATCCTCTCGCCACTCAAGAATGGGGTAGCCCTCCTCTCCCCCATTCTTGATCCCGCAATCGAACCGTGCCCCTTGGCCGTGGATAATATCTGGGTCTTCTGCAGAACCGAGTGCTGTGATTCCTTCAAATGCTGCCTATGCTTCTCTTCTTGTTTTTGCTTCTCAAATTCCCTCCTCTTCCTCAACCTCCTCTCTTCTTCTGTCTCCACTCTCCCTACCGGCCCATTCGATTTCTTCCCCGGCACCGAAGGCACTGGATACTTCTGCTGTTTATGATGACCACCATGGTGATTCGAGTGCCCGTGATCTCGCCTCCCGGACCCGGCGATCTCCTTAGAAGCTACTCTATCCCGCTCTTGCAATCCCCTATCCTGACCACTCTCCTTGCCCTGGCTTTGCGGAGGAAGACCCGAAGGAGGAGGCGGCGGCGAGCTCGGCGGTGGAGGCGGAGACGAAGGCAGCGGCGGAGGCGGCGGGGGCGGCTGTTGCAATGGCTGCATTGGCTGGGGGTTGTTGTACTGCGGAAACTGCGAAGATGGGTAGTACGCGGAAGGCTGCGGAGGCTGCGGCATCGCGGGAGCTGGAGGGGGCGGAGGCGGGTACGAAGAGTCCGGCGGAGGAGGAGGCGGCGGATAAGAGTACTGCTGGTGAGGCAGCGGCGGAGGAGGGTGTTGGCTTCTGGGAGGACCATAATGCTGGGAATTGTTGAACGTGGCAGAGCCGTCACCGCTGAAGCCCCAATTCTGATTGAACTGGTTTCCTCGCTGATGCTGTGGCGGTGCCGGAGGGTTCGAAGGGAACGGCCGGTACGACGCCATAGCGGATCCTCAAAACCAACACTACAACTATTTTCAAAAAAAAAAAAAAAAAACAACACTGCTCGGTTTAACTTCCCCAACCACCCAATTTCTCTCTCGAAGAGCTAAACCGGTCAAGAGAATTGGGGAGGAGGAGGGAGGCGAAAAACCCTAGGAGAGAGAAATCATGGAACAAAGCTTCAAACTTTGAAGCTGAATCGAAAATCGGAACTCGTGGGAAAACCTAACTAAATCAATTTCCAGGATTGGAAACAGATCAACAATGAATCAAGAGAGAGAGAGAGAGAGAGAGAATTTTTCATGAATTAATTAATCAAATTGTTTAATAAGATACCCAAAAAGAGAGTGACAGACAGAGATTTGGAAGTAAAATTGCAGAAACCCTAGCTAGGTGGAGGGAAAAGCACAGAAATTAGAAAGAGAGAGTGATCGGAGAGAAAAGTGGACAAAGGATTTACGACGACGACTGCACTGTGTGGGTGTGAGATCTCTAATTTTGTTTCCCACGTCACCGCCGCTGCAATTTCTGATTTATCCCAAAAAATAAAATAAAAATAAAAACAAAAACAAAGAAAATGTCTTTTCCGCCGTTGGCTGCTGAGTAGAGCTTGGACGATGTGATTTAAAGTCAAACTAGCGCTTCATATCATTATTCCTAGGTGTTTATTTTGGATGATGTTGGGACATTTTCTTTATGTCTTTTTTTCCCTCAAAATTTTGTTATTTTTTTAATTTAAACTTTAAAAATTTATAATTTTTTATTTTAAATTAAAATAAAATTACTTTTATTAATTATATAAACTTTTGAAAGAAACTAGATAAAACTTATATTATTAATTTATTATAAATATATTTTAGATTATTATATTTGTTATTTTAAATAACTTATTTTTATTAAACACGTATTCAAAATTTAATTATTTTTATCTGTTAAAACAAAAGTTTCAATTATCCTCAAATAAACCCTAAAAGATTCAAACTTTAACTTTTAGATGAATTGGATGTAAATTTACTATCATATAATATGTGCAAATCACTTTTTTGTTATTTTTGGGTATGTTATTTACATTGAACTTTTATTAGAAGGAGTTATTATTTATATTGATTTGGTGATCTATTATAATGTGTTATCATAAGATCTTAAGTAAGATTTTAATTGTCTATAAAAAAAAAGATTTAACTGTAATTGTGGGATTTAAATTAAAACAATAGTAAGTTACATTATTATATTTATTTTATAAGCACTAACTAATTTAAATTGTAAAACTAAAGTCAATTATCTTTTATGATAAGAGTGCTTCTGTTATAAAATTTTTCTTTCTACTTAATTAAAGAAGTTTTAAAATCATTCCAATCTAAGTATCACAACATATGAAATTATTAGACTTAAATAAGTAAAGGACATGGTACTAAAATATCAAACGCGATTTCCCTTTCTTTCTTTGTTTTTTTTTTTTTTTTTTTTTTTGTTTTTCCTGTGCGCTGCTCTTCTATTTCTTCCCTCCAGAAAAGTACTAGATTTTCAGCCCTAGTAGAGAGGTTTAGCGGGTGCGTCGAAGCTCTGGCGGATCTGCAACTTGAAGTTTTGTCCTTTCGATATCACCATTGCACTAAGAATGCAGAGCTACTGTCCCTATTTAGTTGTTTTTTCAGTTGTTCTTATGACTATTCTCTTAATAAAAATTTGAACATTTTATTCTATTTTACATGTCAGCTTCTTGAATATCTTTCTGAAAATTATTCTGTTGCAAACGTTGCTCTTTCCCCTCTCTAATTTCTCTTTTCCCGCTAAATCAACTTTTTTTCCCTTTTTATCTTTCTTTCATTTCTTTTTCTTATTATAAAACATCATCCTCAACTGAATATGAGATTGAAGTTTATGAGGTAATCTTGTGAAGTAATGAAATAATCCCAGAAGCTAACATAGAAAGACAGGCCCAAAAAGAGCTTAAAGGGGTTGAGAGAGAAATTATAAAAAGATGGCTTGTTGAATGGAAGAAAAGTTATTAGTTTCATTAAAATCCAGAAAAGAAAAAACAGAGAAAAAATCTCTATACCCTCTCAATCTCTCTCTCACTTTATTCAGCAAAATTTCTCTCCCCCTTTCTCTGGGGCGTACTCTCTCAAAACATTTAGACATTAAATAAGCACCACTGCAAGATTGTATACGGGACTTGGCCTTGTGCCTTTCGTCTTCCACCCTGACGGTGTTTTGATTGACTGTGATGGTTGGTCCTCTAATTGTGTATAGGACTTTTGTTGAATTGGCTGCTTTGTTGATTTATTTTTCTTTTGATATTTTTGGGTTGCCCACCCACCGAATGGACTTGCTTTCTCTGTTTTCTGTGTTTATTTCTTAAAGAAGATCACCAACTTATAGAGTCCGAGAAGAGGCAAAAAATCAAGAACAAAAACAATGTAATCGATATAGGAATGGTGTTTGGATTTTACAAAATGAACAATTTCTTTTGCATTCGTCACTACTCTAATGCTAGGATTAGCGAATTCAGGGTCACCCGTTTTTTAAATTTTTCAAGATTCAATTTTGTTTAAAAATTTCTATTCTATTTTGGGTTGTGTTGTAGTCATACATCGTGTGGAAATAAAGTCGCATTTCATGAATTTCTAAATATTAAATGAGATGCTTGTTTGAAGAAGAAAAGGCAAAGATAAGCATCAAATTAGCTTCTGTATTAAATAGATTGAGATGTCAAAATCTTATTGATAGATAACCATGGAGAAAGCTCAATTGGGACTGCAATTCAGGATTCATACTACTACTACCGGACGTGTGTCCTAACGCGCATTTAGCGCCGCCCGCGCATGCCTCCCATGCACCAGTGGTTTGCGAAGTTATTTTCCTTTTTATTAATGATATTTGATCTGTTCCACTAATCTTAATATCAAAAGTGTCGTTCTTGTGGCTGGGGATTTTTTTTTTTTGGCCTTTAGTTTTTACTTTTGGATCCAAAAGGACAATGTTGATTCTGCCATTTGTATGTAATTATGTGTTTTTTATTTTTTATTTTTTATTTTTTATTTTTGTTTTGGCCAAGTTTTTGGATTTGTTGTGTAATTATAAGGGTTGTCTCCCTTTTTTGATGTCGTCTGTCTCTCGAATTTGCTAGATTTGCTTTTATGTAATATTGTGGGTGGCCTCATTCCTATAGATCTCTGGATCTTTGCCAATCATTTTTGTTTTTTAATCAATTACAGATATTTTATTGTAAAAGTCTTATGTGTGCTTACTATTTAATATTAATGTGTCTATTTAGTTTTTGTGCGTCAGAGCTTGATATACATTTATGCCTCTTGAGCGTTTGTTTGGATTTACTGGTGGATTCTGTTGATGCTCAGGATTGAATCCTAAATGTTCTGGGATCTTCAAGACAATATTTGTATTTGAATATTTGTGAGTTGGAATGGAATTTTTTTTTTTGTAGAAGTAGTTGGAATTCAATTTTCCTTTCAAAATAACTTTTTAAATCATAATAAATATTTTTTCCCGTTCTATATTTGTAAGTAATCGCATTACACAGAACACCGTCCAAGCTACGATTGTCGTTTTCTCATTGTCATTGTTTAGTTACTTTTATGTCGTTTTATCTTTGTCGTCGTTTTCACTCTCATTTTCGTCGTTCCTTATGATTCGTCTGTCGTCTTTAGTTTGTTGTCCTCAATTAAGGTAATTTTAGTTTACAAAACTGTCACTGTTCATTCTTCTGATGTAATTTTCACTGTTTATTATTCCATATCCGTCGCTGTTCTCCCTTCTTTTGTCGTTTTCAGTGTGTTGTTGTTTTAGGTCATTGTCGTTTTTTAAGGGGGATTGTTGTTTTTGCGTCGTCAATTTTTCTTTTTTATTGCTATCGTCCGCTTGCTGGCGACATTGTTTTCCACTTTCCTTTGTGTCATTTTTGTCAGACTTTCTCACTTTATTTTTCCAGTTTCCCGGAGATTCATTGGAAATTCAATTGTGTTTTTTTTTGTCTTCGTTTTTCATTCCTTTGTCGTTTCTATATTGTTGTCGTATCTTAAAGTTATTGTTATTTTATATTGCCGTCTGCTCTTCCATGCTCCTTATGCGTTGTTGTCGTATTTTCGTTTGTTCGTTACATATATATATATATATATATTAGTCTGTTGTTTTAAGTTGCTTTTATCATTTCTACACTTAGTGCATGTTTGGTTTTGTTTCCAAAACAAATTTCACGATTTCTTAAGAAATCGATTTTAAAATCGTTGTGAAATTGTGTTTGGTTTGTATTGTTTTTGAAAACAGATTTCAAAACGAATTCAAAATCTCCTTTGCTCCCAACGTAAAATTGAAAACGACTAAAAGTTGTTTTCTCTGATTTCATTTTTCTCATTTCTCCCATTTCTCTGATTTAATTATTATGGTTAATTAAGATTTAATTGATATAGTAATTACTTAAATATTATGGTTATTAATTTTTAATTCATTTTTCAATTAAAAAATTTTATTAATTTTTAATTTTTGATATTCATAATAATTTTTTTTAAACCAAACATAAATATGTTTTTATAGAATACTTATAAAATGACTGGTTTTCAAAAATATAACTAAACACAGTTTCACTTTTTTGTTTCTCAAAACATACACTCAGAAAATAAAACCAAACACAATTTCAGAAATGTTCTCAGAATTGTTTTCAAAACGATATCAAATTCAGAGAATTTGAAAACATAATAGATTTCAAAAACAATACCAAATGCTACCTTAATGTTTCAGCGTTTTCCATCCATTTGTCGTTCATTAATTTGATTGTCGTTATTTGGTTGTCGTTGCTCAAGCTGATTATCGCTTGTTATTCTGTGTCTTTGATCAATTTTTTTGTGGTTCCATTTTTCTTTTCCGTCCTTATTTTAGTTTGTTTTTGTTGGTTAAAGTGATTATCTTAAGCTAAAAATTTCAGTTTCTATAACAAAGAAAAAAGTCATCTTTTTTCACCAAAAAAAAAAAAGGGTTCATCTTTTCCAGTAATAATTTGAAATTCGTGAGGAGCATTTCAAGTAAAAATTTTATGAAATACCTCCACCCGTTAGAAGACCAATTTTAGAACTATAAAAAACAAAAGATGAAGATAGTTTACAGGCGATTGGCTAATTATTACAACTACAAATTGTACCGCAAACATGGACAATAGCGCACATATCATAACCAATCTTATAAGAAAAGAGAATTCTCGATTTCCTGAATTCCTAACTCCCACTTACTTTTTTCATTTAACTTTCTATATGTATACACGTGTCTATATATATATATATAATGTGGTGTAGAAACCAATCTGAGTTGATTTTCCTGTAAAAATCAATCCGGAAATAGTGAAAGGACTCACGTTCCAACCAATAGAAAGATAAGAAGAGAACAATCTCAGGTGAGCTCTGAACTTAAGATTGTTGTTTCAAATTAGAAGCTGGTCTCGAATGTTCGGTACAAAGCTGGTTTTGTGGCAGGCGGAACACGCCACAAAACGACAACATTCAGCATAACAAACATACGAAAGAAAAGTAGCAGCAGCACGCTGCGTTTTGGGGAAAGAAAGCAAACGACAAAAATTGATAAAACGACTAGTAAAGAAAGAAAATAAATGACAAAGCTCTGGGTCAATCCTCAATCACACTCATGCATCATAATAAGTTTCAGTGGTTTACCTTTTTTTTTTTTTTTTAATCATGGTTATCGTCTCAATTATAGAGATTTGTTATAAATATTTTTGACTAAGTATTCAATTTATTATTCATACATGATTTAAACAACAATATTTATCGATGAATAGATATTAGTAACTATTACAACCGTGCATATATAAACAGAATCAAAGCCACTGCAAATAGGGTAGAGTACTTACGTGACATGGAAAGAGAACTTCCATTAACATTTTGCATTCATGAAATCAAAACCAGCTAAAAACATAGCTTGCATTTAAAACTGATTAACCTAGCTATACTATCCCATTACACTGCCAACTAAACCCATTTCACTGCGGATTTTTGCACAGTGCTTATCAGCAGCTTCTGGCGTATTATTAGCAAAACCAAAAGTGAAGGAAAAAAAAAAAAAAAAACGAAAATCAAAGCAGCTTTCTTGCACTGCTGATTCTTTCATTACTTCATTACTTGGGGCGACATGCAACCTGAGATGGCCCAGCTTGTCTTACCATCTGAATGGTCAAGAAAAACATATATAAAAAATAAATAAAACATTAGAAAGTTGAAATTAATAAAAAATACCCGTTACTAATTACTTAAAACACACACACACACACACACACAGAGACACATATAAGCACCTGAAAATAAGCTTCAAGTTTCCTTTTCAGTAGATTGTATTCTTTCTTCAGCTGTTGGAAAGTCCTCACGCATCTGCATGGTTGTTGTATCATATATATATATATATATATACAAACAATATATACACATTAATTATAAGTTCCATTAACTAAAATACACTACCGGTCACACATGCAATATTATTATGAGGGAATATGAATAATTTTCCATGTAAGTTTTTTCTTCTCTTTAACTAGCAGTACTACTCTATATATATACTAATATGATTCTATAACTAGGCCTTCAAGTACAATTAGATTATATTTAGCTAATTTGCTCTTTACATGGTACCTTTTTTTTTTCTCATTTAATATATTTTACTATCCTTTATCCATATATATATATATATGCATGTATATGAGCGCATGTACTAGAGAAATGTGTGATGAAGAAGAGATTCATGAACTGGTGCAGGTGGGGGGAATTTACCCTTCTCCATTTCCTGTCCTACAATATTCCCTAAACTGATTGCACTCAGCTTTCACCTTTTTGGCTCCAATGCTGCAACCAATAAAAAGAGGTTTCCAATTAAAGGTTGTCGTTTTAAACCCAACACACCGAATATACTTTGATGATACAATTTTTCTTTATATAAACTCTTACTTCTAAATAAGGTAACCATATATTTATATAATTTATATGTTATAAATAGAAATTAATAAGCTTTTCACCTTGTGCTACTTCCCTTCAACTGATGCATATAGTTGTCCAGCTTATTAAAATCCAGAGGACTTTTCTCGCTGCATAAACACAAATGATCAATTAAAGACATTAATTAGTAGACGTCTACATATATATATATATATATAACATCATATGAATATTAATTTGTCTTCGTTTTCTTCTATATTTTTAATTCTTTGTTTGGAAAGGGGATACTCACAGTGCCTGATCCAGGTTATTGATTAGTCTAGATGAATCTCGGTAGTACAATGTAACAATTTCCTCTACAAAATTTGGATTAGCATCATCCTGTAGCTCCTCCAACTGGACAAATTGTTCGTCAAGCAATCCCTAAAGACCCATGTTCACAAATTATTAGTAATTATTAATTAATTTTCCATCACAACCATTAAAAAGAAAAAACAATCCAATGGAACTTGATGTAGTCTATTAGCATGCATGCATGATAATTTGTTGACAATAAATATAGTGAAGCTAACCAGCTTACTATACAAATTAAGTCTTCTTGTAACGGTCCTACATATATGTATATAATTTATATCTTAATACAAGCATATTACCAACTGGTACTAGCTCAATTGATAAGAATGAGATGAGTTAAGAAAAAGATGGGGTGGTTTGAGAAATTTTTTACTCAAATTATGAACAACTAGTATTATATATGCATCAACTACATATAAAACCATGCATATTAGAAAATTTGACACCAAACATAATAGTTGTATAACTCAAAGATAACGAATTTCTCTTTTCCTTTTTGGTTTGAAATTTAGTGCCCGCAGGATGTATGAATGTCTCTAATGTTTCATATTTGAGCCTAAATTGCATGCATGCATGGAGCTCAAGTTTAGAAATAAACTTGAGTTTATAATAGCTTTAATTAGCATATGTAATGAGTGTTTCAACTTTCAAGATAATGTTTTGAAAGGACAACAAAGGAAAAAATTTGAAGATCAAATCAAGGAAAAAAGCTAAAGATCGGACGAACCTGATCAAAGAGGGACTGCCTCATCACGGCAATCTGCCTGCTCGACTGATTTTTCTCCATTTTAAGAATGAACTTATATGAAGAAAGCAAAGGAAAGAGAAAATAAAGATAGAAATAGAGAGATGAAGGTGCGCTTAGAGGGGTTTGTGGTGATGTAAAATGACGAAGGATAAGTTAGCTATTTATAATGGTGGAAAGTAGGGAAAGAGAGAGAGAGTGAGAGGGAGAGATCATGGTGGGGGCCAAAAAAATGTAATAATATATGATATACCATATAGTGTATGTAGACAATTATAAGTTACTGTGATTGAGATTTTTCAGCCAAATAAAGTCAGTGGGGGCTTTTTGGAGGGCGGAGATCAGACAGCAAATTTGATTCTATTATATTAGTTTATAATAAAAAATTGAGGATTTGTTTATGTAATGTCAGTCATATTAAACTTAAATTATATATATACTCATAAGGATTCTAAATATATTTTTCCCTTTTCTAGATATATACCACTCTTTTTAAGTGAAATAGGTTGTAGCGTTTGATGCACTCACAAACAAATAATATTCCTTTTGGAAAAGCTCACTTATAAAATAAATATAAGATTAAAGCATTAATGATGTCATTATATTACAGCACTGTGACCTTATGACATTTGGCTGGGGCTTGGTTGAGGAATATTCAATTTCTTGCATGATGGACATGCATCAAGCTATTTGCATAAATACGTCAGTAACTAGCATCTCCCAGTTCATGCCTACCCTATAATAAAACCCCAGAATAATCACGTAATTACAGATTTAATCTAATCGTAAATTCATATTGAACTCTCTAGTATTGATTGGTCTAAAACTTGAAGTTAAGTAAACTAAAATGAATAAATCACAACAAAAAAACTCCCATATTTATAAAATTTGAAAGAAATGAAATGTTCAATGATCATAAAAAATCTGGCCCGAAATATATTCCTTTTGTCTACTTGTTAGCTGTCTCTCACTTAGGGTTCATCAATGCGAAATTGAGAAGATAATTGTTAAGCAAACTTAGAAAGCGAATTGCTTTGAAGGAGCCACGTACTTATAAACTAAAAGCTGAGCAATATTATCTGGCATATACCGCTTTAATATTTATTTACTTTCATTAAATTCTCAGCTAGCAAGTGACAATGATTTATTGGGCATCTAATTATGTGAGACAAGAATTTATCCTCGAAGAGCCGAAAAGCTTTCGCGAAATTTAACATATACAGAAGTAATGAATCTTTTTTACTGTTAATTAAACACTTTTCAGCCATGAATGTGACTATATTTATAATTAACGTCTTTCAAGTACTAGTGTCGATGGCGCTTAGCTCAGCACAGAGAGAGATAGTAACTATCAAATTCGAAATTATAGTGTATATTTTATTTTTTTTTAATAAATTAGATCTATGAATCTTATATTTAAAAAAAAATCTTTTAAGTACTATTTTATTAATTTAATTAGTTCTACATACTTTTAACTCAGATTTGATTCTTGTTTATTTCATTTATAGTGATTGCAAGAATACACTTTTAATACCTAATTTATTTACTGAGATTAGACTCTGAGTCTTAACTAGTGTCATGTGGAGACTTACGTTACCTCTCACATCATTGATTTCATTTTTATTCTGTAAAAAAGTTACCCGTTCTTTGTCGTCTTTCAACTTTGCATCAAATTTTTTAACCTGTCAGTTAACAGAAACTTACAACTCGTCACGGCAAAAAAAATCTTCATAAACCTAACTTTTAACTTTATGTCAAGTTCATGACTTATGGATATGACCTAATTTACGAATTTTGTCAATGTATTACTTCTAGATTTTTTTTTTCGCTTGCTAAATAGTATTTCTATGATTTGATATTGTCGGAGTGAAAAATAATCTTTACTATAGCATTTTGTATTTTGTAAAAGAAGATGTTTGATTATATTCGCATTGAAGATTGCTAAATTAAAAAAAAAAAGAAAAAAAGAAAACGACAACCTTTTTGTGTGCATGAGGCTAATATAGAATTAAACGGTCGAGATTATATTATAGATCAGTAATCTAGATCAGATGGACACGGGAGAAGTGAGTTTTCTTCTTTTTAGAATTCACTTGTTACCCGCGTTGCTCTCGTACTGGCTTGATCGTCCTTGCTCTTGCTGACTTGATCATCAATCATAGAGTTTATTCTTTCATCAAGAAAACTAGCAACTGTTGTTAGAAGCACAAGTTTTTGCCCGAATAAATATCATGAAAAATATGTTGCCTTTCTCAATATTTATTACGCTCTATAACGAAATCAAACATGGTGGAATTGGTGCATCTTCAATGCAGTGTCAAAAAGAACTCACCAATAAAATGTTATATTTAATGTAAAATTTGACAAATAGTATAATTAAATTAACAAACACTATTTTTTGATTTACTATTCTTTTCATTTAATCATTATTTGTTCATTTTTCTAATTATTTTAAAATTAATATTTATTTTTACAAGTTCTAAAACTTAATGATTAAGAAAAAATAAATATAACATTTGAAGTAATCTTATACATTAAAGTACAAATATAGGGCACAAACACACACACACACACATAACATACTATGCATTAAAATACAAGTACGTGATAGCAAGTAATATGTCATTTTACTTCACACTTTTTTGAGTGAAATACACACACACACCCATTGGTATGACCATAGGCACCTACTTATGATATTTATAAGAGGAACCTAGGCTTCAAATCTGAAACCTAAATCCAAGCTATAAGTCCCCCATTTGTTGAGATAGCGAAAAAGGATTATATTGGTATTTATAAGGTTTTCTTTTCTCCTTTGTTACTCTCGTATCCATTTTCTCCCTATTAATCTAACCAACTATATTAGAATCTAATCTTAGCAGGTTGGATTTTGCTATTTTGCTATATAAATATGATGTGTGTGTGTGTGTGTGTGTGTGTGCAACAAAAAGTTTGAGACAGCATTTTTAGAAAAACAGAATAAGTTTGGGAAGGGTACGTATGTTGTGTATACTAATAATGTGGAAATAGACTTAACGGAGCGCTAACACAATACATGAGTGAGCAATTGTATACTTCAAAAAATTTAGTTGTGTTTTCTTGGATTTTAGCAATTCAAATAGTGTCACATGACATACAATGACATCTCACCATTACTGACCATTCATTATAAGAAAGGTCGGTACCACCGTCAATTTGATTAACAAATAGGAATATATAAATATATATATATATACAAACACAGATATATATGTTGTGTGTGTATATAGTTAGGATCACACACAGGTCCTACAGTTAATTAGATGTTATTCGTTTCTCTGCACCATCAATGATCATAAAACTATTGATAATTAAAGAAAATGACAAATGGATTTTGGTGCAAACCACTATATGATATATATGTATTTATGTATGCATGTATGTGTGTATGTTTATATATAATATTTGGTTTTGCTTGTCATAAATATATATATATATATATATAAACACGAACGTCCACGCAAGGGAACGAAGATCTAAGATGATCTTTTACAGAAGTCAAACACCTTTCACCGCACTAACTTTACGGAAGTCAAGTGCCTTCAAACGTAAGTGCACAAAATATGATGAGGATGCAAAGAAATAATATGCGATAAAATTATTTTTCCCCTTGTGAGGAAGTGACTTAGGGCTTGTTTGGGATGACAACCGAAAACTTAATTTTAGATGTTGTAGATAAGTAAAAGTTTGAAAAATATGTATTTGATGAAAATAAACTGTTTGAAATGAAAAAGTGTAATAATTTAATATGTATTTGGAAAAAAAAAAGTAGTAAGGATCTTATTTTATTTTTCTTATAATTTTATGCAATTAAAAAAATTATCTAAGTTCGATTTAAAATGAGAAAATTATGGACTGTTAAAGTTTGAAATTTTTAAAAACTTTTGGAAAAGGAAATGGTAAAATTTGGAGGAAAAAAAAAACATATTGGAAAAAGGGATTGAAACATTTGCTCCCACACAAGCCCTTATTATTATCATATGCAATATTGCCTCCGAAGAAAAATATACTTGTCTATCCAACCATGGCTTCATATATAAGTTAATATAAAATTATTATTGATTTATTTTTTTAACAATTTTAACTTTTGAAATAAATTGATAAATTAATATAGTATTTCTTACTTTAAAAATAAAAAATTAAAGATGGGAGATTCAAAATTTATATCTTATCACATCGTCAAGTATGAAATTATTGGTATGCCTACAACTATTGATATCTCCTACTTTTGAATTTAAATTTATGTAATTACTATAGTACATATCACCTTTAATATTATATATCATTTGTGTTTTAGGCAGTTAACATATTTTAGATATATTCTTGAATATTTTTATTAAGTTTTCTAATTAATATTTGCCTATGCATTCGCCCATCATCCAGCCTACATGTAAAGGGAAATACGATTAGAATATAAAATTATTATTAACTCATCTTTTATTAATTTAATAAGCTTTTATAATGATTTGATAAACTAACAAATACATTTTATTAATCAAATATAGACATTCATGGATGATGATTAGATGAACAATATCTGATTATGACAAATGATTAAGCTGCCCCTCTTGGAGAAGGATTTGAAGCCACTTTTTGTATGTCTTAGTATTATTTATAACCTAATTTTATCGTGTCATATCAACTAATTAATTGATAATATGTAATTGTACCTTATGAGCATTTGATACAATATGTGCACTAGAAAAAGTTTTAGATGTAAGTAAAGGTTTAGTGGATAGAGAATATTAATAGGAGAATCACATTGGAATGCCAAAAGAGGAAAATGTCACGGAGGAAGGAGAAAAATCCCAATAATGATTGAATATGAAAACTTACCCGTGCAAGTCGATGGTTATTGTCATGTCTTTCTCAATATCCCTCCCTCTGTGCCTGCAATTTCAGCAATCTGTGTTTAAAGAAGATATAAGTGTTCTTGAAGAGATTCTCTCTTTATTCCTCTATGGCTCTGCCGCACCCAAGTGAGAAAGAAGAGAGAGACAGAGATCATGATTTTGCAAAAATTTTTCCCCCTCCCTCTCAAAGCTATTTCTTTTGCAAATGTGTGTGGTCACATCCAATACTTTGCTAAAGAGTTAAGGAAAAGCTGAGGGATTTAAGTGGGTGGAGTGGGATCAGAATATGATTTTGATAGTATTGTTTTTGCTGGCATGGATTATGATTCTCCTTTCCCATCACTGTCCTATATATATACATATATATATTTATATAACATGTTGATATATTTGAATCCTCCAAATATAATGTTAAATTTGTTGGTGCGTTTATATGCATTAAAAAATTGCATAAGCAAAAAACCAGTAAATTTGGAATCTGTTTAGCAGAATTTTTGTTTTTACTTTTAATTCACAGAAGAAAAAAAATAAAATCTATAACTTTTATTAGAAGTTACATATTGGAGTTTGTTTGCATATGCACTATTTCTTAAATTATTTTAACTTACTAAAGCTCTTTTAAAACTTATTCTAAACAATTATTGAAAATTTATAATTTCTACTCCTCTTCTTTAATTAATTAAAGGTAAAAGCAAAAACTTTATCCAACGTGTCTTAATAACTTTGATTGGAAGTTTTTATGTAGAGATGCAGCTTTATGACAAATTATTTACACGCTTTCAAAAATACTCTTAAGATTAAAAACAACTTTATAAAGCTCTGTAGGTTTAGCACAACTTTAAATACAACTTAGAGTGTTAGCATTTGGGTAGGGTTTTGGTTTAGGTCCTAAATTTTTAATTAGGGTTAATAAATATATTTGTGTTTGCAAAGTAGTTTGAGCTTATTTATATAAAGTTGATATCAAGACAAACGGACACAAGATAAATAGAACTTTTCGAAGGAATGTATATATTAATTCCCACTTCCCACAATGTATGCACTGTCCAACGGCCGTACAAATATCAAATACAAAAACAAAAGAAAATGATGCAAAGCATGCTTTGATGCTCTATTAGAAAATAAGGTAGTAACAAAATTTTAACCCAGAGTGGTAATTTTAATACAACCACCTACTTGTTTTATCAATTTTTATTTATCACTTGATATGATATTTACTCACTAAGATTAGTCATATAAGTCAATAAATAATAAAATTTGATGCACAAGCTAATTTCGTCCCGTTATATTAGCCAATAATTAAATTTATAATAAATGAGGTCTGTTAGGGGCACAATATTCACTAAAAAAATAATAAACAAATAAATAAATTTCAATCACAACACTTTCTTATAAAATTTTTAATTACAATATTCTTATGTAACTAATTAGTCACAACCTTGTAACTAAATGTTACTTTTAGTCACACAAAAAATTTGTCACACCATGACAAAAAATCTTATGGCTAAAAATTTTATTCACAACAAGAATTTGTGACTAAATGCATATTAGTCACAACAATGTGACTAAAACTGGAATTTAATTATTTACATAAAAATATTATAACTAAAAGTGTCATAAATATAATTAAAAATTTATTATTATTATTATTATTGTTGTTGTTGTTGTAGTGAGTCTTTATAATAGAAGTGAATCCTTATAGAATTTTCCTCGTATACTAACTTAAGTCTAAAAATCTTTCTTAATGAACATAGCTAATCACTTTGTTGAGCATGGTCTTTGTAACTAGCAAATAGGGTTATGATTGTTATTAATGCAACGCCGTTTTGTTTATCTAAAAATATATATCCACACATGTACACAATAAGCATGTGCAAAGTGCATTTTCTTTCCAATAATTAAAGAATTATAAGGATAAAAGAATGATTTACTTCATTAACTTTGATAAGCAAGACATCCTTATATGACACAAAAATTGATCCCTCATAAAATATATTTGCTCACATGTTTTGCTGCTGAACGTGAGAGACTGATTTGAATCCAAAAACATGTAAAGAAATATATATATATATAATCGATATCATATAGATATAATTAGATACGAAATTAAATCATATGTATGTGGTCGTAAATATAATATTAGTACACATAAACCATATAGTTGTTTGTGTATCTCATATTTAACTCCGTCCTCATCAAAAATTGTGCTCCGGCGAATAATCCAAACTTTGTGGGCATTGATGCAATCATAGAGAAAGTTAGCTTTAAGGTTGCCTTTTTCTTAATGAACTTTTCACAGATATTCATTATTCTACCCCGCAGCATCAATTCTGCCCATCTTTTGTAGACAAATTATAGAAAAAGCAGCATCCACACTGTAGAGTTAGCTAATTGTCCTGTCTAAATTGTTATCTCCCGAAAAGGGGAAAAAAAATGTATATAAGACATGATCAAATCGATCCTCGTAGAAAACCCGAAAAGGTTAATATATATATATATATATATATAGAAATGGAGCACCGTATATAAGTGAGATGGTATAGAACATTATTGGCCGAAAAGGGAAAATCCGATAATGACAGCTATTGAACCTTCGAGAGAGATCAGAAAGCCCATGCTATATTTTGGCAAATAGGTCTTATAAAATTCCTTTGGACTTGGGTGCCAACAGCTGCAGCCAGTGTGGTGTGGCCCAGTTTGTCCCCAAATTTCATTAAAAGAAAATATATAGTTGTGGAGAGACACACACAAGTGGTGATTCCCATGTCCACCTATCATGGTCACCCTTTTATATTATTCCTTCTTTAATGTGTTACTTCGACATACAAGACCAAAATATGAAGATACTGCAATAAAACGATAGAGTAAATAGCAAACTACAAGGAGCTCTTGTGCCCCAGGAAAAAAAAAATAAAGGAAATTGTAGTGAATAATAATCTTACAAAACTAAAAGAAGTATATAGCATGATTTTAAATTCTCTCTCGCGAGTGACTGCTAGGATTAGCAGTCATCTCCTTAGGAGGGGCCAAATTCTCGACCCTAGATGGAGATGGAAACTCCACAGCAATAACCAATAAGAAGAGTTAGGTACCATGGCTAAATGGGATCACTGGCAAAGTGGATGGAGAATCCAGAGGAATTGCAAGCTTAGGGTCTCTAATCCCTCTATTGGATCAAGGATGATGGCCAACGAGTGTTGTAGAGAGTTTATTGCGGTTAACGGAGGGCTTGCAGAATGCGTCGACATGGAGGATCTATAGCATACTTGATTTGTCGTCCATCTAGCTTGTATATACAAGTGATAGTGAAAAATAAGTAGAAAAATCATACAAAATAGCATAATTTACAAGTGATGGTGAAATAATTAGCATATTTTTTTTCTCCAAACATGATCAATTATAGAATATTATTATTAATATTTTAAAATCAATTTTTCTTGTTTTGTATTCTTTCTTTCCTTTGTTTCTGTCTCCTATCTCTCTCTCCCCCTCTGACCAGCTAGGAACAACACTGGTGACAAGGAAGATGTCACCGTCACCAACAGAATCACAACAAGATCTTGACGCCAATGGGATCGCAATGAGACGAGATCTCGTCGAGCATCACAAGCGACAAGAAATGACCCATTGCTAAGGTCGCTGGTCGTGCCTATCATTGAGTTAGCATAATCGTAGTGGGATTGTGAGTTTTTTCTCTCCTCTCTGGGCTTAGCTTTTTGCTCTTCTAGGTTTGTTGGTCTTTTATTGCGAGCTTAGTCAAATTGTGACTTTGGCATCAACCTCCATTAATTCCAACAGGTGTAGGGTTTTGATGATGTCACAACAGTGTCGCAATATCCATTACCAAGCTGGTTAACTTAGGTTCAAGTTGATCACGAGTGAACCCATGTCCTTTGTCATTATCAACCGTGACACAAGATTCTTGGAAGTTTTACCCAATCTCTAGCGATATGCTGATAATGGCGATGGCAGTGGCAACAATTTAGGATTAGGGTTAGATTTTATTGAATTTGGAGTTTCGATTTTTAGGTTAGGGTTTGGGAGCTGATTTGGAGTTTTTGGGTTTTTTTTTTTTTGGTTATTTTGTAATAATAGTAATTGTTTGGAATACATATAAATACATAAATACCAGATTCGTTAATATTGGATCTATTAGTAAATATTTGTATTTACTAGATATTTTTTCGATTTACTAATAAATATCAAAGTTATTAATACTGAATTTAGTAATAAGTATTCGAATTTATTAGTAAATATTTGGATTTAATGATAATAAATATCGAAACTAATAGTCAAGAATTAGATTAAATTAATATTATATGTGAATATATTTTTTCCAATAAGTAAATATAAATATTTCTTATTATGATTTTGTAATATTTACTAGTATAACTGGAAATTATTCAAATTTACTAATGAATATTCAAATTGACTAGCAATAAGAATATCATATTATTATTAGATTTAGTAATAAATACCTAGATTTACTTGTACATATATGGTTTTAGTAATAACAAATATTGAAATTACTAGTAAATACTTGGGATAACTTAGTATTATACGAGTAAATATTTGGATTAAATTAATATTATATGTGAATTTATTACTTGTAATAAGTATATACATACCTATCCTAGTATATGATCTTATAATATTTTCTAGTATACATGGTAAATATTCAGATCGACTAATATTTAGTAGTGCTGATGGGTAGTCGAGATCTCATAGATCTCAGCTATCATGACATGATCATATTTGCCAGTTAAGATATCGACATCCCAGAATCATCCTAATATATGATCTTATAATATGTTCTAATATACATGGTAAATGTTCACATTTACTAATATTTAGTAGTGTTGACAAGTAGTCGAGATCTCATAGATCTTGGCCATCATGACATGGCCATATTTGCCAATTAGAATATCAACGTCCTAAAATCTAGGAGTAGGGTTTTCATATATTTGAATTTCAAATAACCAGTCAAGATTATCTAATATCTACAATAGAATCTACAATATAAAAGATTATCTCTACATTCAAGTTTAAATATTAAATATTTGTATTTAAATATTAAATAATGGTTATCTCCTAGAAGCTTATGAATACATGAGAACATACATCCAGAAACCCAACTTACAGTTTAACAAATTACACCACCTGTAATTCTGATAAAATAGTGAAAACCTCAAGTACCAAAGAAAGGACATAGCCTTCACTCACGACAAACCTGTATAAATCTCTGTGTTCTTTATTTTCTGCACTTTACTTAAACTGTGTTTTATGTTATCTTATGTTTGTGATAGTTCTTGGGGATCTCCATTATTGCGGGATTTGTTAGGCAAGTTTACCCATTAATAATTAGTGTTAGAGGGAGGATCTAAACCTTCGAACCCTATTTAACCAACAAAAACACCCCCATAAAAGTGGTCCAATGGTGAGACACTAAAACCTTGCTGTTGAGAATGTGAAAGTTCCTATAAAGAACCTACCACTTACAGGCCACGTGCCAAGAAGGCTAATAACTAGGTTACAGGGCTTGAAGGCCGTCTGGGAGAATTGAACACCTCAAGTGCTATTTTTAGTAGCCCTTGCTATTATGATGTCTTTTTTCTTGATTATGATATTTTACTAGGATGTTTCTTTTATTTTGTGTTCAACATACCATTATTATTAACAAAAGTTCAACTTAATAATTCATTTTGATGACAACTACATTTTTAACATCCCGATAACCTACAAACTCTACAAAAGCAAAAAAAGTTGCAATCAAGCTACAATAACTAATAAGCCTTCAAATAATTCTCTCTTAGGTGGAAAACAAGAGGACAGGTGCTGAAAGGCTACCTATATACCATGCAATCATGATTTCGACTACCGCCAACAAGATTATCCAAAGCCAAAGCCAAGGATAGAATGGCATTGTCAGTTGTTAGAAATTCTCAAACAATTCATAAGAGAAGAATACGAGGATGGGTGTTAAGAAGTATCCCAAAATTGAATAAGCTCTACTAAAACTCCTTAGTCAATTCTTAAGGGAAAAACAAGAGAATAGATGTGAATAAAAACCTCAACGTTAAAGTGCTTCTATAAAAGTTCCTTAAACAATTCCTAATAGAAAAACAAAAGGACGAGAATCAAAAAGTTATTCTAAAATTCTCATCTTCAAGCAATTCTCTCTTAAAAGAAAAACGAGAAAACAGATGTCGAAGAGTCATCTAATACAAGTAAGATTCCTATCTTCAAATAATTCTTTCTTTAGAGGTAGAATGAGAAGAAGGGGACAAAATGCACATTTAATGACCCAAAGTTATGTAGCAAATCAACATCCAAGATGAAAAGACTAGAGTTTGAAAATCAATGGATGGTTGAGATTTAAAAAGTCTGAAACGACGTTTAGAAATTATGTGACTATTCCAGAACTTGAGGTATGTGTCAGTTGCATTATCATTGAATCCAAACAATGATATAGGCCACTGGTCTAGATAGCCAATAGCCTAAAGCCTGAAGCACTTTAAGGTACCATGCTTGAAGCATTCTGAGTTAAGGGGCAATGGTTAATGGGTAGTTAGGATCTCATAGATCGCAGCCATCATGACATAGCCATATTTTCCAATTAGGATACCTTTACTTAAGAATCCAATAACAGGGTTTTCAAATATTTAAATTTCAAATAACCAGTCAAAATTATCTAATATCTACAATAGAATCCACAATATAGAAGATTATCTGTACATTTAAGTTCAAAAATTAAATATTTTTATTTAAATATAAAATAAGAGTTATCTCTTACGAGCTTGTAAATATATGAGAATATACCTTCAGAAACCTTACTCACAATTTAGCAGATTACATCACTTGTAATTCTATAAATAGTAGAAACCCCAAGCACTTAAGAGAGGTTGTAGCCTTCCCATTCACAGCGAACCTCTATAAATTTCCATGTTCTTTATTTTCTACACTTTACTTTTATTGTGTTTTATGTTGTCTTGTGTCCATAATAGATTTCAAGAATCCCCATCACCACCGGATTTATTAGACGAGTTTTATCCACTAACAATAAACAATAAAAATACAGTATTGTTTGATATACAAGTAAATACACATATTTACAAATAAATTTATTGAATAATTTACAAAATATAATATAATTAATAAATACCAAATTTACCATTACATAAGAATATTTACTTTTTTTGGTTTTTTTATTTGTACAGTAAAATGTAAATCAAATATTTGCACTAATTTTAATTTAATTTTTTATTTACAATACATTATTTACCCCCAAATTAGGAAAAATATCAAATTAATCGTAAATTAGAAAAACCACCAAATCAATTGAAATAGAGTAGAAACCTTAGTTTCCTTTCTGAGTTCATCTTCTTTTCAGGTGATAGGCTCACCTACTCTGGCAGCATGGGCTAGATCTAGGGTTTTAGAGGGAGATTCAGTGCTTATTCAAGTCTAGATTATGTTGCCGATCGACTCTAAAGATGGTAGAATTCCGATGGAAAAACCTCATAATCGTGATTGTGATTCGTGACCTCACCAGAGCTCCATAAGTGGAAGTGCTTGTCGTAAACTTCATCTTCCTCTTTGGTGTTCTGCAACAGCAACAGCACGAGGGGAGAGAAAGAAATAGAGGAGGGAGAGAGAGAGAGAGACAAATGGTAGCGTAAGAGAGGGGAAAGAAAGAGAGAGACAAGGGAAGAGAGAAAAAGAAGTGAGAGATATGGGAGGTAGAGGAGAAAAAAGGAAGAGAGAGAAAAGAATATGGATAAATTTAATATTTTAATATGTAATTAATTTAAATTATACTATTTGGTTATATTAGTTTTAATCCTATTATTATTTTAAAATATCATAGTCAAATATATTATGGGGGCGTTTGGTAAACTCATTACATTTTGATTGTATTTGAATGAAATTTGTTTTTTAAATATTGTATTTGGTTGAAAAGTATTTGTTTTGTATTTGAATGAAATGTATGTTTGAATGAAAAGTATTTTAGAGTTGAAAAGTTGATATGATTGGTAAAAATAGAGATAAATAGTAAAGTTGAAAAGTTGATGTGATTGTTTTAAAAATGTTGTGAATAGTAATTGTTTTCGTAGCACTGTTGTAAAATTTGTATTTGGTGTAAAATTGTATTGTATTTGAGTAAAGTTAAAATGAAATATTTTTACCAAATGTCCCCTATATCATTCATTCTTTCAAATAAGTATTTAATATAATAAAATATTAAATTTTTATTTTAAAAAATAAAGTATTTTATTAAAAGAACTACAACATGAAAAACTTACTTGGAAAAACTTGAATAGAATGAAAATATTGATAAGAAAAAAAAAGAGTACAATAAAAATCTCGCAAGGAAATTATCAACAACAACATCAAGTCTTTCAAGGAAATTAACAACAACAACACCAAGAGCGATGGATGTCGTGCTATTATCGCATCGATTAGTGTGTTCATATTATGCCCTTAGCATGTCGTCTCCTTGATAGTGTTCAAAAATTACATCAAATGTAGTCTATTGTAGCAAAAGTAAATACCAATTTCCAAAAAATAATAAAATTAAATAGCATGTTTTTAAAATATTTAAAGTAAATAACAGATTTATTAGGTAAATAATTTATTTACTTATATTTATCAGTTAAATAATTCATCTATATCTTGTAAATATTTCATTTATTTATTAAAATTTTCATTTACCTAATAAATTTGCTACTCACTTTAAATATTTAAAATCTTTTTTTATTTTAATTATTTTTGTAAAAATGCTATTCACTACAATTTCCCATTAATTAAATGTGCTTAACTAAGTTCGTTTAATAATCATCTTGTGATCATTTCTTAATTTGATGTAGTTAGAAAAATGCCTTGGGGTTTTTGTGCAGCCTTGGGGTTTTGGTAGTATCAAACAATAAAATTAAGAATGTAGAACACACTGGCTTTTGTGATTGAATATCATATATCCTTTTACATTGGTCATGTGCTTATCGATCCAGTATCAGTGTTGATATTACAATCTACGTATAATAATAATAATGATAATAATAAAGAAATTAAAAAGCTTGAGGTTTGATTTACATAGATGTCCTATTTTGTATTATGAGTTTAAAGAATGTCCTGTTTTAAATATTGACTGATATAATTTTCATGCTAAAATGACAACATTAACCTTTCTAAATTTTTCATTTTTTTTTTTAAATTCTAAAGACATAAAAGAAAAGTACCTTGAAATCCAAATCCTCCTTCAAATACGGTTAATCCCTGTAATTATGGGATACAAGCAAATTGTTATTAATATGAAACTACCATAAGCAAAAAAAAAAATCATAATAATAATAATAATAATAATAATAATAAAAGAAACACTCAAACCCGAACCAAAAATTAATAATCCCTTGCAGTCTATATGTCATCATCTTCAAATTACTACCCCTCCCATGTCCATCATGGCATCACTAATGGTTGTTCTTCCGACGCTCATGTGAGTTTTTCTTGGTCAACTTGGTAATGACAATGTCTATGCCTTTGTTCTTATGTCTTGGTTCTTTCTCTTTTCTCATCTCTCTCGTTCTCTCGCTCGCTCTCTCTTTTAAATGTTGGTTTATTCATCAACTACAAAGTTATTATATTGGCTCAGTGAATAGAGAGTGTTATATTTTTAAATTTGTTGTATAGCCCGTCTAATTTTGATCATTGTGATAAAATTTGCTTTGATAATATAATTTGGTTAGTTAATAATAATATGGTCATTACTATATTGATTTTGTCATATATTTATGAAGAATTGTTATATTATTGAATCGGTCTTTTTCTTATTTTTTTCCTTCCCATTAAATCATGTAAATAAGGGAACAAAATTTTAAGCCAAAAGAGCAATTGTCTAACAAGAAGACTAACATCCACTTCAAAGGGCAAGTTATTGAAGATATCATATGAATGAAGTTATTATGTTGAAGATATCATATTGATGAGATTAATATATTACGAAGATCAACATCCAATCTCATTTTTTCTTTCTTTCTTTCTTTTTAATGTACTTACGTTGAATCTCATACAAACAAGGTCAATATATTATGAAACAATATTAATACAAATTAAAATCGATGTGCTAATAATCCCTAATCTGTTTTAGCAAATCACAAGAGAAAAAAATTATTAGAATAAAAACCCACAAATTTATTAGTGATTTTTTTAAGGAAAATTTATTAGTGATTCAATTAACAAATCAACTAGGAAAAACAAATGAATTGCTTTGCCAAATCATTATTTATTAATGATATTCAATTGCATAATAACCATATCACTTAATTGTTAAATTGGTTTGGAAATAAACTCAACGACAAACATACATACATAATTAAATGTAAAAGAAAAAAACGTTATATATAATTATGGAGAATCTCATAAGGAAAGGAAAAAGAAAATCTCATTCCTAAAAAATCTCACGTTGACTGCCGTAATATAACATATAATTTTAAAAATAAAATATAACTTATCAATATAAAATTATTAAAAAAAAAAACGTGATTCACAAAATGAGTATACAATAACTGTAAACAAAAAAATTATTGAAATTCAAAATTCATTCAAATTTGTAAATTAATTGATTTGTAGACATTTTTTAAAAAGAGGGGGGGTCTCAAAAATAACTATTTTGTATAAATACTCCTATATTCATACCACAGGACAACAAACAAACAAAGCAAAATATATCGAGATTGAAAATAAATATACTAATGTTGATTGTAATGCTTCTATAATTGAGGGGGAGTTTCGGGGAGGTTTTGGGTTTGGAAAAAAGTTGATTTTGGAGAATATGTTTGGGAGAAAAAACTGTTTAGCGTAAAAAATTAAAATTTTTAAAAATTTTTTTAGAAAAAAAATATCAATATGGATCTTGTTTTGTTCCTCTCGAAATTTTATGCAATTTAAAAAAAAATCATCTCATTTGGACTTCTATACAAAAAGTTGTGAATTTTTAAAGTTTGGAGTTTACTGTAGCGTTTTGAAGATATAAATAGTAAAAAGTAAGAAAGTTTTGGAAAAAAGTAAAAAATTGGGGGCTGGAGACAGCCCCCCAAACACCCCCTGAATTTCACATGTAACATGCGCGTTTAGCGACCATACTATACGATTTACATGGACATCCAATCATGTAATACGTTTGATGACATGGGAAGTAGATTAATTTTAAAACTAGAAAGTGCTCATCATTTTTTGCCCGCCGCACTGTCCAATCCAAAACACCTGCTAAAATTACGGGCTATTTGGACCATCAGCCAAGAAAAACAGAAGAATGAATCCACTTGCAAAGCACCCCCAACCTTGCATAATTGCATGCGTAGTGCGACCACAAGTGTTAGCATTGCTTTGGAAGTTTGGAGGAGTTTTATAATTTCTCCTTATTCTCTACATTTTGCTATAAGCGTAACCGTTATTACAAATATATTCTAACGATAAGGAGACTTATAACTCCATTACAACATGAAAAGTTCTATATCCTGCCGGTTTTTGCCGGACTCATTTGGAATTTGCACTAACCAGATGAACAAAACATAGAGCCCATCATTTATTAGATCCACGTCCTACATTTGTCGTTTGTTATATGACATTCTTATTTCCACTTGAAATATTTTTTGAAAATTGCACAGCGTTCTAATAGTTGGGGAGCCTTTTGATCTGTAGACATTTCTTGAATACAGTTATTGCAAAAAAAGAATAAAAAAAAAAGGTAAAATTTAGGCTTATGCTTTACTGTTTAAAGAGGTTGATCGAGTCCAGCTTCGTATTAATTGAGTATATTTAGTAAAACAGACATCAAACTCTAATTCTATATTTGAGCACCAACTCACCTGACATGATATTCTATATTTGAGTACAAACTCAACTGACATGATAAAGAGTTATTTTTATTTTATTAATACATACGAAATTTCAATTAAAAATGATAACTCATAAATAATATATTATGTAAGTTCATATTAAAAAATTGATATTAGAGTACAAGAATTCTGAAGGAAATGTCTTTTCCGCAGAGACAGCGAGAAGCAATATGCATGGTCGGAGTTTATTTACAAAACTAGCAGTGTGTTGCCAAATTCCTTGGAAGTATCTGAGCTTGTAGTTGTTTACAGTTAGAAAAGAATATAAAGTCCAACGAAACTAATCTAGTCTATATTATTATAAAGAATTTGGGAGATGACGTACTGTAGAAACCGAGAGAGAGAGAGAGAGAGAGAGAGAGAGAGAAGATTTTTTGAGAAAATATAATTGTACAAGGGGAAAATAATAATAGAAACTTGATAAGGTAATCAAAGTAATGCCCCATAATTTGCAATTTAAAGAGCTTGAATTGCACTAGTCTTGCCCTGGCTCAAGTCTGACCCATTAACTCGGGCATTCGTTTGAAAAGCAGACTGCCTTGAAGGCTCTCCCAGCCATTTTAAGGAGAGCGGTGACGGCTCTTTTTGGCCTCTCTCACCCTCTCCTAAACTGAGTTGGGACATGCCGACGAGTTCATCGACGTTGACGGAATTGGCAACTATTGGAATTGGCTTCAGGACCTGATGTTGAGGTGTCTCGGCACTCTTTCCTTCCTCCAGAGGGGCTGCTGCACTCGGCGGCCACAATGGGAAATGGATGGGAACATAAGCTGGGAAGAATCTGGGAACCATAGTGGGGAATCCATTTGATTGGACCATATTCGTGGGTTTATTAGCTTCTTCGACATTTGCTTCATGAGTGGCTTCCATGGGCTCACATTCTGATTGGAAAGAGAGGTTTAAGGAAGGTAGTGATTTTGCATCATCGGATTCTTTTTCATGAAATGAAGGCAGCAAAGCTTCTTCGGGAACTGGTGGAGTATCTGCGGCCTACAAAGGAATTATCAACCAGTCAGTCCACAAGAATAACTACATTGTTTCACTACTCCCAGTCGCTATACCATAACTTAAACCAACTCCAGACTCTGCCTTAACCTCAGAGGCGAGCCAATAATTTCTTAAATAATCGAAGTGATTACACAAAATGGTATTGTAGAGAAGATGAACAAGAACTTGCTCTGACACTGAATCATGGCATAAACTATAAAGTGATTATATAACTATTGCCTTTCAACAATTTAAACATTGTGACAATTATAGTTCTTTCCCTGTGAAATAATACTTTATGACTTGAGAGTCTCAACCATCTCTTTATCTGATCAGTGCGTGGGATATTGTAAAAACAATATAGAGAAGCAAAGACACACCATATCAGGAACCATGTCAAAAAGGCTAGAGCGTCTCTTTCTTCGGGAAGCATTACTCTGCCGGATAAAGTACTTCTGGGCGTGGCTTGCCACCTGGGTAGGAGTTCTAGACACGACATAATTTCGAGCTATCCCACGCCAGTCCCCTTTGCCCAATTTCTGAAGACCAACTAAGAACAATCGATGCTCCTCTTCTGTCCACGGGACACCTGGAAATATATATATATGTATATACATATATAGATAGATAGATAAGTTGAAGCCCCCCACCAAAAAAAAAAAAAAAAAAAAAAAATCCCCAAAATAACATAAATCGTTTAGTAAACGTACTAAAAGAAGCTATAAAAATTCAGCTACGACTCTGATTTTACACATCGAGGTTTAGAATATAGCCAATTAATGGTGAAATGAAATCCAATCAAAGATGCTACTCTATTAACAAGGAAAGCCTATTCCTGGTTTTTGAAAGGATACAATACCCAAAACTACTCGGTTTACACTTCAAAAATATATTTCCAAGTACATTAATTGTCGTAAAAATAAACCACACGCAACCATATAAAGCTTTAAAAAACCTTCAACGGAAAAATAATGCAACTCCAATACATAATCCATAGTTTTTCAAATGTAGCAGCTCAAACTTTGGTAAATCCTCTTGTGTCCATAACACGAACAGCACCAAGCAGAACATCATGTTCTGCGGTAGTTCATAAATGAAGTTCGATAATGACTCCTTGCGCTTGAAATGCACGAAGAAGTCAATCTTCTAGATCCATGAGGTCTTCAATGCCAAAACAAATCTCTATGAGCGAACTAATTCAGCACCACGTAAATCTTATGCCGCGAAAAAAAGAACCAAATTTGTCAAGGCAGTGACCAAGAACCAGACATGCTCCAACATTTAAGACTTTAGCTTTAGCCCTCACTAAATTAAGGTTTTGAAATCCTCCTAACGCTATCGCAGCCTTATTCATTATAGTATAAGGATGTTCCAAACTTTACCTAACATTCTCTATGTAATAGTTGGTTACAATCTATATAACCAAAAAAAAAGGTACAAAAGAAACAAATATTACTCCTGAAAAAACAAAATTGTAAGCTCCAAAAACTGCATGTTTTCAACCAACTAAATGTGGAAATCAACTTAAAAAAAAAAAAAAAAAAAAAACCCCATTTTTCATGTAGTTAGGAAAGCAATTTCTAAAATTTAACAACAAACAATTAGCAGTTTAGCTATTTCCAGAACATGCCTACATAAATATATATATACATATATATATATATGAACACCAAGAGAGGCGGGGAAAAAAAAGCCTGGATCTTCAAACAAAAATTGAAGCCAAGTTACAACGAAAAGGCAATAACAAAACAAGAATAAATACAAATACGCGCGCGCGCGCGCATCATAACAATAAGCAGAATCTCAATAACCTTATCTAGAACAGAGAAATCTAAATTAACCAACATCCATAAAATCTAAAATTCACTTTTTAAAAAAATAAAAATAGAAAACCTTTCTTGCGGTCGGCCCGGCGATTGGCGGAGCAGGAGGCGTGGGAAGGGTCGTCGGACAAGTAGCCGTTGGGCTCTTGGTGGTGGGGGTCGGAGGACGGCGAGTCCGGGTTGGGAGAGCCGGCGGCGGACGATGAGGAATGGTAGTGAGCGGACAAGTTCCCCATGCTGGCGCTCTTCTTGATGATCGAGCCGTCGGTCAGCCTCACGCCGAACAGCTTCAGCCCCCCGCCGGTCGAGCCACCGCGGGAGGGGCACGTGCGGGAGTTGTGGCCGTTGTTGCTGCAGTGCGAGCACCGCCGAGTCATGGCAACCGACTCGGCTGGGACACCACCTCCGAGTTCAACCGAGTCAAGAGATCTCAGAGAGAGAGAGAGAGAGAGAGAGAGAACGGAGATTTTTTTTTTTTTTGGGGTGCTTTGCAAATTCGTGTGTGAGAGAAACTAGAAGAGAGAGGTATTTATTGGGTGTGGGAAGGGTAATTTGGGGAATGTAAATTTTGGAAGAATTAAGGAGGGCCTTAGAAGAACCCGGTGATAGCATTAGCTGGGTATCCTTTTGACGTGTATTTACTATTTTGTCCTTTTTGGGATAACGTCCTGCTTGCTTAATCTGGTGAGTGACTACTTCTCTCTTAGGTCTCCCGTTTTGTTATTTGTGTTTTTTTTTTTTTTTCTTCTCTCTTTTCTTTTAAGAATAATGGTGGATCTTAATTTAATGTTTTAATATTATGTAACAATGTCTTATTATATTTTTATTTGTAGATGATATAATTTTTATATTAATTCATGTAATAATTTTTTAAAATATTAATTAATAAAAAATATAATTCTTTTTTTATTATTATTTTTAAAAAAAGACAATTCATGTGTAATGATATTTGATGTTATAAAATAAAATATGGACTTGATATTGTTCTTATTTTAGAAATTGAGCTATTGTTTTATTTTTCTTGGGTTAATACAATAAGAACATAGAGCAATTTTAAACACAATTCGGCATGTGATAGATGGGCTACATGCGGAAATGATTGCATCCCTTAGCATATATTATGTTTCATTATAACAGGAACTAAGATTTTCTGTTCAATATTTGGTATTTTAAATAATAATACCATTTAATGACGAATTTTAATTGTATAATTAGTTATTAAGATTTCTTTTATCTTTAGTATTTAAATTTAAATATTAATTTACATTTTTCACTTAAGATTATCCAAGATATTTAAAATTAAGTTATGTTTATCTTTTTCTTAATTTAGATCTCTATAAATAAATGAGTCCTTTAATTGTATTCATACAGAAACGAATTAATTGATAAATAAATATTGAGTTTTTGGTTTCATCCTCTTAAATTCTTGTTCTTAATTCAATTTTTGTCTTCTATTATTTTGTTTTGACCTCCCTATTAGTTTTATCTCTTCTTATTTCAATTTCTTTTATCTATATTTTTCATCTTCTACGTCGTCTTATGTCACATTTTTGTTTTGAAATAAAATAAGATGTTAAAGCAAAGTCTTCAAGTTGTTAGGACTATTTATAAAATAAATAACGACAAAATTACCAAAAATAGATTACAACTCCCATTTGTGAAAAGCAAAATAAAATGAAACATTGGATCTTTGCAAAACGTTCCTGCAACATGGGATCTTCTTCATAGATGCCAACAGTGATGGAGCTGCAAAAATTTAAGTGGGGGTGTAAAATAAATACTATCAATATATAAAAATGAAATGATAAAGTTTTAATGGGATTATATACAAAATTTTAATTTTTATTGAGGGCTATGTAGACACTTTTAGTTTTTAACAGGACAAAGTAAAAAAAAAATTTTTAATTTTTTTTAGTAAAATTAAAATGAAAAAAATTTAGTGGGGGTTATAGTCTATTTACACCCCCCAAATCCGCCCTTGGATGCCAAATAAACTCTGGATAAAATGTTGTATTGATATTATATTTGAATGTAATATAATGTTTATGTATTGTATTTAAATATAATGTTTATGTATTGCATTTAAATGTAATGTATATTTAGATAAATAAAATTTGAATTATATTTTCAAACTGAACATATAATGTGATTAGTAAAAATAGATAATAAAAAAAAGAAAGAGAATATATGTTGTGATTGATAAAAATTATAGAAAAAATAAAGATGAATATTAATAATGTTAAATTTAAATTGTGATATAATTAATATTTAAATATAATATTTTTATGCTAGATAAACGTTATATTATATATAATATAATGCTATAATCAAATGCACCTTTAGTCACCATTGGACAGCTAAGAAATTTGAACACTTCAAGACAAAAAATTATGACCGGAATTAAAAAAAAAAATAACATCAATCATCAAAACATCAAAAAGGATAATTAGCATGCTGGATTTGGGCAAATTTGTCATTTTTGTTTTGAGTAACATATCAATGGATCAGGATTGAGGATAACAGCTTTTTGCATCAGATATAATGGAAACATATGTCTTGGAGATATACACGAGTGTTAAGTTTATCCAAAGTACGAACTTATAAAAAAGAATTAACTCAACAAAGGACAATGGATATATATATATATATAGACATGTATATATTTATATATTTGTATTTTAAGGATTTAGTTGTCGTTTCAGGGCGTAGCATCTTATTGGCCATTGAAGATTTGGTGGCCAAGCTCAGAAAAGAGAGCTCTCAAGACTTGAGAAGAAAAACTCCCAAATAAAAAATAAACAAATAAATAGCTCCCTTCAAAAACATATTATCGATTTGTAATATACTACTGTTAGAGATTTGTCAATTTGGACCTACCGGGAAAACCCAAAAAAAAAAAAAAAAAGGTTAAAAAACTCAACTGGATGTAACTGTACTGATCCACAAGATGCCACGTGGAGCTTGGGTGACCTACGTTTATTTTATTGTGGGGCCGAAGACTTTATAAGAGGATGCGAGTGTTGGTGGATGGATAACCGTACGTGTACAAGACGGTAATATCGTATTCTTTTTCTCTTAATTTTACCTAATAAATTTAAAAAAAAAAAAGAATAATCCACTAATAAATGATGCTTTTGTCACCCAAAGAGATCTCTATTGCTGTTTCAAAAGTTTGGTTTTTTTTTTTTTGATTTTTTTTAAGCTTAAAGGAGAGAGATTCAAACATGATAATTTTAGGTGAAATTAGTATTTTGTTTGGTAAATACATTACGTATTAATTTTATTTGAATATAATTTATTTTTTAAATATTGTATTTGGTTAAAAAGTATTTGTTCTGTATTTTTAAGTTGTGTGTTTGGATGAAATGAAATGTGTGTTTGGCTGAAAAGTATTTTTAAGTTGAAAAATTGATGTAATTGATAAAAATAGAAATAAAAAATTAGAGTTAAAAAGTTGATGTAATTGTTTTAAAAAAATTTTAAATAGTAATTGTTTTCGTAATATTATTGAAAAAGATTATATTTGAATGCAAAATTTTACGTTTGGTATAAAATTATATTACATTTAAATACAACGACATTAAAAAATATTTACCAAATGCCTCCTAGATATGGTATAATCATTAGATTATATATATAATCATTTAAATTTATTATTTTTATAATTTAATAACTTGGTTTTTATATAAATAATTTATTGCTTCAAAAGCTTGATAACTGTAGGTATGATTGATTGTCACATGGCCATTTTTTTGTTTCAAAATAGAGCAAACAGATTAATCGGCTCTCCATTTGGTGGGTTCACATTATGCCAACTCTCTTTATGAAAATCACGTCTAAACCTCATTTCAAAACTTGTTTTACTAATTAAATTCGAATATAAGCACTAAAGATTGTTGGCGATGGAGACTAAAAGCAGCTCTAATTAAACCCATTGAGCACATGATAAATCATAGAATAGTGGTGTTTATTAACTTATGGATGCGAGACACAAATTTAAAATTTAATTATCACCAACCAGCAGACTCCTTAAAATAGATTATCCCCCATATTATGCAATCAAATTGGAAAACATATATCACCTCAAGTCTTTCGATTCAAGTAAAGGGGGCGTTTGGTAAACGCATTGCATTTTGATTGTATTTGAATGAAATTTGTTTTTTGAATGTTGTATTTGATTGAAAAGTATTTGTTTTGTATTTGAATGAAATGTGTGTTTGGATGAAAAGTCTTTTAGAATTGAAAAGTTGATGTGATTGGTAAAAGTAAAGATAAATAGTGAAATTGAAAAGTTGATGTGATTGTTTTAAAAATGTTTTGAATGTAATTATTTTCGTAACACTGTTGTAAAATTTGTGTTTGGTGTAAAATTATATTGTATTTGAGTAAAATTAGAATTAAATACTTTCTCCAAATGCCCCCTAAAGTATGACAAAGTATTTGTTAAAGGGAGAATTCTACAATAGAATATTTAAAAATATCACATTAACAAGACACAGTTATAAATCTTTAAATTATACTACAATCACGTTAATCTAAAAAGTTATAATAATTTTATGAAATTTGATGAAAATTTAACGATTCATAACAATACTCTTACGATTAGAACATTTAGAATTATCCTTGTTACGTTCTTCAACCCTAGGAACTACATATTTTTCTTTTATTTATTTTGAGCATCCTAGTATTTATTTCCGGATCAAAGATGTAGTACCAGACAAATACCGCATGTTATCATAGTTGTCCCATTAGTTAAAGCAAAAGACTTTGAAAAATTTGACTCATGTAACTTTATCATAAAGGAAATATCTTGTAATGTTATGTTAATAATTAAATTTGGATTCAGAGCATTTCAAAGACTTTAAACCAGTGCGTAATAATCACGTCCATTCAAATTATATTAGTATCGGCTAATTAATGTCTCACTTATAGCTTGATTAATATTCCATGATTTGATGATTGTCAGCCATGTATACACCATATTCAACTCTTTACGGCCAATCACATGGGGTGACTGTATAGAGATCCTAAATTGTCTTCAGATAAAGTTAAAACATCACTAAAAAGAAATATTATCATAGGATAAAGAATTTAAAGATTTAATGTTGACTCGTACGGACCTGTGGACGCGTAGGTGGGTCGCTTTCTGATTTCTCACAGGTGGCAACACTTGCTTTTAAAAATAAAGGAGAGAGATGAGAAATTGATGAAGCAAAGTCAAGATTTGCAGACATTTTACCATAAATATGTAATATGTGTGTGTGTGTGTGTATATATATATATAAGTATATGCTTATCTGTATTTGGTGAGGGTAGCACTTAGCCACCCCTTTTATCCTTTCTATGAGGAGGAGGGAAAAAAAAAAAAAAAACCGTTACTTCCAGGAATCTGTGAGTGCAACTTTATGGTATACCTAAAATATTTAAATAACATTGGTACAAGATTTTTTTTTTTTTTTTTTTTTGTATTCTTTTTATTTGTTTTCTTTTGGGTGTGAACGTGGGTTGGAAACTTTTGCTGATTAGATCCGTTTGCACGTGGCTGCATAGATAATTAGCCCCAAAAAAAAGGTGGAGGCAAAACTTAATTATTGGCAATACCAAGAGTCCACTGTCGGTTTTATATATGCCTTTCCTGTCCTTAAAGCATTTCCCTCTGCTCACGCTCATAAAAATAAAAACCATGTAGATAGGACACAATTTTGAATCATAAAATTATATGAAGGTCATTTTAAAAAGGTGTTTAGGATAAGTTTTGCTTTCTTTAAAATTAATTTTTTTAATATTTTTGTCATTTTTTATTATTTATATTTTAAAAACGTTACAGTAAATTCTAAATTTTAAAGTCCATAACTTTGTTTATATAAGTCTAAATAAGATGATTTTCTTTTAAATTACATAAAATTTTGAGAGAAATAAAATAATATCCATATTAATATTTTTTTTCTGAAAACTTTTTTTAAAATTTTATATTTTTTCACTCCAAATAATTTTTTCCCTCAAACATATTTTCCAAAACCAACTTTTTTCTAACCCAAAAACAATGTCTCCAAGTATTCCCCCAAACACCCCCTAAATAAATAAATAAAAAACAATATAATAATTTAACAAAGTTTGATAAAATACAAATCTCTACCTTATAGAACCACCAAATTAACTCTTTAATTAATTTAATTAGTTATATAGTTAATGTATATTCTTTGATGAGGGTAGGCAGTTGTGCTCATTAATTATTTGAAACTATAGATATGGTCACGTGATAATATGAATAATGCAACAAAACACTTTTTCTTTTTTCCTTTTTCCTTTTTCCCCTCCCACAAGCTAAATTCACATCAGCCGTGCAAAAACAGCCTTGGAGTGCATTAGTTTTGCTCTTTACCGAACAACATCAAATCAGATAATTGGAGCATGTTGCTGGTCTAATGAAATAGCAAAGACGTGCCAAGAAGGAAGCTTGTGAATAACAATGAGGTGCTTGACTTTAAGCAAGTGTCTTCACTGTTATTTTTTTTTTCTTTTTGGCCAGTTTTTAGAAGCTAAACATGGAAAGGAATAGAGTTTTGTGATAGAATATAGAAAAAGATATATCAGATATATCTTATCCATAAGCCATTTGCTTTAAAACCATTATATGTTTATCAATTATTGTTAAATAATCATTTTGACTTTTATAATTTAATACAATTCTAATACGATATAATAATTATCCTACAAAATCTAAGAATTAAAATGGTGTCATGCCAAATTTCATCAAATGTCACATAATTCTTTACATGGGTTGACCCATCAAACATGATCTCACCTATAAGTCACCGAATAGCATGGAGCCGCCCCTCGTGACCACAACCATGAAACATCCTATACGAATCCACATGGTTACCAATGACTATCCAACTCTAAAATAAACCATATTATTTTTGCTAACACCAAAAAAAAAAAAAAACCAAAAAATTTCAATTTAATTTTGTCTTCTTCTGTAAATTCGACCCTAATTTCACTGTTTATAATTTTTATAATTTTATAATTTAAATTTTAAAAATCCATAATTTTACATATATAAATCCAAATGAAATTATTTCATTTAAACTACATAAAATATTGATACAAACAAAAACTCTCTAGATTGATTTTTTTTAAACATATTTTAAGTTTTACTAGTTTTAGCTCTAGCAATTCAAACGTTTTACTAAATGAATATTTCAATTCAATTCAATTCAAATCCTAATTTTATAATTCAAACCGCTCTCCAAATGAGTGCTAAACTACCTTTTAATAACACATATAAACTAACGTCAAAATTTCCTTGTAAGATTAGTGTCTTAACAGCCTGTCTATGTTAGCTCATCAAATGAAAAATTGGAAGAATATAAATAAGAATTTACATATTCAAAATCTAAAAATATTTTCATTTCTCTTAAACGAGTATTCATAGAAGAGAACGTGTTTTTTTTTCTTCTTTTTCTTTTTCTTTTTTTTTTTTTGTTCCTCTTTTAGTTTAACGCCGTGGAGTATTGATCTCTTCCCTTTTCTTTTTAGTAATTAATGCCAATGTAACTAACTAATTTAGTTTTGTTTAATGAAGGACACTCCAATGAATTACTCAAACAATTATCCATTCAAGTCTTTGTTATTTATTTGAAGTTTCATTGATAAACTTATATATAGGTATATATGTATATATAGTATGATGCACAAGAAAAACATAGAATATATCTAGGTAATCAACCCTTATTGTTTCGCACGTCACTCTTGAGAAAAGGGTGGGAGGGGGAACTGGGGAAGGCGTCTCTGCATTATGATTTGATCATTCATAATGATATAACTCCAAATTTCACCATTTTAGTCCTACATTTTTTCTGCTATTACTTAAAAGTTAAAACCACTATTATTTTGACTAGTGAGTAGCCCCAAAGATGTGGGCAAAATGAGTTAGAAACTTCCTGCTTTTGTTATGATTTTCCATGGACCTATTGGATTGGATTATATAATGACTTTTGTGGTCTCCTTTGACGGATTTGCATATGGTTTGCTTGTTGACTACTTATATGTATTTATTATGTCACCCTTTCTACAGTTTATATTCTTATGCTTTATGATTGTAAATATAATTTAACAATAATATCATATTTAATTATATTTAAAAATACAAAATTTAAATCTTTCTATTATCAAATTAAAAAAAAAAATCTCATAAATTTTGTTGGACAATTTGTGAACAAATCTTGGCAAGTATTTAATTGGCAGCTGCTTACATTATGAAAGAAGCAAGCAAATTTTGAATGTAGGAATTTGAGAAAGCAAACAAATTTCCATTAATTTCACTGTCTATTTTTATTCCTATAAGGGAAAAAAAAAGATCTAGCGGCCTAGATGTGTATGACCCTACAACTTCAAAGCTGTACAATATTACATTAACGTAAATCTCAATTATTTTTAATAAAAAAAACTCATTATTTGTTATTTAATGTAAATCTTAGTTTTTTTTTTTCAACTCTTAGATGACCCAAATTTCCTCTTCAATTTTTTTTTTTACATGCACAATTGTTGAATTTTGGTTGTATCTATAATCACGCACATTGTCTACAAGTTATTTGACTAATATAAACAAACTAATTTTATGAGTCGTTTGCATGTGATATTGCATGCCTAAAAAAACGTACACCATTAATATAGACGCTTGATTTTAATGAAGCGCTCACGGGTGGGAATTTTTGGGGTGCCTAGCTATAAAATTATGGCTTGTATTTGGTATTTGTTTTCAAGTATTTTTGAAAATAATTTCGCGTGTCTATTGAGGTGCAAAAACAAAAGTGTTTTCTAAATAATATTTGTTTAGCAAATTTTTTGAAAACAAAAATAAAAATCGGTGATAATTTGCTTTGCGAAGGAGATGAAAAATAGTTTTTGCATGCATTTTTAAGATTATAACTAAATATATATTTTAAAAAAAGATACCCTAACACAATTCACCTTTTTTTTTTTCTTATACTTTTTTAAAAACACAACTAAACTTTAAATTCAAAAATAATCTCAGTATCATTCTCAATATATTCTCACTTCTATTTTCATACTAAAACAATAATTTAAAAACAAATAAAAATAATATCAAATACCACCTATAAATCTTCATTTTGTAATGTAGAAAAAAATATATATATATATATTTTTAAGGGGTCAAAAAGGAAAAGAGAATTCTCACAAGAAGATTTTTGGGGCAATCTATTTCTTGGAACGAGACGGGTGGCAGGGTAGTTGGAGAGTTGTGATGGACATGGACACGTCTTTGTCTTTTTGGTTCAATGAATTGTGGTCAAAGAAGATGAGATAGTGAGGACAACACGCAAACGTCTTTAAAGGGCAAGAAAGCCTCACTAACATTCTATTCTCTGTGCGGAAGGCGTGATGAAATTCAGGGTCGGCCCTGCAATGTAAGAAACCCCCTAAAACATACTTCTCAAAGAAAAGTATTTGATATCAACCATGTGGAAAATTTTTTTCCAACTACGGAGGCCATGTGGGTCTCTGTATGACTTTGGCACTTCAACAATACTTTATATGTCTATATATCTATGTTTATATACAGGACTATATATATTTACTATGTATAAGCCTAAAATACCAAGTAATTTTTTAAATGAAAAAAGCTTCCATTTAGATAGGGTGTTTATTTTTAAAAATAAAAAAAAAATTTTGTTTAAGACATGAAATTTTTTTTATTTCTAGAAAAAAATTTTTCATAAAAATATTAAATTCAGTTACTAAAAATGTGGTTTTTTCTTTCTTCTTCTTCTTTTTTTTTTTTTTGTGCTGAAACTAGAAACGTGAATTTATATAAAAGGATTTAAGGTTAGAGTTAGGATTTAGGGATTTAGAAATAAGGTTGTTGAAAAAACACCATATGAATGCAAATTTTTCCCATATTTATATTTCTTTCTATATAAATTCATATTTTAGCAATTAAAATTCACATTTGAAAGAAAATTTCCCAGATTTACATTTCCTTGTACAGAAATACATATATCTAGTAACTAAATTTTACGTGTAAAACCAAACACAAAACAATTCATATATATATATGTATATATATAAACAAAACTTACTTGTTTGATTCTAATGTCGTCGTGACTTCTTGCATGAGTAGTTACATACATACATACATACATACATATATATATATATATAAACGAAACTTGCTTGATTCTAATGTTGCCGTGACTTCTTTCTCGAGTAGTCCTTGTTTGATTCTAATGTCGTCGTGACTTCTTGCTTGAGTAGTCCATTAACATAAAGTTGCATAACAACCGTCATTAATGACCATAACAAGCTAAAGAGATACGCAAAGTACTTTTGTTATCATTAATTTTTTAAATGGTGGACGATCTTGGGACATGCTCGATGATATAAATTGTATAATGCTAGGAGTGGACGTAGAAAAATTGAATAAGAAAACTGGCCTTTTTCAATCCAAGATCTCCTTGTATTGTAATCATCAATAAACAAAATTCAGTTTCTATTTTCCTTCCATACCATCCCTCATTTTCTTCGTCTCAAATAATCAGCAGAATTTCAATCCCACTGATGCAAGCCCAACACCGCACAGTCCATTAACTAAGTAGGGAGCGTAAAATGGAGCTCTGAAATATTCATACAGGCAATAGGATACTCCACTGCTACAATCCAAAGAACGAATGAAGCCTCTACGCCAGCTTCGCAGGAAATGGAATTCGATATCAGGCAGTACCTACTAAATGCTTTTGAACGAGCTATAAAGCCAAGCTAAATGCTTTCTAACCGTTGCACCAAACCATCGGTGGTGAGGTTTTCTTTACGTGGTAAAAGGTGTCATGATAACTTCCAATGCCAGGCCAAGACTGTCACTGAAGTTGAAAATGAGCCACATTTTCAATTGCAGTATGAAGGGTTCATTTCATTTCCATGTAACACTTACAGCAGTTTCATAACATTATAGCGATTAACTTCTAATTCAACTATAGTATTCACCATGATAGAATAAAGGAAAATGGGAAAAGAACAAAAGAAGAAAAAAAATTAAACGCAACAATAAATGACCGACATAAAAAACCCCAATACAACAAATGTGATTTAGTGATTTTGTTCACCGGTAACTTCTATAGGAAGGGCTGTACATACAGCTCTCAGCGTACTTAACCAGATCTTTGGGCTGGGGAAGACGAGTGGCCAGACCTACAAGAGTGATTGAAAAGGACGCAAAATCAATCCTACAAGCTTTATACGTCGCATCCGAAATTTCCACAAATTCTAAAAGGATAAAGACTTACCAAGTTCATAAGATTTTGCAGCTACATTTGCAGCAATGTGGGCTGAAATCTTTCTAATGTTAGCAAACGGAGGATATATCAGTCCCTTGTCAAAGTTCTCTGGCGTTACCTGCGCTGCCAACGCTTCCGCTGCTCCAACAAAACAGAACAAAGGCAAACGAAGTTAATGAGTTGACATGGAACAAAGACCTATGAAAGATCAACGTTTGCAATTTGTTCTCTTTTCAATCTAGGGTGTCCATATAGAGCAAGGCTTGTCAAATAAATATCTTTTGTAAACTTACAAGCAGCCAGAAGCATCTCTTCGTGGACGCGGATGGTACCAGACATTATTAAACCCAAGCCAAATCCAGGAAAGATGTAAGCATTGTTTGCCTGAAGAAAAGCAAAAATGATTATTACTGATGTTGGTCCTCTGTGACCCGTATTTTAACAACACTTCACAAATTCTATATGGAACAAACCTGGCCAGGCACAAAAACCTTTCCTTCATATTCAACAGGTGGAAATGGGCTTCCACTAGCAAAAATGGCTCGACCCTAGAAGCAGAAAAGCCATAAAAAAAAAGTCTCGTCATTATAAATTTGCGAGTTAAATGGCATGATACACAAAATCAAAATCATGTGTTTTGGTGTTTACCTGACTCCAAGTATATGCTTCTTCAGCAGTACATTCAGACTGCGAAGTTGGGTTGGAAAGAGCTAAAATAATGGGTTTCTACAAGTAGTTCAAAACAATGGTTAGAGTTAGCTTCTCCACCGTACTAGTCAAATTCACCGCTTACATTTATTATTAAAAAAAATAATAATACTAACTCCAACTTTAACAGTTTACATAAAGATGAAATACCTCATTGATTGTAGCCATAGCCTCAACAACTTCCTTGGTAAATTGTTTTCCCACCCCAGACGTCCCAATTAACACTGTCGGCTTGATTGCCTGACATGATAAAACACAAAAATAAAGAGAATGAGGAACTCTCTAACTGACTGACTGTAAGTATATACATATGTGTGTGCGTGTGTGTGTGTGTGTGTGTGTGTGTATAGAGAGAGAGAGAGGGGGGGAGATTTCATACATTGATGGCATCTACAAGTCCCTTAATTGGTTCATGTTCATGAGCCCAGGGCTTCTTGAAATGTTGAAGCGACTCCAGACGAGAACTGACAATCAATCCCTGCACAAGGACTTCTGTTAGAACTTTAAATGATGCAAAAGAAATACTGACATACTTCAGACAGCAGAGGAGCAAAGAATGGTTTTAGCTACCTTTGAGTCCACAAGCCAAATCTTCTTGCGGGCCTCTTCCAGTGGGGTGTTTGTCTGCACAATAAATCGGATGTAATTTTCTAAATGTGTTTTAAAGTTGTTCAATTTCCTCAATATTTCCTAATAAAATTCTAGAGGGAAAAAAAAAAAAAAAGAGGAGGAAATAATATTAATATTGGCTATTAACCTTTTTCGCAATCTCAAGGGCTATAAGTTCTGCTATGCCAGTGCCTGCCTGTAACCACCAAACACAAGGAAGTGAGACATATAAGAAGAAAGTGGCAGCAGGTAATCTTATTACAATCCCAAGTTTCTGGAAGGTCTCTATAATTATGGAAGTGATTTTTGGTTCCTTTGCTGCACTACTTGCATATTCACAAACTTTGACAATATCCAAAATCTATTACCGTTATCCTTCTTTAGTACTTGTTGAGAAAGAAAACAAAAGCAAGAATCTTTGCCGCACAATAAAAATGACTCACCTCTCCAGCGCCAAGGAATAAAAACCTGTGGTCGGATAAGGTTCCTCCAACTAAATTCAGAGATGCAACAAGACCTGCAAGGACCACAGATGCTGTCCCCTGGAATAATGCGATCACATACATGTCAGGCATATTATTACGAATTCCATTGTAAATATATCAGCACCGAAGTATTGAAGTATCTACCTGAATGTCATCATTGAATACAAGGTGAGTTGTGCCATATTCGGCAAGCAGATCAAAAGCATTGTGATTGGCAAAGTCTTCAAACTGCAAAGAATATAAAAATTGGTTTAGACAATTGAAAAACCGCAAGAAAAAAAATATTTGTTCCAATCCGGTTATCCAGGCAACTAGTTGAATAAAGCCTTTATACGTGATCAAATACCTGAATGAGAATTTTCTCCCCGTAGTTCTGCTTGACGGCAGACATGAATTCATGTATAAGTTCTGCATATTCCTGTAGTGGGAAAAGACGATTAAGAATACTAACTTCAGTACCACATAATATAAAAAATTGTTTCGATGCTGTTACTTTAAGTCAACGCTAGCTGAGTTAAGCGCAGAAGATTAACCTGCCCAGTGGCTCTCCTCTGCCTTAGTCCGATGTAGAACTCATCATTCAACAGCTTCTCATTGTTTGTGCCCACATCAATGGTTATGGGCAAGCACTGAAAAAACCAACATGAAATAAATATAGTAACAAGTAACAAGATAGAGAAGTAGCTGAACCATGAAAGATCAAACAGAGCAACAAAATCTAAACTTTAACAGGTTTCGAAATCTCCTTGACTTTCTATTCTGAAGAAAATATTGTCTCTATATATGATATAATTTTCTCCTTTTCTATTTATTTACAGTGAAAAGTGTAATGAACAATTTGATTCAACGACATATATTGCCTGAAAAAAAAAAAAATCCATCAAGCTGTTCTTGATATACATGTGGTTTTTGACTTAGACATAACAATAACAAGCAGAATGGATCAAGCTGAAACTCACCGCAGATGGGCGTACACCTCCAAGTGCTGTATACAAGGAAAGCTTCCCCACAGGTATCCCCATTCCCTGAAGACACCCAAATATTGCCATCAACTTACTCAGCTATTGTTAGTGATATGGAGAACTCATGAAAACGAAGGGGAAAAGGAACAGTACACCAAAATCAATACTCAACGTAAAAAACTTGAAAACACGCATATTTAAGTTGAAAATCCTTAGCAAGACAAAAAAAGTCCGTACTATTTACCTGACAGCCAAGATCCCCCAGGCCCAGAATACGCTCCCCGTCAGTGACAACAATGACTTGTATATTCCTCTCAGGCCAGTTCCTTAATACCTCAAGAATCCTTCCCCTACACCCAGCCAAAAAAAAGAAAAAACGCAAAAGAAAATTGTTAATCGTATTTTCAACAAAACAAATACAAATCATACCCTGGAAATTGGATCAATCAGTGATGAGAACCAGCAAAGGATCCTTGAAATTAAACAGTAGACAGAGAACTACAAAAAGATGCGACAGAACATACTTCTCTCTCAAACTAATATAAAGACCCTGCGGGCGCATAAAAATGCTCCCATATTTCTGGCAAGCTTCACCGACAGTTGGGGTATAGACAATTGGGAGCAACTCCTCAACATGGTCAATTAGAAGTTTGTAAAACAACTTTTGATTTCTCTCCTGTAAAGCATTGGTGTAATTAAAGATTTTAACTAATATCATTCGTTGAAAATCCACATTACTATTCTTTGGGCTCAAATTTACAGGAATAATTTGGATAGCTACCTGAAGATCCATCATGGCCATGTACTTCTGCAGTGGCAATTGATATTGACGGATATTGTGAATCATCTTCTTCACCTGTGATTAGAGCGAGAACAAATTTCAACTTCTGAAATCCAAATAAGGTTAATATGCGCCTAGTATATGCATGACAAATTTATTCAACAAGCAAGAGAGCTAAGATCTAAAGCAGGGGAGAAACCTGAAGCTCTTGTGAAACGACCGTTGGGGGTAGAAGACCACGCAAGTAGTGAGCATCTCTTTCTTTATCATTGAAGGCGAGCCCTTTGTTGTGATGTGGATCCCGCAACAAAGTATACCCGCTGCAAGCAAAAATTAAAAAAGCTAAGGAAAACCGACGGAACACACGACAACAATCAATTGCTTTGTCTATTTTATTGCTATAGCTTCTCATAATGTATTTTTCCGTAAATTTATTCGCGTGATAAAAATCGTTTCACGTTTCCTCAAATTAAACCATGTATTTCGGACATTGTTCTATAATCCAAATTATTATCCCATATCCAAACAGTAGAAAAGATAGCAACCTCGGATCATTTACTTATGACCCCGATCGAATTGAAACATTAAGACAACAAGTAGTTCACTTTCTCATGAAAAAAACAAATAAGTAATGAATCATAAAACTTTTGTAGGACAAAACAAAAGAAGGAAAGAAAAAAAAAAACGAAAATGTCACTCTCCAATTAGAGTTACTTTCCATACACACACACATACATATACACATGCACGTACTCTTCTGTGTAACATAAAATAAATTAAAACTGAGAAAAAGGTTAAATACACACACACACACACACACACAAAAATGAATAAGAAAGCCATTCGTTTCATGATTAGGGACTCTAATAAAAATCCTTACAAACAGAGCCAGTGATCTAATTCTGTTATTACTATTATATAGAGTTAACCTCTTCTTCAAAAAATTAAAAAAAAAATTGCCTCTTTTTTTATTCTCATTTTTCTAATGCAAGTTCTATGCTTTAAAACAGGTAAAAGACGATAATCATCTAATCCAATCTCATAATAAGGTGTAAAATATAATCGTGATGATGGTGATATGGTGATGATGATGATGATGGAGAGACCTGGCAACAGAGATGTTCCAGGGGGTGACAAATTGATCCTCGGTTGCGCTATCTTCACCGTAGACGTCCTGGACCCCACCACCAACGGTGGATTTGTTGTCCACCTCAGCCACCGACGAAACGTCCTTGCTATCCTTCAACATGGTCTCCATCACAACGGTGCCGTTTCGCTCACCTGCCGCCGACGCCGACGCCACCACTTTCAGCGAAGCCGCGTGCCTTCTATGCCTCGTTGAATTCACCGGGCCGTACAACCCCGAAACCCCCGCGTTGTTCTGCGTCAAAATTAAAACTAAAGTTATAACAACAAAAAAAAATCAAATAATCAAGATTAATATACCTAATTTTGAAGATCAGGATAAGGAAATCCCGTCCAAGTTACCGGAACGAACAAGAAAAGAAGAAGAAAAGGTGAGAGCTTTCGAAAATATCGTGATCTGGGAAAAAGAAATGGATTTGGTTTATATTTACCGTAAAGCAGGTTCTGCTGAGGGAGATCATGGCGACAGATTTGTGAAACGAGAGAGTTTTTCGCTTCTATGGAAGCTGCAGAAGAAAACTGATGGGAGAGAGAGAGAGAGAGAAATGAAAAGAGAGGAGAGAGAGTCTTTGGGTAATGGCAGGTCTGTTGTCCGAGCTTTTCTCCTACTCTCTGTCTCTCTCTCCACCTGGTTTTGTGAGAGAACGCAGAAACAGAGAGAGAGAGAAAGGGAGAGAGGAAATGGCTATAAACCGGCGACGAGGCTACGAATGGAGCTTAAAAACGTGCGTCTGTCCCCGTATATAAAATAGTTTGCATTTTGCAACTGATCTTGTCCAAATATTACAAAATTACCCGACGCGTGTGAAAGTTGAGTTTGGGTTCCTAGGAATAGTTTGTCGGGTGGGACCCACCCCAGTGGTGTGTACTTGTGGGCCCCGCTTTCGGAGTGTGGTTGTGAATTGTGATCGTTGAATGATGTGGCCTCCCTGATCCTCAGGGGAGATGATATGGACAAGGCAAATGCTCCACCGTCCAAGGACACTCATTTTACACACACACATTTGTTGTTTAAACCTAATTTTTATGTATAAACCAAGCCGTAACTATGTTATGATTTATTTGGAAGATATATATTTATTTTATAAGATATTTAAATATAATATATTAAATATAATATACATTAACACTCCGTCTGTTTGACACGTTTAAATTTAGAAAATGAAAAATTTTTCATTTCAAGAAAAATGAACATTCCTAAATTTCCGTATCTGAACATCCAACATTTTTCATTTTTGAAAAATGAAAAAAGAGCTCTCTAGAAATAAAAAGTTTTCATCCACCCAAACAACTTTTCACTTTTAAAAAAAATTCCAAACAACTTTTTATTTTTCATATCTAAAAATTTTTCATTTTCCAAAAACAAACACCCCATCCAAACGGATCCTTAGATGTTCTTTTCATAAATTTTATTTCAATGTGGTGTAGTTTTTTAGTGTTTATAATTAAATAATCATCTTAACGTGTATTGGTGAGAAAGATAAAAAGAGTATATAATATGATTAGTAAAAGTAAATAAGAAAAATAAATAAATAAATAATATTTTAGATTGATTTATTATTTTAATATATTTGTATAAGAATAAAATATATGAGATACTCATATTAATTGCATTATATTGAGATATAATATATAATGAAGGTATTTCCTAAACGAATCATTAGGTTTAAAAAATAATGTTGTCCTACATGTGATATGATGTACTCTAATCATCATTTAAATTTTTAGTTTCTTTTTTTTTTTACGTGCTCACGTAATATGTTCAATTTTTAATAAGTGTTATCAATTTGTGACACTCTATATTATTTTGTTAAATATTTTAATAACTCACTTCTTTTTTTTGTTTTTTGCTAGTAATTTTAGATAATTTACTTAGGGTTTGTTTGGAGTGGATTCCAATCTAACTTTAATGGATTGTTATGGTTTTTTTATATTTTTCTTTAATTTTTATTTTTAACTTTTATTATTTAATTTTCTATAATCTTTAAATAAAAATTCATATATTCTCCTGTACAGGTCCTTAAGATTGAAAGTTTGTATCTAATAAACCAATTGTAAAATTTGAGTAACTAGTTGTGTTAGATACCACTAGATTGTAAAAGAAGAAATTAAAAAAAAAATCACATTGGAGCAAAGGCAACGCAAAAGTTAGTTATGTAGAAGGAATATATTTATTTGGGGTTTGTCTTTCTTTTTTTTTCTCTTTTTGAAACAACCTTAATTAAGAATTCTCTTCCACTGGTAATTTTCACGGCTGACACGCAGATATCGCTCCCTTCCTCGATGTGATTTGCAACAAGACATTCGCCCAAGATTGTTGGGGCTACTCCAAACCTCTATTCCTTTTTTTGTCTTTTCCAAGTATTTTAATTTTTTTAACATTTTTTTCATCTTACAAACTTTTTTTACTATTTATATATCTAAAATTATATACTAAATCAAACTTTAAAAAGTTCATAATTTTACGTATATAAATTCAAATAAAATGATTTTTTTTAATTACATATAATTTTAAAAAGAATGCAATCAGATTTATATTTATAATTTTTTTCAAATAAATTTTTAAAATTTTACATATTTTCACTCTAAATAGTTTTTTCTCTGATTATATTATTCATAACTCACTTTTCTCTACCGTGCGCTTCTCCATAATCTCCCCTAAACGGTATCAAACTGATGAATTTTTTAAAGAATTAATTGGTTGAAATTTTCTTCGTACAAAACTTTAATAATAACAAATTTTTATACGGAAGTAACCCTAATTTTTTAAATGAGGGCGGATAGAGTCCACTAAACTTGAATAATATGTTTATTATAATCATATAGAAAATTTCTTTGATCTGGAAAAAAAAAATCCTATAAAATAGGAGAGTTAATTGACTAACATCTAACCAACATGCAATTTTAGCAAAATAAAGTAAGAAACATAGAATGATATCGAGCATATTAGAATAAAAATTTTACTTAATTATAAATTCACTCATTTATTCTGAGACCTTATTAATTAATGCAAAAAGATCCATATTTGTTTTTCATTGAATCAAGAAAATGAAGAATTCTACATAGAGATTAAGGGGGAAAAAAAAAAGAGTCAATGTTGGCGAACTCTGTTTTTAATCATCAATTCCACATCAGGTAATGTCAATTTCATATTTTTATGTGATTTTTATCATATGCAATATTTTTAAATACATACACCGATAATTATACTTGGCATGGAAAGCTACCAAAAACTAACGTTAGTATTGAGCAACTATTTCAAGGAAAAAAATAAAATAAAACACCCATGCCAAAATCATAGCAAAAAAAAGAAACCACAAAATATAGGAAACAAATGACACTGATGTGGTCTAACCGTCTAAAAAAGAAAAAGAAAATGAAAAATCCAGGATCTTTTGCTTCGAAACATCCATTAGATTTTTTTTTTTTAATTCGAAATTTATCTGGTAAGATCTCATATTTTGTTTTATTCAAATAAACTGATATTTTAAAAGTTATATTAAAATTTTCAAAAATATAATATATGATTAGAACAGCTCTTTATTATGTGTTGCTAAAATTAGACAATTATAAATTACACTTATAATAAAAATTAGTTAAACAACTAAAAATAACAGTTCCTGACATGCAATAGAAGGAAAACGGGATGAAATTATAATAAATAGCAATTTTTTAAAAAAATTATAATAAATAACAATATTCTTAAATTATTTATAATAAATAATAAATAAATATTTTATTAGAAATATTTTAGAAACTTATTATTTATTTTAATTATTTTTCTAAAAATTACTGTTTATTATAACATATGATTTACTGATTTAGTTTATAATTTAAAAATTAAGTTAAATAAAACATTTCGTTCAAGATAATTTAATTTAATATTATAAATTATAAAAATATAAATAATATATATTAAAAATTATACTAAAATAATAAAAATAAAAATAAAAAATTATAAAAATGAATTCAATTGAATTAAATTAAATTAAAATTAATTTAATTTAAGTTAAAAGGTATATTAAACTAGATATGTCAATCAAATTAAATTAAATTATATAAAACCAGATTAGTCAACGAATGTTCTCCGCAAATTTATTAGGAATATTGAACGGTGAGTGTGTTCCAGGATCGGCAATGGAGACCACCGGTGGGACCCTCGCAGAGAACAAAAGTCCCGAAGTGCTTTGCATTTTGGCAGTGAAAGAAAGCACTTGGAAACGACAACCAGACCAAATTGGCAACTACACCACCGCTTGCGAAGTTTACTTTTTTACAACTTGCATTACATGACAAAACAAAACCACGCCACAATCTGGTTTTACGGAGGTTTCGTCCCTGTCTGTCTCAGTAAAAACTTATGGCCATGCCTTTTATTTTTATTTTAGTTTGTTTTATTAGTATTCTACCCCTTGAATTTGTCCGCTCAACAGCTGGTTTCACCCGTCTTGCGTGTCACCAGGTGTCATCATATCCCGTTCTCTATCGCCGGGTTGGATGCCATCTCTCACGTGCATCTACCCCTTTGTATTGCTTTCAAGCAAAAACAAAAAACAAAAAACAAAAAACAAAAAAACAAAAACAAAAAAAAGCCCTTTGTAATGTTCCTTAAAAAAAATTAGAGACACGGTTTATCATTTTTTTTTACGCTTAAATTTCTAACGTGAATCATCTTTGAGTTTTTTTTTTTCTTTTCTAAAGTATAATTTATTGGTATTATGCATTTTTTTTATATAAAGATCCCGTTTAAAAGTCAAAAAATTATAATATTGATAGGATATTAAAAGATACTCAATGTGTGTTTAAATAATTAGATTACGTGTTTTCCTCCTTGTTGACCTCTCGCTTGTTTGCGTGAAATATTTCAACATGGTTCTTTGTAAATTTTCATCGCATTTCTTTTAGCCATAGAAAATTTTTGATAAAATGTACGTAAATTTATCAAAATTTAAAACTCTCTCTCTCTCTCTCTCTCTTTCTTGTAGTGGTCCGAGTAGCGGTCAAAGGAGTTCAATGGGTGTTTTTTTTTTTTTTTTTTTAATCCTACCTCCCTTCCCCGTCTCCCAAGTTTTATATTCACATAGGAATAAAAGCTAGCCTTTGAAGCTATTTTAGTGAGACGAATTAAAAGAATTATATAGTATTTTTTTAGCCAAGAAAAAAACACTGATAAAAAGTATTTTATAAATTGGGTCCTAAAAATTTAAGAATGTAACAAAGAAGTTGCCTTGGGTTAGGGGTGGGTGGGTGGGCTATGAGTTTTGCCGTGGGCGTATATTGTAGGTAAAAGCAATGGGCAGTTGAAAGTAGGTGACAAACGCAGAGGCATACATCAACAAATATCCTTTTTTATATATATATATATATATATAAAGCAACAAGTATACTTTTAGCCCTCTGGGTGTGCATCCAAAGTCCATTTGACTCCATTTCCAATAAATTCTTCTTGTATTTTCCACTTCCTTTTCATTAGAAATTGAGGAAAGACTGAAAGTAAAGCAAAAACAGCACATGAAAACGCGAATCATTTCATTGGGAATTCATTGGACCTACGAGCCAATGGTTTTCAGTTTCCAAGGGTTTCTGTGTATGCATGGTTTTGGGAAAATAAAAATGATTCGGAAGATGTTAAACACCGTTACTTTAAGAATATATATATATATGTTATTTTTAGAACTTATATTATGAGGTCTATTATTAATTAGTATGTGATGTTTAATTATTTTCGGTATCCTTTTATTTTTCATGATATGAAAAAAAAAAAAAGGTATTATAATTGCCTTTTTTTTTTTTTTTACACACATGATTTAATCGCTTCACTTTGCTTGTAATCTACACCGAATAAACATTTTGCCTACACGTAAACTTGGAAAAAGAAATTGGAGGGGCACCCATGTGTTCTACTTTTGAAGACGTTGTAATCGGAATATCGTGTATTTTCTCCAAAGGAGTTTTCTTTATCAATTAAACGCTCCCAAGAAGGGAAAAAAAAAAAATCATATAAGTTGCCATGCGACGTTGAAATTTTGTTTAATGATTTATTTTTTGTTGTTCAACAATTATTCTTCCCTTTGTCCCACTAAAAACAGATAGAAATTAACGTACACATGTAGACGAATCATTGAAATGAGAAATAAATTTTTTTTTTTTTATATTCGTTAAGATAGCATACTCACAAATCACAAAAGACACGTATGAGAATGGAAAAAGTTCATATAACAATTTATCGTCGTTTTATTTAGAATTGTCTAATAAAACTATCATATTAACTTTTTAATGGTCTAATATATGAATATAAATATATTAATTTCATACAATATTATTAATTTCTAATGGAAATACTCATAAATTAAATGTTTAAAAAATTAATTTAATGACTAAATCTATGGTTTCTATTGACTGTTAAAATTAACAGCTCAAACTTACTTTTTTGCATCTTACCTCCTAAATTTTAACTCTCATTTTACTATTTCAAACTTTGACTTTGTCCAATTTAACCTCGTATGTTCATATTATATACAACTAAAGTTGAGTATCGATTCACTGTAGTTTCTACAGTACCATCCCTTTTTTGTCCTTGGTTTTGTGTTTTTACAACCTTGTCCTTGTGCCTTCCCTTCTTGCCCTTTTGCTGTGCCTTTTTTTTTTTAGGGTATTTTCGGGTTTTCTTGGCTAAAAACCCTACTTCTTGCTTGTGTGCCTCCCTCCCTCATTTTCATTTTTTTTCTCTTTTCTATGCCTTTTGCTGCCTCTCTCTTCCTCTCTTTCTCTGCCGTGCCCTATTCTGAAAAATTCTACCTCTTGCCCGTTTGCTTTCCTCCCTTATTATGATTTTTTATTTCTCTATCTTCTCTTTGCCTGCTGTTGCCTCTTTCTTCTTTTCTCTCTCGCTTTCTCTGCTGTGCCCTTTTCTCCTATTCTCCCTGCAATGTTTTTGCATATTGTGCTACTTTCTTTTCTTTATGTTTCCCTGCTTCTCTTTCTTTGAGATTGTTTGCTTTTCGTTTTTACCCTTTTTCGACTGCATTCTGTTGGTGTGGGGGGGTTTCTAGATTTTTGAGGAGTTGTTTTTGGATTTTTGGTAGTGAGGACTCTTTCCTCCGTTTTCCCTATGTTCCGTTGCCCTGTTCTCAGTTTCTGTCGATTGGGGATTTGTTTTTGTTGTTGTGTTTTATGGTATTATGGGTTTTTGCTTGGGAATTTGTTTGCATTATTTAGGTTTTGCGTTGGTGAGTTTTTGGTTTTTTGCATTATTTGGGTTGGGAATTTGTTTGTGTTGTTAGATTTTGTGGTTTTTATGGGTGGATTTTGTGAGTTTTCAGTTGAGGGTTTGTTTGTATTGTTTAGGTTTTGTTTGGCTGGGTTTTTGCATCTTGCATTGTTTAGCTTTTGTCAGGTTTTTTCTTTCCCCTGTAGTCATTTGCTAATCTGAGTGTTTAGGGTTTCGTGAGGTTTTTTTTTTTTTTTTTGCCCCTGTGGTCTTTTGCCAATATGGGTGATTAGGGTTTCTTTATGTAGTTTGGCCCTAGGTTTTGTGTCTTCTTAACTTTGATTTTATTTTTGTTTTTGTGCTTTTGTCATCTTTGTTCCATAGATTGTTGATTTTTTTCCCCTCACCAGTCCTTTGGTTTATTCGAATATCTAAGTTTAGACAGATTCTGAATATCTATGTTTTTAGATACCGGTATTGCTAATCAACATATTATGCTTTGGTAATATTTTTTTTCTTTTTTCTTTTTTCTTTTTTTTTTTGGCTACAATATTGATTTACTATTGTTATTATTATTAATATTGTCATTGTTATTTCACTGCTTAGATTGTAAATTGATATTTTTTTCATCTGATTAGCACATTCTTTGTTATGGTAATTATGATTGTTATTTTTTTGTTGTGCTATCCGTAGCATGAAATGGAAAGGTCCAATGTAAATGTTTGTGTTTCGTTTTAAAATATTGCCTGTTTAGTTCTTATTGCATTCTAACCATTTGTATCTCTGGAATTGTGTTAGTTAGGTTTTCTATTTGTGATATATATGTTGGGCTATGATTTTTTTAGTACAAAAAGACTCTGCTAAATTGATGATTGATGTTAGATTTTTATAGGTGTATTTAATTGTTTGTTTGCAATCATTTGCCTTTCTCTTATCTTTTCTTTTTTTTTTTTAATTTACTTTTTGTTATTATATTCATGGTTGTTTATCATTGTTACTAAATTGTTTTATTAGATAAGCTAACACCTATCCTGTTTTTATTTTTAATTGGTCTTGGTGATTTTAATTTGTGTCGATAATGATTTTTGTTTTTTTTTTTTTTATAACATTGTCTAATCTTCATTTATTTAGGCTAAAAGGAGACAAAGTGTAACGGAGGGGAGAGAGAGAGAGAGACACGAAAAGAGGGGAAATTAAAAAAAGAAAGGACAGAAGAGAGAGAGGGAGAGGAGTACATATGAATTAAATTTACAGAAAGAGGGAGAGAAATGATAGAGTGTGATAGGAAGAAAGTTGATATTTTTTTGGTTTCTGGAATGATGATGCCTAGTTACATGTCTTTGTAGGGGTATTGTTGCATTGATTTATATCATTGTTTTACCTTATAAATATAGCTATTAATTAAAAATATGTTATTCATAACATCAATAATACAATCTTTCCTCCTTTACTCGATCTTATTCATTGATTCCTGCTTTTGTTTGAGTTTAATTACTACTCTGGTATCTTTATCTCCACCATTCTCATAGTTGCATCTACTAATACTTAGAAGTCTATATTTTTAAGTCAAATTAAAGTACTCTTAAATGCTTTCTATATTTATTGCTATATGCATGTTTTCTAGTGATGAAAAATTGTCTTTACATACTATTGGTCTTATTTTTTTTTCCCTGTGATGATGTTATAAATTGTATGTGAATTGTCTTTAAGCGTTTTGTTAATATATGTTATCGAGGCATTATTTGTTAACCAAAGTTAGTGGATCGGCAATGATGAATGCATATTTTTTGATGCGTTGAGTTTTAATGTGGTTTATTCAGATGTTCCCATGGGAAGGCTCTTATCAATGTCAATATAACTAATTGACAACTAATCCCTGTTTTTCAATTGTTTACGTATATTGTTGTCAATTAGATTTTTTGGTATTATGTTGTCCATTGTTGTCAGTTTGTTGTATCAGTTTTTTCCAAGCAGTTTTGTCAAGTATGGCTCCACTCAGTTATATAAACAGTTTCTTTCTTGGTTTGGCCTGTTTGGTCTGTTGTTTATTTTCACTGGGTTACATTTTTTGAGTAAGTGCTAGCATCTGGGCTCTTTGTTGAATAATAATCCGTGATCTATTGGATGTATTTTCCTACCTCTCAATCTCAGTCTCTGTCTTTGTCTATTTTGTATCTTTTGTTACTTATTTCAACATATTTGATAAAAAGACAATATATAAAATTTTTTTTGAGTATTATCTTGTGCTATATATTATAATTATTTTACAACTTAATTTCTAATGTATTGGGAGGTTATATTATTATGATAACTAAAGTATTAAGTTTTTTCTGAGTATTATCTTATGTTTTATAATTATTTTACAGCTCACTTTCAATGCATTGGAAAGTTATATTATTATTATTATTATTATTTATTTTATTTTTATATAATTAAAATTAGTTGAGCATCCTTTCATTGTAGTTTCTGCAGTTCCATCCTCATTTTGCCCTTAGTTTTGTGTTTTTTCAGATTTGCCCTTGTGCCCCACCTTTTTGCCCTTTTGCCCTTCCTTTTTGCCCCCCCCCCTTTTTTTTTTTTTTTGTGCTCTTTATGCTACTACAATTCTTTGTACTTTTATATTTTACATATGTTTTTAATCCCTTACTCATCTGGTAGCAATTAAATAACCATATATTTTACTCTGCTCATTTAATATGCAATGATTGTATAGCATAATATGCATGACACATTCGATAGTTAATAATAGATATTTGATTTATTTGGTTGCCACTAATACTTCACCCTAAGAAAGTGTTTTGTCAGGCAACTAATAAGTTATTTGCAGTGCTTGCAACAACGAGTTTGTCACACATTGCTGACAACAATGAAAATCTGAACCACCATACATTACTGTTTTAACTTCATAAAAAATTTTCTATGTGGATTTTTTTTTGTTGTATTGATTTTTTTAGTGTATTTAGTTACTATAAGCATTTAGTTTCTCTATTTGTATATAAAAGATTACAATTGTACCAGTTGGGCAAAAAATGTAATGAAATTGTATTCTATGATTATAGCACTTGCTATTAATATATTACTTATTTAGATGTTGCAATAAGATTTTTTTTTGATATATTTAATTATAAATAATTTAATGTATAAAAGCAAATAATTTGTTTATAAATAGTGGTGTTTAGTGTTGGCGAATAATGTCGAGATACATACATCTCATGTATATAATACTACATTATAATTTAGTATGGCAGATTATATATAACATAGTTTGATATGTACATATTATTAATCAGGTAATCCAAAAAATTATCATATATCACAGCATCGTCGCGGGCATTTTGACTTGTACTTACAAAAAATATATGAAAAATAATCAAGACGTCCCACATAAAAGTCTGTTAAAACTTAGCTTGCATTTATTTTACTAATAAAAAAAACCAGTTTTTTTCTTATTCTAAAAAAAAAGGAAACAAGTTTTACTATTTACCCACGCTAATTATAATTTAAAAACTGAAATTATAAAACTCCATAATTTTACTTTAAATGAGATACTTTTTTTATATAAGTTATATAGAATTTTGAGATGAATAAAATAAGATCCATATTGATATATATTTTTTCATAATATATTTTGAGTTTTTACAGTTTTTCACAGTTAATATTTTTTCTTTTTTTAAATCCAAATGCACAATTTAAATCCAATTTAACTCAAATCAAATTTTTTTCAATTCAAGTTGGTGAATAAGACGAATGCTTAAATGATACAATGATATACTTGATATATTACTTGCCCTTAAAATTATAGAAAGCCTTAAATCAAAATTCCCAAAATTTATTTACCAATTACTCTGAATTTAGTTGTTGTCATTCCTGAGTGAGTGGACTCAACCCAAATCAAGGTTTCAGACAAGAACTCTTGTAGGAGGTCGGATTGGTTCAATAACAAAGATTAGACTCAAATTTTAATATAGGTACAGATATAATTTAGCGATAATTTTATGTCTGATTTTTTTTTAAATATTTATAATTTGAAATCTCTTATCCCTATGTTTTAAAAAAAAAAAATCTTGAGTTAAAGAAAAAGCCTAGGTTAGCATCATTTATGGAACTTTGGGTTGGGATTTTGCAAGGATTTAAATACTTATTTTTTTAATATAGAAATGGAATTTTAGGGATTTAAGTACTTGTTTTCCAAGAAGATGCAATCTCCAAATTTTAAAGAAATAAAAGCCTCAATCAATTGAATAAACCCTTGAGTTTAAAAGCAAACCACTACTTCTGAGCTTCCATGATCGTAATTTGGGAGCATGTTGTCGTTTATCATATGTACTCTAAAAAAGAAAAACAATAATGGTCTAATGTGCCTTGAAAAACCATAGGCTGGCATTGTTTGTGGAATGCTGTCGGGGAATTCCATAGGGGTTTAAATACTAATGTTCCAAGAACATACAATCTCGAAATTTTGCAAGAAATAAAAGCTCTAAATCAATTGAAGAAACCCTTGACTTCAAATGTAGAGCCGTCACTTTCGAGCCTCTATGGTCGTGATTTGGGGGTATTTTTCCTTCTATCTCACGTGCAGTCACTTGATTGTATTTTACTTGTTTTTACATGCATTCTAACAAAGAGAATTAGATAAGGCTAATTGAGAATTTATTGTAATGGGTCAGAATTTTAAAGTGTAATGGGTCAGAATTTTAAAGTTTAAAAAGGGAGAGGCAAAATGAGAACGAATGTAAAGTTTTAGGGTAAAAATACAAATAATCCTTAATAGAGTGCATTAGGAATATGGATTGCCAATTAACACGTAAGTTTACAAGTCTCATGATTCTTTTTCTTAGTGAAAGCAAGATTCATTGAGGAAAAAAACTTGTATCTCCCTTCTCGATGTTCTTCTTCTTTTTTTTTTTTTGGTAAATATAACATAGTAGTAATTACATATCTAACTCTATTAGAAAGCATTGATTTCGAATTTCCAATATCTAAATTAAAAAAAAATGAAAAACACTCTAGACCGTATTCTCAGAATATATTAGTATTCGTAAACCATACACCTTTTTAATCATTTTAGTCTCAAACAAGTGATTGTTTTAAGAATATTGCTATAAGACACCGGTGGTGCTAAGTATCATTAATTAATAAGAGGTGGATCTCATAATATAATATCTATATTTTTTTTTTATTAGTGATGATACTTAAAGCAAGCGAATGTTTTAAGAATTTTGTTATAAAGCACCAGTAGTATTGAGTACTATTTATTAATAAAATATGGATCTCATAATGTGAGATTTATTTATTTTTATTAGTGATGATACTTAATATCGGTAATGTTATTAAGTATTTTTCTTATTTTAATGATAAGAAGTAAGAAAACGTAAAATCAAGCACTCTTTGCAGAAAGGGGAAAAAAATCTCTCATTTGGCTTGAAATCCACTTGATGTGCGTTTAAGACTGTTAGAATTTGATGGTAATGCACACTGCAATTGATGTTGCCTCCAATATAATATATGCAGGTACAAGTATTTTATCAAACCAAATTTTCCTCCTAACGACTCTCGTCTCTCTCTCTCTCTCTCAAAAATATAATTTAACAATTAATATAATAATACATATTGATAAGATATAAATATATTTTATTAACATAAACTTTTTCTAATTTAAATTATCGTTAAAAAAAATCTAACAAGAAAAATCTTGTTTTTTGTTTTGTTTTGAGCTCATGGTTATCATTTCCATCTTCATCTCTAATTTCCCAACAACATTGCTAGTTCATTTCTTGTTCAACCGCCATCAATTTCCATAATAAAAGGAGCAAATAAGTTGCTTGTTTGTCAATGGTCCAAAACTTTATAGCCACAAAAAAAAAAAAAAGGGGTCAAAAACCTTACGCATTACTCGTTACCAAATAAATTTTCTGGGGGAATAAATGAAAAAAAATAAAGAAAAGCAACTTTGTTTTAAATTTAGGTACAGCCACTAGTTTTGGTAGGTATAGATGTATATAATTGGCACAATTGCAGACATTAAAAACATTGTTGTGGACATGCATTCTATTTAATGCTCACCAAACAAAGGCGGAAAACAGAGGCATTTACAAAGTATATAGGGGAAAAGAAAAAATAAATAAATAAATAAAGGCATGAGCATGCACCTTTCTTGAAAGCAACGCGTCATTGAAGAAATTTCAAACATGTACTCACTGTTCATAACAGGGCTGCCATCTGGTGGAGGCTCATCCGATTGCTTGGCATAATAGAAATTCGAATAATAAATAATAAGAACCAATGAATTGTCAGTCTGTTTAGCAGAGTCCCTTACAAACTGATTTTGATTTTTGGATCCCAAAATTGTTTTTAAAAATGATTAAATAATTTATTAGGAGAGTTATTACGTCTTTATTAAAACTTAAGAAGTGTTTAGTAAACGCATTTCGTTTTAATTGTGTTTAGATATAATTTTTTTTGGTATTGTATTTAGTTGAAAAGTATTTGTTTTGTATTTAAATAAAATGTGTGTTTGGATGAAAAGTATTTTAGAGTTAAAAAATTGATGTGATTAGTAAAAATAAAAATAAATAGTTAGGATTAAAAAATTGATGTAATTGTTTAAAAAAACTTTTAAATAGTAATTGTTTTCGTAACACTGTTGAAAATGATTATATTTAAATGTAAAATTTTATATTTTGTGTAAAATTGATATTCGTAATACCAAAAAATATTTATCAAATGTGTTTAACTAAAAAAATATGACTTCTATGAAAAGATTTTTTAAATAATTTAAATTAAGTATTATAAATTTTATTTTAATATCTTTATCACTTATTATAAACTTTTAATCATTTTCTTTTGTTATGACACCTTACTGTATACAAAAAAAGTTTAATCATATGCATGAACTAACAATAACAACTATATATCTCATTCAACCACAAAATATAAAAAACTGTGGTTGGTAGGACCGAAAAGGGGTGGAGGGAGAAGAACCGCGTCGACTCGCTGCCTTCGGAGAAACCAGTGGAAAGGGTGGGCCATGGGGCCACTTTTATGGAGATGATGCCCGCCACAAGCATTTGGTCACCGTTGAAGTTGAAGCACACTATTTATCGATGATGAATTGTGAGACCATGACCTCGTCCTTTTTGGGGGTCTGTCACATGCGCCTTTTAATTGAAAAGCTTGACTTCAAAGCATTTCCTATTTATTTTTTAATTCTCCTTTTACTTTCATATTTGTTTATTTATTTTTATTTTTATTGTTATGGGAATTTGATATTGGACTTGAAAGTTGAACATCGACAATTATGACTTTGACCTATCCCATGGGCATGTGGACAAAAATTTTTCTAATGTGGTTTATTTATGCCATATATTCATCAAACCATGTAAATTTAAAGGAGATTTATTAATCAGAGAACCAAGGTAAACATGAAGTAAAATCGGTTTCAAGTAATAATAATAATAATTTTATTTTACAAGACATTCCATGTATAGTCAACAATATTAAGTGTAATTAAGGTTAGGCTGAATTTGATTAAAACAAAAAATAATAAACTAATGACATATTTAGACTGCGAGTCTATTTTTGAAAATGAAAATTTTATTATTTGAGATGAGAAAATTATTTTATTTTGAGTATGAGAGATGATATTTAAATGTATAAAAATTTTTAATTCTTAAAAATAAAAGATTGTTTGAAATAAGAATAAATGATTTTGAAAATAATGTATTGGATGAAGTTTTCAAGAAGATTTAAAAAAAATACAGCATAAAGTAAGTTAGAGAGTGAGATGACAATTCTTTATTATTTTTTTCATTAGAGGAATGATGAAAAAAAAAAAAAAAGAAAAAAAAAAACTCTTTTGTCATTTTATCCTTTATCAAAATAAACATGTTAAACAGTAGATAAATGATTATAGATATGATCTAAAGATATTTTTTATTTAACCCCATTATGATATATAGAACCCGAATCTGCTATTATCTGAAAAAGGAAGAAAAGAAATTATTCCTTTTATATTGATAAATTATGGAAAAGAATATTCAGTACACTGTTATTTCAAAATCCTAGCTATAAACTCATCAACTTCATTAATCATAATCCAAGGGCATACATTTGGAGATTGAATAATTTAATCTGCTTTCCAATAAATACAACTCCAGTCTTAACGAAGGACCACCTTTACAATCTAATCAAATATATATATATATATCTATACTGAGACACTTCGTATAGCACTACATCAAATCAAATTTTGAAAAAAAACATTTCTCCATTTAATCTCTTTCTACCTCTTTTGGAAGTTGAGGGTCTTGATGCAGTAACCAAACATGAATGCAAAGAAGACTGTGAAGCCAACCAGGACTACGGCAACTTCTCCCATGAAATCTGGGTCGTACCCATAATAGTTTTCTACGTACCATTTTATTGTCGGTTTAGTTGACATCCCAGGAACACTAATTTTATCTTCAACATCACCGTACTGTGACACAATCAATCCGTACACTGTCCATGCCACTGGGCAAATCCAGTAATACCAAATCCACCACTTGGGTATGCTCTGAAAAATCCAACACAATTTAACTGACGGCTTAACATGACAATCAATAAAGGATCACGTTACATGAAATGGCTACTTGTTACTTACCGGTTTCGGGATGAAGAAGCCAGAGAAGAGATTGAAGAAAGCGTAGAAAGTCGCTGCAAAGACGGATGCCACTTGGTGGTTTGGTGTGATCGAAACGGTCATCATTCCGTAGTATGTGAAGTATAGGAAGGAGAAGAAAGTCACAAAGAAGAACCAGAAGAATTTGGCGGCTGTCCATTCTAAGCTCACCATGGCATACACTATGAGAGTGTAGTATGACGTTTGGACCAACACGTATGGGATTTCAACTATGATCTGCATGTCATATGATTATCATAATCCACTTTAGTTGATCCTTTTTTTTTTTTTTTGAAACTTTGGTCTGATTAGATAGTGTTAAGTACCTGCGCAAGGGCATAAGGTAAAGCGGAGTACATTCCGGCAGCTCTTTCTCTATAGAACACCGTTCTTTCGACGGCTACTACTGGCTGCACTGTTGAGCAGTTGTCAATTCCCAGAAACAGCACAGATTTATACATAGCTCCAATCATCATGTGCAGATCAACCGAGCTATCCCTGATGATAGAAATGCAGTTATGAATACAGGAGATTATTAAGTACTCTTTTATATCCAGTTTTTTGTGAAAAAGATTGAATGTGGACACAAACCTTTTAGTTCCAACCCTCCAGAAAACAGTTCCAAGCATGAGAGCACAAGCCAAGGTGAAAACGTATCTAACAAGGTTATAATCAGGACTTCTCCAGTAAGTCCACCATTGCTTCCACAGGCAAGATTTGAACTGTCCCCATGTTGATTGAGAGTACTGAGTTGGGAAATATAGGTCTTTTGCTCCTGGTGGCGGCGTGCTCAATTCCTCTACCAAGGACTTGTTTTGCCTGCACATGGGCTTATATATCAGTTCAAGACCAACAGATTATAAGAACCATAATTTTGTTGGAACAATTATATGAAAACTTACTGGTACAAGGATGATGATTTATAGTACTCAGCGAAGTCCATCTTAAGGCGGACTTCGGTTGCTAGTGAGGTCACTTCCAACATCCATGTTGCTGGATTGTACTTCGGTTTGATTTTTGGCACTCCAGGAATTGCCTGCACCAAATGAAAATTTAGACTTAGATACTGTAGCTAGTGAAAACCACGTTTAGATAAAGGAAAGTTTTCAGGAGTATATAAATTAATACCTCAAAGTATTCAACGACTTTGTGAGAGTTGCGGCCCAAAGGTCCGGAGTAGATCACTTGTCCTCCTCTTTTCAATAACAGGAGCTGTTGCAGATGCACAATATATCTTGATAAGTCATTAAAGAAAAAGAGAAGGGCAAATAAGAGTGATAGAAAGAGAGGTGAAGTGGTTTTAACTTGCCTCATCAAAGGATTCAAAGATATCGATACTAGGCTGGTGAATTGTGCAGACAACGGTTCTTCCTGTGTCGACAGTGTTTCTTACGGTCCTCATAACAATGGCGGCCGCCCTTGCATCAAGACCTGAAGTTGGTTCATCCATGAAAATGATTGAGGGATTAGCAACAAGCTCCACGGCAATTGTCAACCTCTTTCTTTGCTCAGTTGACAACCCTGTAACTCCTGGAAGCCCGACTATGGCATCCTTGAGATTGTTTAGCTCCACCAATTCCATCACTTCATCAACAAATTTCTGAAAAATAATAGTAAAAAATAAATTCATCTGGGGATGTTTAGCGGTAAATCTGAATCTTTTTCTTGTCATGCAGAAAAGTGACACAAATCATAGTCCTTACCATCTTTTCCTCGTTACTAACTTCCTTGTGGAGCCTAAGGAAAGCTGAGTAAATCAAGGACTCTCTAACGGTCACTTGGGGTGAATGAATGTCATTTTGTTCACAATAACCAGAAATTCTAGCGAAGGTTTCTTGCTTCTTTGGGTACCCCGAAATTCTAATATCACCTTCGATGTAACCCCCTGTCTTCCTTCCTGCTAAAACATCCATCAAAGTAGTCTTCCCAGCCCCACTAACTCCCATTAGGGCAGTCAAAACTCCAGGCCTGAATGAACCTGTTATTTCGCGAAGTAGTTGAAGCTTGTTCTTAGTCACTCCTTGCTCTTTCATTTCCTATTACAAGTCACAGCCAAACAAATTAGCTAATCAATATATGGTAATTAAAATGGAGATTTTTAATACTTGATTCATGAATTAAGGCTTATTCCTGGCTGTGAAAGAGGACAAGGGAATGGGATTCTTACAGCGGGCATGTCCACATAGTAGTTGACAGACTCGAAGGACATTGCAAGAGGAGTGAATGGAAGAACCATTCCTCTCTTTGAGGCAACTCCATTGATTGCTTCAAGAACCGAATCAGCGTTGCTGCTTAGTCCATTAGAATTGGATCGACCATCCATTCGTTGGACTTCCATCTCCCCTAAAAGATTTTGTACCATTACTTATTAGAAAACCTTTTTAATGCAACATTCACCTTGCACACCAGAAACTGTTAAACCTTTTCTTTTCATGATTCTTACTTGTGTTGTTTCCATCTGAAGCAGACAAAGATCGAGGAAATGAATGAGTCTTCGACTTGGGTCTTTGGAGTCTTGTCTCTTCTTCTTTGTCTCCCTCCATCTCTTCAGCAACTTCCTTGGATATTATGGCTTGAGGTTTCTCAAGTGCTAATATTTATAAACAAGAACATGAAAATTACAATCAACTCAAAGAACAAGACAAAGAGAGCCACATTGCACTTTGAGCAGAGTGTTGGCTCTTACGATTTAGATAGGCTAGCGATAAGGTGAAAAGGACGTTGAGGAGAATCACAAATCCGATAAGAGCCCCAACTCCAATCCAATACCAGTTTTTTTCAGGGAAAACGTCGTAACTCTTTAGCACTGCCGTGCCTAATTTGGTTGTATTATCTAAAGCCTGCGTTAAAACCAATCAGCTATTCAGAAACTAGTAACCAAAAACCAGCTTTAAAAACAAGTAAAGAAAAATAAGTAAATAAATAAATAAAAACAGCCTAAGTTTAAAAGCGTACCCATTTGTTCATCCACCTAGGAGCTAACATTTCGTTCACCGCGATGGCATTGAAAGCATATGACATAGGTGAAACCCAGTAGCCCCATTCCCACCACTTCGGAATTTCATCTGCCACACGAAACAAACAATTGTCCCATGTATTTTAACGACTTGTAGAAATTATAACTAGGCTCAATTGGTCAATTTATATGGTTCGTTCCAAACCTCGCGGAATAATGAAACCCCCAAGCATGAAAACAAGAAGCAAAACAAGTGCCCCACCAGTGTTGGCGATGATCATGGTCCTACAAACTCCAGCAATAAGCCTAAAGATCCCAGCAGCCATTTGCTGAGTCAGAAACAGCAACAATAGTTGCTTGAAGAACCTGTCAAACATTTTAACAGTCGTTTAGTACAATACCTACATGACCTTTTGAGTAAATTTATTGATAAATTTTGTAGAAAAAAAAAAGGTTAATTTTAAATTTAGCCACCGAAGCACAAGGGATATTGACTTTGCACCCTACACAACTTCTCTTGGGTTTCTCATAAGTTTCAACTTTGGTAATTCCATCATTAAATAGTTGATTCTCTAATCGATTTTAATCACGTATGCTCGTCTTTCTGCATGTGATTAAATCCATTAAAGAATTACCATTTCCTTACAAGTTATGTAACCCATACGTGACCTAAACTGTTAAAAATACTTGATGTACCAAAGTTGTTGTGACTTACGATAAGCTCGGGAGGGTAGGATTTTGTTCCATTTTAAGTTGTAAGCCTATCTTTAAGAGCTAAATTTGAAATTAACCCAAAAAAAAAGGGAAGCTACCTGCTAGCTTCAGGTGCAAATCCGGTAGTGTAGTAAGTCATGATCACCCAAACAATGGTTTCAAACAAAGATATGGGAATCCTTAAGAGGAAAGTTGGGAGAGTGAAAGTCCAAGCAGGGTGGAAAAGGAGGTCTCTTTGCTTGTAAAACACAGGCAGTCTCACAATGGTCATCGAGAGCTCAGCGAAGCCATTGAACATGTTTTTGGTGATGGCAAACAAGAGTGCACCAATGTAAAGTGCAGCATCTTGTTCATTTCTAGTGTGCATCTCGGTCCTCAAGAACACGGTCGAGGCTATAACGGCCATTATGACCATCTGCACTGTCTTGAATATGTAAATGAACGAGTTTCTCTTTATCAACAGCCATTCCTTGTCAAAGCAGGCCTTGAGAAGCTTCATTTTGGGAACCGAATATTTGGAGAACACAAGGGCAGCCTTGTGGCTTTGTGCCTTGTCGAATGGGACCAATAACTCGTTTTCGAGCCGCCTGCCAATGTGGAACTGCTTGAACCGGTTCGCCAATTCACTTACCGGCATGTATCGGTATGGCTTGCTTCGGTCTGCCCAGTATTGTTCTTGGTCTTTCCTTGATGTCACCTGAACAAATGTGAAAAAAAATTTGGATGTCTGTCACACTTTTGATGTCACTTTTAAGAACACGTCTACATGGAAAAGGCTAAGGTAACATCAATTTCACTCAAAAGACATTGTTCATAAGACTTCACAGTAGAGAAATACTATATAACTCTCTCGGAATAAATCTATGGTGCTCCTTCTATTTGTTCTTAGAGGCTTATAATGTTACTTAGCTATCAACAAAATTTGCTCTATTTCATTTTCTTATGTATAAACATGTCATGTAATATAGTTTTCTCATTTTTCTTTTACCTCTTGTAGGAAATCGGCGGTTCCTTTTCGCTCAGGACAACAAAACCCACAACTGGCAAAGAAGTCAAGAACGTGATCTCGTGGACCCTGGTAGACGATTTGGCCCTCCGACAAGAGGATGATGTCATCAAACAGATCGAACGTCTCAGGAGCAGGTTGGAGCAAGGACATAAACACGGTGGCCTCCGTGAGGTGTACAATCTGTTGTAGGCATTTCACTATTTGATATGTCGTGGAGCTATCTAAACCCGTTGATATCTCATCCATAAAAAGTGTTTTTGTGGGACCAACTATCATTTCTCCTATATCATCGTTATAAAACCATTTTAGCATGAGATATTTAGGTGGTATGCCATAGAATTTCTTCATGCAATTTTTTTTGTTTAAAAAAAAATTGAAGTTTAATAAAAAAGTTTTGATTCCATTCCAAATTAATTTGTAAGAAAGACAATTAGAGAAATGTTCATTATTATTATTTTAACATTTAAAATCATTTCATATCTTTTTTCTCTTTAATTCAAAAATTGAGTGTGACATAATATCAGGAGAGAAAAAACAGGACATAAAATTTACACAAAAAAAAAACTACGAGTTAATTCACTCTAAAATTGTTCTGAGAATGTGTATAGAATGTACTTCAACACCTTTAAAATCTAATGAAGATCAAGTATATGAATTAAGGAGGATTGTCTATGCAGCTAAATTCAATGGATCCAAAAGTGTGTTTATGCCATGAATTTCTCTTGTCACTTATCAGAATGGTTTGTAACCAAATTTAGAAAGATGAGAATTTATTTTTTTTTTTAAAAAGGCGGGGGTTCGGAAGTTGACCTGTCGTCACTCGTTTCCTCTGACCACCAGATATCCCTCTCACCATCTCATCTCCAACAAGAGTGTCCTTGCATATGTCCAGCCCTAGAATCTGCTCCATTCGTCATAAAAAATATTTATAAAAAAATTTATTATAAATCTCATATATACATATATATAAATATACAGACACTCATATTTGGTATTAAATGGTATTCAACATTATTGTCAATGTGAATTTCAATTACTAGAAATGTAAATTCATAAAGATGAACATGTAAATATAAAGATGTTGAAAAAAATCTTGTGAACGTGTTCTCTTTTTTTCATTTTCTTTTACATGAATTCATATTCCTAATAATTGAAGTTCACATTCTCTTTTTTGCATTTTTTTTTACATGAATTCATATTCCTAATAACTGAAGTTCACATTCACATTAGTATGTAAGAAATCATTTAATACCAGACACGTGATTTTATGTATGTATATATATATATTTGGTCTTTTTCATTAAATTTTATATATATATATATTTCGTCTTTTCTTGGAAACATCTTTCCGTTTAGAAGCCCGGCTCAACATATATATATATATAAATATATATATATATAGAAAAGTTGAGGACAGAGTGGCCGGAGAAGGGGGTCAATGAAGTAGGTGAGCAAGAAAACACTGAGGAGATATTGGAAAGATTTACTATTTATTTGAACTTACTCTGAGAGTGTAGTCAGTAATGAGACTATTCTTAACTCCTTCCATTGCAGTTGCCTGCAAAGTAACAAAATGTGGGAAGTGTAACGTGACATGAACTAAAAGGGTAATCAAAGTTTCGTCGTATAGATTCGATTTCTTACCTTCATAAATAGGTCTAGTTCGGCCTCTGGAAAGATTCCAGCGTCATTTTCTCTTTTAGCAACCTCCGTAAGGAGATCTGGAACAGAACAAATAATGATCAAAATATTTATTTATTTATTTATTTTTTATAAACCAAAAAAGAAAAGTAAATGAGTTAATGACACCATTTTTAAAAGTCATATAATAAGGCTGAATTACCGTATCGAGTCCCAACTCCGAGACATCTCGCAGAGAAATCTAAGGTTTCTTTAACAGTCATTTCGCCTACATGAACATCAGTTTGGCTAATGTATGCAGAAGTCTTCTGTGGCACAAATTCATTGAGCTTGTGCCCATTGTAAGTGACCTCTCCGCTGACCTAATACTCCAAATTAAAACGTGGCAGATAATGTCATTATTATTAATTTTTTATGTCATTTAATTACAATGGGCATGAGATGAGTTCATATACGACATCATAAATAGAGGATGACAAACCTTTAAGCTAGGATCCAACTTGCCGGCCAAAGCTAGCAAAAGGGTTGTTTTCCCTGAAGATGGGGGACCTAATAGAAGAGTCATCCTATAGCCCCACCCAAAAAAAAAAAAAAAGGGAAAGTATGTCAATGTCATCCAAATGACATCACTTTTAGGGAAATATCTAGTTTCAAACATTATAAATTTCAATAAATTAGCTTCTTCTATGTATTTGTGTCCTGCTTAGGTAATAAAAAAAGATTAATATATCTATATCAATATAAACCTTGACGGTTTGATAATTCCAGAGACATCTTTGAGAATGGTGAGTTTGGTTCTCTTGGCCAAACTAATCCCAAGACAACCAAGAGCTGATTCGGCAATGTTTAGTGCCGAGTTTGGGAGGGTTGGAAGTGCTCTGCTGCCCACATAGCAATCTGCTTCGATTGTCAAATGTTCAAACCTAACCTCAACTGTCGGAAGTTTGACTCCAACCCTGCAATTACAACAACCCCATTTCGTTAGTTTTAGGGCAGAGTATTCATTTCGACTAAATAGACATATCATTAAAAATAAATAAATAAATAAAATAAGAATCAATGTTTTGTCTATTTTGAGTTGATTTTGGAATTAAAATCTCCACTAAAATATATTCAATGAATATGAAAAATAAAAAAGAGAAACTAAAATTCATCCTCAACGGCTAACCAAACAAAATAAAATAAAATAAAGGCGATAATCCAGCCTAAGTGTCGAAAAAAGGCATGGTTTAGTTACTAATTAGACTAATTAATAACGCTTGTGGGTATTTAATACGAATTATCATAATCAGAAAACGTTAAAGAATTATAAACAAAAGATAAAATTTTACTTATCAATTCTGTCTCGGAACTTCCTCAAGAACTTTTCGTTATCTTCTTCGGCAACCTTGAAAACCGTGTCGATGAATCTCTGCCGGTCGTTCATGTCGAGCTTCCGGACGTCGACTTCTCTCAAGCGGACTACCCCCATGTCGCTCCCTTGCACGTGCAGATCCTGACCCTCCAAGGCCGCCTTTATGATCCCCCTCCGGAGCCGGTCGTACGTCGGAAGCCTCTCGATGGCGGCCCACACCAGAGCCTCCTCTTCGTCGTCCACGTGGCTGCTCCTCCGTGAATGATTTCCCGACGAGAACATCTCCTCCATGTTCCAGCTTGCTCTGCTCAACCGCCTGCTTATGCTTTCCCCGAGGCCGAAGCTCCGCCGCCTCTCCGGCGTTTTTTCGATCCCCTCCATGTTTTCCGTCAGATATCGATACGAGGTCGAGTAGATTTTAATACTGTTTTAGTGTTCGTTTGGAACTGGTTTAATTTATAAGCCAAGTAAACCGGGCAAGAAGTCAAGTACCGTGCTGACTCTGTTTTATTTTTTAGTATTATTTTTTTGAAAATAAACTAATGAGATGGAAATTGCTTATGCATTATAATTTAAATAATATTTACTTTTTATGTGTCGGTAAGAAATGCAAATCGGTTAATTTTTAAAAAATTAATTGAATTTATTATGTTTTAATTGTATTTAAATATAATTTATTTTTTGAGTGTTATATTTGATTGAAAAGTATTTATTTTATATTTGAATGAAATGTGTGTTTAGATAAAAAATATTTTAAAATTAAAAAATTGATGTAATTAATAAAAAAAAGATAAAAAATTAAAATTAAAAAATTCAACTGGTTATTTTAAAAAACTTTTAAATAATAATATTTTTATAATATTATTGAAAAAAATTATATTTAAATATAAAATTTTACGTTTAATATAAAATTAATTTTTATAACATTAAAAAATATTTTTTAAACATGTCATAATTATAATTTTTTTATTTAAACTATAGTTTGTTTTAATATTATATTTTATTTTATATTTAAATATAATATAATTTTTATTTAAATATAAAAATATTATTTTAAAATATCAATCATATTATATTTTATATTTTAAATTTAATATAATTATTATTTTATTATTTTTATTAATCATATTTTTTTTTTTTTACTGCATTCCTTTTTCTCTTCTTATTTTTATATATCACATTATATATTTATTATTTAAATATAATTTAAATATTTTTTTTTCTAAACGTAATATATTTAAAATAATAAAAATTTAGTAAAAAAATTTTGCTTCTACTGAACGAAAGGTCCCTTTCGTCTCTGCGCAAGACTTTGGCTTTTCAAGGGAGAAAAGACCATGGCCGAAGACTTTGACCGAAGACTCGGGTGGCATGTGACTCGTGATAACACAGCCGTGATATGTGTGGCTCTGTAGTGTGGGGTGTAGGGGATCAGAAGTCAAAGAATTTCTAGAACTCGATTTTTTAATGTCGTTTGAAAGGGAAAAAAAAAAAAAAATCAATACGATGCGTTTTCTATGAGCAACGATGAATACTAAGAGACATGGTGAATAAGATCGTCAAAAGTCAAAGAATTCTAGATTTATAAATTTCAATATCATTTCTTTTTTTTTTTTTTCCGGAAGGACAATTTTTTATTTTTCTATGAATGGACATAACTTAAGCTTTTTTCTTTTTTAATTTACATGACTTATTTTCTTAATTTTACTTTTTAATACTAGTTTTTTTTTTTTCATAATATAGGAACAATAAACATATTGAGTTATAATTGAAGTTTTTGTAGCATACATTAATAAATAATGTGTATAAAGGATACATCAAAGAAACAACTGTATTTCAAAAACAGTATACAGTAATAGGAGTCTTAGGGGAGTTTGGGGAAGGAGGTTGGAAATATTACTTTTAAGTTAGAAAAAAATTGTTTTGGAAAATGTGTTTGGGAGAAAAAATCGTTTGAGGTGAAAAAAAAATTTTTTAATATTTTTTTTATAAAAAAATATCAATATGGATATTGTTTCGTTTCTCTCGAAATTCTATGCAATTTAAAAAAAATTTATCTCATTTGGACTTATATACACAAAATTATGAATTTTTAAAATTTGAAGTTTACTGTAGCGTTTTGGAGATATAAATAGTGAAAAATGGTAAAATTTTGAAAAAAAGTTGATATTTAGAGACTGGAGAACTGGTCCCAAATGGTCCTTAGTCTACGTCAAAAAATTTGATTTCATTATGGAGTTAAGGGAACATGAAACATTCATATCAAAATATAACTAAATTTTTAAAAAAATATATCACTCAATTAATTTGTACTTTTTGTAAATTTTGTGGCTTCCCTATGTTATCTAAAATAAAAATAAAAATAAAAATATCACTATATTGAAAACAATTTGTTAAAAAAAATAACAATAATCTCATTTTATGTAAATTAGACTGCTTGAAACTTAATTCTTTATGTTAAATAAAATGAGAAAAAAATATTATAATGAAATGAAAATCTTTGGAGTTACCGAAAAAATATATATATACACACACTCTCTCTTTGGAGCAAAGGAGCTGAAATAATTACACAAATATCATCCAAAGTAATATGTAATAGAACTAGCATCTTCATTTTGAGCCAAAAAAAAAAGCTAAAGAATTACAACCTCCATTGGTTTTTTGTGAAAGCCCAACAAAACACACACACACACACACACAATTCGATCATGAAAAGAAGAAAAGAAAATTTACCACAATTGTATTTGATCACAAGTAAGGAGACTAGCATTAAGTTAGAAAGTTGAGATAAGAGATCAGAAAAGAAATCTCTGATCGGATGTTGAGCTTCTAATGAAAAAATAAAAAATAAAGAAAAGGAAAAAGTTCTCAGAAGGTAATTAGAAAAATAAAAGTAAAGTATTTGATAAAAATCATCGGAAAAATAAAACAAATTAGAAAGGATTTAAAATAATAAAATAAAAAATGAAGCATCAAATTATTTTTAACAAAAGAAAAAAAAAACCCCTGAAACGGTCGGGACATATATTTTGTACGGGTGACATTGTAATGTGATAATTAAATATAATAACTTTATAGGGTGATGATGTTAATTTTTAAGGAAAATATGCTAAATAGCATAGTTAATTATATAGTTTTAAAATATAATAGTTTCTTAAAAATGTGAAAATTATAGAATATTTGGATAAAAAATTGTTTAAAATTTCAGCTTTACCCTCCTTTCTTCCTCTCCAATGGAGTGCCACAGTTATCAATGTTGCCCTTCATATCCAATGCATTATTGTTGCCATTCTTGCTTTGGTAACGAGATGAGATCTTGAATGAATCTCCGATCACAATGGAGGAACAAAGATCGTGATCATCTTTGTTGCTGGCTTTGAGAGGAAATCGTCCATCATTACGGAGCTTTGATCACTATCTACCAAAGATCTAACTCACGATTCACACTGGGTCATCGGCGAGGCGAGTCGTGCCATGGATTGTCATGGCAATGTCACGGTGGATGGTGAGATCTCCATGGTGATTCATTGCGATCTCCTTCTACAACAACATCCATCACAATGACCTCGCCTCGCGATGTTGGCGCGATCCTAGTCATGTTGCCATCCTAATCCTGATGCCGTTCTCATTAGTGTTGAGATCTCTGTCAACTCGGAGAGAGAGACAAACAAGGGAGAGAGAGAATTGTGAGGAGAGAGGAGATAGAGAGTCAAGTGCTATTTTAGGATTTTTATTTTGTTGCTTGTCTTAATTGTGCTATTTAATAATAATAATTTAAATCATACTATAATTTTACAATCATATTTCCTATTATGCTATTTTTCCTTTTCTTCCTAATTTTTAACATTTATATATTAGAAAAAAAAATTGATATATAAGATTAAAAAAACACATGAAATTCAACAAAAGTAGTTTTTAGTTTAATCATTATTTTATTTGGATAATTAATAAAAATCTCTATAATGAGCACTTTGTAAAAAAAATAATATAATGGAGGATTGTAGTAAAAACGTTTAAATAGAAACATATTTGATTTTTAATATAAGATAAGTTGCATTTAAAATGAGCTAAAATACATATCTAAAAAAAAAAAGATTTTAGGGGGGAAAGGGAAAAAAAGAAGAAGAAGAAAGTAAGAAATTGAGAAAGGTTAAAAGGTAAAAAAGAAAGAAACACACAAGTTAAGTATTATTATTGAGGATTAAAATAAATACATTTAAGTCGGAAAAAGTAATTCATAAATAGACAAATTAGAATAAAAAGGCATTTTTAAAAAGAGAGTTCTACAATGGGATAAGGTTTACTCTATTAATAGGAAAAAAATTTTTTGACCCGTACATTTTAGTTAAAGAACTTAGATACTTTGTGTATTGTAACAATCCAACCTTAACTAACAATGATATTATAATTTGACATTTAGAAAATAATTTGAGTAATACAACAATGTTACAATTAATTCATTATAATATCATTCGAGTCTTTTTTTTTTTTTTTCGAGTGATGCAATGAGAACTCGTGTATTAAAACAAAATTTATACCAAATCAATGCTTTCTATTTTATATATAATGATTTGATAAAATTGTATAATATTTAATAATAATTTTTGTAATGATTACTAATCAATATTATAAATTCTATTCTTAAAATCTTGTAATACGTAAATACTTAATTTCTTTCTATTATCATTGAATTAAGGAATTTATAATTAAGTTGTACTAATTACATAGTCTTAGATTTTTTTTTTTAGTTGTCAAATTGAGTGAAATTAGAAAAGTATGATATTCCACCCTTCTTAAAGGTATATTATGTTTATCTTTTACCTTTTATATAATATGTTACATATATATATAGTTTGTAATCAAGGGTATTTATATTAAAAAGAAAAAGAAAAAATCCGGATTATATATGTATATGTGTGGGTTGTAGTCAGTAAGGATTTAAAAAAAAAAAAAAAAAGAGAAGAAAAGAACGGGAGCCGTGGTAAAAAAAAAAAAAAATCACATGTATAATTATTTCAATTCGTCTCTCTCGTCTTTCTACGTTTTTCACCTAGTCACCGTTATCATCATCACCGTTATCATCATCGTCCATTCATTTTTATCATATTCTTTTGAAGGCCACAAAGATAACTTTTAATAGGTAAACTATGTTTATTACTATTACTATTATTATTGTTGTTTAGTAATGACAATTTCTATTATATGTTGTTTTGATGGTCTTGATGTCTTTGGCCCTTTTTCCGTACAATAATTATCTTATTTGATAGAAAAACATGATATGATTTTTTTATTTTTTTATTTGATATTTATAAAATTGATTTGATTAGGTTTTGTATAGAATTATTATAATAGGTTTTATATCAAGAGATTATGAATTATGAGGAGATTTTGATGTTCAATATGAAAATAAAACGTAAATTTTTGGATTTGGTCATGATTGAAAATTTTTAGATTTTAAACTCATTCTTTTGCACTTTGGTTAATGGTATAAACGATCTCTATTTTTTACGAATTTGATATTGTTAGAAAATCCTAGATGTTTACTTTTTTTTTTCTTTAGGACTGATTTTAAATCGTTTAGAATTCTGTATGATTTATTATGAATTTTTAAAGTGACAGATTTCTGACTGTTAATTTAATAACGTTTTATGATCAAATTTCAACAAATAGGTTTACAGGCTCAAATGAACTTTGTTTTAACATATTAGATATCATTGGAAAGTTTTACATGTCTACTTTCTTTTGAGACCAGTTTCAAGTTAAATGTATGAATTTTTAAAGAAACAAAAGTCAGGCTATCAGTTTTTATACGTTGTGAAATTATTGTATTTTTATAATTCAACGTTATCGGATGATGAAATCAACCTTTTATGTACTGTTTTAATGTGATAGATATATTAATAGATTATTATGACTTTTAGTAATTTATTATATTTATTATTTATGGCATGAACAGTTCTAAAGGCGAGCACCCAAGAACTTCAATCGTCGTGTCATCGTTGGAAAATTTAAAAGGTTAAGTAAGGTTTTATGTAAATACACTCTCGCCTACAGTATAAATTAAAGTATATATTTTAATGTTGATGATGATGTTATGATATTTTAATACTTCTCTTATAATTACGTTTTAATAAAAAATAAGTATATGTATTTTTATGTTTTAAAATGACATTGTACATCCTTGATATTGATGGTGACCGGTGAGCAGTTTTTTACCTTATGAGCGGACTTATTATTATAATTAGCTTGGAATTTGCTATCTTACTCTTTTTATGATTAACGCGCTATGATGGTACAATGCTGAGCCCAATAAATGATGGTATTTTAAAGTTAAAAATTTTTAAAAATGTTTATATTTATAATGACGTATATATGATGACGATAATAGTGATAGTGATGAAAATAAAATAAAATATTTTTATTTAAGTTTTTGAGATATAAGTGTCTTACTAAGTATTGCTTATATAAGTTAATTTATGTTGTAGATAAAAGAAATAATAAGATACAATGATGGAGAAGTTTGGAGTGGAAGTAGAATAATGTATTTTGGAAACCACGCGAGAGCCCTAATGTTATGATACTAAACCCATCTTGCATGTGAAATAAGGGTGTAACAATGACTTTAAAAATATATAACATTGATTTACACAGATAAATTCATTGTTGTTATACTTATATGAAGTAACTTTTTATACGGAATAAACATATACTACATTTTCTATTTTTACATGGACTTAAGCCTAGAAAGTTCTATGGAGGCTTCAAGATAATAGTTAAACATATCACTATCTTGTTTGTTTTGTGTGAAAAATAATTAAAATTTTTGTTATCTTTTCAAAAAGATAATTAATGCATTAGATGCTATAGTTTGAAAAGAAAATAACATCATCAATAAGTAATTATTGATTTTTTTTTTGTTACATCACTAAATTTTAAATAAATACCATTTTGAGCTCATTTTCAAAGTAATCACTTTGGGTTATGCAGGAAACCTTTTAAACAACACTACGAAAATAAAGCTTTTTAATTTATATAATGGGAAAGAAAGGTACAAATTACTCAAACTAATCCAGACTATCAATTATATTCATCATCATCTAAGAACATACATTTGCCGATTGAATAATTTGTCCAAGACTTGAAGAATTGCCACATTTTCATTCTTGATAGGGCATACTCTACTAGACGATATACATAATTTTACATTGAGACACTTTGTCTAGTCTAGTACTATATATAATCAAGCTTGACATATAAATTAAAAAAAAAAAAAAAAAAAACCAACAAACAAACAAACAAACAAACAAACAAAAAAATCTTTCCAAGAACTCTCTTTCTACCTCATTTGGAAGTTGAGGGTCTTGATGCAGTAAGCAAACATGAACGCAAAGAAGACTGTGAAGCTAACCAGAACGACAGCAACTTGTCCCATGAAATCTGGGTCGTACCCAAAATGGTTTTCTATGTACCATTTCACTGTCGGTTTAATTGACATCCCAGGAACACTAATGGTGTCTTCGACATCGCGGTACTGCGACACGATCAGTCCGTACACTGTCCACGCCACTGGGCAAATCCAATAGTACCAAATCCACCACTTGGGAATTCTCTGAAAAATACCAACACAAATTAATTAATGACGTATACGTGAAGAGCAATGTATCTGATACAATAATTTATCATGTCATCCTGTAATTTGGAATTTTTATATAAATAAATGCCACATGAAATAAGCTAGTTGTTACTTACCGGTCTCGGGATGAAGAAACCAGAGAAGAGATTGAAGAGTGAATAGAAAGCCGCTGCGAAGATAGATGCTACTTGGTGATTTGGTGTGATCGACACGGTCATCATTCCGTAGTACGTGAAGTATAGGAAGGAGAAGAAGTTCACAAAGAAGAACCAGAAGAATTTGACTGCTGTCCATTCAAAGCTCACCATGGCGTACACTATGAGAGTGTAGTACGATGTTTGGACTAACACATACGGGATTTCAGCTACGATCTGCGTGTCAAATGATCAAGGTTCAATCGATGAGTTCAAGTAGAATTTAACTCGAGATAGTTAGTCATAATCCACTCTAGTTCATCCTTTTTTTAGATAATTTGGTCGGATCAGATAGTATTAAGTACCTGCGCGAGGGCATAAGGTAAAGCGGAGTACATTCCGGCAGCCCTTTCTCTATAGAACACTGTTCTTTCGACGGCTACTACTGGCTGCACTGTCGAACAGTTGTTGACTCCCACAAACAGCACAGAAGCATACATAGCTCCGATGATCATGGTCAGGTCAACCGAGCTATCCCTGATGATGGAAATGAAGTTATGAATATAAGAGATTATAAAGCATTCTTTTATATCCAATTTGGCAAAAAAGATTGAATTTGTTTTGACTTAAGAAGGGGACACAAACCTTTTAGTTCCAACCTTCCAGAAAATAGTTCCGAGCATGAGGGCACAAGTCAAGGTGAAAAAGTATCTAACAAGGTTATAATCAGGACTTCTCCAGTAAGTCCACCATTGCTTCCACAGGCAAGATTTGAACTGTCCCCATGTTGACTGAGAGTACTGAGTTGGGAAATAGAGGTCTTTTGCTCCTGGTGGTGGCGTGCATAATTCCTTTACTAAAGCCTTGTTTCGCCTGTATATAGGCTTATATATCAGCTCAAGACCAACAAAACATAGGAACCATAATTTTTTTCAGAACAAATATATTAACTAGGACGTACTGGTGCAAGGATGAAGATTTGTAGTATTCAGCAAAGTCCATCTTAAGGCGGACTTCAGCTGCGATTGAGCTCACTTCCAACATCCATGTTGCTGGATTGTACTTCGGTTTGATTTTTGGCACTCCAGGAATTGCCTGTACCAAGTGAAAATTTACCGACTTAGATACTACATTTGATCAAGAACACCATTAAATAAGGTAAAATTTCCAGGAGCGTATAAATTATTACCTCAAAGTACTCAATGATCTTGTGAGAGTTGCGCCCCAGAGGTCCAGCATAGATCACTTGTCCTCCTCTTTTCATCAACAGGAGCTGTTGCAGATGCACATTGTATCTCAAAAAGTTATGAGAGAAAACAAATAAGGGAATAAGAGTGATGAAAACACGGGTTCAGTGAATTTCACTTACCTCATCAAAGGCTTCAAATATATCGATGCTAGGCTGGTGAATCGTGCAGACAACAGTTCTTCCCGTGTCGACAGTGTTTCGCACAGTTCTCATGACAATGGCGGCCGCCCTTGCATCAAGACCTGAAGTTGGTTCATCCATGAAAATGATCGAGGGATTAGCAACAAGCTCCACGGCAATTGTCAACCTCTTTCTTTGCTCAGTTGACAACCCTGTTACTCCTGGAAGCCCGACTATGGCATCCTTGAGATTGTTTAGCTCCACCAATTCCATCACTTCATCCACAAAAGTCTGCAAAATAATAATTAAAAAAAGGCAAATTAGGCTCTTAGCACTAGATCTTTTTTCTTGTTGTACAGAAATGTGACACAAATCATAGGTCTTACCATCTTTTCCTCCTTACTAACTTCCTTTGGGAGCCTAAGGAAAGCAGAGTAAATCAAGGATTCTCTAACGGTGACTTGTGGTGAATGAATGTCATTTTGTTCGCAATAACCGGAAATTCTTGCAAAGGTTTCTTGGTTCTTCGGGTACCCAGAAATTCTAATATCACCTTCGATGTAACCTCCTGTCTTCCTTCCTGCTAAAACATCCATCAAAGTAGTCTTTCCAGCCCCACTAACTCCCATCAGGGCAGTCAATACTCCAGGCCTAAATGCACCTGTAACTTCACGAAGTAGTTGAAGCTTGTCATCTGTTATTCCTTGATTCTTCATTTCCTGTTACAAGTCACAACCAAGTGAGTTAAACAATCATAGTATGGTAATTAAATTGGAGATTTGCAGTACTAATGCATGCATTCAGGCTTATAGCAAACGAGGACATGAAAATGGGATTCTTACAGCGGGCATGTCCACATAGTAGTTGACAGAGTCGAAGGACATTGCAAGAGGAGTGAATGGAAGAACCATTCCTCTTTTGGGGGCAACTCCATTGGCCGCTTCAACAGCCGAATCAGCGATTCTACTTAGTCCATTTGGATTGGATCGACAGCTCATTCGTCGAACTGCCATCTCCCCTGAAAGATTTTTCACCCTCACTTATTAGTAAACTTGATAATAATGCAACTTTCACATTGCATGACAAAAACTGCTTCCTTATTCTTACTTGTGTTGTTTCCATCTGACGCAGAGAGAGCTCGAGGAAATGACTCAGTTTTCGACTTGGGTCTTCGAAGTCTTGGCTGTCCCTTGGATTCTTCTTGGTTTCCCTCCATCTCTTCTGCGTCTTCCTCAGATATTATGGCTTGTGGTTTCCCAAGTGCTAATGTTTTTAAACAAAAACATGAAAAGTTATAATCTACTCAAAGAAGCAAGCAAATCCAAGACAAAGAAAGCCACAATATTGCACATCGAGCAGAGGGTTGATTCTTACGATTTAGATACATAAGCGCGAATGTGTAAAGGACATTGAAGAGAACAGCGAATCCCAGGAGAGCCCCAACTCCAATCCAATACCAGTTTTTCTCCGGGAAAACATCGAAACTCTTGAGCACTGCCTCGCCCAATCGGGTCGAATTATCTAAAGCCTGCAATAAATACCAATAATCCGTTTAGTCACATTTAAACAAAAACCGAGTTTTCAAAAATATAAAATAAAAGCTCAAATTAGAAGCATACCAGTTTGTTCATCCACCTAGTAGCATACATCTCGTTCACGGCGATGGCATTGAAAGCATAAGACATAGGTGAAACCCAGTAGCCCCATTCCCACCACTTCGGAATTTCATCTGTCAAATGAAATAAAATGAGTGTCTTAGGAAAAACATTCAACAACTTTTTATGACCAGGCTCAATTGGTCAAGTTATATGGTTTGTTCCCAACCTCGAGGGATAATGAAACCTCCAAGCATGAAAACAAGTAGCAAAATAAGTGATCCGCCAGTGTTTGCAATGATCATAGTCCTACAAATTCCAGCAATAAGCCTGAAGATCCCACCAGCCATTTGTTGTAACAAAAACACCACCAATAGTTGCTTGAAGAACCTGTCAACCATTTTAACAATCTTTCAATAATATAGCCACGTGAATCCATTGGTACTAGGTGAGCTGGCAGGTTTTAGCCACACATTTAAAAAGAAAAATAGCTGAACTTCTTCTTCTTCCTTTTTTATTTTTATTTTTTAATGAATATAGCATATGGTCATTAAAATGGTTGTTGCACTAGTCAATCAGATTTGGTTTATCAGTGAGTAACCACTGGTAAATCATTGAGTAACATTGATTAAATTTACTAATGCTCGAAAAAGGGCGTTACCTGCTAGCTTCGGGCGCAAATCCAATGGTGTAATAGGTCATGACCATCCAAACAACGGATTCAAACACAGAAATGGGAATCCCTAGAAGAGCAGTTGGGAGAGTGAAAGTCCAAGCAGGGTGGAAAAGGAGGTCTCTTTGCTTGTAAAACACAGGCAGTCTCACGATGGTCATCGAGAGCTCGGCGAAGCCATTGAACATGTTTATGATAATGGAGAACAAGAGTGCACCAATGAAAAGTGCAGCATCTTGTTCATTTCTAGTGTGCATCTCGGTCCTTAAGAACACGGTCGAGGCTATGAAGGCCATTATGATTATCTGGACAGTCTTGAATATGTAGACGAAGGAGTTTCTCTTTATCAATAGCCATTCCTTGTCAAAGCAGGCCTTGAGCAGCTCCATTTTGGGGACTGAATATTTGGTGAACACAAGGGCAGCTTTATGGTTTTGTGCCTTGTCAAATGGGACCGAAAGCTCGTTTTCGAGTTGCATGCCTACGTGAAAGTGCTTGAATCGGTTCGCGAATTCACCAACCGGCATGTACCTGTAAGGCTTGCTTCTGTCCGCCCAATACTGCTCTTGGTCTTTCCTTGATGTCACCTGAACCATTATGAAAACATTAGGATGTCAGTCACACTTTTGATATCACTTTTAAGAGCACGTCTATCTGACAAATGCTATGTAACATCATATTTACTCAAAACACATCGTTCTTTTGAGTTTAGACTTGTTGGTGGAACGGCTCTATAACCTTTCTCACAACAAATCGAAGTGCCCCTTCATGTTTATCTTCATAAACCTCTAATTCCATTCAGATATGTCAAAATTTGATATGCTATATACATTTTTTTTAACCCTTTTTTTTAAATTTTCTTAATGAGGTCTATAAACACAGGTCAACATTATTTTCTATATTTCAATTTTTTATGTTTAAACATTAAATAATTTCTTGTTCCTCTTTTACCTCTTGTAAGAAATCCGCGGTTCCTTTTCTCTCGGGACACCGGAACCCACAGCTTGCAAAGAAGTCAAGAATGTGGTCACGTGGGCCTTGGTAGACTATTTGGCCCTCCGATATGAGGATAATGTCGTCAAATAGGTCAAACGTCTCAGGAGCAGGTTGGAGTAGGGACATCAACACAGTGGCCTCAGTGAGGTGCACAACCTGCTGTAGACACTTCACGATTTGATATGTCGTGGAACTATCTAACCCAGTTGATATCTCATCCATAAAAAGTGTTTTTGTGGGACCCACTATCATTTCCCCTGTATCATCATCAACCCCAACCATTTTAGGCCTCGTTTGGTGAACGTATTGTATTTACATTGTGTTTGAATGCAATGCACTGAATGCAATTTGTATTTGGAGGAAAAGTATTAGCATTGCATTTGAATGCAATGTATGTTTGGGTGAAAAGTATTTGAATTGTATTTTAATAATGAATATATGATGTGATGGGTAAAAGTAGAGAGAAAAAAAGGAGAGAGAGAATATATGATGTAATTAAGAAAAGTAATAAAAAAAAGTGAAATAATAAATAGTGATTGTGTTGGATTTAAAATGTGATGTGATTGGTATTTGAATGAAATGTTTTTGTATTTGAGGGAAAATTGCATTGCATTTAAATGCAATACAAAAAAATGTATTGCCCAAACGCGAGCTTAGTGTGGTACATTCCTAATTAATCTTATGTTCTTTTACTTTTAAATTCATATTTGTTTAATAAACTTTGGGAGGTTTGTTTTTGAAAAATAGAAAATTTTTAATTATGAAAAATAAAAAGTTATTTAGAATTTTTTTTAAAAGTGAAAAGTTGTTTAGATAGGTAGAAAAAATTTTTTAAAGAGCTTTATTTTTTATTTTTTAAAAATAAAAAATTTTAGATATTTAAAATTTAGAAAACTCTATTTTTTTTAAAATGAAAAATTTTTCTTTTTTTCAAATTTAGATATACCAAATAAATTGAGTATATCATGACATAATTTGAAAAAAGAGAACAACACAGTCATTGGGCTAGCGAACTTCACATTCAAAGAGATATGATCGCACTTCTATTCTCAAGCGGAGTTGACTTTACAAAACGAGTAAAAAAGGCTTGGGGCACAAGATCCACTTCAAAATTCTAATTAGTGAAGGTCAGCCACCAAAATGTTTGTTACGAAATTCAACTTATAATGTGTCTTTCTTGTGCTAATAATGGGCAAGCCAACACCTTTAGAGGAATTTAATAATATTTTTGTCTTTGAACCTAAATTCAATGGATCCAAAAGGTGTGATACTTATACAATGAACATCTTAATTCGTATGGATGATTATCACTGATCAAAATTTAATTAGAACCAAAATTAGAAAGCTGAGGGGTGAAAAAAAATGAAAAAGGGGGATTGGAAGTTGACCTGTTGTCACTCGTTTCTTCTGACCACCGGATATTCCTCTCACCATCTCATTTCCAACAAGAATATCCTTGCATACATCCAGCCCTAGAATCTGCTCCATTATTCATCATAAAAGAATAACCAATTAATTATGTTTATACATGTCATATATATATATATATATTATATTGTCGTGGTAACTTCTCAGTACTAGTTAATCTATTTGTTTGGAAGCTTGGCTCAATATACTTTTGCGAAAAGTTTTGATGACTTCTTTTTTTCATTATTACTTTTTTTACAAAAGGGTTGTTGGCCGACCAATGTGTTAGTGGAAAGAGCAAGGATGGGCAAGAATCGGTCGTCAACGAAGTGGGTGAGAAAGAAAATTTTGAGAATAAAATATAGAAGGATAAACAACATTCTATACCGGTTACAATTTACTGGTTTGAATTAAATTTTTTAGACTTTAATCGTTTAATTTTTCAAGAATTAGTTAAATTTATTTTGTTGATTTTTCAGAAAAAGACGTTAAATTTCAATTTGCATATATTGAACTTACTCTGAGAGTGTAGTCAGTAATGAGACTACTCTCTACTCCTTCCATTGCAGTTGCCTGAAAAAGCAACAAAAATGTGAGAAATGTAACGTGACATGAACCAGAACAAGTAATCGAAGTTTTTATTGTTTAGATTTGAGTTCTTACCTTCATGTAGAGGTCTAGTTCGGCCTCAGGAATGATTCCAGCATCCTTTTCTCTTCTAGCAACCTCCGCAAGGAGATCTGAAACAAAACAGGTGATAATTCGAAAATGTTACCAAATTTTAAAAAACTAAGAAAATTTAATTGGTTAATGATGACACAGTAATGTGTCATAGGCTGAATTACCGTATCGAGTCCCAACTCCGAGACACCTCGCCGAGAAATCTAAAGTTTCTTTGACAGTCATTTCACCCACATGAACATCATTCTGGCTAATGTATGCAGAGGTCTTCTGTGGCACAAATTCATTAAGCTTGTGGCCATTGTAGGTGATCTCTCCTCTGACCTGTACTCCATTTGAAATTGATGGTCAATGTTATTTGAATTAGGACATATGATTGTTGTTTTCTTTAGATCACAAATTCAAATATGACTTTGTAAATAGAGGATGACAAACCTTTAAGCTAGGATCCAACTTTCCAGCCAAAGCTAGCAAAAGGGTTGTTTTCCCTGAAGATGGAGGACCTAATAGAAGAGTCATCCTATAGCCCCACCCAAAAAAAGGAACAAAAAGAAGAAATGTTACCCAGCTGACTTGACAAACATCACTTTTTTGGGAAGTACATAGTTTCAAGCATTGTAAATTCGAATCAAATGGCTTCTACGTGTTTGTGTCCTGCTTAGAGACAATGTGGTATATTGTTACTTTCACACTTACCCCTAGGAAAGTGACTTTCTTTTTTTTTTTTTTTATTTGTGTGTGTGTGTGTGTGTTTTTTTTTTTTTTTTTTTAACCTTTCACTTTCTTTGAGTTGGTTTTAGGAATATTAGGTAATAAAAAGCTTAAAATAAATATAAACCTAGATGGTTTGACAATGCCAGAGGCATCTTTGAGAATGGTGAGTTTGGTTCTCTTCGCCAAACTAATCCCGAGACAACCAAGAGCTGATTCGGCAATGTTTAGTGCTGAGTTTGGGAGGGTTGGAAGTGCTCTGCTGCCCACATAGCAATCTGCTTCGATTGTCAAATGTTCAAACCTAACCTCAACTGTCGGAAGTTTGACTCCAACCCTGAAATTACAGCAATCCCATTTCATTAATTTTGGAGCAGAGATTTCATTTCAACTGAAAAGACATGCCATTTAAAAAGAGAGAGAGGGAGAGACAATGACTCCAACCTAAAAATCGACGCTCAACTCTTTATGTGAAATTATGAATGATGTGCATCTTTATATGCGTCTATTACCTTAACCACTAACACAATGACTGAATAGGGTTGACGGTTTTTTCTTTTTTTATTTCAAAATATGCTCACAAAAGTTCTCTCTCTCCCCAAAAAAAATAATAAAATAAAAACTGAAAATGATCTCACTTTTATTTTTTTTTTTCTAACCCTCGTTAACAAATCTCAGTAACTTGAGAGTGGGGTATTATGCACTCAAAACACTCTTTTTTTTTTTTTTTTTGGTAAATGAACTTCAATTTCTTTTTTTCTTTTCTTGTTAAAATATCAAACGACTCCTTTATATATGTATATTTATGTATACGTATATTTATCACTCCTTTTTTTTTTTAAATCTGGCTAAATCTTTTTCCAGTACACACTTTTTTCTTCATAAAAATTATAAATTTTTAATAAAATAGATGGCCTTCTTAAGATCAACTCTATGACCCCAAAAAAAGAATTCAACGAGTTACCTTATATTGTACGTTGCATAAGCTTAAATATGAAATTTTAATTTATAATTTTGTATGTCAAAGGGTTTTATTTTTTTTGCCAAAATTTAATTGGTTCTTGCTTAAGGCCTTAAAATGACTTTAACCAGTCCTGATCATAGGCTATGCTTACAGCCAATTCGATACTGATCTAAACATGACTAATTCTAGTAATATTAATGCGACTAAATTAAACTAATACATATTCACGAAACACACCCTTGTTAACTGCTATGGATTTTTAAAGGTGAAATGCGAAGTTAGAAATCTGTTGGAAAAAAAAAATTAACGTATGAATTAAGTGAAAACTTACTTATCAACTCTGTCTCGGAACTTCCTCAAGAACTTCTCGTTGTCCTCTTCGGCAACCTTAAAAATCCCGTCGATGAATCTCTGCCTGTCGTCTATGTCAAGCTTCCGGACGTCGACTTCTCTGTGGATGACCCCCTTGTTGTTCCCGTGCACCTGCGGATCCTGATTCTCAAAGGCCGACTTTATGATCCCCGTCCGCAGCCGACTGTACGTCGGAAGCTTCTCGATGGCGGCCCACTTGAGAGCCTCCTCCTCTTCATCCACGTAGCTGCTCCTCCGTGAATGGTTAACCGATGAGAACATCTCCTCCATGTTCCAGCTGGCTCTGCTCATTCCCCTGCTTATGCTTCTCCCGAAGCTCCGCCGACTCTCCGCCGCCTTTTCGATCGCCTCCATGTTTTGTTGTTAATTCTTCCGCCTTGATGATTTTCGTTTAAAACAGAAATCAGTACGAGAATATTGTTAAGAACAAACATTTGTGCATGGTGGCATGATTATGTTTTGTTTTTTTGAAGCTAATGATCAAATAGTCAAACGTAAATGACACTTTTTTTTTTTTTTTTTATCCTTATGAAACAAACGAGATTATAAAAGAAACAGAAACTGCACTTACCAACAATTTGAAGTACTTGATTTGTTGGAGTTTTGAAAAATTTCCAACAATTTGGTGAGCTTCTAATATATATATTTATATTCCTCTCTCTCTCTCTCTCTCTCTCTCTCCTCTCTCTCTCTCTTATTTATTCTTCTTAAGTGAGAAAGAGAGAGTTTGTGTGATTTTCCAGAGAAGTACTGGTTCAAGTCGTTTGCCAAGAGAAATGTTGTGGCTATTTATAACACATAAATACAAGAGGGAGGTGGTAAAGGGTCTCCTCTTGAGAAGCTTCATTTTTTCTCATTTATTCTCAAATAAAATAAGAATCAGGATAAAAGGATCTTGACGATGATTGCATGAAAAGTATATTCAAATCGGTCGAGATGGCACCAAACACACATTCGTCTCCACGTTTTATTCTTTTTAATATTAAAAAAAAAAAGACTTGGTGGGGTCCATAGTTGGTCACGTGAGTGACACGTGCAGTGAGGTTGGTGAGTCTAGGGTAACGCAACGGTGTGTGTGGGCCCGCGGCATTTAGGAGATGAGTCAAAAGTCAAAGAATCCCAGCTATATCGGACTCTCTATTTTTTTTTTATTATTAACTTTCCCACATTTTTTATGCTGAGTCGTCTGTCCGGCAGGTGGACGGGTCCGAGCCTCAACTTGCTGTTAAATCCCTCCATTAAAAAAATTCGGTGATAGGTAAATAACAGCAAGTGAAAAGTGCTTTTTAACAACAATGAACTGACAGTTTTTAGAAAGAAAGTGAGTGGTTACATTCGTATTTTAATAATAATTCTTCGCATTTAATCCTTTCTTAAATTATATAAAATTCGAATCCACTTTCCTCAAAATGTTATGAATAATTTTTGTGTGTATTAACCAAAAAAAATAAAAAAGACCTTTTAAAATTGGCACCTATGGAGGGGAACCACAACGTAACATAATATGTTACAAGGGTAGCTGTAACAATTATATGTGACAAGTGTAACTAACATAATTACTTACGTTGATTTGATACATGAAATATAGGACATTCGTATACATGGGTGACACAGTGAGCAAGGGAAACAAAACTTGTAAAAATCGACTAATTAAGACAATTCAGAGATGTACGCGTGACACAAAGACTAACACGAGAGGACAATAATAAATGAAGCATGTGAAAAAATTTTGGATCCATCTGATATCAGTCATGATGTCTATGTCCTTCCCAAGTGTTTTGGTTTTTAACCGTAAGTTTCTAGAGTTGCCCAGTTCCATATTCTAGCAAATTTTAGCCCTTGGATGGATGAAAATGTAATGGGGGAAATTCCTCCACTTATTGGTCTCTAAATTGTTCTAATTAATATATATATATATGTATGATGAAAAAAAAAAAAAAAAAGGGGTTTTGTAGTATGAAAAAGGTGACGCTGACCAAACTCATAAATTATATTAATTTAATATGGTAGGTACTCTCTGCCCGACCCCCACAAGTTACTGTGCTTTGGCGTAGGTAGGATGTATGCATGGCGTCAGATATCATGCATACTTCTTAATTATTAATGGTGGCATAATTTCAGATTTTTTTCCCCTGTTGATCAGAAACAGTATTTCTTTTTCATGTGAAGTAAATAACATATTTACTATTAAATAATTTGTTCGCTTTGATAAATAAAAGTTACTCGTAAATACACTGTTTATTTCAACGATTTGTAAATTTATTATTATTTTTCAGCTTTCATACCATGGTATTTACCTTTCCCAATCTTTTAAATGAGCTCCGGGATAAAATTATTAAGTTCGTCGGTGGTAATATCCACGAACTCAAGTACTTGGGGAACAAACCGAAGTAGACCGTGGCTCAAACAAAGATGAGAACCCACTTTTGACTTTCGGTCAACTCTGGTATTTTGATCATGTGGCTATTTTTGTGGGATATGCGGCGTCTATTTCGCCGGAAAGTAGAGACGGAGCAAGTTGGTGTTTGGAGTGTCCCCATATTTGACTATTTTGAATTCACGATCACTGTGGCCTGTTTGGATCGTATACTCAGGTTTAGAAAAGGGTTTTTTTTTTGGTTTAACATCAGAAAGTCTCCATTTAGGGAAAGCATGTATATTGAGATATTTAGATGCAAATATTTAGAATAGGAATATTAGAATTATTATTTGAATAGATATTTAGATGTTAATATATTTGGATGAAAAAATTTAGATTTATATTTGGATAATTGGTGAGATGTTTGTATTTCTCGAGTTAAAAAATGTAAAAACTTGAAATATGTTTAAAAAAAAATTTAATATGAACCTTATTTTATTTGTCTTAAAATTCTATATAATTAAAAAAATATTTATAATTAGATTCGTATATACAAAATTATAGACTTTTAAAATTTAAGTTATAAAATTATAATAGTAATTATAAATAATGAAACTAAGATTGACTTTTCAAATTGGGTCATCTAGAGATCGTGTATTTGAGATTGAGAAAAAAAACTCATATTTCACAAGACCGCATATAAAAAATAGAAACCATTTGTAAAAATAATTCAATAAATCGAAATAAAATCTTTTTATCTTGAGAATAACATGATGTTTGAATTCATAATAAATTTTTATTTGGAATTGAAAAAGACTAGAGTGATGTTTGAATAGTAAAATAAAAAGTATCTCCTTTTTAAAATGAGATGGGTTTTCTTAAAAAAAAAAAAAGAGAGAGAGAGAGAGCTCAAAATGTATTGACAAATAATTTTTTAATTCATTTTGAAAATGAACATGCAATCCAAACAGACTAGTGTGTTTTATCACATGATGAGTACGTAGTACTTGTAAGTAATATATGAGATGCAACCAATTGCTCACCATTAAGGTTGTATATTCAATTACAATGAATTATATTATTACTTATAAAATTTTGACCTGTACGTACTTACTGTGATCTGGAAGCGTCAAATAATTTATCAGCTAATCGAACATATCTGATTAGGTTCAACATATAAATCCAAACGCATTTTGAACAAAGGAGAAGAAAATGCATCATCACAGTTGCATCGTCCTTCCCTTTTATGGTAACAAACATCTAAATTTCTTTTATATTCGGTTATGATAATTGTATTACTCCAAAATGATGCGAAATACACACATTCGAAAAATGTTTTGAACTACGTACGTATATAATGTTTTATTTGAAATTTGGGTCTCATTATGGCAGATAGTCCTTGCAACGGCACGGGAAAGTATATCCGTGCTCGTTGAAGGCAACAGGCACAATTTTTGACAATTAATTACCAATCTTTGATAGAAGCCAAATTAATCACGCAGCTGCCCACGATGCCATCAAAAGCTGATAGAGAACCGCAAAGTCCCTTTATTGGCTCACTTTACCTAATGTCTAGAGACAACAAAGACTAGCTAATTAAATTGAGCTGACTTTATACCGTGTTTATGAAATTCATCCCTTCGTTTTATTTTTATTTTTTTTCTTTTTTCTGTTTGTGCGTCTTTACTTATGACATATTTAGAAAACATTTTTTAGTGCTACAAAAATTAATTTTATATCAAACGTAAAGTTTTGTATTCAAATATAATCTGTTCAATAATGCTACGAAAACAATTACTATTCAAAAGTTTTTTAAAACAATTACATCAACTTTTTATCTTTACTTTTACCAATCACATCAACTTTTCAATTTTAAAATACTTTTTATCTAAATATACATTTCATTTAAATACAAAGCAAATACCTTTCAACCAAATACAATACTTAAAAAACGAATTATATTCAAACACAATTAAAATATAATGCGTTTATCAAACATTACATCAATAAACTCATTAATGATGCCGGTAAAATCAGGTAATAATTAAGTTTAGAAGTTAGTGGCACTCGAGCAACAAGCCTATATAGATACAATTAATTATTTATGCAAATATAGTTAATATATTTGTTGGTTATATACATTTAATTGTTATCATCATGACATCAAGTTTAACATTATACGATCCAGTGATGAGTTCAAGTTTTTTTTTTTTTTCTTGTTGGGGTACTAACTGCAAAAATAACAAAATTTAAGGGATATTTTTTATGCATATAAGAAAAGTATTATTCATCAACTGATTTTTTATTACGTAATCGATTATTCACAATATACATAACATATAATACCCCTCCAAAATAACATTAACAACGGATAGAATTAATAGTAATGTTAGAAGCCGATAAACTAATAGATAATCATTTTTTTTTGTGTGAATTGAATCTATATTATATAAAGTGGGGTAAGGTGGAAGAAATAGGACAGATGGGAGGTTTGATGTAAAGTTTATGATTTAGTTTTATGTCTAATTTGTCCTATAAATTTTCTCATAGTGTAAAACATAAGTGTGTTAGTATTGATCATGAGCTTTAATTTTATTGTCTATTGGGATTTTCTTAAATTTTTAAGGGTATAAAATTGTTTTTTTTTTAATTTTAGAAAGTATTTGTGAATTTGTCGTGTATTTAGAAAATAAAAATAAAAAATTAAAGTTGAGTGGGGCCTCAAGCCCCAGGAACTATGCCACTATCATCCCTGATGTAACCATTACGTATTACATTTTAATGATCGCCTAAAGTAGAATTTATATGGATACAATAATACATAACAATTATATAGATCAAAAAAAAAAAAACCTGACTCTTTTCTCGTGTATTTAAGACTGGTATTAAGAAATTATTGTAACCTTTATTTGAAAGTTTAGAAAAAATTAAAATAATAAAATTTGAAAAAAAAATAACAGCAAAAATTTAGAGAGAAGACTAAAAAAAAAAACAATTATTACAATTCATGAGGAGGAATCTATACGAGCCCTTATTATCGGTCTAAAACACTCAACGGGTTAATGGTCCATATTTTCACACAAAGTGGCCCATTATTTTATTAAGCACAAAAAAAAAAAGGGTCAATTCTTTCAAAAAAAAAATCCACGCATGCATGAATGACATACGTAAATATATATTAAATATAACATGAGTGCGTATATTTGTATATATATACACTCACCTTCTACAAGATAATTTAACTAGTACCATTGAACTAGTCACCACCAAATTAGAACTGGTATGCAACAAAACCAACCTAGCTGACTTGAGATGAAAAATTTGGACCATTAAAAGTAAAAAATAATATTTGATATTTAGATTCCTTTTCTGGTCACCGAACACTATACAAAGAAAGTGAACTGGCTGTATATGTGTACCCCACACACACACACACACACACACACATATATATATATATATATATATACTGGGTGGAAACTGGCTACATGGGGGTTGTTGCATGGACAAATTGAAGGGGGTCGTTGGAAATTTGCTCAAAGGGGGTTGATACTTTAGGACCCCTTCCTAATATTTTATGATCACAAACAAAGTTACTTTTTATCCGTGGAATTAGCATGGAAAATAACTACATCTCTGTGGTGGACTAATTATCATATTAGGCATTTTGTGTTGCTATACAAGTTGAGTTTCTGGTCTGAAAATTTCCTTCCGTGGGAATTATTGGACCACTTCAATCTACACTTTAAATCCTCGATATCTTGTTGTTGTTAAGAGATGTGGCTGTTAAGTCATATTCAATCACAACGATTTTTCTTCAACTCTAACTAAATTGAGTGCGTGTGGTTCGAATTGGATTTTTTAGTTTGGAATATCGGTAAGTTTTTGGACTAATTTCCTGAGAAAGTAAATTGGTTTTGTTTTTCCTTGCCGGCCTAGCTTATATATGGTCCTTAAATCTTTTACTAAATACAGTTGAATACAGCACTAGATTAACATCTAATTAGACAAACTGTATGGTGCTATATATATATATTTTTTAATAGAGGGATAGAAACATGAATTTAAGAATTTTGTGGCTATGGAATTTTATATTAATGTAACATCAACTTGATCCAAGTGTGATCAGAAATATATTCGAATAAATCCAGAGGAAATGAAAAGACTTATTTCTTTTTCACCGTCAGCATGCTTGGAAAAGGGGAAAGAGGAATGGCTTCCAATTTCAGCTTCTTAAGACTTTTTTCATTTCGTTAGGTGAGTAATTGGTTGATAAAAACTTTAAATTACAAAACCTCAATTTCTACCGGTTACACCACTATGGTCCTTTTTGGTTGAATTCTATCACACGAATTTGGCAACTTGTTCTTATGTAAGGTACATTCCATATGAAACTGAAAGATCCGTTTTTAACCTATTTACTAGATTTAATTAATTAATCTAATTAATTAATTATTAAAAGCAAGTAAATAAAAAAGATAAGCAAATTTTTATGAAGTTCAGTTTTCCTACTCCTCGCGACCACGCCTAAACGTTGAACTCATCACTAACTGTAACAACGATTACAAGCACTAATGGACTTATGCAATCTAAAAACTCCCTCTTTATTGTTGCCACCGGTCGTCTTAAAATCCAGTCAATAAACTCGTTCAGCAAGATTCCCTTACTAGCATACGTTGAAATCCCTTCAATAGCTTTTACCTACTCCAGAAGACATCTAATTTCTCTCCCAAAAGACGAACCACGCAATAGCTTCAATAGTCTCAAATTATGCTCTAGCAAATCTGTGCTCCATATCCCTACCATTCACTGAGTCGGGACTTAAATAGATAACTCTCAAAAATCCAAGTCAATCCCAGACTTGTAGGGTATTCAAATTTCACCGTATTTCTCGGCCTGTTGCGACACATCATGAAACATCCGAATTTCAAATCTTCCAGATTTCATCCCAAAATCAACCAGTATCAAATTTCAGCATATATTTTCACCAAATCTTCAGCAGATACACTCAAATACTCAGAAATTCGAAATTACTACTTTGGGAAAGATTTTTAATTCAAATAGGACTTAAAATCCTACTTAACTTGGAATTTCTTTCCAAATTTGGATTCCACAATTATCTCTGACTTATTCAACTACAAATCACTCAACTAACTCCACCAAATCCGCTTTTCCAAATCTACAAAGTTAACTCTTCAAGATTCACTCCAAATCTTCCAAGATTATCTCTAAAATTGATTCAATCTTTGAAATCAGTCTAAATCTTCATTCTCTAAGTATCTCCACGTCTGTAGCTTGCCACATCAGCTGGAACCTCATTAAAAATGTAACCTGCTTAAACAGACACATGTTACAACATACTGTGCAACATGGAACAGAAAACTGTCTAAAAATTTTCTGATTAACAGATTTTGTTTTTGGTTTTTTTTTTTCTAAACATGATTGTCATAAATGCCAACATTGAAAAACCTAACAATCTCCCCCTTTGGCATTTTTGGCTCAAAACATAAAAACAAAAACAAACAAAATAACCAAGGTTCACAAAACCAAAAACCAAAAAAACAGTAGATAGTAAAAACTGAAAACAGACTTGAACTTCTTGTTTTGCACTTCTTATTCTATTCTCCCCCTAACCTCTGCATATCTTCTCCCCCTTTTTGACACAATAAATGCCAAAGCCTTCAAGCATCCGTGTCATCTTCAGTTTCTGAATCTGTCAACTCTTTCTCAAGACCTGCAACGAACTTAGAAAGCTTTTTACTCCTTTTTTCAAATTCTTGTTCTGCTTGTTCACAAACTACAGCTCAGACTTGATGAAGTTGATCAATTTCTGCTTGCTAGCACGGGAAGTAGATGTTACTTTTGGAGTTGCAATATTTTCTGCAGCTTCTTCAGCAACATCATCATCTGGTATAGTTTGAGCAATTTGAGCATCTTGCACATGTCTTCTTATAGACAGCTTCTTAAAGACTCTCAATTCAGACCGAGGTTTGACAAGCTTCTTATTAGGTAATTTAATCTCCTTTTGAGCAAACAAAACCTCATAGATCAGGAATGGAAAAGGCAATCCCAAATGAGTGAGCTTCTTACCAGCATGCTTTGTGATTTCCTCGAAGATATGCTTTCCCATGTTGAAACATAAACTTGTTCCAACCATGTATAGGACGATGGCCAAGTCTCTTGAAACAGTGGCTGTATGAACACTTAGTAATCAGTTAGCCAGAGTAATCTTATGCAGCAGTGAGTATGTTACAGAAAGCTTAGAGGCAACAAGCCTCTGATTTTCTGGCCACTTGGACATAACACCTGCAGTTAAAGACACATCCATATCAACAGATTGGTCAAGTTCACGAGCCTTGGTGGACTTAATATCTTAGCAGTCATAAAAGTCATTAATCAGTGCAGGTGAGAAATCAAATACATGACCTCTGACATAAATCTTCAAATACTTCGGTGATGATGTGTACAAAACATTAGTAGACAAATTTGAGTAAAACTCATGCACTACAGCTTCTACAAACGGTTTAGCCTTATTCACAGTGCCTATTAATCTATAGTTATTTAGAATTTGAATAATCTCAGTCTTTTCATGTTCAATTCAGTGAATCAATCTCTCACTTATCAACTTGCATTGAGACATAGAGTTCCAGACATTCTTATTTATTTCACTGTAGAACTTGTTTGAGTAAGTTTTTGCAATCACATAGGTAGATTGTTTACCTACTACTTTTGGTTTTTTCTTCTCACTCATGGTTGGTTCATCCATGTCTAGTGATCGAGACTCTTCTCTGGTCTTTCGTTTGACTAGAGTAAGTGTTGGAGTGGCCGCTTTAGAAGATTCTTCAACACTTTCTTCTGATGATGGCACAAACAGAGGATCATTTTCTTCTTTGTTTGGCTCAGGCTGATTAGATGTTGAGGGAGCCGATTTATGTTCTCCTCAACTAAGCTTACTTAGAGTTCGAAACCAACTAGGAAAACCTCCGATCGGTGTTGACTTCTGCAAGTCTACAGTGCCAGAGTTTGTATCATCAGATGAATCAATGGTGGAGGTGTGAACTTCTAGTACCACTTCAATCGATGGGGAATCGACATTTTCTGGTCTTAATAGAGGAGAAAACTCTCTTACAGAATTACATGATAAAGAAGCTTACTTTGATGCTTCGAATGGTCAAGTAACTAACAACTTCGACTCAGACTCCATATGCTTCATGATGGCAGGAGGCATGGGTTCATCGTATGCAATAATTGCTCCCCAGTTTTCTTTTGTTGTTGATGGAGATTCTTGCACATTTGTCACTAAGATTGAGGATTTGGACTTCACCATTGAAGAAGATCGAGGATTTCGATTTCCCTTTCATTGTCATGGAATCGAGGAGGAGCTAATGTGAGTTTGAACTATCTTCACTCGAATGACCTGCAAATTTCAGCACAAACAGAAGAACATGAGTAGCAAAAATTGACAAAGGCAAAATTGGGGCTTTTCGAATTTGGGTTTCTAGGGTTTCACTTTGGTGGAGAAATCGGGGATGAAAGAAATTTAGAAAGAGAAACCGTTTGGAGATTTTTAAAACTGATCAAAACTATAATATCTCAAAAAATATGGAGATCCCGCGAAACAAACTTTTCCAAATTTAAAATGAACAAAACGACATGTAGCATGGCCCTTTATAAAAAAATTGGCTAAAATAAATGTCAGTTATTACAAAGGATGTTGCAACATACTCTATAATATCACATATATCCAACTTAGCTCTTTTTTTTTTTTTTAATTTATGTATCATTATATAAAAACAAATTAACTAACATGTATGCATCACATACAAATGCTGGAGGATTTTTTTTCTTATATTATAACACACAGAAATATGAGATGACAGTGTTGCTGTAGAATTTCAACTCAACTATTAATTCAATATCACCTTAGTCCTTTATGTGTATGTGTGAGTAATCTTTTACTTTCAATATTTTACCACATGGATAAGTTTATGTAATTTAGCAAGAATTTACTGACCTTGAAATGTATAATGAAAGAACCCCATAGGCTTGCTTATGCTATCATTCTCAACTAATGTCAGCCACATATCTCCTAGGATCATTAGGACTTTTTTGGTATATGATGTAGGGCTGTAGTTTAGGTAGGATATAAGATATTGAAGTGGCTATAAATACTCATATATACATAAACCACTATTGGACTGTTGTAAATCATAATTTTTTTTTTCACCTCTTTGAGATCAACTTTTATTTTCCTTTTTTTTTTATTATATGACATCCCAAAATAGTCATCTCATTTTTTTTTTTTAATTTAACAAGGGATGTATTCAACCTTTTTCTAACTTTCATCTATTTCACCTTTGTGTCAACATATCTTTACACATCACAATTCAAGAGAGACCAAACTTATTGATGGGCGATGTTCAAGGTTAAGAAAAGATATATATAGCTTGGTAAAATGTGGGTGACAAAGAAAGATTTAATATAAGGCTTAAAGGGGTTAACTAGGGATGAAAAGCATAGGTTGGCTAGAAAGGCTCAAATGGTCCAATGATGGCCTAAATCATATCCTAAAATCCATGCAACCTAGGATTTTACCTCAAATGTAAGTAAGTTCTAGACTTCTGTAAGATCATAGAATTCAATTAAGTTCACATAAACCTTCTCCAAGCATGTAAAACACTCAAAAGATCAAGACTATATGCACAAAAAGGCAAAGAACATGACAACATTAAACCAATAAAAAAGTCAAGCACACAAAAAAATATAATCTTTCTCAATTTTCAAATGTTATAATTAGACCAATCCAAAACAGTTATGCACCCTAGATATGCATCCTAGTGACAAATGAATATATACATATATATATAAGAATATATAAACCACTGCAATCCTAATATATGATGCTATGTAATGCATGCTTTCACATTATACAAATTCCTAGGGACTTTCTTAGAGACACAAAACGTGTTGCATCAAAAGCTTTTATAAAGATATCTGCAAGTTATTTTTCTGTTGTAACATGCTCTAAAACAATGATTTTATTTTTTACCAATTCTCTAATAAAGTGATGCCTTATGTCGATATGCTTGGTCCTAGAGTGTTGAACTGGATTTTTGAAAATATTTATAGCATTTGTATTATCACAAGAAACAATCAAAGTATCCTATAAAATATCATAGTTTTCAAGCATTTGTTTCATCCAAAACAATTAAGTGAAACAACTACTTGCCCTGTCGCATGGTGTGTTACAACATCAGTTGATGTATTAGTGTCTGTAGCAACATCTCCTGAATCAACAAGATTGGGTACCAATGTAGTAGCACCAGGTCCTACATCAATAGCCTCTTCTAGCTCTTCATCATCAGTAAAGCTTCGAATTTCTTTTTCCTTCAAGAACTCTACAAAATCCTTCAAGTCATCAAACATTACATTAATAGACTCCATCACAGTTTGAGTTCTCATATTGTAAACTCGATATACCCTACTGTTTGTTGAGTATCCTAAGAATACACCTTCATCACTTTTGGTATCAAGACCTAAATGCTCACAATCATTCAAGATATAGCAAACACAACCAAAAACATGAAAATAACTAAGGTTAGGTTTCTTACCTTTCCAAATCTCGTAAGGAGTTTTAGAAGTACCTAGCCTTAGATAAACACAATTAATTGTGTAGCAAGCTGTGCTAAATGCCTCGGCCCAAAATTTGAAAAAAAGTTTCTTAGAATTTAGCATCACTCGAGCCATTTCTTGGAAAGTTTGATTCTTTCTTTCAACAACACCATTTTGCTATGGTGTCTTAGGAGCAGAAAACTCATGGGCTATGTCATACTCATCACAGAAATTAGCAAAAATAACATTTTCAAATTCTCTACCATGATCACTCATAATTCTTACTATTTTACCAATGTTGCGGTCTTTGTCATTTTTTAGTTTTATACACAAAGCTTGAAAAACATCAAATGTGTCAGATTTTTCTCTAATAATATTAACCCATGTAAGTCTAGAGTAATCATCAACACACACAAAGACATACCTTTTTCCTCCAATACTTTCAATTTGCATTGATCCCATGAGATCCATATAGAGCAATTCAAGTACACAGGTTGTGGTTATTTGCTGTACCACTTTGTGAGACTTCTTTACCTGTTTGCCAATTTGGCAATGTCCATAAATTCCAGATTCTCTTTTCTTGAGTTTGGGAACCCCACGGATTGCACATGTGTTCACAATCCTAGTTAGATTCTTATAATTCAAGTGACCGAGTTTTTGATGCCAAATATCAATATCATTAATAAAAATTTTATAACAAGTCAATGGGTGATGTAACATATAACAATTATCTAATAACCTAGACCCTGTTAAAACACAATTGTTAGCTTTATCAAAAAATGACATTCATCCTTGGTAAACTTTACAAACAAATCTCGGTCACACAGTTGGCTTATGCTAAGCAGATTAGCCTTAAGTCCTTCCACTAGTAACATGTTCTTGAGTTCTGATAGACCTTCAACATTAAGTGTTCCTTTACCTAATAAGCAGCCTTTAATTCCATCACCATATGTAACATGGCCTAGAGCACACTTTTGGAAGTTTTTAAGAAACGCTTTATTACCTGTTATGTGTATGGAACAACCACTGTCAAAGAACCAAGAGTTAGTAGCACCTGTTTTAAAGGAACTATATGTAGTATAACACCTAAGATCAGATTTCCTAACCCAAATTTTCCTAGGAGAATTACTTTTTAAATCAATCTTAATTTTATGTGTCCTTTTGTGATATGAAGACAATGACAGGTTAAACACTACTCCTCTCTTTAAAACATTTTGATACTTATAGCACTTAGGTCTAATATGTTCACGAATGTTGCAATAATGACAAGTGGGAAGAAATCTTTTTGACCTACACCTAAGAGGAAGAGTTACAGATTTCTTACCAGAAGAAGGACTCGGGTTTAAAGAGGTTGATTCCTTTATGAACTTAGCCTTTGATGAGGAGGCTTCACCTGTGTATCCCAATCGATGATGATCACCACATGATTTTCCAATGGACAGGATGTGATCCAATGTTGTAGAACCCGAATTGAGCATCTTCAAATACTTTTAAGTTTCTTTCAATAGAGACCTAGATTCTTGAAGTTTTTCATCCTTTTCAATAACTTGAGATTCAAGTTTGCTTACTGTATTCTTTAGCATATCTCTTTCTTTAACAAGATCAGACACTTTATCTTTTAGCTTCTTGTTCAGTTTGCATAACTGAATCCACTTGAAGTACATTTTCTCATATGCCTTCTCAATTTCATTGTCACTGAGTTCTTCATCATTAATGCTACAATCAGAATTAGAAAAATACAATCCATCAGATTCGACTGATCTTTCAATTATTGTTGCAAGAGGTGTTGCAGTACTGCCCAATGTCTCATAGTGTGTTACAACAGAAGTCAGATTAGAGGAATCTAGAAAATTCTTAGATTCTTTTCCAGTGACAGTTGTAAGCGCAACATGATACCTAATATGATCTTCACTCTCTTCTTGACTCCCATTTGACTCTTCATTACTCCAGGTGATTTTCAATGACTTTTTCTTCTTCTTCAACGTGTTAGCACACTCAAATTGGATGTGACCAAACCCCTTATACTCATGGCATTGAATTCTTTTCTTCTTATTTTTTAGTCAAACACCTTAGGTCCGGTCTTCTCTTTCTTAGAAGCAAACTTCATCCTATTTTGACTTTTATCTCTCTTTTTCACTTTTCTCCACATCTTGTTGAATTTCTTAGTGATTAGTGTAAGAGTTTCTTTAAATTCAACCTCACTATCATCATCGCCATCTTTATCACTTGATTCTTGTATATCGACCTGCAAAGCTAAACTTTTGTCCTTCTTGTTCTGCTTCAAATTCATCTCAAAAGTCTGTAGAAATCCCATCAATTCATCTAATTGCATAGAGCTCACATCTCGGGCTTCCTCAATGGCTGACCTTATATACAAATCTCTATGGCAAAGATCTCAAGATCTTCCTTACCAATTTCATCTTTGAATATTTTTCTCTCAAAGCAAAGGCTTTGTTAGCAATATCGCATAACTTAGCGTTGAAATCGGCTATAGTCTCATTCTCCATCATTCTAAGATCTTCAAACCAGCTAGCCAACATTTGCAGTTTAGACATCTTCACAGCCATGGTGCCTTCAAAGGCTGTCTCAAGAATAGTTCATGCTTCCTTAGTAGTTTCACACATAGATATCAGTTTGAATTGATTTGCATCCACAGTATTGAAGATAGCATTCAAGACTTTTGAGTTGTTATTAGCCAGTCTATTCTCATCACTAGACTAGCTTTCTTGAACCTTACGAATTGTTTTTCCTTCATCATCCTTAGTGGTGGAATGCAACCATCTAGTTAGCACGAAGCGCTAAGCCTTTTCATCCAAAGCCTTAATGAACGCCTTTATACGAGCTTTCTAATAAGGATAGTTGTTTCCATTCAGCAAAGGTGAGCATGAAATAAATCCTCATTCACGCAAAAGATCCATGCCTATAAAATAGATCAAATCCCAAAATCTAACAAACAAAATATGTCAATAACCGCTCTGATACCAATTGTTAGATCTATTTTTAACTTATTTATCAAATTTAATTAATTAGTCCAATTAATCAATTATCAAAAGCAAGTAAATCAAAGAGATAGGCAAATTTTTATAAGGTTTAGTTTCTCTACTCCTTGGGGTCACGCCCAGACGTTGAACCCTTCACTAACTGTAACAACGATTATAAGCACTAATGGACTTATGCAATCTAAAGACTCCCTCTTTGTTGTTGCCACTAGTCATCTTGAAATCTAGTTAATGAACTTGTTCAGCAAAATCCCCTTGCTAGTATACATTGAAATCTCTTCAATAGCTTTTACCTTCTCCCAAATACATCAAATTTCTCTCCCGAAAGACGAAACACGCAACAATTTCAATAGTTTCAAATATGCTTTAGCAAATATGTGCTCCATATCCCTACTATTCACTGAGTCAGGACTTAAATAGATAACCCTCAAAAATCAAGTCAATCCTGGACTTGTAGGGTATTCAAATTTCACTGTGTTTCTCGGCCTGTTGCGACACACCGTGAAACATCCGAATTTTAAATCTTATAGATTTCATCTCAAAATCGTGCAGTATCAAATCTCAGCATATATGTTCACCAAATCTTCAGCAGATATGCTTAAATACTCAAAAACTTGAAATTCCTACTTTGGGAAAGATTCCTAATTCAAATAGGACTTAAAATCCTACTTAACTTGGAACTTCTTTCCAAATTTGGATTCCGCAATTATCTTTGACTTATTTAGCCATAAATCACTTAACTAAATCCACTAAATCCGCTTTTCCAAATATGCAAAGTTAACTCTTCAAGATTCACACCAAATCTTTCAAGATTATCTCTAAAATTAATTCAATATTTGAAATCAGTCTAAATCTTCATTCTCATTCGAAATTTTCATTGTCTAAGTATCTCTATATCTGTAGCTTGCCATGTCACTGGAACTTCATTAAAAATGCAACCTGTCTAAACAAACTAATATTACAGCATACTGTGCAATATACTGTGCAACATGGAAAAAAAAAACTGTCAAAATTTTATGACTAACAGATTTTGTTTTTGATTTTTTTTCTAAACATAATTGCTATAAATATCAACATTGAAAAACCTAACAGAAACAATATATACCAGAGAACTCGATCCAAATTGCTATTAAGTAATGTCTGCTGTCATGCTCAAACAATGAAGTTTTGACAATTTAAAAGACCTAAACATCCTTCACATTTTTAAGTGATTTTTTTTATTATTGTTCTCTCTCTTTTTCCGTAGAGGGTGTTTAGGTCTTTTTTTACGTTCAAATGAAGAATAATGAAGTAAAAATAGGCATAAATTCAAATTTTGAAATTTTAAATATGAATGGTCCAAAATACGAGATATAACTTCTTTGTAACCTCAAAATACATTTTTTTTTTTTGCTGGTACACAAAATATAGGATATATAATGGAAAAAAAAAAAAAGAACCTATAATTTAATATACGCGTCATTGATGATAACTGATCTGCTTCTTATTATGTTTTACACCTGCTATGCACTCTTTTCTAACGATTAATTGCCATAAAAATTTGCACTATAGAAATAAGACTTTTTATTTATATATATTTTTCATTTTTTACGCTACAGGATGTTGTGTCTCAAATTCTCAGTCACGTAGCCGCATAACATATATATATTTTTGTCCGTTTCTTCTTTTGTAATATTTAGCTTTATTTGTTGTTGAAATACATGCCTCCATCCTTTATGAGCTTAACATTATATTTTCTCAAGAGCTCTCGCACTTTTATTATGTATATATACCTTAGAAGCTTAGGCAGATATCTGTTTTTGTCAGCTGTGTTCTTGAATTTAGTTTTTCTCTAATTATATTGTTTTTTTTTTTTTTTGTGGGATTTCTATATCATTAACTTGGAAAAGTTTAATCTGTTTGTAATGTTTGTCAATTGTCAGATGATCAAAAATTGTCCACGAAAGTAAATGACTTGAACCTCACATGGTTAGTCCTAACAGATTCATGGCTAGTTTGCCTGCTCCGAGGACAGAAAAATTTTGGCCATTGATCCAAAAATGAAAATTTTGATAGGAAATTTTATGGTATGGTCTATATTGTCACATTATTTTATATATTTATATCTATATTTCTAACGCTCAAAAAACTTTAACTTACCATATTATAGATTTTTTTTCGTATGTTACTGTAGAATTCTTTATTCTCTATGAAAAGCAGAGAGAAAAATCAAAACTCGTTCATCATATAGAAAGTGGATGACTTTTTAGTGCAAAAACAATTCACTAAAAATCATTTTCACGTTTCCATTTAAAAAAATATATTCATTTTTTTTTTAATAATAAACTCTGCCCAACGTCATACAACAATAACGTATTTTGCAGTGCTGGACAAAATTGTATGCTCCAAATTCACATTGAGTTAGAAAATAATGATCGCATCAATCGCTGGCTCAAATATACATATATACATAAATGTATATATATTCGAACAGCGTGTGAACAGCTCCAAAAATCATTAACCTAGAAACAACAGAACCATCTAAAATTAGGTTAAGAATATGTTTGATCAGATAATTTCACTCCATATTGTATTGTTGCTAATTACCAGTCTCTATCTAGCACTAGAAAATTAAAATTTGTTTTAAAGTAGAAAATTAAAAGTTAACGATTGACCAGCCTCCTTTTTTTTCCCCCTCAAATTAACTAACAAGAAAAACGTGCTTAACTTCCAGAATTGAATCAAATTATTATTCCGGATTCAATCAGCATCATGCATCAACTTTCGCAAACTAGTGGAAAACAATAATAAATTTTTTTTTATATTTTTTTATTAAATGTTTTTTTTTTTTAATAACTGGGTTCATATTATGCAAGAATACATATATGGTTTGTATAACATACACTTGAAAATCTCATTTCGACTGCAAATACGATTAGGAATACAAACCTTCGTTTTCAAGCATGGAATATTTTTTACAAGTATTCGAGAGCTTTTGCTAAATATTTTACTAATTAATATAGATGAATGATCCCAAAAAGAAAAAGGAAAAAAAAAAAAAAGGAAAACGAATATCGATGAGCAACAGCAGAAAAACAAAATTCTAACGACCATTTGCATAGAATAAATATAATATCTTCTTAGCTTCTTTTTTTTCCCCTCTCGAATCTTATACACACGCGTCGTGCATTTGACGTCTGACTCGCATTTGCATAGAATAAACAATAAGTTGTTATTTCACCTATTATTAAAATTTTGCCTTTTTTTTTAAGAAAAAAAGTTAAATTAATAGGTTGCAATATTCTTTTTCTTTTTTCTTTTTACGAAAGTAAAGAAGCCATTTTAGTAAGAAATATAAACAAATTAAAATAGTAATAAGAGGGGAAAAAACTCGTATTAATGTCATTTGTAAAGTCCAAAACTGCTTTAACAAAGGAAAAAAATAAAAGCAAAATAAAAAGTAAATCCAACGGAATAGACAAAGATAAAAATAAAAATAAAAATAAAAAACTTTCTACTAATCCTACCTTTGTCATTTTGCAAAGAAAAAAAAATAACAGGACAATTATAAATTAGATATAAGGTGAAAAAAAAAAAAAGGCCATCTTTTGTCATTTAGCAAAGAGAAAGAAAACCCAATCTTCTCCGATTATGAGCAATCGTTTGATGAATATATAATCACGAATAAACAACCAAAGGGAGCGAGACTTACAGAGTTAAACCCAATGCTCAATTTTTATTTATTTATTTATTTATTTATTTCTTTTTTGTTCCTTCTTGTGTAGTTCAACCTTTCTTCTTCCTTGTTCTTCAATGTTTTAGCAGAATATGAAAAGATTATTACAACTTGCTAATTTTAACCTTTTCTTAAAAAAGAAGAAGAAGAAGACGAATGATAGAGTTGTAATAACAAGCGAAACAATGATTTGTTATTAGACTTTATTTTTATGGAAAAAGAGGTGATATATAACAAGTGTTGAATTAAAAGAGTGACCAAAAAACCTGTTAGAGAAAGTAATGCATTTCTCTATCCTAATATGTGATGTGATTATAGAGCTAATTTAACTACAATTTTTAAACTCTTGACACCCTTTATTTTGCTTTTCCCATCCACCTTCCAAAACCACCAACAAATTAATTTTGGAATTAAAAATTTACTTATTCCAACCCCTTGACTTCCCAAAATTATCCAAATAACTAATTTATTTTCCTTTTTTTCTTTCTCCACCAACTAAATCTAACAAATCCCTATACATCTTTTTTTCTTTTCATAAAAATATGTTTGTTTTTTTTCCCTTAGTATCCACTAAAAATTCTTCATCACTTTATAAACTTATTATTTCCTATACTTCTTCTTGATCAATTAGAACTTAAGGATAACATAAAGATAAAGCTGAGTGTTTCACAAACATTATTGAAAATATATTATGACTTTGGTTAATAATTTTATTAGATAGTTTAAAAAAAAAAACACACAACTCAAATGTTGTATGGATTCCTAACAATTTCTCTCAACTATTAAAAAAAAGTTAGATCAATATATTCGATTATATATATATATCCACGTCATGCATATACGTGTATCCAATTTTCTCGTTATTTCTTTAAAAAAACAAAAAACTAATTATATAATAGGAATGAAAAAACTGGTAAAAAGATGAATAGTAACAGACAAAATAAAAGAATCTTCACTAAAAAAAATTTCTCGTGTGAAAAAATAAAAACAAAATAAAACATTTTTTATAAGGTAAAAAGAACTACACAAGGATTTAGAATGAGTGAAGCGGTGGAGAAAAAAAAAAATTTTTATATAGTCTTTTTGGGAAAATTAAGGGGTGGAACAAGTAATTTTATAATCTTAAAATTAATTTGTTAGGTGGTTTTAAAAACTGGGAGAGAAAAGTAAAATAAGAGTGTTAATAGACCCACCCTTATAATAAAACGATTTAGACTTTAAATCTTAAAAAGAAGAGAGAGAGAGAGAGAGAGAGAGAGAGAGAGAGAGAGAGAATGTAAGGGGGAAAAATACTTTCAGATCACAATTCTTTTTAGCTCAAATATGCAAGGAAAACTCACGAGTTACAATCTATAAAAACAACACTTAGTTAACAGTCATTAATCAGTACTGGATACAAAGTTTTAAGCATCAAGAGTTCAAGATCATCAGCGTTATTTGAGATTCAAATGTGATATTCAGATGTAAGAGCAACAGTAATAAATTATTCGTTTAAAAACCAGTAGTTGATATGTCAAAAGTTGCAACAACAATAAGGCCTGTTTTTTTTTTTGGCTGGAAACAACAAGAAGAAGTTGAAACTAAAAACAATCCATATGCAGAAAATGAAATCCTAAGCTAAAATGATGAAGATTAACGACAAGATAAGCATACAACATTTAAAAAAATCAAAGACAGCTTCTGCAGGCAACAGTAACATGCGAAACAAATTGCTACTAAAAAAAAAAAAAAGAATGGCCATCAAGTAATTAACGATTCAAAATCTGCAAATCACAGATTTCCTTTGTGGATTTAAAAAAAAAAAAACATGCACCAGCCGGGAATCGAACCCGGGTCTGTACCGTGGCAGGGTACTATTCTACCACTAGACCACTGGTGCACCTGTGATCCGTGAGTGCACACTCTATATAATCTGGTGACAAGCTTCGGTGCACCATGTTAATCGGTTAACAGCCCAATGATGTCAGGCATCTTTCTAAATTATTAAAAAAAAAAAAATGAACCTGCTCAATCTAATCACAACAGTGCCATGGTATCACCCATTCCAATAGCATCACCACTACACTAGGCCACGTTGTCATCCTCTTCGAGCCAGGAGACCGAGACTGCGGCACCGAGGTCTACACCAGTGGTGAGGTTGATATAAATATGTATATATATATATAGTTGTTCATCCAAGTAGTGTGACGCATGAAAATATGATCATAAACGAGATCCATCTTCTCTAAAAATATAAGAATATCGAACAAAGGAATAAAGAGTGTTTTAGTGGCCGTATAAATAAGTAGGATGCCTTTATATATATATATATATATATGATTCCTTAGGTAGTCGTTGAACGTTGATCATAATCTAGTTGTTTATTGGAGAATTAAGACAGGTGGTCTAACTTTTTTTTTTTTTAATTATTTCAAAAAATGGCCTAATGACATTATTTAAGTCAATCAATTTTGTTCTCTTATTCAAACACCCTCTTTCATTCTCTCTCCACCTCACTCTCTCTAAAAATGTGGCGATTAGTGGTGATGGAGGCTGACATCGCCCGCAGTCTCTTGCGAACTCCGGTTGCCAAGCTAGTCACGATCTCCCTTATGATTCTGACAGTCGTGAAGGTCTGCTTGTGAACTTTGATGATGGAGATCTCCCTGCGTGAACTCCGATGACCGGGATTTTGCAGTCCATCACGAACTCTAGTGATGAGATCTTGAGGTTGAAATCGTGCCAACCTTTCTATGGACTATGCTCTACAATGGCGGCTGATCGTAATGGAGTGAAGCTAGGGAAGGCAAGAGCTTAGCATGTAAGGCTTGGCAAGCATTCTCTGGCAGTGGCTCAACTTCATCTTCTTGATGACTAGGTTTTCTCTGAACGACTGGATTTTATTCATAGTAGATCTACAGAAAGATGGAAGGGAGAGAAAGAGAGAGAGAGAGAGGGAGATAAGTTGAATTGGTTAGTTTTTTATTTTAAATTTTTTAACGGTAAATCATTGATGGATGAGAATTAATTACCGATTGATTAAAAAATTGATCATTTTATTTATGATTAATCAGTAATTAATTTAAAATTAATCAGTAATTGGTTAAATTAATTAGTAATTGATTAGAAATTTTTTAATGATTAAAAATTAATCAATAATTGATTATTTATAAAATTAATTAACATATTTTAAGAATAAGAAACCTTTAAACTAATTTTAAAAAACTTTAAGTCATTTGTTTAAAAGCTTTTTAAAAAAAAAAACTATTCAGCTATAAATCACTTATTATTTATTTATTTCATAATTTGGAAGATAACTTTGGAAGTTTGTTAAGAACAGAGACAATAAATTAATCCCTGAAATAGTGCTTTATTAAGCGATGGACACAAATGTTTGTGCTCATCTCTTAATGTTGTGTGCCTTTCGCATAGCAACTTTTTTTTTTTTTTTTTTTTTTGGCTGAAGCTTCCAAGGTGTATTTAATTCTCTGTCTGGTCTCTATGGCATGCATTCTGGTGAACTCTTAAATAAAAAAAAGACCAAAAAACATGTCTTCATTTTTTTTTTTTTTCAGTGAAGAACAGGCCAAATCGTGTTGGATATATAGAAGAGCCAAAATTGCTGAAGACTGGAGTCAGCAAGTTCTGATGCTTCAAAGTTCAAACATGTCGCCTGTTTTGTGAAATCAGCACATTTAGACGACTGGCAACTGATAGTGATCCGACAAAATTACACCAACTCCGACCCAGCGGGTTCAAGACTCGATTAGCAACGTACATTCTAAATGAAGAAAATGACAACGACGCCCACTTAATTTTTATTACCAAAAATTCAAAGTCCAAATTGTACATCGAAATCCCAAGTGGCTGAGAGCCCGAGAAGAGAACCACTACGTCCCTTAATAAAACAGAAAGGGATCATTGTTGTTATATATATAGTGTTCCAATCCTCATCGTTTATAAAATAAATTTCAAAACATACTAATAAAACAGAAAAGGGTTGATCCAATGTTATTCAAAAAATGACCTAGTTTTCATAAACCATTATGGATTCAATATTGCACTACATATTAATCGAACAAAATCTCTTTTATTGAGGCTATTGAGTATGGAACACGAGGACATCATAAGAGGAAAAGGGTGAAAGACATCTTATATTAAAACCTAAAATTATTGTTTTAGCATTGATGTTGCCCAGACGAATAAGGAAAAAATGGCACTTGTAGCTTGGGATGTTGAGCAACTTTCCTTTTGGGATAATTTGAAGAGAATATAAGAAATTGGTGGGAGGTACTATTCCTATCTCAATTAGTGCAAACTTATGGGAATCTAATAGAGATTTCACATGGTATTATGCCTTTAACTAACGAAAAATGAAATCAAAGTGTTGGGGAATCTTTTAGGAACTCAATAACTCATGACTCATGCGTTTGAGCTGGCCACTCCTTACCATCATATCATCTTGTACGGGCACTGCCATATGCTTAGAGCCCACACCAACGAAAATGCTTGAAAAAGAGTTTTGATATAATTGAGTTTATAAGGATATCTTAGGAAAATTTTCTTTGTATGCTACTGACAATCATCTTTCCTTGATAGGTTTTTATGAAATGTATTTTTATGAACTGATTCTCAAATATGTAGTTTTGATTTAATTTTATGACATTAGTGATTGTTACTTATGTGATGTTTAATTTGGGTATGATTTGTTATTACAATTGTAATGTCTTAATTATTTTTCCTTTAAGCTTTTATAATCTTTGTTTTATTTTAATAAATTCAGCTAGGAGATTGGCATAAGATGGATTAAGATTTTAGGTGTTAATCTAGTTAAGATGTTTATAATCTTATCTTGGTGCTAGTTATTTTAAAACAAAGAAAAACAAAAAAAACCCTAAAGACTTGGGTGCAACCTCGGATCGAGTCCCATTTTCCTTTATTAGATGGAGATGGATAGTCCTAATGCAAAGACCATCTTCAATGTATTTTTGTGTGCTAATGTTATATTTGTTATAGTATGAAAAATATTATTATCTTATTTTATACTTTAATATATTATGATATTTCTAATATTATTTTAATTTTTTATTATCATTATTATGTTTTAAAAGTTGTGAAAGAAAACTTTTAATTTTTAAATAAATAAAAATAAAATTATTATAATAGTTATATGAATCAACAGCTAATATAAAATCAAAAATAAAAGTTGATACTGTTTATGTCTAAGCTTATCATAAAATTTAATATATAATAAATTTAACACGAAATATAATATTATATTAAAAAGTATTTTTTATTCAAATATTAAAATTCATAATTAATATATTAATTTGAATTACATTAGACATGCTACGAAAAAAACCCAAACATTTTGTCAATGAACTATCTGTTACAAACGCAGAGGTAAGTTTTATTTCCACTATCAGATACATGTTGGCTTTACGTGGGTCCTACAGATTCAAGTTTTGGGGCCACAAAGTTAAAAAATTAAGAAAATATTAAAAAAAAATCCTTATTTGCTAGCCATGGCAACTAAAAGCTTGCCAGCTCATTCCAACAATAACGATAAATAACAGTGGGACACTGCTACAAAGTGAAGCGAAGAGACGAGAATAGAAGAAGAACAAAAAAATAATAATCCAAAAGCAAAAGGCTTTCCTTTGATGATTCTCTTATTGTCGGCGACGTCCAAAACATGTCATCATTGCTGCTCCTTATCGCTTTTTTTTTTTTTTTCCTTTTTCCCTAAAACCATTTTCATTACACAAAATAAATCAAGAAAGAAAGCTAAACATAACTTTGAAGAGTTCATAGATCTTTTATATATGTGAAGAGATTGAATTGAGCTTGAAGTTTCTCACCCCCTACAAATATTCCAATGTCTCCGCAGCTGAATTCACCGGAACCATTACCGGCAGATAACCAGATCAACTTCCGAGCGCCACCGCCGTCGCCCGTTCACTCCGGCCGGCGATCCTCCTTCACGAACGAAGAAGTCCTGACGGAGTTCCTCGAGCACTCGCTCCGCGTGCCGGACCTCATCTTGCCGGACAAGATCTTCCCCAAACAGAGGTCCGTCGACAGCCCTCCGGTCATCGACTTCGAGTCGCTGGCTTCGGGAGAAGGCGACGCCGTTTCGAAGATCGCGGACTCCGTGGCGGAGATCGGGTGCTTTCAGGTGGCGAATCATGGGATTCCGCGGGAAATAGTCCGGTCGGTGCACGCCGCCGCCGCCGCCGGGATATTTGCGGCGGCGCCGGGGAAACGAGTGGCGGTGACGAGGTCGCCGGAGATGGCGTACGGGTTTGAGGAAGCTCACGGCGAGGAGGGAGAGAGTGAGAGTGAGGAGTTCTTGTGGAGTAGGGATGAAGGTTTGAAGTCTCTAATGGAGGGAATTTGGCCACTTAAATATTCCAATTTCTGGTAAAATAACTGTCACCCTTTTGTTTTCTTTTGTTTTGTTTGTTGCTCCTTCATTTATTTTATTTTTCAAATTTTATCTCTTTGGCTGAAATTAGTAAATGTCACTCCAATTTTAATTAATTTTGTGGTGGCTGAGGATGCATTTAGGGATAATAAATTAGATTAGTTAGTTAATTATTTTATTATCATTAAATTTAATATAATACATTAGATTAGTTAGGATGATTTACAATCATAAGATGGCATATAAAGCGCGTAATTGAGTTGTCATACAACATATAACTTGAAGATGCTTCTATTTTTTAATATTTAAAAAAAAAAGTTAAACTTCAAGCTATGTGAATTTGACATTTTAAAACTCCATTTTTTTTTTTTTTTCAGATAAGAACTTTGACAAGGTTAGGTCTTTGTGAATGTTTATCGCAATAATAAAGTAGAATATATAACAGGATATCTATTTTATACATCAACAAGAAATTTATATAATTTATCAAAAATTAGTTCTTACATAAAAAAATGTAATAAACCTATGTTATTGCAAGGTTATTCAGAAAGGACAAAAAACAAACCCATAAGAAACGGGCAGAAATTTATATACTAAATTATTGGATACAGATTAGCATTGCAAAGACAATGGAATTTTTGGGCTTATAACAAAATAATTTAGAGATTTGGAGGGATGGTCGACAAATGTGAGAGTTGGATATATATATATATATGTATATATGCTGTATATAAATATTAGTGCCTTGATTTTCTCCTTTTACAAGCACAAGTAGTTCTGGTGGTTCTAATATCTTCCCGTATGTGTTACACAGCAAACAAATGGAAATCCTTTTGACCAACATTGAGAAGGTTGGCGAGAAAGTTGTCTCGGTATTTCTGAAGAATCCTCCAGGAAATTGCATCAACGGAAATGAAATGTTTTGGCAGGGACATGAAACCGGAACGCTCTGTTGTCTCTACAAAAACAGCAAATATGTTGGCAGTAACATTGGTGTGGGTGCCGAGTCTCTTAGACATGAAGTTATTAGGATGCTTATAAGGAGAAATGACCACTCTCACGCCATTTGCCTGCACCTCTGCGGTGGCTCATCGGAGTTTCATGTTTACTCTAAAAAAGGATGGGTTTCTTTCACCCCTGAGAAAGATGCTTTGGTAGTCACTATCGGAGATCAAATACAGGTAAATCAGAATATGGATACTAACTACTTTACAAACTTGATGGGAGACTCAAATGTCCCAAGTCAGGTGAGTCGGGCCATGAAAGAATTAGTGGACCATAGATGTCACTCCATATTGCTAAGCTTATAGCAATAAACATCTATGATTGGCTAGTCACATTATTATAAAAGGTGACTGTTAAAACACCAAATCGCACAATTGATCACAATTACGAGCAAAAGTTTAAATGTGTAATCCCCAAGTCCCAACCATGATTCTCTTATCCTTTTCATGATGGAGGCCACCTATGGTCTAATCATTTCACTAATTTGTTTTTGTCCCCCAAGTGTTTTGCATAGGATGGTGGCAAATTTGTACTAATCTTCCCTTTTTAAACGTGCAAATGACCCCGTTATCGCTTTTCTCCTCCACAGACATGGAGTGGTGGACAGTACAAACATGTGATAGGGAGGCCAATATTTAAAGAAGAGAAAGAAGACTGCATTTCGATGGCTTTCCTTTACTCTCCTCCAAGCATTACTTCAAAATCCAAACCAGCCACAGCCATGGACAAGACGATCTCACTCAATCAACAAGTCATACTGGCTATAGCTTTAACTCTCGTTTGTCAATTTTTAGTTTACATTTACCAAAAATTTTGATACACCAAAAATAGATACTTATAAAGATTCAATTTTTGTTTTAGTGATATTTAGTTATTGAGTAATTGCAAATCAATTTTTACATGAGAACCATTATAGATAATATCATATCAATTTATTAAAGGCCCTTAGACCTTTCCGGATTAAGTATTGTCTGTAAACTAGTTTAAACCTTTTTTTTTTTTTTTTTTGTTAAAAGGATTTGAGATTGCAATGCAAATTGTAATTATATTTTAGTAGCTTTTGGGAATCTTATTTTTAGTCTATACCGAGACGAGTGCCAATTCCATACCACATCGAATGAAAAGCAATAATGAGTGTGTTATTAAGCAACAAGACTTGAGGCAATAAATGACAACAACGCTGCTTTGCAATAAATTAAAAAAAATTAAAAAATAAAAAGAAGAAATGACAAAAACAGACAAAATGACATCATAAAATTAAAACGACACTGAAAGGAAATAAACGACGTGAATGTAAAAAAGCGACAACAAATCCTTTCCAAAAAAAAGATGCGACAACAAGTGGAAAACAACATAGTGCGACATATTCAAAAATAAAGCGCGACACAATAAAGGACAGAAACAAACAAAAAAAATGAACATGGACACTAGAAGAAAGGAGACAAGATATGATTAAACAAAAATTCAAAAAAATTTAAAGGGAAAAAAAAATAACGAATCATAAATGAATAAATGACAAAAGAAAGAGAAAAGGAAGAAACGTGAAAGCAACAAAATGTGAGAAAAGGATGAAAAATTGAACGACTCCGAAATTAAAACGACAACGATGGGAAAACGACACCTAAAAATAACAGTGAAAGTCGCACAAACTGAAACATTGACATCAGAATGAGACAACGACGACAAAATATATGAAGGGAATAAGCGAAAGCAAATGAGCACACGGTGATAAAGTAAGGAAAAGACATCAAATTGAAAAATAAGAATTAGGAATAAAACACGACAGCTAGTCAAAAAAGGACAAAATTTTGAACAACTAAACTGGTAAAAAAAAAGATAAATAAAATGAAAACGAAAAAATGAACATCGATAATGGAAATAATAAACAACAAGAATGGATAAAATATACGAGGGTAAGAAACGACAAGAACTGATAAAACGCATCATAATTGTCAAAACGACATCACATCGGAACACTAAAAACAATAGCAAGTAGCCACTCAGAAAGCAACAAACGACAATAATTGACAAAACGACAAGAAGTGAGAAAAGAACATATATGTGATTTCGTGAAAACGGAGGGAAAAATAAAGCTCAGAAAAAAGACCGAACGAACCAAAAAATAAAACGGGGTCAATGAAAAACGGCACAAGTAATAGAGGACAAAATCAAAAACTACGACAAAAGGCTTCACAGAGGAAGCAATAAATGACGATAAATTAAGAAAAACGACAGCAATGAAGAAAACGACAGCAATGAAGAAAACGACAGCACATGAAAGGCCATAATGTCATAAACGACAACAACAAATGAGGAAGTGATTTAACAAACAAACAAACGAGAAAGCAACACATTACTCACAAATTCACATATTAATTAAAAACCTGTAAATTGTATAAGTAATCTAACTATAATTCACCGTCATTTAAAATTTAAAATAATGATAACAACAACAATTATATTTTTGATATGCATTTATGACTAGTTTGAGGTGGATTCCAATCCACTTTCCATAGGTTTTTACAACTTTTTTGTTTTTATTTTTCTTTGCTCCTAAATTTTATTATTTCAAATAGGTTTAAATCCATCAAATAAACTCTCGTTTATATGAGTCCTTATAGTTTCCTTTGAGTCACCATACAATAGATTCATCAACCATCATGTAACTTTTTTGTTTTTATTTTTATTTGTTTTATTTATCCGATCCACACATACAACTAATTGATTAAAAATGAATGACTAACCTACCTATACATTTAGAATTTCTTTTAAAATTACTTTAAAGAAATTTCCTTCCAACTATATGTTCTTTTTTATTTTGTTCTTTAAATAATTCTTGATCAATAATTTTAATAATTCTAGAATAAAACAACATAATAATTTAAGGCGTCCATTTAATCCTTGATTTATTAATTTTTTTATTTGTTATTATTATTTGATATTGTTTAGAAATTTACGTGTCATTTGTTTACAGTTTTGTTTTGACATTATATTTAAACATAATATAAATTTTATTAAAACATAAAAATTTTACATTCAAATACAATATTTTTTAATAATAACTCAAATATATTTACTATTTCAAAATAATTTAAGAATAATTTTTTTAATTTACATCATATAATTTAAATACTTTTATTCAAATACATATTATATTTAAATATAAAATAAATAACTTTTATTTAAATATAAAATATATTTAATACGATACATTTCAAATATTAAAAATAATACTCTCACCATACATCTCATTATATTATAGTTCCTCACCAAAAATGGGGTGTGTCGTCAGCGACTCAGAACAGAAGTCTGGAGGGTGAGAGTGATAGAGCGACAAAGAAAAAGCAAAGAAAACAACTGACAGAATCTCTCTCTCTCTCTCTCTCTCTCTCTCTCTTCAATTCCGTGCCCCCTAAAATTCAAAAAAAAAATGGAAGATTTGGGGTCAAAAATCTCACGAACCTCCAGCCCTGAGTTCACTCTTGCAGAGGTCAGCTTCTTCTTTTTCTTCCTTGGGCAATTCTTCCGTACCTTCGTTTATCCTATCACTTCTTTATTGCCCCTCGACCAAAAAATTAAATAAAAAAAAGGGGTTCTTCGGCTGTATATTCTGTTACTGCTTTACTATTGGTTTTTATGGTAGGCTTTGTGGTTGCTCTGACAATTCAATTGACTCTGGGATTAATCTAATTAGTAAAAGTTTCAAGCTTTACTTCTTTTTTCCTTAATCTTTTGAATTATCTGTTGAATGAGGAGATTATTTAAGCAGTTTTAATAATCACACATATATTTATATTTATATTTGTGTTAATCATGCATTAGGTTGGTAATCTTTTGCAGATCCTGGAAATGGAGAATATATACAAGGAGGTACAAGAACAATCTCTTGGTCAGGAGTTTTGCCAAGACCTTGCTATGAGCTTTAGGTGGATAATCCTTTTATTTTTTAATATATCTCTCAACATAAGCCATTTTTTGGGGCCAAATATTTCAATGGATGATTTAGTCAGACTTGGTTTATGCAAATTTTTTTCTCCTTTTTTTTCTTTTTGGGCGCTTATTTATTTGTCATTTGCGCTATCGTTACAGCCACTCATCAAGTCGCGCTGGAAAATCTACTATAACGTGGGAACAGGTTTTTTTTTTTTTTTTTTTGGGATTTTATTTGGTTTCTAATTTATTTCAATTTTCTTTGTCCCTTTGCTCAAAACTGAAGTGTTTTTCATTAGTTCATCAAGCGTTTTGTGTTCTTTTAGGTGCAAAATTGGTTTGAGGATAAACATAAAAAGCTTCACCCAGAAAGCAGTTCCGCATTAGCTGATAAGCATAAAAAGATTAACACAGAAAGTGCTTCTTCACCTGCTTCCCTCCAATTAGTTGTTGATCTTTCAGATTCGAACATTCCAAGTGATGCACTAGCACCCACAAGTTCTCAAATTGCTGAAGATCATCCCTTTTCCGGCCATGGTTCGAGACTGTTAATAAATAAATTCACCAACTTTTTAGTATATTCTGATATCTGATTAAATATTTATTTAGGTGAATTGGTAGAACTGGTAAGAAAATTTTTACAATATGTTGGTTGTCTAATAAAAATTTTCGATACAGGTGAAATAAAGATGGATCTTCATGAGTTGGCATTCGAAGCTAAATCAGCAAAAGACAATGCTTGGTGAGAATTACTCTAATACAGATGTTTGTTGTGAGATTTCATCTTACATTATTCTTCACTCTTGTTTATTTTATTCAAGATCTCAGTCTTTAATCGTATATCTCTGTTAGAGTCGAACTAGCAACCACAATACCTTTCTTTGTCTTTTCAGGTACGATGTTGCTTCATTTCTGTCTTACAGATTATTCAACACATATGAACTTGTAAGATACATCCAACTTATTGTTTACTCTAAACTTCCTTTTGTTTATTATTTATGTTTGTCTTGTACTCTTTGTTTCACGTGCGAAGTCATGTGGTTTATTTTCTCCTCTTTCGAACATGTTTTTAGCTTGCATTCCTAGTTGAATCTGACCAGACATTTAAATAGCTTGAAATCATATCTTCTTTTGACTACTTAGTTGTTAATTAGTTTTTAATAGCTGTACATATTTATTGGACTCTATTTATAGCTTGTTAAGCATTAGTTGGTAGGTTTGTTAAAGACTAACCTTGTATCTATACAGAAGTATTTCCGATGAATGAAAAATGTTGAAGGTATTTCATCCTTGATGAATTATGAGTCTCAAGTTCTTGATTGATGCATCATCACATGAATGTCAACATTACATTGAGCAATTTCGGCTTTGAGCTTTGTAGAGAAACGAACCAAGTTGTGTTTACCTTCATAAAAGGGCTAAATGTAATTTTGTATCTCAGGAAGTGCGTGTGCGGTTTTCTGGCTTTGGTAAGGAGGAAGACGAGTGGGTGAATGTGAGAACTGGAGTGCGAGAGCGATCTATTCCCTTGGAACCTTCAGAATGTGGGAAGGTGAAGGTTGGAGATCTTGTGCTCTGCTTCCAGGTAATCTCTTTGATATAGAATCAACCAAGATAGGAGAAATAGAAGAGGCAAGACCAAGAAGAGAAATAGAACTACCAGAGAGAGATAAGTAGAACCAAAGAAGAGGAAACAGAGGATTTAAGAGAAGAATAATCACTTAATTAAAAGAAAAACAGTAATCTGAATATTCATTAATTAACGTTCGCTCTAGTGAAATTGAAATCAGCATAATGAGATAAAATTAAATAAATTCTGAAATAATCCTAAAAGAGGGGCAGAATCTTCAAAATCAAATATTGAAACTGAAATATGTCCTCCAGATAAACATAGAAATTAAATTCTTAACATCCTAATCTTCCTCATCACTCTTGCTTTTGGAATTTTATTCGTTCCCCACAAGTCTGACGATGATCGGTTAAGGGCTTCAGACAAAATCACAAAAATGGCAATCCATTGTAAAACTAAAATTCGTGCCAGATATTGTTGTAACGTCGTCATCATGCTTAATGGCTTGTTTGCAGGAAAGAGAACATCATGCAGTCTACTGCGATGCCTATGTTGTGGATATCGAAAGGAGGCTGCACGACACAAACGACTGCAGCTGCATTTTCGTGGTTCGGTATGACGACGATGACACAGAGGTAGATCCACAATGAAATGCTTCTCTCCCTGGTATCACATGCGGGGGTGTGTGCATTTTTGGAACATTTTCAGTACGTTTTTGTATCTCTAACGCTGGCCATCATGTTTGATGCTGTAATGTACCAGGACCGGGTTTATTTGGAAAGGATGTGCTGCAGGCCTGTAGGATCTACTGATTCGAATGCCGAAATAGATGCCCCGAAGGATATGTATATGGATTTATCTTTTCTTTATTAATGCCTCGTGCGCATTTGGTATGCCATGGCTTCTAAAAGAGGTGCTCTGAGAGAATCAGCTTTAACAACGAAGAGCTGCCTTGTGGGCGTTTGTAGTAACTTTCTTTTTGGATAGTTTCGACTTTAAAGCTAAATTTCAAGGAAAGGGTCGGACATTCACGTTAAAGAAAAATAATCCGTTCATGAAGAATGAATTTTTTTTTTATTATTTTGTCGGAATTTGATCAAAATTCTATTAGTTTTGTTGTACTCTTTTAACAGGTCGCCCAAAATGCTGGTGTCTCCTGGCCGTCCATATTCTCTCATTACGCTTGTTGTTTTCATTTGTGGAGATCGGAATAAACACATTATTCTTGAACTACAAAAAATAAAGAGTAATCTAATGAAAAAGACGGATGGCCGTATTGTTATGTCTGAAACAGGATTGCAAAGGGATCAATTCTGACTAACCATTGAAATCGAGACATTTTGCACACAATTTAACAGAACAACCAAGCGGAAGTTTTTTGCCAAAAGTTCCTATACCTTAATTACAATTAATTAAAGCTCGAGTCAGCAAAATTGCTCTGTGGAGGGTTTTAAGAACCCCAACTGAATACCTAAGCTAAAGCGAGCCATGAGAATTTGCTGAATATATATATATATAATATTGGCAGCTTATGAAACTGTTCGCCCATAGCAAACAGAAGCAATGTAAAGGTTCTTTGCCCACTTATCCTGCAAGCCGCATCAAAAATTAAAAAAAAAAAAAAAAAAAAAAGGTTTTACTTCCAGATCTAACAAATCAAATCATCACAAAGAAACAATATATACAAGAATACACAATTCACCTTGACGTGGGCACTGGGAAATGCAGAGGTGCGAAGCGTCTCCTGTGTCTCGTCTGGAGGCTTCCTTTTCGGCACGCTTAGAACAAAAGCAGCTTGGTCCCATGTTGCCGCAGTCGCCGTGATACGGTATCCAGTGTCCCAGCGGCGATGAATACCCTCACTGGGGTAAAGGAAATCTAATTCAACCACCTAAACATCAACAGTGTCGTCAATCTGTCAGTAATGCTCGTTTACAATGAAACAAATCGGTGGAGATCATTTATCCCCGGGTTAATACGTCCACCCGCTTACAACCCAACTCTGGTCATAGGACACTCAAAAATCAAATAGATGATCACCTGATCATGAAAGCCTGCACCACGTGACATAACAACTCCCCATCTACTTCCTGAGGTGGCCATTGCTGTAACATAGAAGCCCTCCCTCCATTTTTTGTTAATCCACTTGAAGGGAAAAGTATCACTGACCTTGTATGACTGCTGTACATACTGTGTGCCTGGATTTAATCAAACATACTTGAAAAAATCTTCTTTACGTTGTGGAAATTACACATGGAAAACCAAGAATTCAAACCGTTTAGACTAACCTTTAGACATTACTACAAGCGAGCTCCCATTAGTAGCTCCAGCTATTGCAGTGATATAGAAGTTCTTTTCCCACTGCTCCATTATCCAGTCCTGCAGGGAATAGAACAGTTACGTTGTTAAAAACTATACACGCCAAATAAAATCCATGATCACATGAATTCTCCCAACACATGCAAAATTCTCAACTGTCATCCACAAAGTGCTCTAAGCAAAAATATATAGTAGATAAACTAAGGCATCGGCCTGTACCTTGTGAAGAAAATAGGGTGCAAGTTCATGAACTTGTGCACTGAACCCCGTGCCTGCATCCATAATTAGGGCCCATAGATTTTGCGAAGATGCCACACTACTGATAAACAATCCATCATCGTTCCCTTTCTCAATATGCTGAGAAAGCCTTGCATCTGCTACATTATAATGATACCTACAACAGCAATACAAAATAATAATGATCAAACTTACGTCCTTATCTTTTCAGTTTTCTTTAAATATTTTATTCTTTCATTCTGTAGATTATATAACAAAAAGAACAAGAAAAAAAAGGAACACATAAAGTACAACAAAAAAAATGACAATAAAAGTCTAGAACTAAGTGAGAAAGTGGCCGCTCTCAAGCAGTACGTATGCTCCTAACCAAAACCTTTTTTTGTTCTGTTTTGAGCACAAATGGGCAACATTAAGACAAACATACCTCTGCTTCATTGGCCGGCGAGCATTATAGACACTAATCCATTGCGTTGCTGGCATACCCATTCTAACCTTCTTCTTTGGTTGTTCATCTTCTTCTTCATCATCAATAATTAATCGTGCTCTCTTCTGACCAACTAGGTTAATAAGCTTCAAAAGATATAGGAAAACTTATTAGGCACATCGAATATTAATAGGAATTAAATAGACATATGCATGCACAATAACAACTCAAATTACAAAACACAACCACATAATTAGTACCTTTTGTGCTCCATCGGTGTTAATTGGGCGAATATCAGGATTTGGAGCAACAATCCCATCGAAGAGAGATATATACTTTGCATAATTGGGTTCGTCGTCAAACTTTAGGTTCACCACGTATTCAATAAACTGTCTAAAAGGCGGTGGGCAAAAGCAACACAAGGCCTCTGGCGATGTTGCCATCTTCTTCTTGCAAACAAGAAACCCTTTATTCTCTCCCTGTGAATATCATCATGACAACATGTTAAAGTATGTTCCGTAACACAAACAAGCATTTTCTTATGTTTAGAGAAAAACCAACCTGGTATCCTTGCCAAGGCAGTCTACCACGGAGAAGGAATACAAGTGTATAAGCAAGAGATTCTAGATCATCTCTCCTGCTACAAGTTCTCCCCAAATGAGCATGCACGCTAGCATAACGTACCGTTCCTCTGTAAAGCCAGAATAGTTATTTGCATGAACAAAGTAATATAAATATAAACAAGGATAGAGGATAGCAGCATAAAATTTCAAAGAAATAAACAAAACAACTGTCAGCATTGTACCTGAATACATCTGGCCTTTGGTCATATTCAACATGCTTACCAGTTGAAATATCTCGCCATCTAGTTGCTGATAACACCAAAAAAGATAAAAGTAGAATCACTAACAACTCACATATAATAAAAATTTAATATTTGGAAAAAAAAAATGTCATTTTAGTTCATTACCTAATCCAAGATCAACTAAGAACAACTTTTTCTCATCAGAAGTCCCTGGAGGACCAAGAAGAAAATTCTCTGGCTTCACATCCCCATGTACATACCTGCAAGATTGCTCTCAAGATATCAATATAATTTGGTGGGCAGCCTTCCCCCCCCCCAAAAAAAAAGAAAATGGTCCAAAAATCAGAATCCAAACAGTAGTAAGGGGAAATGAAAGGCGTGGGGCCAAGAAAAAGAACTCATGACAACCAAAAATATAAATGTTTTGCAGCAAAGAACCTTACCCACGAGAATGCATCTTCTCCAATATTGATATTGCCTCAATGGCAATACAAGCGACCATTTCAATGGACATTCTAAATGTAAACACAGAAAATAAAAAACTTTTATTAGCAACTGGGAAGGCAAGATAAAGCAGGGCATCAGTTAAAAAGCGCACATCTGCCATTAAAGATCCATTTTTTAAACAACTTACGTGTGAGAGTTACTGTTCCACACATCCCACAAGCTTGGGCCAAGCATATCCATAACCTGCAGGCAACATTTTTGTCAAAGAAAATAAATAAATAAGCAAGATGCAGACTCCAAAGAAACAGCTGCAATAAGCAAAAGAAAGAACCACATACCATGATATAGTAGTCGCCTTGCCGACCCTTGTAGTGTACTCGTGGTACACCATGACTGCCACCAAGAGTGCTGCACGCAAATGAAAGGAACATAATTGACTTTCATACATAATTGGAATGAAATAGACTAATAAAATGAAAATATGAACCATACTCACTTGTAAACTTGCCACTCATAAGGTGGTCCATAGTTGCATCCTTTACTACTTCTATGTTCAAATTTTAAAGCCACCTAAGACACAACAATCTTAGTGAAAATGCAGGAAAACTAAAAAGGTAAAAGGACAGAGAGAAGACAAACTCAACAAGCAGATTTTAGAATGGAAGCCATACCTCCACAGCTCCAGGTCCCGTAGTTTTCTCAGTTGTATTTACAGGAGAAAGACGCCGGCCAACATATACTTGTCCAAACCCACCTTTGCCCAGTTTTTTTTCTATTTTGTACCACGGGGAACCACCAACCTGAACCTGAAGTGACAAGAAACACTAGTGAACAAGAATAAAAGAAATTTATGCCGTTGAGATACAACTACAAATATAAGAAGCTACAGTAGCCAAGATCCACAATGATTCACGTGCAACCTAGAGAAGATAGTACCTCACTATGAGTAACTTATTGCTTTCCATAAATCTAAACGGTATTCCAAGCAACCCAAAGATTCTTAATTCACTCTGATGCCTGATAATTTGGACGGGGTCACATATATGAGCAAGTGATATCAGAGATAGCAACTAAGCTAAATTTTTTTCAATGTCAAAAATGTAGTTGGTCTTGGGACACATTAAGCTCTTCGCTACTTCACAGTGGATAAAAGTATATATATTTTTGTAAGTGCAATAACTAACAGTTGCTTAATGACGCTAAGAAACTTGCCGCAAGCCAAACATTGCTGCGGTATCACTGAACTCTTCGCAGAAGTTCCAGAATAAACCCAATTCAGTTCTAAGTGAAAGGAAGGAAACAAAATCTTTTCTTGACCATGGCAAAAGAAGCCAGCCAGCGTTCTCACATTCACAAAAAGACGCAAAGAACCACTTATCTTTTATTTAGAATAAGGATTCTCTAGAATAATGGGAATATGAAATTTCTAGTTTCCTTCTGGTGTGTTCTTATTCTCTGGTCCTCTTTCTTCTTTCTTGCGGTTCCATTTCTATCCCTCTAAAGGCTCTTTTTCTGTATCTTAGTTCTAATCTCTTCACCATTCAACATTTTCAATCTATTCTATATTGTTCCTACATCAACCAACTATAAGAGCCGAAAACAAACTGAAAGACATGACTTTTATCTCGATCTAAAGATTATTACAACGAAGATGAAAGGAAATAAAGAAGCCAAACCTTCTCAGGAAGCGGAGCGGTGCTTCCCTCGTCCTCAGCGGCGCGACCTCCCTTGTCCTTACTCCGGGCCCCAGTGTTGTCATCCATCGGCTTCTCCCCAACCTCTTCCTTCTCCGCCGCACCGGCCTCAACCTCAAAGGCCTTTTTTTTCAACCCCCTGTACTGCTTTCCCTCCTCCTTAACCGCAGCCGGCGCAGCAGCTACCTTCTCATCAGCCACCAATTGCTGCTGCTGCTGCGGCGGCTCCTGTTGCTCTTGTTGCTTGTTTGAATTGTTCTTCGGCACCACAACCACCGCTGCCGCTGCCGCCGCCCGCCGCTGCCGTCTGGTCCTCGTCGCGATCGCAGCCCCCGCCTCGATCGGACTCGGCTCCTGCTGCTGCCTCTGCTTCGCTGCTGCCCGGCCCCTGCGCACTCCGCTACGCAGCACCGGCATCGTTCATCCTTCGATTCTCATCCTCCTCTTCCAAGAAAACTCCCAAGCAGTTTCGGAATCTCACAAACGCCTTAAATCCACCGTCCAATGCCTTGAAAACCACTCCGCTGGACCAAACAAACCCCTCCGATTCCGACTAAGAACTCACCGAGAATATCGACACTTCGACGGCGATCACTACAACTCCAAATAAACGCTTCCAACTCGAATATTCAACCTCAAATGGCGGATTTCGACGATTGCGGAGTCAAATCGGGCGAGATCGTGGCTGGTAATCTAGGGCTTCGAAGGGATCGGAGTGAGAACGCAGAGACGATACAACTCGGCGAAGAAACCGTACTTGCAGAGGAAGAAGGCGAGATATTAATATTATTTATATTAATATTATGTAATTTTACAAATGGGATTTTAAATTTATTTTAAAAAAAAAAGGAATTTTTGGGGACTTTTGTCTTTTGGAATTTAATTACAGCACGGTGTTAATTGGGGGACGCTGGTGGTTTAGGCGTGAACGGTGGGATTTGGGTTCTCAAGATTTTTTTGTTTTTGTTTTTTAAGATTTCTTTGCGGAAATTACGATATAGGGCTTCCTTAATTGGGTTTTTTCACGACTGACCCCGCAACGCACCCATGTGACGCTGCTTCTGTAGCAGCGTTATACGGGTGTGTGCTGGTGCTCTGTACTGTCCACGGCACGGGAAGATTAGTCCGTCTGGTAAGTTTTTAATTCTTGATCATTGAGACTAATTCGATTTGACATCCTCTGTCTGATTCGAACGACTGGCATAGACCTTGAGTTATATTTTGTTATTCCAAAAAAATGAAATTCAAAATTATTTTTTAGTGATTTTGAAATTATTTAACAAAAGGAATTCTTTTTAAAAGTCGTATTTTATGATTTTGATTATATACTCTTCTAGGTAGTTAAAACCACTTTAATAGTTTATCTAAACATCTCTGAAAGTAATTTTTAATTTAGGAATTCAAAGACAACTTTCAAAGAAACTTTATGGTAATGTCCATTCTCCAAGAAGCTTTGAAGCTATTTGTCATTTCTTCACTAAGGGGACGTTTTGGTAAACGTATTGTATTTTGATTGTATTTGAATGAAATTTGTTTTTTGAATATTGTATTTGATTGAAAAGTATTTGTTTTGTATTTGAATGAAATGTGTGTTTGGATGAAAAGTATTTTAGAATTAAAAAGTTGATGTGATTGGTAAAAGTAGAGATAAATAGTAGAATTGAAAAGTTGATGTGATTGTTTTAAAAATGTTTTAAATAGTAATTATTTTCGTAACACTGTTTTAAAATTTATGTTTAGTATAAAATTATATTGTATTTGAATAAAATTAAAATTGAATACTTTCTCCAAATGTCCACTAAACATGAAAGGAATGGATTCATAGAGGTTTGCGCAAAGTCCCCCCACCCCCACAAGCCCGCGCCCCTCCCCGCCCCGCCCCACCCAACAAAACATATATTTTTAAGCCCATGTCCATGCTCTTTGGTTGAAGCTTTGGATTCTTACGTGGATCCAAGCCTAGCTTGGGGAGTTCTTGCATGTAATCGTTTGGTGGGCCATGAGAAGTTATACAAGCCCGTTCATTTCTCAACCCAAGTCAATCTGGGACCAACTTATAGGATTCTAATGCCTCGTTTCGCAATAATTTTACATTTTAATCCTATTCAAACACAATACAATTTTACATTAAATATAAAGTTTTACATTCAAATACAATATCTTTCAAAAGTACTATGAAAATAATTACTATTCATTTATTTTTTAAAACAATCACATCAACTTTTCAATTCTAACTTTTTATCACTACTTTTATTAATCACATCAACTTTTTCAACTTTAAAATACAATTCAAATACTTTTCATCCAAACACATATTTTATTTAAATACAAAATAAATACTTTTCAATCAAATATAACACTCAAAAAATGAATTGCATTCAAACTTAATTAAAAAGTAATGCATTTACCAAACGACTCATAAGTAATTTGACCATAAATGAGTAAGGCGATAAAGAAATAACCCCGAAACTACCTTTTTTAAACTTTGGTGATCTAGATCCTAATTTAGGAATTTTTGAGCAATGCTTTAAAAGTACACAGCTTTGGAATTTTGCCCCACTTATAATAGTTTTAACATTTTTGTTCTCTTTAAGACAAATCAAATATCAAACTAATGTGTCTTTCCCAAAATATCCCCAACCAACTAAAAAGGCATTATCAAAATATTGTTTAGTAATCCATTTGAATACCTTTTAGTAATCAAATATAACACCACTTGATAATCAGTTGTTATACCATTGTGTGATCTGCAAGAAATTTGACTCTAATCCATTAAAATATTGTTTGATAATTAGTTGGAATACCATATGGTAATCCACAGGAATATCTTTAGTAATACACCAAAATATCATTTGGTAATTCTCCCGAATACCTTTCAGTAATCTATCAAAATACCTTTCGATAATTTGCCAACAAACCATTTGGTAATTCATCAGAATATTATTTGATAATCCACCGGAATGCTGTTATATTTTTTTATCTACCAAATTTTTTACATTAGATTATTTTAAATAATTATTTCATATATTATTCTCACTTTATGAGCAAAATAATCACGATAATATTTTAAAAAAATAACATAAAAATTTGAATAATCAAAATAATACATAAATTACAAAATTTAAATTATAAAAATATCAAAATTTAAAATATTCAAAATACTAAAAGTTAAAAAAAAAAAAGCAATTAATTTTTTTATTAAAAAAAGAGCTTTTATTTTTCTTCTTCCTTTCAAGTGAGATCAACCACTAGAGAGGAAGCATCACGTCAGCGAAAGGTCTATGACGCTGGACTTCGTTGAACCTAAACCTTGTGAGGCCGATCACAAGGCCAGACAACTACCAAACAAGTGATCAAGTTTTGCATAACAAAGGTGGCTGAGAGGAAATAAGAACTGTGGATTGAGCTCCGACGATCATGATCGAAGTTCGTGGGGCTTGGACATTATGGATAAGAGTCGCTGCCAAGCTACGATAATCATGATTGGAGTTCAGGAGGATTCGATGCTTCAAATCGAGAACCGTTGTCAAGCTCTGACGATCACGATTGGTCTAAACGCGCAATCTTAACAAATTCTTCGCCTACGATGGCCACAATGTTGGGAAACTGTCGCGAAGCCTCCGTGACAGTGACAATCGAAAGGAGAGTCTTCAACAGTCTTGCCTGAAATATCAACTCTGACCCTAATTGCCTGATGAGAGCTCCAATTAAGAAAGGAAGCAAAAGAAGAGACGATGGAAGAAAGAGGGGTGAGAGAAAGAGACAATAAAGAGAAAGAGAATAGCGATGAGAGAGAGAGAGAGAAGGAAATATATAGGGTAACTTTTTATGAGGTATTTGTTAAACGTATTATGTTTGTATTACATTTAAATGTAATATATTAAATATATTTTGTATTTAGATAAAAAGTCTTTACTTTGTATTTGAATACAATGTGTATTTAGATGAAAAGTATTTGAATTATATTTTAGAGTTGAAAAATTGATGTGATTAATAAAAGTGGATAGAAAAAGTAAGATAGAGAGAGAATATAATATAAATGGATTTTTAAAAATTTATTTTTAATATATTCTAGAATAGTAAATATATTTGAGTTACTATAAACAAGTATTATATTTAAATGTAAAACTTTTATATTTAAATAAAAATTATATTGTGTTTAAATATAATATGAAAAATAAACGTCCCATTAATGTATAATTAAATCAAAAAAGTTAAATGAAAAATTATAAGAAAAAGGGTAAAAATCCAAACCAACGTTTAGTAGAGTAAAAATCTCGAGTAGCGTACTAAAAAAGCCCACAATTTCCTCTCCTAATTCCCCCATCTTAAAAAGCCTATTATTTACCCTTAATCGGCCTCTACAGGTCTTAAAGAACTATACTCTTACACTTGGCAACCCAAAGGATTTTTTTTACCTTTATATGTAAGCCCAAAAAGCCCAAGGAATAAGCCATCCCTCTGGGAAATCAAAATTCCCTAAAATCAAATTTCAAAGTCCATCTTGGTAGTAAACCATGGTGTAAATAACCTATCCACAGGGAATAATAGAATCATCCAAACATGAAAACAAACTTTGTTCCACACTCTCATCTCCTTCTCTTAATCACCCTCGACACTTCCATCGTTGCCTTTAAGCACGTCTCCAAAATCCTTTGTTCTTTCACCTAAAAAAACTAGAAAATCATTCATATCATTGTCATGTTCATCTCTAAAGCACATATAAGTAACTTCTAGAGATTGCCCAGGAAAAACCTTAAAACTGATTTCTCCATTAACTATTTAACTTTTCCTTCCACTATTTTTCTCTCTCTCATGGATTTTCTTCTTTGGTTGTTTTGCTTGCTTTGCAAGTTATATTATTCAACTCTTTAAACTTGACCATCATCACTTCGTCGGAGAGTGTAACAGAGCAACCCCCTCCGTCCTCAACATTAGTGGCACTTCTGGACAAGTCAACATCGCCCCTAACCAACAAAGGGATGCCACAATCGCTATTCCAACTCACGTCATACTCTTTGGATCTATAGGATTCCAATACCTTACAAACAAGTGTTGTATTGATTAACAAACATACCCACTCAAAAGGTCACTCAACATTTTTATTGAAAATTGCATTTAGTCCTTAGTTTGTTTCTCTCTTCACGGAAGTAACAACCAAGAAAGAGAGTCATCATGACGAATATAAGAGCTTCACCTTTTAAGCATCACAAACACATGATATTTTGTTTTTTACCTAATTAGGATTGCTTTCGTTGCAACTTCAATATATTTTGGTTGCTCTCAATTTGTTTGACTTAAAATTTAAGGTTAGTAATCTGTCCTAATAATATGATACTATTCGTGTTTTTAATTAGGAGGATATTTTCTTAAGTTTTCTTCTATAACAATTGTCTTTTATATTTACAAAGTAATGACAGTAAAGGAAGAAATAGGCTTTTTTAAAAGGCATGACACGGTATAAAAAATATTTTACAGATTTGACACAATATTAAACAATAAAATCATAGTGTAATCTTATCTAATTACAAAAGAATATGACAATTTAATTGAACTTGATAAAGATTTGTAATGCATAGTTACCTTATATCAACAAAGCATTTTTAATATTTTATCAATATAATACTTAAATTAAAACTCGATACAGCGCATCAGCAAGCCCGTCTAGCTCAGTCGGTAGAGCGCAAGGCTCTTAACCTTGTGGTCGTGGGTTCGAGCCCCACGGTGGGCGATTTTCCTCTCCTACCTAGCCTTTTTTTTTTGTTTTTTCGGTTTGGTGGATCCATCAAATATTTTTGCCAAGTACCCCTCTACCACTTTGATTAAAAACACATTAAACACCTCACACATAACAGCATACAATTTCTTCTTCTTCTTTTGCTTTCTTTCTTTCTTTCTTTCTTTCTTTCTTTCTATTTTTTTTTTTTTTCACTCTTTCTCATGCCATTCTGTATACTTCAACACGCGACTTGTATTATTTGCACTTGTTCGCGAGTTTCGGGTTAATAAAATTAAAATGTCATAGGTCCTTATTCGGAATTTGTCTTTTACGTAAATGCGTCGTTTTTCATTTGCTGTCGTTTGTAGCATTGTCGTATGCAGTAAAATCTTGTCGTCCATATGAAGACAAGTTGTATCTCATACACAGTATGTGTCGTTCAAATTCTATTGTCGTTTATAAGAGACAATCCACAAAGGTATCATCGTAAATTATGTTATCCCCGTCTGCCCATAATCAAACGTCCTTATTCGTCTGAAGGCCGAATGCTTCCCGGCCGCATTGGCAGCGTCACAGCCTCTCAGCAATTCTTTAGGTATTTGATATAAACAAATACGTATACATCTATTTTTTATGTAGAAGGGGAACTAAATCTTCCACTAAAAAAAAAAAAAAGGGTTTTCATATATGTGTATTCATATATAATGCAGAAAAGTTTGCTATTGCAGAATTTTGTAAACTTGAGTCCGGGGCAAAGTTTAATTCGCTGTATTGGAGATCGAAAACAAGCATTCTTTTTTAGGGAACAGTCTTTGGCCACTGAAACTAACTTCTGCAAAAACACAAAAAAAAAAAAAAAGAAAAAAGGGAGAGATATGTGTGACTGTTATGTTTTCCCAAGGGAGTACCCTTTTTTTTTTTTTTTTGGGAGTTGGGAGTTGGGGTTGGGGATGGAGAGGTTCTTTATAGGGGTGGCAAATCGTGTCAGCGGGTCGTGTTCGTGTCGTGTCTGACACGTTTGTTGACACGAACACTCGACACGAACACGACACGTTTAATAATCGTGTCAAAAATCACAACTCGAACACGACCCGTTAATAAACGGGTTGACACGACACGACACGTTTATGACCCGTTTATTAAACGGGTCATAAACGTGTCGTGTCGTGAACGGGTCATAAACGTGCCGTGTCTACTAAACCCTTAACGGGTCATAAACGTGTCGTATCGTGTCGTGTCGTGTTGTGTCGTGTATGCTAAACCCACTTACTAAAAGGATCATAAACAGGTCATTCAATCTGTTATCGACCCACTTAACTAACTTATTATTGATCTATTTAATTAACCTATTTAACTAACCTATCATCAATTTTAACATTAAAAAAACTTATTAAACATCTAAATAACAATCAAATTAAGTTCACAATCAAGCCGCACTTAAATTTAGATCACAAAAGATAAATACAAAACTAAAAATATACATATAAAAACTAAAATACATATTTTATATTTAAATTTTGAATTTTAAATTTTTAAACTTTAAAAATTTATATAATATATATTAAAAATTATAAATGGGTAATTCATGGGTCGTGTTCGTGTTAACCCATATATAACCCATTTATTAAACGGGTTATTTCGTGTCAATTGCGGGTTGGTGGGTTCGTGCGGGTTCAACCCTTTATTTAATCGTGTTTGACGGGTTCGACTCGTTTTGACTCAAACCCATTTAAAGAAAACCCAAACCCTCTAACTTCGTGCGGGTTTCGTGTCGTGTTGTCGTGTCGTGACCCAAATTACCAGCCCTAGTTCTTTACATATATATATATATATCTTTTTTCTTTTTCCTCCAGTTTCATTATTCAAACAAAATTAAGCGCTTAACCCCTTATTACAGTAGAGACATTGGCGATATTTCTATTGATTTACTTTATTATTGCTCTGGGAGGTAGTATATCACAAGATAAAGAGATTAGTATGTACTGTTATCAATATATAAAAATGTATATATCATAACATATTAAATGTTTTTAAAGAATTTTATTCTCATTATTAAGGACTTGTCATCCGGAAAATGTCATTGGTTTCAGAAACCGATTTATAAAAATTTTGGGAAAACATAATTGATCAAATTACATATTTTAAAACTTTTTTCAAAAAATTAATTCATCAATTAATACCTATATCAATTTAATGAATTAATCAAAAGAGTTATGTAAAATTATACCAATACATGATTAAGTTGAAAAAAACTTGAACTCCACCACAAAATACTTGATACCATAGATCTTCCACACCTATTCTCCGATACTTGATGCATGGATACGTGGATGTTTCTATAAAAAGGAAAAAAATTACACAGTCACTTTTGTTAAAACTCTTTTTATTCTCAACACAGGAGCAAAAAAGATTTTCTATTTTTATTTGGATAACTTTTCTTTCTTTTTCGGAGATAATATGTTACTTCAAAAAAAGGCCTCGAATACATATATTTATATATTTATAAGGATATTATAATTTTTAATTAATTAATTATATACATAAAAAATATATATAATTTAATTAACTAACCACTTCCCACAAAGTGGTAAACGTCTACTTTAGTGGACGTGGGAGACATGGGTGGTGTTTGGAATTATTTTTAAAATATTTTTTATTTTTAAATAAGTTGAAAATAAGAATGTTTTGAAAACTGTGTTGAGACTATTTTTAAAATTGTGTTTGGATATGTTTTTTGAGTATGTATTCTAAGAAACATAAAAATGAAACTTTATTTAGTTATATTTTTGAAAACTCATTTCATAAGTGAGTATTTTATAAAAGTATATTTATATTTAATTTTAAAAAAATAACAAAAAATAAATTATTAGTCATAATTATTAAAAAAAAACCCTTTGATTCTGAGTTTTGCAATAAAGGGTAGGGGTGGAGGATAATGGTGGTTTAAGTTCTAGGTAGCGATGGTAATGAAATTTGGGTAACGTGTCGATAGTCATTACTGTGAGTTGGGTGGTCGTTGTCACGAGAGGGCCATTGCTGTTATTACCCTTCGCCAAAGATGGAGGTCATTATTGGACATAGTCATCATCACCAACACTACACAAACACAAAAAAAGAGAAAGAGAGAAGAGGAAAGGAGAAAACGAAAACAAAAAATTGAAAACATCATGACCTTGAAGCTGCAGATCGACGCATCATGCAATCATGATGGCAATATTACTTCTATGCTAGTTAAAATGCTCGTAATAAAGGTTGTAGGAAGGAGCTTTTCAACGTCAATGTCTTTGGAAGGAAGGGGAATGTTACCATCATTGCTGATGGTAACTGGATCTTATTCCCCATATATGTCCAAACACCTTGTCGATCATTGTCGGTTGCAGAGATCCACCAGCCACCGGATTAGGGGCTAATTTACAGACGATGATGTGGTGGATGGCATCCTCCAACTTCTAAAGGAATGGAGCAGAGGATGAGGATGAGCCAGAGGAGTCAGAGAGATTGTCGTCATGAGAGGAAGGGGGAAGGAGGAAGAGGCATGGGGGGATATGATTAGGATTGGAATTAGAGGAGAAAAAGAGAGCGCTAGGGTTTGAAAGAGAAAGAAGAGAGGAGAGAGGAAAAAAAAAACAATTATTTTTAATTTAACTAATATTTGTTTTTTAAAATAGGATTTATATTTAAAATTTTTTTAATATTTAATGACTTATTACGTCAGTAAATCTGCTAGATTTATAGATAAAAGCATATGTAAATGGTTTTATACACATTGGGGGGCATGATAAATAGTTTTGCAATTGCAGAGGTAAGATAAATTAGGATACGTTGTCTTGGAGGTATTCTATAATTATTTTTTTTTCTTTGAAACACTCTAGAATTTTATAATTTAAATTTTTTTAACAAAGGCAAGGGGCAAAATAGTGCTAGATGACAATTTTTAAAAATACTGTCACTATTTTTTTTTTTGTGGAAAATTGCTTATGTTGAATGAAGTTGTTTAGTTAGAAGAAAAAACAAAACAAAACAAAACAAAACAAAAAAGAAAGGGAAATTGTAGAAAATATACCATTTTTCATATACTTTAAAAGTAAATAGCAGAATTTGAAACCTTAAAAAATTTATAGCATATCTAATATTAATATAAATAATATTCTCATTTTACCCTTAAAATATGTTTTTAACTAATATTTTTCATATTTCCCCAAAAACCAATCCATTTCTTTCTCTTCTTTCTCTGTCCTCTTTCTCTCTTTACTCTAAGTATCACACTATCTGCCGCCCCCTTTTTTCATTGTTCCGGTCATCATATCCGGCAACGATTGTTGCTTCCGTCATTCTTCATTGTGATCTCTGATGGCTTGGTCGACATAAGATCACAAGCTTGCAACGATTAGACCTTCGCAAGCTTGTCGAAAAATCGAGATATCGCAAGCTCGATGAATCTTTGCGAATCTCAACTCACGCCAGAGTCTGATAGCTAAATCTAACCTCGAGCACGTGGGAGATTGTTGGAGGTTTTAAATCCAATACCATTTAGGATTGTTGTTTTTTGTTTTTGAAATGCAGGTTGAACAGACATGTGACGGTGTTGGTGTAGCCTGGCGATGAGATTGCTGTGGCTTTTCACCAAATTCGCATGAATTCGTCCAAATCTCGCTAGAAAGGAAGAGATTCCAAGTGGAAAGTCGCGATTCCTACCAGATTACGACTCAATTCATTCCGATGGTCCTGAGATTCCATGAGTCAGCAAAGTATTTAAATCACCGTCGCAACGAGCTCGCAAACTCCAGATCTCAGAAACTTCTAATTAAACTAACCTTAGCTTAGTAGGTGATCTCCGAGAACATAGATGGTGACGATGGTGTCTTTGAGAACGACGGTATCTCCAAGAATGACAGTGACAGTGAAGTGTGGTAGCGGTTTTTTTGGTGAATTTTTAAAATAGTTTGGAGTTTAGGACAATTTTGAGGGCTAAAATTAGGGTTTATATTATTTTCTAGACTGTTTTGCAAAATTCATAAATAATAATTTACCAAAATTTGTAAATTAATGATATACATGATAAGTTAATAGTTTTGGGGTTAAGTGTTAGGATTTGGGTCAATTTAGGATCTAGACTTAGGGATTGTTCAATTTGGGATTTTTTTACAAATTAGTAAATTAAGATTTACACAGTAAATCAATGATTTACATGATAAATTAATCAAATAGTAAATTATAATATATAAAATTAAGAATTTATACCGTAAATCAATAATTTACACTTAATTACATCAATAAATTAATGATTTATAAAATCAAGAGTTTTTTGTCAATATGATAAATTAATGATTTACGAAATAATTTACCAAATAAATTTATCAAAATTTATCAAAATCAGTAAATCAATGATTTATCAAATAAATTTACTAAAATGTATCAAAATCGGTAAATAAATAATTTACCAAATTAAAAGTAATTTACCAAATAAGTTTATCAAAATTTATATATAAAAGAGTATTTTTGAAATTTTAGATTGTGATAAATTATGATTTATCAAAAATGTACTATTAATTCATAATTTAAAATTTTGTTATTATCTATTTTTGTTGAAGTTTAATTTTGATCATTTTACCTTTTCCTCTTAAAAAAAAAAAAAATGTAAGCCTGCAGGAAAGGTAGAGTCTGTTACCTCATTATTCAAGGAATAGCCCCAACTCGTCAGGTTGGGCCAACACCCTTTCGAACACCAAGCCTAATTAACATGAATAAGATGCATCTAAGTCCAAAACGACAACAAAACTTCCAACTCTTTCCTTGTGCAAAATTTACTACCTCTGGTTGTGTTTTGACTCCCCATATAACTTTTATTCTTTCCATATCCATTAATTTATTATTCAATATACTAATTTACCTTTCTATCCAAAAGTTATTGTCTTTTTCCTTCACTTTTTAACCACTTATTGTGTGATTTTACCAACATACCCTTCAAATCCTCATGTTATTACTTATTATTTTTACCAACCACCACCTGTCCCTGGTAATAATTTCTCTACATGGTCTCCTCATCCGTGTCTGGTTTCTATTTCACTATTCAACTCAAACGAAAATTCTAAATTTTAAATTTTTTGAAATTTACACTACGTTCATTTTTTTTTTTTACATTTGCACTATTTAAATATTATATTTGACAAAAACTATTCAAATAAATGTTTTATTTGAATATACAATTCAAATTTTATATTTGAATTCAATCATTTAAGTTCAATGAACATTCTAATAAAATAAGTAATCCAAACGAATAGCTCCTTAGAGGGTTGACCTTATCTTTGGGCTATCCTGGTCGATGTAAATTGGGACAAACTATAGGGTTAGGAAGGGTAAAAGGACGGTTTTCTTTAAATCATTTGGGTCATGAATGATAAAATAATAGGATTATTTCGTCATTATTCCTCTATTTATTCATGGTCAAATTATCTTGAGCCCCACAAGTGGGACCAAAGATCAATCGAGCCAAGAATTCACATTGGCTCACCAAATTATAATTATAATGGAGCTTAAAAAAAAACTACAAAATCATATTTTAAATTGATTTTTATAAAGAAAAAAAAAACAACTCTTTTAAATATTTCATTTACCAGTGAAAAAATTTCGTTTAGTATACTGTTTTAAGATGATTGATTTATCAATAATAAATAAAACATTTACTAATCAAATATTCATTTACCATTCAATTATAATTATTATTTTTAAATTTTTTCCCTCTCCTCCTTTCTCTCTTTTACTCGTCCATGGCTATTGTATAGATAAGTCGACATTTCTCCCTCTCTCTCTCTCTCTTCCTATCAAAGACCATCACTTCTCTCTTTGCCGTCATTTTTTTTCAATCGTTGGGTGATGTGAGAGAGGGGGAAGAGAATAAGAGATGGGGAGGAAGAGAGAGAGAGAGTGGCTGTGGGGACTAGGGATGTGAGAGAGAGAGAATAAATAATAGAAAATTTTAATTTACCAAATATAAATCATTTTATAGCATTTTTTACAAAAGCTTTTAACTTAAAAACCAGCAGCAAAAATCAATCCACCCCTTATTTTGTGACATGCCCCTTAATTATTTAATTATTCCGATTATGATACATGTAGATAAGGGTCCAATAAGGAATATGAGCAAAAACATGCATCAACGTATATCTTGCATCATTTATCTATATGTTGTCGTTAACTGTCGTTTGTATCGTATATTGTCGTTTTTAATTTGTAAGTCGCTTCCTTAACAATTGCATCGTTTTAACGTTTGCCGTCTATGTTTGAAAGAGCTTTTTTTTTTTTTTTCTCAAATTTTTTTTAAAAGAGCTTTTGCTTAACTGTTGTGAGTTAGAATAGTAGGGAACGAACTTCTCCAGGACCGAACAAACTTATTGAATCAAATAAGCTTTATACAATTGAGACGGAAAAGTGAACAGACATATACTTTTCTTGGGCAGAATGGTTGATACAATTCCTAGACGACACACATGAATCTTTATAGACAATTACGTTGTACTAAATAATATTTAAACAAATTGCAACTTGGTATTGATTCTCTCTCTTAATTTTGGTTTTCTTCTTGTTTTCCTCTTGCCTTGGAAAAGATAGGCACAAATGGCTCCTCAATGGAATCTGAGGGTCACCATGTGCCCATCACTGAGAGTGATCAGAGCCGTTGACTGTTCAGCTTAAGTAATTACAATAAATAATAAGTTAATTATAAAGAAACTCAAAGAAAGTGCTTGTTTAGCTTCATGGTGACGATTTATATATGTGTTGCTGGACATTGCCAACTCAAACGCCGACAGACCTCCTTTGGTGGGTAAATTAAAGAAAACTTAGTTAAACTTATCCAAATCCTCTAGATTAGATTTTGGGTGCCTCAAAATTTTTGGCTTTAAAGATCATCTTGTAAATCAGGGCTCGCTCCTCAGTGGCTAAAAAAGCGTCAACTTCAAATCCTCTCTCTTTTATCATACGAAAGACCACTTTTCCAGTACTTAGTTTACATGTGTAGCTTTTTTTGCAAATTTTTGCTTATAAAGGGGGGAAACTAGCCCTTCTTGGTAGCCAGGTGCAGTGTTTATGGACTGTACGTAGAAGGGCTTTTAAATACACCAACTTTCTTTGGGTTTCCTTTAGTAAAGATAAATGTGTGGTAGAAATAAAAAACATTACTTCTGTCTTTGATTAATCCATACGAAAAGCCAAGTATAACAAGATAAAAAGTCTAACATATCTTTTCATAATTAATTTATATATCTCTGGATCTCATATTCTATAGGAGAAATCACATGTAAAACTAGTACAATACATCTCAGAAATTTAATTTAATCCAAAAAGTTAACCCATTGGGTTTTGAATCATTTTATGTATATAAATCATTTCACATCTCCATCCACTTTTCATGTGACACAACATACACATGTACTTTTCTCGACAATACTTCTCTTAAGTGTATGTTCACGGAGTTCTTGCTTGAACCAAAGTTTTTAGTAGTAGGCACATCTAAGTTTCAATGTAAGACAATAAACATACACTTTTATCCCCATCTACTTCCAATGTAAGATAAAAAACACGTACACTTTTATCAATAAATTCATTATATAATATTTTTGTTACAAATTGATAACTCTATAAAAGATAGTTATTTTAATATTGTTAAGCTTATATTTTTACTATAATTTTAGTATTTAATTTAATTTTATCCTTCAAATAATTATATTTTTTCCAATTATATAGGTTAATCAGATAGAAAGAGAGAATATATTATGGGGTGTTTAGTAAATGTATTATGTTCGCATTACATTTGAATGTAATACATTAAATATATTTTGTATTTGGATAAAAAGTATTTGCTTTATATTTGAATGCAATTTGTATTTGAATGAAAAATATTTAAATTATATTTTAGAATTAAAAGGTTAATGTGATTAATAAAAATAAATAAAATAAATAAAGAATATGATGTGAATAAAAAATTATTTTTAAAATATTTTAAAATAATAAATATATTTAAGATATTATTAAAAAATATTATATTTAAATAAAAATTATATTACGTTTCGAACTAAAACTGCAAACAAAATTTTCCGCGGCTTTGCGCTCGAAGGAGATTAAAAAGATACAAAAATTTAAATAAGATATTTGGATGCAGCTATTTCCCACGAGCAGCCTAGCACGCGCTGCACACGTGAAATCCACCGTCAGATCAGTCTTGAGGAGAGCCGGATTCACGCGTGCATGCAACTCCCCATCCACGCCAGTCCAAATCCTTTGCAGCAACCCAGGGATGCGCTAAATCAGGTGTGCTCAGCCCCATTAACTCTCGTGCGCCTGCTGCTGGTATTGAATTTAAGCTCGCCACTTGTCTCACTTTCTCCAGTTTTCCAACCAAATCCTGCCATGTGGAGCGCAAGAAGCCCAACTAGGGCTGTTGATCTGTGTCGGACGTGCACCAGCCGAAGGAAAATAATAATAATAATAATAAAAAGGGAGAATAGTGGCTATAAATGTAAACTGCGGGAGTAGCCAAAACCAAAAGAAGGAAAAAAAAAAAAAAAAGAAAGAAAAAGAATGTAAAAGAAAAAAAAAAATTACTAAAACTTTAGGATTTTATTTTAAGCTTAGTTTTCTAAAAAATTAAGGAGTGATCGTGTGGAAAGACAAAAAGGAGAAGGAGATGAAAATTGAGGAGGTTTTGGAGATTTGTGATACTTTTGTAAGTAGGTTCTTTTTCTTTTTTTCTTTTTTTTTTCTTTTTATATTTTTATTTTTATAATTTAAGAATACTTTAATCTTTGTTTTGTAGATTTTATTTATTTAGGAATTAATTTCTTTTTCTAGATATCCGTTATAGTCTAATTATGATATATTGATCTATTCTTTTGATTTAATTGTTGATTTTTTTGTTATGATTGAGTATTTTCCACTGTTCTTAATACTTATAAATAATTGGTCATTGTTTAGTTGATGGTTAGTTATAATGAGACCAAAAGGATATTTATGTGTTTGATTCATTGTGTTAAATGCTACAGGTTACATGCGGGATAGGAATATATCATCATAGCTTGTGTAGTCGCTACATTGGAACTACGAATCTTAATGAGTTTTTATAAGTTTTAATTCACCTACGAACATAATGGGTTTGATTATAAAGGTATTTTTGTTAGACCTTGGGAGGGACTAGTGAATAAGTTAGGGAATCTCAGCTATCAACTAAGAAGATAAATTAGGCCTTTTAGATTAAATAATCAAGGTGGATTAGTAATGGCGAAATCAAAAATCTAGAGCTTTTCTTTGTTTATTTCTCATTGATTTTATTTTGTGTTCACTTTTGTTTATCTTTAGTTTAATTAATTTTTCTTCAAAACATTTTTTTTTTCAATTTCTTCAAATAAAATCAGACTAAATCCAATTTTGATAATTAGTAATTAAGCAATCAATTCTTGTGAGAATGATACTTTATTTATCATTTTATTACTTGTTAACGATACTGTGCACTTGTGATTGTAAATCCGCAACACAAATCATGTCGAACTAAGAAACTACAGTTTGTGAAGCCAAAATTTTATTTTAGGGCATAAATTAAATTGAGTTTTTAACTAATACTGTGTTGAAAAAATGTATCCAAATATGATATTATTAGAGTATGAACATTAATCCCCAAAAAAAAAAAAGAAAACTAAAGTAAATTGAGGCGGAGAAATATAAAATCATAGTATTAAAATCAAGTTGATCAATAACAATTAAATATCATAACAACAACAATTAAAATAATATTTTTGAAAAATTATAGATAATATATAGTTTCAACTACATGTGTCTTTCAAATAAACGCTACTATTGATAGGAAGATAGTTTGATCACGTTTTCACGACACTATATACATATGCATGCATACGCGCACATCTGTTACACTTATTTATTTGATTATTTATCCCTTTTGGGAAGGAATTTAACAATGTAAGAGATTATTATGGCTATAAATGTTTCATGTATTCTCTAATATTTCTTTATTTGTTAGTTATTTAGAGGATATGACACTGTATCAAAAAGAGAGTTTATAAAGTTAAGATAAAGTATAGGATAAATTTGTCTTTAAAATTATTTCTTATTGTCGTTTGTGATAGACGTTATCGTTTCAAAGAAATTTCGTCGTTTTTAGTCATTGTCGTCTGACAGCAAATTGCGTTTAAGAATTTTGTCCTTTTAAAAAACGACATTGTCATTTGACTCGCTTCCCAGAATTTTGTCGTTCTAGGACAACGTCTTACTCCTAAGAAAAGGAAGAGTGAATAAATAATAATAAATAAAGGACTAAATCAGTTTTGAAACTATAGTTTTAAGTAATTTATTCAAAATTACAATGTGTTAGGTTGTCGTTGTTATCCAAAAATATTTTTGTCAACTTCAAAAAGAAAAATTTGTCTTTTCATATTAATATTGTCGTCTAGATTAATCTTTGTCAACTAAATATTTTACGTTTTTGCAGTATGCATCATCTTAATTTCTTACCTGAACTACGAACCCTAAGAGCATCTCCAATCCATACTATTTTGGCATGAAAAAGCAGTTTTGGTGGCGGTGGGAGTCTCTAACTGAGTGGTATTTTTTATGCCAAAATGGAGGGATGGGCAGTGAAAATGTAGAATTACATTTCCACCGTTCACTCAACACAAATTTTGACATTGTTTTTTAATTTACTTTTTTTAATTATCAAAAGGAGCCCAAAATAACATGGAGTTAGTCAAAAGAAATACAAAAAGAGATTAAATGGAAGATACATAGTATATTCTTTTTGGTGTTAGAAATAAATGGGTTAGACATGAATTTATTATTTAATATGATAGTTACACCATTTTGATGTAAAATTTAATATTTTGGATTAAAGATGCCCTAAGAAAGTGTAAGGCCTCAGTTTGTCTGCTTGACGACTGCCTCCGGCCTCAGTGCGCAGCGCCGCTCACCACTGTCCTCTTCTCCACAACATAATTGTCTAAGTTTTTTTTTTTTTTTTTGAAGGGTTAATTAGTTTTTATCCTTTTTTTTTTTTTTTACATGCACGACGTATATACTATCTTTGTTTTGAAGGATCTTTGCTTCTCGCATAATAGGGAACAAACTTCTTGATCAAGACAGATCAAAATTTTTATATTCTTTGGCCAGCAGGTCATCTACTTATTTACAAAAGAAAACGAAAAAGTGAACAGACATATATTGTACCTTTCTTGAGCGGAATGAAGATTGGTATATATATCAATCCTAAAAGACACACGTGAATCTTTAGAAATAAGCACGGTTATGTTAGATAATTAAACAACTTTTCTTGGTAATTATTATAGAAATACTGCAATTTGGGATTGAATCGCTCTCTTCCTTTGCTTTTTTTCCTTAGGTTGGAAGAATGAAATTAGACAAAATAACTCATGTACTTAATTAAGCACATGAACTATGGCTCTTGAAGAGAATTTATAATGGTCAACTGCGCACCACTTACGAGAAATATGAGAACTAAGACTCTGAATTTTCATTCCCACCCGTTAAGTTGGACGCAACGAGTATGAGGCCATTGTTTGTTTAGTTTCACGGAGAGATTATTTGTTTAGTTTCATGGAGATGTTATGCGTTCGATATTGCCACCTCAAACTCCAACACGCCTTCTTTGGTGGATAAAAGAAACCAAAATATCTATTCTCTTTCAAGTGGCAACGAGCACCAGGTCTTGAGCACCACATATTTTTGGCATTGATATTGACAATTTGAGCTAATTATATAACGTGTTCTAAGTTGCCGAAAAAGTATGAAGTCCAAAGTCCCTTTTACCTTTAACATGCGCGATAACGTGGAACCAAAAGACAAAGCAATACTATACTTTTTTTTCCATTTATATAAATATATATATAGCTTTAATTTCTTTGCCAATTCTTGAAAATTTAATAGAAAAGCAAGCCGTTCCTGCCATAAGCGTTTAGGTGAGGAAACAAATTGTGAACAGTATATTTTTTTTTAACTCTTTACTTTTGTAAATTAGTCACACTGTATTTATCTTCTAAACTCTTGATTTCTACAAAAAGAAAAGTGTGACAAAATGCCTTTGACTCGTACATTTGGTACTTTAATTTATTGATTAATCCATTTTAACTAAATATTGGTTTCCATATGCCAAGTGTCCCAATTGTCTCTCTCATGAATGACATGGTCTCTCTCTCTATCTCTCTCTCTCTTTTTTGGTAAATCATGAATGACATGGTCTTAAGCATTCGTAAATTAGTCCTGTGGAAAAAAAATAAATATCGTGGTGTAGTACTATTTTTTCTTGGAGAGAAAGATGAAAAGTGCGCAACTGAAGGTACAATAATTGAGCACTTCGCCTGCCATGCTACCAAATGCTACCAACTCTTTCTTTGGGTCCTTTTACATAAAATACCTTTTCCCCGATTTTTTTTAGTGGAGATTTTGGAACGTCTAAGTTTTGTTATTGTATATTATATGCATGATTACTTAATGTAGTCGTTAAAGCATTTTTCCCACAAATGTAGGCAAATACATAAATTGACAACTCCATATCTATGCATCAAGAGATTTTTTTTTGGGGGGGGGGGGGTGGGTTTGGGAAAGTAAAACCTTATACGTACGTATCTGTATATTCAATATCCATATATCTAAAGCACGTAATGATTGGAGTATATCCTTGAGGTATCAAGTAAAATCCTTTGCTAAAGAAAATTCTAGACCGGTCTCTTATCTTAACATAATTATATTTTTCATTAGTACTTCTGACAAGATCAACGCCAGAGTCCAGACATAGTTAATTTAAATGTCCCTATTAAAGTATAATAATTTTTTCTAATTTTTGTATTTAGTAAAATTACTACTAATCCTCATTAGAGATACATTCAGTACATAATATAACAATACCCCTATCTTCTTTCATGATACGCCCTTCCTCAACTAATTCATGTTGTTTCATTTCAGTGATAAATAACACCCTTCTTGATGGGCAGATTCTGAATTACCTTTGTACTGGAATCGTTTTTTCCTCCAAGATCCTAAAACCCAGTCGAATCAACCTGTCTATTGAATTTAAACAGTATATTGACACAGGGCAAAAGTTTTGTCTCCTAGCTTTGTGAGGAAAGATGGTGCATTATCAGCATTAATTATATCTTTACAGGACCAATTTTTCAAAATTGTCGGCAAATAAATTGGAAATCTTGCCTCAATTGTTTCTGTTGGAAAAAAAAGAAAGAAATAGTAAAACAAAATAAAACAAAAATTGACATAAGGAAATGAGATTTGAGAAAAGACATTGAATTTGCAAATTATTGATTTTCATGACAGTAGAATTTTCACAAGTTTCGTTTTTGGGTTGCGTATATTTAATAGGGGTTCGACATAATTTTTTTAAACTGAATTTGTTTGTTATTAATCTTTTTTTTTTAATGAAGGAAATAACAATAAAAATGAGTGGGGTATAGAAAGGTTCAAATTGGTAAAATGAAAGAGATTTAGTTATTTTATTTTATTTTTATGGAGAAAAGTGCAAGAGATATTTATAGAAAGATAAATTTTGGAAACTATTTCATGCATAGATATTAACTAAGTGGGGCCTTTAAATTTAGTTCGTGTAAATACAACCATTCTAAAGGAAATTTACAAGAATACCCTATCGTTATAGAGGCATAAAGAATTGCTCTCATCATTAAATACTAAGATAGTGTTTAGTATTGATTTGAAAATGGTTTAGAGAGGAATTAAACAATTCCCAATTAAGATATTTAGAAATATATCAGAAATAGCGTTTGTTTTGTACAAAGTCAAAAAAATAAAATTCATATTTTGTTAAAGAATGAGAAAATAAAATTAAGTTGTTTATCTATTTCTATTTTCATTTTGTAGGAGTGATACATCTAACAATATTTTCAGAAACATGTTTAAACACAATTTTACTTTTTTTTTTTATAACCAAACTAATTTCTCTAGAAACACAATCAATCGGAAATAAAAAAAAATTCAACATCATTCTCATTTTTCTTTTCCATGCAAAATAAAACCCTTTTCAAAATGCTCCTAAATGGGTCCTATAATTTATGCCATAACTTTTTATCATTATATGTAGTTAAGAAAGGTAAAATTACAAAACTAAAGAAGTGACTTTAAAAGGGACAAATTCTCGTATTTGCCCTAGACGACATGTGAGAAATATGGAGATCCATTAATATATATTATTTATAGCATAGTTGGCACGTGGCGTATAATTTGCAATTTATGTTCTAAGAGGGTCAGATTGCAAAATGAGGACGTTACTCTAGGTGTTTTGGAAGTGAAGACAAAGTGTGCTTTAAATTATTATAAGAGGTTGTCTCTTTTTTGTTAGTGGGGGGAATGGAGAGAAAGCTTAACATGAAAGAAATTTGAAGTGCCACCTTTATGTCAAAGTAAAATGCAAAAGGCAGCCCACAGCCCACATTACCATTTGAGCATATTTCCAAACAAGCTAATTGTTTTTTGAAGCAGTATTTATAAGCTAGCTCTGCGCAGACACCTAGTTTTTTTTTTTAAATAAAGTTATCAAGGGCATCAATCTTGACACCACTTTTCTTTGTTTTAAGAGCACATTGAGTAAACGGCTAGTTCTTCTTTTCTTCCTTTTCGTTTTGGCCTTTTTTGTCTGCCTGTTCTCTGAATTTCTATACATTTGATGAATCACTTCTCAAATTAAAAGTTTAAATTTCAAAATCCATTACTGATGTAGTTCTTTTAATCCTATATGTTAAATTACAGCTGGTTAATTATCACGGTTTCTGGCACCTCATTGCCCATATGTCGTGCACCACGCACATGTTAATTTTCATAGATAAAAATTGAAAGAGATTTTTAAAAACACCATCAATGCGACGGATTTTAAAATTTGAGAGGTCAATTATATTAAATTTTTAGTCTAGATATAGTTCAACAGAGTAAAAAGCTTTTGTTTTTTTAATTAAATATAAAAGCATTTTTATGAGGATGAGGATACACTCATACGCGGGTGAGAGTAACTCTTTTTGCATGTATAACTTTTTAACACAAATATCTGATCACATTGACATAATAAGATTAATCCATACTATTATACATACACGCGCACATATATTTTTATATATATCTTTATGTGCTTTGGCAGTTAATAATTCTTAACTCCAAGCTCTGCGAACTACGAAGTTGGCTGAGGCCCGAGGTAAAAATCAAAAAAAAAAAAAAAAAAAAAAACCAGAAGAGAATATAACCATTCTGCTACCCCATAAACAAAGAAATTAGAAACTTTTCGACTAGCCCACTCTTGAATAATGAATAGCATTATTCCGGGCGAAAAGATTTAAAATGCTAATTGTAAGCAATAATCTCGATAAATTTTACAAAATCATCATGAATTTATATGTAAATGTAAATGTATACGTATATGTATATGTATATATTTTGTATGGACGTTGACCACATGTGTGTAACACGTTATAGTTATTAGAACTCTTTTTTTTTTTTTTGTCAGTTTGAAAAAATGATAAACCCTAAAAATAATATGTATAAACAAGTTGACTTTTTCCCCTTTGGGCAAACATATTGAAGATATCTGAGTATATACGCTAGCTGGACTTAGGCATGTGTATTATTATAAATATGGAACCTTCCTAGCTAGCGAACAGATTTGGTACGCACAGATTTATGTGGTCTGTCAATTTTCTTCATTTATTAAATTTATTATTCAACTTGGCTAGCATAAATTAATAAGCTTCTTTTCGAAAGTATGAATTGTTCTTAGCTACCTAATAATTGTGGTTCCGTATCAAGGTGTATTTACTCTTTCTTTCTTTTTTATTTTCTTGGTTACCTCCGTATGTATCAAGTATTTATGATTGATCGGTAGTCCACTACTTCCAAGTTATTAGGTCAAAATCCCTTTAAAAGATGTACATTGGGGGCGTTTGGTAAATGCATTGTATTTTGATTGTATTTGAATGAAATTTGTTTTTTGAATGTTGTATTTGATTGAAAAGTATTTGTTTTGTATTTGAATGAAACGTGTGTTTGGATGAAAAGTATTTTAGAATTGAAAAGTTGATGTGATTGGTAAAAGTAGAGATAAATAGTAGAATTGAAAAGTTGATGTGATTGTTTTAAAAATGTTTTGAATAATAATTGTTTTCGTAACACTGTTGTAAAATTTGTGTTTGGTGTAAAATTATATTATATTTAAGTAAAATTAAAGTTGAATATTTTCTCCAAATGCCCGATAAGGACGACTAAACTTTCAAAGAAATATATGGAGAGAAAAATTGATTTCAAAAAAACTGATTAAGGCCTAGGTCCAATAATGGAATCGCAAATCGTGAGATTTTTTAGAAAATATATAAAAATTGAACTTGTAGAATCTGTAAATATATATATATATATATTTGTCTTTTCCATCCGCCCCACCTTTCATGTACGATTCTGAAAAATATAAATGGGACCTTATAAGTTATCGGCATTGATCTGATTAGAATCTATGAACATAATTTAATACATTAATTATTAAGTGATTGCAGTTATAATAATTTAATCATAATTCTACTCTTAATTTAATCAAAAACTCTAATTTTATCAAAAGAGGAAAACTCTAAGTCTTAAATTCAAAAAATAAAAATTAAAAAGTAAAGATTTTACATATGCAAGAACATAATATATAGTAGAACAGGGATAAATAAGATTTTATAGCAACCTTGTTTTATTTTTTTAGCTAAGTTAGAGATCCAGATTTGAATCCGCTTGTATATGTACAAGCCTGGAAATTCCCTTTTTGTTCTATTCTGTACCTGGTCAAAAAGTGAAAAAAGAACATGCATACTAATTGGTCTCATTACTCAATTAAAGAAGATAGTTTTTGGTTTATAATTCAATTTGAACCAGTAACTTGATTTTATTTTCCAGTCATATCCATGATTTGTAAGAGAATGTTCATGAAAGTACTAAACTAATTAATTAAGTTTTTCATATATATATATATTTTAAGTTTCTAAACCAGTTAATCAAAGCCTAGTTAGGAAATTAGGCAAAAGTGAACGAGGTTTGCTAGAAGGAAACGATCGATATATGGACATCCATATATCAATTTTTGTAATAAATAGATTACGTATTCTTGTACATATTTTAAACTAAAGTTAAATTTTAGATACATTGTTAATTTATAATAATTTAGATATCTAAAAAATTAGAATATAAAAATGTTGAAAAACTTAGCCTACATTTGGATGAACAATTATGTAGTTATTATTATACTGCAACCTAATATCCATTTGACGATCAACTACTAGAGTAAAATTATTTGAACATTTTTATTATTTCACAACAATCCAATTTAAATACAAAATTTTACATTTTAATAAATTTGTATTATATTTATATTTCTAATTGTATACTATTTAAATGTTCATTTACTAAAAACTATCAAAATATGTGTTTTATTTTAATACACAATTTAAATTATATATACATTTATATATAAATATTCAAATATAGTCTATAATACATAGTAAAGAAGCATTTTGAATCCTCGCTTGTAATTTTACATAAGCAGTCAAAATTAAGTGGGAATGTTTCTTGTTTTAAGTATGCAATGCAACCATGTTAAGCAAAGGACTTGGTCAAAGTGGTACGAAATAAAAGCCTCTCATGATTGACAGAAAACTCTCTCTGTTGACAGCTGAGTTCTGCATGCGTACCACGTGCGAAGCTCTATGATTAGTTAAGGTAACAGAAAAGTTGCTTTCACAAAATAATAGAGATTAATTAGTAGAAAATTCTACATGAATCACTGCTATTGTAATTAATTCTCTAAAAAAAAGGTTATTAATTCTTTCAAATTAAAAAAAAAAAAAAAAAAGGTCATCTGCAAAGCCAAAAGCGAGTTCAAAAAGTGACATCTGTAAAGCAATTTCGCTTCAAAGTTTCTTTTATTGTCACCTAACATATTACCTAAACATTTGGCTTTATGGGAGTCTTAAGTGCTGCCACCTCCCTTTTATTTTTTTTAATACATGAATAAACTTTGAAACGACTTCTAAGTAACTATCTGCTTAGCAAAAACAAAACATCTTTGCCCACAAGAAATAACAAGATATAGCTTACTTTTTTCCCCCATGATAATTACAATTAATCTGATTGACAAGAACGTATTTGGAATTATCACTAATAATTGAGTCATAAACTAATATTTAATAAATCAAAATCTTGGTCTTTTAAGTACACATGGATTTATAAGATTGGAATTTGGCTTCACCATTCCTCTCTTCCTTGTAGATCTCATGTCGTTTTAATCATGGGAGTTTTTTTTCTTTTTTTAATAGTGCGTAAGTATTTGTGTAAACTCTAACTTTTCGACATGTTATTTCAGAAAATAATTTCAACTCTAAAAATGGTTATATAGATGATATGATTACTGTTTAATTTATTAAAAAATCAACATAACAGAATTTAAACTCTACATCTTAAGATTATCTGTAAGAATATAAGTATCGTTAGACAACATGTTTATATGCGAGAGGTCTTTGAATAATTTTTATTGGATGAATTTTTAAATAAGTGTTTAAAAATTATCTATCTTCCTAATTTATTTAATAAAAAATACAAATTTATGTTAATTCAATATTTGATTATACATTCGTGCGCTTAACGTTTATATATGGTACTTTTTCGTTTCTGTTTTGCTTGACTGAGTTGGATATTATCACTAGTAGGAAAGAATAACAACAAAATAAATTAGGGTAAAAATTCGCTTTCACCAAATCAGATTAGTCCCATTTATTAATTGAATTAATGTTTTAATTTTTTTTTTTGGAAATATTATTTGCGATGGGAGAAAATGGAATCCGTCTCCAAAACGAATCAATATATGGTCTTGTAAACCATTAACGACAGCTTGTTATATATATGCCCGTATGTGTTTTCATGCTCATCAACTTTCTATTTTGTGGATTTTACGACACATGTATACATATTGCAAATAAATAATAAAATAATAAAGAAAGTATCATTTTTATGAAAACTGTTATTTATCCAGTGTCAAATTTATATTAACTCTAATTTTATTTAAATAAATAAAAAAAAGTAACAAAAATAAAAAATAAAATAAATAAAATGTAGCAAAATAACAATTGACAAAATAAATAAAACAAAATCTGAAGTTACAATTTTCTCTCAATACTTCACTTGAATCTCTATACCATCTCTTTTATAAATTAATTAAATTGAATTGTTAACCGAGAATCCTAAATTATCTAAAAAGCTCGTCCAATGGTCAAGTAGAAATACTCTCTTAACTAACTTACTATATTCCTATGAAATTTAGATTAAGAAGATTTATTAAGTAAAGACTCTCTCAATGATTACACATATTACATAGGTACATTCTTATCTTATATAAACTCAAGACTTTCGCACATAGATCATATATCATTCTATCTAAGGTTAAATATGAAATTCCCTTTTATAAGTTTATTAAGGTTTACCAAATCAATCTAATTTATGGCTAATTAATTAGAAGCATTAAGCGTAAAATAAAATGAACAATTCAATATCGATTAATATAAATCAAGAGAGAAAATAAATAAATTTAAACTACATGTTAATTTCTAATTGCAATCCAAAAAAAAATCCATAAATAAAACTCTACCAAATAAAAGTTCAAGTATTCTTAAATTACAAAAATTAAAAAATAAGAAAATAGAAAGAAAAACCCCTTTATTGAGATGTCACAAATATCTAAGATTCTTCTTCTCCTTGTTCTTCTTGATGCTTCAAGATATAATCTTCTATTTTTATAAAAAACAAAACCTAAAACAAAAATAAAAATAAAATTCTAAAAGCTAAACACAAAACCTAATTTTTTTTTTCTTTTTCTTCTTTTTTATAATCTATGGTTTTCTGATTTCTATGAATAGCCAAAGACACCCCTTAATTAAACCTAATATCTCCTATTTATAGGTTTACTTCAAAAAGGGTAACTTTGAATCACAAAACTTTTCCAAATTGAAAATACGCAAACTCGGGTTGTAGACTTGGGTTTCTGAGGCTGTAGTCCCCACAATTTGCCTTCTTTGGGGCTGCAACCCTCACTGACTGCATTGCCTAGGGCTGTAGCTCTAGAAATCTTTTTTTTTTTTTGTCTTTTTGCCTCTTTCACCTAATTAACCTACAAAATTGACGAAAAAAATTAATTAGAGGGGAAAATTAATTTAAAATTCTAAGAATATAGAAAATTTAAATGTATAAATAGGTAAAAACAACTCTATTTTGTACGCTTATCAGTCTACAAGCTAACAAACTAATTATATAAATTTCTCGGACAGATATATATATATATACACCCATGTATATATGCTAAGATATTATAGCGAGCATAGTGAATCTATTTGATCTTTCACACCTAATCCACAATTTTCTAAATGAATCTCCCACGTCAATCTTGATTTTATATTTTAATTAAGCATAATCGACTGAATACTACAGAAACGTTATTTATATTAAAGTACTCTATAAAGTTAGTATTTAGAGTATATTATTACCGAGCCTGGCTAATGCATTCAACAAGGTGTGTGTGCGCATATGAATAAATACTAATATATACAACTTTTATTACCACTATCTGGATTCATGAAATCGGAACTTTTATAACATACCTACATTATAAATTACTTGCGGTCTTAAAATTTGTTCGAAATAGCCATAATCATGATCTGTTCCAATATTTAGTAGCTAGCTAATCACTTTTGGTAAAAAAATTAGGATTTGTTTGGAACACCATTATAAACTTAAATTTTCCACTTATTTTTTTTTTTCTTAAAAAGAACTAAACTTAAATAGTTTTTAAAAAATCAAACAACTCTTTGATGTATGAAATACAGATTTGCAAAACCCTTGTATGATTAAACTTTCAATTTTATATTTCACATTTGGTGTATGGCGTCGTATACAATCTCTGGTTTAGCCAATTACCAACTTAAACCAGAGGGCAGTTTTATTATAATAAAACTAAATTAAGAAAAAAAAAAAAGAAGATTTTATTTTAGGGAGGAGTCCAGCTGTGGGTTCACTTTCAAAGTCTTCAACATAGTGGAAAAGCACATCTTGACATGTTAATGGGAGTGGTATAGAGGCTGTAAAAGCCATACATATACTAATAATAAATAATAAAGTTTTGAAACAAGGGCGATTGGGTACTTTTCAACTATTTCAATAATTTCCTACCTACACATGTTACAATGATATGTTAACCTAAAGTGACCCCTGGCAAGTTGGAGAATGAAAACTGCTAAAGGAAAAGAAGAAGGAGGGGGAGGAGGGGGGGAAAATAAAAAAGAAGAAGAAGAAGAAGCAAAAGCTAGCTGGCTTGCTAGATTGAAAATAAGCAAACCAAAAACAAAATCACAAATGACTGAAAAACAAAATATACTAAAAATTGAGGATTCTAAATAATTCAGGCTTGATATTCTGCTTTAAATTAGTTTTTTTATATTTTTCTATAGTATTTTCTCTCAAAAAATTGAAATTTAATATTTTAATTTTGAAAGTTTAGTTATAATCTAAATAGGGGCCAAGTTTATGGATGTATTATTCAAACTCCTCGGTTCTATGTGAAAATGGAAAAAACAAGATTAAACTTAATAACAATTCTTATCAAGTACATTATTCTTCTTGGTATATACCTAATTCATTCCTGTACGGACTGATATTTTCTGCTGAACTCAATTAATATAGTACGATAATGTTTTTAGTGACTTTGTTTGATTATTTATTCCTTCGAAAGATTTCTTCGCACCAATTAAAAGATAATAGAGGCACACAAAACAATGAGATGAAAAAAAATCTAAAAAATCTATCATTATTCATATATATTTATTTATATAAATCCCAAAATATTTCTGGAAAGTCGTTGTATACAATAATCTTTCACTCATTACAGACTTCTTTTCTTTTCTTTTCTTTTCTTTTTTTTTTCTTTTCTATAATTGGATACCACTACTACTACACATGCAAGTCTTTCGACAACATAGAATATTACGAGTACTAATCCACCAAATTTAGAAGAAAACTAACAGAAAAATTAACCACGCATGCCTAATTTATTTGTTGGCTTTATCAACAAGATTAACAAAAGAGTAGAGATCAGACTAGTAAAAATAAGCGTTTATAGTGAATAAAGTTCAAGGTTAATTGAGATTAATTGGCCTTAATAGGCCATGTTCTCCATCCTCTGCAGCCTCAGGTCCTTGTAAAACCTGTTGATGAACTCCTCGGCGGCCTCGTCCACTTGGCGGCTGTCGACGTCGTCGGACTCCCTCAGCGGGAACGGTGAGTCCGTTATCCTCAGCTGCCGGACCACGGCGGGGCTCCGCCCGAAGCCTGGGAGCGCCGGGGAGGACTCGACGGCGAGGGCGGCCGGGATGGTCTGCTGGTCGCTGTCGTTGAGCATCTCGAGGATGGCCTTGATGGCATTGGCGTCGGCGTCGTTATCGTCATGGGTGGGCGGCGCGTGGGCGCAGGCGAAGAAGTGGTGCGCGTTGCGGCGGTGGTGGTGGTGCTTGGAGGAGGTGAGGTACTGGAAGGGGCCGTAGTTAGGGGTGTTGCTGCAGCTGAACTCGTACTCGCCTACGGGGATGGGGAAATCGGCGGCGGAGGAGGAGCGGCGAAAGGAGGAGGAGGAGTTGACGTGGAAGGTCATGAGGTTGGTGAAGGCGGCTTTGCTTGCCAGCTTGCCGCGCTTCATGAACATGTTGATGTCGAGAAGGAGCTTGCGCTTTGAGGATATGCCTTTTCTTAGCATGAAGTACACCACCCGTACCATCCCCCATACTCTCTTCGCAATCACCGGTAGATTTTGTTCCATTTTCTTCTCTCTTTTAATTTCTTAGAGAGAGAGAGAGAGAGATTCTTTTTAATCTTGTGTTTAGAGAGAGAGAGAGAGAGAGAGAGAGAGAGAGAATTCTTAATTTGGTTGTGGGTTTGGGCTGAAGAGAGGAAGAGAAAGGAGAGTCGGTATATAAAGGGGGAAGATGGAGGCTGTTGAAAGGAAGGAAGAAGGGCAATTTTGTAACATTTTGTGTCTTTGCTTTTTCTTCTTCTTCTGTGTTTTGGGGGTAAAGAATGTCGTTTTGTATTAAAATATGCAAGTATGATTGAACGTTTGATTGGTACACCGTACATTCATTTAAGGGAAGATTAAAAGAAAAAAAAAAAGTTAATAAAGATAGGATTGGTGGTACACAAGCGTACAACGCATGGTTTCAGTGTGCGCGCCCGAGCTCCCTGTTTGTAATGCTTTTAGCCTTTTAAGTTGCCTTAGCATGTGCAGTTTTAACGTACAATTTCCTTAACGTTTCCTTTTTTTTTTTTTTTTTTTTTTTGAAGAGAAGCAGAAGGACAAAATGAAATGGTATTCCTTTTCCATGGATTAAGTTTGGGCCTGCTGTTTGTTTGGGGTTGGGCCGGACATTTCTATTTGGGCGCCTTGACACCCAGAGGCATGATCAGCCTTAAATTGCAGGAATAGTCCCCGAAGTGCATGGGATGTTTGTACGGTATTTCAGACTTTTGCACTTGAATCATCCAAGCCATGAGATAATATTTTAATGGTGTCTTCTTTTCGAGTCACTTCTCAAAACCCGTTACTTAAACCCGACAATCGGTCAATGTCTAGACTCAGCCCCAAATCCCTGTTGGGTATGTACACTTGAGTTAGAGTTTTAAAAATATTTTAATTAAAGAAAATTGAATATTTAGAGTCGTATGAGTTTGATTAAAAATAAACGGTTTGAAGTTAAAAAATATAAATATTTTAAATATTTTGGAAAAAAATAAAATAATATAGATATTATTTTTTTATTATTGTTATTCTATTTATTTCGTTTTATATTATTTTATTTCAATTTAAAATAAAAAAGTTATATATTTTTAAAATTTAAACTTTTAATAGAGATCTATACACACGTGAATAATGAAATTGATCTGCCGAGACACAAATACTTTTTGGAAAAATTTGATTGGAGTGTGTTGTTCAAACATAGGCTCAATATACAAGGAAAGTTTAGCTATCAAAGAAGCGACATTAACTCCTTATAATCCCACCACAAACCCCCACCAACTAGGGAAAAATGTAATGATTCTATGGAAGATTTTGCACCCAATCATCTCTGTATGAATTCGTCGATGTCTTCTACTACCGGTACGTAAATTCAAAGCCAACAATAGGAAATGGCAATGACAATATTACAGCTTAAAATCCGGATGAGTTTGCTGGTCTAGGTTAACAATAAATGAGTTTAGTCTAATAATGAGTTATCACGATTAATATGATTAATAAACAGATTGTATTCATATTGATCTGGTTAACTCATGATCAATTATATGTGTAATTTATAATCTAAGCCTATGTTTATTTACCGTATTGTATTCGTATTATGTTTAAACACAATATAATTTTCATTTAAATATAAACGTATTTCATTTAAATATCAATCATATTACAATTTAAATATAATAAATTTACTATTCACCATTTCATTTTTTTACTTTATCAATCATATCACATACTATCTTTTCTCTCTTTTTTTTTTCTACTTTTATTAATTACATAACATATAATGCAATTCAAATACTTTTCATCCATATACACATTATATTCAAATACAATATAAATACTTTTCATTTAAATACAAGTTACATTCAATGTATTGTATTTAAATACAATACGCTTACCAAGCATCCCCTAATTATATATTATTAAAAAACAAATAATTTATAACTAAATTTTACTTGTTTATCTTGAAAGAAGACAAATTGATCAATAAAAAGTGTTCTACTTCATAATTAGTATTAATAATGTCTTCAATTTATTACTCTAAACAGGCTAGTCCCGTTCGACATGACATTTACTAATACTATTAAATGTGTTTTTTGAGTTGATATATATTTTTTTAACATGATTAATGAAGTGATTGATACAAACACGACTTATTAACACTCACCAAATCTACCATCCTTTTTTGTGGTAAAAAAATCTAGGGCCCAGTAGTAAGACTGAAAAAAAAAATTAACTCAGTTCTACTTAATTAAATAATTGATTCAAATCTTCTATTTAAAAACCAATGTTTCAAATGATGTCTAATCAATAATATTATGCTACTTCATTTTAAAAAGGTTAAATTGTATTATCATCTAACTTCTTTTGATGATATATCATATAAATTTAGTTAGACACAAATTAGGACATCAAAATTGGACAAAATATTTCAGTTCTTAAACTATAAGTTCAATTTAACTCTTTTAGCAAGGAAAAGAAGAAGAAGAAGAAGAAAAAGAGTTCAATATGACTCCATTTATTATCACCATAAATCCAGCGCCTCACCGTCTATTATGCAGGCACTGATCTTGAAATAAGGCTTTGAAGTTGCATATCTTACCCCCATCTCATAAAGAGAAAAAGGAAAATCATCGCAACCGCGCTGTGTCGATCAATTGGTGATCAACAAACTTATGGGTTGGAGAATAGAGCATCAACATTAACTAAGTTTGCCAATACCAAAAACCCAAAACTTTGGGCTTGATAGAATCTCCGATTTGCATTGGTTTTTGACAGAACTTTGCGAACTTACATTATTTGTCCAATGCCCACAAAGCCCAAAATGGAAGATATTTTGCCCTGTCCTCGCGCGATCAGTCACATGACAGCTACGTAACTAGCAAGCTCTAACAACCAACTCGGGGGTCTGATCCGTCACAATATCTAAGGGTAAAAAGTTATGCTTTACACGGATCGCTATCATAAAGAAACCAACAAATATATATATATTTAAAGTAGCACCTTTAATACACCATAGCTGTGAATTTATGAAGAGTACTCTTCCTTAACTTTAACCAATTATTTATGAATATATATTTCCTTTTTTTTTTTTGGGGGGCGGAGGGGATGATACCTAACCACAAGTCTCAACAACGTCTTTTCTGATATGATTGATTTCACCGCTCGTGAAGGGGCAGAATGCATGGTTGTGAGGAAAACTCATCCGAATTGCAGTCCCTTTCTTTCATGGTTTACTCCAACAAAAGAGTTCTTGTGCCGTTTATGGTTAGTTTAGGGCGCACGTGAATGTGGGCCTACTTTAAGACCCTTCTCGGCACAGAAATCATGTAACGAGTCTAATGACCCAAAAACGAAGTTCAGCTTGCAACTAACGTCCGTAACCAACCCTTTCTCTCGATCTCTTTTTCCCGGCATGTAATAGTAATTCAAGGATACGCTTGAATGAGGAACCCAAGTTTTAAGTGAAATAGAGAGACAACTCATCAACCGTGGTAAACAATCAAGAATTATAGGATAAGTATATATAAATATATATGAATAAATATTAATTCACTGAAATATCAGTGTTGTAATTTTTTTTTTTAATGTGATTTTGATAAATTTAATATATAAAAATGTGTACTGCCTGTTCTGAAAAGAAAAGTAAAAAAAAGTAGAATAGAATAAAACTGTAGTTCTGATAGGTGTCATGTATACTAGGGTATAGGGTAATTGAACAAAACTGTGGTTCTGATAGGTGTCATGTATGCTAGGGTATCGGGTACGTATAGACAGCGTATAATATGCACGCAATTATCATCAAAGTGATTATCATGGGATTAATAATTGAAAAGTAATATAATTAGGTCCACATGTTGAATAAATCTATTAATCTATGGCCTGCAATAGGCCATGTGATCATGTTCACTCAAGAGCAGCTAATTGAGGTCTTAAAACCAAGTAACACTGGTCTCCAACAGCACTTACAAATCTACATAGCCAACTACCCTGAAAACTCATGGTAACAATCGAATACCACCTCGTCGTCACCATAAATTAAGTGTTTTGGACATTAAACAAAAGCATAAAGATATTTAAAAAAAAAAAAAAAGGCTTAGCTCCCACATCGACCATTAAATTTGCATGCATATTAATTTCAAACCTAAAAAGGAGAAACCCAACTTGCAATATGCTTTCCCTTCAACTACTTTTCTCGAAAAATCTAGCACCTTCACGAGGGCCTATTCACGCTTCCATTGACAACTGACGTGTAAGCTCCCATGATCCACATAATTAGCTCACTATCTCCATTCCAAAACTGACAATGGAACCACTATAAATAGACCTCATGTTTACGTACTTATTTCCACTACACACTTACATTATTTGCTTGACCAAATATAGCTGCTAATAATATTCTTTAAGTAGCCCTTCAAGCAAAGAGACAACAATATAAGATCGGTACGTACTTCAAAGTTGTTATTTCATCATGGCACCCCACGGAGAGGCAATCACCACCTCATGCTCGAGAACGACGTCATCGAACAACAACGGCGGAAGCTTATCGAAGCCGCTGAGGCTATCGTCGGACAGCCTGCACCGGACGATGTCGGACATCTCGTTCGAGCTGATAACCAAGGAAGCCGGGATGATTCAGGAGGAGCTGAATAATGGGCTGCCACCAATTTCGGAGGTGGAGGACGCCAAGTGTGAGTGCTGCGGCATGGTGGAGGAGTGCACGCCGGAGTACATCGACCGCGTGAGGGACAAGTTCCTCGGAAAGTGGGTGTGCGGGCTGTGCTCGGAGGCGGTGAAGGAGGAGCTGCAGAAGAGCGGCGGAAGCAACAAGGAGGAGGCGTTGGCGGCGCACATGAACGCCTGCGTCAGGTTCAACAAGTACGGTAGGGCGTACCCAGTGCTGTTCCAGGCCGAGGCCATGAGAGAGATGTTGAAAAAGAGCAAGCTCGATGGCAGGCTTAGGGCTAAGTCCCTTAGCCCTAGGGATCACAAAGGAGGCGTCAAGAAGGGCGGCATTGCGCGGAGTTCGAGTTGTATTCCGATGATCACGAGGGACATGAGAGATCTAACGATGAGTTCTTGAGTTTGCCCTAGAAGATTTTAAGGCCGGGGAGGTGGGGGGTATTGTATTTGTTAAACCCTCTGGTCTCCCAATTAATTGATTCGTAATTTCCTTATATGCTACTTGTGCAAGTACTATTTTGTTTATGAGTTTATGTAGGTTAACTATTATGACCTTTTTAAAGCCCTGGTTTTGTTGGGATATATTCTCTTTTTGGGGAGATATTCTAAAATTCTCTCTTCCTAAGAACTGATCAAGGGTATTTATGTTGTTTGTTTAATTTGTTGTGTTGTGGTCTCCACCTTTCAACTACTCTTCTACGATTTCCACAACCCACACCACCACCCCCGCCCTTTTTTTGAGGTAGAGATGAAGTTTTACCCTTGTTTTTGTTGTACTTTTGCTGAACCTGTTGTCAACCCCTAGACTTACGCGGGTTCGGCCAATTAATAATAGTAATCTTTTCCTGCCCTCGGGCACGTTATTTGTTTGTTTATTTATTTATTTATTTTTGTTTATTTATTTCAAAGGTTCAATAATTAGTTTCGGTTCAGTCATGTCTAGTACTAGTGTTTTTTCGCTAGCTAATCATGGGAATCTTGTATTATTGTTAGTCTAGCAAAGAAGGCTTTATTTAGCTCGTTGAAAAGCTACAACCATGTGTAGGATTCTTGCTTTGGTCCAAACTCAAAAAGTCTTTAGAAGTTTATTATTTTTTTCATTTAGTGTAGTGATCATGAAAATCATGTGTTTGATTAACTTAAGTTGAAACTATTAAAAAAAAAAAACGAAGTTTGTCGTATTATTAATCCTTTAAACTTGTTATAAAGGAAACATGTTGTTAGCCAGGTGCATCCTATCAGCAAAAATATATCTGTCCGATAGACCAGCGAAACTTGATCAGAACAGAGGGTTGTTTAGCAGATTAAACTACTCGTCCAATCACGTCTTCATGGTACGGGCAGTTGCTTGGTACACTCTCTAACGTGTAGGGTAAATTTACCCATCAATACCATAGTCAGCATAGGCCGGGGTGTTCGACTCCCACAACTGACTAGGATAAGGCTCCCTAGCACCTAAAGTTGACAACCTATTCATGACCATTGAACTCGTCTTGCCCAACAATCCTTGTAGGGTAGCAAACCAATGTCCCTGCTAGTACCGCTACTCAATTCCCCCTACCTGAACACGCGTAAAAGGTGCCAGGAGTTTGTTTTAACGGATTTAGGACCACAAACTCAAATTTTCTAAATTTCATTCATACTGTTTTAATACATTTACACAAATATATATAAAGAAAAAAAATTCCTTAATTACACTGATCTCAATTAGATCCCCAATTTCTTCTCAATCACTGATTTCTAGTGATTCTACTGATTTCTAGTGATTCTAATACTTCCACTCAAGTTGGTGCATAGATGTCACACATGTCCAACTTGTCTAAGAATCTGGAGAATACTTGTCTTGAGACGGCTTTGGTTAGAATGTCGACCAACTGGTCTTCCGTTCGAATCTTGGACAACTCCACTACCTTGTTATCCAGCTTTTCCTTGATAAAGAATCTATCCACTTTAACATGCTTTGTATGGTCATATTGTACTGGATTATGAGCAATGTCACAAGCTGCTTTATTATCACAAAATAATCAAATCGGTTCTCTTAGTGGATAACCCAAATCCTGTAAAACAAGTCTTAGCCACAATGCCTCACAAAGGCCAAGTGTCATACTTCTAAATTCAGCTTTAGCACTTGAACGGGCAACAACATTATATTCTTTACTTCTCCATGTTATAACCTCCTACAAAAGTAAAGTAGCTTGAGGTAGACCTCCTGTCATCAACAGAATCTGCCCAATCAACATCAGTATATGTATCTATGCTTTCGCATTTTGAGTTCTTCTTGAACAGAATTCCTCTCCTTGGGGCACCTTTCAAATATCTGAGAATGCGCATGAAAATGTTCATATGTTGCTCTTCAGGATTATGCATATACTGACTAACCACGCTTAATGCATAAGCAAGATCAGGCCTTGAGTGAGCTAGATACATCAGTCTTCCCACAAGTCGCTGATATCTCCCTTTATCAACGGGTGTCTGATTTAGTTCAAGTTGCAACTTTAGCCCTTTTTCCATTGGTATATCAATAGGTTGACAACCCGACATTCCAGTCTCATGCAAGAGATCTAAGATATACTTTCTTTCAGATAGAAAAATTCCCATTTTTGATCGAGAAACTTCTATCCCAAGAAAGTATTTCAGAGGACCCAGATCTTTCATTTTGAATTCTTTGGACAGGTATTCATGTAGAGCTTTCTTCTCCTCGAAATCATTTCCTGTCACCACCATGTCATCAACATACACAATAAGGGCTGTAATCTTACCCTGTTGTTTCTTCAGAAAAAGTGTGTGATTTGAGTTGCTTTGACTGTAGCCAAAGGCTTTCATTACTCTAGTGAATCTTCCAAACCAAACTCTAAGAGACTGTTTCAACCTGTACAAGGACTTCTTCAATCTGCACACCTTGTGACATTATTGTTCCGTTGCCATACTCCCGGGTGGAAGGTCCATGTATACTTCTTCTGTCAGTTCACCATGTAGAAAGGCATTCTTCACGTCGAACTGTTGCAATGGCCAGTCAAGGTTTGCGGCTAACGACAGTAACACGCGTATTGTGTTGATCTTGGTTACCGGTGTAAATGTCTCTGTGTAGTCTATTTTATAGGTCTGTGTATATCCTTTGGCCACAAGTCGTGCCTTAAATCGTTCGATGCTTCCATCTGCCTTGTACTTGACTGTATAGACCCATCGGCACCCAACTGACTTCTTTCTTGATGGTAAGTCTACGAGCTCCCATGTCTCGTTCTTCTGCAAGGATCTCATCTCTTCATTCATGGCTGCTTTCCACCTTAGATCAGATAAGGCTTCCTACACACTATTAGGAATAGCTACAGAAGATAATTGATTCACAAAAGACTTATTTGATTCAAAAAACCGAAGTTTAGATACATAGTTACTCATAGGATACCTAACTTTACTAGTAAGGTCAGGCTCATATGTAAGTTTCGGTATACCTCTAGTGTGACGATGTTGTAACTGTTTCTTCACTAGTTCGAGGAAATTTTCACTTGACGAAGATTGGTATAGTGTATTAGCAATTTCATCTTCAGACTCTAGCCTTTCAGGTGTTGGTGGCACTTGAGCAATTTCTTTGACTTCTGTTGGTTTGTTTGAGTGTAGATCTCCCACCTCATGATGTACTATTTCTGTTGGTGGCGCTTGAGTAATTATTCCCTGGTTTCTTAAGATAGGATTTTCTTCTTTAGAAACCTGATAGTCATAATCATAATCAAGAGTCTAAATTTCCTGGTAATACTCCCCCCGAAGTTCAGACTTTGAAGAGAAATACATTGTGTCTTCATGGAATACTACATCCATTGTTACGAACATTCGGCGAGTTGGAGGATAATAAAATCGATATCCTTTTTTATGTGTAGTATATCCAACAAATACGCATCGTAGTGCCCGAGGAGCTAATTTGTTACATTGGTGCTTATGTAGATGCACAAATGCCACACAATCGAACACTCGTGGGGGCAAATCTGAGACAGGTGGAGCAACAACACCATCGGTCAGTGCTTGGAGTGGGGTTCGAACACCAATTGAGCTGGAGGGTACTCGGTTGATTAAGTAGACAGCAGTGATAATAGCCTCTCCCTAGTAGGATATAGGCATATGTGCCGCTATTAATGATGCTCAAACAACCTCTAGCAAATGTCGATTCTTCCGTTCAGCCACACCATTCTGTTAAAGAGTATTGGAACAAGTTGTTTGATGGACGATTCCATGGCTCTCCAAATATTGCTGCAGACTATTGCTCTGATATTCTCCACCATTGTCGCTATGAAGAACCCGAATCTTGACATCATATTGAGTCCCAATCGCTGTATGAAATTTTTGGAACAGTAAGTTTAATTCATCTTTAGATTTCATCAAGCAAAGCCAAGTCATTCTACTGCAATCATCAATGAAAGTAACAAACCACTGATATCCACTTAGAGTTAGAACTTTGGATGGTCCCCAAACATCAGAATGAACAACCATAAAAGGGAGTGGGCTTTTATTCAACGTCAATGGAAATGAAGCACGATGGCTTTTAGCAAGTTCACAAACATCACAATGAAAACTAGAAATATCACATTTTTCAAAAAAACTAGGAAGCAACTTCTTTAAATAACCAAATGATGCATGTCCCAATCTTCGATGTTGTAACCAAATCTCTAATCTCTTCTTCTCCCCCTGAGACTCGTCTGCTATCAATGCATGTTTCAGTTTATTTGAATCTGTTGATTGCATGTCTAGGTAATACAGCTTCCCTTGCTTAACACCATAATCAATTGTTCGTCTCGTTTGAATATCCTTAAAAACACAATGATCAGGCCAGAAAATAACAACACAAGATAAAGTATTAGTAATTTGGGAGATCGGCAAAAGGTTATAATCTAAGGATGGAACAACCAAAACAGAATCCAATTTTAAAGCATTAGTAAGGATTGAGGATCCCTCCCCAATGACTGGAGTGGAATTACCATTAGCTATGGAGATAAATTTTTGTGAGGTTGGTTTAAGAGATGAGACTTGTCTAGAATCAAAAGTCATATGATCAGTTGCACCAGAATCAATTATCTGCTCATTATTTCTAACTTGCGCGGAAATGTTAAAAAACCTTACCATGATTCGAGGTGGCAATGAGAGCAGTGGTTGTTTCGACCTCCTTTTCCTCCATCTTGTTCTCAACAACAGCGGTTGTGGGGTTCTTCTTTGAGTCCTTCTTACGTTGCTCGCGATTATGGTCCCACCACTCAAGATATCCCACTAGCTTGAAGCACCGACTCTTGGTTTGACCTGTTTTGTTACAATGAGAACAATTAAGATTTGATTTATCCACACCTAAATGAGTATTTGTAGATCGGTCTTGTCCTTTTTGGGTTAGCCTTTGTTTTGCTACCATGGCAGAGACATCTGAGTTGTTTGGGTCTCCTTTTAAAGTAGCTTGATGTACCGCTTCTCGTCGAACGAGTGCATAGCATTCTTCCAAGTCTGGAATAGGATCTTTACGTAGTATTTCTCCCCGAACTTGCTCAAAAGCTCCGTCTAATCCAGCAAAAAAAATATGGACTCAAAGTCGATCAATAGCTCCTCGGTATGCAGCAACATCTTCAGGATCTTTCATAACAACTTTATCACAATGATCTAATTCACGGAAAATTTCAGTTAATTCTCCATAATATTCAGATAGTGGTTTACCACTTTGTTTGGCCGTAAACGTCTTCTGATTCAGAGTGAAAACTTGTAGTTCATCACTTCCGTCGTAAAAGGCCTTTGAAATAGCACTCCAAATTTCGTAGGCAGTTAATAAGCGCAGATATCGCTTCATGATCTCAGGTGTCATGGACATCAACAGCCATCGTTTGACCTTTTGATTGTCAGCATACCACTTCTCATATCCTGCATCTGTTTCTGCGGTGGCTTTGTTTTGCCACGGATAAAGGAGAGTTTCTCTCGTTCTGCAAGGTGCATCTCCATCAGTTGGGACCAAACATCATAATTTGATTCAGTAAGAGTTATTCCTGCATTAAACACATTCTTAGATTGAATAATAACAGGAATTGATTTTTCAGTTGTCATTTTTTTTTAAATATTCCCTTTTTTTTTTCTCTTATTTCCTTTTTTTTTTTTTGAATTCAACGATTCCTCCTTTTTTTTTTTTAATAACCAAAATACTCTCAGATTTTCTAATAAAACTCAATAATGCTCTCTCTCGCTCATTCTCTTGTTCTTTGCTCACTCTCCCGTTCTCCCGTTCGAAAATAGTGGTCACCAACTCGGAATCGGCACTCTCCGACTGTGAGAACAAAATCTCCGGCGAGACATGCAAGACACACCATGACCGATCCGGCGAGCTCTCCTCCTTCGGTGGCGCTCTGGTTCGGCTGTTTGAAGGGAACAGAGTCCACGACTTGATCAAGCAGCGGTTCGTCGTCGAGCCTGGGTCCTGGAGATCGGTGCGGGTGGTTCGTCGGAGATGAGTTCGGCAACGGTGTCTGAGGGTCTGGGCGTCTGAATCACGGCTACGGCGCGATTGCAATCGTGACCAATCTCGCGGCGGAGGATGGATGGCACGCGGACGATGGACGGCACGGTGGAGGGCCATAGGTATGAATATATATATATATATTTTATAGGTGTTTAAAAAAAAATTGGTTTGATGGTTTATAGTTGGAGTTTTCCTCCGGTGGCTCAGGATTGGGTTTGATGAATGGTTTTTTTTTTTTTTTTTGTGGTCAGAGTTTTCCTCCGATGACTAAGAGTTGGCTCTGATACCAACTCAAATTTTCTAAATTTCATTCATACTGTTTTAATACATTTACACAAATATATATAGAGGAAAAAACTTCCTTAATTGCACTGATCTCAATCAGATCCCCAATTTCCTCTCAATCACTGATTTCTAGTGATTCTAACACACAACACCTATGCCCCAATTGCCTGGCACAAAGAATCCACTGTATGGGACACATGGCACGTGGCCACGTTCACTATAACGACATCCCGCATTTCCCATAATGGTCTAAGAAACTATTCACACTCGAGATACACGGCAAAAGCATCACCAATCACTAAATTTCTTGGTTAATTATCTTTCTAGGGTAGTCCGATTTTGTCATCTAGGGTCTGATCAGGACCTACCTCAAAAAGTACACTATAAATACTAAGCTCGCACAGCTTGTTAATTATAAAAATTCTTACCTTTCAAATACTCTATTTCATTCTAAACCTTTTAGCTCAGCACTGACTTAAAAGTCGAAGTATCTTTTGCAAACACCTCATCAATGTCCACTTATGCTGCAGTTCTTTTCTTCCTCTTTATAGGCTTATTAGGCAGAAGACCACTGTACCTGATGTAGAGGTCAATTTTTAACATCAACATACCCAAATAATGTGATATATACTACATGTTCCATCGTTATGCCATATGTATCCTCTTTATAGCTTGTATTTGATGCACCGATTGAAGTTGAGTTTTATAGTATGTATCTTCTTTATAGCTTGTATTTGATGCACCGATTAAAGTTGAGTTTTATAGTGTTAGATTTGTTTAACTTTTCAAAAACTAGTTAAAATTTTTATTAATTTTAAAAGAAAAAAACAAAAAATGAGTATAAAAATTTAAAACTTGTGTGGAGATAAATTCCAACCCACCCTATGATTGTAATAATGTTTTTTTTTTTTTTTTAACTTTCACTACTAACTTCTATTTCAATCCTAATCTCTTAAACAAAGTAACCGAGTCATTCCAAATTCGAGCCCTTAGTTTTGAATGGCGTTCCAAACACCCATGCAGTCACACCATGGTTCAAGTTACAAGTTCAACTCATCCCACTCCTCTCCCTTTGCCTCTCGTGCAACATCGTGCCATCTTTACCATAGTCAAGTCTATATTCTTAGGTTTTGTTACGCAACAAAAATATGCATAACAGAACATTCAAAGCTTACACGCTATTACTTTCTTGAGAACTTGCACAATATTTTATACGAACAAGGAATTACCATAATCTAAAAAAGAGAGAGAGAGAGAGAGAAGAATCGAGATAACTAGAATATCTACCTAGATTGAAACCCACCAAACATTAACCTCTTTCTTACAAGTCGCTGGTTTTTATTGAATAAAAAATCAATAAAAACTAGAGAGAGAAATTATAAGGTTCAGGCCAAGAGCAGCAAGTTATTGTGAAATATCTGCCGTTCCCATCCTTTACTAATGGTCTCATATTGTGAGATCACCCAACCGTTCGTGCCCAAAATCTGGGTCATTTATTAAACTACCAGACAATCTGGAGAAAAATACAAACTACCAAATAAGGGTGATCGTCACATGCACAGTAGACGTAGGCTTTAGATGTAAAATTTTTCTGTAAGAATTGAACTAGACGACAGATAATTAACCCCTACAAGCCAAGCATGCAAATTAGAATAGGACGGACAACTACGAACCTCAATTCAGATAATTAACACTAAACAATATGGCAAACATAGACTGGTAGACGAAACGACTAATATCAACTAATCACGTTTTGACAAGAAAAAAGCAAACACCAGCTAAGCAAAGATACGAGTGCCTGGAACTAAAGCCTCAACATCCAAAGTCATCAAAGCCAAAAGACAAGCATTAAAAAAAAAAAAAAAAAAACATCTTAAGGTTTTCTATCCTTCAAGTTTAACATAAAAAGGTTTCTATCCTTCTTCCTTTCTTAAAGACTAAGGGCTAACATGGTAGTCCGGCAACTTGACCTGTCTGAATATCACACAAAAGACCAGTTCATAAACATAAAGCAGACACAGTGAGCGTTCTCCTCTTCGTTCAGCACCTTCCAAGCCACTGCTCTTTCATACGACACCGGTCGCCCCATGCTTGAAAGACAGATACCACCTTGAAGACAAGTAAAACCCTACAGAACAGAAACGATAATGAATCAGTACAAGTTATTTATGAAATGGAACAAAAGCTGCAAGTATCAGATAGATTGCAGATGCATAAACCTGCTGCATTATCTGCGGGAATTCCGAGCAGAGAGTCTTTCGACCATGGTCATCAAAGATCTTTTCCAAACTTATGTCTTGCAACGCAACCAAGGTAGTTTCAAGCATGTCTAACCCTGCCTGGTTTGCAAAAGTGAAAACTGGCAATGCCTGCACAAAACGAGCATAAGATAAAAGGGCATAAAGCATGGAGGTTAGAATCAAACAAATTATGCAATTTACAGACAGGCATATATTAGCTCAAGATGTTTCAGCTATACAAAGCCACAACGGCATCGAAAAATGAGATGGGCAACGCAGTAAACCTCACAAACCGAAAAATTACAAGGATAAACAGTTCTTTTTTTGGCTGGCAAATATGGATTGGTACGGCACAAAAGATTATTTATAACAACTTTTACATATAAAATTCTCGACTGTTGGATAATGTCTATGTAAGCTTATAGTTCTTGTATACAAAGCAGCCGTACACCCAAATCTATAGCAGCTCCAAATCAGTAACCTTCAAATTGGGCGTTTGTCATAACAAGTGTGAGATCCTAATTTTATTAGGAGGATTAACATTTTGGGTCAGTACGAGTGCAATGCAAGCGTGAGTGCATGTGGAAATGATAGATTCTCCGGAGTTTTCAAGAGATATATTCACACCTTCAAGGAGCAACACATAACTGCATCCGAGTGATGCCACAAGGATTTCAGAAGAGATTCACCCCCCTCACCACTGGATTTCAGTAGCTCCACACCCAAGTAGCACCTGCAATCCCAGCATCAGTGAAGGGACATAGATAACTAAGAAATAATTCTATTCTTAGCATAAAATTCTACTGATTAGAACTTTCTATAAAGTGCAAGTGGAGGAAAACAATGTCAACAATATGGCATGATAGTCTGAGAGATCCAAAAAGAACTACAATAAAATGATCTAGCACAATCCAACACAAGTGAGACAGCATCCTACGAATATAACAGTGATCTGAGTTGAAGCAAACACACTGAGAAGCTAAACTTGGCAGCATGATGAGATGGTATAAAGCAAACTATTTCCGCAATCCCAAGCAAGCGTCTGGGCCTATAACCAAACAGACAAATATAGACAGACAGATACCTGTAACTGTTGCAGATCCAACGAGCAAGCGTCTGGGCCTCAGGAGTACCAAGTGGTGACCGAAGACCAGCATGTGAACTCAAATGTGAAGGTGAGAGTGCTAATGCAACCCTTTGAACTGATGATATAATGCTGCGAACATATTGCCTTGCCATGGATGCTACATGTTCTTGCATGTGGCTCTCAAATGCAAATTCAAATGCTATAGTCATCACAGATCTCACGCAACCAGAATTTGCAGAATAATCATTAGATGATTTATTTCCATTTGGGCCAATTTCAAGAGCAGAAGCCAGATCGAGGGTGCGATTTGGACTGGAGGCTTCCTGCAATATTTCCAACTATGCAGTAAGAAAACGCAGTATCATTTAAAGAATCCTATCAGAATAAATTCCTTGGATGCTAACCTTCCCAGAATCCAACGGAATTATACGAAATCCAGAAGGGAGAAGAGGTGCATCATCAGCAAAAGATGCATCGATTGGAGCAAAAATTAGTTCAGCACAGGAGCCAACAGCATTCTCATCCATTCCACTGCACAACTATTAAGACACAAAAATCAAAAATAAATTATTTCATCCTACAACCGAGTTTGATATACCATTGTTTTCCCTTTGGCCTAACACTTTACAGGAGTTAACAGTATTGGCCCACCTAAGAGCCAATATTAAAATTGACCACCAAAATAATAAAGCATTAGAAATTAGAAAGCCAATAGAAAGAGACAAACTTACTTGCAGAAGAAACATTTCTCTAGGCATCATTGCATCTTCAGGAGAATGGCCAACACCTTCCAACTTGATCACTTCCAAGAACTAGAAGACACAAAGTCATAGCATGTTAAGTATAACAAAAAAAAAAAAATAGGCGACTTAAAAGAAAATAAAAATGACATATAATAATCCTCAAATCTTTACCTCATCATGCTCAATTGTCTGAGCCAAGGGAAGTATAACTTGACCACCAAAGCTTCCGACTCGAGACCCAGCTAAACTACAGGGGCCCACTTTCACAGCTGCAGCCGAGTAAGCATCAATATTGTTGTCTGCCCATTCTGACCTATGCTCTCGCAGGAACCTAAGAAGGATGGCAGGAGGAACATTCTAGGAGAAAAGAAACACCAACACACAGATGATAGAAGAAATGTCAAACTCAATAGATGGCACTAAACAAGGGACAAAAGGCAACTAACAACCATGACATCATTCTGGAAAAGTTTTCAAACACCATAATTATATTGTCGAATAACCATTGTCCGTACATTTCATATTGACTTGTTTCTGTGAACTGAAGACTAAAAATTTTTAAGTATTTATGGCATAACAGACAACCAACATAAAACAGACAAACAGATGTTTCGTACCAAAACCTCTCCATAAGAAATGTTGCAAGCAATTTAATTTATGTAGAATCTAAATTACAAAGTTCAGTTGCGAAGTGATTCAACTATGTTGGTCAATTTCTTTTTCACGGAAAGCATTTCAATACAGCTGACCTGTAACAGCATCGACGCTTTAGCACATAAAACTGCATTGCTGACTGCTGGAAATTCATTTGCAAAAGAAAGATTTAAACCCATTAGCTTGTCAGGAGATGAGTTTACAAGAATAGTAACGTCATCCATGCCATCGCTTCCCATCATTGACCACCCCTCATCAGTAAAACCATTGAGTGCCTCATTAAAACCCCTACCAGATTACATCCATTAGATTTCGTATTAACAACAATCTTGCTTATTAAGAAAGAGATTTACACAAAACACGGACCACCAACCTGCTTAGCCTCTGGCTTAGTACTCTTAGAGCTGCAGGACGTCGACCCCATCCAGTGACATTAGACTGAGAAACCTCATGGGCTATCTGCCTTAGTTGACGTAAAGCCTGAAGAAAGATGAAGAAAATCAAAACCGAAACCATATTTGGTGTAGCTTCCTCTGTCTTTATTGTTTAGCAACATCTATTATGATGAAAACAGAAGGATAATCTCACCGCCATTGTTGTCTTTTGAGCAAGAACAGTGGATGATTCGTAGAGAGGCCGCAATACTTCTGGCACACTCCAAGGCTGGTTATGGAAAAAAATAAACTAAGATACCACTCGTCTAAGACATGCCTAGAAATTATCTAGTCACAAAATGTAAAGAAATCACTAACCTCCAAATCCATGTGATCAACAATGTGTATGATTGAACCACCTCCTTCACAAGGTCGGATGAGGTATCCACTAGGCAGCATTTCTGCCCTAACAAAATGCTGCACTGGAGGCATAGTTGGACCATTTTGAGTATTTTTAAGAGATCGCTCACACACCTGAATATCATGAGTAATGAGATAGATGGGCAAACGGAAATTGCAATACTCGTGTACATACAAGTATAAAACTTAACTTTATGCATGCTAGAAAAAAGAAATAATATTCCTAATTCTTCTTAAATTCGTACCACAAGGCTGCCATCTTCTAAAACAGAAGTATAGCGCAACAACCAGAAGTCACGAGCAGGCGCCAATGTAGTTGGAGCATAGAGCTGCATCAATGAAAAGATTAATAATTTTCTCTAGGATGAGAATGTCACAACTAAAATGACAGTGGAATTCAAACCTACCTGCAAATAAAGCAGCTCAATGGTTCCACCATTTGCTGTGGGCAGCACGTTCAAAACATCCACAGCTCGGCAGTCACGGAACCACGAGGGACGATCCTTGAGGATTTCCGCAACCTAGAACAAGAACAGATATTTGTCATGATATCTTAACCTCATTTCAGAAGAGTGAATTAAAAGGTAATCACTTACCCTTGTAGGTTCTAGACCCACCAAGCCGCAGGCGCGTGCTGCCACTCCAGTGCAACCATGAGAAATAGCAACGATTCCAATGGAATCCGGACCAGGCTGATCAAATCAGAAGGAAAAACAGTAAATTGAAGATACATCCATATTAGTCTCACCGCCTTCTTTTTTTTCTTTCCATGAACAAAATTAAAATTAGACGTCCGTACAAGTATCAGCCATTCCATACACGAGAATTCTAGTAATTTAAAACAAGATTACGATAAAGCTCGGACATTGTTATAACAGTATTCACCTCCCAGTTATTAAGCTTTTCTTGATTATATTATAATAATTATTGATTAACCAAGTAATTTTATAAAAAAAAAAAAAAAAATGGAAGGGTACCTTCATTCCAGGCATTTGGACCCACTCAACAGCAGTTCCAGTAGCCTTTGAAAGAAACTCTGCTAAAGTTTCCTCTGCAATGGACAAAAGCCTGAAAACACAGAGACCATAAATCGATATGGCTACAAAAAAAAAAAAAACACACAAAAAAACACAAACACACACACACAACAAGAGACGTCGCGAGAAACGATGACTGAAAAGGACCCAACAACAATATCCCCACTAACCCTTACCCTGCAGGACTAGCATCTCTCGGCGGATGCTGGGGGGTCAAATGGTGTTGACCACTCGTGACCACCGATTCACAGCTTGTGTCTTTGGTTGCAAGCGTTGTCTGCAAGACAACCCAAAAAAAAAAAAAACCTCCAATTATTCTCAAATATATCAAAATCAAACCATTACAAACAAGTAATAATAATAATAATAATAATAATGGATAATAAAAGGATTAGTATTATTTATTTTCTCACACTCTGGGTATGTTGGCGAAAGTATCCATTTTCATACACCAGCTGTGACACCTGCTTCTGCAACCTATCATTTTCCTCCATCAAAAGCTTATTCATCGCCGTCAGCTTCCTATTCACGGCCTGAAGCCGTGAAGCTTCTTTCCTCTGCTTCTCTCTACATCTGAACAAACAAACACCACAAACAAGCAAATCATTCTTGGCAATAAATAAATAAATAAACAATCAAATAAAACATGTCATAATATCGAGATCGAAAGCATAAAAATTTAAATTTAAATTAAATAAATAAATGAAGGAAAGGAAAGGCCAATGAATGAAAGTGAGAAAGAGCGTAGCGTACCTTCGGTTCTGGAACCAGACCTTGATTTGCTTAGGCTCGATGTTGGAGAGAATGGGGCATTCACGGATGAGCTGCTGGCGACGAATGGAACTGGGTTTGGGGCAATCGTGATAGAGCCTCTCAAGGGCTTCAACCTGCTCAGGTGTGTACCTCACATACTTACCGTTGTCCAATCCCGGTTTACCATCCTTGCAGGACATAGCCATTTCTCTATATTCCCCTCACAACAACTCAATCACCACCACCACCAGACCCACAAACGATGTCGCTTCTCTCTTCCTCCTCAACCAACCACCCACCTCGGAGAACACTTCCACAGCTTCAGAGCATAAAAACTGACTTGTTTTCTGGTTTTTTTAAGTTAACTTAGCTACTAAACCGACAAGCGACAGGAGTGTATGTATCCTTAAACTAGGAGGAGGCAGTTACGCTTTTATCCCAAAATAAGAGAGGTGGCGCCGAACACAACGACGCATACGAATATTCGAGATCAGGTCTCCGAAGCTTTTTTTTTTTTTTTTTTTTAAGAAAAGGAAAAAGGAACAACCGATTTCGAACAAACACCCACGATCTGATTCCGACGAACAGTTTCCAACCCTCCAAAGTATCAGAAGAACAAGAAATAAACTCCCGATTCAACGCGGCCAATACTCCGATTCTCCATCACCAGCGATCTCCGAGTCGACGATCTTCACCGCTTGGGTCGCGAAATCAGAGACATTTCTAGGGTTTCGAAGTCATAACAGAGAGAGAGAGAGAGAGTGAAATGAAGAAGAGAAGTTTTGCTGTTCTTTTTAGGAGGGAGGAAGAGGGGAGAGTCGAGAGGAGGAGGAGGAGGAGGATGAAGGGGAAAATCACGGGCTCTGCGATTTTGTTTCTTCCAAAAAATTTAGTCGAACAGATTCGGGAAGAGAAAAACAAAAAATGCTTTTCTTTTTCCCTTTTTCTTTCTTTTTTATCCTTTGTTTTTTATTTTTTTTTTGCTTTTTCAATCCTTCTAGTGGAGTTCGAGGCAGGGGAAAGGGTTGTGATAAAGTGGGATGAAGAAAGGTTTTGAAGAGAAATCTGTTTTTGTTTTTGTGTTTATTTTGGGTTTGGGGATGATTCATGTGGGTGTGTGTCTGTGTCTGTTCGCAGCTGTAGATGTTGGTGTTGCTGTGGTGTTGTTTTTCATTGGTTCGTCACTTTCCCCTCGACTCCTCTCTTTTTCCCTCCACTGTGCAGGGAAAAATGGTGTAAAATGCTTTTCCCCCTTCTTCTTTTTTCTTTTTCTCTTTCTCTTTCTAACTAATTATGGTTTGATTTTAAATATTTCTCCTCGATAAATTTAAATTAGTGTAAAAGGACTAAACTACCCTCCTCTCCATCCGACTTGTAAATCCTTGTTTTTATTATGGAATATTTGTTTTCCTTATTTAAATGTGATTTTTATTTAAATATAAAATTTTGTTACAGTAATTTAAATATATTTATTATTTTAAAATATTTTCAAAATAAATTTTTTAAAATTTATTTACATTATTTTTTTATCTATTTTTATCAAGTATATCAACTTTTCAACTTTAAAATACAATTTAAATATTTTTTATCTAAACATACATTATATTTGAATGTAAAACAAATACTTTTAATCCAAATACAAAATGTATTAATGCATTACATTAACATAATAAGCACATAATATGTTTATCAAACACCCCATAAGATTTCGTTTGGATTGCGGGTTCAAAATCAATGAGACATTTGGTAAACGTATTATGTTCGCATTATGTTTGAATACAATGCATTGAATGCATATTGTATTTGGATGAAAAAGCATTTGAATTATATTTTAAAATTAAAAAGTTGATGTGATTGGTAAAAATGAAATAAAAAAAGAATATAATGTGAATAAAAAAATTATTTTTAAAATATTTTAGAATAATAAATATATTTGAGGTACTGTTAAAAAGTATTGTATTTGAATGTAAAAATTTTGCATTTGAATGAAAATTACATTGTATTTAAACGTAATTTTAATACAAAACAGCAACCAAACGCTCCCATAAAAAATTAAATTTAAACTCAATCATACATTTAATTTATTTATCCATTTTAAACTTTATAATCCATTATTTATATAGTATTTTAGACTAAAAATACTATTTATAAATATTTTCTAATATAAAAAATTTTCTACTAATTACATGAAAAAAAAATAAAAGAAAGCACAATTTTTAATATAAGTTCAAACCTAACTTTTACCATCCAAATACTTTTAACTCAAAATAAAATTATCTAATTCAAACTTAAACATCAAACACAAGGTTTATTTCATAATTAAACTTAATTTAAACTTAACTTAAATTTTTCAACTTGAACACGTGATCCAAACAAACCCTTAATACTACTTTATGTAATAAGAGCTTGTTTGGAAGACGATTGGACCTTTATTTTGGAGATTAATTAAAATATATATTAAGTAAAAATGAACTATTTAAAGTAAAAAGTGTAATAATTTGATATGTGTTTGAAAAAAAATTAAAAATTAAGTAATAAAATTTGAGGAAAAGTAAAAAATAAAAATAAAAAAAAGGGGATTGAAAAAAAAACTCGTACAAACCCTAAATATTTTTGTTTTATATGTAGGAGAAAATCTTCATCGATGGTAATATAAATTGTCCAACCTAATCAAAATTATGTCAAGATCAAAATAAATAAATAAATTGGATCAAATTTGATATAAAGCTTATGTCCTGTTTGTTTACTGTATTGTAATTACATTGTCTTTAAATACAATGTAATTTTTATCTAAATACAAAAATATTATATTTAAATATCAATTACATCACATTTTAAATCTAATACAATTATTATCCAAAGACAAAAGTATTATTTATTTTTACTAATTATATCACACTCTCTTTCTCTGTTTTTTTTTTCTCTCTATTTTTTATCATCACATCATATATTTATTTTTTAAATATAATTCAAATGCTTTTAATCTAAATACATATTATATTCAAATATAATATAAATACTTTTTATCTAAATATAAATTATATTTTATATTTAATTATAATGTAAATGTAATACTCTTATAAATATACCTACATTATTAAAAGATATAACTTAATAGTAAGTTATTTTGTCATATTCGATAGTATTTTCAGTTTTTTATACAGACAAAACACGTAGACGCTGTATTATGAAAAAAAATATGTTGTCCATAATATCATAAATATGTGTGGGCAAGTCTATTCCTCAATGAGTGAGAAATTTGCAAACTCAAATATATTGGCAAACTCGAAATTCTATTGTCATATCATAAACATGAGTAGGCATATCATTTTTAAGCCATTAATCTCATATCATTTTAAAGGGTACTGCAACTCCAAACAACGCCAATTTTGCAAACAAGTGTAGGTTTAAAAAAAAAAAAAGCGAGGTGCAAGGCGGTAAATAAGGGAAGATGATGCGCGAATCAGAAGCTTTAAAATACCCAAGGCATGAGAGAGAAAGAGAGAGACGGGGAGGGTGGGGGGCTGGCGTGGGGGCAGAGAGGACACCATGATGAGGTTCTTGCATGCGTCCTCGGTTTTAATTTCATAAAGCTGATACAAATAATATTATTAATTTCTCAAGCCAAAAAAAAAAGGAAGAAAATGCTTACATCCCTTATTTTTTTATTTAAAAACGCCATTTATTAAGCTACGTCATCATTACCACGCTGCCAATGTATAAATATAGCTTGTATATATATATATAATAATGTACGTGTATATTTATATATATGGGTGTGTACATGTATATATATATACAAAACATGACATGACCCTGACATGACACGTGACACACAAAAGAATGGGTGATGGGATGGTGGGTGCGTGATGTAATGGTCTCGTAGGGACAATTACGGGTTAGCAGGGCTTATCCTCTCAGTCGCGGCTGTCCAAAGCTATTATATAAGCTTTTCCTTTCCTTTCCTTTTCTTTTCCTGTTTGTTTGTTTTTTTTTTTTTTTTTTTTTTTAAAACAGTCTTTACACTTTTCACCCATCTTTTACAGTAACCAAGCTAAGTGCCTAACACACGATAGCATGATATTCATGACGATGCAAAGAGATACGCTTGGATTGTAAATATTTATGTAGATGGTAGGCGCCTTTTCAGTTGTATTGTTGTTTGGAGTATTCGCCGTTCGGTTTATACGGTTTTTGTCCATTTTACATTATCAAACCGTATCGGCAGCCATCATCGTCCATTACTCGTTTGGATGATGGATTATATATGTGAATATTTATTTAATATCACGTTTATATTTATATTATATTTTAATATAATATAATTTTTATTTAAATATAAAAATATCAAATTCAAATATCAATTATATTATACTTTAAATTTAATATAATCATTATTTAATATTTTACTTTTTTTACTATTTTTACTAATTATATCACGCATTTTCTTTCTCTCTTTATTTTTTTCTCTAATTTTATTAATCATATCACATATAATAAAATTCAAATACTTTTCATCCAAACACATATTATATTCAAATACAATCTAAATACTTTTCATCCAAATACAAATTACATTCAATATATTATATTCAAATATAATGCGTTATCCAAACACCTCATATATATATTTGGTTGATAAATTATTTTAGCTTTAAATTAGGATCATTTAGAAAAAGTTCCAGATATTTGTATTGAAAAATATGTTGGCAAAAAATTTATTTAGAATAAAAAAGTGTAAAATTTTTAAAATTTATTTAGAAAAAAATTAATGCCGATCTTATTTCATTTTTTTAATTTTATAGAATTAAAAAAATCATCTAATTTGAATTTATATATATAAAGTTATGGATTTTTAAAGTTTAAATTTAGTATTAAACTTTAGATATGTAAATAGTAAAAATAGTTGTAAGATAGAAAAAGTACTAAAAAATGTCTAATGTGTATCTCTATAATGCCCACTTAGTTTGAATCAAGCTAAATCAAATATATGATTCTAATATTTTAGTTTAATAAAGTCCACTTTAACAACTTTTTAGTTATAATTTCATTATTTTAACGTAATTACTAATATAAGTTTAAATTAAATTTTTACAAACCAAATGTTATATTTTAGTTTTGATTTAAGTTTATTTAAGTTAAATCAAAACTAAAATATTTTATCAAATGAATACTAAGATTTTTTTTTTGTCCGCTTAAGTTAGAGAAATTTTGTTGGTTTCATTAGAGTTGAACTAAGATTTAAATTTATGTGTTTAGTTGAAACTTAATTGATTCGAGTTAAAAAAATATAAAAACTTAAGAGATATTTTGGGAAAGGTTTTCAAGCGGCATTTTCAAAACTTTTATTGTTTTCAAAACTTTTTTCAACTCAATTCTACTTTTACTATTCATGTTTCTAAGAGGATATTTGTTAAATGTATTATGTTCACGTTATATTTGAATACAATGTATTAAATGTAATTTATATTTGAATGAAAAATATTTGCAGTGTATTTGAATGTAATGTATATTTAGACGAAAAGTATTTAAATTATATTTAAATAATGATTATGTGATGTGATATGCAAAAATAGAGGGAAAAAAAGCGAACTAGAGTATGTGATGTGATTAGTTAAAGTAATGAAAACAATTGAATAATAAATAGTGATTATATTAGATTTAAAATGTGATATAATTGGTATTTGAATGCAATACTTTTGTGTTTAAATAAAAATTATATTATATTTGAATATAATACAAATGCAATGTGGTAAACAAACGAGACATAAATGTCTATTATAAACTCAAACTTTAGAAGTTCATAACTTTGTTATTTCAAATCCAAATTAAATTTTTTTAAAATCACATAAAATTTTGTAAGAAATGAGATAAAATCAATAATGATATTTTTTTTCCATACATATTTTAAGATGTTGCACTTTTTTCACTTCAGGGTGTTTGGACACTAGGTTTGAACTAAAAATTTTGATTCAATTTTTTTTCTTTTTCTGAAAACCCAATAAAAATTATAATTAGTTTTTTAAAAGTTAACTAACTTTAAAATATCTTAACTTTTTCATTTTAAATCGAAATGAAAATGGTTTTTATGTAAAAATACTCATAAAGACGAAACAAATAAAACAATATCCATTTTGCATTGTTTTCCTACACATATTTCAAATTTTTGCGCTTTATTTTTACGTCGCACGACTTTTCTAAAAGTCTTTCCTCAACACATATTTTAAATGTAATGCAAATGTAATACGTTTATTAAACGTCTCATAAATGTCAAAATTCGACAACATCTATTATATTTGGTGACAAAACTATCATCAAGCATACTATTTGTCAAATTCAATATTGAAGATACCAAATATTGAAAAGTGATTTTTTCTTTATCTATATGTTAAATTTTAACTTTTGATACATCAATTTTAGGATTACATTGTAGATATTTTGACAAGAAAAGAGAGATGGATAGAGAAATTATCCATCATCACTGGTGGTACCTATTTGAAAAAATTGATACATTACTATTTACTTAAAAAAAAAAGTTGATACATACACAAGAAGTGCCCATTTAATATAACAATGAGTATAGAATGACACAATAATTCCAAACATATTGCATGTACATACATATATATATATATATGCGTGTATAGCAGATTCCACAATTACTAGCACATAACTATTAAAAGTGCAATTTGAGCTTTGTGTACATATATTGTGCATAATTAAATGATGCAATTGACTTGTCAGGTGTATTGTTGTGGTTTTATTTAGCAGGCATTTTGTTGTGAGGTGTTATTTATGGTATTCTCCTTTCAGAAGTTACAACCTCTTCAGACCCCCTCTGTCATTCATGACTCGTGAGCACGAGCTATTTTTGGCAAACATTAGAGATTTGTGATCGCATTTTATGGGTTTTGAATTGGGAAAGATTTGTTTCTCAAAAGAGGGGAAACATGGTAAGAAATGAGTTTGGAACATGATTTTTTGGATCCTTTCTAGGGTTAAATCTCAATGCATATTTTTATTGTTGAATTTTATCAAAATAAAAAAAAAAGTAGATCCTTTTTATCCAAATTTAAAAATTGGAAAAAGTAAAAATTTATAATTACTTATTGGGTGTTAAAATTGATACAAAGCTTTTAGTGTCGTAATTTTAATCTTGTAATTATGAACCAAGTTCGATTCATATGTTATACGAAAGTAGATAAAAACTCATATATTTACAAATAAATCAATTTTTCACCTAAAAGGTATATGTCACAACATTTTTCACCTTAAAGGTTAATCAAATACTAAAACCTGGGGCTATGCAACTTTTGTTTTTTCAGGAAATAGAGAAGCAAATATTAAGCTTAATTAATCCACAAGTATTTTTAGTCTCATCCATACTCTATATACAATATATAGAAAGGAGAAAGTTTTCTCCTGTTCGCGTCGTATATCGGACCAAAATGTTTTGAATTTATTTTTTAGTCCTACATTATTTTTTTTGTCCTTTTTTCATTTTTTCATTTTTGTCTTTTGTGTTATATTTTGTCCTGTAGTTTCCTTTTTTTTTTTTGCCCTTTCCTCCTTTTTTTTTTTTATCTTTTCCATTTTAATCCTTTTTATTATTTTATTTTCCTTCGGTTTTCATTTTTTTCCCTTTAGCCCATTTTTAATTTTTTTTTTCATTTTAATCCTTTTTTTTAATTAGTCAATTTGTTATAATTTAGCTTTTTATATTTTTAGTCTATTTATTGTGTCTCTTTTTTTATTATTTTTAGGTTGTTTGTTGATTTTTTAATTTTTGTATATGTTTCTTTTTAATTTTGCCCTTATTTATATAAGGGGGCGTTTGGTAAACGTAGCATTTTGGTTGTATTTGAATGAAATTTGTTTTTTGAATGTTGTATTTGGTTGAAAAGTATTTGTTTTGTATTTAAATGAAATATGTGTTTGGATGAAAAGTATTTTAGAGTTGAAAAGTTGATGTGATTGGTAAAAGTAAAGATAAATAGTAGAGTTGAAAAGTTGATGTGATTGTTTTAAAAATATTTTGAATAATAATTGTGTTCGTAGCACTGTTGTAAAATTTGTGTTTGGTGTAAAATTGTATTATATTTAAGTAAAATTAAAATGAAAAATTTTGTCCAAATACCCCCTAAAATTTTCCAACATGTGTAAAACACATGCTTTAGACTAGTATATCAACAATGCACATTTTTTGTTATTAAAATCGATAGTAAAAACTAAATAAATAAATAAATGAATCATACTGACAACAAATTTTTTTTTTCCCTATTCTATTGTAGAAATCTCTTTCATCAAAATGCAAAACCAAAATAATGTCTCTCAAAACACATTGACAAATCTTGGCACAGAGAAGTGAAAATTTTCCCTTGTATGCATATGTTAAATAACTAGGGCTTATTCTACAAGTCTGACGTCCAATAACAAGTTTACTTTACAAGATATAGAACCATACATACAGTGGATGTTTGGATAACATATAAAATTTACATTATATTTAAATGAAATATATTGAATGCAGTATATGTTTAGATGAAAAGTATTTATATTATTTAAATACAATATTTGTTTGAATAAAATTTTTTTAAATTAGATAGTATGTGATGTGATTGATAAAAGTAAAGAAAAAAAAAATAGATAAAAAAAAGAGTATGTAATATAATTGATAAAAGTAATATAAAAGGTAGAATAGTAAATATTGATTGTATTAAATTTAAATTGTGATATAATTGGTATTTAAATATAATACTTTTACGTTTGTATAAAAATTATATTATATTTAAATACAATACGAATAAAATATGATAAACAAATACACCGATAGTAAATTTCCTTTTCAAGTTTGTAACTTTGGTTGTTAATTTTTCTTTCAAATCAAATCACTAACTTGAGCGACAATTTTTTGGGCGAGGTTGCCAATACTTAGCATTGATCGCTGAATGAGAATATGCCATAGTAGTCGGTAAATTTAAGCTTTCTGTTGGTGCATAGATTGAAATTGTTTGGTTTTATTAAAACTAGTTAAAATTTTTGTTTTTTAAGATAAAAAAATAAGTTGAAATGTTATGATTTGAAATGGAGCAGCTAAAACTTTGCTAGTATAAAGTCTATCGCGATTGCAATATATATACATACATATATATGTGTGTGTGGGTGTATGTACGTATCTGGAAACATAAAACACGTAACACATGCACACATACGTACAAACAAATTGAATTTAAGGAGACATTTGCATCAAAGTCCCCACAGGTCCATCAATGTCGTAAACACACAACACAATGCCTTCCGTTCACGGTTCTCCAAGAATATTTTGGCGCCGGTTCCTATTCCTAATGAGTGTTGCGTTTAAGTTTTTAAATGCTGAAAATCTGTGTTCCATGCATTAAAAAAATAATTTATAACTAAATAGTTTTTTTTAACTAGTTTTTTAATAAATAATCTAATTTCTTAAAAATTAGTTAAAGGATAATTTTTTTTAATGATTAATCAATTATCTTAAATTGATTGATTAAATCATGATCAATCAGTGATTTAATCAACTAATGATTGATCATAATATAAATTATTAATTTTGTTAACCTATCACTGATTAATCAAATACGATAAAAATGATAAACAGTAATTTTATTAAATAAAAAAATTCGGTAATCTATTAAATTGAGTGATCAAATAGAACACTTAATTTAATTTTCCTTAAAAAAAAAACACTTATATGTGTTTTATGAGCTCCAAAGAGTTTCAAAAATAGTGCATCTATAGTCCTTTCTTTGAAGTCTTGAACTACTTTCAGTGGGATAAATTTATGTAGTGTTTTGTATTTTTTTTAAAATTTTTTTTATTTTCAAAAAAAAATTAAAAATGAAAATATTTTAAAAACTGTGTTGAGATCATGTCTGAAACTGTGTTTAATTTATATTTTTTGAGTGTATGTTATAAGAAACATAAAAATGAAACTTTGTTTAGTTATATTTTTAAGAACCTATTTAATAAGTGAGTATTTTATGAAAACATATTTATATTCAATTTTTTAAAAAATAACAAAAAATAATTTATTAGTTATAATTAAATCAAACAAAAAAAAAAACCCCATTGGTGGTGGGTTTTGTAATGAGGGGTAGGGGTGAAAAACATCGGTGGTCTAAACTCTAAGTGGTAGTGACAATGAGATTTTGGTTACGAATTAATGGTTGGTGCTATGAGTTGGTGGTCATCATAGCAAGGAGGCCGTTGCCCTTTGCTAGAGATAGAGGCTATCGTCGGACATGGTCTTCATCACTGACGTAACACATGCACAAAGAGAGAGAGGGGAGAAAGTGGAAGAAAATAAAAACAAAAAAATGAAAACAACTTTTTTTCATTTTTAAAAAATCTAAAAAAACAACATAATTAGAAATAAATGTTTTTAAAATAATTTTGAAAACGTTGAATAAATTAATATTATTTTGATATCGTTTTTATTTTTTATATTTTTAAAAATAGAAAATCACTCTAGGAAATAAACGCATCCTCAACCTATCTCCAGATTATATACACCAGTTACAATTTGTTCCCACGCATAAAGCGCTCACTCATCATTAAAAAAAAAAAAGAAGGCATATATGTATTTATGACTCCGCCGTTTTGCTCCTTGCATTTATGAATATGATTATTTTTTAGGTATTTATGAATATGATTCACAATGTCCTATATGCATAAATCTTATTCTTATGCCGCTCTATTGAGCAGGCGTTGCTTTAAATTTCCTTAGAGAGGAATTCCCTCTTTTTTTTTTTTTTTTTAAAGAAAGAATGTCCCTCATTGTATTATATTAATATTAAAACTTATACAGTCCTTTAAATATGATAGAGGGACAATCAAATATCGCATTTCGTTTTTATTATATTTAAATATAATATATTAAATGTAATATATATTTAGATGATAAATATTTATATTGTATTTGAATGTAATGTTTGTTTAGATGTAAAATATTTGAATTATACTATTTTTATCATATTGACATGCATGTTTGTTTAGATAAAAAATATTTAAATTATACTACTTTTATCATATTGGCATGCATGTTTATTTATACTCTTCTATCACATAAGTGGCACATTTGTTTGTTTAGATGAAAAGTATTTGCAATGTTTGTTTTTATTTTTTTATCACGTAATATGATAGTATTTGAATACAATACTTTTATATTTAGATGAAAATTATATTATATTTAAATATAATATGTATACAGTAACCAAACACCTTTTAAGATTTTTGTACTCATATTGGCATGCATGTGTCACTCGTATGGTAGACGAGTAGAAACAAGAAACAACATTTGTAGCCAAGGAGTTGACAGTAGAGTTTTGTTTTTTGTATTTAGTTAATATAAAAAAAAAAAGTAGTAATTTTTTAGTAAGTGTTTAGAAATTACATTTTTTAAAATTGCTTTTAAAGTTTAAATGATTTTAAAATTGTCTAAAAAATAATAAATGTGTGTGAATAAAGTTTACAATGTCTAAGGGGTATTTGCAACAGCAACTATAGTTTGAGTTTTAAAAATTGTTATCATTAAAATTGTGTATTCAGTTGAAAGATAAATTAGAAATAAACTATGATATTTAAATAATGTAACAACCTTAAATATGTTAGGTGAAATAGTAATAATATAGATCTTATTTTATTTTACTTTTTTGTTGTAAGTATTTTAAAATAAGAATAATCTCATTTTGATTTTAAATAAGAAAGTAATAAATTTTTAAAATTTTAATTTTGCATAAATGGAAGAAACAAAAGATAAACATAGAAAGTTTCACAAAAAAAAAACCTCCAATTCCAGTTAGAGTTTCAAATGCACTTTGACTTTAATTTTAACATAAATATTAAAGTATATTTAGACGTGATTTTTTTAGAAGTTATATTTTATGATTTTGACAAAAAAAACTCTTAAGAGCATACCATTTAGCATGTATATGGTATATCGGTTTGAATTAAATTAAATTAAAATATGCATTTAGTGAGACATTTGATCTATTAAAGCTAATAAATGTAAAAACTTTGAATACATTTGAAAAAAAATATTAATATATAACTTATTTTATTTATCTCAAAATTTCATGAAATTAAAATATATATAATGTATAATTATAAATTTTTAAAATTTGTATTATAAAATTATAATAATAACTGTGAATAATAAAATTAACTTACATTTTTTCTCAAAAGACAAAATTGAGTTTAGAAATCAGATAATTACATTTGAGTGCAAATTGACACATCAAACACTTGTTTAAACATTTTTAATGAAAGGAGTGAAAATCAAAATATAACTTGTAAAAAGCTGTGGCAAATAAACTCGAGGATTAGGGTCACAAGCCAAGGAAACAGCAAGGGGGTGGGTGGGATCTGAAGTGGGCATAAAAGTATGGAGTATTACCATAAAATGCGGATGCTAAACACCATTGATAATAAATAATCCTATAACACCTGTAGTTGAGACTGTGGCCCTAAGCATTTTTCAATGGCATGACTTGCAAAGAGAGGGTGAATGACGCGGTGGGGGTGATGATGGAGGTTGACTCGCTGGGCGATATACTCGGCGGCGTCCTCGGCCTTTAAGCGAAGCGGAGTAGGGGCAGACAGCGTGCCTCTCAAGGGTGTCTGAACGACTGGCCCGTGGCTGTGGCCCCCCCGTCACTAGGCTCTGGCCTACGAGGGCCCTACCAAATCGGCCTCTTTGGGCTTCCATAACTCCCTGTGCTAATGCTACTGAAACAGCTTCGGATCCTTTGAGCTCTTCGTCAGCAGATTGCACTCACCAATGACTCGGCATAAACGTCTTCTCCTCCCATTCACTTTCACAAGGGTCACCTACTACTGAATGGGACAACTACACCTCCTTGATTATAATAAATTTTTTTTTTATTCTTTCTTTCTTTTTTCATCGGTCACTTTGATTTTTATCTGTTTGGGGTGTCCTTGTTACTACTACATTGCCTTATTATTATTATTTATTTGGGTGTCTAAAGCCCGTGATATATATGGTTAGAATACAATATGTGTGTTAGTGTTTCTTTCCCATGCTTTTGTCAATATAGAAAAATTTATTTGCAACGCCTCTTTATGGTACTATCATGTTGTGTTGTTAAGCATAGTCTTTCTAAGAGAAATCTAGAAGGGCATGTTGTGTAAGAGAAATTTAGAAGGGCTTGTTTTAGTTTCTCCAAACTTGGTGGGCCAAATATTGTTATATAGGTTGGGTTGGGCTTGAGAGTTAGAAATCAAGACCGAATTAGTGCATATGTTTAGAATTTTTGCTTAATCATTTAAATTTTTATCTTAAAATCTCTTTTATTTGGCATTATAAAAAGGTAAAAATTCTGAATTCATTATAAATGAGGAAATATTATAGATTTTTTTTTTGGCATTTCTAAAAAAATCCTTAAAAATACCAATTTGATTAGACTCAAATATATGGACTAGATACCATCTCAAAGAGAGTTCTTAGACCAACCCTTATGAATTTCAAAAAGGAAAATTGAATGTTAATTTTTGAATATAAATGAAGAAATAGCAAGGTTTTAAAATATTTGAAATAAATATAAAATTTGCCATATAAAAAAAATACTAGGAAAACATTTACAAAACTTAAATAAGTTTTTGACAGTGAGTAGGGAGGCCAGTGGCCAACACATTGCTGGCCAACTGGCCTTAAAACTTCTCCTAAAGATTGTTCATCGATCTATGCTAGTGTAGGGTTTATGGCATTAGAAAGTGTGGGGAGTTGATGAGTGCGTGTGGTAAGGAGCTTCTTGTCGGTGTCACTTACTATTGGCTAAGGTATATGGTGGTAGGCAAAACTTTCTACAGTTTGGGGAGTGGTGCGACTTTAGGGGTTTCCATGATAGGAGTGTTGTTTGGTTTTGGGGTGGGGGGGGGAGGGGGGGGGGGGGGGGGGTGGGGTGAGGGTTGGGTGGTGCCATCTTAAATTCAGCCATGCATATCATTGGGAGTTTCTTTGAACAAGGGACCTACAGATTCAATTGGGTCACCAGTGATTTGCTGTCCAAGCTCTAATTTCCAGGTGTTGAAGATCCGTGACTTAATGGGTTGTGAAATGGTGATTTTGGGGTGATTTTTTTTTTTTAGGGGGGGGGGGGTTTGGGGGTTTCTTCGAACAAGGGACCTGCAAATTCAATTGGGTCTCTGGTGACTTGCCGTCCAAGCTCCGATTCCCAAGTGTTAAAGATCCTTGACTTGATGGGTTGTGAAATGGTGATTGTTCTAGGTTTTGTTTGGTGTCTTTTACTTGTTTTTGTTGTTTTATTTGTAATAAGTGCGGTGGTTTCCCCACCTCTATTGGTGCACTTTTTGTATTTATCACTATCTTTGGCATGTTTAGATCGTGTGTTAATTGTGGATTTAGTTCACTCAAGTTGTTTCAATATGGAGATTTGTAGTGGCCTTTATATTATGAAATTCCTACTCTCAATATATCAGTTTCTATTGATTGTTGAGGTTTTCAAAGAGAGTTGTGACTTCAAAAAGTGCCATGTGAATGCTCGATGTACATATGATTGTAAATTGTACTAGTAAATTTGGTCTCATTAGGGAGTCAGCCATGCATATCACTTGGGAGTTTCTTTGAACAAAGGACCTACAGATTCAGTTGGGTCACTAGTGACTTGCTGTCCAAGCTCTAATTTCCAGGTGTTGAAGATCCGTGACTTGATAGGTTGTGAAATGGTGATTTTGGGGTGATTTTTTTTTTTTGGGGTGGGGGGGGGGGGAGGTTTCTTCGAACAAGGGACCTGCAAATTCAATTGGGTCTCTGGTGACTTGCCGTCCAAGCTCCGATTCCCAAGTGTTAAAGATCCTTGACTTGATGGGTTGTAAAATGGTGATTGTTCTAGGTTTTGTTTGGTGTCTTTTACTTGTTTTTGTTGTTTTATTTGTAATAAGTGTGGTGGTTTCCCCACCCAAACCTCTATTCGTGCGCTCTTTATATTTACCACTATTTTTGGTATGTTTAGATCTTGTGTTAATTGTGGACTTAGTTCCACTCAAGTTGTTTCAATATGGAGGTTTGTAGTGGCCTTTATACTATGAAATTCCTACTCTCAATATATCAGTTTGTATTGATTGTTGAGGTTTTCAAAAAGAGTTGTGACTTCAAAAAGTGCCATGTGAGTGCTCGATGTACATATGATTGTAAATTGTATTAGTGAATTTGGTCTCATTTGAGGGTTTGATTCTTTGTATTATGAGGTTGTTGCATCTTTTTATAGTGTTTGTTGCATTCTTCTTTAAAGGAATGAATTTTCCCTTTCAATAAACAAATAAATCATTTAAATAAATTGTCTGATAAACATGTTGATAACTTGAATTATTTTTTTAAAAACTATTATTGACTCCACCCACCCCCTCTTATTCCCTTCATTTAAAGAAACATTTCTCTAACTTTCCAAAAAAAAAAAAACTTTTTGGGCCATATTGTTCTAAACAGCCCACTCGAATTGGCATCAAGTGTGATGGTTCAAGTCCATGTCCAGTCCATCCACTAATTTGGTTCTCGGCCCTCTTAACACCATCGATTATTTCAATGGGCCCTTATGAAATGTAATGAAGGTCCCGGTCTACTTTATAACGCCAACAAAAATTTCACGGCTTTGCCTACGAAATATTTGCAGAAATCCTCTACATCTTTAGTTTATTTGCAGCGCCAAATTATCTTTCTGCTGATCATTTTCAAAGATGACCCATGGTTATTATTATTTCTATTTTTAATTTTTATCTGTTTGCTCTTGTTAGTCCTACGATTATATGGAACAAATGTGAGCAATAATCTGCCGTCAATAATTTATTTGTAATATGATTGCAAATATAACCTAACATTAATTTCACATCTGATTCCATTATAAATGTAAGACTTGAATCTTTCTATCCCAAGTTCAAAAAAAAAAAAGTCATAATTATTCAAATCCTTTATTTAAGTGTTTTTATGGCCTGATTTTGCCATATGTTCTTAGCGTAGCATTGATATTTAGTTTTTAATTATTTTTCCCGGGTCATGTTATTGGCTAACATAAGTGTTATTTCTACGAGCTTCTTGTATTTTAAAGGTTACTATAAATAATGGAAGGATCTCAAAATTATGTTAAGCCAATTAGATTGAACGATATCTGTTCTTTTTTGATGCATTACAAGAGATTAACTTTTGCAAAGCGACAGTCTATATTTGACGATTTGTTTCTTTAAAATGGACGAAATCGATGCATAAGGATAGTTCATGTATATCTAAAGGTATTTAAAAGAAAAGAAAAGAAAGATAGTGCAAATCTTCCATCTTCCCGTCCTAAGAATCATAGACTTTTTGGAGGCGTTTATAGTACTTCAAATAGGCAAAGTTTCGTTGGCGTATGAAGTTGATTCCAAAAGGAAACGTCAATACGGAGTGACTATTATGCAGAGTACAATCAAACTAAACGTTATAAGCTTGTTGTGTGTGTAAAAACTAGGATACTGGGCAGCGAAGCCAACCTTCTATTTTAGTGTAGGCATATATGGCTATTTTTTTAAACTAAAAAGTAAAATTAAAAATGCCAATTTCAGTGAAAGCATACATGTAAAAATTTAATGTCGATAGGTTAAAATAGAATAAATCATAAATTTTTAGATATATATTTTTTAAGCCAGTGGGCGCTCAAGCAACCACCCCTATGTGACTTTAAGTGGCTCCACCAATACACTACGGTGTGAAATATGATCATAACACTAATGTATCGGACCTTATCAGAATTACACAATTGAGTGTGATTGGATGAAAATAATCATAAGATGGGTGATTCGCTTGAAAAGTTCTCATATTGCACCTCTCTTCTTCTGTTGTGGCATAAACTCCATATTCTCTATTTAGTGATAGATGTGTATTGGGCTACCCTCACTCTATTTATCTTTTTCAACAAATGTAATCGATAAATGCAATTTAATGAAGAATTTTCTTTGTGGGAAAATTCAAATCATTGTTTTCAGTTTCATTTCCAATGAAACCCTCTTTTTCCTTTTCTTTTTGGCTTCAAAGATAAAAAATGAAATGCTAGGTTTTATATAATCCATCAACAAAACAAAATCTAATAGACCATTTAGTAAACGAATTACGTTTGGATTATGTTTGAACATAATGCATTGAATACATTCTGTATTTAGATGGAAAGTTTTACTTTACATTTAAATGTAATATGTATTTGAATGAAAAATATTTAAATTGTATTTTAGAGTTAAAAAGTTGATACAATTAGAAAAAATAAGATAAAAAGATAATATAATATGAATAAAAAAAATATTTTTAAAAAATAAATATATTTAAAATATTATTAAAAAGTATTATATTTAAACATAAAATTTTATATTTAAATAAAAATTATATTATATCTAAATATAATATAAATACAAAACTATAACCAAACACACACACAAAAAAACACCCCTTAGAAGACATACTGTCTTAAGCGGAACCCTCAAAAACACCCCTTAGAAGACATACTGTCTTAAGCGGAACCCTCTTATTTTGGCAATGTCAATACTTCAATAATTGAGGCCTTGAACGAGACCATGCACCTATCAACAAAGCGAGGTCCGTGCCATGCACGTGACCTTCCTGCACGTGCTACCATGTTAGTGTTAGACATGCTAAGCATAATGCACGTGTGGGAGGGGAAGCAACAAAAGAAAAGCAGATAAAAAGTCCTCAATTAGATTCCAGCCACGTGGACTAAACAGCCAACCAGGGCCGTTGGCTGGCCTTTTTGACGCGCCTCACATGTTCGCTGACACTACCTCCACCATGTCACGTGCTTATAGGACCCACACCATTCCTTAATACCGCAATTATTATAAAGCACAGAGTTAATAAATAATAATAATAATATAATCCAGAATTTAATTAAATAAATCAGGAATTTACTTGGTTTTATTTTATTTTTATAACAAACTATAAAATTTTAATCCGGAAGTAAAAAAAAGAATAAATATAGTTGACGAAATTTAGTGGTAATAAATGTAACTGCAACCTTATCCAAATTACAGGAGTTATTTTTGGGGATTAGTGTCCGTAGAATGACTTGTTCCCCCACATGACTCGGTCTATACCTACGTTGTAAGAAAAAGTACACATTTCTTTGCACTACGAACTCAAAACTACTCCCTTCGACAAACGTTAAACTCAATTAATTAGACACGTTATATTTGGATTACCAGTAACTTCCTGAAATTTAAGCTCCTAAAATTAAGGAGAGTGCTTGGCAAAAAAGGAAAAAAAGAAACAGACTTCAATACGACACTTCTTGCTTATATTTTTTTTTAGGAAGTGCCTTTTCCCCCCTTTGACCAAAAAACGAAATGTTCTGTTACAAATATTCCGTGTCAAAATAATTATACATCTTTTAGCTTTTCATTTACCTAATTTCTGAGTTTTTTTTTTTTTTAGCTTAGTGGACTTTAAAATTTCAATTTAATAGTTGTTTTATGCTTTTCTTTCAATGAATTATGATCAATATTCAAAACGAAATAAAAAAATTGGGATTCCGCTTCAAAAATTAATTGTCTGAATAGATGCATAATTGTCGAATCAAACAGGATGCTGTTATTAATAATCACTTTTTTTTTCATATATAGAATTTGCGTTTATATGAAAAATAATATATTAAAATAACAAAAGTTAGGCTTAATTTTTTTTCCTCAATTGGAACCGAATGAAAATAGTGTTTGATTTTATTTTTAAAAAATTTTGTGATAAAATACAAAAAAAAAAAAACAATAAAGTATCGTTTTTAATTGTTATATAATTATCAAGTTCTCTTTTTAGGGGTACATTGATCAACTTTTATTAATTAAAATTTCATACTAGTTCAATTTCGTATAACGTTTTTTTTTTAAACCTAATTACATATAATGTAATCTAATAATAAAAATTTTATCTTGCCGTTTATTTGCACTTTATTACACAATCCTTTTTTATTTACAAACACAAAAGTAAGAACATACAATTGCATATGATAAATCGATACACTAGAAATAACTTTTATTTGGGACAAGGCTTTTTACCTAACGCAGTCATGCGACAAAGTGATTGGGGTCTCAGAGGCAGTGGAAAACAAAAATGCAATCATACGTGGCAGGTAAGATTAAAAGTAAAAAAATAAAAAAGTACACGTGGAGTCGATCTTTACCGTTGCTTTGGACTAAGTTGAGCTGTAACCATCGTGCTCAAACGTGGGTTGGGGATTATAATAACAGGTTATGATAGAGCTGGAGGGGTTAGAATCACAACCAATCATGATTTGATTATTCAAATTAAAAAAAAATAAATAATAATAATAACGCTTCAGAGAGGAAAAATAAATAAATAAAAAAGACAAAATGAGCACAATTCCCAAGATGAAAAAAATTATTAGCAGCAGAGGAATCCGGCTGTAAACTTGGACGTTATCGGAGGAGTCACAGCGACAAAACCCCACAATGAGATCGATTCTACAGGAGGGGTTGAGTTGAATCTTTTCAATTCCATAATTAATTTTTTTTTCCTTAAATAATGATTAGTGACTTAATTAATTAAAAAAATGTTATTAGTTTGAAATTACTGTTTTACCCTGATAGTTGATAGCCTCAAATTGAGTGCCTCGTTGAGGGAAAGTACGCAATGTTTGATGATCATAGAGTAGTCTCAGTCCAGTGTGCAGCCCTTTTTTCGTGCACAGCCCTGCTGTTTTGCCCTGTTGCCTCTTTGATACTTAACTTTACATTTTTACATGACTCGACATTGGACCATAACTCATGGGGTTGAACCCGTCTCTTTATTTATTTATTTATTTTTTTAAATTTGTGTGAGAAACCAAAAAAAAAAAAAAACAGTGTGATGAGAAAAGAAAGAACAACAAAAAGGACTAGTTGCAATCTTCTATATTCAATGTCTTTTCCTCCATGTTAACTTTGAAAATCCTAGCATCTTTATGCACCTTTACAGTCTAAAAGCATCTTCATTGTTAAGTCTCTCTCTTTCTTTTGATGATTTTGATTTTCACCCTTATTATCCCTCTTTTATGTTTTGTTAATCATTATAGTGATTTGCTCTCTCTCTCTCTTTATTTTTTGGAATTGTGTGAATTAAGTCAATGAATTGATATGATAACAAGTAATAGTTTGTTCAAATTAACCCGTTAATTTTTTCCCCTACTTTTTGTGTTCCTAAATAATCACATCTTTCTTATAGGGATTGAGGAGGTGGTGTCAAGTCCAACTCTCAAGGGTACTATTGCCAACTCAAGGCCTCACACATTCTATTGGGAGGGAAAAAAAAAAGTGCAAATCAGTTTCTTTTAATTAATTGAGGCGTCCTAGAAAAAAATTACATTTTAATTTTATTCAAATCCAATACAATTTTACATCAAATATAAATTTTATAACAGTGCTATGAAACACAATTACTATTCAAAATATTTTTAAAACAATCATATTAACTTTTTCAATTTCACTATTTATCTTTATTTTTACAAATCGCATTAATTTTTTAACTCTAAAATATTTTTCATTCAAATACATATTTCATTTAAATACAAAATAAATACTTTTCAACCAAATATAATATTTAAAAAATAAATTTTATTTAAATATAATTAAAATAAAATATAATACGTTTAAAAAACACATGACATTTTAAATTAAAATGTATGTAATTGAAATACTTTGCTTGCTTAAAAAAAAAAAAAAAAAAGGAAAAGGAGAGAGAGAGAGAGAGAGAAAAAAGAAGTTTTAAAAAATTGAAGTTAACAGAACTTGCAAGTCACTTCCCCATTATTAAAATGATCACTCTCTGCATGCAAAAAGATGCTCTCTGTTTTCAGAAAATTTCATTTCAGCCCCTCTCTTCACTCCTCAAAACCCCCACCATTACTCCCTCCCTTCTCTCTCAGACGCACATCTCTCTCTCTCTCTCTCTCTCTCTCTCTGTTCCTCATCAACAAAACCTTTTATATCTAAAACTCACCTCTTAGTTTTAAAGGGACAGAACAAACAACAAAAAAAAGCTCTGCTTTTTTAGATTTTATATACATTATCGTCAATGGAAGTGCCTGAGTTCTTCGTCGGCGGTTACTTCGGAGCCGGAGCCGGAGACTTCTCGGTGGAGAAGAGGCAGTACTCCGAGCAGAAGCCCGGTGAGCACTTCACCATCGACGACCTGCTCGACTTCTCTAACGACGACGCCATGGTCACCGACGGCTTCTTCGACAATGTTGCTGGAAATTCCACGGATTCCTCCACCATCACCGTCGTCGACAGCTGCAACTCCTCCGTCTCCGGCGGCGAACAGCAGTTCTCCGGCAACCGCAGCTTCTCCGACTCTAAGTTCTCCGGTGACCTCTGCGTTCCGGTAAACACCATTTCCCCCTGCACAAAATCAACCAAAACATTTATGTAAACATAATTTGTTATTTTCCATGCTAAATTCTGCATTTATGTTCCATAAAAAATGCAAGATTTATGTTAATTCTGATTTTGTTTTGTTTAATCTATGAAATTTGCAGTACGACGAATTGGCGGAGCTAGAATGGCTATCGAACTTCGTGGACGACTCGTTCTCAGCCGAAAAGGACCTACAAGCTCCCCAATTCCTGTCGGAGAGTTCAGCAGCAGCCACCGCCGGGAAGCCTCTAACTCCCGAAACGTCCTCCTCCTCCGAAACGCTCACCACCGACACCTGCCGAAATGCGCCGTTTTTCCCGCACGAAACTCCCCTCCCAGGGAAAGCCCGTAGCAAGCGCTCACGCGCCGCCCCCGGCGACTGGACCACGCGCCTCCTCCACCTCGTCAACCCCGGCGGAGGAGAGGGCAAGCCGGTGAAAACGATGGCGTCGAAGAAGAAGGAGGGCTCGAGCTCGAACGCGGGCGGGTCGGACTCGTCGGGCCGGAAGTGCCTCCACTGCGCCGCCGAGAAGACGCCGCAGTGGCGGACCGGGCCGATGGGCCCGAAAACGCTGTGTAATGCGTGTGGGGTCCGGTATAAGTCTGGTCGGCTTGTGCCCGAATACCGGCCCGCTGCGAGCCCGACGTTTGTGTCTGCAAAGCACTCGAATTCGCATAGGAAGGTTTTGGAGCTCCGAAGGCAGAAGGAGCTCCAGAGGGCACAGCATCATCAGTTCTTTAGTCAAAGTAACATTTTTGGCGTATCCAACGGTGGTGATGATTTCTTGATCCATCGTCACAGTGGGCCTGATTTTCGCCATTTAATCTAATATGGATGATAGTGTTAGGCAAACGAAAATTTTAAAACTAGGGTTGAGCTCTAGAAAAAAAAAAAAAAAATCATTTAACATGAATTCTCTAGCTGTTGCTAATTTTGGTCTTCAAGAGAGAGAGAGAGAGAAGGGAAAAAAAAAAAAAAAAGAATTTGAAGTTTCTCCTTTTGGTTCTTAAGTAAAAATTGTAGAAGCAAGAACGAAATTAAAAAAGGGGCAGTAAATGTACTTTTCACTTGTCCTTTTTGCCGAATTTGGCAAATTGAGAACCAATTTTATTTCTTCATGGGAAAATTTTAGTCCTTTTTTTTCCTTATAGACCCGTTTCATTTTTGTTCAAACTAATAAGATTTTTCTTTTTCTTTTTGTTCATTTTTTTTATTCATATATTTTTTTGGATGAATATCAATTTATAGCAAGTAAAGGGTAGACAGATATCTATGGGTGTGGAGTGATATGCAGCAAATGATGCACCACTTTTATGAAACCAAATGGGGCATACAAGCATGTGCCGGAATTTGGCTTTGCCTCTTCATTGGATTGACATTTGCACATGAAGAGTTTTATTACTTTCTCATTCTAACTCCATCATCTCTTCTCTCGTAGGCCAATAAGTTTTGGTCTTTCTTGATTTCAAAGTAAATATTTAAAATTGACTCTCAAATTTGCCCATTTCACCTAATGCATAAGAAAGTCCATGCTCGGTACACGTGAACACAAAAATATTATGAAAATGCTCTTCGTGATTATGCATCTTTTAGGGATGCTTAATTAATTATTTGATAAGCCAATTGATTCTTTTGGCATTAATTTCAACTTTTGTCTAATTGGCTCAATTTCTTATGATTAAGTTCTATATATTAAAAAAAAATTCCCTTTTAAAGAAGGTGGAAATGCGGTAACCTATTTTCTTCCTAGGAATCAATTAGTAATAAACAATTTTACCATTATTTTCTCTACAAAACAACTATAACTATGAAATAAACTAACACTCAGAAAATAGAAGACAAGTAAATTGAACAATTAGTGTTTGGATAATTTATTTTCCTTCATAAGTGTAATTTGTACTATTAGTTGGATATTTACTAATTATATTATATGGTCGTGTTAATTAACTCGAGGGCACTTTTTTTATTACAAACAACGAGGACCCATTTTGCCGGGTATTACAGAAAAACAAAGAACTGAGGCAGCGGCTAACAACGTGCATGGATTTCAGTGAAGTTGTATAAATAATGCAAGAAAATAATGTGGGATTTAAGACACTAAATAATAATGAGCCATATATATATATATATCGTCGCCTGTACGTAAATGTACAAATCATCTCATAGAATATAATATGCATGGAAAGGAAGCCAATGCAAGTGGAAAAGATCAAGAAATAAAGAAAGAGAAAAATAAAATAAAAAACCTTAATATTGTATATAGATACTTGAAGAGGGAATATTGGGTGCTTAGCTTGCATAATTAAGCGGGTCATGTGGGAGATGGTAAATTACAAGGAAGAAATATTTATCCAATTAGGTAGTACACCTTGGGGGGCTGATATAACTGTCCACCTGATCCTGGACATTTGCCCTCCATGGGGTCCACCTCTTTTTTCTTTTTTTTTTCCTTTTTCTTACGTGGGTAAATATTGTATAACACAGTAACATACATTCTTCATTTCTAGGTTCTGATTAAGGTGTAATCATGGTCAACTTTATACTGTACATTGCAAGCTTTGCTTTATCAGTTTAAGGGGGTGAAGTACTATACAATACTTTTTAAAGTTGTTTGTAATACAAATGCTAAAGGTACTCATCCTTACAAAACCAATTTGTAAGGGAAGAAGATCCATAAGGTCTAATAAAATTACTAATTGCCTTGTAATCTTTTCATGTGAGACTTGGTATCCAAAATTCTACCGCAATCTGCAACTACTGTCATGTCTTCACTCAACAATTAGTATTCAATTCTTTGATGCATAGCTTCATCAAAGCATCTTTATTCAACATATAATGAGACTAATTCGCTTGAAACCTATGATGTGATGGATTAGCTCTGATGCTAGTTAATTGTTAGGGAACACTCACCTTCTACAAAACCGACTTGTGAGAAATGGGAACCCAAGAGTTTATAAACTCCTTAGTTATTATTTTACCAAAATGATTCATATCATGAAAGAAAAGTATTATGTATCGTGAATTTTAAAAAGTGATTTATAAAGTCTAAAACAGTCATTTCAATTTAGATAATTATTAATTTGGTGTATTACTGTTCATTATCTTATTATCTTTTTATTTTGGACTTTTGGTATTTAACATACTTCAATTTAATAACAAAACCTAACAAATGATAAATGATGAAGCCATGAAGGGATAAAGTTATTAATTAGCAAGATATCTAAAATAAAAATTACGGTGTTTAGAAAGCCCTACTTTTGTGGACCATTAATGGAGAGCGGTCAAAATTTGGGCATACAGTAAGCTGCGTTTAGGCATTAGCGCCAAAGCTGGTCCATGCATGGTTATAGATAGGATAGAGGTTTGCTCAGTATATATGCACACTAAAATACAAAGGGTACGCTAAAGTACATAAAATGTACACATAGATATATATAATTAGCGGGCTCTTGGTAATGTGTGTATACACACACACACACATATATATATTGACATGTGAGAATAGGTGTGTACAGACATGCATGTGGATGATGAAACCTAGCACATGCTCTACGTGACGTGCATGCCTGTCCTCTAACATATGTTTTATATAATAATATATGTGTTATATATACACATATATTATTATATAAAACATATGTTAGAGGACAATCCGAATTGAAGAATGGCTCTGCTGCATGCGGTGCTGCCCATTGCCTGGGGATCTTTCCATGTTACATATTTAAAAGATGATGTGGTTCCTGTTCCCTCCCTTGTGTACCCTTTGCTTTATGCATATCGTGCAGTATGACTTTTTTTTTTCCTTCTTTTTTTTCCTGACAAAAAGATAACCACATTGGTAAGTTAATTTTTCTTTGGTATTGGTTAATTTAAACCTCAACACTTATAGATTTATAGTTTTGGAAATAAATTAGGAGAGCATATATCACAGAGGCTTTTGAGCATATCACAAATTTCGTTAAAAAAAAAAAAAAAACTTCTGAGACAGCCCAAACAACAGGTCGTTTGAAAACATTTCTACAAAACGATGCAAGGGCAATAAGAGATGCATGCATTAACATATTAGGGACCCATATAAAAATATTTCCTAAGAAAATTAGTAAGATATATTAGTATGTATAGGAAAGATAATTTATACTTTAGTATAATTTGCTACTCGGTCAATGTGAAGTAGTAAAAAGCCTATAGCCTAATGGGTTAGCAGATTATGACCATAAATATATAAAATTCCTGCTTCTTATTTTTTAATATTATAAATACAATATTGAGAAGAAAAAGAGCACACTCCCCATGAACACCATTTGAGGTGACCTCAATTCATTTCACGTGAACCAAAAAGATCTTTTTATAATTTTATTCAGTAGCATAATATTCATATTGTTGGGTGAATTTTCCATCTGGCAAAGGTAGTCATATTGTCTTTCTAATGGAATAAATACGTAAAGACATATAAAGACATAATTAAAGACATATAAAGACATAATTAAATCAATGTTATACAAAATAAGTATATGTTTGAATAAGTATACGTTTGAATCATAAGTTTAAATTTACAATTTAAATAATATACTTAATTATTTTTAATAAAAACAGGATGACAAATAAGAGATAAATGTCACAATATATCCCTTCTTTACATATAATATAATATATAAAGGACTAGTTGTTGGACTTAAGCCTAACACTACCCATTTCTCGTTGCATAACATGAACAAATTGAAGCTGATACATGCAACAATATTTTGTCAACTTAGCTGTGGGGTTACAGCTATCTAGCCAATCCACCTAAGCTATAAGATTTAAGTTTGACCGACGTTGGGAAGGCTGAAACAACCAAACACAAACGGAATTTATAAGGGTGAAAAAAGTCAGATATATAGCAACATTGCCATTGTCAGCTTTTCATATATTTTATCAATAGAGATTAATAATCTACAATCAAACGGCCAATATAAGATTAGTGTATGATTACCTATACTAATCAAGTTTGTTAAGGTGATTTTCAATAGTCAATTAGTTATGATTACACAGACAAATGAGAGACAAGACAATATCTTATTACAGAGAGCTAGAGAAAGAAGATAACGATTAACAACAGGGGTAAGTAGAACATAAATTATTCAATTCTACTTAGTATTCAAAAGAGGGTGTGACAATATTAAGTATAGGCACATGGGTATCAGTAAAGCCAGTTGGGCCACCTTTTCATAGGTCCCCCACCTCCCGAAAATCATTCTCATTAATTAACTATTTATTTATTTTTACTACTATGGAATACTTAGTCAACATGATTGCCCTGTCAAATAATCTCAATATCCACTTGTTTATAGTTTCCCAACTTTTTAAATTATTTTGGTCTAAACAAGCTTTTTTTGAACAAAATATACAGATTTCCATTATCGTTAATTAGTACTAGTTCCTAACCACGTTGTATTCATCGTTCACAATCGGTACAACGTGCTTAAAGAAAGAGAGTACATCAATTATACAAAATAAGTAAATAAACTAATATAATAGCATTATTTCAAACATTTTTCATTATTCTTTGAAAAGCCTTAAGAGTGACATATTTTTTAAAAAATTGCTTGTTTGGTCCAATCTTTTACAAAGTTGTGATTTGGTCTTCAACCTTTTCTTTGTTTGAGCTAAAAGATCCCTAAATGAAATAAAAGGTATAATTTGGTCATTTTTACTAAAAAAATATAAAAACTTTAATCGAAAATGTTACGTGAATTGCACATGATTTTCTATCCAATGAGAATTAAGAAAAAAAATTACATTATCTAATTTATATATGTCATACATGTGATTCATCTCATCTACTTTTTAACTTTTTTTTTATTTTATAAAAAGAACCAACTTGCACTCTTTTAAAGAGTTTGAGGACTTTTTAACTATCAAAAAAAAAAAGTTGGAGACCAAATGGTAATTTTATGAAAAGATTGAGGATCAAACAAGTAATTAACTTTTTTCAGCCCATTAGAAAGAAAAAATAGAGTTCATGAAGTTTAAGAGCTTTTGTCTCTTTAAATGTTGATTATTGTCTAAAAAATCGTTCAATTATTTATCAGTTAAAGAAATATTGTTTAATTATTTTCTAATTAGTGATGGTTAATAAGATGACCAAAGACTAGAATTCAGGTGTGCAAAGACGAATAAAACTAGGTAAGATTTTTATTTCTCTTTATTTAAAATACAAATAATTTGAAGAAAAATTCTCATAAGTTCCCCATTTTTTTTTCTTGACCAGAAGGACCATATAACACTACCCGGAACCAAAAAGGAGTAGCCTACTATTTACTTTTCTATATCCATTAAATGTAGCTCTGGACTTCAATTTGTAAACATGAAAGCAAAAAATTACGACGTAATTCCAATTTTTCAGTAATTAAGCCTATTGGTTGCGTACCAGAATGATAATAATAATAACAAATTAAGCCTATATGGGAAAGTCTGAATTTTCCGATTTCGTTATTAATTATTGCGGTTTTTTTTTTCTCTTTTCCTGTCATTTCACATATTTTGTTGTCTTTTTTTTGAAATTTTTGTAGTTTGTACCTTCGTTTGTTGTTATTATGTTCTTGGCATGCTTCTTCTTTTGGCTTTCTTTTATGTACAAGTTGTTGTTTTCTTAGAATGTCGTTCTCAATATCATGTCGTCTGATATTCTTTTTATCTTTGTTAATGTGTGTTATTTTTGCTATCGTTTTTGAATGTTAGTGTCGTTTTTATGTATTTCATTCTTCTTTCTTAATGTTACCGGGTGCCATTGCCATTTTTATATCATCGTCCTTGCCAAATATTCGCTATTGACTTATTTCTAAAGGTCCTGCCGTTTTTTATTATTTTATCGTCGTCTTTATTAAATGTTGATTTCGTTTTCGATTTTGTTGTTGTTGTGATGCGAACACCAAATTGACTGCCCTCTTCTTCACTTTTTACCTGATTTCAATTGTTCCGGTCATTTTTTACAGGGGTTTTTTGCTTTTTTGTTGTCGTTCCCATCATACTTCTTTTCTCATCCTTATCGAATAGTTCTGTCGTTTACTTTCAAAGTTCAATTTCCTGTCGTTTTATTGTCTATTGTTGTCGTTTTTGAATTATTGTCGTGTCTTTTTTCTTTGTTGTTTTTTACGTTATTGTCGTTTGATATGTATTGCTTGTTTGCTTTGCACTTTTATTGATCGCCGGTTCTGTTTCTTGTTGTTTCCAGATATTCCTATCCGTATATATTTTCATTGAAATATACTAAATGGGCATAGTTCTTTCGTGTTCTACAGAATTGTGATTGTTGTCTCTGAACAAGCTTCCATCTCATATATATATATATATATATTTATTTTGTCTGCGCCTCTGATATTAAATCTAAAGACGGATATACCTTTGAAAAAGCAGTGTAGGTGACTAATTGGAAGTGAAGAGATCACCCAAATGCTAGTTGTTTCACAAAGATTAATTTACAGCTCATAGAAAACACCGGTTCTCCACCAAAGTATAGGCCTTAAAAATCACATAGATATGTCAAACTAATCTACCACCACAGAAAAACAAAAGTGCCAATAAACCCCCCGTGAAGTTATGCGCTATTCCCAATTAGCACGGGATGTGAATGAATGAGCCCGTGACTTTGATTAGAAAATATCATCACTTTGTATTCAATGTATACATGTTTGTGCCTATGTGTTTGCGTGCGTGCGTGCGTGCTTGCGCGCGCACGCGCGCGTGGGTGTATGTGTGTGTATATATATATATAGAGACGAGTCAGCAGTTGAACTATGTGTATAACGACTTTCATGGTAATGGGCACAGGCATTAAGCGTATCCACTTTTGTTATTTGCTGCAGAAATCAATATTTGAGTCGGCGTCTCTGATTTATTTATGGCTAACATTTGTTGCCCCATTGAGTTGGAGCCTAGGACCTTGAAAGGAGGACAACTCAACCATGCTCGGGTATGTTCTATATTTTTATTTGTTTTCTCATTTGCTTATATCTTTTATTCTTTTCCCTACTTTGTAATTTTTGAATCCTTTGTTTCTCAGTTGAAATTCCATTTTTTTCCCTCTGTAAGTACGATAATGTTGTTGTTCTTATTAACGGTTAAAATAGTATCCACGTACATAGCTACATGTCAAGAGTAACACGTCCTAATATTTTGCTACCGAGAGCTTTAAAATCAAAGAAAACAAATAAGTACATGCAAGATGTATAGCAGTTCGTGCTTAATGTTAGAGCTACCTTCGCTTTCAACGGTTGAAGAATTTTACCACGATAAAAAAGAGTCTCTATACACTCTTACCTTGAATACACACACCCCATGTGGGCTTTGCGTTGGAGTAATAATTAGGTTTCACAGACTCAACATACATGCACTGTTATGGCTATGCATTTTTAAGAATTGATATAGCATATTGGCAAGTTGTAAAATCATATGAGAAATTTTTGTCTTAGCTTATTTGTTTAGAATAATGTTCACAATCATGATTTTGGTACGAATTCTTGTGTAGGAAGTAGCTGCAGATGTTATTAGGAAGTTGGAACCACATGAAGCCACAATCATGTTCATTGAGGTTAATGTTCAAGCTTTTAGCAAAGACTGCACTTATAGAATAGTTCTTATAATTTTTTAAATATATATATATATTGTTGATTTTATTTCCATACAGGGATCGAGACCCGTTGGTTCAATAAAGAAGATGAAACAGATAATTGAAGAAGAAGAAGAAGACGAAGGGGAAGAAGATCAAGTACTTGTTGGATTCATGGAAAAGGCTCAAATTATCGAAATACCTTGCAAGTGCACATGCAGTAGTGCTGCAACTACCAGTACAGAATCCCTGGAACAAGATAAGCTAATTATTAAAGAACCTCTCTCGGCCCCATTTTGAAACTTCATATGTTGTGGTTTTCGTTGTAAAATATCAGACGATATATATATATATATATATTTTTAATTGGTTTTTTCCTTATTGAAAACCAATATTGGGAATATTGGTTTTCACTTTTAAATAAGAACAAGGGTCTATTACAAAGCTTGTTGGAGTGTAATATTTTTAATAAAAGACTTTATGGGTCCACAAGTTGCAGTATTTTCATTTTATTAATGCCCCAAGTTTTATTATTTTCATTTTATTACTGGCTGCTTGGAATGTAATATTTTCAGTAAAAGACTTTATGGGTCCACAAGCTTTAGTATTTTCATTTTATTAATGGCTGGCTTTCTTTTATTTTATTTTTTAACTTATGGACGTTATATCATGTGAAGATATCTAATGTCAAATTATCGTTATGTCCGTAATCACTTAATAACTAGTGTTTTCATATAAGATAATGAGTTAAAAAAAGGAATATTTATGAATCATCGTTATTAGTTACCCATCAACTTTAAAATTATTTTAGCCTAATGAATATGTGGATAATGGTTATCATAAGGAGTTTAATAAGCATTAGTCAATTTTTTTTGTTAGAATTTCATATGGAATAGTTTGATTTTTGATACTGATAAAGAGTTTAATAGGAATCAGTCAATTTTTTTTTTTGGGTTAGAATTTCATTGAATTTGATATAATAATAATAATAGTTTGATTCTTTGAATTACAGATGTTTTGTTGTATGTTGAACCAAATAGTAACTCTTATCAATCTATGAGAGAAGATGTACACATAGAAAAAGAAAAAGAAAAAAGAAAAAAGCTCCCGGTTGTTGTTCTACTAATGAAGCTGAAACTTTAGCAATGTTGTCAAGTCTAGTTTTGTACGCTTAAAAATTTTATGGATCACTAAATATCTTATATCTCTAACAAATGGAATATTGTCCTTCAAAAATTAAAAAGAGATTTTCAAAAACGAAAACAAAAATATGTTTTTTTTATTAGAGTGAAAATAATGATTATAAATGTGTAAAAATCATTTCTGGTGTTTAATTAGGGTAAAAATATCATTTCAAATATTTATATATCTCCGAATATGTTTTTAAATGCATGTAGGGATATTTTTGGTATTTTAAATTCAATTAAGGGTCAACTAATGAAGTAGTTGTCATTGTAATTTTTTTTAAAAGTCGGAGGTTGATATTGTTAGTTTTGATTAAGGAGGTATCTCTGTAATTTTAAAAAAGTATAAGCAGTATCAGTATAATTCACTATTATTATTATTATTATTATTATTATTTTGCAAATTTTATTTTCTGAAATTATCAAAATAGCAAATTCTTTGTAAGGAGGAAATAAAATAGGATGAAAATAAAACTTGTAAAAGATAGAAAATTGAAATGATGGAAAGCATATTAGCTTTTATTTGGAACACTATTCTAAACTTAATTTTTTAACTCATTTTTATCTTTTTTTCTAAAAAGTCAATAAAATTATAATTAGTTTTTAAAAAGTTAAACAGCTCTAACTTAAAAAGTTTAGTTCCAACTGGTGAACTAAACAGTGTTTGGTAAAAAAGAAGAAGATTAAATAAAAAAAATTATACAATCACTATTTTATTCATTGGTTAAGACTATAATGGGGTAAGGTTTTTCACTTTATAAATCTGGTAATTTAGGTCACGACACGACAACACGATATGAAATCCATATAAAATTAGAGAGTTTGGGTTTTTCTTAAATAGATTTGAATTATAAAGGATCGAACAAGTTAAACATGATTAAATAAAATAGTCAAATCTGCATGAACACACAATTGATACGAAATAACTAGTTTAATAAATGAGTTAACACGAACATGACCCATAAATTATCAATTTATAATCTCTAATAGATTTATATTGTTATATATATTATATAATGTTTTACTACTTTTAATTTTGAGTTTTCAAAATTCAAAATTCAAATATAAAATATAAAATTTATTTTATATATATTTTGAAAATTTCTAACATACAATAGAAAATTTAAGTTTTGCTTTTATTTCTTTAGTCTTTTATTGCCTATACCTCTATTCTCTGCCTCCCCTTCCCTTCTTTCCCCTCACCCCGTCGACCTTCGTAATAATATGGCTAGTTATTTCTTATCCTGTCGCCGTTGCCCCCCTCCCTTCCCCTCATCCTGTCACCTTCTCCTCACCCTCACCACAACATTATCTATCATTCTTTACTTAATTGTATATAATATAAAATAAGAGTTTTCATAGCTAATAAAGTGTAAATAATATGAATTTTAAAATTTTATAAGTAAATTTCACTTTTTTTTAATAAAAGAAAAGATATGTTAACTTATTAAACATATCAAAATATCACAATCATCTCGAATAAGTCATTATTTTATTCATATTTAATTTAAATAGGTTAATTCAGGTTGACACGATTAATAAATGAGTTGAGTTTGAGTTTAATATAATATTGTCAACTAATAAACATAATACTACACAAACATAACACGATAACATGAATTATTAGTCCTAGATGAAGTAAGATCTAAAGGTGGTTATTGCATCTGAATAAGGGTTTGCATGCTCTTCATCTTCATCATTTGCCATTCACTCTCTAACACCCCCAAACTCTATGCTCTCATGTGCTGCGACGGTGCATCATAATCTATTGTTGTCGACGTTGATAAAGACGACATCGTTTAGTTTGAGAGCTTTCTCACCAATGCCTTCAAGAATCCAGAGAAGCCATCAGTTGCACTGTCGATGAGCTCTATTACGTCTCCGTTCCCAACTCCGATTGGAATCTTGCTCTCTGGCACTATCAACCTTCCCCTAAGGTTTTCATTTTTCTTTTAGGTTAAAGTTCTGATCTTTGATGTGAAATCTGGTGATTGATTTTGCTAGGGGGTCCTGTGTTGTGGTCAAGGAGTTGTGGGGTGGGGGGTGTTAGTGGAAGGTTATCGAGGGAAAGGGTGGGTCGCCGTTGTGGTAGGTGGGTTGAGTTTTTTTTTTTTCCTCTTGTTTTTTGTAATTGGATGTAGTTAAATGCATTATAATTTTAATATACACATATCATCTAAACTATTAAAAGTTGATCTAATAATTAAAAAAATTTTACCCTATTAATAGGGTAAAGTAGCTTATTGTAATGTAAAAGTCCCATTATTCATTTGCTTATTTTTTAAACTTTAAAAATAAGGATAAACAAAATATTTTTAATTATTATAAGGTATGATGAAATGTTTAGATTTAAATTAGATGACTTAATTATAAATTTTTATTATTTTTTTAGAAAAATATAAAAATAAACTTAAAAATTTAAATTCAGATTGATTATTTAAAAATGAGGACTATTATTTTACTTTCTAGCGATCCCATTATATTTTCAAAAATTTAAATTCGAACTGATAGTCCAAAAACAAGGACTATTAGGGCTCGTTTGTTTTCAGTTTTGGAGACCTTTAAAACCAAATTTTTTTTTTCCAAAATTTCACTATTTTTCACTATTTATATCTCCAAAATACTATAATAAACTCCAAATTTTAAAAGTTTATAATTTTATGTATACAAGTCTAAATGAGATAATTTTTTTTAAATTACATAGAATTTCGAGAGGAACGAAACAATATCCATATTGATTTTTTTTATAAAAAAATTTTTAAAATTTTTTATTTTTTTACCCTAAACACATTTTTCAAAATAATTTTTTTCCAATTCAAAGATAATGTCTCAAACCTCCTCCTCCAATCACCCCTTATTTTGACTAAAATAAGCAGTCCCACCATAATATTTTTCCACTCTATTTTCCTTTCTCGCTTCTATTTCTTACCAAACAAACTGATGTAACATTTTCCATTTTATTATTCCTCTTACCTCCCCTACTCCCTCTTATCCACGCTGCCAAACATAGAAGGAGCGTCTTAGATAAGCGCTACTGTAGAGTATTATTACAAACGACGCGTAATACGCCGTCGTTGGGGATAAAACATATTGTCGTTGACGAAAAGAGCCGCGGTGAGATCATCGCAATGAATCTCTAAGACGGGGAGTTGAGTGAGTAATTTCGTCATTTTGCGCCCAAATTTGAATTGGGGTTCACTAGGGTTTTAGGGTTTCAAATCATTTTTGCTTTCCAGGGTTGTTGAGGGTTCGACCATTTTGAGCAGACTCATAATCCAGGTGACTTTCTCTCTCTGCACTGTCTTTGGTTGCCGAGAAAACCGAATTCTAATCATTTTTTAGTTCCCACTGAAGTGAAGGCCAAGTTTTGCAGTTGGAGCAAGTAGGGAATTTTGAGCTAGGGTTTTCTCTATTGAATGGTCTTAATTTGAAGTTTCCCTATTGAATTGGTGTTTCCTTCTTGATTTCAATTCAAAGTGTGATAAAAACTCTTTTCACGTTCTGATTTTACACACAAGAAAAAAAAACTAAAATCCCAAAATTCTCTGTAGTTAGAAATGGGTTTGTTGAGTTTTTCCTTTTAATGATTTTCTTGTTAGTTCTGAAAACTGACGGAATATGTTTCTGTTATCTTGGTTTTTCATTTTCAGTCCTAAAAATCTGAGTTGGATTTTGGGGCGTAGTAATACTGATTCGTGTTTTTTATGAGCTTTATCTTAAATAATAATAATAATAATAATAATCATAAAAGTTTTGCAAAGATTGTAGAATCAAACTGACGCCTAATTAGTAGGAGATATGATTAGTTTCAATATTTTGGGATTTTTAGATGGATGATTAGTTAAAATAATAAGGGGCCTTAGGCACTGCTGAGAAATTAATAATCCAGAAAATAAGAAATTATCATTCAGATTATTCGGTCATGTTGTCAGACTCTTCAGAATGCATATTCTTATAAATTTGATGTAATAAGTTTATTTTGAATAACACTTAGTTTCTTTCTGAGTATTTTGAGGATAACGAAAAGGTGGGTTTAATTTTTTTTTGTTCATTTTACAGATATAATTTCCTCTGAAAGTGCCAGGATGACCAGCACAGTGCATAGAACCCCAAAATCTGGGAGGCAATCTTTGTTTTTTCAAGATTTGGCTTCACCTATTTCGGCCAGGAGAGGAAAATTTTCAACTCCAGGGCAGGCAGCTGCAGTGTCTGCTCTATGGCGTGAGAGTTTCAGCGGTTCAGATCTTCCACCTCCTCCCGTTTACACCTTGGAGGATCGCTCAGATTTCTCTCCAGAATCTGGGATTCCAGATTACCCTGTTTCCCCAGAAGTCAGATCAGATCCGAGATCTCCGGGCCAAAGTTCTGGTCGTGACTTCTTGACCCCAGCAAAAAGCAAATCTGAGGCAAGCACATCAAGTGCTTTAATGAGTGCGCAGCAAAATCAACAGGGTTCGGGAGGTTTTAACTGGTGGTCACCTTCAAAGAGCAGTGGTGAGCAAGATGAAAAGGGAAAGAGTTCGCCCGTTGAAGGTGTTGTTCAGCCTAGTGCTTTGATCACCCTTCCACCTCCTAGGGAAGTTGCAAGGCCCGAGATGCAGAGAAACACCTTTCCTACAGGAAACCTCATCGAAGAAGAATGGGTCACTGTATTTGGGTATTGATCTGGCCTCATCTTTGTGGCTTTAAATCAGTTAATATTTGGCATTTTTTCTCTTTGTTGATGGTCTTTATCATTCTACTGTCTTCTAAAATAGTTTATATGCATGCCTCAGGCTGGTAATCTATGGTGAACAAGTTTTATAGAAACTTTTGTTGGAACTTTTTGTTTGCTATTGTTAATTTCTCGTGTTTTGGAATCTTATTGTTTTGCGTTGCCTTATGATGTTTTAAGATATAAATTTTTCCGCCTCTTCCCAATGGCAACAGACTATTAATTATCTATATTCTTGCCAGATTTTCTCCGGCGGATACAAATTTGGTTCTTAGGGAGTTCGAAAAGTGTGGCGTGATTTTGAAACATGTTCCTGGTCCTGGAGAGGCTAACTGGATGCACATTCTATATCAGGTTTTTCTTCCTTCTCATGCTTTATACAAAATATATCAACACTGATGTTTTTAAGACCACACATCATAGAAACATGGTTACTATATGGTTTTGACTTAAGTCTTCCTTATTCCTCTTTTAGCTGGGAGTTTTTCCAATTCTTACTTTGCTTCCATTGTAGAATCGATCTGATGCGCTGAAGGCTCTCAGCAAGAATGGGATGCAAATTAATGGGATGCTAATCATAGGTGTGAAGACGTTGGACCCAATGCAACGTCAAGCTTTGAACGATAGGTTCAACAATCAGGGATTCATGACTTTACCCCCACCATCCAGTAAAACTGGGGAGCTGAATGCAATTGGAGGCTCTTCTCGTCCATACTATCTACAAAATAATACCAACGTCCGACAATCTGGAGGTGCAATTGCTTCTCCAACAAAATCACTGGCGTCCAAAATCATGGATTTGATGTTTGGAGTTTAGCTGCTCTTCTTTCCCAAAGTTTCCTATGGTTTTTGCGTGTCAAGCAAATATAATTGCCCCGGCTCTTTGATTTTACAGCAGGGAATTTGGCAACTCAATGGATCCCAAGTCCTGTCAGGAAGCTTTAGTTTTTGTTTTCTTCTTTTCTTCCAAGGGGTTGCTGTGATTTCCTCCAAGGCTGTTCTATGATAAAACGTCGATTGAGTGATTTATATTTTGTAGAATATCATTTGATTACCAATGTATAAGACATAAAGAGCAATTGTTAAAAATGTGTCAACGGACTGCAATATTATTATTGTTCCGGAAACTGAAATTGCAATCACAAAAGAAAACAAGAGTTGGAAATAAAAATGCTTATGAATGTCATTTCTGATTTACAGTAGGTGTCTAGAAACACATTTATTATACTAAGATATGCCAAGATATTAAAAATGAGAATGTTTTGAAAACTGTTTTAAAATTATTTTTAAAATTGTGTTTAGTTATATATTTTAAAAACTCATTTTATAAGTGAATATCTTATAAAATTATATTTATTTTTAATTTTAAAAAAATAATAAAAAATAAATTATTAGTCATAATTAAAAAAAAAAACTTTGGTGGTAAGTTTTGCAATGAGTGATTGGGGTAAAAGAGATTGGTGGTCTGAGCTCTAATTGGCGGTGATAGCTAAATTTAGGTCATGAGTCAATAGTTATCGTCGCAAGGGGGTTGACGTCATCATCACTAGCTCATGGTCATCATTTCCAAACCAGTTTGCTTTCCGCCCTTGTGATCAGTCCTATCAATGCTGAGGTTTCCAACAATTTTAGGGTTGAGACGGCCAATTCTGAGCAATAGGCTAATAAACCTCTTCATGGCATGAGCATTTTGCTCTTTATTTATTTCATAATAATAAGAGGCGTTTGAAAAATTCATCTATTGGTACTTTTAATTAATTTAATCTTTAGAAAGAAGCTCATAAACATGTTTGGTTATATCAGTTTTTCTTAGGCAAAAGCAATTTTCTGAAACAGAGCCAATAAAGTCCCCAAGGCTCTAATATGTGGTCTGAAGATCATTTGCACAAAGAGCTCTTTTCTTTTGAATCATTCTAGCAAAAAAGTTTAGCCGTTGCCCTTGTGTTCGCACGGCAATTTTACGATGAGAACTGTTTTTATTACTAAGAAGAATGGTTATTTTGGTCATCAGATTAATTTTTCAATATCTAATTCATGAGAATAGTTAATTCTATAAAGGGAATTGTAAATTTTCAACAACCAGACCATTATAAAAAATTAATTAATAGTTCATAATTGTAATGAGAAAGAACTGTTATTATAGAAGAAATTCGCCTTCCACCTTATCAATAAGTTCAGAACTCTTCCCAATCACAATTTCATTCCATTTATTGGGTCTTGTCTTGTAACACTTAAAAAGTATTGATGACTCCAAAGTAGTAATAATTTTGGGTTTTCTTTCTTCCCCCAATCAGTCCGAAGCTGAAGCCCTGGAAATCAGGAGTTGGGAAGAGAAAATGACCTGTGCTGGGAACAAGGAGTTTTTGTCTTTTAACTAGACTGTTAAATGCTACATGTGAAGTATCTGCACTAGTAAATGACCACACCAAAAAGCGCCTAAACGAAGCAGGCTTCGTCATTGGTGACTGCCAGCAATTTCTTCTCCCTACCTACGATGCTTTAGTGTGTGTCTGGTGTGTGCCGTGTCACAGTCATAAACTTGATACTTGGTCTCGTAGAAATCCAAATCTTTCATCAAATTTATCTGTCTAATTTTATATCTAACAAATTAGATTTTGACATATCATCTTAATAAAAAGCTTTCACTAACGTCCTTTTAAAGTCAAAATAATCTGTTTCTCTTTATTTGTTATGCCCAACAATTATTGCAGTAACTTTATTTTTTCTCAACTTTTATTTTCTAATTTCCTTCTTTCCCCTGAATTAATGATTGTAATTGCTGTTCTCTCATCTTCCGCTTCCATCTCCCCTTCTCATGTTTCCTTGTCTCTGTCTTTCGAATTCAATCTCATCCTTGTTGAAGACTCGCTTGAGAAAAATTCAATAAGAAAGAACAAAGGATATGAAATTATGTGTGGCTTTGAGGTGTGAATTTTTTATTTTTTATTATATTTTTTGATTTTTCTGAAATTAGTAATCGGAACAAAGAAAAATTATGATATCTAAATGACTCAAGCTCCAATATAAATTGAACATGCAAAATACTAGTTGTTGGCTTGTGAGATCTTCGCTAATCTGAAGGGGGGATGGAACTGCTTTTTCTTTTTTCTTTTTAATTTGTTTGAAAATAGGCACTCTCATTCAATAAAACTTAAAAACAGAGAACATGTTGATTTCTTTGTTCCGTCATTTGCTATATATAATTTTTAATGGTTCCTTTGGATCGGGTTCCAACTTAAAAAATTAAGTTTGAATTCAATATTGTGTTTGGTTTATTAATCCGTTTTAAGTTTTTTAATCTATAATTTGTATAGTATTTTAAACTCAAAAATATCATTTACTAATATTCTTTGATAAAAAAAAATTATACTGATCGCATGAAAAAGTAAAAGGAAATACAATTTCTAATACAAGTTCAAATTCAACTTTTATTATCCAAATACTTTTAAGTTCAAAATGAAATTCTCTAATTTAAATTTAAACATTAAATACAAGGTCAATTTTATCGTTTAACTCATTCTAAATTTAATCTAAGTTTTCTTGTTTGAATTCGTGATCCAAACAAATCCTAAGTTTTTTGTTATTTTTAATTTCCGACTTGGTCTGATTCTTGGAACAAATGTTGGGAGAGAATGGGGAAAAATAGATGAGAGGGAAAAAAAAATTGTTGTAGTTATTATTATTGAGGTCAACGAAGAAAGAGAGAAGGAAATTTTGTGGATTATTTGGACTTTAAACGAACGTTACCGAAGGTTTTCTTTGAAAATAATATATCAAAATCTAATTTATTAGACAAGAAATTGAACAGATAAATTTGACAAAGGATTTAGATCCGTATTGTAGCTAAGCACTTTGTATGTTCTTCTTAGGATCCTTTTTTGGTTGGGCTTTAATGATTGGTAGTTTTGGCAGTGTTTGTTAGAAAGGGAAATTAAAAGGGGGGGAAAAAAAAAGTTACAAGGATTAAACCATGACTGTGCTGGATTTGGGATAAATTTTACGAATAACGTTACTTGTTTTAACGTGTTCTCGAATTTTAAAGCGTATTACTGTTCCTTTTATCTACAATAATGAACTTCTCCAAATTTTACCCTCGGAAAAAATACGTGCCAAACTTTTGATGTATTCTCTTCTTGGATTAGTCGATTAGAAGCAAGAAAAGACGGGAAAAGAAGTGGAATTAAGAATCAAAAAAAGTTGACCGATTTGGCATCTCTTATGCATCACATGAGCTATTCCATCAAAAAGAGGAAAAAAGAAAAAAAAAAAAATTAGTGCATTATAATGTTCAAATGGTGAATTTGAAGATGTATTTTGGGTCGAGGAGCACTAATACAATTTGAAGTGTGGACACAAGTGATATAGTTCAGATAAATTCATAAAATTTATTCGCAGAATTTTATATACTCTTATTTGTATATAAGGTCGAATGTTTAAAAAAAAAAAAAAAGATTCTTTCCTTTTCCAAAGGTGATTGATTAGTTGCAGAGCATTTTTGAATATAGAAATCCCAAGTATGAGGGCAAAGACAGAGATCGTTATGGTGTAAGTTAAAAATTTGTTTGTTCTTTTTCCTTGTGAATGCAGGCCTGTAACTTTTAGAAGTACTAGATTTTCCCCATAAAGTAACAATAACTAGGTATTTGTCTGAGAAATGTCTGACCTACAAAACAAGGGAAAAAAAAAAAAGCACCAATTCCACAGCACTGTAAACTCACGGGCACTAGTCTTGGGCAACTAATATTTTTTTTTCCATTCATCTTCAAACGCCTTGTCGTGTAACACCTGATATCTGATGGGTGGCTGGTAAATGACGTTGGAAATCAACAGATGGAAGTCGGAAATTTGGGAAAGCCTCTAACTTCAGACCATGAAAAGCGACAAAACCTTCAAATTTTCAATGAAAGAGACGATTTTAATGTTGTATTTTAAGGTTTTGATGCAATTGGAAACTAGAAGATTCAATTCATTCAATTAATTTCTTGTTAGTTTAGTACATTAGCTTGGTTTTTTTTTTTTTTGGTTTTTTGTTTTTTGTTTTTTTTAAGATGTTCCTTGAGACAAACAAACGGTCAAGACTTTAGGATTTGCTTGCCTTTTATGTTAAAGACACAAATTCTTGTGTGTTTAGAACTTCAGTTTAGCTTTTCAAACTACTTCATTGAAATTTATAATTAACAAGAAGTATGACTTCATGTGTACATAATTAGCAAAATTTTTTTTTGAAAAATCCTAGCTACATTTACACATATTATATATCTATGTTTGATGTTATTTTTTCTTATGTTGATAATTACTTGAGAATCTATAGCAAATTATCTTTAGTAATTCTAAGCATGCGTTTGGTTAATGTATTTTTTTGACATTGCATTTAAATGCAATATAATTTTTCCCCAAATATAAAAGCATTTCATTCAAATACCAATCATATCAAATTTTAAATTAAACACAAAGACTATTTATTATTTTATTTTTTCTATTACTTTTATTAATTATATCATATATTCTCTCTCTTTTTTCTCTCTATTTTTACCCATCACATCACATATTCATTATTAAAATACAATTTAAATACTTTTCACCCAAACACATATTGCATTCAAATGCAATGGTAATGTTTTTCCTCCAAATACAAATTGCATTCAAACGCAATGCAAATGCAATGCGTTCACCAAACGAGATCTAAATCTAGGTATGCCTCACTTCCATTTACTTGTACATATGTTACGCTGAAATGACAATTGCTTGTAGAAAACTGAAAATATTTACGGTTGAAAATGCAATTCTTTTGATATTATGTTTTCGTTTATTTATTGAATGTTTGGTATATCATTTTTAACTCAGAATTTTCATATTGATCTTTTTTAAATTAGTAAAAATTAAAATTAGTTTTTAAAAAATCAACCAATTCCAACTTACAATTTTCATCTCCAATGTGCCAATCAGATGAAAGCTAATCTTTAATTCAGAATTTTTATATTAGTTTTGTTTTTAAATTAATAAAAATTATAATTCGTTTTAAAAAAGTCAACCAATTTCAACTTATAATTTTCATCTCCAATAGGCAAACCAGACGAAAGCTTATCTTTAATTTAAAATTTCCATATCGGTTTTCTTTTTCTTTTTAAGTCAATAAAAATTATAATTAATTTTTAAAAAATTAATCAATTTTAACTTATAATTTTCATCTCCAATAGGCAAACCAGACGAAAGCTTATCTTTAATTTAAAATTTTCATATCGGTTTTCTTTTTCTTTTTAAGTCAGTAAAAATTATAATTAATTTTTAAAAAATTAATCAATTTTAACTTATAATTTTCATCTCTAATGGACAAACCAGACGAAAGCTAATCTTGATATCTATTACTAATACATCTATAAATTTGCCTTCTACAATACCAAACCGTAACCAACCGTTTGGATAGGAAGGTTGAACCCGCCTGCTTGTCTGAATGGGGGTTTCATGTGTACCCACCAAAAGCGGGCAGAACGATAGATTGGAATGGGTTATGGATATTTTTTGTGCGATTTTATATTTATAAAATGAATAAATAAAAATAACTAAAACCTTTACTCAAATTGATTTAAAAAAAAAAAAACAAAACAAAATAGAGAACAAACATCTTGATATCTTTTTAAGGCACAGAGAGGTGCTTTTAAGCCCTCCATGGTGGCTGAGTTGTCGAATAAATAAGTTTCTCTCTTTTAAAAGTAAAAGTAAGTGTGTGTATAATTATCAAGTTTCTCTTTTAAATTATCGTTTATTATCTTCAAAACATCTTCAATATTTCTACTTTTATTTGATGATGATGCAGGGTTGGGGTTGTTTGGTGGAGGTTTTAGAAACTGTTCTCATAAAACTTATTCTGTCATTTTTTCTAATTTATAACTATTTTTTATTATTTATATTTTCAAATAAACATCTATAATTTTGTTATTTTTATTTTAAATAAAATGATTTTTTTAAATTATATAAAAAAATAAAATAAAATTTATATTAATAATTTTTTCTTAAACATATTTTAAAATTTTATATTTTTCATTTGAAATAATTTTTTCCTTAAACGTATATTTTTAAACCTCAAATACCTCTTAACTTTTAAACCACTGTCTGTAAACCTCACTCAAATACATCATTTCTTTGATGCTTGTTGTTCCATTATTTTACATGGGCCTATTCCTCTTTCGTCTTTTGAGTGTAATTAATTAATTAATTAACTATTTTTAGGGAGATTTATTTTTATTTTTCCAAATCAAACTAATAAGTACAATTTAAGAACCGGAGAATAGGCAACTGGAGGGACATGAACTCCTTTTAAAACAGCTCACTGATCATACGTACTTGCTCACAAGTCACAACCTTCCAAAAACCAAAACCCCACGCAGCACCAGCCAACACCATCATCACTCTCGTTCTCTCCCCATCACAACATCGTAAAGGCAAAAAACATATACAAAGAAAAAAAAATATGGTGAGTGGCCGTAAAACGTCGTCGTCAGAGACAGAGACTGCGGAGGAGAGCGGCGCAGCTGGTGGGGCCCTGGGTGTGGAAACTCACGGTGGCCGGAAAGCTGGGTTGGTCCTCCGGAAAGCTGACGTGGCGCAGGTGTCGCTGAGGTTGTTGTGCATGGCTACGTCGGTGACAGCGCTGGTTTTCATGGTGACAGCCAGGGAGGCTAGCACTGTCTTCATCTATGGCTTTCCCCTCCCTGTTTATTCCAAGTGGTCCTTCTCTGACTCCTTCGAGTAAGCCCAACAGACAAAGTCCGCTTTTGCTTTTGCTGTTTTTAATTTATTATTATTATTTTTTGGGTGAGAAGTTTCTGAAGTGGAGTTCAGGTCTTGGTTTCAAGAAATGAAATGGGGTTGTTTTCAGTATTTCTTAGCTCGGAATATTCCTTCATTTTCTTTTCTTTTCCTTTATTTTCTTACCAACCAAGCATGGTTCGCATTTTTGTAGATTTTGGTTTTGTTTACTAGTTCTCGCGGAAAATGACCCCAAAAAAAGGGGTCTTGTCTTAGTTGGTTTGTCATATTACATTACATGAGTTAATATGTTAATTATCTAGACGAAATTGCCCTTCTGTTTAATTTAATTAGTACTTCCATACAGCAAGGCAACAAAAAATTTTGGCACTCCTCTGAGACCTCTCCTTTCTAGCTAGTTTCATGGCATTTGGATGAAAAGAATCAGACCCGTGACTGATTTTCCTTTTTTTTTTTAATAATTATTCCAACCTACTTTTGGCTCCTTTTATACTCCTTTTAAAGTATTTGACTATTTTGAATAACCTTTTGTCTTCAAGTACTTCTTTAACGGAAATATTTTGTCTCCAAGTTGAACTGAACAATGGTGAAAGTTTTGTACAAGTAACTTTCCAAACTAATTAAGTGCAATTTTTTCACCATATTTTCAATGATCAGTCTTCCACCTTTGTGTGTTTACCAGTTGAACAACAACGACAATAATAATAATAAAAACATTGAATTTTTTTAGTGGGGAGGTGTTTTTTGTGATGCAACAAGGTTTTTAAGTCATTTAATATGTGTGAGTTTTTCAGGTTGGGTGGTTACCGAACAAAAAATTGCATTGTACAGATTGACATGTTCTGAGACATAGTTTCGGAGTTTACTATAACTGTGATTTTTATGAGTTATTAAAAGTAAAATTAAAAAAAAAAAATGGTTGATGAATTATGGTGAAATTGTGGTGATGATCATGAGCTAGGTATCTGGTTGGAGTTTCGGCAGCCGTGGCAGCTCACTCGTTGCTGCAATTCCTGATAAGCACAAAGCGGCTGCTGAGAAGGTCTTCCGTTATTCCCTGCAGAAACCACGCATGGCTCATTTTCGCTGCTGATCAGGTACTTCAGCCTCCTTAAAAAAAAGGAAGACATATTTTAAAGCATGAAAGATAACGCAATTACCGGTTCATACGCATAGCTTTCTGCTACGGAAAACACATCAATAGACAACTGGTTCCGTTAGTAAACTCGAACGAAACACCCAACAGTCCTTTAAGACTTCTATTTGAACATCTATATTTTTGTTTATTCTTTCATCAATATTATTACTTAGTTTCCTCGTATAGAAAACATGGATTTGTTTTTTCTTTTTTGTCTTAATCTCATTGTCAATATGTAGTTTAGTCAGTTGATTTATGTGCTGCTATTTTGAAAGGGACTATTACGATGTTTCTTAAAGATGCAAACTACTTTTGTCGTCCATATTACCTATCATATTCAATCCACCTATTACTTTGGTTATAAAACGGAGGTGCTATTGTAGAGAAATGTTACCAGCCCAACTTTTTTCCTTGAGGAATGGTATTTAACGGGAACTCTTTGCTTCCAAGTACCAATAAGAGAAAATAGAGGGGACTTCATCTACGCTATCAAATTTGGCATGATCAAAATGATCGTAATTTGTAACATTGACAGGAGTTTTTTTTTAATGTGTATGTCTTGATCCAAATTCTGATATCAGCATTTCCTCTAATATGTTCAAATATTTCCCAATAATATATAGCCATAAATGCTGTAAGGGTCAACATATTTCCCTATAACTGAAATTATTTGCATCGACAGCTTGCTACTTAATATGATTGTCTTATTCCCCTGCATAGGTCAAAGTTATAGTCCTTGATTAGGAAATCACCATCATACACCGTAATATGCAGAATAAGATACGTTACAACATGACATTTATTGTATATAACATAATATCATGTAACAAGAAGACTTTTATCTAACCGGACCAGTATTGTTCCTTTCCAAATTATTGTCGTATAGAAGTCGTGTCTCTTACTCCTGCATGTTACTGTGTAAGACGTTCCTTCTCAAGGAACCGGAGACAAGCCAATGTGTCTATAATGTCCATATGTTTCCTTTTATGCTACTTTGTTTAGTAATCTGATAGTGTGGGGAGTTTTCAGGTGTTTGCATATGCAATGATGAGTGCTGGATCGGCAGCTTCAGGAGTGAGCAACCTGAACCGCACAGGAATAAAACACACGGCGCTTCCAAACTTCTGCAAGCCTCTGCACATCTTCTGCGACCATGTCGCCATCTCCATCGCCTTTGCTTTCTTCAGCTGCTTGTTGCTTGCCATTTCTGCTGTCCAGGGTGTGATCTGGCTCTCCAAGAACTGAAAAACTAATAACTAAAAGGGAAAACAAAAAAAAAGTCTGTTTCTCTCCATGTAGTTGATGGAGATGTACTCGCTGCGCATCTTATATAATATTATATATATAGAAGAACATGATCCCCTAGGAAAAGTGATCCACATCCTTTAGTTAGTTTCAGATGATCAAATGTCTTTGAATCACTTCGCTTTTGTAAAAGATCAGTATCTCTTCACTGTTTAGTTACGGGAATGAATGCGTCTTTGGCGACCTCCTTTCAAGGAATGTTAATTGTCTTGCTCCATTTATTTTCATTTTCTTGTTTTTGTTCCTTGTTTTGGTTTGATATCCGAATTCCAATGAGATCAGTATTTCATGAATTGGGGAGAGTTGTTTCAAAATTTAAAACCAGAAAAAAAAAAAAAAAAGGACCTGTCCTAGATTAGATTCACGTGTCTACATGCGTATATTAAATGTTCAAGTGGTGCATTAAAAAGAGGTCGTCATGTTTTTGAAAGAAGTTTACCTAAAACGACAGCCGAAAACTTGTTAATTTCTAAACCAGAGCAAAACATATTGTGTTAATTATCAGCCCAAAGGAAGCCGTACAATGTCGTTTCACGTCGAACGACAACAAAAATTTTAAACAATAATATGTTTACATGTATTATTTTCGCACCCAACACGGTGTGTCGTTTGTGAAAACACGACCAAAAAGTGATTCATGAAAACGACACGTCGTCCTCTTGACTTGTGAAGCCCAACTCCAGATTACAAACGGCATGTCGTGTAATCGATTAAACGACCTCCAGATTACAAACCATGTACGTCAAATTGGTAAATGATTGATAATTTGTCATTTACCATGTAAGAAATTGATTTGCATATTTATTCATCTATAAATTATTCATTTACTTAATAAATCTACTATTTATAATAAATATTTTTAAAACTTAATATTTTCTTCAATTATTTTCCGAAAATTACCATTTACTTGTTTCTCCGGTTTAGTAGTGAGTTCAGAAGCTGTGTTGCTTATTGTAAGAAACTACATGTCGTTGACCAACGACAGCACACAATTTCTTTCTGGCGAGATGACAGAAAACTTTTAGGACATATAAGGCTGCAGGAAATATCATTATATCATACAAAAATTAAAAACTTTTTTACAATATGAAATAAGTTGATATAAATATATATTTATATGTATTTTTTTATATCAAAAATTTTATTATTATCTTTTAGATTTTTTTTTCAATTCTTCATTACTACATGACAAAAGTTAAAAAAAGAAAAAAGAAAAGAAAAATTGAAACAAGTAATAATATTAAAAAAATATATATATATTAGTAGTGCATTTTAATTAGTGTGGTTTATTTTGTTTAATCTTGTGTATTTTTGTCATTTTAGGTTAAAATATCGTATAAAATTCTGTTATTAGCTGTAGGATTAGTCGGACATCATTATTTAAGATATATACATAATTGATTTTGTTTTAAAGATCTTGTTATTATGTATATTTTAAAAAAAGAATTATTTAAATTAGAGTTTATATGAAAAAGATATATATTTTGAAATTTATGTTATTCTTTGTAACATAACATAATATATGCATATGTGAATTACTCTTTAACGTGAACTAATACTTGTGTGAAGTTCGAGTTACACACTCCAATCCGTGAGCTTTTCTACAGCTCTCTAGCCTATCTACTTGCGTAAGACTCTAGCAAAAAGATCGAAAAACAGTACCAAAAACCAAGCCCAATCACAAATTAAAAGGTAAATCCGTCACAGCACTTGTTAGGGCACTAAGTGAAGCACACTGTATAAAGAACAGTGTTTTTGTCCCAAATTTAGTTATATATAATAATGCAGATTCAACGCAAAAAACAGCACGATTTTTTTCGCTTAATGCTAACAGAACAACAAGCAAATTCTAAGAACGACATGGTACTTCATAGAACAAACGCCATTCCCTAGTAAACACCGGGCATCAACAAATACTTAAAACGCCATGCAGTTTACAATTTAAACGAGAAAGAAGAATGTCGATGTCGTGTACTAAAACGAAACGACATGTCGTTTTGTTCGGGAGCAAATTGTATTAATTGTCTTAGGCTCTTCAACTCCATATTCTTTCGCGCAATGTTCACAGTGGACACGAACAAGAAAGCAGACAATGGAGGAACTCCAGTGAGTCGGAAGCGAGTGAGCAGTGACTGAGTAGCCCACTCAAACTCGCTTATCTTCTTCTTCATAGAGCAAATGTAGCGGACAAACCCACCGACTTTTGGGCAGAAAACCTCCATGGCCTGTCAATGCCGTTTGGCCTCTTCTCCTTCTCCTTCCTTCTCTTTCTTACCTTCATCCCCATTCCTAAACACCACACCCAAAACCTCTCGCCGCTCAACCAAACTCCACATTCGTCCCTTGATCACCTCCCGATTCTCGATCCCGAACGCCGACGCCGCCTCCGGCGGCTGCGGCGGCGGCGGCGGAGAAGATGACACAACCAAGAGAACGATCCAATTCGATTTCCTCAAGCTCTCCGTGACGCTGACAGTAATCTCCGCCTCTCTGCCCCAGCCCAATCCGGCCATCGCCGCCGTCAAAGAGCGGAGGCGCGGCGCCAGGAAGCCGGCGGCAAAAAAAGCGGAAGCCTTGTCGCCTCAAGAACTCAAATCGTGGACCCAAGGACTCCCTCCCGTCTCGAATCGCATTCCCTACACAGATGTACTGGAATTGAAAGAGGAAGGTAAGCTCAAGCATGTGATTAAGCCTCCCAGTGTCGATTTGAGGCAGCGGGCGGAGCCTGTACTGGTTGTTCTCGAAGATTCTAGAGTCCTCCGAACTATGATTCCGTCGATGGAGAGCGACAAGAGATTTTGGGAGGATTGGGAGAGATTGGATATCGATTCGTTCTGTATTAACGCTTACACGCCTCCGATGAAGAGGCCGGAGCTGCCGCCGCCATACCTAGGTTTTATGAAGAGGCTGCCGGAGTTCATGCTGTCGTTCACGAAGCCGAGGAAGGAGTCGAAGAAGGCGGTGGAGCTGAGGCGGGCGAGGGAGGAGCTCAAGCGACAGAGGAAAGGAGAGCTGGAGAGGATGAGGAGGGAGCGAGAGATCATCGACAACGCCATGAAAGTTCAGAAGAAGGAGGAGGAGAGGAGGCTGAGGAGGGAGGAGAGGAAGAAGAAGTACGAGGACTCGTTGCGGGAGGCTCGAGACAAGGACCGGGACATGGCCAATTTCTGGGCGAATATGGCGCAGGATCAGAACGTAGCGACGGCGCTGGGGCTTGTGTTCTTCTACATTTTCTACAGAACGGTGGTGTTGAACTACAGGAAGCAGAAGAAGGACTACGAGGATAGGTTGAAGATCGAGAAGGCGGAAGCGGAGGAGAGGAAGAAGATGAGAGAGTTGGAGAGAGAAATGCAGGGGATTCAGGGTGAGGACGACGTTGATGAGCTTGAGCAAGGGAAAGGTGGCGAGGAAAATCCTTACATGAAGATGGCGGCGCAGTTCATGAAGTCCGGCGCTCGTGTCCGGCGAGCTCAGAACCGGAGGCTGCCCCAATACTTGGAGAGGGGGGTGGATGTAAAATTTGAGGATGTTGCAGGGCTTGGGAAAATCCGGCTTGAGCTCGAGGAAATCGTCAAGTTTTTCACTCACGGCGAGATGTATCGCCGACGAGGCGTTAGAATTCCTGGTTAGTAATTCATGGTTGAGAACTTGCTAATGATGGCAATGTGAAATTTTAGAGCTTAGCTCAATAATGGCAATGTGATATTTGGTTTTGTTAATTTAGGTGGTATACTACTTTGTGGCCCTCCTGGAGTGGGCAAGACTTTGCTTGCGAAAGCTGTGGCTGGTGAGGCAGGGGTCAATTTTTTCTCCATCTCTGCCTCTCAGTTTGTGGAAATATATGTTGGTGTTGGTGCTTCGCGTGTCCGAGCACTTTACCAGGAAGCAAAGGAAAATGTACGTGTTGCTTTTAGATAAGTTTTCTATGCAAGCAAACATACCTTTATAATGTGATTGTTTAAAAAGATCTGTAGCTTGCATTTTAAAATTATGTTTGTTTTGCGATAGGCTCCTTCTGTTGTGTTCATCGATGAGTTAGATGCTGTTGGGAGAGAGCGTGGTTTGATCAAGGGATCGGGCGGACAAGAACGTGATGCTACTCTTAATCAGGTTGGCTGCACGTATTTATTTTCCATGTTTTTCTATTGTTTCATGCTGCTTTAGTTCTTTATACTCCAATTGTTTGTGCAAAGTGATGATATCTGTTATTGTTTCCATTCTTCAGCTCCTCGTATGCTTGGATGGTTTTGAGGGGAGAGGGGAAGTTATCACTATTGCTTCGACAAATAGACCAGACATTCTAGATCCGGCACTTGTAAGACCTGGAAGGTTCGATCGGAAAATATTTATCCCCAAGCCCGGCCTTATAGGTCGCATTGAAATTTTGAAGGTAATAGATAGTTCCTAACATTTACATCCAAGTCCTGATTGCATTTCAAGATTGTCATTTTGTACTCTCCTTGATAGCTTTTATATTCTGGTTTGTTTCCGTCTCCTGGTTATAGGTTCATGCTCGAAAGAAGCCAATGGCTGAGGATGTGGACTATATGGCTGTTGCTAGTATGACTGATGGAATGGTTGGGGCAGAGCTTGCCAACATAGTTGAAGTTGCTGCTATTAACATGATACGTGATGGAAGGACAGAGGTAGAACCTTCTTATGTTGAATTTAACGGTTCCAATACTAACAAAAGAAATGTTAAAACTTAAATTAATATAATTAAAAGATAATAGAAAGAAAAGTAATCCTAAACACTGCCAAGAAATATGAAAGAAAAACTGTTTCTGAAATTGAATAATTTTTCAGTGTATACAAATGAGCTATCACCATGGCTTTAAATAGCCGAGTATTGCCTAGAGTCAACTATACAATTAATACCCTAGGGTCAACTATACAATTAATACCCCTAGGGTCAACTATACAATTAATACAATCTCCCATAAATGAATTTACCAAAAATAGAATGAGCCTAAAATAGATTGATTACCCAAGGATTCTATGGCTAATTTACAGCCTTCCCTAATTACACGATTTCTCACACTCCCCCTCAAACTCAACTGTACACATTGAAAAGATTGAGCTTGCTAATTAACCGCTCAAAATCCGGCTTCCAAAGACTCTTTGTTAAAATGTCTGCTGTCTGCTCGGTGGTTGGGATGTATATGATGCAGATTGTTCCATCCTCCATCTTTTCCTTAATGAAGTGTCTATCTACTCCCATATGCTTTGTTCTGTCATGGTAAACCGGATTATGACAAATATTGATGGCTGCCTTGTTGTCACAAAACACCTTTATAGACTCCTGTGCTTCTAGGCGCAATTCAGTCAGTAGATTCTTTAGCCACAAAGCTTCACAAAGACCATGAGCCAAAGATCTTAGTTCAGCCTCAGCGCTACTTCTGGCTACTACCATTTGCTTCTTACTTCTCCATGTAATCAGGTTGCCCCATACATATGAACAGTAACTAGATGTCGACCGTCTGTCAATAACCGATCCTGCCCAGTCAGCATCAGTAAAGGTTTCAATATTCCTTTTTGTGGTTTTCTCAAACAGAAGACCTCGTCCCGGAGTTCCCTTTAAATATCTAAGTATCCGATTAATAGCCCCCCAGTGTTCTTCCTTAGGATCATGCATAAACTGGCTAACATAGTTCACAGCAAAGCCAATATCAGGTCTTGTATGGGCTAGGTATATCAATTTGCCAACTAATCGTTGGTATCTCCCCCTATCCACTGGGCTGCTTGACTCCTGATCATTGAACTTGAGATTGGGATCCATGGGAGTATCCATTGGCTTGCATCCCAACATACCTGTTTCTTCAAGTAAATCAAGGATATACTTCCTTTGTGAGACAGAAATTCCTGCTTTACTCCTGACGACTTCCATTCCTAAGAAATATCGAAGCTTCCCTAAGTCTTTCATTTCAAATTCGGATGAGAGACCCTTCTTGACACGCGACATCTCTTCCAAGTCATCTCCTGTAAGGATAATATCATCAACATATACTATAAGGATGGATACCTTACCCTCTCGGTGTTTGTAGAAGAGAGTGTGGTCAGCTTGAGCTTGCACATATCCTTGTCCTTTTACAGCTTTCGAGAAACGATCAAACCAAGCCCGAGGTGACTGTTTTAAGCCGTACAGAGCCTTACGTAACCTGCACACTTTATTCTCATCATAGTTAAAACCAGGAGGAGGATCCATAAACACTTCTTCTTCTAGCTCCCCATTCAGGAAAGCATTTTTAACATCAAGTTGCTCTAATGGCCAATCTAGATTTGCAGCTAAAGATAAGAGAACTCGTACAGTGTTGATCTTGGCAACAGAAGCAAACGTTTCTTCGTAATCAACACCATACGTTTGAGTAAAACTTTTAGCCACTAACCTAGCTTTGTATCTTTCAACTGTGCCATATGCATTATATTTCACTGTGACGACCCACTTACAGCCAACTATTCTTTTATCTCGTGGTTTTTCAACAACTTCCCAAGTCTCGTTTTTCTCAAGAGCGTGTACCTCTTCAAGTAGGGCAGCCTTCCACTCAGGACTTTTCATGACTTCTTCTACATTTGCTGGGATATTCTCATTAGACAGATTGGCAACAAACGTCATCAACTGTTCTGAAAGATGCCCGTATTTTACGGAGTTTGAAATGGGGTATCTTGTGCAGGTTCGAGAAGCTTTCCTGAGAGCAATAGGATCCTCATATATTTCCGGACACGACTCCGAGACAGGCAACTGAGAGTGCTCAAGTTTTTCGACATCCCTTTTTTGTTTCCTTCGAGAATAAGTCAAGAGTTCTTTTTTTGGAATTAGTTGTTTATCTGGGAAATCATTTTCGGACAAGGGAGTCAGGAAATTTAATCCTTCATTACCTAGCATCATGGAATCAGAATTTGGCTCGTTTGCATTCTCCCCCTGAGGCAAATGACGTTTATAGTATGGAAGGTTTTCAAAGAAGGTGACATCAACAGACGTGAAGTATTTTCGCTGGTCTGGAGAATAGCATATGTAAGCCTTCTGTGACGAGGAATATCCTAGGAAGATACATTTGTGAGAGCGAGGATCAAGCTTAGATCGACCCTGAGAAGAATTATGGACAAAGGCCACACAACCGAAGACACGGGATTCAAGGGTTGAGAATAATCTATAGGCAGGGTAGGAAGATGTGAGTGTGTCTAAAGGTGTTTTGAAGTGGAGTACTTTGGATGGCATGCGATTAATGAGGTAGCAAGCAGTAAGGATAGCATCCCCTCAGAAAAACTTAGGAACATGTGCTGCAAATAAAAGGGAACGTGCCACCTCCAGAAGATGTTTATTTTTGCGCTCCGCCACCCCATTTTGTTTTGGGGTATCAATGCATGAACTTTGGTGTAGAATCCCTTTAGTTTGAAAAAATTCCCCAAGAATGGAATTGAAGTACTCAGTACCATTATCAGTACGGAGTAATTTTATTTGTGTGTTAAACTGAGTATGGATCATCTGGTAAAAATTTTTAAAAACTGCAGCGGTATCAGATTTGTCTTTAAGAATATACACCCAACTGACACGTGTATAATCATCGATGAAGGTAATAAACCATTTTTGAGATTTAAGTGTTGGAACACGGGAAGGCCCCCAAATGTCACTGTGAATCAAAGTAAATGGTTTAGATGGGCGATATGGTTGTGGAGGAAGAAATTGACGTGTATGCTTAGCCATTTGACAGACTTCACATTGCAAAGGAATATTTTTATTTCGGAAAAGAGAAGGAAATACATATTTCATGTAGGTAAAACTAGGATGGCCTAGACGATAATGTAACAACATTATTTGATTATTCAAAGAGACGGAAAGAGCACATGAACTATTCTCAGGAAACAAGAAATAGAGGCCGTTAAAGACTCTAGCACTGCCAATCGTCCTCCCCGTTGTCGCATCCTGAAAAACACAAGAAGTAGAAGTGAAGTTAACACGGCACAGGTTATCTGATGTCAATTTACACACAGAGATAAGGTTGTAGGAAAGCTGCGGAACATGTAAAACATTTTTTAGACAAAGAGAGGGGCTTATTTGGACTGTGCCTATGCCCGCAACAGGCGAAAAAGAGCCATCAGCCACTTGAACCTTTTTTTGTCCAGAACTAGGAGTATAAGTCCGAAATGAAGTTGCACAACCAGTCATGTGATCACTAGCACCTGAATCCACAATCCACCACTCACCTTTCTCAGTCATGTCAGACATAGGAGCACTTGAGATACCTTGTTGAGCCATAAGAGAGGTGCTCGGCTTGGTAGAAACACCCAGAAGTTGACAAAGGTGATTGACTTGGGCTTGAGTAAGTTTTATTTCACCAGTTGCATTCTTTGGAGAGGATTCAGCTGCAACAGCTGTGGCAGTAGCCTTTCGTTGCTTGGCGGAGACAAAGTTTGCAGGTTTTCCATGCAATTCCCAGCATTTATCACGCGTGTGCCAGGACTTGTGGCAGTGGTCACATTTAGGTACAGGCCGGGAAGGTTGTGTAGGTTGTGAGACGTCAGATTTGTGCACGGCTAAAGCTGAGACATCAGCAGCAAGGGATAAGGGGCTGCCAAGCATAACCCGACGCCGATGTTCCTCCCTTTGCACTTCTGAAAAAACTTCATCAATGGAGGGAAGATGCCGAAGACCAATAATTCTGCCACGGACCTCATCAAGGTCTTTGTTGAGACCTGCCAAGAAATCATAAATACGGTCTTTCTCTACAATTTGTCGATAAAGGGTAGCATCATTAGGATGGTGCCACTATATAGTGGAAAACATATCCACCTCCTGCCACAATTTTCGAAGAGTGGTAAAATATTGGATTACATCGAGTTCCCCTTGACGAAGTTCTTTTGCCTTATTCCGTAATTCAAACAACTGTGAGGAGTTGTTCAAATCCGAATAAGCCAATTGAATAGCATCCCAAATTTCTTTAGCCGAAGAATAAAAAAGGAAGGTCTCACCAATATTGTCTTCCATGGAGTGGAGGAGCCAGGCCATCACCAAGGAGTTGTTTGCATCCTAAGAGGCGTACTCAGGGTCATCAGGCGGCGGACATGGAGAAGATCCATCAAGAAAACCGATTTTCCCTTTTCCCCGAATTGCAATGGCAGCACAACGAGACCACTGAAGAAAATTTCGGCCATTAAGTTTAACAGGGGTGATTTGAAGAGTAGGAGGTGTGTTATCAAACATGGCAGTGGGAGCAATTTTGGGAATCAACTCAGACACCAAGGAAGGTGGGGTCGAGTTTCGTTCACCGCTTACTCCAGACATGGTTAACTTCTCAAATTTCTATTATCTTCTTTCTCTCTGATACCATAAAAGATAATAGAAAGAAAAGTAATCCTAAACACTGCCAAGAAATATGAAAGAAAAACTGTTTCTGAAATTGAATAATTTTTCAGTGTATACAAATGAGCTATCACCATGGCTTTAAATAGCCGAGTATTGCCTAGAGTCAACTATACAATTAATACCCTAGGGTCAACTATACAATTAATACCCCTAGGGTCAACTATACAATTAATACAATCTCCCATAAATGAATTTACCAAAAATAGAATGAGCCTAAAATAGACTAATTACCCAAGGATTCTATGGCTAATTTACAGCCTTCCCTAATTACACGATTTCTCACAATAATAATGTCATTTCCTTTCCATATCTAAGTTGGGTTGCTGGACATGATGGTTATATAGCAAGGACATCTCTTCTTAGTTTCCCCTAGAAATAAGTGCTTAAGAAATGAGTTTGGCATAAGATTTGATTGTACTGGGTTGAATATTTTTTAGTGGTTTTAACTTAGACCTGTGATTTGATTGCTGTCTATTTGATATTCTTGATGCTGCTATCGACGTAGAAATTTTTTGGACATATGCAGATCACCACTGATGATCTCTTACAAGCTGCACAAATGGAAGAAAGGGGAATGCTAGACAGAAAAGAGAGAAGTTTTGAGACTTGGAAGCAAGTAGCTATTAATGAAGCTGCAATGGCTGTTGTAGCTGCCAACTTCCCTGATCTTAAAAATATTGAGTTTGTATGATTCTAAGCCCGCTCTTTTCCCTACCATTTGGTGGACTTTCTTTGAATATAACTCATTTTAATGTGTTTACTATTTACGAAGTAATCTTCTGAATTTGGCTGCTTTTTTCTCAGAAGTGTCCTTTTCATTAGCATAGAGTGGTAACAGTATTAACTATTTCCAGGTCACGATTGCTCCTAGAGCGGGCAGGGAATTAGGTTATGTTCGGATGAAAATGGATCCAATCAAATTCAATGAAGGAATGCTTACGTATGAACTTTGCTTTGCTTTGCTTGTTCTTTCTTTACTTATAGTGTTAAGAAAATTTATGACTATTATTAACCTGCGAACTTACTTGCAAACCCTTCTCTTATCTCTCCTTATCATCTTTCTTTAATCTATTCCTTATTTCATGGCAGTCGACAATCTCTTCTGGATCATATTACCGTTCAACTAGCACCACGTGCAGCTGATGAAATTTGGTATGGAAAGGATCAGGTATGAAAACATTTTTCCTTTTATTTCACTCAAGCAAGTACTGAGATTCAAAAGAAAAGAAAAGTCAGACGTTACACTTAAGCTGGTGAGTTTGAAATCTTCTAATGGCTCTCGTATTTCAGTTGAGTACAATATGGGCTGAAACAGCAGACAATGCTCGGTCTGCTGCACGGACTTTTGTTCTTGGTGGCCTCTCTGACAAGCATCATGGCTTATCTAACTTTTGGGTCGCTGATAGAATCAATGTAATTGAATTTCTTTGTACCATTTCATTTCCCTAGTCTGAAAGAAGAATTTGTGTGGACAAAATATTATGGTTGAAATCTGGAGTCACAAAACTTATGCAAAACTTAAATTTTTACAGGACCTTGATTCGGAGGCATTGCGTATTGTTAACGTGTGTTATGAACGAGCGAAGGAGGTAATGTGAAGATTCATTTCATGGTGATTTACCTGTCTTCTTACTATGCTGGTACTCACTCCTCATTTTCTTGTCAGATCCTGCAACAAAACCAAAAGCTCATGGATGCGGTAGTCGATGAACTTGTTGAGAAGAAAAGTTTGTCTAAACAAGATTTCTTGCGCCTAGTAGAGTTGCATGGCCGCCTTCAACCTATGCCACCTAGCATTCTCGATCTTCGGGTTGCCAAACGTAAGGAGTTCCAAGATCTGATGATGAACCAAAACTAAATTAGCTTTTGGAAGCAATTTATGAGCAAAATGCTTGTAAATTGCAAGCCTGTTGGTTCACTGGCGGTTGGGTTTGTTGGGCCTTTTTGGCTTGGTCTCGTATTTTATTGTGCAGCCTTTGGAAGCTCGAAAAAAAAAAAATTTTGAGGCGCAATTTTGATTTTTGACACCCTCTTTTATTCTTTTACCCTTTCGGTCCAATTATTAGTAAACATAATTTTCCCGAATTTTATACTTTGTATGGTGTATCTTGTTCATTTAAATTCATTTGGTGTCTCTTTATAGAATAGCAATTCATTCTTCAAAACAAAGAAATAACCAAAAAAAAAAAAATGCCTGCACATTATTTTTTATATTGAAAAAATCCCGCAAGAGGATCAAGCTATAACATAATTCATTCCTTAGGTTGGTAATTTTGCAACTAATTTCATAAGATTGAATCTTCCCACCTAAGTTTAAAAACAAAACAAAACAAAACAAAGTGGCCATAGAATTTGATTGAAAATTTTCCTTTTTTTTTTTTTTTTTCCTTGGCTGTTGTTTGACCCTTTATGCCACTCCGAATTCTCGGATAACATGGGTCCTGTTTGGAAACATGATTTACCTCGACATAACACCACGTTCTCTATTTGTCCCAGAAAAAAAAAAAAAAAACCGAAAAAGAAAAATAAATAAAGAACACGTTCTCACTAACGGTACGTAGTCAAGATATAACCGCCCGCATCGCACCATGTTTCTCATGGCCACCCCACGATCTCCGCCTCCATACACCTATATATACATGTATATATATTCACCACGATCATATATAGTGGCTGTTCTGGAGATTGCTACAGAACGGTAACCAGAGTCTACAGAGCAACTTCATTTCTGAAAGCTTTGGAGAGAAAAGAAAAGGTCATATACAGAAACATGGTTTCTTCTCCTTCTTCCATAGCTCTTTCCAACAGTCTGATGATGCTCTTCTTCGTCTTTATGATCATGAATGCTCCACGACTTGAAGCTTCTAGAGACTTCAAAGTCGGTGACGATTTGGGCTGGTCGGAACCCGGCATCAACAACGTCACCCTGTACAATCAGTGGGCCGCAAAGAACCGATTCCAAATCGGAGATTCTCTCGGTAACTAATTCCATATCTGATGTTCATTGATTTACAAGTGACTGTCCTTTGGTTGAGACACTTCTAGTTTTCTGCTTCTCTCATTTTAGTCATCGTAAACGTGTTGCAGTTTTTGAGTACAGCAATGACTCGGTTCTTGTGGTGGGCAAATGGGGCTACTACCACTGCGAAACAAGCAAGCCAATCATTGCCTTTGACAATGGAAACAGCACTGTCAAACTTGACAGGCCTGGTCTTTTCTACTTCATCAGTGGAGCTTCCAACCACTGCAAAAACGGCCAGCGAATGATCGTCGACGTCATGTCTCCGTGGTCTCCACGTTCTGCTTCTGCTCCGTCCGGCTCGTTTTTCGGGCCATCTCCTCTGCCGGCGCAGAGCTCGGGGGCTTCGGTGTCCGTCACTTTTAGCTCGCTTGTAATGGCTCTAATTCTTGTTGCTACCGTTGCAACACTAGCATGACTTAATCATTTCATTTTATTAATTATGGTCATTTTTCTAATCTTGTTGGTTGGTTTTTATCCGGTTTGAGTCAGATTCCGGCTGTTGGAGCCTTTTGATTTTCATCATTCATTTAGTCTCAAACATTGTTGGTCTTATTTTATTTACGTACATTGGAATATTCATTGTTGTTCTAATTGTTATTATTTGTTCTAATGTTTTGTCTTTTTTACTATTAACATTGAATTACTCGGCTTAATGTCCTGCTGGGAACAAAAGTCAAACCAAGGACTTTCCTAAGATTCCGCGGTGAATAAGTTGGTTTTGCTTCTGTCTAATTCCTAAGCATAACTTTTCATGCAACAATTATCTAGGACTCACCTTAATGGGGTCTGCTTTTAAATTCAATAATCAGTAGTGTAAGTTTTAGAAAATTCTGCATATAATTGTAAAAGGAAGAGATTCCTCACGTCATGGTACTTTCTATCTTTTTTTGTTTTAATAACGGAATTCAGTAGTGACATCCCTTCACTTTTTCGTATTTTGAGAATAATCTTAGACAGAGTAAGGATTCGAACATTAGATACCACCCTCAGAAAGATAGTCTAAGTGGCGGGTCCTGACTCCGCAATCTCTCCATCAAATCCTTAGGAGTTAATAGTAATTATTCTTTGGTTGACAAGCAGACCTTGACAATGCCAGAAACTGGCATACAGTCATCACTCATGCACGTTAACAAGTAAAAAAAGTTTTTCCACTTTGTTTGAGTCAATCAACTCTATCATTTGAACTACCCCAATTCCCGCGTTTGCGTTTTTTCACGCGTAATTGATTTTCCATAGTCTTTGGTCATATTGTTCTAAGTCTTTTTTTTTAATTCTTTATTCATAATAATAATAATAATAATAATAATAATAATAAACTCGCCTCAAAATGTGGATGGCCTAGGTCATTGTTATTTTGTGCTAACCGGGGAAGGAAAAATTAGCTTTGGAAAAATAATATATATTGATAGATTTATTTATATATGTCTATATTTTCCAATGACTTACCGATTATAATAGCTAATCCAACAATAATGAAGACGACTTGTATATTCCACTTCAAGATTTGAGTAATGAAGAAGTTAAGCCTTCTGAATTATTGGTCCAACCACGTTTTACAAACTTGCATGAATATTAGTTTGTCTTGATTCTCGTACTATGTAAGGGGCTTTTATTTAGTAAATACAATAGATTAAAAAAAAAATTTTAAGAATGGATTGTACCTTGTACTTTTTTTAATATTTTATGAGAAATATATTTTTTATTGGTAAGTGGACATGACTTTTACATTGAGAATAGACTCAGTGCGGTGGTTTTTAATTGCTTTTGGAATTAGAGCTTTCAGCCCTTGATTGATTAAATTGAAAAGGAAGAGAAATGGAATAGGTAGAGGGATTTTGAAGAGGAAAAGAGGATTCTGGTTGTTTGATAGAGAGGAAATAGATAAGAAACAGAAATCAGAAATTTGTGAGATTTACCACTTATTAATGCTTCTGACATTAAGAAGAAAATTGGCTGGAAAAATTTGACAAAATAAATAGAAGTAAAATAATTATTTTGGTTTTAATCTTTTTTCTCATTATCATCTTTCAATTTATATAAGATTATAATTATAAGATGCATTTGATTAGATATTTTCTTTCATGTTTTTTTTTTTTTTTTTTCCTACCAAACAGCATGATCAAAAACATCCCCCTTACTTTTTGATATCTATCACTTAGGGATTTTACCTCCTATTTTTCATGCTTTTACCAAAATATAGCATTAGTTCCTGTGACGACCCCCCACGTACGTTACCATACCAACCAGTCGAGCTCTGACATCGATCGCGATGGCTGGCAACCTCGTGGGTCGTCATCCTCTTACTTAACATACTTAACTTTTCATTCTTAACGTTCTCATCTTATAGCGGAAGCAATTTCTATAGCAAATTTTTTTTTTTTTTTACTTACATAATATGCTTATATCTCTGAAATACTCTTATAACATATATTTCATAACTTTCTTTCTTTCATCTTCCTTTTTGAACGCTCAGCGAAAGACTCATGGTAGTACCATACCCTCGCCCAGTCCCTTGGCACGTGCAGATCCGTCCGTTGTCCATCATATTACTTTAAATAAACAGGTTGCTTACCTGTAACACATGAACAACTAATGAGCTAGATGCTCAGTAAGTTCAAACATACATTCATTAACTTATAAATACTAGTAATATATGTTATTACTAGAATATATGTCATCACGTATATACACATCATATACATCATTTATACATACTCTCAAAACATAACATAAAATGTGAGCTTGTTCATGCTCATTTATCTCTTCACTAATCATTCCCATCATTCTATTGATAATCTCTTATCATTCTAATCCAATCTCTTCATTTCTTTACTTTTCATTCCTATCATTTCTTAACTTTCTGTTCTAAATCTTTATAACTTTTCTATCGCTTTATCATCATCTCTTAACATTTCATATCTTAAAAACTAGTAACATACACACTAGCATAACATCACGTAAAACGTGTCATTCACATCACATCACATATATGATTCTATTATATTTCATATCGTTTGTTTCTTTTTATATTGTTCTTTACTTTTCTTTTCTTTTCGTATCATTTCTTTTCTTTTCTTTTCTCTCTGCTTTCCTTTCTTTTCTTTTCACGCTCTTTTTTTTTCTTTTCTTTTCTTTTCTTTTCTTTCACGCTCTTTTCTTTTCTTCTCTTTTGTTTTCTTTTCTTTTCTTTTCACGCTCTTTTCCTTTCTTTTCTTTTCTTCTCTTTTCCTTTCTTTTCTTTTCTTTTCCTTTCTTTTCTTTTCACTCTTCTTTCGTTTGTTTTCTTTCCACTTTCCTTTGGTTGGGCCCGTTGTTGGACGTACCTAGTTGCGCGCGGACAGTGGGAGGAGGGGGAGCGACCCACCAACCTACCTCACAGTCACATAAAAACCGCACCTTCGGGGTTGGTCCATCCTATAATCTACCGTACCTTCGGGGTAGCGCCACATCTACGCGGAGGATATAGACCGGAAGTCTCGACCTTGTAGGGAGACCGGTACGCCAACAACTTAAGTTTTCAGTCTTATTATCTTGTAGGCTTTTATTTTTCTTATATTGATTTTTCGTTGAACATCTTTTTCTTTCATGACATTCATAATCTTTTACTTCTCATTTTTTTTCATAAAACGTTTCATGAAACATTTGTTCTTTCGTTGTTTTTCTTTTCTTAATTCTTTACTTTATTTGTGTGAATTATGTTAATCACACTTTAGCATAGCATATATAACACTTATTACTTATATAACATCACATCACAACAAACAAAAGTATGTTTAGTTATGTGCAGATAATTTCTCTGTTTATCTTGTCATTTACATCCTTCTATCTATCGTGTCTTATCATCATATTCCTATTGATCATAGCCTATCGTTCTATTCTATCAATCACATCTTATCGTCATGTTCTAATCCTTTCATCATACCTTTTATAATAACCTATCATTGTTTTTCTTTCTTATCTAACTCTTTGCTTTCATATCATTTTTCATAAAACATCTATCCTTTCGTCCTCATAAAACATCCATTTCTTAATTCCTTTCATCACCGATCATCGTTGCTCTATCAATCATAACTTAACTTCCATAAAACTTTTCATAAAATATCTATTCTTTCCTTTCATACCTCATCTCTTTCTTATTGCATTCTATTATAACACTCTTATTCTTACTCTTTCCATTCTTCTGTCACTCTTTATCACATCGTTACTCTCATAAAGTTTTTATAATGCCTTTCCTTCATAATTCAATATATACATATATTTATTATATATATATATATTTATAATTATTTATTAAAAACATATCTTTTAACATCATCATATCATTGCTATAGCATTTACTATAGCATCACCATAAATCACATCATGACATTTTCATACAAAACATATAAACACGATGAACTTGTTCATAGTTGCAGACGGGTAAATGTCTGAACTTACTCATAGCGTGCTTATCCTTTCTTTGAGATCCATCGACGTCCTTTGTCGCTTCTGGATTAGGTTCCTACAGACAAACTTTGTCCGTTAATCACATTTTCATTCATAGCCTTTATTTTATTAAAAAGCTTGATTCTGATCTTATAACCCTTAATTATATCCTTATGACAGCTTTCTAAACCTTAATGGCCATTTTTGAATTTTTCTCCAACTTTTGAAAAAAATTACGATTTTACCCCTAACTTTTGACAAAATTACAATTTTGCCCTTGACGTAATTTTTCATAACTTAAACCTCAATTTTGACTTTTACAAACTTCATTCACCTATTCCGGGGTCATTGGGGTTCTTTTCTCATAATTTGAGAATCTTTGGACAAAATGACCATTTTACCCCTGATGGGTCTTTTAATCATAATATTTTCATTTTCATACTTAGGCTGGATTTTCTAAACCCAAAATCATTTAATTAACTTTTTAAATCTTATCAGGCCTTTTCCGGATCAATTCTTATCATTTTACCAATTTTCACATTCATGGCCATCGGGAAGTACTATTCCGACCTAAGAGTCAGTTTCATGTTTTTCTTGCGTTCTAGAGTTTCGAAGGGTTGGTTTACTAATTGTAACCTGTCCATTCCTTTTTCCATGCCCTAATTCCTTGAGGGGGCTCGGGTTACCTTCCCGTTCATATTTTTACCCCTCGTTTCCCATATTACCCCTGGTGCCATTTTTAGAAATTTCGGCAGAGTTTCCCCTTAATTTTTGAGGTTCCAGCGTTTAGGAAACGCCTGAAAACCATCTATCCTAATCTAATTCTATCACGTACTATACCAGAGGCCTAGATTTTACGTAAAACTCATACTGTTTACGTAAAATCGTTACATCATCACATATTTTTCTTTTTCTCCATTACAGCCATTTTCTTCTTTTTTACATACATTCTTTTCCATAATTTTCCTACCAATAATCATAAAATCATATAACAGTCCCAATCAATTAAATTGCGGAACGTAAAGGGATATGGATTTATACCGAATTGCAGTCCGGTCTCGACGGCATAAACTCTAATTCCTCGTTCTTCATCTTTGAGGTCTCGTCTTGCAATTCCGACTCCGCGGATGCGTCCGGAACGTCGAAAATAGGCCAACGGGCCAAATTTCCATTTTCGGTCAACGGTCGCCGTTGACCGGCGTTGATCGGCGGCGACGGCGGCGACGGTGGCAAGTGGGTAGTCCATTTTGAAGATCTCGACGAGAGGAATCCATTGGTGGCTTCAATTTCACCATTTGAAGCTCCTATGGCCTGAAATCGACCCCGAAAACTCGGTCACGGCGGCGACGGTGGAGCTCCGCCGTGCCGGACTTTTTTCCCGAAATTGATTGAGGGCTTTTGCTCCCCTCTTCACGGCGACCATTTCTGTACAGGTGGTGCAGCTCAACATCGCCGGAAACGGCGGTTTCGACGGCGACTCCACGGCGGTGACGTCGCGACTTCGGGCGGCGCGATTCTGCCGGTGTTGAGGCGATCCACCACCTGGGTTTTGTAGTACTCTTCACCACGAACATTTTGGGACCGGTTTCGTGGCAAATGGTGGCCGGACGGCGAAGAAATCTCACCGGGAAGATTTCGGCTCCGGAGACCTTCAGGCGGCGCGTGCGGCTTGCTCCGACGGCTGCTCCGTCGCGTCGACCCACCATCGGACTCAGCTCGGCGAGAGCTTTCCGATGACACCGGCAGTGTCGAAAACGGAAACCGTTTCCGATGGTCGGTTACTGTACACATTCGGCTAGAGAGAGAAAGAGAAATGAGGAGAGAGAGAATTTGTGGACAAATGAGTAAATTCCACCTTTTTCCCGTTCTTTATATACTTTTTCACCCAAAATTTCAACATGGGCTATGCTGACTAATTTGGGCGTCCTGAATCCAAATATATCAGTTTTATTTTCATCTGATGTCGTTTCGACCAGTTTCCGATACTGCGAATTTTTGATCAAAAATTACCCTTGTGCTCAATTATCAAATTTAAGCGTGCTGATAGGCTATCCTAACTAATTTGGGTGTGCTAAACCCAGATTTATCAGTTTTATGTCAAGATAATATCATCTTGACCTACTTCCTGATACTGTGAGTGGCACACACGTGCACACACATAATATCACTATTACTCATTTTTCATCCTTTAACATTGTTAGAATATTTTAGTTAGTTCTAAACAATATTAAATCACTTAATTTCACATTTTAACGCTTAAATTCATTGTGTAATTATTTTCTGAAAAAAAGTGAATTTTCCCGGTTGTTACAGTTGCGGACAATATGATCCCAAAGAGAAGAATTTAATCAAACATCAAATTATTACATATTTTAAAACAAGCTGCAAGCAAGTTTATTAGGCTGACTAGTCAAACATCCTTAACAAATCTTAAAGTGTTTTATAAATCATAATCAATAAGAGTGATACCCTTGCTGATATGAGCTCTCAATATCAGAATTTTGACTTCCCCTTTCATCATATGCAAGACCCCATCTCCCCATTAACTTTCTCCACTTCCATTTCCTGAGCCAGTGCTCAATCAACAGCACAAATAGGCCAATAAAAATCGTGCCCAAAGTCGCGGCACTTACGGCCAGAAGAGCTACAAGCAGCGATTCCGAGCCCTGGCCACGAGGCACCACCACCCAAGTAGCTGCAACGTAGCCTGTAGCCATGAACGCCACAGCCACCCACATGGCCTTGTGAGCAACTACCAACAATCTCATCTGCGGCTTTCTCCGAAACGGTATGACGCTGACAAGGACAACTACTATTGAAAGAGACGTGAACAAAGCTACATTGTTGCTTATTGCAAAGACCTTGAAAGCCTTTGTTGTGCCAGCTATGGACTTCCCTTTTATTGGCCCATCCTGGTAGACACCGCCAGGCGGGGAAATTCCAGCAGCAAAAGTTACCGTGGCGATTAAAATGGCGACTAGGATGATAGTGTTCCTGGCATTTTGTATTCCCTCACTGTGAATCATGTGATGCTTCTCTAGGCGAGTATTGTAACGCTCTCTTCCCGATTCTGCCGTGTGTCTTTTGCTGCGAGTAGTCCAGTGGTTTCGTAAATTGGTTGGAGAAAATGACTCTGGTTTGTATGTTTCAGTTGTGAGTTTCTCTTGAACTTGATTCTGTGGTGATGACACTTTAGACCTTCTTTGGTTCCCCTGCTGAAGACAAGCCATCTCTGCTGGCAAAGAGGACAAACAATTTTCATTCATGGACATATCTGATTCGAAAACATAGCTTAGCCTCGAAAATAATGCCTCCGGGGAACAATTTATGACTTCTATGCTTCTTTCTCCACCAGCTCTAGCGAAAACAGTCTCGAGGTGTCGAGTTTCCGCGCTGTCCTTAGTGTGGTCAAGGACATCAAACGCTGTTTGGCCTTTACAGTTTCGAGTGTTGATCTCCACCTTTGTTTTGTTGATCAAGAACTCCGCAATCTGAAACAAGCACAAAGTAAAGAATAAACTTGGCAGAATTCAGAAATACCGTTTAATAATATCGTAATCCAATTTTATTCTCACCTGATTCCGCCCTCCTGAAACTGCAAGATGCAAGATGGTGTTACCATACCGGTCTTGGCAGTGAAGTAGATTTGTGGCACTAGAGAAGTGCACCAAGAAAACCAAGGCTTCAAAATTGCCATATCTGACAGCCAGGTGAAAGACCGACTCTTCCTCTTTGGTTAGATAGTGAAAAGATGCAGGAGCTTTTCTAGCAAATTCTTCAAGCACTGAAACGTCACCATGAATTGCTGCCAAATGCAACGGTGTGTAACCGTTGTTGTTGTATTGCAGCGTAAGATTCAGATCACGCCTCAGTAGCATCCAAGTTATCTCTCTGTGTCCTTCATTACAGGCATAGTGCAAAGCTGAATTTCCTTTCTCGTCAACCTTTTGAGCCATATATGGACTCATGTTTAGTATCTCCCTAACAACGTCTGCATCAACAACTCTTATAATTGAAAATCCTAGAAAGCTAAAACTTAAAATCGGCAAAGTGAGGTTTTCGATTTTACCTGTGTGTCCTCTTGATGCAGCCACATGGAAACAAGTATGATCAAGGCCAACAACTTCCTCCAAATCAAGAATCCCATGCTGTTTGATAAGGAGATTCACCGCGTCGAGATGGCCAAGACTGCAAGCCAAGAAAAGTGCAGTCTGTTTATCAGAGTTGAGCTTGAAAGCTGCCCTGGGATTAGCCTCTAATAGCAGCCTCAAAACATGGGGATTCCCTTGGCGGCAGGCTTCATGTACCGGGGTCTCGGAGTCCTTGTTCTCGGCAGCAACCATTTTAGGACACAGCTTTGTGATCTCCAACACTATGTCATTGTGTCCAAACTTTGAAGCTAAGTGTAAAACAGTGTTCAAGCAAGCTGTTTTCTGCTCAAGAATTCCTTCATTTTCTCCAACTACGCTTAGGAACGTCGGTACGTCATTGCTGCTAACCGCCTCCAAAATCCTTGGGTCCATTGTCGTAGTGATTTTTTTTTTTTTTTTTTAAATGTTGTGGCCAAAGAGAGGTTCGATAGTAGGGTTGATAGTGTAACACCAAGATTCCTATTTATATGCAGTGGAAATGGTAAATTCTTGAGAAAATCTGATATATAACTTGTGAAAGCCAGAAAAGTTGAACAAGATTGAGAAACAAACAATTTATTTTGTTTTATTTGTTCAGTCTGTTATTGTGATTTTTCCTTACAAAAACATTGCTGCATACTAAGTCCACAAGGAACGAGGGGCAGTCAAAGATCCCAAGTATGTTCAAGGAATATCAATTTTGACAAAACGTGCTTGTGAATAGTACCAAGGACGGAAAATTAGAGGAAAAACAGCAGCAACTTTGAATGTTTGGCTAGTAATTGAACCTTTGTGGGTATGTGGACTAGACTTTCATTGGCTATTGCCAAATCTTGTCTGCCATCAGAATTTCACCCTTGTGGAAGAAATCGAGAAGGAATCTACTTAAAATGCACATTTGAAAGAAATAGAAAATTCTGTGGTAAGATATAATAAGATTATTTTCATAAATAACTCCCTAAACTATAGACATCTATTCAAGTTGATTTCTATTTGTTCGAAACATATCATTTGACCCCCCGATATATTGAAAATCATTCAACATTTCCTTCCGTGTAAATATGTTTATGATTTTAAAGGAAGTTCGAATTTCTTGAAAAGTTAATAGAGGGATTATTTTAACAAAGAACTCCTGAACTATAGATCTTTATTTAAGTTAGCTCATATTTGTTTGAAATTGTTAAAAGAGCCCTCGATATATAAAAAAATCATTCAAAAACCCTTCCGTTTATGTCCCTTCATTTTCTAATTTAACGGAAAAGGTATTTTGAATGAGTTTTTATATATCGAAGAGCACAATAATCGGTTTCGAACAAATAAGTATTAACTTGAATAAAGATCAATAATTCTGAGGTTATTTTAGAAAATAATCTTAAAAATATTTATGAATATTTTGACGATATGATTCCGACTATTGATGACATCAAGCCCATATTAATTAAAAAGAAAAAATACCTGCATGATAGTATGACAATTGATACTTCAAATTTGTGTTATAACATACCAACCGAAAATTTCTTCAAAATTGGAAGAAAATTTGCCAAAAGCGTGTCTTCAAAAGCTTGCTTCTTCCTCAAGTTCTCTAGAAGCATGACTCTATATTAGCATATACTTTAGCCAAGTCCTGTCTAAGATACTGTTATATTTTAGGATGATATTCGACACTTGTCAAAAGTACGATCGTTTGTCTAAGAAAATGTTGATTTTTAGGTTGATAACTAGCACTAGCCGATATCATTTTAATTCAATTGATATTATCCCCACATAAGACTAGCTTAGCGGATTGAAAGGGGTGATGTAAATAAAAGCTCTTAAATTTAAAGTCTGATAGTGTTTTTATTTAACTTAAATATAAATATAAGTCATAGCCTTCATGCAGTGAAAGAAATTATTAATAAAAAACAATAGCACTTGCTTCTGTATTCATTCCATTAAATTAGTTGGGACACTTAAGACCCTTCAAAAAAAAAGGGGGGAAAAATGTGACATTTATAACTAGTATAAGATTAAACCATTCCATGCCACGAAAGACTGACTTGGTATACTTTAGCAACTTTCACAGTTAAATTCTTTCTTTCTTATTATATTTTCTTCTATTTCTGCAAAGTTTCAGAATTTTGAACAAGTGACGATCTTACGATTATTCCCGCAATGGGTCAATGCAGCTCTTGACCTTCAAATGAATTATTTTCTCAGACGGTGCTATGAAGAAGCTCCTGAAAACACTGGTAATTTTCATTGGAACTTTAACCATTAATAAGAAGGACGAAATCTTCTAATTGGCTCATTAAGTATCAAGTTAAAGTTCAATTATTTAAATTTTCAAACATATAAATAAATAAAAAGATTCAATTATTCAAACCTTAAAATGGAGCACTTCCTGGTGGCCTCAAAGATTATAATTCTAAATAGTATCTACATAAAGATAAAGCAATAAAAGGGAAAATAATTTGGCAAACGACAGATTAAAATATTGACAAGGCATAAATTACAACGCCAACCACATCAGCGAGTAAAATGAAAAACGACAATATCCCGACAAACGACAATGACAAACAAAATCTAGTGATGTAAAGTCACGAAAACATTTTAAAAGATCTCGATCAACAACGGCCTCAAGAAACCACTTGTTCTATCTATGGATTAGATTTGATATAATACAAAATATCCCACGTGTTATTAGATTTTTACCGACATCTCATAATACGACAAAGATTGACTGAGGACAACAAAAACGACAACATTTAGATAAAAGACACTTTTATGATGGCCACGACAAGAAACGCGACAATAGATGGACAAACGAATGCCCGACGCATTATGACGGCAACGACTTAAAAACGACGACAAAAAAGGAAAAAATAAAACGACAAATTAATTCACACGAATTAAAAAAAAAAAAAAAAGTAGGACAAAGATTTAAAAAACGACAAACATTAACTAACCACAAGAAAACGACAAACTAAGGGCTCGTTTGGGGGGCTGTCTCCAGCCCCCACATTTTCACTTTTTTCCAAAACTTTCTTACTTTTTACTATTTATATCTCCAAAACGTTACAGTAAATTCAAAACTTTAAAAATTCATAACTTTTTGTATACAAGTCCAAATGAGATGATTTTTTTTTAAATTGCATAAAATTTCGAGAGGAACAAAACAAGATCCATATTGATATTTTTTTTCTAAAAAAATTTTTAAAATTTTTAATTTTTCATCCTAAACAGTTTTTTCTCCCAAACATATTTTCCAAAACCAACTTTTTTCCAAACCCCAAAACCACATCTCCAAAACCTCCCCCAAACTCCCCCTAAGAAACAACAAGAAGAAACGAAAAATAATATGAAAAAACAATAACTTGACAAACAACAAATTTGAAAATTTTTTAGGGAAACTTCTTAAAACGACAATATCTGGAGAAACGACAGCAACAAACGATTTAGGAAACAACTTCAAATTAAGAAAAAAAAAAAAAGGCCGATATGCAACTTGAGAAATCAAAGGAAAAAAAAAAATGAAAGGGCCAGCACATTTTAAAGCACGCTATGATTAACAATGCACGTGATTTACCAATAGATAAATAATAGTAATAATAATAAAACGACTAAACAACAACCACTTTGTTAACGACAAAAAACAGAGAACTCTGAGAAGCGACAGCAAAAGGAGAATAATAATCCAAAAACAAAAGCTTCTTCACAAACGATGAGTTGAAAACGACGAAGACACAAATCTGAAAAACGATATCAACCAAAAACCATGCACGTCGTAAAAACGCAGCATAAATTTCACAAACGTGTTTTACTTTGCTTTGTTTTGTTTTGTCTTTTTGTTTTTTTTGGTAAGAATGTTGGCGTTATTCGTCACTTTTGAACGATTTCTAGCATAAGTTACCATGAAGAATTTGGAGGTGGAACTTATACAATTCAGAGTTGTGCATGATGAAGATCGATCTGTCAATGCCATTCACTTTTCTCTCTTATTGTTCCTTTCATTGAAACGATCTAAATATTGAAAAATTCTAAATTTCTCTTAATTTCCTTGGGCAGACGTTATTTTCTGATTGAACAGTTTGTTGAAATATAAATTAAAGTGGTGTGTAACAACGGAATCTCCAAAGTAGTCCTACATTAGAAGGAACAAGGTATTTTAACACTTGATAAGTTTGTTTGTTTATAAATATAACGGAGGGACTTCTTACGCTTGGATATAGTAAATATAGGTCAAATTAAGCAGATCGATCTGTTATCCATTATTTTAATCCTTAGACGGACGTAATTTACCAACCTGACGTGGCCTGAAAGCTACTTATATATTTAATTTACAATTAATGTAAACTTATTTATTTAATATATATGTATTATGTTGTGAAAAAATATACAAACAAAATGTTTCTTTTAATTTTGAAAGAAGGAAAAGTTAATTAATAACAAAAATTAGAATATAACTAACGGTCATCTGCTTACAAGTTGCAAACTATCAAGTGTCAACTATGTTATAAACAAGATATTACATTTTCTAAGAAAAAAAAAAGTTATTTAAAAAAAAAATATTACCGTTGCTCTTTGCAATAATAAATTGACAATTACTTACAACTTGTAAAGAATATTATTGTAAGTAACAATTAGGCCTTTTTTTTATTATTATATACTTAATGTCTAATCATACGAAAATAAAGTTGCACTCTTTTTCATTAATAAAGATTGAGAATTGTTTCATCAATAACTTGTCGTTTCTTATTTAGTTTTTTTTTTTTATATATATATTTTACAAAATATTTATATAATATATATTTTTAAAGGTCTATTTACCTTGTCTGAATTTAAGCCATCCGAGCTTTAGGGCCGAGCCCAAATTTAAGCCCGCGAGGCAGGGTTATACTTTTAAAATTCGCGTAGACTGAGCCTAACTTGTCAATTGATTAGATAGAGCCTGACCTGGCCCACTTTTCCACTAAAGCCCATTAAGGTCAGGTGACCCGAGTTTACGCATAATGAGACACTTGGTGCATGACGTGTGGAGATAATACATGGAGATTTGAGCGGTGAGGATTGCACATTCTTGTTTCCTAAAATCATTATATGCATACAAAGGCAATGATCCCTTTTTTTATTTTTAATTTTTGAAAATTATATTACATAATTACAAGAACGAAGAATAGACCACACTTAGCTAGTACAACAAAGAATGAAAGTATGTAATCAAATTTCGGAAAAGAAGTATTATCACCATGTAAACTCCACAAGCTAATTAGATATTTGACATGTACTTGGCGAGTAAAAAAAAAAATCAATACGAGTGATATCCTTTGTGGTAGGAGCTTGCAACATCTGAGTTTTCACTTCCTATTTCCGGGTCAGGAATTCCCTCCTCTCTCTCCCTCCTTTTTCTCCACTTTCTCTTCTCCAGACAATGCTCAATGAGCTTCATACCAAGACCAACAAAAACAATCCCCAGAGTCCCGCCACTCGCCGCCAGTAGCACCACAATCGGGATTTCCATCCTCCCGCTCTCCGGCATGATCACCCACATGGCTGCAACATAGCTCACGGCCATAAACGCCACGGCTGCCCACATGACCTTGTGAGCAAATGACAAAAGCCTCATCTGCGCCTTTCTCCGAAAAGGGATGATGCTGACAAGGACCACAACCATGGAGAGGGATGTGAACAATGCCAAGTCGTTGCTTATTGCAAACACTTTAAAAGCTAGTGTTTCCCCTGCCATCGCCTTCCCTTTCCTATTTCCATCCTGGTAGACACCGCCGGGAGGACTAATCCCCGCGGCGAAAGTAACCGTCGCGATCAGAATAGCCACTAGTGTGACGGTGTTCCTAGCATTCTGTAACGCTTCTGTGTATACCTTCTGGCGTTGCTTGTTTCGGCGCTTGTTGAGAGTCTCGATGAGTACTTCTTGGCGCTTTCTGCAGAGACATTCTTCTTGTCCGATGTTGTTGGATGGAGACAAGGACTCTGGATCATGTGCTATTTCCTTGTTGCTTCCGTCTTGGTTGTAATGAAATACTCCGGGCGATGACAGTCTAGACTGCGGTGATGACACACAAGAAGACATCGATTGGGGCGATGACAAAGAGCTAGAATTAGCCTTGCTTGAAGTTGAAGGGGATGCCTTTTCATTTAGCATCCGCAAACGCCAGTCATCCTCCATACGAGTCCGCTGCCACGAAGAATTCTTGGATAGTGTTTGCATTTCGTTCTCTTTAAGGACCCTCCGCGGAATGTTTTCTAGTGGCACAGGCCTAATGCTCGCCTTTGGCACATTTGGTGGATTTGATAACAACTCCATGCCTCTTTTCCCTCGAACTTTACGGAACAAGGCTTCAAGAGGTTGAATTTCTACACCGTCCTTAGCCTGGTTAAGGATGTCAAGTGGTGTGAGTCCTTTTAAGTTTCGCGAATTAAGGATGTCCACCTTTGTTCTGTTGATCAAATACTCTACCATCTGCAACAAAGGAAATCAAGGGAAAAGTTAAACAGAGAAGGAAAAAATAGCTCCATCTTGGTTGTTTGGTATTGTTTTCAATATGCATATTGATTTCTTACCTGATGATTTCCCTCAGAAACTGCAAGATGTAAGGCAGTGTTACCATGTCGATCTTGACAGCTAAGCATGTTCATTTCATGGCAGACTTGAATCAAGAACACTAGAGCGTCGTATCGGTTATGTCTCACAGCAATATGAATCACGGTCTCTCCTTCTTTGGTAAGGCATCGGAAAGATGCTGGAGCTATCGTGAGAAATCCTTGAAGAACTGAGAATTTATAGTTGATTATGGCCAAGTGCAATGGCGTGTAACCATTGCTGTTGTATTTCTGAGCAAGCATTTGATCAAATTTCAGCAGAATCTGGGTGATTTCCCTATGTCCTCCGCTTGATGCACAATGCAGGGGCGAATTTCCATTCTCGTCGATCATTTGAATGAATTTGGGGTACACTTTTAGCAGTTCAGAAACAACATCTGCACCATCAACTCTGCTCTTAACATATTCTATAATCATACTTTACATACAAAGTCATTTTCTTTGGTAAGGATGTACCTAACAAAAGAAATTTTTTTATTTTTATTTTTATTTTTATTTTTTATGTTACTTTAGTCACCTGTATGTCCACCTGCTGCAGCGACATGGATACAAGTCTGATCAAATGCTCCATCTTCACCTAGACGCAGTAGTCCTGGCTGAATCACCAGCAGACTCACGGCATTGGCATGGCCATACCTGCAAGCCATGAAAAGAGCAGTCCTGTTTGCCGAGTTCAGCTTCATCGCTGCCTCGGGATTGGCCTCCAGCAGCAGCTTCAAGATTTTCACATTCCCTACACGAGAAGCTTCATGGAACGGAGTGTCGTTGTCGTTGTTCTCAGCGGCAACCATGTCAGGCCTCAGGCTGATTATGCTGGACACCATGCCAACGTGTCCATACTTCGAGGCAAGGTGCAACGCGGTGTTCATCGTGTTAGCTTCTCTTTGCTCAAGAAGTCCTTCATTTTTCTGAACCAAGCTGTTGAATGTTGCTGTGTCCTGTCTCCGAATTGCCTCAAACAAACTTGGACCCATCATATTAAGGTTATAAGACCACAATCTCTCTTTCTTCTTTTTTTTTTCTTTTGTTTTTTTGTGTGTTGTGTTAGCTAGAAGTTATGGCCTCTTTTTATACTGATGCCATGCCTTAATAGGACAGAAGAAACGGAGAAATTGACTTTTGTAATTATTTTAAGTTGTCTCTTATGTGAGCCCCACGTGTGAGAAGACTTTTTTGTTTTTCAACCTCCTAAGTATCTTCAACGCAACATGCGAATCAAGTCCCAAGCATCTTCAAAGAAGATTAAGGTTCCGAAAACAAATCTCCCTTCTTTTGTTCATTTTTCACAATGACACCCTCGAAAAAGAAATTAGAGCACCAATGTGTTGTGGGATAAACAAAACATGTTACGTAACATTTAGGGTCGTTTTTTTCCACAATGCAAGTTCTGGTGGAGAGGCGATGCTGCCCTGTTTTTCCTGTTGCCAAGCAAGTGTGAGGAAAAGAAGCTGCGGAAAATGAAGGCAAATTGAGCACATTTGTTGGGCAGTGTCCATTTTGGGGGGAAGCTTCGTGTGCGAGTTCATTGCATATGGATAATTGGATATGGTTTTTTAGTCACCAAACGCGTGAAGGATAAGGTACCCCAGTGTCCCCATACAAAGGCGGATTGTCGTTTTAATGTTCACACGTAGCTTGCATAACAGGCCTTTTCTTTCCAGTTTCAGGTGATGTTGGACTGCAACTCCAAATTTTTAAGTTAAATTTTGGAAATTTTTGTCCAAAACCTGGCTGCATTACCAAGAAATATCACTGAAGTTGTCAGGTACTTTCTTAGTACATAAAATATGATTCCTCAACTGTGTATCAGTTGCCCACAAGCACAAGGAAAGGAAGCTATTGTAAATTATTTGCTCTTTCTTTTTTGGCTATATCTGTATGTACCGCCTTTAATCTTCTACCAGAACTGTAATGCTTTTTGAGTTGAAATTAATTTATCTGATGTCACAAGGTATGTCTGCAAGATGACCGGTTTAAAGAGTACTCAGAAGCATTTTACTTCGTATGTTATATTTAGAATCAAACACCTGTACTCCTTCAAAGAAAAATGTCTGAAAGTAGCAAATTCGAAAACTAATAATATGAAGTGATAAACCTATAGGCTTCAAGATTACAAAAGCTGGTCCAAATGTCATTACAACAAAGAATGTTATCCATGCATCTCATGGGATTAAACCAAAATTACATTTCTATAGTCTTGTACTCTAGGAAAAATCAAAAGCTCTGGCTACTTTCTTTTGTGCTCCTCCGTAGATCTTCAAAGTGCACCGTGATATTCATTAATGGTTTGTTTCATTCCGTCCAACTGAGAGATGACATATTCCAGTTTCTTGCAACAGATTTCATTTGCTATTCTTGAACTGTAATCACACTTCTCAAATGGACGATAATCACATGCGCTTTTGATTTCTTCCCTCAATGACACTTGAATATCCTGATTCATATACGAAACTACAAACTAAGAAAAAAATTTCATCCTCAGCTTTTTAAAGCAAAGACTAAGTAGTCAGCCAAAGTCGGAGCTTAACCCGTTTAGGGCGCAACAAACCGTTGATTACAAGTAACCATTTCTTCCCTCAATGACACTTGAATATCTTGATTCATAAATGAAATTACATACTAAGAAAAAAATTTCATCCTCAACATTTTAAAGCAAAGGATAAGTAGTCAGCCAAAGTCAGAGCTTAACCCACATTTAGGGCGCAACAAACCGTTGATTACACGTAACCATTTCTTCCCTCAATGACACTTGAATATCTTGATTCATAAATGAAATTACAAACTAAGAAAAAATTTCATCCTCAGCTTTTTAAAGCAAAGACCAAGTAGTCAGCCAAAGTCAGAGCTTAACCCATATTTAGGGCGCAACAAACCGTTGATTACAAGTAACCATATCCCCGAAATTTAACAATCCTTGACAACGTAATCCAATCCATCGTGAAGGTTAAATAATAGACGTGACAGTTAGACTCCCAAATGCCAAAATTAAAAATTCAGATCCACAGGATATAACTTGCCAACCAACAAAAAGTTGTGCTTGTATCTGTTCAAAAATCGTGGGGCATTTTCGTACATCGATTGACTTCTGTTAGCAATGCATCCCGTTTTCCAAACTAAAATTTTAGAGTCTATAATTCGTTAAACACTGATTAGTGCAACGGTGCAAAGAACCCTATTGGCAAAACCAAAATAAATATAAACATACATATATTGTTTGGAAGAAGATTGCGATTGATAAACTAGCATCACCAAGCCTAACAGCCATCGATTTCCAGCAGATTTAAAGTATCAAATCGGAGACTTTTCATTTAAATTACGTAGTAATATTACCCTCTGGGTTTCAGACTCTATGTGACATATGGTCAAACACTTGGCAAACTACTTGGCAAGTCCAACCACTGTACCATCCTAGCAAATTCATCAAAAATTCTTAAAAAAATAAATAAATAAATAAACCAATCAGCAAATCTCCAGCTACATTTATAACTCCATTAATATCGAAATATTCCCCCTATATATATATATAAAATACACACACACAATCATTAATGGAAAAGGGGAAAGAAAGGAGAGACCTTGATCAATTGCATAAATTCGCGGCAATGGTTGTTGACGAACTCCTTTCTGGGACCTGCAGGGTTGGAAAGCTCGTCCATTACTCCTCCGGCCAGTTCCAAAACCCTAACGATTCTCTGCAAAAATAATAATAATAATAATAATTAATCAAATTGAATTCTGGGTTGGTGCCCCAAAAATCAGTCGAGTTTATGAATTTTTTTTTGTGGGTTGTGTATTGGCTTTACCTTCTCGACGTTCTGAAGCCTTTGCAACGACGTGTTATGCGTCGGCGAATCCATGTGCGAAACACAAATGTTATGATTTCAGAGACGAAAACACACACGGAAACAATTGGAAAATGGTGTTTTAGGAAATCAAAGAAGATGTGTTTATGAAATCACACCCAAATTTTTTTGTTTAAAATCAAAACTGATTCGTAGTCGTTTTCTTATTTTTCCCAAAAGAGCCCAGCTGGGTATTGCTGTTTGGATGCGTAGTTCACCCTTCCAAAAAAATAAATAAATAAACAAATAAATATTTATTTTAAGTTTTTTTTTATATTATTATTAATTTTTTAAAAAGAATTTTGTTTCTAAATATGTTTTTCATAATACATTAAAAAAAAAGGAGTTTTTTAAAATTTTTTCACTGTATATATTTTTTAAGATTATTTTTTCATTCTAAATAATTTTTTTAAAAAAAATTTTTTTTACATATCTAAATACTATTTTATTTTCAAAAACTAAAAAAATTTTTTATTTTTTTAAAGAAAATTTTTTTTTTCTGAAAATAGATATCCCACCCAAATAGAATTTAATTTTTTATAAAAAAATATTTATAATGAATAGTATTAAATGACAAATATAACTAAATAATCAACACTTTTTTAGATTTAGGTAATAATTAATTTACAAAAATAAATAGATTATATGTCTAATAAATTTCCCTTTATAAACCCTGGTAGTAAATACTATCTTTACTGAAAAAATTAAAGTAATTAGTAAAGTCTTAAAATATTTAAAATAAATAACATATTTAAGAATTAAATGACAAATAAATTTACTTAGGAAAAAAAAATTATATACGAGAAGTCAAAGGAGTCATTCTTGTGTGGCAAACTTGTCATTTATGGATATTTTCTTTAAATATTTCTAAAACATGCTATTTACTTGAATTATTTATATAAAAATGTTAATTACTTCTTTTCTTTCATAATTTAATTTATTGTTTCTTTTTTTTTTTTGGTGAATGTGGAGGGTAGGGATTTGAATCTTGAACTTTTAGGTTGAGGCAGATGCAATGTTATTGGCTACTTGCAATCACATTTAATGTAGTGTTTACATCTTTTTCCCCTTTAATCAATTTTTATCAAATCTATATTTAAAAAATATTTATTTAAAATTTTTTATTTTGACCAAACTTCATTAAAGAACCTAAATCTAATAAATTTAGATTAATGTAGATATAAATAATTATCAATATCATCAATTAACACCAATTTTACGTAAACTTACGTGTTAAATTTTGCCAAAAAATTAACATTGTTATCAACTAAAGATGTTTTGCTACACATTTTAAATTTATGATGAATTACCATAATAAAAAAAAAAGTAGTTTTATTGATACACCTATCTTTATTATCCACACCCATATATTAATTAAATTCTTTAATTATAAAAAACTCTCAAATAAATTCACATAAATTAACAACAATTATACACTTAATTACATAAATATAACTCAATGATAAAAAATAAAACTTAATCATATTCTTTTTTTTTTTTTTCTACACACACCTATTTATCGAATTCCTAAATATATAACTTATAAATATTACTAGTTTGAAACTTATAACAAAAACCTTAATTTTCACCATAATCTTTATTAATCAACGAGTAGCCTAAACAATTCTGAGGTATGTTAAATATTGTGATTGATTTTTTTATTACACTACTATTTTTTGTTTTCTTTATATATGTATTTCTTTTTATATCTTGTTCGTTGATATTTTTTCTTTTTCTTTATTCTTTCAGGTTTTATATGTTTTTATTCTTTTTTTTATGTATATATATCATTGTTCTTTTATTATATACATATATTTATATATATGAATAGGTTACATGTTGTTTTTTTATTTTTTATTTTTGCAAAATCATGATTTTAACTTATATATATATTTATATAAATCAGTTACGTTGTTTATATATTTTTTCTTTTTAAAACTTTTTTTTCTTGTAAAATTTTTAATTTAACCTATAATAGAACATAAAAAAAAAAAAAGTTGGGTGTAAAAAGAAATTTTAAGTGATAATGTACTTTTTATTTTATAGGAATTAGGGGTAATTTTGAAAACAAAAGGAGTGTATATTAAGTAAATTTAATCACTTTAAATTAAAGAAGGTGATGTAGAGAATCAAGAGAGGTATATCAATAGAATCATCCTAAAGAAAATTTTAAGAGCAAATTGCAACTATACAATATTAACTTTTGAACTAATAATACCACATAAAGGTAATATTAAATGGTATTTAATCAAATTTAAAATTTAATTAAACCAAACTTGCTTACTTTACAACCCACAAAAAATCAATTTCATATCTCCTATTTTTATCAATTAATTGTACCCTGCTATAACTCAAAAATAACAGCCCTTTCATGGGATGCTTTTGGAGATAGAGTTTTAAATGTTGGTTTGAAAATATGTATTTAGTTGAAATATGAATTAGAAATGAATTTTGACATAAAAATAATACAAAAATTTAAAATATGTTCAAAAAAAATATAAAATAGATCTTGTTTTATTTATCTTATTATTATGAGTATTTTGACATAAGAATTATTTCATTTTGATTTAAATAAGAAAGTTATGGACTTTTAAATTTTGATTTTTTTTTAAATGAAAGAGAGAGAAATTGAGATATAAATATGAAAATCTCATAGCTGAATAGTTAAACTTTTGTCTGGTGACCGGATCTTCAAACACTCCCTTAATTAATGGTTAATGGATAAAATAGGATATAAGAATAGTCCTTAAATAAGATTGGCATGAATGCAGGTACGGGGGATTGAAGAGACTTAAGAGGTTCAATATTAGGTTTATTTATTAGTGCTTGTTTCAAACTGTTATATTTAATCGAAACTGCACTAAAATCAAAAGGCTATGCAAATAGACAATTTCTTCAGCTAAAAAATAAATAAATAAAAGAATAGTTTTTTTTGTTTTTGGTTATGATTGGAAAACAGAATTCTACCCTTTTTTTGGGTTCTCAATCTCTCATTTATTTCCTAATTATATCATAAATTAATATTATCAACAAAAAATAAATAATGATGTTATACTTCCACTATTTTTGTAGTGTTCTTACCCTTGGATAAAAACAATCCTACACTTCTAATTATCATTTGATTGCTCATTATAACAAATTCTCGGAGATGAACTGCAGGGACAAATTACACTCGAGTATGAAATTAAGTTGTCAGAAACAATTAAAACACATATACACACACCTGTCGAAGTAGAAACATTAAACCACCAATCACTTTGCTTTATAAACTGAAACAAAAAGAAAAGCATAAGCCTTCATATAATGCAAAAAATAAAAAATAAAAAATAATAATAACAAAATAAAGTTTCAAACACTGCTACTTGGTTTTTTTTTGGCTAATTAAGTACTATATTGTATTTGTTTATGCATGTAAAACTTTGTCCACTTTGATTTTGTTTTCATGCTCTTTCTTTTAGTTTGTGCCTCTACTTTCCTGGCTATGAGGTGATAAGAGAGAGTGAGAAGTAAAATAGTTAAAGGAGACATTAGAAAGCTAGGAGAGTACACTTTAGAAGGAGATAGAAAGAGTCAGAAATAGTGAAGATATAGAAAGAGAAAGAAAAGTGAACTTTAATTTTTAGCCATTATATTCGAATTAGGTTTTCCCTGTTTTATATCTATATATTTTTAGTTTAATATGGTATTATTCAAATTAAAATGTTTTGACACATACATTACCGCGTAGTATCATGATTATAGAAAGATCCATTTTTGATATTAGTATTGTTATAAAACCAGCGTTGTAAGAATAGTGCATGGTTAATTCATGCAATACGTTAACACGGTTTCCATTATTTTACCCCAAAAAAAAAAAAAATAGTTCTCCATTTCACCATGAAAAAAAACACTTACAAAGAAAATATCAAATAAAAGATTCACAAAATCACTTGGAGTATCTATGTGGAGAAGAAACCACTGCAAAAAGTGGAACTTTTCCTTTTTATTTTTTATTTTTTGGTTTTATTAATAATGGGACAAAAAAAGTGAAACTTTTCGTAGATTACAATCCTATCGATTTCCCATCTCGAGTAAAATTAACACCAAATTGGCTTAATAATATCTGCTTATTATGAAACTAATGGTTTTCATACTCATTTACCAATAATTTACAATGGCATGGTAGGCATTTTGTTGCTTTACGAATCATTTCAATCAAAAATTATATCCAAAGGACCGCTAACAATTTCAAAGGGGTCACCTATAATATTGCTCTTCTTTTATCTTTATCTTTTTTTTTTTTTTAAGTAAACAAAAAAAAAAGCTTTTTTAGGGAAACATATACATTTGCAAAATTTGTCTTTAGTCCTTGGAAAGTTATTTTGGTCCCTAAGCCTGAAACCTATCCTCCTGTGTGGAACACAATTAGTAGAAATTTTTATAGTAGGACCTTCAATTTTTTATTATTAATAGAAATTGCTTTTTTATTTGTTAGATCAATTTTCAAACAGATTCTGTTTTTATACCATGTTGCATGTTGTATTTTTAACGTGTATACTCCTAAACTAAACTGTAAAAAGGACGTAACATTATCAGAGTATGTAGATTCTAATAACTAGTTAGGGCCTTTTTTTTTTCCCCATACATTTTTGTAATTAACGGATAATAATGGCAGTGTTTAATAATTTTGCTCTAGTTGTTGAAAATCCTATCAAATTACTCATATATTTGATGCATAGATTGGAATTGAATTTTTTAATTGATATTATTGCTATAAATCCCCAACATATACTCCATAAATCAAATAATCATCCGACAGAAATATATGAAATTACATGCGCCTAAACAATTACTACAAGCTAGCTGTTTCAAATCAAATAATTATATCCGACACAGTTATAAGGTTGAAAAAGGGTGCATTATATCCTGATGAGTTGTAGCCCAATTATATAGGTGTCATTTCTTGCTTATTGCCACCATGACAGTGAAGTGTCTTATGATAATGACATAAAATCAATATCAAAAAGTCATCAAACAAGTTCACAAGCAAAAGCAAGACTTGAAGGAAATTAAACGGCAAAGACAATAACAACAATACGGTGAAGTCATTAAAAGCATGAATTCTCAAAACTACCAAGAGGAAAAAAAACCCACAGCTTTTAATTATGATAGAACATTTTTATTGACAACATACGTCTTTGAATGTTAAACTTACATCAAATTTACAAAAAATATATAAAGAACAGAATATTATATAAATTTGATATCGTTAAGTGATTTAACACCTCACCCACTTTGGTACATTGACTTGTTATCTGGACAAATGCTTCCTTGCCAATGCTTGTGTTATTGTTTATTCGGAATATCTCAAGATTTGAGGTTCATGAAGACTGTGATTGTCATCTCATGGATATGGTGCTATCAAAGTCGAAGCAAAAAGATTTACTCAAGAAAATTATTATGACAGGACTGCCCTACACTTTAATTTGATATTATTGCATACACAATTGTATGACTTTCATAAAATCAGAGAAACGTTATGCATTTTCTCTTTTCATTCACTTTCATATATTTAAGGGATTAAAAAGAAGAGGAAAGAAGGGCATAGTTTTCAAAGATGGAATAATAATTGGGGCATGATAAATTAAGAAGGTCACAATCTAAGGCTCTTAAGGAATAAATTGAAGAACAAGAAATAGGGGACTTAGATACTTGAGAATCATGTGGGAAGTTTGCTTTTAGGATCATCTTTAGCAAGGAAAACCAAGCGTCCTCTGGCTCTGTTTGTCCTCTAGCTCACTTTTTCTTTAATCCATTCTCATTAGTATATTATGTAAAGATTCAAAGCCAATTTATGCTGCTACCGGTGGTGGGGTTTTGGAAATAAGGAGGCCTAATTTGAAGCCTTTTTTTTATTAAATTAAATATTTGAGTCATGCATTATATATATGATTCGGTCTTTTGACTTAAATTATATATGCTCGATGGAATCTTAATTATGGGGCGTTTGGTATTTGATTAAAAAGTATTTGTTTTGTATTTGAATGAAATGTGTGTTTAGATGAAAAGTATTTTAGAGTTGAAAAGTTGATGTGATTGGTAAAAATAGAGATAAATAGTAGAGTTAAAAAGTTGATGTGATTGTTTTAAAAAAATTTTGAATAATAATTGTTTTCGTAATACTATTAGAAAGAATTGTATTTAAATATAAAATATTGTGTTTGGTATAAAATTACATTACGTTTAAATATGATTAAAATACAAAATTTTTACTAAACGCCAAACGTTGGCTTACAGTCTCATGTAACAGTGTACCTCTTGCATAAACTATGTGCTCAATATACTCTTTAACCCACAAAGATCCCGGACCAAGATTCCTATCGTACTATTGATGGTCTCGATACGTCATGTTTATGCCTTTAGCACTAGGTCAAGGACGTGAAACATCACTAAAGAAAAACCATTGAAAAAAGAAAAAGAGCCAATCTATGCTAAAGCGTTATGTTCTCTCCCTCTCTACTTTAAGAAATATGGCACTTTGAGAAAACACGGGGCACCCTAACGGAAAGGAAATTATGCCAAAAACAATATAAAATATGCAAAAAAGTTGAAAAAAAGAACGATTGAAAAATACCACGCCCAGTGGGACTCGAACCCACAATCGCCTGATTAGAAGTCAGACGCCTTATCCATTAGGCCATGGGCGCTGGTTGTTTTGTAACCAACATAACTATTTATAAAATGCGGTTATACATGCAAAGCAGACGACTATATTCATTCTTCATTTTGTATTTGTTATGGAAGTTATATGCGCGCTCACTTTGCAGCATTTTTTTTCACTGTAGCCAACTTTTCCCTACCGACTATAATGTCTTTTGAAAGGCACACGCACACACGTGCGCGTGTGTGTGTGTATATACACACACATACATACATATAGTCAATGGATTAATAATTAATGAATACCACCAATAATAACCTAACTAAAAGATACTTATTTAATTCTTTGCAAGATTTAGATCCAGAGTTAGCCAAAAAGTGATGAAAAATCATTTAGATAACGTGCCCATATTTTATCAAACTCTTTTTCACCGAAAAATCAGCATACATATATCTATATATATAAATATATATTCCATTAATGGATATAATTGGTAGAATTAACTAAATGGTATAGGCCAGCGAAGGGTGACGAGTCAGTGGGACTGACTGGTATGATGAAACAGTACAAATCGGTTGACCATGCAGTATGCATGCATATATATATACATATATATATATAAATTCATGGATATAGGTATATACCTATGGTTGTGGGAAATGAATAAAGGTAATTATTGCTCATAACATAATGAACCTTCTCCATAACTATGGATGGATATACTGGAAAAAAATATCTGTGGTAAAGGGCGTATACCTACTCAACCACAAATATTGATACTCGTTTTTCTTTTTCAACTTTTCTTTTATATAACGTAAAGTGATCAACTTGGTATATTGATATGCATGAATTTCTTTTTACCCAAATTAATTATTAACTCTCGTATATATAATATAGTATAGAAATTTTATTATTTTTGAAAAAAAAAAAAGAAAAATTTATACAGATCCTTGTCTAATTATAGGCTGAGATATTTAATTGCTCATTTTCCCCTTGTTTACTCTGATTTCTGATCATAGACATGTAACTGTATTATATGATGCAAACCTAAAAATATTATACTGAGCTTTTTTAATAAATATACATAAATAAACATAAATAAATAAATATATAAAACTGCCCATATTTGACCTGGCCGGGAAATAAAACCAAGATATTGACCTTCGTTTTTATTGGGAGCACGTGTCTCCAATGACAATAGAATAACATGAATTCATAAGTTAGATCCCAAAAAATAATAATAATAATAATAATAATGGAATCCTTCAAAAAGTGTTTATTTATGGAAGAGAATAAAAAAAATAAAAATAAAGATGGTACAACTCCAGTGATATTTGGGGTTATTAATTAACAATCCACTATGCTCCTTAATTAAATCTTTTTCTAAAGCTTCTTTGCTTTCTCAATGTGGGCAAGAAAACGCTTTCTTAATTCTAATTACGTACTTAAGAAGCAATAAAGACAAAAACATGGTTTTAAATTAAGATCCCTAGGCATGCAGAACCAAAATTGATAACACAAATAATAATAAACAATCGATCTTATCAACATATATTAAGTTTAAGTAATTAACCATCAACTAATCGTGCAATTCAACTCCGCTATAAATAAATAAAATAAGGACGTGGAGTTCCAAAATGCTGACTTCAGCATGCCTGTGACCAAGTATAGATGATTCTATATATAATATAGCTTTCAACCGTTTGGTGCAATATTATTATTATTATTCGAATACAATAAAATAACAGATAAATTAATATTATATGCCTCTCAAGAAAATTAAATTTTCTATCACTATTGTATCAATATTAATGCTTTATTTATTTTCTTTTCTTTGCTCTGAATTTAATGTTATGTTGTGCTTGTAAATTATGAATATTTATCACTGAAAAGAATATATCATTTATACTTATACGAATTAATCTCATGTTTGACATTTTTTTATAAAATAGCATTTGTATCTTTTTTTTAAATATAATTATAATAAAGAGTTTATTTTAGTATAATATTTTTCAGTAATACTTAGTTTTAATATTATAATTATTTTAAATAAAAAGTTATATATAAATTAATTAGTAATTATAAACTAAATGGTATATTATAAGAACCGGACATGTCATTATAAATTAAATGGATTGACAATGTAGGTCTCAAATCAGCCTATTATTTTGTATTTTATTTTATTTGATTTTATTGGTTTTAGATAGAACTCAAATTATCTACCTCATGTTATGTGATTCGTGGTAAGAACATCATACTTATCTAGCTGCAAATCTTGTCTTTTAAAACAATGAACCGACATGGCCAAAGTGATCGCTAAAGCTTCGTTCACATTGCAAAGAACGAATAAAGGTCGTAAAATTTAACTACATAACAACAATTTAGATGTCACATTATATTTTCTAATTCGCCCCCACAAGGCAATGTCATTTAATTTTCGCACATCTGTACGCTTTATAAAAAGTATATATAAGTAATAATGTGCGTCACTGTCTCCTTAAAGTTAACCCATACACTTTAATTAGGGCTATGGTTCGTGAAATCGACTATCTTTTAATTCCTCCTTTTTTCCCCCCTTCTAAAGAAACAAAGAAGACTTTAGAGTGTGGCTAAGGTTAGCCTGTTTTACCAAACATGTAAGCAACTAGCTAGGTCTAAGCCGTAAAGATCATAAGTGTTGTTTTTGTTTTAACAAGTGAATCAACATTCTTGAAAAGTAAAATGGGAGATGTTAAATAAAAAAATTCTCTTATATTATGGCTAAGGCTCTCTAAATGCAAAATAATTTGAGTTTGGTGTTTTATAAACCTCATACAATTGTCCCAAATAGTGGATTTGATGTGTATTGTTAGGTTTTGTTTAGTGTTTAGTGTCCAACTTAAAATCTTCATATCATTTTTTATTTTTTTTTTTAAAAGTCAATAAAAACTATAACTAGTTTTTTAAAAGCCAACTGACTTCAATTTAAAATTCTATCTCCAAACTGATGAATCAAATAGAGGCTTAATCTCGAACAATTACACCTAATGCTAAGATATTTATAATTCGAAGCTCTCAACATCTTCAACGTATAAAAAAAAATGTAAGAAAACTATAATTTTTATAATAAAATTATGTATTGTCTTTAGAAAATATTTATTGACAAGTACAGATTGACAATAAGATATTTCATATTTGGTCTAGTCAAATATATATTTTATAAAAAAAATATTATCATTTGGGGATTTGAACTCTAAACACATAGAATTACTATAAGACTAATTCCACAAGCATAAAAAATATTGATAACTGGAATTGAAGAAAAAAATGTCTACATGATTTAGAGTTTTTCTTGTGTTAAAAAAAAAAAAAAAAGGTGCCACGTATGCTCGTGTGTTGTGTGACCTTCTTGAATATTTAAATAAAAGCTTTATGTCAACTTATATGAAGGATCCCAAGTCTGATTTCTTCAAAAAAAAAAAAAAAAAAAAAGAATTCTTACCTACCCTAATTAGTTTTTTTTTTTTTTTTGGTTCTCTCTTTTTTACCAAGTAAATATTTGGAGCACTGTCTTAAATCTTGTGCTTCTAGCTTGAAAGATGCTTTGGCTATGCACCATGGCTTGTGCGTGCATGACCTCACCACTCTCTATTGGAAAATTACGTGTATTTAGAACCACATGACACTGGTCCGATTGAAATATCTTATCCGAATATATTGGCAAAGCAAAATACGTAGAAAAAGTACCACGGCAAAAGCTAAAAAAAAGTTGAAAGCGTAGACCACTTATTTTTCCCTTCCCCATTGGCCTCAAGAAAACGCAAGAGGAGAAAAAAGGAGCAATATATCGACATGTTCCTTTTCTTTTGTTTTTGATTGGAGGATATAGACGTATCGCGTGGATTTTCGCATTTGGGTTTGTTTTAACTTTCAACAGAAACCTTTTTCTTGTCCAATATTTATTGGATTATAAATTAATATAATATGGAATAACTACTAGTTTGAAAATAAATTTTGATATTGGACCATGTCCAACAAATAATATAATGATGGATTTTATCTGTTTGGCGTGTCAAAAAGTAAATGTAAATGTTACACTTGGACACTAGTCTCGAGCAAAGAGTCACAAAAGTGTTTGGTAATTAAGAAAAATGGGCAGCTGGGGCTTATTATATTTTCCCTTGGTAAGTTCTTTCCAAATGGCATTCAAAGTGGTACGATTTGCCCCACTTTGTATGTCATCCTCACCTATGCATGTGTAGAACATACTTGGCAGCACTGCAACGGTACACAATAATACGACGACAATATACATATACACACATATATATATGTGGACCCTATAAATATATGTGTGTGTTGCTTGATTTTCTTGATTCCAACGGTTCTTTTTGCAATTTCGCTTTCATGTACATTAATGGGGAAAGATGCTTGCCCAAGAAATGATCATAGTCATAACAATGATTAAAATCAAATTTATAGTAATACTTAATTAAGAAATTCTGTGTGCCGAATGATTTCCCATAATATTATCACTATCATTATTTTTTTTTTTTTTTTGCTGATGAGTGAGAAAGTATTGAAGTGAAATTTATTAAGTTCGTTAGTGGAATACACTTCGAAAGTCAGTGAGAGATAAAACATGCAGAGCCCACATTATTATTAGCCAAGAGTTGTTACTATAACCATAAATTTAACTCACTATCTCTTCATGTATATATATATCCTAAATCTTCTATTTAAAAATTGATATCTCAAATAATATCTAATCGATAATATCATATCACATCATTTTAAAAAATTTAAAAAATTTTATATATAATTTTTTATATCTTAATATTTAATTTATTTTAATAGTATATCATAATATAATTGATTAAATATAATTTAAAATATTAAAATTAGACAGAAAATTTTAATTCATATAAATATGTTAATACATTAGGGAAATTGGGCGACTAATTGCCTTGCATTGTTTAAAATATTTTTTAGGGGTAGCTAGCTAGGTGTCCCTTTTTTTTTTTTTTTTTTTTTCCCTTGTAACTTGGTTATTCAACAGCCACAAAAATAAATTGGACAAATAAATGGCTTAAAGATAGGACAAGTCGTATGACATAATTGATAGCTTGCAAGTTGTAAGCTATTATTGTCACGTAAAACGAGCTTGACCATGTGCCTAACCTATCTTATTCTATCTATTTATCTATCTTTTTTAGCTCTTTTTGGCTTGGAGTGCCGAATTATATTGGCGTTATTAATTCGTGGTTACTTGTTTTTCACAACAATAATTTTCAACAAACTACATTAATAAATAATCCATTTTACATATTGAAAGAAACCAAAGAAAAACTAGTGCTACTACTTTTTATGCACTGAATTTTATAATCCATCATTATATGTTACAATATTTCGACCGAAAAATGTTAGCAAATTAACTTAAAAAAAAAACATCAAAATGTATCAATCAAACAAAAGATGATGATCAGATGAGATGAGAAAAAAAAGCACACCCCCAATTGTACTGCCGTATATTAATCATTAGTCCAAAGTACCAGACCACCTTCAAAACTACTACTCATAGTGACGTAGTCGGTCGACGGAATATTCAAACTGATCTCTTGAGCAGCCAAAATCTGGTCACATAAAAACTCGCCGTACAAGTATTCAGCACCTCCCAGCTGATCATCAACCTCCAAAGGCGGGTAAACCCAGCTCTCCACCGAGTCAACGAGCATGAACTCGCTCCCCGACTCTGTCCCTTCCAAGCTCGGCAACTCGACAATCTCACCCAATTCCTCGGACTGATGATCCTCCGAATCATTCGACAAAGACGAGGAAGATGTTGATGATGACAATGGTGACGATGACGGTGCAGAGGTGACGTCAGCGAGGGCGGCGGCTTGGGCGGCGGCTGCTTGGATGTCGCGAGGGGCCAATGAGGCTGGGCGGGGGAGGGAGTGGGCGAGGTCGGGGAAATTGAGGATGGCGGAGGAGCCCTTGATGGTGAGGGCTGCGACGTCGTGGGCACGGGCGGCCATCTCGGGGTTCGAGAAGGTTCCGAGCCAGATGCGCGACTTCTTCCTCGGCTGTCGGATTTCCGACACCCACTTCCCCCAGCTCCGCATCCGTACTCCCCTGTACACCGGGTGTTTGCTGCACCGATCCCGAGGTCCTTCTCTGCTCACTTTCTTCACCGCCTGCTGCTGCTTCTTCTGCGCGCAGTCCTTCTTTTTCTTCACCTTCTGGAACATTCCAGATGACTGCAATGACATTGATGATGATGATGATGACGATGACGATGAGGAGGAGGAGTTGCTGTTGGTGCTGCTTTCGGGTTCTGAGTTATTGTTTGTCTCTGTCATGCTTGATTTGCAGTAATGCAGCTCTAGTAGAGGAATTGTGAGAATGCAAGGAACAATATTGATGGGAAAAATAACTTATAGAGAGAGAGAGAGAGAGAGAGAGAGAAGAGTGAGGAAGAGGAGTAGAATAATGGGGTGGTTTTTGTAGAGAGGGGAAAATGGTGTGCGCGCTCCTTTACAGTGACTCTCGACCTGACCTACCTTTGATTTTTCACTCCTATGACATAAACAAACTAACAGTATATTTACTTATTTATTTTTATGGAAAAAAAAAATTTGTGAATTGTAAATACAATAAACTAGAGATCGGAGTATATATTTGCGGTATTATCATCATCGAATCTCAATGATTGCTTCCTAAAATTGTTTTGATAATTCAATAATTTGTTTAAATATTTGTTTTTAACTTTATTTATGTGACTAAATTTAGCATAAATACTATTAAAGAATAGACAATAAAAAAAAAAGAAATTAGATAGATGCGTCACATCTTAACTATATGGAGAGTTTGAGCTCAAATAATAGAAACTTAAGGTGTGGGACCCATGTAAGAGGAATGGGTCGTAAAAGGGCCGGGGGTCCCACACGCCATATTGTTCCAGCAACGTTTCGATAATTTAAAATGGAGAAAATATTCTCGAAGTCTCATTAGTCCACGTCCTCTCCCCCTCATTTTGTCCGTTGAGGTCAGTGTCTTTAGTCCGTTGTTTTGTTCAAACCAAACTCCTCCTCACAATTGCACAATCATCATTTTTTAATAATTACAGCATTAAGATTTGAAAAGTAATAATTATATGTTAGCAATAATAATAGTTATAATAATAACAATAAGAGTCTTTTACACAGAAATGGAGTCAATATCTTTTGTTTCTTTGTTCAGTATGTAAACTAGTGAATTTCTTAACTAAATATGCAGATTACAATATTGAGTACTCAGGCTAGGCTGGTTTAGGTTGTACTAATAAGCTCATTTACTTTGATTGAAGAAGTTGAACTCACACACACGCACATATAAATATATATATATATATGTATGCACATATATTATATGTGAAGATTATGTTTCAACAAACGCCATCTCCGTCGATTGCCCACAAATAGAGGAGAAGGATAGATGGTAGCGTTTTGTGAACTACTGAAAGTTGTTAGATTCGCATTATGGTTTAAATATCTCTTTCACTGATTATTTGATTGCAAGGATTCAGAATTAAGGAAGTCAAACAAGAAAAAGGACAGCTAACATTACCATAGAAATGCTAAATGCAAGCGGCAGGAGTAAGGATAAATTGAGTTAGTTGTTTTGTTTTTTGTTTTATTAATGGATTTTATAGAGCGTTTAGTAAACATATTGTATTCTTATTGTGTTTGATTATAATTTTAGGACTGCATTTTATATTTAGATGAAATGTATGTTTGAATAAAAAATATTAGAATTGTATTTTAAAGTTGAAAAGTTGATGTGATGGATACGAGTAGATAAAAACAGTTAGAGAGAGAAAGAATATGATGTGAATAAAAAAATTGAAAACTTAATAAATAATTATTTTCAGAAAACAAAAGAATAGTAATTATTTTCGCAGCATTATTGAAAAGTAACGTATTTGAATATAAAACTTTTGCGTTTAAGTAAAAATTACATTGTATTTAAACACAATACGAATATAATTATAATATCAAATGTCCCAAGATTTTCAAAATGACGAATTAAAGAGATGAAAACGGTTATGATACCAATGATTATCTTTCATTGTTAACGAAAAATACAAATTATTATATTCATAATAATATTTTCAACATAATAACAATATACAAAATTTAAAAATAAATAAATCCAAATCATTAAATTAGTTCATAATATATAATATGGACTGCATGAATACTAATGCAAATTAAAGCATGGAGCCGGCAATGAACAACTAACAGATTTAGTTAACGGGCCCATGCATTAAATATGAGATTTTGAACAAACAAATTAAATCCCTTGCAAAATGACGAAGATCAGCATTTAATTAGGAGGAAAAAAAAATTGAGATATTTTGTCTAACCAAGAATATTACAAAATCTTTTATTTTCTGTGTTGCTTGTTTTCGGTTGTTGGTGCAGAGATCACATTCAAGGGATATGCAATCAGGCTGATTTGCACCAACCAGAAAAATAACAAAATAAAAGTATTAATAAATCCGTTTAGAAGAAATTAAAAGAAAAAAACTTATTTTTCAGCTAAGTATTTTAATAAGTGTAGGAAAAATAATTAATAATGGGGATATTTCCTTTATTTAGAGTCTCAGGTGCCATTTGACACTAATATTTCATTTTAACTTCATTCAAATACAATATAATTTTACACCAAACACAAATTTTACAACAGTGCTACGAAAACAATTACTATTTAAAATATTTTTAAAACAATCACATCAACTTTTCAACTCCACTATTTATCTCTACTTTTACCAATCACATCAACTTTTCAACTCTAAAATACTTTTCATCCAAACACACATTTCATTCAAATACAAAATAAATACTTTTCAACCAAATATAACATTCAAAAAACAAATTTCATTCAAATACAATCAAAATACAATGCGTTTACCAAACGCCCCCATTTTCTAGTTTTACAATGCTAATTATTGTACTTGAGTAGCATATCAATAATAATATCAGCCCTTTAACAAGCAAATCCTAATCCAATATTTAGAGCTCGTACGGATAGATTAGAATATATATAATACGAATTAAAATAAATTAAAATAATAAAAAATAAAAATAAAACTAAAAGTTAATAAAAAAAGATAAAAAAAATATAGTAATAATTTATAAAATATGGATCAGAACTCATCCAAATAAGCACACCAACTTAGACTTTTTTGGTTCAAAAAAAAGGTAGGCTTATTATTACCTAGTTACACTTCTTGTCATTTGACTCAATTCCGTGTGCAGCCTGTAACTTGTTCAATTTCACATTTGAAACGTTTTGCAATTTTTTTTTCCTTGGTTTTGGATCTAAGGTTTTTAGCATGTGAGAAAACAATCGGCGTTATTTCTTGGAAAAAGAAAATTAAACGGGAAAAAATGTACAGTTTCTTTTGTGTGTTTTAATAATAAAAACAATAAATTCTAAAATCATCTTATTAAATTATCAAGAATAAATAATAAATATATATATTTAAATCTATATTGAAGAATTAAAATAAAATAAAGATTTTTATAATTAGGTCTCCTTAAATTCTTAAAATACTTTATAAATTTTTTCTCTCTAATAAAAAAGAAGGAGAAAAGTAAATATTATATATAATTTGATTTACGAATCATAATGTTTATAACAACCTTTATATATTAACTCAAATTAGAATCCAATAATTATTATATAATATATAAATTCATAATAAAATATTAATAAAATCTCAGCATCTTTTCCTTCTTGCGGACTGAATTGCAGCTTCTTTTGCGAGAAAAGGAAGATTGTACTTTGCAAAATTAAATAAAATTTAACTCACGTGGCCAATTTACATATCTAGAAGTCCAACCAGTTTGATTGTTGATTACATTTCTTAATCAATCACATGGTTACTAATTAAGGTGGGTTTATTATTTTTAATGTAGCAAGTTTTCGAATTCCAACAAGCAATTAGTGGTAGCTGATTTTCATGACGAATTGTTTTGTAAGAGGATATTTCTTTTGTGATCACATATGCTCATTAAAAAGAAAAAAGAAAAGAAAACACATACACACACACAAAAGACAAAATTTTCTTTGCAAATAGGCCAAGTTAGAATGGTCATCCAAATTGAAGAAGAAAATTGTTCTCCACGCCTTATTTCTATTTTCCAGATTCTTTTGTATTGGTTGTAGAAAGGAACCAGAAAAAAAAAAAAAAAAAGGAAGGAAAGACACAGTGCTTTTGAATATAATGGTTGTTAACCTTCAAATAATAGATATATACATACATATATATATATGTGTGTGTGTATTTATTTATTTATTTATAATGGTCGTTAGACTGTACACTAGCCAGCCTCTCAACAAACAATATTAACAAGTAGCAAAATTCCATTGGTACAAGAACATTAAAAATAAGAAAAAATTAATAAATAAATCATATTTAGCAAAAATAAAATATAAAACTCTCGGTGTTGGTCACGAAATCATCTTAATTTTCAAATGCCATTTGAAGGCGAGCATGTCATTATTTACTAGTCTCGTTATGGTTTGGCTGACATCTTTCTTCAGTTTTTTTTTATCCCCCCTTTTCAAGAGCTTCGTCTAATGATAAACAAATAGAACAAAAAAATAAAAATAAAAATTTACTTAAAAAAAAATGAATGAAAAAGAAAAGACAGAAAAAGAAAGCAAATAGTTATAGTGTATGAATAAAAAAGAAAAAAATGAATGAAAAAGAAAAGACAGAAAAAGAAAGCAAATGGTTATAGTGTATTGCCCCAATTCCCATTTTGATCATTCAATAACAAAAAAAATAACAAAAGAAAGATTTACTAAAAAAAAAAAAAAAATGAATGAAAAAGAAAAGACAGAAAAAGAAAGCAAATGGTTATAGTGTATTACCCCAACTCCCATTTTGACCATTCAATATGGGAGATTCTACGCAAAACGTAGACCAACAGGCGTTCGGTTAATATAATATTTATACATACATATTATAATCCAATGCCATATGCATATTTCCACCTAAAACCGAAAAGGAAATTCTTGGTAAAAAAATGTAGGAAAAAGCCGTATAGAATTCTTCCACATAAAACAAATAGACAATCATAAACAAAATTTGTAAAAGAGATTGCTATCCAATCTTTACTAAGTTGATCGGTCTACAAATAAGTAGTTAAAATACATAAAACACTTTTGGAGCCTATTGTTAAGAATTAGATGTCTTAAATTTATATTATTAAGAGTAATAAAATAGTGTAAAAAAAAAAATTTGCGCAAGTCTGTTTTTAGTATGAGGTTGCGTGATATTAATTCAGTCGTTGTTAGATTGGTAGAGTTTTGATATATATTTAACTTTAAAAACTTTTTAAAAAAATTATAATTGTATGATAGATTTAGGAGGTACTATTTAAAAAAAAGATTTGAGGGGAAATATAACCATTAATACCAAGGATTAATGTATTATATTGTCCAAGTTCTACTTTTCGGATCCTAATCTCCATGGGCTGGCATAGGAGGACCTGGGATGAGTTTCCAATGAGCTATCTTTTGTGTGAGAGAGAGAAACTCAAATAGCTATATTTTTTCATCTATTCACTAACATGGCACAAATTCTTCATTTTTAACCAACATGATATAACTTTATTTTTATTAGTCTCCGATTTGTGTCATCTTCGTCTTGTGTCAAATCTTTGTGTCAAGCTCCTCAAATTGCATTTCGTCCTTCTAGCGCTAAGCATATCATATTGCTTGGGATAATGAGCATAAGAGCTAAAGGGCTAATATCGTATTATCCCTCCAATAGGCTAGTTTTAGGGCATTCTTCTAAACAGGGTTTATCCCACAACCCAACTTGGCTTAAATCAGGCCAAAGTCTCTTTCCATGAAACTCGAGTTACTAAATTACCTTTCCATGAAGTTTAGATGCAAATGAATAAAAACCATCTTTGTTAGGATGGTCTAGGGAAATAGGCAGGAACAGGAATCGTTAGGCTTCTTTTGTTTCAGATCAATCCTTTGGTTTCGGGGTCTTGTCCCGTAAAGGTCTTGCTTTTGATAATAAACATGGGCTTTTAACATGGCTTTCGAGAGGATTCTTCAATCAACCAAAACTCGCAACAGAATCCTTAATTTCTACCACTTATAAGTTGAGAGATGGTCCATTCCCAATGGCAGAAGAAGTATATGCAAGCTGGAAAGATTTAGGCAAGATACTCTTCACTTGGACAGAAGATGCTGTGCGTTTAGCGCGTCGGAAAGATCCCTCTACATGGGTGTGCAATAAAACTAGGAGAAGAACGAAATATATCAGTGTAATGATTTTTAAATTTGCGTCATTTGGTGATATTCCCCCTAAAAATATCTCTTCCTTAATTCACTTTTTTTATTTATTTATTTATTACGTTATAAACAAGAAGAGAAATAATTATTTTGGGAAATGTAAATAATATCTTTTAAAACGTCGACAAAAAAGTGTAATTAAATAACATAATAAATAAGAAATATATATAGTAAATTTACAGAAGTTAAAATAAATAACATAATTATGAAATTATTAAAAAATAAATAATTCAAACAAGAGGTAAAAACATTTATGTAGTTTTACTAAAAGCATACTTATGTATAAATATATTATTTACTGCAACTATTTGATATAAAAAATAAATAATATCTAGTAATCAAGAGGTAAACAAATTTATGTACTTTTATTAAATATATATTTATTTATAAATATAATATTTACTGTAACAATTTACTATATATGATATTTATCAATTTCTTCCTAGTAAATATCTAGAAATTTAAAAAAAAAAATTAGGATGGAGAGATTTGAACTTTTCCCCTTAATAAAGTCAGATAGTGATGAAGCTAGACAAAAATATTAGTGAGCTAGACAAAAATATTAGTGAGGGCATAAAAATAAATTACATCAACATATAAAAAGTAAAGGGTAATGTTTTAATGGGGACAATATGAAGATTTTTAATTTTCAATGAGAGCAAAGTTAAAAAACTATAAAATATTTAGAGGTAAAATTAAAAGTTAAAAAAATTTCAGACTTGCCTCCACCTACCCTTGTCCCTGTAGTCAGGTGTAAAAATACTATTAGGTTATGATTATAATTACAATTACGTCATAACTAGTGCTTGATGAATTTCCCACGAGACCTATCATTCGGGGTTTTTGGAGGAATGCCTTAAAAAGTGAATACCTCTGGAATTTTGCCTCACTTATGGTAGTTTCAGGATTTTCACTAGATTTTAAAATAAGTCAAAGATTAAATAATATGTGTTTCCAAAAAAAACCCCAAACCAACCAAAAAGGTGATCCGCTGGTATCGTTTGGCAATCTGTTAGAATATCTTTACATATTTTGATAATCCACCGAAATACTTGTTGGTAATCCATTAAAATACATTTTGGTAATCTTTCGGAATATCATTACCTAATTTCTCGGAATACCATTTGATAATTCAAGATTATTTAATAATCTATTGGATTATTATTTAATTAGGATTGACAATTTAGGTCAAGCACAGTAAGTTAGCATGAACATAATACGAAATCAGTGGGTTTGGGTAAAAAATGGGTTAATATGATTAACATGATTAATACACAGGTCAGATTTAAGTTTATCTCCTTACGCAGATCAACACGATTAATTATGTATGTTATTTTTTACTTAATTATATATGATATAATAAAACAAGAATTTTCTTTGCCAATAAAGTAATGGTAATATGAATTTTAAAACTTTAAAAGTAAATTTTACTTGTTTTTCATAAAAGAAAAGATATATTAACTAATAAATATGTCAAAGTATCACAATCATATTAAATAAGTCATTATTTTATTTATTATCAATTTAAATAAGTTAATTTGGATTGACACGACTAACACAATTAATAAATGATTTGGGTTTGGGTTTCAGATTTTGACACGTATATTAAATGGGTCGGGTTTAGAATTAGAATTATAATATCAATTGAGGAGTATAACACGACATGATAACATGAATTACCAATCCTAGTTTTAGTAATCAACCGGAATACCATCGGTTAATAAATCAAGATACCTTTTGGTAAATTGTCACGTTACCATTAGTAACCCATTTGATTATTATTTCGTATTCTTAAGAAATATTTTTTAAATGATTATTTCAGTTACGTTAATTTTATTATATCATTTTTTCAAGTTATATAACAAATAAAAAAAATTATACAAAAGGGTAAAATTATAGTAGGAATCTTAAAATAATACCGACGACAAATGTTTTTTTTTTAAACCATTCAGATGTAATTGAATGATTAAGATTATATCTTAACACAGTATATAAAATCTAAAAAATTAATTAAAAAAAAGCTTAAAAACCCTCTCCGCCGTTCAACTAGTGACCCCTCCAACCGTTGCTAGTCAATTACCCCGTGACCCCCTTTCAAACTGTCTATCAATCAACCACCCCCTTTAGGCAATTTCGCTGGTTGAACAAAAGAAGGGAAGGATTTTGAGTTTTTTTTTTTTTAATTTTTCAGATTTTTTAAATTTTTTATTTTATGATAATATACGTTAAAATATATTATAACTATTATAAATAAATAAATTTCAACCAATTTATTATATTTAAAACTATATATGGAACGTTTAAAAAAATATACATACCATAAGTATTATTTTGATATTCTTAATATAAAAAAGTATAAAATAAATAAACAAAAAATTAAAGAAAAGAAAGGAAAAGAAAAACGGTCGTTTTCTTCTTCCTCTCTGGTGAGATGAACCACTAGAGAATAAGATCTCCAATGGAATTGTGAGTTTTCTCACAGCCTGCGGAAGATCTCCATGGCTGATTCGTAGATCGCTTAGTTAAGGAAGCATCGGAATCGCGAGTTCGCTGTTGTGATTGTGATTCTCACGATGACCAATGAACAGTTCTAGAATGGCAGAGTTTCCGAGCATGGCGACGTTGATCTCGTGCACAGTCTAGACCTCAGAATTGCAACTGTGACGGCAAAGGACAAAGGGCAACAGTGACAATGATCTTCTCACTACACGAGCGATGGCAACTGCGAACTCTAACAAAGAGAAGGGCGAAGGTGAAGGAAAGCTCCGCCAAGATGATGTAGACGGCTTGTGATCGGTGACTCACACGGCAGACGGTGCCTGGAGTTGTCGAGATCGCATGGCCAAGATCAGAGATTAGATCAGTGATGAAGTTCATCGGGGTGGGAGGCAGATCAGAGAAAAGGGTAGGATGGCCATAGAGAGGAGAGAGAAAGGGAGAGAGAGAGAGAGAGAGAGAGAGAAAGAGAAACTCAGATTTGAAAAATGAGGAGAAAAGAAGAGAGAAAATAGGAGGGGAAAAGGTCAATTTGTTTTTTAATTTTTTAGTATGTTTAAATTAGAGGTTTATTTTTGAAAAATAGAAAATTTTTAAATTAGAAAATAAAAAGTTGTTTAAACTTTTTTTTTAAGTAAAAGGTTATTTATGCCCCATTTGGTACACACTTTCAACTTGCATTGCATTTAAATGCAATGCAATTTTCCCCCAAATACAAAAGCATTTCATTCAAATACCAATCACATCACATTTTAAATCCAATACAATCACTATTTATTATTTCACTTATTCTATTACCTTTATTAATTACATCATATACTATCTTTCTCTTTCCTTTTTTCTCTCTACTTTTACCCATCACATCACATATTTATTATTAAAATACAATTCAAATACTTTTCACCCAAACACACATTGCATTCAAATGCAATGCTAATGCTTTTCTTCCAAACACAAATTACATTTAATGCATTATATTCAAACGCAATGCAAATACAATGCGTTCACCAAACGGACCATTAGATAGTTAAAAAAATTTATTTTTTTTAGAGAAAACTCTTTTCTATTTTTTAAAAATGAAAAATTTTGGATATTTAGGTATAAAAATTTAAGAAGATTTATTTTTTTAAAATAAAATTTTTTTATTTTTCAAAAATGAAACTCCCAAACAAACATGATGTCTAATGAATTTTAATTGGTAATTATTTTTTTTGCTAAATTATAAAACGTTTATCAAATTCTCTTTCTGTTAAATTACGAGCAAAAAATAATAGGTGTTGCTCATTTATAGGTGGAATTTTTACCCCTAAAATTAATAGGGCATTTGTTTACAGTTTTGCATTCGTATTGCGTTTAAATGTAATGTATTTTTCAAACAAATTTAAAAATTTTATATTCAAATACAATGCTTTTTAACAGTACCTTAAATACATTTACTATTCTAGAATATTTTAAAAAAATAACTTTTTTTATTTCCATTCACATCTTATTTTGTCTTTCTCACTTTTTCTATCTACTTTTATTAATCACATCAATTTTTTATTTCTAAAATATAATTCAAATATATAGCATTCAAATGCAAAGTAAATACTTTTTATCCAAATACATAATGCATTCAATACATTACATTCAAAAGCAATACGAATGTAATACATTTACCAAACACCCCATAAACTAATAGAATAAATATTCTTAAAACATTTTCCTAAAGGTATTTAGATAATTTCAAAAACTAATTGATCAAAATAAACTGTTTAAAAATTGAATGTTAGCTCCGTTTGGATGGGAGTTTTTCTTTTGGAAAATAGAAAATTTTTAAATATGAAAAATAAAAAGTTGTTTGAATTTTTTTTTAAAGTGAAAAATTATTTGGATAAGTGAAAACTTTTTTTTATCTAGAGAGCTCTTTTTTCATTTTTCAAAAATAAAAAATTTTAGATGTTCTGATACGAAAATTTAAGAATGTTGTTTTTTCTTAGAATGAAAAATTTTTCATTTTCCAACTTTGAATGTGTCAAACAAACAGAAGGTTAAAACTTTCTTGAAAATCTTAACCAGCTTTTTTTTTTTTTTAAGAGAAAATCTTAATAGCTTTTTAAAATAGAAAACATAAACACTAATTGAAAAGGTTAAAAACTTTAAATTTAAAACTCCTCTCTTTCTCTCAATCTCTTCTTTCTCACCTATATAGCAAATCATGTCTCTCTATCTCAAACCAAAATATTACAATGGGCAATTCTTCTTAACCATCAGAGAGGCCAATCTTGCTAATTTTGTCTCACTTGGTTGTCCTAGTCGGAGGTGGGGAACACTTAATCATGTAAAGGGAGATCATGCTGGTGGTGGCGTGTTTTGCAATGGTGGATCTCTTATTCTCTTCGAGAGGAAATGGTTGTTATTTGTGATGAGGGATCTTGAGGCAAACGTAGGGGAAAAAAAAATGGAAGGGCAATGATGACAATGACTAGGCAAGGTATATCTTGCTTGCACAAGGTGGAAGGAGTCGGGGGTAGGGGTGAACATCGAGTGAGTTGGATGGGTTTATGTGAATTTTCAACCTACAAAATAAATATCAGGTGGGTTGACAATTTTTTTTACTCAACCAATCAATTCAATGTAAAAAAACAACCCACCCAATTAATATCGGGTTGGGTTGAATGGGTTATGTATTTTATTAATAAAAATAATAAATGATACTAAACATTCAACAACAAATGAAAAATTGAATAGGAAAAAAAGAAATTAAACTCATGACATAGTTTTTAAAATAAATTCTATCATAAATTTTACACAAATAAAAAAATTTCTAATATTATCTCATTAATAATCAAAGGTAAAATAAATATAAGTTATAAAAATCATCAAAAGATACAAGAATACCAAAGTAATTAGTAGTATTTTTTACAAAATTATCGAAAATTACATATTGAATATCAAGTAATGCATTTTATATATTTAAATAATCTAAACAACATTTAAGAGTGAACATCATTTAGCAAAAAAGAAAAATAGTAAGTAAGTGAATATTGGGTGGGTTGGGTGGGTTTTTGAAAATTTTTCAACCTACCCAATCTTTATTGGGTGGGTTGAAAATTTTTTTTACCCGCCCAATTAACTAAATATAGCAAATCAACCTACCCAATTAAGATCGGGTTGGATAGATTGGATGGATTTATTAGGTGATCGGGTTTTTTGTTCACCCCTAGTCAGGGGTGTGCAGCGAGGATTGTGGCCAGATGTGGGGATGACAAGGGAGATTTTGAGAAGTTGCAGTTTTGTTCCTTTCAACATAGTTTTTTTTTTCACCCGAAATTTAAAAACATAAATGCACCCAAATCGATGATTTTACCAAAATGTGTCTAAAATTTTCAATATGTGCAATTCACTTGCATTTTTCTATTCATAATTTAACAAATGGGGGAATTTTGTAAATATTTCAAAGTTTGAGAGGAAAGAAAGTTACAAATTAAAATTTGGTAGGCATTTTGTACAAGGCGTAATGTTCAAGGGGAAAATTTGCAATTTGTCCAATAAAAAATTAGTTAGACAGGATGAAAATCCAAATCAATAATAAGTAGGGTAAAAATCTAAAATGAATGCATTAAAGGTGCTATTTTTGAGGATTTTTCTTATAATTCAACCCAAGAAAGGGAGATTGGGAGGCCGGGAACTATGTTGGGCTCATCACAAATGGGCTCAGAAGGAAGTACCCTTCAGAGCCCATGTTTGGTCCTGCCTTGAGACCACACTCAAAACTTTTGGATGAAAAAAATGGAAGGTGTGTCCGTCTCGCAATTGGAAGGTTTTGTATGATATCTTAAACAGATAACAAAATTACTGGAACTTGAAAATCAAAGACAAGAAGAACAGAAATTTCATTTGATTATCAACATCTAATAACAAACGATCGCACACTCATATTCCATCTCAAAAGAAGAGCACCCCCTTTTTCATGAAAAAAAAAAAAAAGTTTCATCCAAGGGATAGTTTAAGGGAATTTTTTTAGGTACTGCATCAGGAATACGATAATATGTGTACTTTACGATAGAGTTTGTAAACTTTAAAAGTTGAAATTGTTTCAATTACTTTTAAATTTTTAAAAAATACGCTTACTTTTTCATTTGAATGACAAGATTTATAAAAATTATGATGAATTTTATAAAACAACATTAGAGAAATGACTGCGCAATAAGGAGAAATCATCTAGAAAATATGGATTTGGATAGATACACGTTGTCACGAAAATCTGATCATGCTATAAATATCCCTGCTTCACCTTGGTTTTTGCTTAAAGAAAATGACCTGAAAAAAGTTGAAAAGTCTACTATGATTGTTTATATATGCTCAGAAAGGTTTCTTGGAAAGACTAAGAAATAAATCAGTTCCCTTCGGTGGAGTAGGATTGAAGGAAACAATATTTTGTTAGTGAGTTTGTTCACCTAATATTTCTAGACATGGCTAATCTCCATCAATACCAATATATGTATGTAGACGCAAGAATTTGTACATACCATTTTCCTAAACATGTTCTCCATTTTATTATTAATTTCTTACACTAAGTTTTTTTTTTTTTTTTCTATTTTGTCGACCTTAAAATAAAAAATTAAAAAAAAAACCATAAATATGGTCAGTCAGTTGCCTACCTACTTTATAATAGTAGTTGATAAAGTGTATTGTATTAATTAAGCAAAACATCTTTTCCTTAGTTCGATTTGGTGAACATCCTCCAAGGTAGTTTTCAAAGAGCTGATCCACTCCTTTCTGGTTTCCAAGTTGGACATACTTTGCAACACAAATAAACAAATTCGAACAAACAAAACAAAAAATGATTATTTACAAGTGCTCTCCTCGTCCTTAGTATTAAAAGGCCATTAGAATATTTTGTACACATCTTCATGCGGAGAAGAAGCTTCTTACTTGATTCTCAACCCCCTTTAGAATAATTGTAACAATTGCAATAGTAGGAGAAAAAATTGGACAACAATATTTTGATGAATTAGTTGGTGTTCCAAAAGTTAGGCTCGTTGTTAGGCGGACTTAGACGACATGATCATGAACTTTAGCACACCAACTTCACTTCCCCAAGTCCTGGTCCATGATCTTTACGTTCTCTGATTGTCTTCACTCCCTCTTACAAATTCATTTATTTTTTTAATTTGAGTTATGATGTTCAAGTTTTAAAATGAATTCATATTAAAATAAGAATGATTATTAATCTACTTCTCTAAACCATCTAAAATTTGACGGACATGAGGAAAAAAATCAATGGTATTAAGTTCATAAGTTGATTGTCAAGATAAAAAAAAAAAAGTTTAAAGAATAAATTGTTAAATTAGAAAAATTTATGATAGATCTTAAAAAATTAAAGAAAAAATGGAGGCATTTTTATCTTTGCTGGTGTTAGTTTAGTAGGTGAGACTTGGAAGGAGAGGGGTTCGAGTAGGAGGTTTCACGTTTAATGTTTTCGTTTCCTTATAATAAGTAAGAGTCATAAGTTACCGTAACAATAATCTCATGTTTGAATGAGATGTTTATTTTCATAAAAAAATTATTTTTTTTGTTTTAAATGAGAAAATATTTTTTTTTTTTTGAAAACAAGATGATGTTTGGATGTATAAAAAATTTTTCTTCTTGAAAACAAAAAAATTGTTTAAAATGAGAAAAAATAGTATTAAGAATTATGTGTTGTAAAAGGATTATAAAGGATACTATACAAGATATGCTTGAAAATAAAATATTTTTCATTTTCAAAATAAGAAGAATGATAAAAAAAATTGAGACAAATAATTTTTTTATTTTTAATAAAGCTTTTTCTCTTTCTGGAGTTGGTTACGCCATCTAAACATAGGCTAAGGGGGCGTTTGGTAAACGCATTGCATTTTGATTGTATTTGAATGAAATTTGTTTTTTAAATGTTGTATTTGGTTGAAAAGTATTTGTTTTGTATTTGAATGAAATGTGTGTTTGGATGAAAAGTATTTTAGAGTTGAAAAGTTGATGTGATTGGTAAAAGTAAAGATAAATAGTAAAGTTGAAAAGTTGATGTGATTGTTTTAAAAATGTTTTGAATAGTAATTGTTTTTGTAGCACTGTTGTAAAATTTGTGTTTGGTGTAAAATTGTATTGTATTTGAGTAAAGTTAAAATGAAATATTTTGCCAAATGTGCCCTAAGTAAAGATAAAAAAAGAAAGGCATTTTTTTAATTCAATATTAAAAAAATATTTGCCAAATATTATTCAAATTCCTACACATAGGGCCATAACATAAGCGAAACACTCGCGGTCTAAATCTTAAACTCCTTGAACATAACTTGAATACAACGGAACGCAAATCAAACGGACACGTTCGGGACGTGTCAGCGTATATAAAACAGAAAAGGCCTTCCAGAGACCACAATCATATATACACTCACACACACATGATATACATACATACATATAAATATATATATATGTCTGTGTGATAAAACCTCTCTCGTTTCTCTCTCTGTGTAAGTCGTTTCTAAATTATTAAGGCTGTGATCCATATTTCAATCATGGACGCCTCAGATGGTGCTGTGCTGGACGAGTCTTATCGCCCACTGCCTGCTCTCTACTTGGCGTTTTGGTCCATTTGGTTCGTCTCCGCTTGCTCTTGGACCTTCAACACCTACAAGAACCGCCATTTCCAGGTCTCCTTTTCAGATTTTATTTTCCCCTCAGTTTTCGTCTAAAATTTCGTGTTTGAATTGAATTGCCGATGATTTAACTGAAGTGGAATTTTTGCCCCAAAAAAAAAAAATGCTTTGATTTTGCTCAGAGGACTTTGACGTGTAATTTGGTTTTTAAGAAACTGTCGAGAATGCTATGTTTGGTTGCATGGAATCTAGCTCGTTAACTGATCTTTCATTTTTTATTTATTATTTTGTTTCCGAGTGAATCATTTTTCTTTCTTGATCTCTTTGTTCTGTTTGGTTGCTGAGAAATTAGCTTAGTAAGGAAAATGATCGATTTACAATTTTTTTTCCCATTTTATATTAGGATCTTCAAAGGATGCAATCTCTCTATCTGGTTTATGCAAATCACTGTTATTTGTTTTTTGATCCAACGAATTCTGAAGCACTTGTCAGATTGATGTTATTTTGTCTAATTCTAATTTTATGGTTAAACTAGAGCAGACGAATACTTTGCAGTGGACACTCGCAACCGTTCCGTCAATCAAAGCCTTGCAACTTACGCTGTCCTTTCTCTTCTGGTGCACTTTCAGTCTCTTCAAATTTTACGTTACGTTCCGGTAATAAGATCCTCATAACAATTATGTTAATTTTTTCAGGTATTCATGTTTTTATCTAGAGACATGCTCTCTGTGGATGTCATTTGGAGTTTATGTCACAGGAGTGCTATTTCAGACTGCTTCATTCGTGTCTTTCTTGCTTATCTCCCATGGTTACTGCATCATGTCCGAGCGCCTGTCGGTAACCGAGCGGCGAACTACCGCTAGCCTTGCCTGCGTCTTTTACTTGACTCTCGTTGGATACCGAGCTTCTGTGCCTTATTTCTCTGTAAGTTTCTTTCTAATTTTATTAGCATAAGTCTTTCTTTTTAACACATCCGGTTTTTCTACCTCATATATGGCTAATTTTTTCTAATTGTGCTTATCTAGGTCCTGCTGCTGTTTAATTATTTGATTACCTTCTACGTGATCTTCCACCATACATCACAGAACTTGTTAGTTCTGAGGGAGCAACTTGGTGTCATTGCGCACGAGGATGTTCATGCGATGCGTGATGCAGTATATACAAAGTATATCATGTTTAAGTACGTATTTTCTCGTCTATATATGCATGTTTCCACATTTTTCTTAAGTATATGACATGCATGGCCAGGATTTAAATCTTTTGTTCTTCATTTCTGTGTGCAGAAAATTTCAAGGTGCAATGCAGATAGTAGCACTGGCTGAGGCTGTGGTACAGCACCTATATCCTTCCTCTGATTTGTGATGTGCAATGTTTAGCAATGTTACTCAGGAGGTGGTAATTTTAAAACATTTTCTTTTCAGTTATACATTAACTTGGATGTCTCATCAGAAAATTACTGGCTTCGCTTGTTAGTTCGAGAATGGGCACAGTTATGCATCTTTACTTACATCGGGTATGCATACAGTCTACATCCGTAATAGATTTATCAAAACTTCCATAGTTTTGTTTCATACTTTCCAGTTTATTTGAGGTTGTAACAAATAACTCTTACCTTTCCCTTGTAGATGGACTTTTAGGTCACAAGACTTGGCTCCTCGGTTTTCTGTCATGCCGACTGTTAAATCTAAGGGGCAGACAACAATCCCTCCAATCTATAGCATAGTATGGACATTTCTACTCTTTAGGGAGGATTTGGGAGAAAGGGTTTTTATTTATTTATTTATTTTTGGTTAAACTAGTACCAATCACAATATTTATTTTTTTGGTTAAACTTGCAGGAAATGGATGCTGCTACTTTCAAAGACTTCAGCTCTCATGAATGGCACATTGGGGTGGTAAGCACTGGTGTCGTTACTTCTTAATCTCTCTAACAAACACGCACACACACGTATATATTTTGAATCAACCCCACATCAATAGCTTGTATTATAGATTAGATAAGTACCAAGTAAATTGCGTATATTTGCAGGCAACATCTTGTGATGAAAGCTCCAGAAATCCAATTATAGTGATAATCCAGCAACCACATTCATATAGGCCAACCAAAGCTAGTCCTCCCATGAATCAAGTCCAACAAGTGTAGCATTTTGATTTCAGACACCAACTAATTTTTTGCTACTCGTTGCTGGAGAAGCGGCAAGAGCAGCAGATTTTATTCGAAAATCTTATGGTATACTCGAGTTTTTACCTGATAGAGAGGTCTAGCAAGGTGTGTTCCAAATGATCACAGGTTCAACTATTGGATACACATACGTTTTATGCAATGCCAATGAGTCCTTATATAACAAAACCAAAAAAAGAAAAAAACGGAGAAGGACAGCAACATGTAAATACTTACCACGTGATTAAAAGCTAAATTTATTGTATTCTTATTAATCTTTCAAGATGTGTCTGTAAATCTGGTACAATTCAATTGAGACAGAGAATGGCAGAGCCAGAAAATTTTCTATGGAAAATATAAGATATGATTTTTGTGTAATTTTTATATAATTATAAGTTTCAAATTTAAATGGAGGCAAAACTGAAATTAAAAAAAAATGTTGGGGCAATTTGCCACTAAGAACCAAGTTATACATTTGTTTAAATGTTTGTAGTCAACAGAAAAAAACCTTATTTTATTCGTTCATCAACAAACGACAACGGACGAAAGAAGAAAAAGGAAAAAATAAAAAGAAGAGATCAGGATTATTAGAATAAGCTCGTAAAAGTCTCAGAAATCTGAAAATAAACACTTTAGGAACCAACGGAATAAAATCAAACGATTAATGAAAAACTGATAGTGAAGACTTTAGAAACCAATGAAAAAAAACTCACATGGAAAAAAAAAATACAGGTAAAAGAAATCTCAATTAAACAACATGAGAAAAAAAAGTACAAGCAAAAAAAAAAAAAGGAAAAAAAAAAGAAGGGAAGAAAAAAAATATAAAGAATATGAGCATCAGTTTTAAAAAGCTCGAATTTTGGAAACTTCATGTACTAGTCAGTACTGAATACCAATTTCTTTCATCATCTGCTCAGATATTCTCGGCTTCATAGAAACACAATCAAGAATATAACATATATATATATAAATAAACCAAAAACTGAAAGTAACAGAAAGAACTCCAGAAACACTATAAAAGCAGAAGAACAGGAGATCTGGAAGAGAAAGTGAACCGGATTGAAGCTCGCAGTTTATCTTAACCAGCTTTCAACCAAGTACAAGCTAAAACACCGGTGGAGCGGTAACAAAACCTTATATTTATAGGCTGAGTGATAAACCCTAAAGGTTGTGACGTGTCAATTATTGGCCGAATTTACTAATATGACCCTGAAACGGATGATAAAAAGCATGAGGCTAAATTGTGCCGTTGATCCCTGTATTTTGTTTAAAGTTGTGTTTCGATACCTGAGATGCTAAAAAATGTGCAATTTGGTTCTTTCCATTATCAAACTTTTTGGTTAAAAATTTAACAAAAACACATGACATTTACATGACTGTAATCACGGAAATTGAATAGATATAAGATACTAATTTCAAAAGTATATAAAAAAAAAAAAAGAGAACTTCTTCTCTTTCTTCTAACCTCTCGCTTGTAGATCACCAAACCTCGACCCCCCGCCGCCGACCCACCCACCCACCCACCCACCCAAAGTTACAAGGCAAACACGTGACGATTTGAAACAGACAAGCTATAGGTTTAAGATCATCTTTAAGCTCAATAAAAGGCCTTATGATCTTAAATCGTAATGACATTGTGCGGGATTGGATTCCTAAAAACTTGTTATAATAAATCTAGAATCTTATTACTAGGGTTTCCTTTTATAACCATTTTAAAAGTTTTGGGGGGTGTTTCTTAAAAAATAAAATAAAATTTGTGAATTAAATTGTCACGTACTGAGCAACTTAGGGACCAAATAAGTTTAAAAACCGAACCTTCCTTAAAACGACATCGATCTGGAAGGGCAAGTCCAAACTCTTCGGAACGACGTCGTTTTAAGTCTTATTGATGGCTGGGCAGAGTGCGCTAAGGACATTGTGTGTGTGTTTCAGGAAGTTCTCAAATGGCAATACATCCCCAGTGGCGACTCCAGTGAGTTGAAGCTGCAATATTGAATCTCTCATCAACAACCTTTTCCAATGAGTGCAGGTTTTTCCTCTAACTTTTGTTTAGTTCCCTAGAAAACTGAGGAAAAGAAGACAAACAGATCGTACATATATATATTTATTTTCGTTTCTCAAAGTTTTCTATTTTCGGTGGGAAATTGGCGCCGTTTCTGATCCAGTTTGCTTTTGGCAGTTTAATCTTTTCGATTTTCGAATTAGTTGTTTCGTTTTGAAACCAGTGATTTTTCCTATGTTTGGAAAATTAAAAAAAAAAAAAAAAAAACACACACACACACACACACACACACATATTTTTTATCCCCTAAATGTTCAAATTGGATTCCGAAGTTGTCAACTTTGATAGGAAAAGGTAGCATCTTTCTTACCAAGAAGTTTTCTTTTCAACATATATATTCGTTTCTGAGAATTAACTGTTCTTCTCCTTTGAGGAATTTGGTAGGAGAATGGGAATTAATTATGAATTGATGGGTTTCTGAATTCGACTCTCGTGGGCATGATCAGACAGTTTAATGGCTGTTTTCTTCATCGTTTAAGATTATGTTTGCTTTGAGGTCTGCAAAATTGTATGTTTGTTACACAGTGAGGAAGATAAGATCATGTTTTTTATTTAGGAGGATTAATTGTAAATGCTGAATTAGCTATCTTATTCTAGAAAAATGTTGATATTAGTTATTTCTTCTTTCTTGATCCATTTAGATATTCATATCCAATGTGTGTCATTGGTGGTAGGTGGTGCATTTGGTGGAAACAGGGGACTGAGACCAGTACCTCCAGAGAAAGGAGTTTTTCCTTTGGATCATATGCATTTGTGTGACTTGGTAATTCTATCCCAAACTTTTAATAGAACTCCAATTTATTATTTTGTTTACGCATAGTCACTATGATTCTTAGTTTATTTCTTTACCCTCTTTTTGTCTTTTCAGGAGAAGAAAGAATATCTCAATTGCCTCAAATCTTTCGGCCATCAATCTGAAAAATGCAGACACTTATCAAAAAAGTATCTCCAATGTCGTATGGACAAGTAAGTTTGCTGCTTTTAGTTTACACTATGCTATTGCTCGTGTGTCTCATAGCGAAGTGTAGATCTTAGCAACTTCAATATCGAGCCTGATGCTAAAATTTAATTGCTATTTGTACATTTTACTCCATACTTCACTTGATGATAATTTTAATGGTTAACAAAGTTGCTAGCAAAAAAAAAAAAAGTTGCTGCACAGTCAGTACCTTGATCACAATTCCAGTTTAATCTGTCTGGAAATTTAATTTTCTATATGTAAGCATGTAGTTTTGTCGTCAAACGTTTGATCTTTTATTTCCCACCTTTGTAAAGTAACTTCTTTGGCATTAAATAGTTGGAGTATGGTCTTTTATGAAACGTTAAGATGTTACGCAATACACGAAACTATGTTGGAAAAGATTAAGTTGGGTGACACAATTCTTACTTGTTCTCATTCGATTCATAGATATTGTCATATTGAAGCTTCATTTTCATCTAATGTTTACTAAGGGTCTGTTAAATGCACAAGATCAAGGAGGATAGGATAGGACCAGATTTTAATTCTTTGTTTGGAGAGAAATTTTAAAAGATTGAATTAGATAAGTTCATAATTTAATCTCCATAAAAGATTATCTCCTTCAGGAGGAGGGGATTATTTAATTCTATCCTTTCATATACATTTCAATCCAATCCCTTAACGTTATCATATCCAGTGCAATCCTATCTTGAATACCAAAGGGAACCTAAGGAGTTATTGCGGAAGTATAACATATTCCTGTATTTTCATGCTGCAGAAATTTGATGGCTAAACAAGACATGTCTGAACTTGGATTTGGAAAGGAAGCTGACTAGAAAGGCTCTGAAGAGAGAGTCGCTGAGACGATTAATGACCGGAACTGACAAATTTTTTTTTTTTTTAAATAAGCCATAGAAATGAAGTAAATTTTTTATTTTTTTATTTTTTGGCCGATAACTGGTGTTGATTTCTCTGTCAAGTGGTATACTCTGTCATGGAATAATCTGTAAAAAATTCATCACACATTTTCATCATACGGCGGTTTATGAAGTGGATGTAACTTCTAGCTTTCATTTAGGCTCAAGTACAATGGAAAGAAAGAAAAAAAATTTATGAGTTAACGAATTCTGACTTGACATAATTAAACCTCAAGTATTATCATTGTTCAGTCAACAACTTCTATTAGTCTTCTATTTCTTAATCTATTTGGGAAAGCTTATGATTTGAACGGTAATTTTACTCAATCGGTGGGTATTACTATTTTAGTCATTATATCAATTTTTCGGCGGTTTGAATCTGATATATGATTGGTGGTTTGGATCTGATATAAGACTGGATGCACAGTTTTGTATCTTGTGTTGTATAATATGGGCACTTACTGATGAGATGTTTAGAATTAATCAATCGGTTAAAATAACAATATTTATCAGTAAAGAAAAAAAAAGGTTTTAATCATATGTTCTTTCTTTTTTTTTTTTAATCTCATTCACTAACAAGAAAGATAAATAATAATAATAACAATAAAAGAATGAAAAGTTCCTGTTCTTCGCTGATTATTTACTCCATGCCAATTGCCACCCATTCCTCCCATGCTCCCAATCTATTATTTGTTGCTCGTTAATTGCAAGTCCATGCTGCCCAAATAGTGATTTTTAAAGACATGACTACCCCCATCTGCTTCTCACCTAATGTGGAAAAGACCAGATCAATGCATTCACTCAAACAAAAACCAAACAAGACTTTTTTTTTTGTCACGCATGGTGATTTCGTGGAAGAAAACTAGTGTCATTAACACCCTAATGAAGATATACTGTTACGGGTTTTCAATTGCAAGAGACTTCACCCACAGTTAGTGTTTACTTCATCCCTACGTTTCATTTTTTTTTTTTTCTGGTTTCTGCAAATCCTATAGCAAGAAGATCCTTTTTTTTTTTTTTTGGGTCAAAAGTGGACTTATCAAGAACAAACTGGCCAAAAACTTCATAGACAAAACAGCTGGCGGCTTGGAGATAAACCCTAAGACACAGTAATGCCAACAAGTATATTATATCCATTGCCAACTCTTCTTTTTCGTTTACTTTTTTTAATAAATAAATATAAAAAAAATTCATTCTCTCTCTCTCTCTCTCTCTACGTGTGTGTGAGCACTAGGCACCTCGATGAGTACGCTGAAAACATCTTCTTTATGTGAATTACATGGGTTGGATTTCCTTCCCTTTCGCCTTTTCCGTCTTTTATGGCTTTCCATTTGTCTCTGCAACTTCCCCACTTCTATCACTCGTAAGCTCTCTCTCGTCTTCTCTTGTTCTTTCTCTCTCCTCTCACTCTGTGTGTGCAAGTTTTTGATAAATTCCAGGATATGTATATTGTTCTGTTCTGGTTTATGAAAACTGCTTGCGCCTAATCTTTTGCCTTTGTTTTTGTGGAGGTATCATATCAATCCGTGTGTCTTATGTCATCTGGGTTCTTTTTGGTGTCTAGATTGTATTAGCATAAATGCATATACATGTACATGTACATGTACATACATACATGTCTATATATATAAATATAAATATATATATATTTGGACTTTCCCATTGGTCTATTTCCTCCATCTTTCTGAGTAACGAAGAGCTTTCTTCTTTTGGTTTTGTTTATTCTCTTAACTATTCGAAGAGCTGCTACTTTGTCCGAAACTACATTTGTAAAGTTAGGACTTTCCTGTGTGGCAGAAAATCTATTAGATCAGAGAACACGCAAAAAGGTTCAGCTCATACCCCTCAAACTTCAACTTCAAGTTGCAAATCCAAGGAACAAAGAAACTGTTATAGACTTGCAAAGAAAAATGTCTTCTTTGGGTTGTTGTTTTGGTGCTACACTCCACCTAGGCCGTCTTTATCTCGCACAATGTTGTCATCTACAGCTTCTTCCGTTTCTTTTGCTCAAACCAATAGTGATATAATAGACACTGACGCAAATGCCGATATTCAGTATGGTGAAATCGGATTCGAACTCAATCGGATTGATTGTCTTGTCCGGGTATTACATGAATCGGCTAGAAGCTTCTCCCTTGCAGTTGAGTCGCTCAAATTGTCCGGAACTGGTCCAGAGCTTGCCATGGCGTGGGTTGGAAAGGATGTACATGGATGGCATAAAAGGATTTCTTATCTGGTATGATCATAAATAGATTGTGCCCTTTAGTAACCACGTTACTGTCATTTGTTTTGCCAATTTTTTTGCTTACAAGATTGCGGTTTTGTGCATACGGTTGCTGTTCGGGAAGTCGGCCTTGAACAAGTTGTCAAATTGAACTCAAATTTAAGTGGTGAAACATACTTGTTGTGTTAATAGATTAAGAGAAATGCTGAATCGATAGTCATTCACAACCATGGCTGTGCAGGTTGCTGTTTATGCACTGTTGAATACAGCGATTGAAGTAGAAGTGCTGCTTTCTCTTGAACGCCGATACAATTACGCTTCCCCGGTTAAGGGGATGTAAGCTATTTGTGTTTTTGTATGCAAAAAGGGAGAAGAATTAATGTGATTTCCAAGCTCGTAAATCCTAGCTATAGGCTTTTCTGTATATTATGGCCTAATTTAATTTTTAAGAGCTTATCTCTTAGCTAAATTAGTCCAACCAAGTATCTGAACTTTTCTGGGAAAGTTGTCTCTTCTGTGGTCTGTGCACGTTTTCTCTACCTGGAGACAAATATTAACGATGGAAGTATACTAGGTTTGACCTTTGTGCTTTCATCTGTTTCAGCTTGACACCGAAGATTAAATTGGTTGGCGAGTATATTGAAAATCAATTGAACACGAGGCATTCTGAGCTAGGAGAATGGTTTAGGCTCATAGAACTGCCGCGTATTGCAGCATTTTTTGTTCCCTTGTTAAAGAAGTGGTCTATGGAATACGCTGGAAGGTTTGCTCAATTCAATTCTTGCTTTAAGTACATGAAATCACTCTTGGATAATTAATCTAGGTATTTTTTTCAGCATGTTGAAATTTATATATCTTTATGCTATTAGGAGCATAGCCTAAACACAAGAGTGTTCAGTGGTGTCGCAGGGATAGTCGTGGCTATCAGCTGCTGTGCTGCGGTGGGGAAATTGGGTTCTGAGCGTATTACCTGTCCTTCGTTTAAATTTTCACTCCAGGATGTAATGGTAAAATTCATGGATCTTTCACACAGCCTTGTATCAGTGGAAAAGTTGCACCAATTAGCTACTGAGGCGGGATTTGAATGGGACTTTTTATCACATTTTGGCAAAAAGATTCTACCAAATAAGAAAACCGAAGATATTGAATTTTGGATAGGGTTGGCTCAGAAGAAACTCTCAATAGCATTCCACCAAGAAACCATGAACCGAGAAGGGCAGACTTTACCAGACAAGGTCATTTGTCATGACATAATCTTTGCAGTACTCAATGTCTCAAAGACCTGACATTATGATTGATTTGGCCATATCTTGTTACAATATCCTGCTCACAGAAAAATCTATATTTATCAAGTAGGATCTTCTACCTTAGCATTTAAATGATTGGTGTTAGGTCTTATCTTCTGATAGGTTCGACCAGATACTTTGGCCACTTTAGGAATTTTTGCGTACCTAGGAAGGAGGACTAGATTGTTCTTATCAAGAATGGGCATAAAGGATCTTGACGAGCCAGTTAGGGACTTCCTTAGGTAAACCACCTCATATTACAGCTATAGTCTAAATGTATCAAAGGTTAAAAATTACCCAGACTGTTGGATTTTAATGGTTTTCCTGCAGCTACTTGGAGTGCGGTATCATTTTCATTTATCCAGAATTTTCTTGCATATCCATGTACCAATCCTTTATGGAGGTGTGTCTCTATTGTACTTCTTTCAAGGAGATTAAAATACAATCATCCTAATGTGAGAAATCTCTACAGGTAGTGACCGCTGAAATTGGCTGGCTTGATTTTTACGTTGCATTTCCTTCTGTAAGCTGTCAAGAGAGACGAAGGTCCAAGCAACGCACCGTACAAGCAGAGAAAGAGATGGTTTTATCTACTGTTTTTACTGTATGCTACGATGCTTTCTCTGGATTTGCACACTTCACTCGTTCCACTCAACAGCTTTTAGACTCTGATTTGCTATCGTTCTTGCTCCAAAGGTAGCTAGCATACTATGATCTATACTATTTCGTTATGCTAAAGTGGCCAATCAGCTTTTAAGTTGGGTTGTCATTAATTTTTCAGTCAGAGCCTGTTAGCCTTTTGTTTGGAAGACTACTGGGCTGCTTATGGAAAATCAAGGTACTTTATCTGTGCCCAATGGTCATGTTTCCGAGATCTTGAATGGCTAACCGAAGGAATGAAATAATTGTGTCTGCTTCTTATTTTCTGAACCAGTGAATTTCTAAAGATTACAGAAACAAGTGCCCATGATCCAGCACTTTTATCATCTAAGGAAGCCAGAAGTACAACCACGGAGTCACAAGGAAAGCCGAGTAACTTAATTCCCGTGGGGAGTTCAAATAAAATTTCTGAACGTGGTTCTCGGCTGATGAAGGTACGACTTTCAAACCAAATCTTCATATGTGATTTTGTTACTGCTTTTCAGACTATGACCATTGTTAGCGGCAGGCGACTCTCTCACCAGGAACTGGAACAGCAAAACCTACAGAGGAGAGCGGTACTGCAAAATCAAATCCTCTTCGTCAGAGTTTGCTTAAGAAGTACACTGTCAAGTTGGCATCTGCAAGCTCTGTAAGGCCATTATAGATTCAGACTTGCATAGATTTGGATAGATTTCCGTATTTCTCATATGCTAATAATGCTTCCAATTCAACGGCTTGGAAGGATGCATGGATGGGCACTCAATTGCTTTTTGTAGACATTGTGACTGCTACGGAGCTTGTTCTTAAACAATTGCGTGGCTGCAAGGTCTCAAAGAGAGAGAGATATAAGTTGAAAAGAACACTCAACGACATCGGCTCGCTTATCCCGGTTACAATTCTAATGCTACTTCCTGTGAGCTCTTTCCTTCTTAATGAGCTTTGTTGGGTTGACATTTAGTTTGACGAGAAGATGAATTTAACCGCCTTTGCTAATGGCTTTCGCTAATACGAGTCAATTGTGTGACTTTATCTCTTTCATTACTGTGACTAGGTATCCGCTGTAGGTCATGCAGCCATCCTAGCAGCAATCAACAAGTACATGCCATGCATGGTAATTTCTTTTCAATTTCTTCTTTTTTTTTTTTTGGTTTGATCACATTTCACCACTTATTTTTTTACCCTTTATGTTTATTGTTTTGCTGATCAATTTGTTGTTCTGTTTCATGCTGCTTCTAGATCCCTTCTCCTTACTCTTCTGAGCGGCTCGATGTTGTGAAACAACTAGAGAGAACTAAGATGGAAGTACGGAAAAAAGCAACCTTGAACAAACGTCCTCTTAAGATATCATAAGCACTGTTTTTGTTTGCTTGACCCGAATGCTGCAGAAAAAGCTCACAATTTAACAAGAACCCAATTCAATGCTACGTATTTATGCATAAATTTGAAAGCACATTTGTATGGACGCTCTTCTAGACGCCATTGCTTTTCTTTTGGCTAATTTGCATGTTCCTCTCTGGTGCTACTGCTCCGCCCTTTTGCATATCTACGTATGGAATAATTGCTCTAATTTCCTAGTATTTGTTGGTTTCCGTGAAAACGTATGGATAAAATATCAGGACATATAGCAGCTTTTAAACTTTCTTTTTTTTTTTAAATCTTCTCTTTTTCCTTTATAACGGTATTGTTGCATAATTTTGATCGAATATGACGCTCATAACAAAATTTAAAAATGTCATTACATGTACAGTTAATTCTGATAGCTCATAATTATTATAGTTGATGTATAAAAAACATGTTATACTAATGTCCTCTCTTTTGATGAATTAAAAATATATATATGTATTATACTTGAACAAGGTAGCATTCAGACTTGAGAGAAAGAGAGAGAGTGGTAAGAGAAATATGTATAGTGTAAACCACCTTAGTCCATTGTATACAACATGACCCGAGAAAATGATGGTAACAACATAACCTTTTTTCATTTTCCCTATAAAAAAAAGAAAACAAAACAAAGTAACTTTTTTTTTTTTTTTCCATAACCAACTCTCTGTTTCCAGACTCATGTTAACAAGTACTTCTCGTCGATAAGAGAAAACAAAAGGAGGGGAAAAAACTGTATGAGCTATATTGTTCTTAAAAAGAAGGGGGGGGGGGGGGGGGGGGGGTTGTGGTGGTGGTGGTGAAAGGCATGAACTCGGAGCTTGCAATACAAATTTGAACAATTGACAAACTTAAATATATAAAAACTCCTCTCAGGCTCTCACTCCAAGTTCCATTTTGAATGCGGATAATATCAACCGTTTCATCACTGCTCACCTAAGCACCAGGCTTCCTCAGCCCTCTTTATCACTTTGGACGCAATTTACATGGAAACACATAGCTAATATCTGCAAATGTTCCATTATTGCAAAAGAATATCGAATTCCTCAGCTTTAAGAGAGTAACCTACTCCAGTAAACATGCCTCAAGCTCATCATTAACGGAGCTAAGGTCCTTATCTTGAAGTTTAACTCAAGGAGTTAAACTAATCTCTTTGGATCACGAGCGGCTGCAAGATGGTCCTGCAATACAGGCCATGGAAATGTGGTTAGGCTTCTTATGATTGAACAAGTTATGGATCATACTGGGTGATGGTAACCAGTTGCGATAAAACCGCACAATGGATGTTATTCTAATAACTGCAGTGTATACGAATCTACTTACAGAGATAAAATCGAATGCCTTTGTTTCCTCTTTCTTGGAACTGTTTGCCATTGAAGTAGGAGCTGGGCTTGGAAAATTTGATTGGAATATGTCAGGAAGAGCTGAAGAATAACCTCCTGTTGTTCCAGCAACACCGCCAGAATTTTGAGCAGTCAGATTTCCAAGGTGCTGGAAGTTAGACATCGTAACTAGTTGCTGTGCAAAGAGATTTCCCATGGCACCATAATTGATATGTTGGGAAGGAAAAACTTGATTGAACATCAACCCTGGCGGTATATTATAAGGCATAGCACCCTGAGGAAACATAAAATTTGGGTTCATCCCTACAGTTTGAGGACCAAGAATCCCACTCAAAGAATCATCGGAGACCTGATGGCCGGGATCACTATTTGAACTTGAGAAAAGACCTTGAGATAGTTCTCTAGAAGAGATTCCTTTTTGCTCCATCTTTGAGCCATTTTCATTGATGGACAAACCAGACATTAAATCATCAACGCCTTTTTTATTTTCTTGCTCCTTCGGAACCACTGTATCAGACCCAAAAATATCAAATAGTCCTGAGCTGCTTTCCTTCCCTGCTACGTGATTCTCACTAGCATCCTGTTTAACGTCAACAGTCATCCCGGAAAATAGATCATCTATGGGTTCTCTACTCTCACTTTCATGAAATGAAACATCTGCAAAGGGATCATCATCATTTCTTGGTTCGCTAGCGTATGCAACATTGCTGGAATTATCGCCAAATAAATCGTCAATTAGTGCTGGTGTTGTTGTCGTGAGGTTTGAAATAATTTGGTCATTTTGCTTTTCTTCTGAATTCTCTGTCGCATGGATATCATTTGGATCACCTGTGTCTATCAAGTCAGGCAGCTGAACAGTGATGGTCTCAGCCTTAACAAGCTTTTCTGGAGTGGCTGTAGAAGTGCCTGTCTTTTCTCCAGCCAGAAGGCTCAAAGCCTGCAATCAAGATCCAAATATTCATTCAACCACATAACTTAACAAATATCATTCAAAATCAAATCTGTATGGCTCAGTTTGGTTTTATTTTAGGCTTTGAAATGAGAAGATCACCGTGTAGCAATTAAAAGCTACCACCCACAAGCTTCCAAATTTGCTGTGCTAGGTGTCATTCATTACAATATAAAACATTTCGGTTTGAAGAAAATTAACTTACACGTTACAATAACTCAGATTAATGTCAACTTTTTCTAAACCAGCTAGACCACGTCAGTAGTCACTTATAAAAGTAAGCATTTGGACTTTCAAAGCTCTCTTAAAAGACGTCAAATATAAAATTTTCATATTCTCCAAAATGAATCTCACTCTCCCAAAGTACTCAGATAACCCTAATTCATTTCTAGCATATAAGCAAGTTTTACCTTGTTAGCCTTATCCCTTAGGGAAGACTGTGGAGATTCGGAGCATTTCACCACGACCTCTTTGTTTTCGCTGAAATATGATGCAACAACAGAAAATGGTTCGTCATCCTTTTTCCTCAAAATTGAATCGAGGACACAGACAGCTTTCATGCGAACCTGTGGGAAAAAAGTAAAATAGAAGATTTCATAAAACTTGAAAAGAAAAGAAGTCGATTATCAAGGACAAAAGGTAAGCATTTGGCTGTGTATTTAAAACATAAGTGCTGAATAATGCATCCATAATCCAAGTATTGACTAACTCATAAACTGTGAAGCATAATATTCAATACTGTTAGTTGTTTCATTGTGCCGTGCATTTGTTGGTTTTCTAACCAGTCTGCTAATATTAATGGCTTATTACAACATAAGTGCTGAATAATGAAGCCTTAATCCAACTATTGACTAACTCATAAACTGTGAAGCATAATATTCAATACTGTTAATTTGTTTCTTTGTGCTGTGCATTTGTCGGTTTTCTAACCAGTCTGCTAATATTAATGACTTACCTGCCACATTGGAGATTGGAGCTTTCTTTCAAGGGCATGACTTAAAGCCAATGCATTTAACTTTGAAGCCTCAGCAAGGAAAACCTGGATAGCGTCTCGAGTTGGTTGTAAGCGCATGCCACCTGATGTCACGATAGTCTCCAACAACTTCTCCTCAGGCGTCCTACTTCCAGAGTGAGTTGAAGAAGAATTCCCATTGGTCGTTTCAGTCTCATTTAATCCTGAATCCTGGCCCCAAGTTACACTAGCCACATCCTTTGAAAAACCAGAACTCCCTTGAGTCTCATTGCGATAGTCAACTGGTTCATATCTGTCTGTGTACTCGTTTTCTTTGGTCAATGATCTATGAAGATTTGGACTCTTGTAGCTTCCATTGTCACTCTTTCTTAACGAGTGACTATGCGTGAAACTACTTAAACCCTGTTTGATAGACGCACTTCCAATACCAACCACCTCACTGAGAAATGATTTCTTATCTTCTGATGGAGGTTCATAGTTTGTACTTCCAAATCCTTGGATTCTCTTGTTACGATCTTCCATGGTTGCAGGTTTATTTTCCTCTGAAAAAATGGCAGAGATAGCTTCATGAGCAGTATCTCGCACAGCCTTGTTAAGTGCATCTCCTTTCAAAGGATCCGACTGGCCCTTGTAGTGAAATAACTGCCGCACAGCAACCGAGTGTCTTTGCATTTCTCTCCTGAACTCCACACCAGATTTCCCCACACAATACTTAATCAACCTCAACGCCTGCACAAACTCGAAGCAGCAATTGATATCAACACGTTAAAAAGGAAAAAAAAAAAAAAAAACCACATTACCAAATCGCAAATTTGATAAACCGCCACATGTGTGGTGATTCTATCCATTGTGAGAAATATCATTTCTCAAAGAAACAAATACTCATAAACAACTCTAAATAACAATTTTCACATATCAAATGAATTGCGGAACATCTATTTGATACAGCATCCAAAATAGAATATGAGCTATGTTTGAACCTCAAGTAGTTCTCCGACAAAGTGAAGGGACAAATCATTCAACAAATTCCATTAAAGATGATGATTTTCTAGTATCTATTCTTATATGCTTATATGCTAAATGAGTAATAACAAAAATTTGCATGCCAAGTTATAACTTCAATGCGAGAGAAAAATATCAAATCAACCAGCACCAATCGGTTGACGCAGAAAATTTCCAGTTCGAATCTGAACACGAGCTCATAGTTTGCAACCAAAAAGGCAAAAAAATTAAAAAGTAATAATAATAATAAAAATAAAACCCAAAATTGAAACCTCGAGTACAACGAAATCCCCAAATTCGGAAACGTCAAGATCTATTCATTTCTAGTCCCAACCTAAAACAGAAAAATACTTCTCAAGAGAAACAAAAATGTGTACCTTTTGTTTAACAATAGGGTTCTTATGGTCGAGGCGTTTGAGAACAAACTCGGAGACCTCCTTGACAATACTGACATGCGAGGATCGGAGAAGCTCGCAAATCTCTTCCAGCTTGTAAACCGGCGTGACCTTGTCTTCATCGGAAGTAGCCGCGTCGATCATCCGCGACCTCCAGTACGATTCCACCGCTCTCCGGCTAGAATCCATTGCCCTGATCTCACAAAACAACCACCACAAACAGCCCCTAGAAATGCAAAAAAAATTCAAGCTTGCTGGTCGGAGCTCGAAACGGATCCGATCCAATTGAACCCTAATCAAAGCAAGTCCAATAAGGATCCGTCCTGCGATCGATTTTTCACCAAGCGAAACTGATTCAAATGAATATACAACTGAAAATTGATTGAATTTGTTGACGAATTTGGATTGAGCGAGGTGTTGGGGATCAAATTGTGTGAATTGGTGACGAGGAAGAAGTAGGGTTCGAATTTGAACTGCTCGGAATTGAGGGTTTGAAAAGAGAAATAGAAAATGTGGAAGCCGACTAGAGGTGGCTTCGCAAGGATACGGAATTGAGTTTTTGGGCACTACCCTTTGAGACAGGCTGCCGTGTGTGGGTGACTCACCGCCCTGTGTCGCTAGAGAGGAGAGAAAAAAGCAAAAATAAATAAAATAAAAAAAAAAGGGGATGACCCCACTCGCAATTGTATTGGTTATAGAAAATAACTTTATAATGCTAAATTAAATAAATGTGTGTTTTTTTTTAATGGGGTTGAACTCTATGCAAACTAATGGGGAAGGGTGTTGAAATTATGTTAACTATGTAGTCCTATGGTTTACTTTGTTTTCGATCTGCATTTTCTTTATAGTTGATTTGCCTTTTGTATTTTGTTTGTATCATATCAAATTAAAGTTATTATTATTATTATTATTTATTTTTAATAAAATATAAAAATATTAAGAAGGTATTAACTTAATTAAAATATTTGTTAACATTATTTTTAAAAAAATTATGATAACTACATGGATACAATCTTTACATCTTTATGCTAAAATATGTTTTTGGCACAAAAAAAAAACCATCTTTACCTCTTTAAGCGTTAGTTAACTTATGCAAAGTTCTCGTGAAGATAAATACCAAATTGGACACCAATTCATATGGTATATAAGTTATATTTTTTTATTCACAGTCCTAACTACTCTGTTGTAAAATACATAAATTGACAAAAGTCGTACGAGAAGTGCTATTCCTTCGGGAATGAAAGGAGTTTGGTGTTCCCAATGGAAGGTCCCACTGGGGCTAAGTGGATTACCAGAGAACGCAGGCATGGAGAGACTGTTTATCATACATTCGAGAATCCATGAAAAATTCAGTCTAGTAAGCGTATTATCTTTGTAAGCGTTAGATTTATTTGTTCTCTTAAAACAAACTACCAATGTAATGCCCCAAAGTCGTAGCAAAAAAAAAAAAAAAGGACAAATGTTTGAAAATTAATCTCCATATATGAAGCCATTGATGATTCCATTAATTCTTTTGAAAGGGGGACTATACATGCTTTGAATTAAAAAATAAAACAAAATCAACCCCCTTTGTAGAATGGGGTACAATGAAAAAAAAAAAAAAAACATCAATTTGTTTATTTTTTGGGCTAAAAAAAATTGATATCAAATGGGTGAGCAACAAAGTAAACTGACTTCTCTTACAAAGAGCAGAACAGAAAAAAAACCCACAGTTACACTGTTACAGCATCTGCAATATCCTCCGAATCGTCCATCACCATCTCGTTTCTGAAGAGCAGTTTCAAATAGGGAAGCACCCTTGGAAGCACTTCCAAATCAGCAATGTTGACACTCATCATGTCAAATGCTATGCAAGTGTTGTGCATGTGGGTCTCGTCAAATACCGGAATTTTGGGATATCTTTGACTGAAATGCGTGAGAATGATCCGGTATACACCTGCAGAGTTGCCAACGTCTATGGCCTCCTCTGTTGTGCAGTGGTTTCTTGCTACAGCCTCCTCTACCAGGCCGTCTTCGAATGTTGCCTGCAACGATCACATGACATGAGCAACAATGAAAAATAGAGAATAATCTCGTAATTTTTCTTAAACCGTAGTACAGTGTCTTTAATACTTGCCTCATGTATAAGAATAGTCGCACCACGAGATGCCTTAATCAACTCCGTGCAGGGTCTAGTGTCACCCGAGTACACAATCTTCCACCCCGGAATCACTTTTCCAACATTGTTAGTTCTTTCTGCTGCCTTCAATGCTACACCAAATGCTTGTGCACAGTGAACAACGGGAAAGCTAATTAAGGCCTCTAAACCAGCATCACCAAGGACTTTCTTTAAGCTCTTCAGTGCTGCAGTATTGTCAACCGGACTACTAGGTTTCTTCCAATAGCTTTGCATACGTGAACCTCTAGCAAACAAGGTAGAATCAGTTTTAGGAGCCATTTGCCCATTGGTATGGTCATTGATATTGTCCTCAAGATTAGTTGAATCGCCTATGGTTTCCCTGCAGTCAAGAAATTGCATATCTAGATCTTCAAGTCTTTGATACGCATCTAAATATCTCTTGAGTTGTATCGGCCCTACAACAAGTATCGGATCATGAGGCTCTCCCTTCAACAAATCATTCCTGAGGGCAAGTATTCTGGCCAATCCCGTGTGGTGATCGGCATGAATGTGAGAAATCCAAATACAGCTTAAACCTCTCACGACATTATCAGCACCATCTACACCATACCTATTGCAATGCATGGTGGACGTTATGTGTTAGGACAAGGGGGAGAACAAATAGTTATCATACTAAAATGCATTTGTTTAAGGCAAAAAATAAAAATAAAAAAAGGAAACACTACACTTGGGTCTACCTTCTTTTTAACTGTCCTAGCGTTCCTTCACCACAATCCAAAAGCAAGCCTCCTTTTGAGAAAAGATTGATATAGATTGAACTGACATTCCGATATTTGGATGGCTGAGATGATCCAGTTCCTAGCAAGACAATCTCCAAGTCATCTCTTCTTATATTTTCCAAACAACTAGGAACATTATTCTTACTCAACCATGGCTCTTCAACTATAGCATCTTGCGTAGAATTTATTTGTTGCCTTGTTCCACCTAATTCATGGCACAATTGGCTAATATTTTGGGCAGCAACTCCAATATCTGGAATCTCAGAAAGTAAATCATCAATAATTTCTTGGGACGTTGTCGAACTTGGTATACTAGATCTATCTAATCCAAGATTAGCAAGAGGTCGCAAAGTGAACTGTTCACCGAAGAAAGAACCCAATTATTTAAGAACACAGGAATTCAATGAATGAGAGTTACTGATCTTTGTCATATGGGATTAACATTCTGTCGATTTATAATTGGTTGCCAATTGGTTCCAGCAAAAAAAATGCCTAGATAATTTACTAGCTCAATCCAAGTAAACCAACCATTCTTACCTTAAGGAGATTTTCAGCAGAAATGCTATCACAAAGCTTTAGATTAGAACCCTGGTAAAAGTAAACCAACCAAACAGAAAAATTGGTTTACAACTTGTCCAAATGCAACGGTAATTTTGCAAAAAACAAGCTTAAAAGAATTAGATGTCTATCATAATGTTGTGACAAACCTCACTTGAAACAATGGAGTTTGGTGTTGAGCTACCAAGGTGCTCAAGGGACCAAAACCCTGGAGCTGGAAAGAACCAAGGACATAAGTAGTTGAGCCGCGCTGCAATTCTTGCACTGGATTTCAGAATCGGGATTTCCACGTTCTTCCTGCAAACAAAAAAAAAACGCAACAAATTGAACAAATGTAGTCAGGTGAATAACAAACACCCCCAGGAAAAAGGAAAAATATAAAAAATCGAAGTACAAACAAAAAAACAAAAACCTTTCATGTCCAGCCATTATATGCCGTGCAGAACCAAATCTCTTCATCCATTTTTGGTAGTTGGGACTGCTTACTACAGATGCAGGACTTAAATGAATAATACAAGTCACAACCTTAGAAATCTCAGGTGGGTCTGAGAAATCTTGATTGTAACTATTGAAGTATTCTTTGGACAACAACTCTTGCAGATGAGATTCTGTTGGGCAGTCCACAAGGAAGACAATCGGACCAGGAACAGAGGGCCCCATAACATCACTAGGGTGAACCTATAAAAAGAAGACAGGGACGCTTATTTTCAAAATGCTAAATGCATAACGGACATGATCTTGCTTAAAGTATTGGTCATGCCACGAAAAGTTTCATTATGTTTCTAGCACTCACCATAATATCTTGGTAATCCGACTCTACTGATTGTCCAAGTTGCAGTTGACGATACTTAGGACCAGATCGAAGACCAAGAGCCACAGCTTTTTTGGGGTCAAATTTCCCCTTAACTTCAGGCAGTTCACAGACGTATACTACAGACATGTCACCAGGCTTTTCTTCAGATGCAATTTTTCTGTTTGGACTCAAGGGTTCTGAAGCATTATTCATCCTCTCTTCAAGAACCCTTTCAGAGACATTACTCTCCCGCTGTTTTTCATTAAAGATCCCAGGTTGTAGAAGAATAGCTGATATCTTGACAACCTCGTTATTAACAAGGACAATGGGATCTGTAGACTTGCTTTGCCTAGGCATGGCAGTTCCATTAGAACCAATTGGTCCAAAGCTCCGTGTGTGAACCATGGCAGCATTTGGGATAAAAGACCTCATAGCATCAACCAAATACTTCAGATCTGATGGGCCACATACATTAACCTTAAAAATAGTAGCAACTATTAGTCAGGATCGTACATCATCTTTGTCGATCTTAAATTAAGCTTAAGACACAATAACGAAATAAAGAGATATTCATGGAATCAATCCAATACTCACAGACATTCCTTCTTCTCCCATGCCAGCCAAAGTCAAAAGCAAACCTGCATTTTGAGAGGCGGCAACAATAATCTCTCTTAAACAACCAGTTCGGAAAATTAATGCATAAATTTATAGCAGGCACATCAACAAACGAACCTGGAAGTCCACCTGCAGTCTCTGAGCTTACACGAGAGAGAAATATGTGATCTATCTGTAAAGAAATCAAGAGCATCGATCAGTTCCCCAGAATGTAAAGAAGCCCTCTGATGGAAGACAGGGAAAACTCAAAACATGAAACCTCAACTGAACAATTGTGTAATTCTCAGATATCTCACACCTTTGATAACTTAATCTTATGCTCGGTGCAAAACCGTTGCAGTCCCTGCAACAAGAATTCTATATTGAGAGACACCATAATATCTAAAGGTACATAACAAATAAAAATAAAAAGTAAAAGTGGGAAACAAGAAAATGGTTCTTTAAAATCCGTCCTCAAGACTTACCTCCCCAGCATTAAAGATAAATCTTTGCTTGTCAAAGAAAAGCAGTACTGAGGGTGATGTATCCTGAGTATCCATTCCTGTTCCCAGTATCTGCAATTAAAAAAAAAAAAAGTCAAAATCATAAACTCCTAACAGAATTTAAATTTTGGGCACAATAATGTACTAAAAGATATGAACTGAATTCCTGAAGCAACTCACAGATACGAATTACACCAAGTATTTCAAAAACTCACCACTTAAACACAAAATCCAGTAAATTTAATTCACAAACTGAATGTTCAAAACGAAACCTTAACTCAAGTGTTTCTCATAGCAAAATGAAAACTACAAAACCCCAAACCCAAATAACGACAAATGACATACGAAAATCTGAATTACCGAATTATTATCCGGACAGAAAAAAGAGAAGAAAATCAAACAAACCCACTTCGCAACAAGCAAGAAAAAAGAACCCACCATCAATTTAAAACACAAATTCATCAAACAATCACCATTAGAGTACACCCCAGAACACGAACCTGGACGTAGGAAATGGTATTGACGGGGTTGAGCTTGCGCACTTTCAACTCGAGGGTCTTCTTGGGCTGATCTCCCTTGTCCCTGCCCTCGGCCCTTCTCTTGTTGAAACCAAAAACGGAGGAGCCGGAATCGGAATTGGAATCCTCCATTGGAGCTGCTCTCCTCTCTCTGAAGGTGCTGCTGTTTCGGCGGCGAGGGGGGTGGGGAGGGGAACGGTGTCGTTTTTGAGGGGAGGATGAGGCGAGAGCGGTGAAGAAGGAGAAAAGTCTGGGCTTGGGAAGGAAGGAGAGAGAGAGGGAAGGATTAAGGGGTGAAGAGATAAGAGGGAAGGAAAGTAGGCGGAGATTTGTGAGATGTGGCATTCTTTTTTGTACTTTTCTTACTATTTTTATGTATGCATTTGTTGTTCCTGCTAATGAGGAAGGGTTTTAGCAGGGGAGAAGAGGAGAAAGAAAGACTTCTTTTTTTTTTTTTTTTTTTTCTTTTTCCTCCCTCTCTCTTTCTCAACAAAGTTGTTCGTTTTAATTTTAATGGTGTTGTGAAAATTGCTTATGTAACACTTTTATTTTAACCTATAGATTTATCAGCTTTTAATACAATATTCCAAATTTTGTTACATAGGTTGATTTTTTTTTTGAATTATTGAGATTTTTTTTATTTGACTTAATTATTTTTTGTAAAATTGGTAACAAAAAATTTATGTAAAATTAATGAGAAGGCAAAAAAATCCAATTTTCTCGACTAATGATTTTCGAACCTAATACAGACCTTAACACAAATATTTTAAATTCAATAACTTTAATTTAATGAAAACTTAATAAAATAAGACATAGTTAAATAATTTAAAAAGTTCACAAGTAAATTGTAAAAATTAAAGTATTTGGGGTTATATATCAAAGAGTGATAATTTGAAAGCTAATTAAACATTCATTTGATTTATGAGCTGACCTTGAAATTAAATTAAATTTTTAGATTAAAATTAGTTGGTTTAACTATAATTTTTATTGATTTTTTTTTTTTTAAAGAATTTTGCGTTTGAGCCACCCCATAAATATCTTGCTATGTGGAGATCAAATAATTACTTTCATGATGAGATCGGACGGTAATAACTACAAAGACTCTTCATTTTGAGGGTGAAAAGGTGCTGTTCTTACCACCAATTAAAAGTTTACAAAAATTTTAAGAAAGAACATCAGCAAGCTGGAATAGCTCAGTTGGCTAGAGCGTGTGGCTGTTAACCACAAGGTCGGAGGTTCAAGCCCTCCTTCTAGCGGTGTTTTTCCTTTTTCTAGTCCGTCCAATTTGTGGGCCTCTCTCGCTTGTGGGCCAGCGGGGTCACCTCAAGAAGCCCAATAAAAGGCCCCATTTTTGCTCATGTCTCTATAATCAGATAAGGCGAAAAGTGGAAACCAACCACCACAAACCATGCTGCAAACGGTTCCAAGTATCCAAACTCAATAACATCAAATTCAAAACCATATCCTTAAATTCAACTTTTTAATCAAAAAAATATAAAAAATGGGAACTTTTCAGCTGAGCTCTTTAGCTCTATCTTCTTCATCTTCTTCTTCACTCTCTTTAAACTTCAACCATATTACCAACACTCACAAAACTCTCAGAACATCTTGTTGTAAGCCCCTCGGCCTCTCCAGAACTAGAGGAAGAAAAATCAGAGCCGTCAGCACCATCCCAGACAGCGAATCTGAAGACACGGAAGCCGACGAACCGCCTTCTGTCGATTTTGCTTTTGTTAGTGTAAGTTAATTCTCACACAATGTTGCTCAATTGAAGTTCTTGTCATGTCATTGAGTTTTTTTTAATTAAATGTTGTGCTTTTTTCCATTGTAGCCTGTTTTGTTACCAGATGGAACTCCTGATGTACAGCTTCGAACCGCTTGTGGCGGGCAGAAACTGAGGGACATAATGTTGGATGCAAACATTGATTTGTATGGACCCTATGTAAGATTATTCCGACCTTGTCATTCTCTAATTAGTGAAGGTCTAAACAGTCAGCTCAAATAATGCTCATGTCAAATGCAAACTTGCAGTCTAAGCCTCTGTCAAATTGCGCCGGAGGAGGAACCTGTGGAACGTGCATGGTGGAGGTAAATATCGAATCCGATCGAATCACACGAAGCTTTTTCAAATTGATCTTACTCTATTCTTTGAATTGTATAAGTGGCTTTGTGATTCAATTTTTAACCAGACTACAACTGGAAAAGCTCTTCAAACTTATGTGCCAATTTGAAATTGCCTTCGCCCTACGATTGTAAATGCTTTTTAAATGTTTGAGAAGGGTGTAGTGAGTAACATAATTTTTTAGGTTATTGAAGGAAATGAGCTATTGAACCCGCGAACAGACAAGGAGAAGGAAAAACTTATAAGGGTATGATCTAGTTATTTGTTAAGGTTAAGTTTTATTATTTTACTTTCATATCACAAATCAAATTATACTATCAGTACCATACAAATTGTATGTACCGTGATTTTGTCATTCTGAAATGAAAATGCCTTATCTTAATCCGAGAGAGAGAGAGAGGGAGAGATGAAGAATAAATGCTCAGGGATGTGAATTGCTACCTCTCTAAACTTTGTTTGGTACTAAACTATCAAAATTTATTTATGTTCTTTTATGCTATTAACATGAATGCTATGGACTATTTGCAGAAACCGAAAAATTGGAGACTTGCTTGCCAAACTAAAGTTGGTGAACCAGATTCAAGTGGACTGGTCTGTGATCTTGATTTCCTCTATTTATATCCAACAACTTAAATTGGAAGGAATTAGTTATTACCAACCCGCGATTATCTTTTTGTTAATTGTTGTGACTCGCATTCATCGAAGTATAATTTTGATTTGATGCAGGTTGTTATCCAACAACTGCCTGAATGGAAATCCCATGAATGGAAATATGAAGAAATAGACCCTTTAGAGCCTCTTTGAGACAAATTTTTTTTTCTCTACTATTGTAAATTACCCAAAAGGAAATAGAAAATTATGTTTTGTTATAATTAGAGTACTGTGACATAATTTTGTCTGAGTTTGTTTGTCACAGTAATGGAATTACAGGGCCAACAATATACACAATATGACATATACCCTAATCAGGTTAACTTAAAAAAAAAAAAATCAGATAGCCTAAAATCTCAAAATGGGATAAGCAAAAATCTACCTGTTTATATATTTCTCGTAGCCACATATTGCAAATTTTTTACGGTTTGATATGACTTTCAGGACCATTATGAATAGAGGCAAGTCCAAGTAATCTTGTTGCTCCTCTCTGCTTAGTGACAAGCCCATTTAAGGTCGTGTTGCTGATAAGAGGCAACGTTTTTTTTTTTTTTTTTTTTTCCTTTTATTGTCATTTATCATATATCTAGATGAATAGAAAAGCTTTCCATCTTAGGCACTTATCATCATAAAAGAAAAAAATCTTTTGATATAATTTATGTTGAATAAAGTTATATTAAGTAGTATATTAAGATTTCGTGCATCTTTTAACTCAAGTGGTTTGAACGTGTGAGTGTGTGGATGTGTAATCCAGTAATTGAATCTATAAATTTTCGTTTCTTAATAGTAGTAAATTGAAAAAGGAAAAAAAGATTACCTGCAGCTTTTGAAATAATAGCATTTGGATAAGTCTAACGGATCAAGACTAGCTGATATCTCATGCAAATACATTTTCCTTTTTCCTTTCTGTTTCTGAAACTTATCAAATATAACTAATAGGTAGTTTAGTAAACGCATTATATTTTAATTACATTTGAATATAATATATTTTTTGAGTATTATATTTGGTTGAAAAATATTTATTTTATATTTGAATAAAATGTATGTTTAGATAAAAAGTATTTAAATTGTATTTTAGAATTGAAAAGTTGATGTGATTGATAAAAATAAAAATAAAAAGTTAGAAGTAAAAAATTAATATGATTATTTAAAAAAATAAAAAGAGTAATTATTTTCGAAACCCTATTAAAAATGATTATATTTAAATGTAAAACTTTTACGTTTGGATGAAATTTATATTACGACTAAACATCGAACGTTGTTTTAATTGCGTCAAACGTACCATGAAAGAATTGGTTGAGTTAAGGCTACAGTTTCTATTGATGACTTGTGCATTTAAAATAGGAGAAAAGGCCAAAAAAGTGGGGGGTGGGGGTAGTGGGTGGGGTGTGGAGTTGAGTTATGCGAGTCGCGCTAACGAGGTGTTGTATGGTATTTTTATTTTGCAATTTAAAAAATAGCGAGTTTATTTCGACTAACTCGGCCTGGACCCAAGCCCAGGTGGGACAAGGGTCCGAGCTTAAGTTGGCCTAAGGTGGGGAGCTAAGGTGGGTGGGGTGTGGAGTTGAGTTGTGCGGGTCGCGCTAACGAGGTGTTGTATGGTATTTTTTTGCACTTTAAAAAATAGCGAGTTTACTTCGACTAACTTGGCCTGGACCCAAGGCCAGGTGGGACAAGGGTCCGAGCTTAAGTTGGCCTAAGGTGGGGAGCTAAGGTGGGTGGGGTGTGGAGTTGAGTTGTGCGGGTCGCGCTAACGAGGTGTTGTATGGTATTTTTTTGCACTTTAAAAAATAGCGAGTTTACTTCGACTAACTTGGCTTGGACCCAAGGCCAGGTGGGACAAGGGTCCGAGCTTAAGTCGGCCTAAGGTGGGGAGCTAAAGGGTCATGGAAGCCAAATGGGCCACCAAATAGTTCCACGATCATTCGTTACGACATGTAAATATTCAAGGTATTAAAATTTTGAAACTACTGTGTAATAAGGTCAAAGGTTTCATTGGTTTAACAAAAGAACAAACTCAAAATTATACGCTCAAATTCCATTACAATTATAAATCTATTGAGATAAGAGGAAAAGTTTTTTAAGACACTCATTTGAATACAAAACTCTTGAGATTACATTTGCACTTTGCATTGTTCTTGCTTTGTTTTTGTTTAGTATTGTGAAATTCTTTAAGTGCTTGTTCAACGTTCTTGATCTTATTATCTTGTTCAAAGGCATAATCAATGTAGTGTTGGACAAAAATTTTTCTCCAAAATACACAATTATAGATGGTGTTTGGTATTATTTTTGAATTTTTTTATTTTTTAAAAAGTTGAAAATAAAAATGTTTTTAACACTGATTTGATACTATTTCTGAAATTATATTTGATATTTTTTTTTAGTGTTAATTTTGAAAATAATAAAAATTAAATTAAATTAAATAACTGAAAGGAAAAAAAAAACCCAAAATCACAAATTAGGGGTAAAAAAAACCCATTACCCAAGATCTAAGCCATGCCTCTATATGCGGTTGGAGAAGGGGAGCCCGTCATTAGAAAATAAGATAGACTTAGTGACAAGATATGACAATGAGCTCGTGATGGAAACGAAGGTTGTTGCGGGGAACTTGGTTTGAGGGTTAAAGGGTGCTCGTTGTGGTCAGAGGCATTGCGGGTTCGAGGGTGCTTGCCATGGTTTGCTTGCCCTTGTCGGAGGCTATCACGAAGGGGAGCATTGTTATTGGAGACGGAGGCCATCGTATCATCGTCAGAGATGGAAGCCGTAGTCCGCAAAGGGGGAGAAAAGAGAGAAAATGAAAATAATTTTTTTTTCATTTTCAAAATAAAAAAATAAAGTCAAAAATAATGTTTTTAGAATGATTTTGGAGATTTTAAACAACAAATGTAATCTAATAATCGTTTTTATTTTTTTATGTTTTTAGAAATAGAAAAACATTTCTAGAAATGATACCCTAATGCACCGTAGTTCCATACCATAGGTGTAATTTTTGTGGTGAACAGTAGTCATTTGCTTTGGAATCCATCAGCACTATCATATCACAAGCTATGCTTTGCAGCGCTCCATTGAAAATGATCACTTACCAAAAGAAAAAGGAATCCTTTATCCACTTTAAAGTCTTAAAAAAAAAAAAAAAAACACTTTTGTTTCTCTTCAGTGGCTAGAAACCCTCCACACATATTTTCAGCTGCGTTGGTTGGTAAGAGGGATCATCTATATATATATATATATATATTTTTTTTTTAATGAAAAAGAAAAGAAAAGAAAAAAAGAGAGAGAGAGAGAGAGAACACAACAGAACAGAACAGAACAAAAGCATTCCTTTATCCACTTTAAAGTCTTAAAAAAAAAAAAAACACTTTTGTTTCTCTTCAATGGCTGGAAACCCTTCACACATATTTTCAGCTGCGTTGGTTGGTAAGAGAGATCATCTCTATATATTTTTTTAATTAAAAAGAAAAGAAAAGAATAAAAGACAGAGAGAGAGAGAACAAAACAGAACAGAACAAAAGCAAAAGTCATACAAATAAATCTCAATCAACGGTGGCTGCACTTTAAGAAATTCAGTTCATGCTCATGCACAATAATGTCAATCAAAAAGCAAAAGTTGACAACAGCTAACCCTTTACAAACAACATAACAAAAGAAAATCCGAAGAAGATCCCAAAGAAAAAGCAAAAAAAAAAAAAAGAAGGAAGAGCAAAAAAAAACATTTTGATCTTCCATCTTTTTTTTATTACAAACGACGTCCAAATTCACAACGATTAAAACAAATAGCAAATTAATTAGTAGTCGCCGGACAAAGGTGCGTGTTCAGAGTGGATATAGACATTGCTGTAGATGAGGCCGGCAATGCCACCGCCGACGAGAGGCCCAACCCAGTAGATCCAGTTGTCGGAGAAGTCTCCACTGACGACTGCTGGCCCGAAGGAGCGCGCCGGGTTCATGGACCCGCCGGAGAATGGGCCGGCAGCGAGGATGTTGGCGCCGACGATGAAGCCGATGGCGATGGGGGCGATCGTGCCGAGCGAGCCCCTCTTCGGGTCGGCGGCGGTGGCGAAGACGGTGTACACCAAGCCGAAGGTGGTGATGATCTCCATCACCACTCCTTCTATGGCGCCAACTCCGGCGGCGAGGCTGTGGACTGGAACGGCCTAAACATGGCACAAAAATACATAATTACAACATGTTCTTAACAAGCGAAAAGTAATAACTGCCCGCGTAATTTGCATGAAGGATACGGGCGTTAGATGGATATTACTATCATTTTGCCCTTAACAAATTAGGGATTTTAACGATACGACATCCTAGTTAGAGTGACAGTAAAAATTGTTAATTTAATTATTAGATTAAATTTTTAATGAATTGATTTATGATTAATTTATGTTATAATTATTTAAGATAAACATTCATAAATCAGATAATTAAATAATTAATTAAAAAATTAAAAAAAAGATTTTATTAGTAATGTATAATATGAATTCTTATATTAGTATCATACTAAAATAATAAAAAGTGAAATTTATAACATAAAATTTACAAATAGAATTTATTTTTTAATAATTATATTTAATATCAATAATATTTCTTAATATTTTTTAAGATAAAAAACCAACCATACAGAAAATATCGCATCGATGACAATTGGCAGATAATTTTAATTATTTGAAACTTTCTATTTTTGGGAAAAAACAGTCGTTCTAAAACGTCCATCTGTGCTTAAAAGAAATATACACATTCAAATTAATCTCATATTTTAAATTTCAAGCAAAAAGAATCTCATATTTTTAATCACATGACCAAACTGTCGTGTAGCTAGACATGACACACGGGCCGCATATTCTTGTCTTTTAAAAGTTTGGAGTTCACTTTTTCAAAGAATTTTTTCTGCAGACTTGGTTTCAAAAATATTATTATACATAAAATATTTGGGATTTTAGTAAATTATTATATATGTTAGTGCTTCTTACCATGCCTCCGGTGACAACTTTAAGGAGGAAGCATGCTACAATGGCGCCGACGAGCTGGGCGATCCAATAGAAGAAGCCAGTGAGAATGGTGATTTGACCTCCGAGAGCCAATCCGAAGGTGACGGCGGGGTTGACGTGGCCACCGGAGATGTTGGCGCCGACGGCGACCGCGACGAAGAGAGCAAAGCCATGGCAAATAGCTATGGCCACTAGCCCGGATGGATCAAGAGCCGCGTCGGATGTCACCTTGTCTGTAAAAATTACAAAACGACGCAAAACAAACACATAACGTAAAAAGAGGGATTACTTGGCAAAAATATTCTAGTTAGGGAAAAAAAAAACAACAACAAATTTTATATTATGTCTAGGTAAAAATATCCTATGATGTACATTTTAAGTGATTACGTAGTAAAAGGGATCAACTTCCATGTTTTACATAAGAAATATTTGTACTTAGGGGGAAACAAAAGGGGTCATATTGGCTAATGTAGGACATGAGATAAGAGATCAGCTATATATATATATATATATGGGAAACAAAGCAATGATCAGGTCAGCAATTCGGATTTAATAAAAATGTGTACTGACCGTAAGCAATGGCTGAACCAACGCCGGCAAAAACAAAGAGCAAGGTGGAGATGAACTCGGCAAGATAAGCCTTTAAGGAGGTTAGGCTGAAGGAATCATCAAACCGTCCCAATGCAATCGCCATGTTTGGAAAGAAAATGAAGAGCTAGTGGGAGAACTCTTGGAGACAAGGGTGGATAGGAAAGAAAAAAGGCTGATTCAGATATCACAAAAAGCCTTCTCTACCTCCCTATTGTTATATATACTAAAATGAAGTGAGAAATCCGGTTTATTCACTATTTTTAGAATAGTTATGTGTCAATTATATCCTCAATTAATTATGAATTTTTAGTCTTTTTATATTTATTTATATAAATTTTTTTTTGTCTTTTATTTTCTTTTTATTATATCTAGGATAAGACAATAGTTTTTTTTTAATTAAGAAAAAATTAAAAGTATTGATAAGATTACGATTGCTCACTGTATTTATTTATGTATGAAATATATAATTAGGGACATGACTCAATCAACTTTTATTTAAAAAAATTAGAAATAAATATAAAGTCATGGAGTTATAGAAAAAGACTTTTCAATTTGTAAAAAAAAAAAAACAATACAAAAATGAATAGTTACACTCATAAATGAAATATGTATACGTAATAGTCTTTTTTATTTGCATTAATAATTTTGTTATTCTAATTTGAATTGTGCAAAGAAACGTAATGAACAAAGTGCTTTTACTCTTATAGTAGTCCAAGTAATTTAGCTTTTTAATGTCTCTTTAAGAGAGCATAAAAGAATGAGTTGTTATTATTTCACAAGAGAAAAATAAAATAAAATAAAAAATACATGAGTATAAAGGAAATAAAAATGATTAAGCTTCATGATAATTGTTACATTATTAGCTAATTATTATGGCAATAAATAAAAGAGAGAATATTACAAGAATACGAAGCAAAATAAAAAATTGAAAGGCTCCTTGAGAAAGTTTCAAAACAAATATGAGAATAAAATTTATAATAACTAAAATAATAAGAAGTAATAATAATACACTAACCATGTTGTGAAATTTTTTTAACTAAAAGAAGAGCTTTAGTAGAGCAAATAAAAAAATTAGATAAATGAAAAAAAGATGAGATGTGTGTTTGTAAAAACTTAAGGATAAATAAATTTATAGGATAAAAACTAGCCATTTATAACCGTTGGAAGTGGGAGGAGATATTTGAATTTTGTATAATCATATTTTTGAACGATGCAAATAACATAAATATAAATAGTAGATGTATCCACTAAATATAATGTGTTTGTAAAAACTTAAAGATGAATAAATTTATAAGGTAAAAACTAATTATTTATAACTATTAAAAGTACAAGGAAATTTTGAATTTTGTTTAATTGTATTCTTGAATTTTATATAATTATATTGATACGATGTTAGCTTTTTTGGAATTTAAAAGACAAACATTTTATTCAACTCAATCGTTAATATCTAAAAATTATAACGAAAAATCAAATTAATTTAAATATTACATAAATATAGAAATAATTTTTATATAATACAACAGTATCTCCCACTCTCTCACTGTAACATGTGAGTTTTTGGCTAGTATATACACTAGTAACAAGTACAATATTGTATGCATAACCCAACCACCAAAAAAATAAAAAACCAAAGACAATAAGATAAGATAACGAGAGTTAATAAATTATCTAATAATTTAATTTGTTACCCTATTTTAAAAAAAAAATTTAACAACCTTTTTTTTTTTTATAAACACATTGATGAGCTTTGTATAATAGGTACATAGATACTCATTTTAGTCTATTTTAGATCATATGATCATAATTAAATGATAATTAAGTGATCAATTTTACAAAATATATTATAGATTTTTCAGCTTAAGATGATTTATTTCTTCCTTTTTTTTTTGTTTTAATTCTGTTTATTTATGATTTAAAAGAAAAAGAAAAAGAAAACATATTACTTTTAATATGTTATTCCCTTTTCTAAAGACATTGCCACAAGATCATTAGTGACGATGACGAAAGATATTACTTCGACGTCATCCCCCCTTGCCTTAACCACAAGCCCAAGTACACCCTCTCCATTTCCCTTTGCCCACCTACTCCCCTCTCTTCCCTGCCTTGATCGCTCCCCTAACGTTGTCTTCTTCAGCAATCTTGGCCTCCTTCCCGGGTAACACCTCCTCCCTAATCTTGCCCCATTCCCCTTCCCCCAAGTCTAACTCACACAAGCCTATTGCTCTCTCCAGCAAAAAAGAAAAAAATCACTAATAACAATTACTCAGATCTATATATTAGATTTCATCTACTTCATTTTTAATATGAAGTTGGAATGGAATAGACGAAAGAAAGAGAGAGATATAGGTGAAAGGGGTTTTTCCATTTTACAGAGATAGTGGATGAGAAAAAGGGAGAAAGATAGAAAAAGAGTAATAAATTTAATTTTAATTTTTTATTCTTACTGCTATGAACTATGAAGTTTGTCGAAGAAGATGTCTAAAAGCTAGTGAGGAGGAGTGGGGATTTGGTGGAGGTTGGTAGTCACACGGTTAGAGGTACGATTCAGTAGAGGTCACCTCAAGTTAAGGGGGGGGTGTCTTACATGTCACCAGTGAAGTTAGGAAAGGGTGGTAATTGATGTTGATTGGTCATGTCGGTATTTTGTTTGATTTGTCTATGTTATAATTTTTAATTTGAATACCGTTTATAAAATAATTATGCCAATAAATAAAATCTAAACAGACACGTTAATAATTGGTATGACACTATATATTTATGATTTATTTATTAAATAATCGTAAATATATCGTGTCAATTTGTCAAATTTATTTATTAAAAAAGTCATTTAATTTATTATTAATATATTTAATTATATGTTATTGATCTATTCAGTTAACTTGTTATCAATTTTAATACTAAAAAAACTTATTAAATACCTAAATAATAACTAAATTGTAACAACTAAATTAATTTAATTATAACTAAATTATATCTAAATTTAGTTCATAAAAGATAAATATAAAACCAAATTAAAATCTACTACTAAATTAAGTTTATAACATAAGTCACAACCAAGTTAAAATAAGTAAATAAGTCTAAATGCACGTCATATCATGGATATAATTAAAATACTAAAGAAACAAAAATAAAACCTAAGTTTTCTTTTATATGTTGAAAATTTTTTAAAAATATACATAAAAAATAAAAAATAAAAGATATATTTTATATTTAAATTTTAAATTTTAAAAACTCAAAATTAAAAATAGTAAAACATTATATAATATATAAAATAATATAAATATATTAGAGATTATAAATAAGTAATTTATGAGTTGTACTCTTATCAATCTATATATGACTCATTTATTAAACAGGTTATTTCGTTTCAATTTTAAGTTGATAGGTTCGTACAAGTTCGACATTTTATTTTATCATGTTTGATTGATTCGATTAATTTTTGACCCAAATCTGTTTAAAGAAAACCTAAATCTTTTAAATTTATATAAGTTTCGACCTAAATTATCAATCCTAAAATTCAGGTTGAGAGTTGTAGATCGCCAGCCAGTGACATTATGGATTTTTTTAAAAAAATTTTTTGTAAGAATTAAGGCATATTATCCTTATTATGCACAAATAATATATTTATTAATTAATTATATTTAAACGGTTTTAAAAAAATATCTATCAATGATTCTAACTTGGGTTCTTACCTGGGCTATCTTTTAGGCGCTTGGGACGCTTGTTTGGCGGATAAAAAGGGGATTTGCAAGGGATCGAATCCGGTCAGGCTGTTTGCCCTAGTATTAGCTGTCACCTACAGTGCATGCATGCTTTAATGGAAATGTCCGGAAGCTCATCAATTATTCTTCCATGTGACCAACCACCGTGCAAGAGACAACAGAGAGAAAGTAAGGAGAGAGAGGGAGTGGCGTTTGGTGGGCCATGCATGAATGCTATTATGAGATGTAAAAAGTGAATTTCATTTTACACTATTAGTAAAAAATATATATATTTCTAAATTCAATTAAATTTTTAAAAATAAAATTTATAAATATTCACGATAAAATTTATCGTATTACAACTATAAATCAAAATATTAAAAATTTAATAATAAATAATTAAGATAATAATATCCGCTAATAATATAAAATAGACACTATTTAAATTTAAAAAAAAAAAAAAAACCTCCCCGGAAAGAAAAGCACAAATGATTCCTCATGACTAGCTTTGGGCACAGACAGAACCGACCACGCCTCCAAAAATGGTCAGGAAGTGGTCACTGTCACATTCGGGAAAAAAAAAATCAATAAATAAAAATGAGTGGATGAGGATCAGTGGGTTTGTAATCAACTGTGTTGGTGATGTCTAATTTTTGCGGAGCGAGTATTTTGGCCGGCTGACCACTTGTTTTATCGATGGCGATATATGCATAGGAATCCCAAGGACTTTTCTTGGCCTAGTTCTGTTGTATTAATATTTGCTAATTTGGACCTATTCTTATTCAATATCATATCGTGTTTGTATATAATACGTTTCCTTCTTCACGTTTAAAGTTTTTTCTTCTTATTATTTCCACCTTCTTTTGTCGAGTAATTCATTTAGGAAATATCAATCAAGTATACCTCTATAATTATACATAGTTATATATATGTGTGTGTGAGTGAGTGAATATATATAGGTCCCCCTACAATCAAATATATGCCTGCTTTGTTGAGTTCCAGGGTAAGAACATATTGAGTATATATGTGTGTGTTTATATATATATATATATTACCGTTGGAATACAATGATTAAGTGTATAATGTTTGGATTAGTTTCCGCTAGCAGTGATTAAGTTAGTGATAAGCAATATACACGTACCAGATTGTAGCATTACTTTTGGGTTGTGGTCCTTTCGGACATTGCCAGTCTAACTTTCACATGATCATTTGTTCCATTACTTGGCATGACCCACCCACCACTTAAAATGTGGAATTTTAATACATCACAAAAAAGGAAAAAAAAAATTGTTTTTGAACATCAAAATTTTCCAGAGTATATTTCTAGCCCAAAAAAAAAAAAAATCCAGAGTATACTTGGTCTATCCAATTATGCAATTTCAAGCACGCTTTTCTGTGTCGGTAGAGATAGTTTTTTTTTTTTTTTTTTTTCTCTCTGAAAAATTGAATAAAATTCAAATAAAGGCAACTTCGTACACAAAAACAAGCGAGATGTCAAATTGGTTTGGATTTCTGAAGGGACTTTGTTTGTATTATATCTGCGATTGATGCAATTATTAAACTTTAGCACCGTGAATTTTTTTCAGTTTTCAACCTAAGCACGCAACCAACGACATCCGCTGCATTTCTGGGGCCGAAATTTTCTTAAAACTTTTTTTTTTTCCTTCTTTCGTTTTTGGTTGAAAATTTCTTCAGAGTTGACAAATTTGTCGTGGTACTGTTTTTTTTGCTAATATAGTACTTATGTTGGTGAGAGTGACATGATCTCATATATATGTATATATATTTTTTTCTCTTTTTTATGTGGAAAATCTCATGTATATCGTCAACAAGCCAAATACTTATCCTGTTGCCCGGAGAATAATTATATTGAATTAAACGCAATTTTTAGTTTGATTCTGAACGTAGAGTCTAATTACCATGCTTCCAACTTTACAGGTTATCGGGATGAACAATTTGCTTCTCCCTTCTTTCTTGCTTCACACCCTTTTTTTTTAATTACGTATTTTCTTTTTATAAAATTTTTTTTTCTAGATATTAAGGTAATGGCTGTAGTTTCTCTTTTGGGTGACCCGTGCCTCATTCTAGATGCATGGCATGTTAAATGTCGCCACATTAATTATCCAAAATGTATATTAAACAAAACAAAACAAAACAAAACAAAAAAAAAAATTATGCCTAGAATGAGAAGGTAAAGAATAGAGAGAGAAATTTCTGTTGAGACGTGTTAATTCTATAATTAAAATAGATTACTTTTGGATTTAGCCATCATGAATTCTGCTTGATGGTATCCTAATTAATTTACCCGATTTATTAGTCATAAGTTCTTACCATTTATTGGGTGTCGTACTCTTTTCTCTTTACTCTCTCTCTCTCTCTCTCTGTGAAAGGAGTTTCTGTTTATTCAGGTGTTGTCGTTGTCGTTTGTACGTGTTCGTCTCCTTTTATCGTAGTTTGTTACCGTTTATTTTCAACGTCGTTTCTCAACTTTTTGTCCTTTCTAGTTTCTTCACAAGTGCACCTTAATTTTTTGTCGTTTATCTCATTGTTTTTAAGTTTGTTGTCGTTTTTACTTATTGTCGTATTACCTTTTTTGTTTATTTTATTCGTTTGTTACTGTTGTCGATTATAATGCACACACACATGTTGTTGGCTGAATCGCCTCGCTTATGCAGTCGTTTCACTGCTGTCGTTTATGCAGTTGTTTTACTTTGTTACTTACTTTTTCTCTTTTTTAACTTTGTTATCATGGCGTGTTTTGCATTTCCACACATTGTCGTTTACATTTTTTTGGTCTTTTACTTCTGTTCATCTTTAATTCTTTGTCGTTTTGTGTTTGGGGCTTTGTCGTTTATTTCATGATATTGTCTCTTTGTGTTGTCGTTTTTTTTTGTTAATCCTCACTTCACTTATAGTATGTTTGGATGAGAGGTTTATTTTTGAAAAATGAAAAATTTTTAGATTTGAAAAATAAAAAATTGTTTGGATATTTTTTCCAAAAGTGAAAAATTATTTGGATAGATAAAAAATTTTCTTTATTTAGATAGAACTCTTTTTTTATTTTTCAAAAATAAAATTTTTTGAATGTTTAGATATAAAAATTTAGAAAGATCTATTTTTTTAAAATAAAATTTTTTTTATTTTTCAAAAATGAATATATCAAACAAACATACCATTATTTCGATCATTTTCTTTTTTTTTATAATGCTACCCTGCATTTGAATGGGAGCTCCATTTAAAAAAAAGAAAAGTTTCTTATTTCAAATAAAGTTTTTTTATTTTTAAAAGTGAAATAGTGTTTAGATATGTAAAAATTTTTTCTTTTCCAAAAAGTAAAAGTTGTTGGAAATTAAAAAAAAGTATTGGGAAATGTGTATTATGAGAGGATTATAAAAGATTTCTTTTTTTTTTCTTAAAATTTTATTGTAAAAAACATGATTGAAAAAAATAAATTCCCTTTTCTTTGTATAAAAAAACCAATAAACATCTTTTTACCAAAAAAAAAATGAAATTCCACTTTCAAAAGTGAACATACCATCGAAACATAGGATTAGTTTCTCAATTTTTCGTCCTTTAGTTTAAGTAACGTATTCAAAAAAAAAAAAGAGTAAGTGTCGTTTCGCTTTGTTATTGTTTGCTCTTTTTTGTCGTCGTCTTACCTTTATTATCTTGTACTTCATTTGTCTCCATTTTTTTCGTCATTTTTATCATTGTTTCTATCGTTCATTTATGTTAATCCTTGTTCCTTGTTCTCGTTTCATGCGTGTGTCCTTGTTTTTCACATCGTTATTGTTTCATGTTAATTGTCGTTTTCGATTGTTTGTCGTATTTTTTGTGTCGTTTTCAGTTTGTTGTTTTTAAATCCCCATGTGGGGCAATTACAAAGCCACTTTCTCATATGCACTACCCTAACTCAGTTCTCATTCAATCCCCTGATGAACAGAACCTCCCAAACCTGTTACGAGCTCATACTAATATTAAGCGTCGTTTCTCTTAGCTCCACGTCGTTTCCACTCGAAAGAAGAAATCTTAACATCATCTCTCAGCTTCATAGTGACCAGATCAATTTAAGCTTTATCCCATTCGACTACATCACTTATGTTTAGTTAAATCTCTTAGAGAGAGATCAGTATGAGTGGTACAAGTTATAAGCTAAACGACGAACTTCAAATTTCAAGCCAAAACAATATTGGATGAACTAAAGCATGTCACAACAGGTGGGGAAAAAAAAAACTGACATTTAATTAAAACTACCTGTCGTTTCTTTAGCAAATCATGAAAATAAAATTAGAACAACATTAATAGTAATGAAGAATTAGCAAGAAGTACTCATACTATTAACAGACTGGGGATTGTGGATTCGATCCCATATAAAATCATAATGTCCTTTTGTTAAATACAGGATGCCATGTGTTATGGCATATGCATTTTATTTATTAGACCAGGAGAGAAACAATATGTCACATCCAATAGCTAGTGTTATACCAAAAAAAAAAAAAAAAGAGATTTCATGTAAGGTAATTAGAAGGATTTTATTTTAAAGCCGTTAATTTTATATGCTTTTTTTTTTATCGTATTATTTGACTAGATCTAATGTTCATAAATACTATTAATAAGAATACACATTAATACAAACAGATCGAAGATTAATAAACACACATTATTAGTAAGGATACACATAGTAAAAAACTTAAAAAAAAAAAGAAAAGTTGATGTGTTTTCCATTTTAGTTCTTTGTCTTGAATTTTATTTTTGTTTTTGTTGACGAAAGTATGGGAGTTCACCACACCAGAATCAAAGGCTTATGATTATGTACTTGAGTTGGATATAGTTTTTAAAGAAGTCCTCAACCCACTAGAATTCAGTGCACAGAATAACAACTCATGCACTACCATTTACCACCATCACCATCTTCACCACAAATTCTACTCGTTTTGCAAGTCAAATCCAGCAAAACCGCTTCACAAACCCGTATATAATATCACACAAGCACATGTCTACTTTGCAGTTTCAATGCTCCCAAAAAAAAAAAAAAAAAAGTGCGTAATTACTTCCAATATGACTTATATCTCCATATTTGCCCCACCACTTCATCGTTCCAAGTGCATTGAGTTCCAAGAAAAACGGCAACATTTAATATGATGGAGGCCGAGACAAACTTAGCGCACATACATCACGCCTATAGTTTCGCGTCTCAGCTAACATTTAGTTCTATTTCGGCACCAGTAGTTCAAACCATTACTCAGATATTAAAATCCTCCGCTAATTCCGCTGTTCTTTTATTATGTTGAGTGAGTTTTCACACCATATGCAAGCAATGTCTCTCTACAAGGGTGTGCTACGTTACAACCAAGAAGTTGTAGCCACTAGCCAACCTAATATGGTAATTCTTTTTATTTGAGCATTCCTATATGCATCCGGACTCCCGACTTGTGTGAGTCAGAATGTGAAAAGAGGAGGTTGAGCCCTATTTATATATTTAAAAAAAAATATTTAGAACATCGCTTATATTAAATATCATCACTAATAAAATATGAGTTTCATATTTTTATTAGTGAATGATATTTAACATTATTAATATTTTTAACTTTATTCTTTTGTTTATATTTAGATCTGTATGGATAGAATGTTTCATATTTTTGTTTTTATTTTTGGATTGAAATTCATTTAAGTCACAATTAGATCTCTTAGTCCTTAACTGTCTATGATTCTCACCTATGCCCCTCTATTTACGGGTTGTTCATATTTTATCCTTTAAATTTTAAAAACTCACACTTGCTTATAAATTTTGAAGTAGTCTCACTCTACTTTTTATGTTAGAATTTTTGTTAAAGACAAACAGAAAAAAGGGGCTTAAAATATAGTTTCCAACTCAATGGACTCTTATCACTCATCTCGAAGCCCTGGTAGCATCATGCAATAGTGCCATTGAATCATTGATTGACACAAAAAATGCTACAAATGGCCATTTTAAAAGTCTTTCTTTAGCCTTTCCTCCATCGGTTTTTTTGTTCTCAAACAAAAAGTTTTATAAAGGGTCAAATGAAACTAATTCAAAATTTACGGAGTAAAATGAGAATTATTACAATTTAAGTAATAAAATGAGAATGAATATAAAGTTCAAAAAATATAGATAAGAAAGTTTAAAGAGTACAAAGAAAATTGATCATCAATTTGTGACTAGTGTCATTTTTATGGCCCAAAGAAAATTATTTGTATAAACAATATGGGGTATAATACAGATTTATAGTGTCAAGAAACTAAACTACAACAAATGACTTTAGTGGAGGGTTCTAATTAAGACAGATTTTCCTGACATTTTGCTCTGTAGTTGGGTTGTTGCCCTTGATCATTGACATATATGTTGCCACCCATCAATTGCTTTTAATAGAGTAAACCGGTCCCTTCCAAAGGCAACTCCCCCAACTACAAATTTAACACAAACGTGGTTAAATTTTTAATTTTAACCACCCTTTCCATGTCAAAGCACAGTTGTGCTCTTGATCATCTCCCATGGAGCTCCATGGCGAGAGAAACTTCTGGACCTTCATGGACGAAGAGCGAAAGAGCATCAACTTGCCTCGAAGACTCTCTTTTGGAAGCCACCACCACCACTATCACCAACAGAATTCACCTGAGCCCGGCATTCACTTTGCACCTGCAAGGTCATCTGCTGCCTCGGCTACTTCGGTGCTTCAGAGGCCTATGAGCCCCGAGAGGACAGCTGAGACCCCGTGGACGCTATCTCCAGTTCGAACCTCTCCTACTCAGCCGCTACTTTACCATTGCATAGCTTCTCTTCACCGCCATGAAGGTAACATCTTATCAATTGCGCTCTCAAAAGACTTCATATTCACTGGCTCTGAGAGTAGTCGCATTCATGCATGGAAACAGCCTGACTGCACCGAAATGGGATACATAAAGGCTAATTCTGGTCATGTCCGTGCAATTTTCGCCGACGGAAATATGCTCTTCACTACGCATGGTGACTTCAAAATCCGCGTTTGGGATGTGTCGTCTAGAGAGAGTTTTAGGCCAAAGAAGATCGCAACCTTGCCTCAAAGGAACCCCTTATTGTTGTTCTCAAAGAAGAACATCCAACAACATAGGGAACATATTTCTTGCATAGCTTACAACCATGACGACAAGCTTTTGTACACAGGGTCATGGGACAAAACGGTCAAGGCCTGGAAGATCAACGAAAAGCGCTGTGTCGATTCATTTGTGGCTCACGAAGGTCATATAAACGCAATCGTCATAAACCAAGAAGATGGTTGTGTTTTCACTTGCTCATCTGATGGATCAGTGAAGATTTGGAGAAGGGTTTTCGGAGAAAGTTCTCATATTCTAACAATGACCCTCAAGTTCCAACTCTCACCAGTCAATGCCTTGGCTTTGAGCTTGTCACCAGGGACTTGTCTTCTGTACTCTGGCTCATCAGACGGGATCATAAACTTTTGGGAAAAGGAGAAGACCTCTGGGAGATATAACCATGGTGGGTTTATGCAAGGTCACCACTTTGCTGTTCTATGTTTGGTAGCCATCGGAGAGTTGGTATTTAGCGGTTCCGAGGATGCAACGATAAGGGTATGGAGAAGAGAAGAAGGGAATTGCTTCCATTCATGTCTTGCAGTCATCGAAGGCCACCACGGGCCGGTGAGATGTTTGGCAGTTTCTCTTGAAACAGAGAATGGGGTGAAGGGCCTATTGGTATACAGTGCAAGTCTGGACCAGACATTTAAGGTGTGGAGGGTTAAAGTTTTCCCCTCTGAGAAAGCACGTTTAGAAGAGCCTACGATCGATCAACAAAGAGAAATGGTGGACGACATAAGCCCAGTATTGAGTCCTGTATTGTCGCCGTCTTGGGTAGAGAAAAAGCTTCAAGGCAACCATTTCTAGCAAGGGTCACAGCTGAAAAACACGCTTCATGAACATGTAAGATGCAGTTTACCACAGTAGCTCATATCCAGCCAAAACTCACCTTTTTTTCATAATTTTTTTTTTCTTGTTATTTTTTGAAAAAAAAAGGTTTCGCATTTTATGGCCATAAACAAATTCCAACCACATTCACCAACAACAATTATTACCAAATCAAACAATAGTTTCAAACTTCAACCATGGAGTTGGTTTTCAAGTTCTCATATTGCTATGAGAATGAGAGCCAGCTGAGAGCCAGCTTTATTGTTGGGAACTAAAATCTCTTAACCATTTAGATATTGTCATATCAGCCACGGTGAATGTCGACCTTAAAGACAATGCTGAGGTCTTTGGCATTTTTTGGTGGGTACCTGTTGCCATTAAATAATTTTTTCTTAAAAGAATATATGGCAGGGGATTCAAACCCAACGCTTTATGGTGAAGTCCGATGTGAAATACTGGGTTATGCTAACAACCACTAAATGCTATTATTTTCTTGTCAATTGTTTTACTTCTAGGAAAGACTAATGGCAAACGACACACCATCTTTCAAACAGTCAAGACCGCTTCAAAATATTTGGACCACTAAAACGAAAAGTAAATAAAAATAAGCCCCCTGTCGCTAGCAAATATTTTCCAGGGGCAATGTTTCAAATGCAAAATCAACCCGGTTTTGCAAGTTAAAACCCTTGGCAAAATGTGACGAAAAAAGTCAATGCCCACTTTATTCAGATATCTAGTAATGAGAAAAATTATACATTTTTAGATAAGTTTCTTTTTTCTTCAAAAAAAGAGAGAGATCAGTCTGCTTGCATATTTACAGGAAATGATATAGAAGAACAGCAATGATAATACCCATTGTCATCGTAAGCAAATCTCTGCGAAAGGTGAGCTTCACCGATAACATATTCTCCCCATTCCTCAGATCCATACCGCTTGAAAATGGTACGAGCATCAAAAGAATCCGCCTTTTTTGTCCATTTCGTCCTGACCAAAATATGAAGCTTCAAATATTAGCAAGTAATATGCAAGCGAAAGAATTATTGCAATTCGCAGCAAATTTTGGAAAATCTAATAAGCACGAGGAGAAGTGAAAATTTTAACCAAGTCCAAAATGGCAGGAGTACCTTTTCCTATGCCTTGCATTCATCACTGTAGCATGCAACTGCAATTCAGAGAGACAATGAACCATTATCACCGAAAGAAATTAGATATATCTTAAGGGTTAGGCAATAAACTAAAAGAGAACATGTAGTTGCCCGTTGTAGAATTGAACTGGTCACTTTTCAGGCTGTACTCAAATCCTAGAGGTTTCAATGTACTTCTACACCTTCTGAACAATAATAACAGTGAATGAAGTTTCTCCTACAACAATAAAGAAGATGAAATAGAATCATATAAAGAAAAGATCACTACCGTACCTTCAAGCTGTGATTTGCATCTTTCTCAAGGACAAGTCCAGCTTTTACAAATGCATCAATAATGACTTCTAAGAAAGATGAGGAAATTCATAAATTATTCAAGAACTACATAAAAATTAAAAGCTACCGAAACTGATGAGCACTGTCCCTCCAACCTGCAAGTATTCCTAACCCTCAAAAATAAATAAATAAATCCAACCTGCAAGGTAGGCATTAATATCTGATGAAATTTTTGTTGAAAATTAGGATACGACAAGCATGCAGAAATCGGCCTTCACCACCAATTTCCTCCACAGGCAAGTAGACAACTCGAGCTCTTGCCAAAGAACCTCTCATACAATCCTGTAGACAAATGAAGGATTACTACTTGTCATGTACATTATATAGTAACTGCATCCAATCATCCAATCTCCAAAAAAGAGAATATCATGAATTTTTTAATATGTCATTTTGAACCACGATCTAATGACTAATATATAAAAATATTTGGAAGGCCATCAAGCTTCTTTCTAGCTTTCATCGTAAAATAAACGTGCACAAAATGTAGCCTAGTGAAGAAGAGAAGGGAGAGGAGAGGAGGTGGGGTGGCGGGGGAAATAAAAAAAATAAAAAAACCATTAACGTAAGTTAATCTTACCAGGCCTCTAAGTCTTATGGAGACAGGCCGATTATCCAAAGCATCGATCACTTGGGATGAGACACTCTGGAAAACAGACAAGTTTAGCGTCTTGTAATAATACTACCAGCTGTTATTGACTGAACTCATTCAAGCTTTACCTGCAAAACCTCAGCAGCAGCATCAACTCTTTCCTTGTTCCACAACTTTAACATGAGTACGGTTAAATGGAAAGTTTTTGGTTTAATGAAGATGGATTTCTCAATCCCCATGTCTGTCAAGGGCACAAATATCACTGAGATTTAGCTGGAATTATATAAGTTTAGAAAAATGGGGAGAACATACATAAGCAAACCCATAAACTGTAAAACAAATTGCATGCACAACCATGACCTGGTGAATTTTAACGATGATCATATGAGAATAAATTTCACTTAAACTCATAGCACCAGAGAGCAAACTAAACAAGCATGTTATAGGGAACAGACATCAGATCATCACTCTTAATGCCAAACTTTCTTTTCCTATTAAAGTCAAACCCAAATTAACTTTGACAAGTCAAAAATATATTCTAAACTGTTGTGAGGCTGTAGCATCGCAGAGGATGACGAGTTTCATACCTGATATATTTGAAGACTTGGATGCTTTAGGAGCATAACTGACGAGGGGTACGTTTGTTATATTCACTTTAACACATTCTTTGTCATCATCAGCTTTCAGTATAACAGAAACACTAGGTCCCATATCTAACTTTTGGTCTTCATCTTCATTTTCAGTATGATCCTCATTTGAATCACCATCCACATTCTCCTCTATATGAGGATCACTATATCCCAGTATGGAGTTCTGAAACATCACAAGCTTCTCAACTAATTCGGGATGTATCGCCAATGGAAGTGAAATGAAGTGAGAGTAATCAAGGCTCGGGCTCTTGACTGCCTGTATTATTCAGCAAAAGAGAGTTTGACCCCAAAAAAAAAATGTTACTGCACATATTAGTAGGCAACTAGATCTGTATGGAATAAAAGCATGAAAATAAAGTCAAAGAAAACACTTGCAATGCATTAAAGTACATTTTTCAATAAGATAGCGTGGAAGTAATTAGTAAAAGAGAATAGAAGGAATAGAACCCTAGTAACCTGTACTGAAGAATAAAATACTTCACTATATTTCTTCAATGTATTACATCCGGCTATATAGCCAAGGGAAAGAAAAAGAATGATCCCAAATCAGAGGGATTGACCCTAAATTAAATCTCCTATTTTTAGCTATTCTAAATAAGGAATAATTACAAGGATTTACAAGATACAACAAATCAACTAAAAAAGGAAAGATTGAACCAGATTTCCTACACTCCCCCTCAAGCTTGGCTGTAGATGTCTAGAAGCCCAAGCTTGTGGACTAATCTCTCAAAGTCTGGTTTCCAAAGACTCTTGGTCAGAACATCGGCTGTTTGACTCTCAGTTGGGACATAGATGATACACACCACTCCTTCTTCTATTTTTTCTTTGATGAAATGTCGGTCTATTCCCACGTGTTTGGTTCTGTCGTGGTAAACTGGATTGTGAGTGATACTAATGGCAGCCTTGTTGTCACAGTATAGCTTTAGGGGTTCATCTGCTTGCTGTCTCAATTCATCCAGTAAATCTTTCAGCCACATCATTTCGCACAAACCATGAGCTAAAGATCTCAGTTCAGCCTCTGCACTGCTTCTGGCCACCACAGTCTGTTTCTTGCTTCTCCAAGTGACTAAGTTTCCCCAAACAAACGAACAGTACCCCGAGGTTGATCTTCTATCTGTAATCGATCCAGCCCAATCTGCGTCTGTGTATGCTTCAATACCTCGTCTGGTATTTTTCTTGAAAAACAACCCTCTCCCTGAAGATCCCTTTAAGTACCTCAAAACTCGCATAACTGTGGCCATGTGTTCTTCTGTAGGTGCATGCATAAACTGGCTAACATAGCTTACAGCGAAGCTAATGTCAGGTCTAGTATGTGAAAGATAGATTAGTTTGCCAACTAACCTCTGGTATCTTCCTCTGTCTACCGGGATGCTTTTCTTTAGACTGCCTAACTTCACATTGGGATCCATAGGCGTATCTGCAGGTTTGCAACCCAACATGCCAGTCTCCTTTAACAAATCCAGGACGTACTTTCTCTGTGACACTGAGATTCCTTCTCGGTTTCGTGCAATCTCCATACCGAGGAAGTATTGGAGTTTACCTAGATCTTTCATTTCAAACTCTGAAGCAAGGCCTTTCTTGACTCGAGTAATCTCCACAATATCATCACCTGTGATAATAATATCATCTACATAGACTATTAGGATAGTTACCTTACCCCCTTTGTGTCTGTAGAAGAGTGTATGATCTGTCTGAGCTTGCACATAACCTTGTCCTTTAATTGCTTTCATGAATCTGTCAAACCAAGCACGCGGGGACTGTTTGAGCCCATATAAACTCTTTCGTAGCTTGACTACCCTGCCATTTCCTCCGTTATTGAATCCTGGTGGTAAGTCCATAAAGACATCCTCTTCAAGTTCTCCATTCAGAAAGGCATTCTTGACATCTAGCTGCTGAAGGGGCCAATCTAGGTTTGCAGCAAGGGATAGAAGGACCCGTACCGTATTGATTTTTGCAATTGGGGCAAACGTCTCTTGATAATCCACACCATACGTCTGTGTATAGCTTTTTGCAACTAGTCTGGCTTTATACCTTTCAATGGTTCCATCTGCCTTGTATTTCACCGTGAAGACCCACTTGCACCCAATAATGGTCTTATCCTTTGGTTTTTCTACCACATCCCAAGTCCGGTTCTTTTCTAAGGCTCGTATTTCTTCCAAGATAGCAGCTTTCCATTCAGGGTTTTTCAACGCTTCTCCAACGTTTTTGAGAATTTCCACATCTGTCAAATTCGTGACAAACGTCTTGTAACGTTTAGAGAGCTTGTTGTACCCAATAAAGTTCGAGATAGGATGCTTAGTACACGGCCTTGGTTCCTTTCTCACAGCAACAGAGGTTTCCATACCATGAATCTCAGGATCCGAATTCAGGTTCGAAGATTGAGACTGCTGAGGCTCGATATCCTTCGCTTTCTCCCGATTTTTTCTCCTAGAATAAGTTAGCAATTTCCGATCAACAGTAGGAATAGGTTGTGGGGTACTTTCTTTGAGTGAACTGGACAGTTTTAGATTAAGTACACCATTGTCTATTTGAAAATATTCCCAAAAATTTGGATCACTCCCACTCTCCCCCTGAGGCAAATTTTTGGTGTAGAAGGGTTGATTCTCGAAAAAAGTAACATCGGTTGAGACATAGTATTTGCGTTTCTGAGGACAATAACACCGATAACCTTTTTTTGTAGCAGAGTATCCGAGGAAAACACATTTGAGGGAGCGAGGGTCCAGCTTTGATTTTCCTGGGCTTGGGTCATCGACAAAGGTGACACACCCAAAAATACGGGATTCAAGTTGGGAGAAAGAACGATAGTGCGGGAAGAGGACAGAGAAAGTTTCAAGAGGTGTTTTGTAGTCTAGTATTTTTGATGGAAGGCGATTGATTAAATAGCAAGCAGTTAAAACAGCATCCCCCCAAAAGTGTTTTGGTACACTCGTTGAGAACATTAGAGCACGTGCAATTTCAAGAAGGTGACGGTTTTTTTGTTCAGCCACACCGTTTTGTTTGGGGGTATCAATACAAGAACTTTGGTGTAAAATGCCATTTGTGTTGAAAAATTCACCAAGAATAGAGTTAAAGTACTCAGTGCCATTATCCGTTTTAAGAATGCGAATTTTGGTATTGAATTGCGTTTGAACCATTTGGTAGAAATTTTTAAAAACTGGTGAGGTGTCGGATTTGTCCTTGAGAACGTAAACCCATGATACACGCGTGTGATCATCAATAAAAGTAACAAACCATTTTTGAGAGGAGATGGTTGGAACACGTGAAGGACCCCAAATATCGCTATGTATTAGTGTAAATGGTGTGGATGGGCGATAAATTTGAGGAGGTAAAAAAGTGCGTGTGTGTTTTGCCAATTGACAAATATCACACTAAAATGTCAAACTTTTATTAGAAAATAAATGGGGGAACAAATGTTTCATATAAGAGAAACTTGGATGACCCAAATGAAAGTGCATTAACATTACTTGTTTTTCTGTAGAAACAGAGGACAGACACATAGGAAGACTAACATTATTCTGGAGAGAAGAAACCGCAAGATAGTAAAGTCCATGCGATACCCTAGCACTGCCAATCTTCTTCCCCGTCTCCAAATCCTGAAAAACACATGCATGTTTGGAGAAATTAGCACCACATGACAAATCATTAGTCAACTTCGATACAGAAATTAAATTGTATGTCAATTTCGGGACATGAAGGACATCTTGTAAAAAGATAGACTGCGATAACCTTATTTTTCCTTTACCCGCCACAGTAGAAAAAGTGCCATCAGCCAATTGAACTTTTTGCTGACCCGAACTAGGTGTATAGGAAAGGAAAAATTTGGAATTACCAGTCATGTGGTCGGTAGCTCCCGAATCAACAATCCATTGCTCACCTGGGTTTAGCATAGTCTCAACGGAGGGTGCCAAAGTACCTTGACGAACCATGAGAGACGTGTTCAGGGCCGAAGTAGAGGCAGGTGCAGGGCTGGAAGCAGCGGCAGATTTGCTTGAGAGCAAGTTGCAGAGGTGATCAACCTGTGCTTTGGTAAAATTAACAGTCCCCGGTGTGTCAAGCTGCTGGTTGCCTTGTTTTTTTCGCAGCCTATTGGGAACCCAGTTTTCTGGTTTTCCATGAAGTAACCAGCACTGGTCACGAGTGTGATAGGCCTTGTTGCAGTGGTCACACCATGCGGTGTTGGTGCTGGCTTTTTGTCTAGCAGTAGGTGGGCGTGGCGCAGCAAGAGCAGAGGCAACGGAAGATGGAACTCGGTGTGCAGCCAAGGCAGAAGATTCGACTTGGGAAAGCAGGCCATCACCCAGCATAACTCGTCGGCGGTGTTCCTCGCGGCGGACCTCAGCGAAAATTTCATCCAGAGACGGAAGAGGATGGAGACCTAGGAGACGGCCACGAACATCATCAAGATCCTTAGTCAAGCCAGCCAAGAAATCGTATATGCGATCCTTCTGCACAATTTGTTTGAAGAGTAGAGCGTCGGCAGGATTCTTCCACGAAGCAGAGTGAAACATATCAACTTCTTGCCACAGTTTTCGAAGGGCGCTGTAGTACTGGGTCACGGATTGGCAATCTTGGCGTAAATTTCTGACTCGAGTGCGCAACTCAAAGAGTTGAGAGGAGTTGTCCACATCAGAATAAGCCAAGACAAGGTTGTCCCATATTTCTTTTGCAGTGGAACAAAACAGATACGTCTCACCGATTTCATCTTCCATGGAATGAATGAGCCAAGCCATCACGATAGAATTGCTGGCATCCCATTGAGCATAAGTCGGATCATCTGCGGTTGGTCGTGAGGAGGTCCCATCGATAAAGGCAATTTTGCCTTTTCCTCGGATTACCATAGCCACAGATCGAGACCAAGACAAGAAGTTCTTCCCGTTTAATTTTTGCGGGGTGATTTGAAAATTCAGAGAAGAATTTTCAGTTACAGGTGGAACATTTGTAGAAACGGATGGAGAGACACCGGATTGGGTCTCAGAATCAACATCTCCGGTTGTTCCTGACATGGTTCCGTTCAACCTCTTATTCCCCCTTAACGCTCTGATACCATAAAAGAGAATAGAAGGAATAGAACCCTAGTAACCTGTACTGAAGAATAAAATACTTCACTATATTTCTTCAATGTATTACATCCGGCTATATAGCCAAGGGAAAGAAAAAGAATGATCCCAAATCAGAGGGATTGACCCTAAATTAAATCTCCTATTTTTAGCTATTCTAAATAAGGAATAATTACAAGGATTTACAGGACACAACAAATCAACTAAAAAAGGAAAGATTGAACCAGATTTCCTACAATTAGTACTACAGGAATAACAAAAAATAAATGTTAGCCCCCGTGATTGACATTTAAAACACACACACAGAGCCATAAAATGTAGAAATTGGAATGATCCCACTATGTAAAATCACGATAATAGGCAACTAACCTGATCAATTATAGCCTGGATCCTTGCCGAAGCTTGTGTCACGCTATCAATTGAAACACCCTCAATAACTGTAACAGGCAAGCAGGGAAATTAATCAAACAAATACCAACATAACAAAACTGAAGATAACAAACTTCCATTTTTTTTTCCCCAATAAAATCTAGTGAGAAAATCAACTTAAATAATTATGAACCTAAAAACTTACTAACAGATTCCTCCTTTTTTGAAGGTGGAAATACAATATTAACTCCCATCTCCTCTTCAATCTTTTTTTGTGTAGCCCCTCTGAAATACAACATACAACATAATATTATACGGACGATAAAACACAAGTCCCTAGTTTAAAAATTTTTGCACGCTGTGTTCTACCCTTTTCCTTTGATGAAGCGAATTAATGAAGCCCCGACCTGACAATCAAACATAGAAAATTAAGAGAGACAGACAGCGCAACTGAAATTAAGTGCCTACACACTAATACTAGGTGATGAAGAGGAAGAGAGAGAAAGAAGTTAAAAATCTTGCCTCAACTGAAATTGAATGCTTTTCTGTGGAAACTACTGATTTTCCTTTTAAAACCCTATCTTCTCCACTTCCGTCCAATCTAGTGGAACTTGTGATTGGGTCCGTTATTCCACTCACTGCTTCGGTTAGCTCTGTGACATTTTGAGAATTTGGAATAGAGACAGATGTGCTAGAGTGAACTTCTTGTACTTGAATTTCAGCTTCTGACTCAACCTCCACATCCTTAAATGAGCATTCTGAATATTCCCAACAGAAATCGGTAGGCAAAATTGAAGGTAACCAGTTCACTGGTAGAATACATAATGTAGGGAGCGTGCCGAGAGGCCATTCACAACATATAGGCATACCAAGTTGGAATTCGTATTTAAAACATCCACAAAATTGATCATGAAAATATGACCAAATCACTTAGGCCACAAATAACCCCATACATCGCTTCTGAATTTTTTTACGCCCGTGTAAATAAATATACATGTTACTTTCTCTATTGACAAAAAATATAACAAACCTTCATAGGAACTGGCTTGAGTACTGACTGGTCTCCAAACAGGATTAATTGCCTTTAGCCTTTTGCCCTGCTTCCCTCCACTCAGTTTATCTTGTCCGCTGTCCATTTTAACCTTATAGTTTAAAACATGATAAGCTCCATATCCCTGTCCCACGGGTTGATGTCAGAAAAGTAAGTACTATCAGCAAACTTTGAATTTGATCAGAACTTCAGTTTCATTGAAAATGTACTTTCTTGAATATCTGCATAGATGAAAAATATAATAAATCTACTTTCACCGATATATGTTCTTATACAGAATAAATACAGCAATATATACACACACACATTGTACTGCAAGCACGTACATATGTTTTCTAATCATCAATACAAAATAAAGATGGCTTCTTTTTTTTTTTTTTTTTTTCATTAGGGACAAACTGGAGCAATAAAGATAGTCAAGGTCATAAATTTTCCATATTGCTACTTCTAATTATGTGCAAAACAAAGTTAAAGCTAAAACTTTATTAAGCTATCCATCAATATATGAGCACAGTTAACAATATTTACATTATAACTTAATAATTGGATATAAATTCAAGCAAATTCCTAAACTTAACATAAATTTTTTTAATTTTTTTCTTCAACAAAATTACGAGAAATTCACAAATAAAATTAAAAAAAAATAATAATAATCAAACCTGAAAGCAACCTACTGGCTTCAATGCGTTATAGGAATTCGTTAACTTCAGAACGCGCTCTACTCTGCAGCCATGGCATACCAAATAAGCGCTTTCAAAAAAAAAAAAAGAAAAAAAAAAACTAACGAGAAGACGGAATTACGGAAACGACAGATAAAGGAAAAGCAAAATAAAAAATTACTAATATTTGGTAATTTAATAGAGATGAATTGATTTGAGGTTGTTTTTGCACTTGTCCAGAAGAGTTAAGAAGAGCATACCTGAAGAAGGACCTGCAAGCTATCATGAGTCTTCCTTCTCGTCGTCCGACGACTGGCGACTGTGGAGATTCGGCGAAGACGATGAAGCGATTTTTCGCACGAAACAGTGTCTGTCACAAGTGCGAACAAAGCAAACACTGGTATGATTGGACCGGCCCATGTGTTACAAGGGAAATGAGAGTTTTTTTTTTTTTTTTTTTAAAGAAAGAAAATGAAAGAATTTATAGCATAACTTAAAAATTAACTGAATTTTTTTAGGCTGAATTTGAAAAGTTTGGATTAGTTTCTTACTTACTAATTGAGCTTATTGGAAAATTTCATTTGTACTACCCAAAATAAAAGAAAAAAGTCATATTATTATATATAACAAAAGATAGCTCGCTTTTATTGTTATTTTGTAGTGTTTTGCTCTTGTTATCCTGGGAATTTGTTGCTTAGGCTGCTCATTTTTTTGAGGGTTTTTTGGGTATTTCCCGTATAAAAATCCTAGGCCCGTTTTTCCATTTTTCCCCTAATCTCCTTTTTTGTCTGTTGCTCTGCTCTTATCTCTCTCTTGCTCTATGGCCGGTTCTGCCCCTCTCTCTTTCTCTTAATCTTAGGTTATCCATTTTCCAAAAATAAAAAATTTTTATTTTAAAAAATTAGATTTTTTAAAATTTTTATTTTTAAATATTTAAAATTTTTTATTTTTAAAAATAAAAAAATATTTAAAATTTTTTTTTACCCATTTGAATAATTTTTCACTTAAAAAAAATCTAAATAAATTTTTATTTTTTATATCTAAAAATTTTTTATTCTTTAAAAACAAATCGCCCACCAAAATATATTATTATATAAAATCTCAGGCCCATTGCCTTTTCCCTTCCTCACCTTTTTGTCAAATCTACCCTTTTCTCTTGCTATTCGGTCGGTTGGTGAAAATCCTAGGCAGGATTGTTTTTCACTTGCTCCCATTTTCGTCAGATTTGCTCCTATCTCTTTTTTCCGTTATTTGGCTGGTTGTTTAAGTTTTTTTTCTTTTTTTTGGTGAGCTTTTTGGGGTTTTTTTCCTCCCTGATGGAAGCTCAAGGTCCTATTGTTTTTTCTCTTCCTTCCCATTTCTTTCGATATGCTTCTCTCTCTCTCTCTCTCTCTATTTCTTGCTATTCAATCGACTATCGATAGTTCTTTGGGGCAAACTTTTTGGGTATTTTCCAAATAGAAATCCTATGCATTCTATCAGCTGTTCATGGGTTTGGTGGTTTTGTATTTTTGTATTTTTTTTTTTTGGTCCCTGGCTTTTGTTTGATCTAGAATGAAAAACTCCGTGTTATATTTTTTGTTTATATCCTATCTTGGGTTTTTGATTTTGGATTTTTTTTGTATTTGTGGTTTTGGATTTCCTTAGTTTATTTGCTATCTTGGGTTTTTTATTTAGGATTCCTCTGTATTTTTGCTTTTTGGTTTTTGCTGCCCCTTTCTATGGGCATTTTCAACGTAGAAATTTGTTGTTTTGCATTTTTTTTTTGTCCTTTGTTCTTTTAGATTTGTCTTTCTGATTGATTTATGTTCCGGATTACCAGTCAATAAGTCTTTGGATTATTGTTAATAGATTTGTGTGAGCGTTTCTGGATTTCTGTGAAGATGAATCCTTGAAGGATGGATAAGTGAATTTGTCTATTCTTTTCGTTTTGTATTTTGTTTTCGTCGTAAATCTTGATGCTCTTGGATTGTGTGGATCGAGTTTAGAATTCTAAGAGGGTGTTTGGTTTTGTTTCCAAAACTGATTTCACGATTTCTTAGGAAATCGATTTCAAAATCGGTGTGAAATTGTGTTTGATTTGTATTGTTTTTGAAAACAGATTTCAAAACGAATCCAAAATCGTCTTTACTCCCAATGTAAAATTGAAAACGATTAAAAGTCGTTCTCTCTGATTTCATATTTCCCATTTCTCCCATTTTTCTGATTTAATTATTATGGTTAATTAAGATTTAATTGATATAGTAATTACTTAAATATTATGGTTATTAATTTTTAATTCATTTTTCAATTAAAAAATTTTATTAATTTTTAATTTTTGGTATTCATAATAAATTTTTTTTAAATCAAACATAAATATATTTTTATATAATACTTATAAAATGACTAGTTTTCAAAAATATAACCAAATACAGTTTTATTTTTTTGTTTCTCAAAAAATACACTCAGAAAATAAAATCAAATACAATTTCAGAAATGTTCTCAGAATTGTTTTCAAAACGATCTCAAATTCAAAGAATTTGAAAACATAACAGATTTCAAAAACAATATCAAACACTACCTAAGCTTTGCATTAATGATATTAATAATGAGCTGTACATGCTACAATGTTGATACGTTCTTTTGGATTGCTGATTTGTTCTTGGTTCGTATGGATGCATTTAATGAGTTGTTTGTAAACATTTTTCTCTCCTTTTTCTTTTTCTTTTTTCCCTATTGATGATTTATTTAGTTGTTTTCGTTATTTTTGTTTGATATATTTTCTGGTTTGACTTTTCATTTACCCTGAACAGAGGACTGGAAGCATGTATTTATGCTAATTTATGTTGAGGAGGCTGATATTTTTTTGTTTCTAGAATCCTCTATATTTGATTACGTGTCTGCATTTGGTTGTTGTTGTATTAATTAGTCTCATTGTTCTGCTTTATGCATATATATTAACAGTGTATATGGTATTGTTCGCATGTTTGATATTGTCTCCCCTTCTTAATGCAATCTTATTTAGTGCTCTTTCTCTCTGTGTGAGCTTGTTTACTGCTCTATATTTATTCCTGTCATTCTCACAATTGTCCTACCTAAAGCTTACAATGTTGCTTTTACTTGATACTAGGTACTATCAAATATTTCCCATGTATGTGATCCTATCTGTGCTTCTTCATGATGAAAAATCATGTATACATCCTCTTGACTTCATTTCACTACGTTTAGTGTTAAGAAGTGCGTGTTCATTCATTCTGCATGTTTTATTAACAAAACGGTTGTATTGCTTTTCTACTTCTTTGGAACAATGACTTTTCAGTGTGTGTGCACGTGTGTATGTATGGATGTGTGTACATATGTATTCTTTGTCATGTATGAATCTTTTATTTATGTTAGGTTTTATTTTGTCCTGAACTAATCTTATAAGTTTATTCAGTAATTGTCGGCAACGATTTTATAATCTTATCGTCTTTAATTAGGTTCATAATGTTGTTTTTATTTTGCTTAGGAGTGATTGGATGCATGGATGGAATTTTCAGTATTTTTGTCTCTTTCATTCGTGTTTTCTCTTCTCTTTTTTAGTTCGGTCATTCTTCTCACTTTATGTTGCGTTACTTTATTGATTGGTTGGCGATAATGGATGCATATATTTTAACACGTTGAGTTTTATGTGGGTCGTCCAAAAGTTACCGTGGGAATATTTTTGCCTACATCAATCCTTCTTAAGCTGTTTTACTAACATGGTTTTGTTTTCTTTCTCCCTCTCTCCTTGCTTTCTTTCCAAATTTTGTTTTACTACCAGACTTTGTTTTTCATTGTCTTCATACTGTTCAAACATTAATCATATTCATCAAAACAACCTAGCAGCCTATTTTGATCATAACCTTTTGCCAAATGGTTTTATTTGATTTTTGTAGTTCCAAAAGAACATCCACTTCCATATGGGCACAACCAATAAAAAAAATACAACAAATTTCAGAATCTTTAATCGTCTACCTATGAAAAATCCCTTGCAAATAATAGACAAATCTAATTCATTTGTCCAAAACCATTAATCCTTTTAGTCAGATTCTTTAATCCATGCTAATAATTCGATGATCCATTTTAATTTCCAACTGGAGTTTTTTCATGACTAAGTTGGAAAGGAACAAATAGGATATTTTAAATATTTACTCTTAAAAGATCGACAAATAAGCATTGAACACGATAAAAATATTAACTTCAACAAAATAAAGCATAGTACAAAAGTTGTAGTATAAAAGCTTTACTGCTGTAATTATATAAATATTATGTACTATCTCAGATACATGTTATTATATAATAATATAACATAATTTAATATAAAGGGCATAACTTATATTTTATATGCAATTAACCACACACCAGATCAACGGTGCGGACAATTTTGCTCGTATGCTAACTAAAGTGATTGATTATATTCACATTAACTAAATATTACAATATTTATTGATTTTATTGGTTGATCGATGTTTTATTTATTAAATAAATCCAGATGTTATTTTATTATCAATATATATGGTCCAATAAATACCGTAATTTATTAACATAAAAAGCTACTAAGCAATTGATCATGACTTGACATTAAGGCATCGAGGAATATAGTTCAAAAAAAGAATAAAGGCGAAAATAATAAGTTTGAACTACTTTTACCCTTTTTCTACTGTCCTTCATATACACATAAATTATTCCAGACCTCGCAGACAAGTGATTGTTATGCACAGCCCAAGTAGAAGGCAAGAATACATGACCCAAAATCCTTTTATTGCATATGGACATAGTCACCTATAGCTATATATCCAGAAATCATGTACAAATTGAAGAAGAAAGAAAACCCATTTCCAAAAGAAATCGTGTACAAATCATATGGACCCATCTCTCTATTAATGTGATATTTAACATCAATAATATTTTTTAATATTGCTCTTTTTTAGATATATAAGAGTCGTATGGAAGTTAGATTGAAATTTTTATAATATAGATTAGAATAAATTAAAATAATAAAAGTAGAGAGAAAAAATAAAGAGAAAAAAATAAAAAAATACTATAACAACTCATGAAAAATAGATTAGAGCCAATCGCAGACAAGCCCATGTATCCTTATCTGCCCAGTTCGCCGCTTGTGAGCCAATTATGGCCTGTCTGTTTGGGACTTTTCTTTGGCTGCAAATATTCCCATTCCATCAAAACCTATGTTCTATCAGCTCTGCTGATCATAACCTTTCTGTTTGGTCTGCGTATTCTCTACCGCATCCTCTATCAATGCCTTAAGAAGGAAGATACTCCCAGTGGTACTGAAGAAACTTCCAGCAATGATCACTTTGGAAATGCAGTCGGACAACACAAACCACATCATCAGATTCATCTAAAGAAAATCATTCTAATGTTCCACGTTGTGTTGTAAGGATTGTCTCACGTCAGGAGGCGTACTAATCCAGTAACTTCTTTTTTTATTTTTTTTATTCATGTAACGACTAATTGATTTAGTCATAAGGTTAATTACTTTATATCTTATTAAGTAATATACATTAATAAAAATATTACATATAATTATTCTTGATGTTTTAGTTACGTACACAATACTAATATTTGATGTTATCTCTGCCGTACCAACGGTTACAGGACTTAAAGACTGTACTTATATACATACATACGCATCTATATCACGCATACTAGAATAAGATGCTTGTAATATTGATATCAATCTAGCCAGATAATACATGATTCAAGTGCTCCTACAGGTTAAGCCAGCCTAAATTAAAGTTCAAAACTTGTCATTTTTTCTTTACTATGATCACCTTATACATGTCAAGTACTAGATTGATCAAAATTAACATGATATGGATGATCAGTGTTACATTATGTACATTTCTTTTCCCCTTCCATTTCAGAGTCACAAAACGAGAAGCACTACTAATGCTAATTCACTCACCGATACTTACCATAATCCCATCTGATGATCAAATTCAAATCTAAAAATAAGATTTTCTAGAGCTCAAAATACTCGCACCCACTAGTAGTGGAACAGCGGTTCATATTGTTCATGCACGTTACTCGCCACACCTTAAGCACGCCGTCGAGGCTGCCGGTGCAAATAGTACACCCTTCCTGCTGGTCTCCGGCATCCTCCCCGAACCGGCCCGAGAATGCGGAGACCGAGCGGACGGGGCCGCGGTGGCCTACGAGCACCGCCAGGGAGGTGTGCTGGCCGTCCTGCTCCCTGGCCCAAACCCTACTGGTGGAGTCGGCCGAGCCGCTGACCACGTAGTTGGCCACGCTAGCCAGGCACATGACGGCGTGGGTGTGGCCTTGGAGCGCGCCGCCGTACTGCAGCTGCCCCGAGTACCAGCCCTTGAGCCAGTAGTGAATGTAGCCGTCGGTGCAGCCGCCGTAGAGGACCGCGCCATCCGGGGTCAGGGTCAGGGCCTTGACGGGGGAGTACTTGGCCGGGAGGGTGACGGTGAGGGAGTGGGGCTGGTCGCCGCGGCAGAAGTTGCGCCGCCACACCTTCACGGTGGCGTCGTCCGAGGCGGTGAAGAGGACACCGTCGTCGGCGACGATTATGGCGTTGATCGGCTCCGGGTGGGCTTGGATGGTCTCGATGCACTTGAGGTCGGAGATTCGCCACACTTTGACTGTTTTGTCCATCGACGCCGAGTATAAGATGTCGTCCGAGACATTGATTGCCAGGGATGTTATGGGCCCCATATGCTTCGTCTGTCAAATATATTTATATACATGTATATTGGAAACGATATATATATTATATCGTTTAATGTATATATGATGACTACAGGATAATAACTGAGTTCATGAATTTTGCTTGTTCTGAGACATCAATCTGTATGCACGTATGACATTAGTGGGCAAAAATGTTAGGTTGTTAAGCGTTAAAGTATCACCATATTTATTTACTTCATAACCTCATATTTGTCTTATGTAATAATGGGCCATCAGGAGTACCATCAATATCGGTGGTTTATCTAGTAACTTCATTGTGCAGTTCCCAGTAATAAAGTGTATAAAAATATATATATATATCTAGATTTGTCTATGCCGGGAGTAGTATTGACATATTAAAGTATATCCCCTGCATGTATTAGCAATATATTAGTGCCAGTAAAAGAATTCGTATAAAAATTGCCAATGAGTTATTTATTAACACCAACAACCTTTACATTTGGACGGATAGGTTGCCATTATGTTTCACCTGTATACTTATCATATCATGTAATATGCACAACAATTTCAAGTCATGATTTAGAGATAGATTTGGTTGTTTAATTATATTGGACCAAACCATTTGAGTGCTTCGCAATTTGGAAAATATCTTGTAGTGTAATACAAAAAATTAAAATGTAATTTGTAAAACAAAAGCTAGCTAATATGTTACTAATAAAGCCAGGTGATGCAAATGAATAATCAAAATTATTAACACTAACCATCTTCTCTTTACCGGAAATGTAGCTGCGGACATAGTTTACGGTCCTTGGGATCGTGGCCAATCGGACGTGCTTCAACCCGTCGTCCCAAGTTCTCTGCCACACCCTAATCTTTCCATCCCCATAAGCCGCGTAAACCCTATCATGGGACACCTCCAAGGCCACCACCGTGCAGGCCTTGGTCTTGAGCTGGCCACACTCGGAGAACTCCGGCAGCTTCCACACCCTTATGACGTTGATGTCAGAGCCGGTGTAGACAAGGCCATTGGAGGCGGCGATGGACAAGATCTGGCCGTCCTTTTTGAGGACCGACGAGATGCACCGGTAGGCCGTCTGAGGGTCGCCGCCGCCGCCGTTATGGGAAAGATGATGCTGTTGTTGTTTGGAGGGCGGCGGAGAAAGGGGGTGGAGAGGGGAGGAGACCGGGGAGGCGTGGAGGCTCCGGGAGAGGGAGGGAGAGCTCCGGCGCGGAGGGGTGTAGGGGAACTCAGAGAAGGAGGCTTCTTTTGTGGAAGTGCTTCTCAAGAACTTGTTGATCTGTGTGGAAGCCGCTGTCGTTGTGCTTCTTAGTGCAAAAGATGGGATTGAAGGAGAGTTTGAAGATTCTAGCGAATCCATATTCATCTTTTTTGCCTTCCAGCGCGGTGTGAAACGGAGAACTAGCTAGTTATGAATGTGGTGTATTTTGTGGTTTGGTTTCTGCATTATATGTTCTTATTAATATACTCTCAACCCTACCCGACTGTCAAATTTTATTAAAAATATGCATAATATAACCTTTTTTTTTTTTTTTTTTGGTTAAAGAGTGGTGAACGTACACCTTGAATTTATTGATGTTGGATGGTTTAGATCCTCAGCTTTAAGTTTAATTAAAAAAGCTAATGGAGGTCAGTTAACATAAAATGTTTCATGTTTTTTTACGCAAATTCACTTTTTATTTTTATTTTTTTTGTTTGCTAATTAGTTAATACATTAGATATTGAACTTTTTTTGTTTTAGTATTTGGGACCTTGATTTTATAGTCCATTAACAGACATCATCTATGGGCTGGTTAAAAGTTTTCAAATTTAAGATCTTAAATATCAAAATTAAAGCTTAGAATCCAACTTACAAATGATAAAATGCTTCAAGGTGCATTGATGTAAATCATCCTTAAAACATAGCCCTACAAATTAAGATTTCCTATTAGTTACTCAACTTTTTTTTTTCTTTTTTAACTTTTATCGTTATCAACAATGCATATTTCTTATGAAAACTAAATCGAAAGTGAAAATTATGTACAACTAACCGACCTTAATATAGAATTCCATTATCTCAATTAAAAGTAATGAACCTCTAATCCTCAACATTTAGGAGGTTACTGAATCAATTTTACTAACTTTAATTTTTAAAGTTGTCACTTTGACAAATTCCTCCTCAATACTTCAACTTGATAGTCTTCGTGCTCCTCGAATTGTTGAGGAGATGGCCAAAAGCAATATATAAGGTGTATTAAAATATTGAAAACTTACAAGTAAACTCAGAACTTTTATAAGTAGAATTTTTTATATATGAAATATATAATAGAATTTTTCTCTTTTTTTTTTTTTAAATTGTCGGTAGTTCCCATGGCTTTTTAAATTTGTTTCGGTTTATATGTTCGAGAAGAAAGATCCATTGATCGATAAAAAGCAAGTTAATGATCAACCATTGTAGTTGCTTCTTGAGCCAAAAAAAAACCATACTCGTTATGCTTGCAATTAGTACACGTAGATTAGTTATACTTGTTACTATAATGAATAAGCAAATTAATATGGAAGCAAAGAATTGGGAATAACTATATTTATTGAAATTTTTTTTATAAAAAAACTAGTAAAAATTTTTGTTGACCTAAAAAAAATAAAAATTTTGATTTATATCAATGCGTCAAATATAGGCTAAGTGATAATCATGTTTATTCTTATCAATCGGCAAACTTAACTCTCAATAAGCTTTAAGTAGCCTAGAGCAAAGTGCCTAAAAATTGAGAGAAACCCCCTGTTTTCTATTTCTATTTTTAATTTTTGAGCAATGGCCACTTGATTCTATTTTTATGTTTGAGCAATGCTATTGACAGTGTCGTGCAAGCTATTTTACTTCTTGTTTACGTTTATTTACCAAAAAATTTTTTTTTTTTTTTTCTTGTTTACATTCAACCCCGTTAGAGAGCTAGCTCACCGGATAAAAGAGGAATTTAGGTATGAAGTATCAAGTTTGAAATCAATGAACGTTTACATTTCCCTTTAACAAATAATAAATAAGAGTCATACATAGTATATCATTAAAAAAATTATAATAAGTATATCCGGATTATTATTCTAATTATAATAGTTTCTATTTTTATTTTAACGTCCAATTAAATAAGTTTGGAAGATTAAAAATTCGAACAAGCATTAAAGAATATCAAAAATATAAAAATGTTTATTTCGTTTCAATAATAAAAAAAAAACATTATGTTTACATTTCGATAGGACAAATATACTTTGCTTGATTAATCTAATATTTAACGGAAAACAGTTTTGTCTTTTAAACTATACCTATTACATTAGTGTCTTTCGTCGCTGGGTCGCCACTTGGTGAACCTAACATGTGTGCTTTGTTTTTGCTTGTTTTATTCATTCTCCATGCGTTCTCCAATTAGTTAACCAAAAGGGGAAAAGAAAAAAGAAAAAAAAAACTATTTTTATTTTTTAAAAAATAAAAAAAGACAAATAGGCTGGGTGACTTGTTATGATCACCCAATTTATTTGATTATTGATTTTTTTATTTAACAAAGTGATCATTTATCATTTTTAGTTAGTAAATTAGTGATTGATAAATAAAATTTATATTATTAACAATCGATGATTGATTATTATATGATCAATCAATAAGTGACTATTATATAATCAATCATTGATTAATTATTTATGAAGATTGATTGATTATTTATAAAAAATTAAAAAAAAACCTTTAACTAATTTTTAAAAATGGAGAATGAAATAAATAACAGTTTTTAGAAAATGATTAAAGTAAATAATAGGTTTTTAAAATATTTAAAACAAATAACAGATTTATTATATAAATAACTTATTTATGTTAGATATATCAGGTAAATGATATATTTACATACTAAATAAACGATATATTTATATCTTTCTCTGATAAATATTTTATTTATGTCTTGTAAATACATCATTTACTTTGTAAAATTTATATTTATCTAGTATATCTATTATTCATTATAAATATCTTAAAATCTTGCTATTTACTTTAATTTTTTTGTTAAATTTACTTTAATTATTTTCTAAAGACTGTTATTTACTATAGTTTTTCTTTTAAAAATTCAAGTCATTTGTTTTTTTTTTTAAATAACTTATTAAAAAACCAATTTAAGCATGTGGGGGTCGGAGTTTCATGGCAGCGTTTGGCCTGCCTCGGACTCTTAACCCTAAAGATAGAGACTTTAATTCTACGGGAGTGGTGCAAAAGGTGTAATGGTCACGGGGCTAGGAAGGAGGTGTTTGGGCTAGTCGGTGGTTTGGGACGATAGGCGGATGGGGTGGTTGGTGGATTTGCATGTTGTGGGGTTTGATCAGCTCTTTAGAGCAATGCTGGAGGAGGGGAGTGTGGGCGATTTGGTGGTTATCGGAGGAAAGACGCTTGTGGTAGTTTGTGCAAATTTGAGTTGCGAATGGGTACCGAAACCTCTACAGTTTCCTATTCCCTTTATAGAGGTGGTGACTACCTCGATAATGATGCTTTTGCCTATATTATTTGGAGTTCTTTTTGTGTGTTTGTGTTGTATAGTTATTTCTTTGTAATAATGGTGTTTTTGGCAACGATTAATTGTTAGTTTTTGTTATTTTGGCTTGTATTTAAGCCCCTACCAGAGTCTTATTTGTGCTGCATTTGTACCACTAGATTTACGTCTATACGAAGTAGGTAAAGTCTTCATGCTAGAAGGTCATTTTTCTAAATTGATTAGAAGATATCATCAATTGTAAAAATATATTTAAAATAAAAAAAACTGGTACGTACTTGATGTTAGTATATTGAGGTATTTTTGTGTTTTTGAGCCTCAATCGTACGCTCCTCCTTGTCATCAAATTTTATTACTAAAACTAATCTCAAGTTGTGTTCATTATATTACAAACTTATCGTATTATCATGTTTGTTTTGTATTAATTTATTAGTATAAATAATATTTACTCCTTTTCAAAAAAAATGCAACTGTTTTTCAATTTCAGTTATCTATAATTTATTATTACAACTTTATAATTCAAATTTTACAAGTTACTAATTTTACATGTATAAATTCAAATGAAATTTTTTTAAATTACATAAAATTTATAAACCGACGAAATATACTCTATAATGATTTTTTTTTTTTCAAATACGTCTTTACACGGTACACGATATAATTAAAGTTATTCACACACACGTATATATATATATACACATATATACACAAAACACATAATTATTAAACTTAAATCCGATAAAAAAATTCAATTTAATCCAGATTAAAGAGGCATGCTAGGTGAGGGTAAGAGTCTCACCCTAAAAATACACACAAACTCTGCGCCACTGCCAGTTCCAGACAGTCTTTTCCACCCCAAAATACTCTGTGTGTCTCTCTCTCAATGCCCGTTGCTCCCACCCAAACCGCGAAAATGCTGGAGCGGGTCGTCTCCTCCCGGCGAGCGCCGCCCCACGCCGACGCCGACGACAACAACGACGACGACGCGGCGGCCGACGAGTCCAAGACCAAGAAGCACCTCCCCTTCTCTTTCTCCTTCTTCACCACCACTCGCCTCGCCTTTTACTTTGCTCGGTTGGGCCCATTCTGGCCCTGCGTCGCCGCCCTCTCTATCGTCCTCCTCCTCACCTGCTCCCTCATCCTCCATTCCCGGAGCTTCGTATGCGTCTCTCCTCACGACCCCGCTTACCGATCCGGTTTCTTCGGCTTCGACGCTCTAGAATCCGACTTCGGATCCCTCGGCGTGCCCTGGTGTAAGAGTTTTCCACTCAGATCTGATGTCCGATTATTCAAATTCTAAGCTTAGTAGAGTTGGATATTTCTTGAAGATTGCGATTAGGTTACAAGTTCGAATTTATGGATCTTTACAGTTTTAGTCTAGTAAACGAATTGTTTAAAGTTGTTTGTTAATCCTTTCATAGTGGAAATTTTGTTGGTTCGTAAGAATTAAAGCGTAACGAAGTTTATGATGCTGAGGATTATGTATGAGACAGTGTCATTTCCAGTGTATTATTCGTTGTTATGTAAATATCTGCAATCTGGTAATCCTAAAGAATTAAGATCTTTATTTTCGCCATTGCTTAAAAATTTGAAATTAACTGTGATATAGAAGATAGTGTAAAAATTTGAAATATGTTCGGCCAAAACAAATATGCTATAGGGATATTGTTTGGTTCATCTAGTTTTTGTGTGTATTTTGACACCAAAAGATCTTGTTTTGATTTGAACCAAGAAAGTTATAGACCGTTAAAGTTTGTTTTTTTTTTTTTGGGAAATTGGAGGAAAAGAGAGTTGTAGATTTGGGAGTTTTGGAGTTGAGTATTTAAAACTCCAGTCTGGAAATGTCACTCCAAACACCCCCTTAGTCTAGTTAATGAATTGTTTAAGGTTGTTTATTAGTCTTTTACAGCAACAATTTTGGGAATTTGGTCAGTTTGTAAGAATTAAAGCATAATGAAGTTCATGATGCTTAAGGATTTTGAATAAGGCAGTTTCACTTCCAGTGTATTATTGAGTTGTTATGTAAATATCTGCAATCTGGTAATCCTAGGGATCACTTGACAATGGACTGTGAAAAGTATTAAGATCTTCATTTTACCATTGCTGTATGTCTGAACTTGGGTGATCTTGTGGAGGTTCTAAGGTTTTTGTGTTGAGAAATTTTGTTTCATGGTTATATTGTTTAGGAACCATGAGTATATGGGTTTTAGTTGAATTCTTATAATCTTATCATTGGCAAAAGGCAGATCGAAACATGGGAAAATGGTAGAATGGACTTCTAAGGATCTACTCAAGGGCTTGGAAGAGTTTGTGCCGATTTACGAAACCCGACCAATAAAAAACAACATGTACGGCATGGGTTTTGACCACAGCTTTGGTCTTTGGTTCATTGCTCGGTGGCTAAAGCCGAATCTGATGATTGAGAGTGGTGCTTTCAAGGGCCATTCCACTTGGGTTTTGCGGCAAGCGATGCCGAACACACGGATTATTTCCATTACACCTCGGCATCCAGTGAAGTATCTAAAGAAGGGGCCTGCATATGTCGATGGAAACTGCACGTACTTTGCTGGAAAGGATTTTGTAGATTTTGGAAGCATTGATTGGGGAAAGGAGATGAAAAAACATGGGATTACTGATCTCAGTCGGGTTCTCATTTTCTTTGATGACCATCAGAATGAATTAAAAAGGTATTTGCAGTATGTAAATGCAATATGTTGCTATCCTTCAATACTGAATTTCAACTAGGATTTCTTGGTGCTGAGTTCGTTTGTATGTTATGGTCTGATGAGCAGAATTAAACAGGCTCTAGAAGCTGGCTTTCGGCACCTAGTCTTTGAGGATAACTATGATACCGGAACAGGAGACCACTATTCGTTGAGGCACATTTGCGATCAGTTCTATATAAGAGGTGCATGCCATCCCATTTGGTCTTTCACTTTTGTAGCCTTGTTAGTGTGTGTGTGTATATATATATATATATTTTTTAAATCTTTGGTCTTTCTCAATATTCAGCACAGTTGAAATTTGAGCTTCTGAAGATCGTGTGGAAAACAATCTTGATATTAATTTGGTCTTACGAGCTTTATTCCTATGCCACTCTTTTAATAAAAAGTTTTAGATAGAATTATAGTTTTGTTGACTGCTGCTTCGAATGTCATAATGACTATTTTATTGGTTTAGGAGGCGGCCATAGCTGCTTTAAAGACAGTGATGAAGCCAGGATGAGGGCAAGAAGGAGGAATTTCTGGGAAAAAGCAGTGGACATAGAAGAACTTTGTGGCCCGAATGAAGCATGGTGGGGTGTTAGAGGATACATGCGAGATAACTTCAACCACAGTAACAAACCAATTACTTACACACAGCATTTCCAGAACAGCCGGTTCGTGGAATCAATTCTTGACGTTTATTGGGAGCTTCCTCCGGTGGCAGGTCCTTCCCTCACTCACCAAACCAGATATGACCCTGCTCGTGCACCACCGCCTATTGTTGAAGACGGCCGATATGGCCTATTTCAGAGGCTTGGTTTAACCAGACTTGATAGGTCTGTGTTCAATGGATATACTCAGATGGTTTACCTTGAGATATCCAGGCAGTAATTTTAGTCTGTTAGGGCTGTCTGGATAGAGAGGATTGTTTAGCTTTTACCAGTTTGTTTGTTAATATCACACGAATCTTTTTTTCTTGAAATATTTTCATCTAGCAATTTAGCTTACTTTCTTTGATTTTTCTGTTTCTTTTTCAGAATTAATGGACACCCTGTTTTTCATCTGTAAACTTTTACCATCTAATTTCATAGGTTCCATATTTGGCAGTTAACCGTTTATTTATTTATTTATTTATTTTAGAGTGAAAGTATTTAAACTTTACAATAATAATGGATAAACTAAACTATACTTAAAATCACTGTGACTCAGTTAATATAATAACTCGAAAGACATATATATTTGCTGTTAGCCGGGTATACCATTGCATGCATCAACAGTGATAGATTAGGAGAAATCTAGAGAAAGACCAAGACTGACTTTTATCAAATAGGGTACACCTACCCAACCAAGGAGCAAATATGAGAAAAAGTGAATTGACTTTTGCCCCACTGTAAATTCTTTGTCACGATCAAAATTCTATGGTATCCATCATGGACCAAAACATATTCAAACTATATTTCTCTTCAGAAATAGATTTCTGCAACCAGCAAGTGTTTCATTTACACACTAAGCAGAGTTTATGGTACGGAAACAGGAAAATGAAAAATAAACATCGAAACAAGCGTATAGAATACGGTATCTTCAGTGAAATCCTTCTTCCCACTTGGGAAAATTCTCAAGTCCACAAAATACACAAAACCTAACATAATTAATTAAAAAAAAAAAAAAGGGGCCAAAACATTTGTAACATTCTGCAACGAGCACCCAACTTTGAAAGCAAGTAAAGGTTTCGCTGCTTCGGAGAATGACTCTTTCTCCTGCTGGTATTTCGAGCTAGTTTTGGTTCTTGCACTTCTCCATGGCCCTCGGAGCTGAAATCAAAGAACTACAATCAGCTGGTTTCAAGATTAACATCAATGGAAATTGGTAAGCAAGTGATGCTAACATGATAACATTAGGACATACCTAGCCCGATTGCTTCGGAACCTTTCATAATCCTTAATCGCCTACATGTATTGGTGAACATGCTGTCGAAACAAATAATGAAAAAGAAATTAAAAGTGAAGAATAAAGTTGATAAAAAAAAATGCAATGCTAAGTTGCAATGTAAGCCAGATTTTCTCAAGTCTTTGAAGGAGAAAAAATGGAATTCACTTCAGCAGGCCATATCACACAAGCATATAAATGAGTAGCAAAGCTTCTCACTCCCACGGGACGTCACCAACAAGCATCCAATCTCCATCCTTGTCTTCATAAGTAACCACATATTCAGAACCATGGAGAAGATCCATCAGACGGCTTGCAGTTAGGCCTTTTCGCTCCGGAAGTCCAGGAGTACCGCACTGCCCTGTATCAGTCGTTCACAAGTTCATATAAAATGGTTAGTAACTTGGTCATTTTGTAACTTTGCGTGGTAAGCACAGAACAAACTCAAAAATGCACTAAACTTAATAATGATATAAGGTTGTGTTGGGAAAGAGAGAGAGAGAGAGAGAGAGAGAGGAAAGCTCTCCAAATTTTATTTTCTTTGAAATTACAAGGCTTAACTAACAGTATATGCGTTATAGCTTCTACTTTCCTTTCCCGTTCAGAATTCCTTTTTTACGGAGAAAAAAGTGGATTATTGTGTCATTCCATCCTCCATTTCGTTCTTTCGTAGTAGAAATCCAGGAGCTTACGGAAAGAACCTAATTCAATTCTAGTTAGTGGATGGGCTCAGTTTCGCTCTCAAGACAAAAAGTTAAACACCATACACTTCATTTTGTTCGGACAGGGACCTAAATAATGGAGGTATGGAGAATCGAATCTAAAATATCATGAAATGAGAAGAAGTAGGAATTCATCCTAACCACTGCATCAATTTATATATATATTCACAAAATCTTATAGGTATGTACCATCAATAATTGGCGAAATACTGTTTCAGCAGACAAGCGGAGAAAGAGAGAGAGTAGATTACCAATGGTAAAGCAGCTGAACATTTTCTCAAGAGCCAATGAGAGTTCCATGTAGTTGGTGCAGGTTTTAAGGTCAACCTTCCTCAGATATGGAGCCCCATCCATGCTAACCTTCACATAAAGACACCCGGACCCAGATTTGTCCTCTGTTTCCTCATTATTTTTTGCTAAATTTGAAGCCATGGTGTTCTTCCTAAACGACCTGATTGGTGGCCATCCTACCACCTGTGCCCTGCTCCATATCAACCCATATATTATACATATATCACTAACATGCTCACAATTACCATCACAACAATAAGAACAACTTTTTAGCCAATAAAACCAGCAAGAAACAAGAAACCACCCCTTTTAGTTCCTCGCTTTTTGCTTATTTTTTCAGCAATCAAGTTTATAAAAAAAACTAAAAAAAAAAAAAAAAACTAAAAGAATAGTAGAGAGAGATGAAATATATACTTGGCAGCAGGAGCAATACTGTGCTCAGAAACCTGCTGAGGCTTCTTCTCTTGAGCAGAATTTGGAGCAGCCCCTTTCATGGCTGGTGCTGTAGAACCACTCAACTGCTGAGGTCCTTTCCCCAAATCAGCGGCCTCAGATCCATTGCAGACATGGGAGAAAACCCATTTGCCGTCAATGGCGTCAGAGAAGCCTCTCTTAAGACCAGACTCAGAGATCTTGTTACCATGTTTTTCATCCAAATCCTTGCCGAAAAGGGAGACCCCAGGTCCCGGTCTTCTGTCGGGAGAGTGGGAGCCGGGTAGGCCGAGCCTCAGCTCGGTGGTCTGCTTGATCTTCTCATCCTCTGTGGCCGCCGAGAGAGCAGAGGAAGAAGAAGAAGATGAAGATGAAGAAGAAATCTTGTCAGAGCCTCTTTCCATCAAACATGAAGAAGAAGACTCTGATAAGCCTATGTAATCATGTTCTTGTGGCGTAGGCATCAAAATATGGCTCAGCACTGAAGCAAAATGGGATGTGTTTGAGTAGAAAAAAGTTCTAGAATTTAGAAGAAGAAGAAGAAGAAGATGCAGCAGCAAAAGTAGAGATTACTGAGAAGTGGGAAATAGAGAGAGAAGAGAGAGAGAGAGAGAGAGAGAGAGAGAGAGAGAAGGGTTGGATGGTAGGCACAACACTAACACAACAAAATGGTTGGTTTAGGCTTTGGCTCTGGTTTAGTAGAGAGTTGGTTTTTGGTTGATGCAGGGGGAAAAAGGGATACTCTTTCGCCTTTCCATAGCTAAGCTAACAACATTCTTTTTATTATTTAATTTTTTTGAAGTTTTTACTATATGACCTTTTAATTTGTAATATCACATGTAATTATTATTTTATGGAGAGTAAATAGGTATTTATTTTTGATCATTTAATTATAATTTAATGATTTAAATATTATTCGTACATAATAATTATGACCTTATTTCATGAGAAAATAGATTAAGAAATTATCTATTATTGTGCCACCGACTTCAATAAGACGTGACTATATCGTGCCACCTTCCTAATCAAGTTCATTGCCAACCTCCAATGAAGCCTCCAAGTGAGGGGCTCCTCAGCCGATTGCAAAGAAATTTCGCAAGTTTGGTTTTTTTTTTTTTTTTAATTATCTTATAAGTTAAAATATATTATAATTATTATATGTAAATAATATCTAAATTATTGAATTATATTTGAATGATTAAAAATAAGTATTTACTAATAAATATTATCTCAAAGTACTACCACAAACTCTTCCATTATAATAATTTGTAACAATTTATGATGGAAGCATTTCTATTCGTAAATTTCTAACGACGGATCATTAAAAAAATAAATATAAAAATAATTAATGAGCTTAATTATAACAATGTGCAAAACAAAATTATAGACATCGTACGGTGGATTCTCTTTTTCCACAACCTTTTTTTGTATAAAAGAAAAAAAAATGCAAAAAAGAGAACACGTAAAAAAGATATTCGGCAACAGCACCGACAAGTCACAGAGTATTCCCCGGCAACTTTTAGATACTGTTCCCAACTTGCTTTTACTTTTTTACCCTCCACAGTGCCTTTTAATCTCCATTTTAAAGTAACACACACTCTTTAGCACGGAATGGAAAATATTGGAGGAAATAAGAGAGAGAGAGAGAGAGAGAGAGAGAGGATCGAAAAAAAAAGAGAGTCGACAGAGAAAGAGAAGAAAAATATAAAAGTAGTTTGCAAATGCATTCCGAGAAAGTGATTAGACGAGAATGAACAACTGCGCCTTTTTCCTGGTTGAATTTTCTTTCACTTTCTGAGTGACAAATTTCAAAATCAGATTGTTACTTTAATTTTATTTTTTTTTTAATTTGGTAAGAACTAGATTAGAACTTGTTAGAGATTGTAATTACGGTCTGTCTTGTATTATGAATAATTTTTTTTATTTTGTATACAACATATTATCTTCCTTCATACGCTTTTCACAAAATCAACTTGGAATTATAAATACATGCATGCGTTTAGGCTATGTGATTGAACATGAATCCATAATTTTCTTCCTATTTCTTGTTACAATAAAAATATCAGAAAAGCTAATTAAAAAGAGAATTCTATAATAGCACCTCTTGAATTTTTCTATTGATTAAAAAATATATATATAACTTTAATTATTATATTATTTTTTTAACAGTTTAATTTTTATGACAGGAGGGGTAAGTTTTTACATTAGACACTGCATAACAGTTATAAATAATTCTTAAAGGTGATAAAAAAAATTGTTATCATTAAAAAATATATATATTCATATATAAAAAATAAACTGACAGTAGAGCAGGTAGAATTTTTTTTTACCATCATACACTCAACAGACGACAGCTTATTTTGTAATTGAGGTTAACTTTATTTTTTTGACTGCCGAAGGGGGGAGAGTGAATCTATAGTTTCACCACGCCGGTATCTGCCGTAATTATTGTGTAATCCAAAAGTGGGAACGCGTGCGAAGGATCTGACGGTGTATGACAGGTATGACAATCTGACGGCTTTGGTCTCTCCCCGTCAACTGTAGGGTTGTTGGGGGACATAACGGCGTTTTGAGTTTGAAAGCAGTGACAAGGGAGAGAAGTAAACGGTCAATCGGTGATTGTGTCTTTTACGTGTTGACTTCTAGCAGTTACCGTTACCCGGTTCTGAAGACCGTTTACCGTAAAACTTTGGAAAAAAGTGGCACTTCAAAGTTAAAGGTTGGGTGGTTTTTATTAAAAAAATTTCCGGGACAATTCCATTCTTGATAATCGCACACTAAACCATGTGATTACACATATTTAAATCATTTTTCGATCAAATTATAATAATTGAAAAAATTGTAAATCTTAATATGCTGGGCAGATGGTTTTTTTTTTTTAATTTGTAGTTAAAATAATCTCTAAATATAAATTTGAGCCTTCCTTATTTAAAATAAAAGCAAAAGGAAAAGATTTTGTATTTTAAAAAATTTCATGCGGTAGCATTGAAATTTAGGCTTTGTTTGATAACGCATTACGTTTATATTATATTTAAAAATAATACATTAAATATAATTTATATTTAAAAAAATATTTACATTACATTTAAATATAACGTGTGTTTAGATTGAAAGTATTTGAATTGTATTTAAATAATGAGTATATGATATGATAGGTACAAATAAAAAGAAAAAAATATACGATATGATTAATAAAAATAATAGAAAAAGTAAAATAAAAAATAATAATTATATTTAATTTAGAATATGATATGATGGATATTTGAATGTAATACTTTTGTATTTAGATGAAAATTATATTACATTTAAATGTAATACGAATACAATATTAGAAACAAATGCGGACTTAGACACTCTAAAGGAGGTTTTTTTTAAGATTAGCAATACGACTATTTAAAAAAAAAAAAAAAAAGAAGGGGTTCAATAAGGTGACAAAAATGAGCATATATGAGATGTTATTATATAGTTGGAATGGCAGAGGTCGGTTTCATATTATCGTTCCTTGCAAGATAGTATATGAATTATTGGATTAGGTATCCATCCCTTCCACACTCTAGTTAATTAGGAGCTAGAAGGGTGCGTTCAACCTTTATTAAATGAATTACACGTTTTAAAATTGTTGTCAATATCCTCTTTTATAAATAGGTTTACAAATTCCTGAGTCGCGATCACAAGTGGTAAAATACCTTATTTGTAAACCACGTAGGGCAGCTGTGAAATTGTATCAAATAAATTTTAATGCCCACTTTCAAAGTGATGACAAGCAAATCAGGAGCTTATAATATTGTGAGAGACGGCACTCTCTTCTATTATTATTTTCATTTTTTGTGACACAAAACTTATGAAGCCCCACGAAATGTAATCACAAGAAGAAACTTTATAGTTTTCCTTTTTCATTTGTTGTTAATAAAAAAGATCCATAGTATATTACATCACTTAAAGAGCCGCCCACCGAAACCATTAGGTAGGTACAATACACTTTATTGTCAAACCCATATTCATAATAGTTAAGGTTTTTTCCTCAATTATGATATTTAATAACAGAATCAGCCTTTTACTTTAATTAGGATATATAATTTGAATCCTAAATAGAGATGAAATAAAAATATCATAAATTTTAAAACCTTATTTAATATAAAAATTAATAAGAGCAATTGTTAATTATTACATCCGTACCATTGTATTTGGAATTCGGAGCTTTAAGGGGTGTTTGGTTGATGTTTTGGAGATATTCAAAACTAACTTTTTTTCTAAAACTTCACTATTTTTCACTATTTATATTTCCAAAACGTTACAGTAAACTCTAAATTTTAAAAGTTTATAACTTTGTGTATACAAGTCCAAATGAGATTATTTTTTTTAAATTGTATAGAATTTCGAGAGGAACGAAACAATATCTATACTGATTTTTTTTTTAAGTTTTTAAATTTTTTATTTTTTCACTCCAAACAGTTTTTTCTCCCAAACACATTTTTCAAAACAACTTTTTTCCAACTTAAAAATAATGTCTCTAAGCATCTCCCCAAACACCCCTTTAATATAAATAAACTAACAACAAAGCATACCCTTTGTTGGTTTAATATACTAAGCATTATACATTAACTGTATCTCACCTACGCTGCGCATGATCACCACATAGACAAGATGCTGTCACATGCTCCAAGATTATGAGCTACATTAAACCAATAGCGTTTAGAGAAAATCCCATATTAAGCATGCTAATGACATGACCGTAATCACTCCTTGCTTTCTTACCTTTATACTAGAACCGCAAACGAGCCAATTTCAGGCTTCTGGCCAAGATTTCAGTATCACCCTTTAATGCAAGAAAAATATCATGGCCTGATGTGAAAGTAGAAAGCGGCCAAAAGGCATAGAATAAAAATTTAGATCCACGTCGCTGGTGCAAGTACGGTCGAGCTGGGAGATCAAAGTATTTGTTTGTCCAGGTTCAACTGTACATTAATAAACAAAAAGATAAAAATAAAAAGAATCGAATAATTAAGCAGGACCATTCCCTTGACATTGATCTTTTTTTTTTTTTTTTTCCCTCCTCTTTTTTAGCTGAAGTAGGTATATATATTTCTTGTGGCTTTTTCTTTTTCTTTTTCTTTTTAAATAAAAAGTTTAGAAAGGAATGATTTGCGTTTGCATATTCCTTTTGGTTACTATCAAAGGAGTTCTTTCAACTCTGGTATGAATATTTGTTGAAAATCCTACAATCAAGCCCTATCGCTTGACTAGAATTGTGTCATTATTCAAGCTTAACCGAATGTATTAATGGTAAGGGCGCGTAGAAGCATAGTTTGAGGCACTCTAAATTGAGTAGTATTATGATGATATGAATGAATATTTACATTTAAGACCCTCAAAAAGGCCCATTAAGAAAAAAAAAAAAAAAAAACTTGAAAAAATCAAACAACGCTTAGCCTTTTGATCACATACTCGCTATGATGATTCATTACTGTTAGACTATCTTACTTAGTGTCATCTATTTATAGAGATCCACCATGGTGGTATATATTTCGAAAAGTTGGTAACATAAGTTTGTTACTGATTTTGCATATAAACAAATGGGACTTAAGGACCATTAGCGTTAATTTTGTTTCTCAAAACGAGCTTGAAGTGCACTTTGGGACCACACATGAATACCTGTGGTATTTTTAGAATTTCCTCGGGCATTATCGGCATAAACCTTCTTTCATTTGCCATCCTCATTTTATCGTTTGAAAGCTTCACATCAACAAGAATTTAGGTCCATTAATGGTTTCACTGAAAACGATAGGCAATTCAAGAGAACACAGTACTTTCGGTCACTATAGAATATTTTTAGTTATAAATTGTAAGTTGGATAAATTTTTGGACAAATTCTTCCACTCGTTGTAGGATTTAGACATATTTGATTAATTGCATGATAAGGATGATATAACTCTTTACCTATATTTATCACTGAATAGGGTGGCCAAGTAGTATTGATCTACTATGGTGAGCTGTGGTCAAAGGTTTGACTATTCGGTGATTAAGGATCTTAAATATAAAGACTTATTCCTATTAATTTAGTACTCAATTTAGAATATGAGAGACCATGCATTCTTATTAGCATATTTAGTAAAGTTGGGGTGACGTGTTTCTCATTGAAAGATAGGACCTAGCAGTTCAACAAACATTTTTACTAGTGTCTAAGATGATTAGAAGGAAATACTAACATTGTCATCTCTTTCCTAATCTAAATCTAGGATTTTCTTTATTTAATTTAATGAAATAATAATAATATGGTAGCAAGTTCATTATTTATTTGGAATACAAAATCCTCATGTTCATAAAACCGCCCTTAAAGAAAAAAATAATATTAGAGATACCAATTATAATATTAACTTTTAAGTATTATCTTATGTTGTATGTAAATTATTATTATTTTATTGATATGACTATCATTTAAAAGATGACAACTCACTGTATCATAAGTTAGTACTTAAAAATTAATGTTAAAGTTATATCTCTAATACTATTTTAATATTTAAAGTAAACCAGTCAATCTTCACGAAAAGAAAGCAGTAGAGTTAAACTCTTGGTCGATATGTTATATGCTAACTATCAATTACACGGGGAATATGGCACATGCAACTCGTCATCCATTAAGCTAGTCTTTGTCACACTTTGGATGAATGTGAAGTGTAAACAGCCTCAGTTTTCCTTAAATATTCCCAAAAAAAAGGTCCAGCAGGACTAGTACTAGTACTAGTTGTGGCAATTGAGTTGATCATCTGAATGATCTCTTTCATGGCCGGCCACAATACTGTTGGAGCTATACAGTCATGCTTTGATCAATATCCCTCTTGAGGGGTAATAATGATTGTTGTGCTTCACTTTCAAAACGATACTTTTTTAAGAGGGCATTAGTAAATATTGACTAACACACACACACACACACATTCATGTATATGAGTGGAAACCAAATATATGGTGTCCCAAGTTGCTCCCCACGCCAATCAAAAAGTTGCATCGTTACTTTTAATTAGCGAGAACAAAATCCATGGTCCCTCCATGGACACATAAACTAGATTGTATAGTAGTGCATTTCTTACTCATTCGATCTGATCATTTTCTCTATTTAACTTTTTCACAAGGATAAGAATGTCGGGAAATAATATTTAACCTATCTAGCTCTTCTTGTTGATTCAATATATATTTTATTACCATACTCATATGTTGTTGAGATAATTGTTGAGATAATCTCATTTTGATTCTAAAAGGAGCAGATAACTAATTAATAAATGGGAGAGTTTCATCTTCTGAACTTGTATTTGAGGTTGAGAAGGCTCAATACCACCCAATATTAGTATCAAAATCAAATTAGTGATCAACAAAAAAAAGTTTCTAAAGACTAGCATTTTTTCATACAAATTTAATCAATTAGTGATTATATGACAATTGAGATATTATCAAACATACTAATTGAGATCTTGCATTTTGCTAAGTTGTAAAATCAATGATATCTATTTAAGGTTAATATGCAAATGAAAACTAGCTAATTACCTCCTTTATTTCCCTTTTTTCCCCCCCTTATCTATTTCTTGCTTGGGATCAGATTGGATTGCTGTAATCCATTAGTCCTTCCTCATGTACTGAATTTATCAAAATGATATCCTTTCAATTCACGAAAAGGCATATCATGAAATTCTCTCATTTCACAAAAGGCACACAAATATAGAGAGAAGAAGTGACGGTTCAATATTTTTCCCGCATGATCAGCCTCATGCAAATGTATGTAGTAAGTAACAACATAATCTTTACAATGGAAGAGCATCTTTTTGGAGCCGTTTTATTTGACTATGAGCATTAGAGGTGGGGGGTGGGGGGTGTCATCCACCATTATGATGGCTCCACGCGGCATGTTATTTGTCAGAGGGTGAGTCCCACAAAAGGGATTATCATAGGTTTTACCCTTTTTTATTTGTTAAATATATATATTTCTTAGGGACCGGCCAAAGATCGGGACAAAGTGGTGGTGATCATCCTCACCTAAAAACATGTAGCAGCCATAACTGCCTTTACTTGGCTAAAATAATCTCTGCTTTTGTCCAGCTCTTCTTCGTTTTAATCATCATGCGAGCTTAAAAGTGTGATGGCACAAGTTGTGGCTGCATGGGGTCCATTTGCCGCGCACCACTGCTACAGTAAGTTTCTGCAACTTGCAAACTTGATAAGCTACACACTTTAAAAAAGAGAGATGAAAATTGTTCCCCAATTCGTAGATTCTTTTTTTTTTTTTTTTGTTTTCCTCTCTCTCTCTCTCTCTCTTTGTTCTTCCTTTCAAATTCTTCCCATATTCGGTTATTAAAAAAAATTTCTGATTTGTCATATGTTGCTAACAGATCACCTTTTTTTGGTTAAAAGGGAAGAGGATTTTGTCAATCTAACAAGAGAAACTTAATCGTTTCTGTCTGCCACCGGAAAGGAATGTTGTTTAGGATTTGAAGTCCTTCTACTTTCCAAAACCAAAAATAAAAATAAATAAGATTTAAGGTACTTGTAATGTAAAACCTCTTACTTCAGTATTTGATTGAAACTTATTTTTAACTGCTGTTTTATTTTCTAACCGCTTGATCTATGAATATTTATCTTAAAAATTTATAACGTGCCATATAAAATTACTCTATATTAAAAACCTAATTCAATAATTAAAACAACAATTCGTACTACTAATATAAAAATATGAGGTCTATCAAGAAAATGTATTGATGCCACTGAAAAAAAATTGATATAAAAATAGGAGGTCTCTCAAGAAAATTTATTGATGCCACTGAAAAAAATTGATGATGTGTCCTTTTCAACTGTACCAAAAAAAAAAAAAAACACATCTTACATTTCCTTGAAAATAAAGAGAAGACTTTTGCGTGTATGTTGTTTTATTTTGTTGTTATTCTGATGGGATTAGACGTAAACAAGGAGAATTACTCTCTGGTAAGTTATCGTTGCGATATAGTTTTTAACCATCAAAATTTCATTAGATTTTATTTTATTGTTATATTCCGTTTAATTTGTTATCGTTATGATATGATCTAACATTAGAAGAATTTTTCATATTCTTTCACAACTTAATTGTCGCGTAAGTAAACTAACTATATTAATTACTTATATCAAGCGCTCCCCAGCGACGGCCACATAACCGTGCCCCTGAGCTGCGGTGTATTGTTTCCACTTGTTTTGGAAAGTTTCAGCATGTCTTTTTAAGGCGCAAAAATTAAAAAAAAAAAAAAAAGTTTTTTAATGCAGATCTTTGAAAGAAGGATAAAAAATAATAAAAAATGGTGAGAATGGTAATAAATAATGGTTGAAATTGTTTTCTTATTTCTATATAACTTAAAATATGTTTTCAAAAATTTGTTTAAACACAATTGTTGTTCAAATCAATCTCTCTTAAAAAAGACAGTTTAATATAATTTTAAAAACAATCTCAACATCATGTTATAAAAATTCTTATTTTCATTTCCACGCCAAATATTTGCTATGAACTGGGCGGCTGAGAAAAAGAAAAGTACTTTGAAACTCCATGTTTTCTGGTTTTATCTATAGTTTCTTTTTCTTTCACTTTTTTTTTAATTAATTTTTACTGAAAGTTTTTTTTACTAGTCTTTTGGTTAACTTCTTGTCAAGGCCTTGATTGACCATTGCTCCTTTGCGTTTTTGCTTTGAAGTGGCGGGTCATTATAGACTATAGGCCGGTAAAACGTACATGAATTATTGAGGGGCAGGGCTAGAACCACTGCACGCAATATTGGCTCTAATACATCATAATGTACGATAGATTTTATTGTGAAAGTCATTTGACTGATCAGTGCCAAAGATTGATTAGCTAGGCAGTAGCTAGACACAGAAACAACAATAATGTAGGTCCTTGTCGATGCTGGTTTAGTGATATAGACGGCTGGTGTTAAAAATGCATTCCGGATAGATTATACTCTTGCTTTCAACAAATTCCCCATCTAATTAGTGAATGGATAATATTATGGCATATGCGTACTGTTATCTTCATATACAAGGTTTTAAACGAGGAAGGGAACGAATTATTGACGCATAATATCTTTATATGTTCAGCGATGGAGACAATCTATTGCTATAATAATAAAATTCGTACTATAGTTTACATAAAAGCCAAGTTTTAATAAAATAAAATAAGCAAAATGCAAACGTTTTAAAAACGTTTCATATTAAAAAAAAAATAATAGAAAATAAAATTTACTAGAAGAATAAGAGCCCTTACTCAATTATAAGTGATACTCCCCTAACGTATCACTGTCAAATTAGTTCACAGCATTCAAGTTATTGCCCCTTAGTGGGCAGAGAGCTATGGCTTGCAGTTAGAAAGGGCAACGTGCTAATTGAGTCTTGACCACCCCACTTCTCATGCAAAAAAGTCTTGATTACCACGTGATCACTCAAACATAGGATTGGTTGTACGTAAAAGCTAATTAAATTTCTTTAAAGAACTATATATATACATACAAAAACATATATATATATATACACATATGGACGCCTGATTTGTGTTGGATATCGTTTAATGTATTGGTTCACTATATGAATATTTTTATCCCATAGTATAAGAATATTGTCAAACATAAAACATTCCGCAAAGCACAAGTCACTGTTCTCGTTAAGACCACAAGGACAACGATGCACACCTAATGATATTGCTGCGTACTGAGCATTAAAGTTGATTAATACGCTTTATCGGGGACCGTTGATAAGCCAACGAACAGTTTGGCTGTTGTTTTAGAATTTAGTAGGCGTTTGTGACACAAAATTTTTTGACATTGCATTTAAATGTAATGTAATTTTTCCCCAAATACAAAAACATTTCATTCAAATACTAATCACATTACATTTTAAATCTAACACAATCACTATTTATTATTTCACTTTTTCTATTATTTTTATTAATTACATCATATATTCTCTCTTCCTCTTTTTTTTCTCTCTACTTTTACCCATCACATCACATATTTATTATTAAAATACAATTTAAATACTTTTTCCCCAAACACACATTACATTCAAATGTAATGCTAATGCTTTTCCTCCAAATATAAATTGCATTCAATACATTACATTCAAATGCAATATAAATACAATGCGTTCACCAAACAAACCCTTAGTGTCGATATTTGTCTTGGACATTCAACATTATTTGTGAGGATTGTACCATCTGATTCTGAAACGAAATAAGTCAATATATACTTATTTTTAAAGTGTTCACAAACCAGATTATAAGGATTAGAACTTAATTCGTTAGTCCAATTAATAACCATCATGCTAGGATGTTCTCAAAATGTTACCAATTAATTAGATTATCAATCTAGTTTTTAAATATCGGATTTTGTAGATTCAATCCGTAACCTATATACTAAGTATAAGATAGTTTTATGAGATACAAGTCATCATAAAACAATCGAATTTAAGTATCTGATAGTTAATTAATTAAAGCACTCAAATCCGTCACTTCAAATAAAAGTTTATTACTTATCATGTTACTTTATATAAAATCTATATATTTGTTTATATAAGTATGGTTTAGATTTTTATAAACTGAGAAATGCTTAATCTGTAATTCAATTCATAGTATTCAACTTGAAAAATTCTCAGTTTATTATTAATCTTTTAGTCCCCCCGTCTATTTTAATCCAACAAATTAGTTGGATTGAACAGATTCATCATTCTTACTCTATTTCATGTGAAGCTGTCAAATCATACGGATCCGGACAACAGTTATATGCTTATTATATTAGAGATAAACTACAGATGCAACAATAAAATCGAGCATGCATCAATATACATGGTTGTACACCACTAACGTGTTGTCAATGAGCAGTGCTAAATGTTGCCCGCTATCTCTCTATTTTTTGTGCATTCCATTTATCTCAAGGAAAAAAAAAAAAAAAACAATAATAATAAGACATCTAGGGTCAGAATATGATTAAACTTTAACTGACTTTTACCACTTCGATGTTCCCAAATGGACCACACACATCATACACTCGGTAAACACTAGTTACTTCACTTATCATTGAGGCTATACTTTGCAGGAAGAACAAAAAAATAAAAGAAAAGATTGATACATTATTTATGGGAGAGAGAAGATGAAGGAATGTGATATCCTTTCTTTAATCATATTTAATGTAAAAAATAAAAATTATTTCTTTTATTTAATATAAAAATAAAAGAGAAAAAAAGATTTTATTTATAAAATAACAATTTTATCTTTTATTAATTTATTTATTATCTTCTTATTATTCTTTCAATCAAAAAATAATCTTTATTATTAATAATATTATTGTAATTTTAATTCATAATTAATAAAATAAATCAATTCATTCTAAATATCTCTTCAATTTAAAGAAATTAAAATTATGGTTTTATAAACGATTAATAATTCATTCTCTAATCTCTTTATTCCTTTCTATTTTTTTTACTCAACAACTATAATTATTATAATCTTTTCGTAATTCTCTCTATCCTTTTCCTTCCGTTCACTTTTCTCCCATACGCATGGGCACCAGAATCTCATCCCCTTAATCCCGAGCTTAATAGCCAATTATATCATAAAATGAAAGGAAGAAAACGATAGACACTGAAAACGCACATCTTCAGATTCTAGTACTCAAATGACGCGTGGTAAATGAAAGACACAAATGCAACTTATTTATTTATTTTTTTATCAACATGACAAATTTGTTCTGAAGTATATTGATTTTACACTACGAACGGAAAAGATCTCATTGACAACTCACGCATCAAGTAAAATGCATATACGACAAATTTTGCTACTGGAGATAATTTTTGGATCCAAATAATACGATTCAAATTATTTGTATAATTAAAATTGGAATATAATATCGATTCAATTTCGACATTTTGTCATATCGTAATTGAGTGGATGTCAAATATCAAAGAATGTTGGAAAGTGAGCTCCTTATCACGTTGAATTTTATTGGCTTTGCGTGATAGATGTTGGTGCCATTGCTTGCATGAGCTTTGTGTACAAAAACAGTCCGCATTAGCAGACGGCAGTACTGAAAATATGAATGCCTGAGCTTTGTGTACTGAAAACAGTCCGCATTAGTCCGTAAAATTCAATTTTACTTTTATAAGTTTAATTCCTAACTTTAGTAAACATTATCAATAGAATAAGATTGTTTTCTATTATCCTTTTTTTTTTTAATAGAAACGTAAACATTTTCAAATCCATTGTTTTTCGACTATATTCTATTACAATTTGATAAACAAATAAACAGGTTAATATAAATTTATAATCTGTTAAAAAAGTGTGTTGATGATTAATATTTGATGTTAAATAGAATTATGATCTTACTACTGAATTAAAACTTTGATGCACTCATTTGTTCAAATTTTTGAGGAATGATTACAACTCAATCATCTTAAAACTTATTTAAAATTGAAAGATTGTCATAAAGTTTGAACCCATCATCTTAAGTTTTAAACAGTATATATATATAAAGAGCTCGTTTAAAATAGAACAAATGAGACCGATTGTCTTGGTTTAATTTTAACCTCTCTATCATCCATCACAAATAAAATGGACCAGTCGAAGATGTAATTATAGTTGATGAGTCTATGAAATGTTCACTTTTAAATTTTGTTTTTTAATTTTGGTCTTTCCTACAAGAATTATGTTCATCTTGATTTATAAATGTACTTGTATGAGGTCCGTGCCTCCATTTGTAAAATTTTTGTTTTGTTTTGTTTTTAAATAATTTAAAACTAAATAAGATTAATAATATTTCAAAAAAAAAAAAGATTTTTTCAATTATTTCTCAATAAAAAATATATATAGTATTTTTTTCTCAAACAAAATAGTTTGTCGTGGACTCCTCATAAGACTATCTTATTGATGCGCAAGATGGTGAGAAAAAAAAAAAAAAAAAAAACAGTATGCCATATGGGTTAATATGAACAGTTGTTTTCAAGTAAAGGAAAAGATACTAAATCTCAAATAGTATATATAGTGTAAATTTAAATTGAAAACTTTTTATTTGAAATTATAAGTGGTAAAAGTCTTGAAACAATTATAGATGGGGTTATATTCTAAATATATGCTATTTTTAAAGCATTTCTCAAAGAGTTAATTGCATTAACACCTTCTGTTTATTTTTTTTAATTACGAGACACTCCTTTTATTAAAATTAATAATCCCAAGATCTCCTCTGCTTAACTTTGTTAGTTTTATATTTAAAATGACTAAAATACTCTTTATTTTGTTAGTATTTTATTATAGATAATAATGTTTTTCTCTTTATAAAAACAAATATTATATCTTAAATATTCTTGTTATAATTATGCATGCTTTATAATTATATGCAACTTTGCTACAAAAAAATTATATACTACCTAATTTTTTTATATATCTCTAATATATGTGAATTGTTCATCAAAATAAATAAAAATATTTTCAAAAAATAAATAAAAAGGCACAAATTATGATTGTAGATGTTTAAAAATCAAATAGAAATCATTTTTGATGTCAAAGAAAGATAAAATTATCATTTTATAACTTGGAATATGATTAAAGGTATTTTTAATGAAATGAGAGATATTTCTGGTATTGTTACTATAATTAACATTCAAACTAATGGTTAAATTCACTGTCAACTAATAAAATAGGTGTCTCTATAATTTTTTTAAAAAGTGAGAGGTATTAACATTATTAATTTTAATCAAAGAATGTCTCCGCAAATTTAAGAAAACAAAGGGGATGTCTAAGTAATTCACTCTTTCTTTAAAAACAAAAAAAACAAAAACAAAAATCCATAAACTGTATCGGTCGTCAGCGTGTTTGAACACAGTAAGCCCGTATTGGCCCAATCCGGTCCATCATTTGACGAGTACCAAAATAATGTGCTGGGGAGAGTCAAGCACTAGCAATTCGAACTGCAGTTTATTCGTGCTACAAAGCTCATATGTGTTTTATTTACATCTCAGAAGCATGCTGCTAATACTTATAAAAACATGATTAACTACAAATCAACAGTGGTTGGCTTAATGTTCCATAATTTTTAATCAGATTTGAAATATATAAATAGATTATTATAAAACTGACAACCGATCCAATTAAGGGAAAGAAGAAACTACCGAACTGATCAAGAATCCAATAAAACAGAAGTTGATTTGGTTATTTAAAATTTTTCACTTGAAAACCCCCCAAATATAACCGTACAAGTCCAGTGAGAAAAAGAAATGTTGTGGTTGCGATGATATAATTCAAAGATATTTACGGTATGACGGAAAAAATGTTTTATCAGAAGGATTATGCTTTTCAATTATTAGATTTGTATTAAAACTAATTATTTTATCTATTTGATTATTATTATTATTATTATTATTTTTTGACTGATTTTGATCAGATTCAACTACGAAAAATGTGCGGTGATTCATTTGAATTATAATTAAAATATTAAATTATTCATTTTGCAGGCCAAACGTCAGTCGTCGATATGTCCGAGTGGTTAAGGAGACAGACTCGAAATCTGTTGGGCTTTGCCTGCGCAGGTTCGAATCCTGCTGTCGACGATATTTTCTTTTTCCAATTTAAAATAAAAAGTGTCGTATTAAATATAGATTTCCTGGAGGACAAAATCGTCAAAATAATAATGAAAAAATGAAAAAAAAAAAAACTACTTCTTTATTTATCTTCAAGCCTTTTTCTTTCTTTGTGTGTTTTTGGCTGAACATTTTGAGCTCAATCGTGACTCATCTATGTCCATGGCCACCTCTCTTCATCCACACCGAACACCCTTCCTTAAAACCCCTGTCCCTATAAAACCCAGACCAAACTCCGCCGCCATTACAAGCTTCGCTCCTGTGCGGTGCGGTCCACGGGACAACCGCGGACCTCTCGTCAAAGGCCGAATCTTGAGCATCGAGGCCATCCAAGCCATCCAATCCCTCAAACGCGCCTATCGATCCGACGACCCCTCTCGCCTCCCCACCGTCGTCTCCAAGACCCTCCCTCGCCTCATCAAGGCCGACCTCTTGGCCGCCCTGAAGGAGCTCCTACGGCAGGACCAGTGCGCTCTCGCTCTTCAGGTCTTCTCCGCCGTCCGATCGGAGTACCGGCCGGAGCTGTCTCTCTACGCTGACTTAGTCATCGCCCTAGCGAAGAATGGGATGGGGGAGGATATCGACCGTCTGATCTTGGATTTGGAGAGCGAGGCGGATGGTGGTTTCCGGTGTGACGATAAGGGGTTGAAAAGGTTGGTGAGGGCGGTGATTGCTGCGGGGAGGAGGGTATCAACGGTCAGGATTTATGGGGTATTGAAGAGGAGTGGATTTGGGTCCAGTGGTTTTAAAGCAGATGATCATATGGTTGGGGCATTGAGTAAGGGGCTCAGAAGGCTTGGTGAGGCTGCTTTGGCCAATGAGGTTGATAGGGAATTTGGAAGGTCTTATAAGGGTAGTTTGGAGAAAGTGAATGCTTAATATTGCTCCTTCCTTTTTTTTTTTTTTTTTTTTGTGGCTTGGGGGAGGAGAATGTATTGATGTTGTATATTAGAGAACATAATGAAGAATTTATTTTTATGGCGTTTGAAATTAAATTACAAGGAATAGTAAAAGATTTCCATTTTTTTTATGTTCTTTTTTATTTTTTAAGATTTTCCATTGTTGTTTCACTTTAAAATATAAAAATAAAAAGACTTGGCCTGTTTGTTTCGACTATTTCAAATATTTTTATTTTAATATTGTCATTTGCATTTTTTTTTTGTTGATAAAATTCTAAATATTAAGGGCTAATATTTTATTATTTGGATTTTTTTTCTAAGGTGTTAAGTGATTACATCCTAAATGTTGCTTTTTTGTTCAATATTTTCTTTAAAATGTTTCCTCTAACGGGGGCTTGATCTTTTGTGACTTACAAATTTTTAACTTGAGGAATGCTCCAGAAAGTTATAGCTCTTTTTAGTTTTAACTTTAGCTCATTTAACGGTAATTGATCTTATTAATAAATCTTGATAGATTCAGAAAATAATAATGAAATGCACAAAATTCATTTTAGATGTAAATTTTGGATCTAATGCAAAGTTTGTCAAATGTGGAGAACGGAAACCCCTTTTTCTTTGATATAACATACTTATATGTTACGTTTGGTTAGAGGTGGAAAATAAAAAGCAATGAAGAGCAAAATCCATGTATGATGAAAATGGAAAGTAAGGAATGAGGATTTTCATGTAGAACATAACAAAAATAGGAAAGAAAATGTTTCTTAAAATACATTTTATAATTATAATCTGACATAAATTAGAAGATAACGAGAGATTAATATCAAAATAGTTATTTTACCAACGTTTGCTTTATCAAAATTTTCAATAAATTATTCTTTCTAAAATCAAAATGATTAAAAAGAGATGGACTCCATAGATTTCCAATTCCCTTCCTTCTCAATTTCCTTACTACTGGACATCTCTTTTCCTTTACAACATCACTTCACCAATTTCCATCCTCTCCCCTTTTCACCCCTCCAACCAAAGGCTTAGGATTTGAGTTGAAATAACCTTAAGCCTCGTTTATTTATCATATTGTATTTTTATTATATTCAAATATCAATTATATCACAATTTAAATCTTATACAATCACTATTTATTATTTTACTTTTTCTATTTCTTTTACTAATCATATCACATACTCTATTTCTCTCTCTATTTTTACTAATCATATCACATATTCAACATTTAAAAACTATTCAAATTCTTTTCATCTAAACAAATATTAAATTTGAATATAATACAAATACTTTTCACTCAAATAAATATTACATTTAATGCAATACGAACGCAATACGTTCTTTTACTTCAAAAAAAAACCTCTAATAATAAAAGAAAGTTGCAAAAGGAACAATGAATCCAAAATTATTAGGTTTCTCTAGTAATTTTTTTTTTCAAAATTTTTTGAAAGGGAAAAATTTATTTAGACTAACAAGAAAGTACAAAGAGAAATATATAATGCGATGACTTTGCAATCGCATAAAAATGACACTCAACTCTGAACAATTCCATCAATGAAATCAATTGATGCACAATTGGTGAGGATTATGGCCAAGTCCTGAAAAAGGAACAACTTTTTGACACACTAATGCATAAGTTCTTTTTAATGAAATCCCTATAATCGATCGAAACTTTCAATCAATTGAGGGCCAAAACCACATAGGCTAAAGGCCATAACTCACTCATATAGCCATAAGACTAGCAGAACATATAACCTATTAAGATTCGACTCTGACGAACAAATTAAAAACTCAAAAAACAGGGAGACCACTTCTATTATAACAAACCAGAAAAAGCGAAACAAGCAAAAATAAAATATACAAGGAGAAAATAATGCCTTTATTTTACATAAACAACTTACACACAAAAAAGAGTTTCTAATCTCCCAGAGAGAATCATCGTTGTTGCAAACGCCACCATAGTTGAAGTACAAAGAAATAAACAGCCAACTGGAAAAAGAAACCATCTTCTAATGGCCCTCAAACCACCCACTCATCTCAATCCTGACAGCACCACTACGAGGGGATAGAAACTCCCAAGCAGTAGATCTACCAAACCCATCAAGATCAGTTCCTCCGAGCCAACATCTTACCCCTCCACGTCTTCAACAACTTAATCAAGAAAACCGGATTTCCATGTATAAGATTGGAAGTCTAGGGGGTAGCGAAATGTCGATATCAAACTCCAACCTCCCACAAGAGAAAACCAACAAAGCCCAAGAGAAAGAGAAAGTGAAAAAAAACCCCAGTAGAGGTGTTAGATTTTTTCTTCCACTGTCAATAAAATTTACTATTTTAGTTATTCAATTCATTTTTTTTAGGTCTAAATTATGAAATTGATATAAATATTAAGGTTGAAACTCAAATCCGTTACATTTTTACTAATAATGAAAAACAAGAGGCATGAGTTCATATTTGCCGTTCCATTTTATTGTCTTGATGATTGTCTTATTAATTGTGTTTTGATATTTTATCAATTTGTTTAAAAATTTTTAATATTTATATTTTTTTATGGTTGAATTCTTATATTTAGATAGTATAATATAACACTACTGATAGATAACCAATAAAACTGAAAATTTAAGATAATAGATCTTGGTCCAAGAACGATATATTAAAAAAAAAATAATGAAGCATATTTTTTTTAAATAAAATGAATAAATAAATAAATAAATAAGAGAGGCTTTAAGTGTCGTTTGGCAAAATATTACATTTTAATTTTATTTAAATGTAATATAATTTTACACCAAATACAAATTTTACAATAGTATTATGAAAACAATTACTATTCAAAACATTTTTAAAACAATCACATCAATTTTTCAACTCCACTATTTATCTCTACTTTTATCTATCACATCAATTTTTAACTCTAAAATACTTTTCATCCAAATACACATTTCATTCAAATACAAAACAAATACTTTTCAACCAAATATAACATTCAAAAAATAAATTTTATTTAAATATAATTAAAATATAATGCGTTTACCAAACGTCGATCGGACAAAGAGACTCGGGAGCAAAGGGCCAAGGTTTTTTCAGGACGAATTGCCGTTTTCCTTGTTCTCGAAGCAATAACCACGGGGATGCAAAGTGAAGTCATGTGATTTCGGTTGGCAGCTATCAGCGCCTAGAGATGTTGTGAATAAGATCGTGAGATTAGTAATAACTAATAACAATTAACAGAAGTAGTTTCCCCTTCAACGCTTAACAGCCAGAATTTACAACAAAGGCCAACCCACTGCCACTCCGTAGTCCGTAGACTCCTGCCGCTGGTGGCGAAACCGCCCACGCAACGCAGGCCTCAGAGGCACCACCCCACGGAGCACGCCAATCTTCCCCCAAATTCCAAGCAACAACCCCTCTGATTATTCTCTCTAAAAGCAAAACCCAGAAAACAAAAAAAAAAAAAAAAAAAATTGATAAGACAAACCCCCCGTCACAATTTTTATCATCATCATCAAACGAAAGAGGTTCAATGAGTGGCGACAGTCTTCCGCCGCCAGAAGATGCGTGGCTTCGCACTTACCATAATTTGCTTCCTCACCTCCATTCCTATTCCTCTTCCTCTTCCCTTCCTCACTCGAACTCGGACTCCCACCAGGTTCTTTCTTTTTTCTTTTCCGTTTTCTGGTTTTGGTTTTTTGGTTGCGCTCCTGAATCGTTTTCATGCTCAGCTCTTGTATTCTTTTTCTTTGTCTTTCTTTTTTGTTCAATTCGGTTATTATTATTATTATTATTGTTTTTTTTCTTCTTCTTTGGGTGATTGCAGTTGGGTTGTTATTTTTTCCTAGGTTAATGTTGAATCGAAATTTTTCCGCAATCTTTTTCCTTTAGAATTTCTGGTGAAATTTTGCATTTTGGTACCAAGAAGTAAGTGCTTTCCATGGCCTCTTTTAGCTTCTATTTGCTTGATTTTGTATGTTTAGCTGTAGTTGTTAACCTCTGTTCGATTTCCCCGAAAGGTAAAATTATAGTTTTACGCAAGATTCACACTAATCTATGTTTTTTTACATTTTTGTAAGTGATTACCATGAGAGCGTATCGTTCACTTCAAGTTTTTTGCAATATGTCTTGTTGATTTAATTCATCTTTGCAGGCAATTATCCCAATTACAATATCAAGAGTAAATCAAGTTGATGCAGCGAGGCTAGATGTTGAAATGTCGGCTATGTTGAAAGAGCAATTGGTTAAGGTTTTCTCTTTAATGAAGGTACCTCTTTTGGTTTGTAGCTGAGTTCATCAGGCCAATTAAGCATATAAAACTATTAGCTTCAAGTTGTGTTATTGACATTGTTTAAGACCATTCCTTGTTTTTTTAATTATTATTATTATTATTTTTGGGATTAGCCAGGAATGCTATTTCAGTACGAAGCAGAGCTCGATGCTTTCCTAGAGTTTCTTATCTGGAGGTTCTCCATTTGGGTGGATAAGCCTACACCGGGGATTGCTCTCATGAATTTGAGGTATAGAGACGAACGTGCAGCGGAAACCAGAGGAAAAGGTGGGAAGAAGTTCTGATTATCCCTTGATTTTGCTTCAAAACTTGGTGGAATCCAACTTCACATTATAATTCTGATGTTTCATTTAATCACTACCACTTTACCATTTCTATTTGGCAAATTATTTTACAAGAAACCGGTTCTTTTCAAAAATTCATACTGTATAACCATGACGCTTTCTATAAACTTAATACAGTCAGAACTGGCCTGGAAGGACCTGGTCTCACGATTGCACAAAAGATTTGGTACTGTGTTGCTACTGTTGGTGGTCAGTACATTTGGGCTCGTTTGCAATCTTTCTCAGCATTTCGACGATGGGGTGATTCTGAGCAGGTACTTTATAAGCATTTATGTTGCCTCTTCACACAGTGGAGGGAAGAAGCCAAGAAAGATAATTTTAGCTGGATTGAATTTTACACAATTAGCTCCTTTTTTTGTTCAGAGACCATTGGCACGGCGAGCATGGATTCTAATACAACGGATGGAAGGATTTTATAAAGCTGCTTCATTTGGCAACTTGCTTATATTTCTTTTCACAGGAAAGTAAGTAAATCATTAATCTTTGAAATTGGATTATAAATATTTTTTTCTGGTTGAGAAAGACAAGCAAAACGACTCATCATTTAGTAGGGTGCTATTTTCTCAAAAAACGCAATATAATTAGTCAAATTTGAAATATTGTTGGTTGTGAAGTTCTTAGAATACAGAGTGATGATATATTCAGATATAACTTTCTTGGACTTATAGAACTCTAAGGATTTTAATCATCTGTGATGCAGGTATAGGAATCTTATTGAGAGAGCTTTAAGAGCTAGGCTTGTCTATGGAAGCCCTAACATGAACCGAGCTGTTAGCTTTGAGTACATGAACCGCCAGCTAGTGTGGAATGAATTCTCGGTAGTTCTCCTTCTCTATTACATTTACCCTTTTAACTCTGGGAGATAATGCAAGTAAAATGAAATGACATTCTTGATTGAGAAATCTTCATTCTGAGATGTAAATTGCATGTTGTTGCAAAGTGTGCTCACAATCTGTGAATTTCTCTTTTCCCTGTTGTTCATTCATGTCAATCATTTTCTTTGGATGCCTGATTTTACAGTTTTAAATCTTGCTATTGCATTGAAGGATGTCTGAAACATAAAGCTTTGACTTTGTTCCATTATGCTGACATTTCACTCTTTTTTTTTTTTTTTTTTGGTATGTGGTCGGTGTTTGTGGGTGGGGGATCTGATTATGATAAATGATACTCATCCCCACTCTCTCGCATGGGGTGGAGTATCTTATGTCTATCCGAGTCTGGGTGATTCCCGCCAGTATTGCTTGTGTTTTGGACTGCGTCAGATAGCTTCTCTCTCTCTCGCGCACTCTCTTTCTCTCTCTCTCTGTGCCTTTTTTTTTGTTGAAGTAATTTGTTTGTTTCGCTCATCATTTTCCTCTGAGGTGGTTATAATTTGCTTGTGGGGGTCTTTCTCCCAAAAGAAAATTGAAGTTAAAAGGAGCTTTACTCGGCAGAGGAAGGGAATAGTTCGAGTACACTACCATGTTGCAAGGAGTTATGTGGAAGAGTTTCTGTTATATGTACATGCTTGTATTTAAAAGTTCTGTTTATTCTTATGCGTGCTACTATAATTTGCAATAGATGCGCTCCTCTTATCATGGAATTTTTTAGTAAGAGTTTTTTTTATTTGTTGCAGGAAATGCTGTTGTTGCTTCTTCCTCTTCTGAACTCAGCATCCATGAAAAACTTTCTTCGTCCATTTTCGAAGGATAAATCTTCAGGCTCTGCAGAAGATGACTCTGCTTGCCCTATTTGCCAGGCTAATCCAACCACTCCATTTCTTGCCCTCCCCTGTGAGCACAGGTACCCCAAAAAATAAATAAATAAATAAATAAAAATGAAAAATACTCGCTGATTATTTAAGTTAGCTGATATTGACTGAGCGTTGGGATCAACTTTCATCCTGCTTTTTCCTTTTATACGATAAAGGCTAAAATCACTACCTCAAAACTTTTCTCCTATCTGGGGCACTTTTTTGGCTGAGAACAAGCCAAACTTTCAAATCAATGTACCCTGACACAATATTAGAATTTGTTGCTACAAGGAAGGGCAAAGAATTCAAGAACTATAATTTGTTTAGCAATGACTAGTTCAGCTTAGAAAAGAAAAATTAAAATAGTTTACTTTCTGATGCTGGCAGATACTGTTACTACTGCCTCAGAACGCGGTGTGCTGCAGTTCCATCATTCAGATGCTCCAGATGCAACGAACCAGTAATTGCCATGCAACGGCACGGCGGGGTTGTCAATCCTGCTCGGAAGTAGCGGTTACTACCGGATGAGAACGGAAATTTGTTGAAAAACTTTACACAAAATAGGCACAACAATGTAGAAATAATGTTTGGAAAAATATCATTTTTTTTTTATTTTTTGGCTTCTTTCATCAAGCATAACAAGTTTAACTACAGAAATAATGTTTGAGTTGGTCAATCAGATAACTTGTAAAATCATTCGTTGATGATCAATTGAGTGGAGAGGTTCATTCTTTGTCATCTTCAAGGTTAATTTGATATATCTGACTTTTCATCCTTTTCTTTCTCGTAGTCTTTGTTTTGTCTTTGTCTGTAGCCGAGGAAAGCTTTGAATATATTTCATTTTAGTAAATAAAATTAGAACGGTGCTTAACACCTGCCGTCCAAGGATATGCACATCTGTAGTTCATTTTTTCTATTTATGAACAAAGTCTCCGTTTTGTTGACAGGTAAAATATGGTAACCACAAATATAAGTATACAGCAAGTTGGATTTTGTTTATTTGATATTTTTTCCAATATACTAGGATAAATGATATAAAATCTATGGAAGACTGTTAATTTATTACTACTCTTAAATTACCACAGGTGGTGGTTAATGGTGATATAGTGGTTAAAGGCTGTCTATTTAATGCTCTTCATGCTTCTAATTCAAATTTGATTCTCATTATTTCATTGAGTGCTAGTCATATATAATGAGTGGACTTTGGATCTTGGCTCTTGGATCTTGAGTTGTGCTATGCGAATCTTTAAGTTGGATCTTTCGTCATTTTATTTTTGATACTAATAAATTTTTATTGTGATACTAATTACGACGTGAAGACATCGTTAATTTGTCTTTTAAATTAACCTTCTCTTAAAACACGTTTGTGTTGGACGTGGTGATAAGTATTTTAAAAAAAAAAAAAAAGAAATAAATACAAAATTGTAGTTTGTAATGAATTTCAATTCGATTTTGACATTTAAGCTTAATATATCCGTACATGATGCCTCTTTCTTCCGTCAGAAGTCTTCTAATTGTGATTGCCCGTTACCAAACGTTGTTGATATCGTTGTCTATAAACTATATTTAAAAATAGAAATGTGTTTTTTGATCTATATTTTTAAGCCTATTATGTGACTGACCAACTCATCATGTAGTAATTTTTAATAAAAAATAATTTAATTTTTTTTTTATATTCTATATTTTTATTTTGTTTTATTAATCTATTCCCATATTAGTTAGGTAACGTTTGATAAACATTTTTTGGTATTATAAAAACCAATTTTTCATTAAACATAAAATTTTAAATTTAAATATAATTATTTTTAACAGTATTATGAAAACAATTATTATTCAAAAGTTTTTTAAAACAATCACATCAACTTTTTAACCTTAACTATTTATCTTTACTTTTATCAATCACATCAACTTTTCAACTTTAAAATACTTTTCATCCAAACATATATTTTATTCAAATACAAAAAAATACTTTTCAATCAAATACAACACTAAAAAAAAATTGTATTCAAACATAGTTAAAACACAACCTGTGTAACAAATGTCCCTTAATAATAAATGTCTGAATTTATACCAACCTACATGCTGGAGGTCAAGGACCGAAGGTATATGTACGGCCAAAAGGTATGACGTAATTTTAATTTCTTCTATAATTAGCTTATAACTTAAACAAGTCTTTAAATCAACCGAAAACAAACCCCAGAATATATATACTGTTCAAATCCTATCAATGAATATTCTTAATTTTGTCTCTTCTCTGTCGTGTTGTGTTGCCCATAAGGGGCATCCTTTCAAGTTGCTTCAAAATCGATGGTCAACCCTAGATAGGATTGTTTTTAATTTTGTATATTTTCTTTTAAGTCAATGCTTGAAAGGGAGCTGCATGACATAAATGCATGCATACATATATATATATTTTATATATAATTTTTATGGTCGACTCCTATGACTTCACAAGGGTTAGGAGTAATCTATTAAGTTAATGCAATGCTCCATTTGGATGAATGATTTTTTTTTTGAAAATGAAAAATTTTTAGATATAAAAAATAAAAAGTTTGTTTGGAATTTTTTTTTAAATAAAAAGTTGTTTGACTGGATGAAAACTTTTTTTTTTCCTAAAGAGCTCTTTTTTCATTTTTCAAAAAAGAAAAATTTTGGATATTTAGATACGAAAATTTAAGAAAATCTATTTTTTAAAATGAAAATTTTTTTATTTTTCAAATTTGGAGTGGTCAAATAAACATAAGGTAAGTCTATCTACAAAATATTTGATTAACTAATTTATAATTAAAGACAAATAGAAACTCAATCAATTAAACATAAAAAATAAAAATGAAAAAAATAGAAATTGACCGCACGTAAAGCAAAATCTCTTGTTAGTACAACAGCTAATCTTCTAACCAATGATTAGTTTAACTATAAGTTCAATGAGAAAATGTAGTTAGCACAAAAGGGATGGTGTTTGAAATGAAGGGAACAATGAGTGGTCACTAATTAAACGGTTTATTTCAATCAAAGTACTTAAAACTGCATCAAGTAATTGGGTGCCAAAAAGATTAAACAATGATTACTTGCCAACTATTTTTTCATGATCATCTTTGACTCTACCACACGTGAAAATAGATGATCACAAGGGATCTATCATTGTCCAAGTGTATAAGTCTAGTAATTATATCGTTAATTAATCATGTCTTGAAAGCCATTTAAATTTGTGGAAATATATAATTAAGATTACAACTCGGATTAAATTTTAAGGTACGTTTGAGGCTTAGTTTTAGAGGTATTTAAAACTATTTTTTTTCAAAACTTCATCACTTTTACTATTTATATTTCCAAAGCGTTACCGTAAACTCTAAATTTTAAAATTTTATAACTTTGTGTATACAAGTCCAAATGAGATCATTTTTTTAAAATTGTATAGAATTTCGAGAGGAATTCTATACAATTTAAAAATGAGATAATTTTTTTTAAACTTGACCACTTTTCACTATTTATATCTCCAAAACGCTACAGTAAACTCCAAACTTTAAAAGTCCATAACTTTGTGTATAAAAGTCCAAATGAGATAATTTTTTTTAAAATTGTATAGAATTTCAAAAGAAACGAAATAATATTTATATTAATTTTTTTAATCCTAAACAGTTTTTTATCCCAAACACATTTTTTAGAATAACGTTTTTCTAATTAAAAATAATGTCTCGGACATCTGCTCAAACCCCTCCAAATTATACACCCAGGATTCCCGCCTGCCAATACATGAGTCAGCGCTCCTACGTTCCTCCAGAGATGGTCTCGTTTTGGGATATAAAAAATAAAATTTGTGAAAACTTAGATTAATTTTATTTTTACTCTAGATTATTTACCTTTTTTTTTTTTAGTTTACATTTTAAAATTGTAAAACAATTTGTTATATTTCTTAATTTATATAAAATCTAAAGTACTTCTTTCTTTTATTTCCATCAAAATATTTCCATTAAAAATATTAATGTGACAAGTCACTATAAATTAACAAAAAGAAATTTTAAATATAAACTCTAATAACTTTTAAACTTATTAAAAAAAACTTTTAAAAGAATAAATTTTTTTTCTCTCTCCTCTCAGTCTTTCTTACTTTCTCTCTCATCAAAATGAAAGATGCATCAAAGCTAGTCTTTGGAAAAATAAAAGGACAAAAATAATACTTTTATACGCTAATTGGCTTTGTAGAAAAGGTTTTTGCTTTTTCTTTTGTAGCCCATCAAAGAAAAGAGATTTAGATAACACAAATGAAGGACCTTTAGACTGATCAGAGACTATCCAGAACGAGATTTCAATTAAAAAGTGAAATCCAATATAACCGAATTTGAGAAACTTTTTTTTTTTTTTTTTTTTGAGGTCGGATAGAGGATGAAAGATGGTCAAACCCTAGAACTACACAAATCCCCAAAGTTCATATAAAACCAGTTGAGTTGGGAGCCCAAAAATGTGAGTGAAAAACAAGACTTGCCAGATGCGAAATGGAGAAGAAAAGCAAGCCCTTTAAATATTTTCAAAGGAATTAAAGGCCAGAAGAATACACCTGAAGAAGAATAGAGCTTCAAGCACTTGTTTTTCCTCTGCATGTACAGAGTTTGCTGTAAGTATGATGAGAGAGAAAGTAAGAGGGATAAAGAGGAGAGAGAGAGAAAATTTTATTTTGTTTAAAATATTTTTTTAATAAGTTCAAAAACTTAATAATTAAAGTTTACATTTACAAATTTTTTATTAATCTTTAATGAGTTGATATATCAGTACTTTCTTAAAAAAAATATATTAAAGTGAATTAAGAAGATATTTTGAATCATTTTATATAAATCGAGGATAATGGCTTTATGATTTCGGGATATAAAATGAAAAATGATACAAAACATAAGCGATGAAAATAAAATCAATCCATAAAACTTTTTGTTGTGTTTAATGTGGCAAGCATTCAAGGACTGTGGAACGTTGTCTTGATCAGTGGGTTACTCGTACCATGTCTACAGTTAATTGTTGTCCGACTTCCCAACCGCGTGCATGTACGTATATATGCTTTAAAAAACTATGTAAGTCCTTTGGTCGCTATATATATAGGTTTGAGAATTATTTCTTGAATTGATCTGCCTTTGATCTCTATAGTACATATGTGGGTATATATATATATATATTTGATCAACTTGCCGACTTTCGCTTCTGTATTTTCTTCATATTTTTTAATTATTAGCTAAATGTTTAAAACCCTACCTCTTTTAAATTGATTCTTTTTTTGAGGATCTCAGTTTTTCTTATAAAAATTTTTTTTGAAAGCTAAAAAAATTTGACACATCAGGATGCGTTTATAATTATCCCTCGAAAAAATAAAAGTGCACTAAAGTTTATCTAAACTCATATAGGTTAATGCGCAGCAAGTATCTGCATAATTTGACATGAAAATTCACATGCATCTGAAATCCAAAATTTTTGGTGTACTAAATAATTGCACAACAACCATAAACCCGGAGATATTTTTAGTGTACCATACATAATACGGTATTGTATAGCATTACTAGATTTAGTTACCTACACTAACTTTTTATTAAATAAATTGTGAAGAGAAATGATAACAGATGTATCAAGATATTTTGACGCTATTAATATCCTCTTCACTTTTCCATCCCATTAAATATTATCAAAAAGAAAAAAAAAATCCACAAATAATTCAAAAGGGGGGAAAACAATCAAGAAAATTATCTGCACTAACTAATATTATTCTCTTATGGAAAGTGCAAAATTAAATTCACTTTAACAAACAATATAAATATATATTTTTGAATTTTGGACGATCAAATAACACAAACTATAGATTTGCAACTTAAAATATAAGACTGTGGTTACCACTAAAATCACTAATCATGATTATTTTTCAACCAAAACAGTCGACACTCCCTTGTAAGGGTACAAGCCCTATACTAAGGAAGTAGGGTCCTAAGAAGCATTTGTTTATGGCAAGCTGAAGCATATACCAGCTTTTCCGTGTCCCACTTTTATTAAAAAAAGCAAAAGCTGGAATAAAAATAAAATAAAGATACCCTTAAAAAAAAAAAAAAAAGAGTTTGGGAAAGAGACTAGAGAAAATAACTTAATACATTGTCTCTGAACCCCACTTCTCCATAAAAATTCTTCAGATCACAGGCTTAATCTTCTTCAATCTCATCTCTGCACAAAGAAAACAGTATACCAGCAGTACTACTGATATTCATCACATACAAAAGCTTCTTTTGCAAAAGCTGGTTTCGGTATTACATGTGGAAAATTATGAATGTTTTATATAACAAAGCAGTGAAAAAAGAGACAAAGGAAAGGAGAAAAGGACGGTTTTTTTGAGATCCTTTTTTTTTTTTTTTGGTGGGTTCGTTCCAAGTCATGAACAATAATAGAACTAGTTTGAGTCTTTTTTTTTTTTTTTTGCTTGAGGCTGTTAGAATAATTACTTAATATTATTTATTATCATCAGTACTGGTACTACTACTGGAGCGACGACAAATGATGGCTAGAAACCCTAACTGGTGGAATTACATGCATCCACCGTATCTGTATCACGTTCTTGCTGCCAATGGATCTTCTTCTGTAATCCCAGCTTTCAATTCTTTGCCTTCTGATCATCACCATCTTCAAGACCCACCACAATCCTGGAGCCAATTACCTTTGTAAATCTCTCTCTCTCTCTCTCTCCCCCCCATCCAATAGACACTACTCTTAGGTTTAAAAAGCTTTTCAAATGGTGTTATGTATGCAGTTTTCGGCGACTGGCCGAATTCATCTCTGTTCTCTTCAGATTTGCATGCTTATCTTTTTTTTTTCTTATAGTGTTTTATCTTTCACTTTCTTCTCCTTCTTTTCCTCTAAAAAGCAGGAATATGTTCTAAGTTCTTGTACTTCAACTTGTATGTATGTAAACACCAGAAAAGGTCGAGAACCAAAAAGAAAACAAATAAATAAATAAATAAGAAAAATTTACTCTTATCAGATCTGTAGTCTGTAGTAAATTAAATGTCAATAAATTGTTTCAGGAGTGGAAATTCGGGATTGTCAGGAGAAGACGAAGATAGGTTCGGACAGAATTTTAATCGTAGTTTTCAGCCCAAAAAGTTGGAGAATTGGGAAGACCAAATGATCATCTCGAGTAGTACTGCGACGGTTAATCCACCACCAAGGCTTCCCCTTCAGATTGCTGATCATCATGTGAAACAAGAAGTGATCTCCCAAAAAAGCAATTTGTTCTGTGGCGGCGGAGGAGATATTCGCGAAGATCATCGGATGATAATGCAGCAGGCAAATGATAGGCGGCCTGCTAATTGTGCAGCTAATTGGTCACAAGTTATGCCTGCAGTTTCTTCATCGCCTAGGTCCTGTATCACTAGTTTAGGTAGTTCTACTAATACAATATTGGACTTCTCTTGCAACAAAGCTGATAATAATATCGGAAGGAACCAAACCACAGATCATCACTCGGCCATTTCTGAGGTAACTGCAGATCAAGCTCAATTTAAAAAAAAAAAAAAGAAAATCTTTCTTCTTCTTTTTCTTCGGGGAAAAAATCATTAAGTATTTTCAAAGTGATTAAATTATGATCAAGGCTAAATGTTTGATAATTATTTTTCCTCTTTTTTTTTCTGAAATTTCTTTAAGGTTTCTTTTTCATATTCTAGTAATGATGTAGTCAGTTCATGTATGAGGCTATATTTTAGAGTAGTCCTTTTATATCTGTAATTTTCTGTTTTGATTTGTAGTGTAATAGCACAGCCACAGGCGGGGCAGTGTCTAATAAGAAGGCTAGGGTTCAGTCCTCCTCAAGCCAACCACCTCTTAAGGTATAACAGATCAACTGATCTCTCCCTTCTCTCATTGTAACATATATATATATATATATATATTACACATGTCTATGTTCAAGTAAATTATCTTCTAAAAAACTTTCCCTGTAATTAATTTTGCACAATTAGGTGAGAAAGGAGAAGCTAGGTGATAGAATAACTGCTCTTCACCAACTAGTTTCCCCATTTGGGAAGGTAAATTATACTAACACCTGCATGTATACTCCTTAATTTAGTCACTGATATTTTTCATTTTTATTTCTTTCTTTTCTTTCTTTTTTTCCTTTCAAAGAGAGAAACCGAATTGTAAAAAAAAAGGGCTTTTTCCTTTCTTCTTGCCCTTCTATTTTTTTTTCCCTCCTATTTTGCTGCTTAGATCAATGCTTATATCTTTTCCAGTTCACCTCTTTTTCTTTTTCATCCTGGATTCTCTGTTGACATAAAAAGGAAACGAGAAAGATGACTTGGGTTATTGTGGGGGGTCTCTGTGTGTGTGTGTGTGTGTGTGTGTTTGTGTGTCTCTCTTTTGCAGACTGACACTGCTTCTGTATTGTTAGAAGCCATTGGGTATATCAGATTCCTCCAGAGTCAAATTGAGGTGAGGTTTCTACTTTCTTACAAACTTCCTTAGACATACATGCTCTGCAAACATCTCATAATACATAATTTCAGTTAATATGTATATATATAGAAATCAGTGCTGAAAGCATGCAGTTAAAGTTTCGATAACTCTCATACTTTTTGAATAAACATTCTTTGTTTATGGAAGTCATAACTATCTTTATTCCTTTTTTTTTTTTTTTTTTACTGATCACTAGTCCCCCCACCTCTAACGCAGGCTCTGAGCTCCCCTTACTTGGGCCATGCATCCAAAAACATGAGGAATCAACCCTATGTAAGTACCAATTTTTATACCCCATTTCCCAAAGCATTTTTTATGAACCAAATTATTCTCAACTCTCTATCTCTCTCTCTCACACAAACACACACATATATAGAGAAGGCACATGTTTGATGTTAAAGAAAAGCTAGTTTGTATATATCGACTTGGAAAATATATAATTGATGTGAGAGAGAGAGAGAGAGAGAGGAATTGCTCAGATTCAAAGGAGAGAGTGTTTTCCTAAAGACGCTGGTGAGGACTGCTTTATTGGATCCATCACCCCACTAAAAGCAAGTAGGGAATGATTTGTATTAAAAAAAACAGCATTAAGAATTCTAGCCAAATTGATTAAAAAAAGGGGCGAGAAAGCATCTTATGAACTACTTAATAATTTGATTATCAATAAAGAAAAGCAGCATTGAAAAGAAAGCGAGTTTATTCTCAGCTTTAACTGAAAACTTTAACATTAAAAGTATTATTAATTTTAAGCTAACCTAATTAGTACAGGACCAAAAAAGGATGTTTATATGTATGGTGGAGAAACATGGAAACTGCTTGTCATACTTTCTTCTTTTTCTTTTCCTCCCCTTGAACTATTCAATGACAATTGCCTGCTGAAAAAAGAAAAGCTAGCTAGCTGTGTTGCTAAATATAAATTTTCTTCCCCCTTTTCTAGACAAAGTTTTTACAATAAAATTGATTATAATTTAATCTAACCCTTCATTATTTGACAAACTACTTATCTACTCATATGTTTAATGTCTTTATAAATATATATTCCACCATTATCATTAAGAAAATCATCAATAATCTCTCTTAATTGTAATCCTAATTAATTTATCATCTATCATTTATATTTTATATGTTTTTTTATATATGTGTATTAATTTTTAATAAATTAGGAGATGGAGGAGCCAGAAAAGATAAAAGACCTAAGAAGTAGAGGACTGTGCGTGGTTCCTGTATCTTGCACTCAGCACGTTGGAAGCGATAACGGAGCTGATTATTGGGCTCCGGCTAATTACGGCAGTGGGTTCTGACTTCCATATTCTCTAAAAAGTAACCAATATATATATATATATATATTATTATTATTTATAATTTACGGATTCGGAGCTTTTGTAAAAGTGATATAACATCATGAGCACTCACTCTATAATCTTATTATAAGGCTGATTGCTCATGATGCTATGCCTTTTATTTTTAATTAATTGTTATTAGATGTTTTGTATCCATCGATGCCTTGATAGCTAATTAAGTAGTAGTGCTTAATTAATCAAATTGTTCTTGTAGTAGTAATACTCTTTTTTTAGCCCGAGGATCTTGCCCCATTTAATAGTCTTTCTTCTTTTCTTAATTTTTTTTTTCTTTTGGTAGGGAAGAGTTTAATTTGAGTCATGTCTATCTCGATCTCCTATCATTATTGCTATTGCTATGTAATGTAGCATACCTCAGAATGTTATGTGGCTGGAAAAAAAAAGAAAAAAAGGAGAGAAAGATGGAGAAAAAGTAGAAAAGTGTTTTTCTGTAGTTAATTAATGAAGAGAAGCGTTATTAATCTTAAACAAATTCCTCACCCAATACTAAAGGTATTTTTTTTTAACCAAACAAAAAAGATATTGCATTAATTATTTATCTATGTAATTTAAGTAGTACTAAGTTAACTAAATTTTCATATAAATGTGTTCAACATGCCAAAAATTTTCTCTTCTCATGCATGCATACATTTTACATGCATGAAAAATTGTGTATCCAAACAATGAAAAATGATATTCATTTTATGTGTTACAAATTGATCAAATAAATTGAATTTCGTTGTGCACAAATAACTTGATTAACGCCCGTTACACAAAAAAAAAAAAAACCATAACATCTGAAGATATGATGTGTGTATAGATCACTTTTCATATAATTGGCTAATTAAACGTAAATAATTGGCTAATTTTTTTGGTCTAAATGCTAAGTTCTGTTTCTAGTATTATTATTCCTCAAAGTTGTTGATCTTTTACAACTTATCCCCTAGATTTTTAATTTTGATATTTTGTCTCCAAAACTTTTTAAATTGCTAAATTATTATATGTGTCTCCTTTTACTTAACTTCTTTGTAAATTGCTAAAAGAAAACACATGTGCACCTCGTTTGAAAGCAGAAAATTCTTATAAAAAAATGTCATAATCCAATTTTTTTTTCCAAATTCAAATCCTTAATTTAATGAAAAAATTAGTAAAATAAGGCATAATATTACACCAAATCAGAAAATTCAGTAAGCAGATTGTGAAAATTAGAAATTTTGAAAGAATGGTACTAAAAACCCAAGTTATACATAATATAAGATATAGTTCTACAAATATATATATGAGTAAAAATTCTAAGGGCAAAGAAAGTTAAGAGAGAATATATATATATATATATAAGCAAATTTATGTAGGCCTTACCTACTAGAAAGAGTTGTTTAATTAAGCACTTTTGAACCCTTTTTACAGTTTTATATCTAGTTAATGTTGCTTTTTGTTCGCATATTGCACATCACACTCCTAACAATCCCCCTAAACAAATATAAAAATCCACAATAATCACAACCACTTAAACAATGATCTACCGTCCATTTCCTTTAATAGAGAAATAATGAAAATCACACCTTAATCAAGATCTCCACTGTAATTACCTCTTAAATCTACCTTGATATCACTTGTAGGAGATACAGAGTTTTATCCGGAAGAGTTACCCTATTAGAAAGAGTGGCTTTTTAAATCCATTTTCTATTTTTATGTGTAAACAATATAGAACTTTGATTAACCCCCAGGCTAGCATATAAGGCCTCTGAGTCTGTATGATCAGATCACGATTTGTAATAGCAATATCAAAAGGGGAGTACTAGTACTATAAAAAAGGGGGATAATTACATAACTCTTTTGAGTCTTTTCTCTTGATGATCACAAGTACTTTTGGAGATTGCACTTCTCACCCAACTAATGCCTTTCGGTCCCACACGCTCTTCATACGTTATCCTGACGCCATATATTACATCACAATTTATCATATGATAAGAAGCATATATAATACCGTGCATAGAAGACCAAAAATTAGAAAACAAGTGTGAAGTTTGAAGTTTGATTAATATAGGAATTTGATTAATAATTAGTTGCGCAAAATTTTTGCCTTATGGGTTATCTAGAATGGAAGACCCATGTATAGCAAGACTACATAAACTGATATATAGCCAGTAAGACGATTTTACGCCAAAAAAAAAAAAGCTAGTGATACGATTAATTAGTTTTGATTAATTATGCATTATTATGACATATGTGAGAAGAATATTCTTGTTAAGATGTCCATTTCTCTTCAAAAAAGAAAAAAACAAGATGTCCATTTCTTCCCTAACATTCAATGAAATAATCTTACTGAATCATAAATTTAACTTTTTTTTTTTTAAATTTATTTGTTGTGTTTGGTCTTACGATCACTAGTAGTTCTCCTCTATATATCAACTTTATTAGTTTTAAGGACAATCGAGTTATTAGTTGCTTAAAATAATACTCACTTTTCTACAAGATGCTTATCTTGATATTATATATCATAAAAAAAAATTATAAAAATGTGAGCTATATATCTCTGTATACATTATTAAGTATATTATATGATGTTTGTGATACATGCAAATTAAAAATAAAGATTGACTAATAATTATTAAATTTGAAAAATATTTTAAGCAATTATAATACATACCCCACCCCAAAAAAAAAAAAAAAACAGTACATGGCACTTCAGATTATTAATTTGTAGCCAAATAGCACATATTTTACATGGCACGCCACATATTATTTTTAGTGTGTTTCATAGTTGGTCGGAGAGTTAGGCCAACAGTTTGATTAATTTATTTGCATTCTAAAAATGCACTTCACCTTTTGTTCTCTTAATTTTTTAGGGGATCTCATCAACATTTTTGCACCCAAATAAGCTGTGGAATCTTCTAGGGCTTAACATGTAAAACATATATATTATTTGTCATTGCTTCAATACTTAAGGTTTTCGTGGCGGTTAATTTTATTTACGATTTATAAAATGTGAAGTACTCTTGAATAAAACAATTTGCAAGAAAAGCATGCTATGGCTAATCCATGTAAAGACAAAATGAAGAATACAAATCCAATATATATATATATTGATACACACACAGAAAAAAAGTCTGCTTGAATACAAACAAGCGCAAAATATAATAGATACCACACTCGTGCTTGAACCAGTAGGTAGAGTTATTTTCAGGCTCCGCTGGACGTTCCATTCGTTTTGACTAATAAAGCTGATGAACTTTCCATGACTACTCATCATCATTGGCAACCAGTAATGTTATTTACACACCAACACACACATACCACCAATTATAACGTTTTCTCCATAGCCATTTCTACTAAAGGAAACGATCATATGTATAAATATATATATTATAATATTTTATATGTGTGTGTGTGTGTGTGTGTGTGTGTGTGAGCTTTGTACTATCATGTCGAAATGGGTGATCAAAATATGCCAAAAGATGGACCCCAGTTTGGATCTTTGTGGATTACTACTCATTGACTTTAGAAATTGTCCTTATTAAGTGATAGAGCACGCTCCTCAATGTTCCAGGTTCAGGGTGAATGGCTATATATGTGCCATCGTAATCGTGACAATATTGCACAACACATCAGAATATATACATATACGTATACACATCAGCAGAAAGATATAACCATGTTAATTTGGTAAAGTTTTCATCTTTTCTTTTGTATCGCTATGTGACACTACAATTAACTAGTTCTTACCTGAATTTTAAGTGTTTCCAGAAATTTATGTTTGATTTTCTGGCTTTACAAATATTATGTTTTCATAACCCATTTCCTCTTTGCAGTACTTAATTAGTTGGATGATGAGGTTGATGATGATGATGATGATAATAAAAGCACATCAAGCCCAAGGAAGTAGAGGTGACCATTGGTTTTGTGATGCGTATGAAAGTTACAATAAAAATATTTAATTTACTTGGAGTTTTTTATTATCATATTGCAAAGGCAGATTGAACTTAATCATATGTAATGATATATTAATGATTTAACATTTGTATATTCGATTGCTCTTATTTTATTTATATTAGGGGCGTCAATTTTTAGCATTAGGATTTGAGAGAAAAACATAAATTATCAAAGTCTAAGAGGTGTGAGGTTTGTTATTTCTTTTGAAATATTTTTTTATATCACCGTAAAACTCATTATGATTGATAGAAAATATACGTAACTCTCATAAACCATTATTATCTTTCTATTTATTTGGTCACTATTGAGTACATCCAAGTTTTAATAGATTTTATGTTTAAAACGTCGACCCACCATATTAGTTGAAATATAAGTGGAAACATGGGTCAACCGAGAGTACTCATGTTCAAGGACTCATTTGACAATACAGCACCAATATTTGAAGACAATTAAACTAGTGAGTTGACAAATCTGCCAATCCGAGACATGTAACTCGATCGCTCAGCATATATACAACTATTGGTGATAGGCATAGCTGCTTGGTTTTATTTCCTTGTTTAGACGAATTTTCATGGCTCTATGAGAAAGAAAGAAAGTCATGTATAATTGGTTAAGCTAAACGTTCTCCTCCTCGTTGTGATGTTGAGTTCGAACCAATCCTATTATAGTAATCAAAATATATGTACTTATCTATATCTACTATATGAGAAAATATATTATTCTTCTTGGAGTTATCACTATATATAACTTATGCCCTTATAAATCTTTCTTACTTAAAGAGAAAAATAAAAAACCCTAATTAATAGCAATCAGATATTTTCTCAAAATTCCCTTAATTCTTCGCTAGGTAACTAATTAAGCAGAAGAAATATGGGGTTGAGCTTGCGTCGGCTTCTTGATTAGAGTGGTTTTTACTTTCCACCAGTACTAGCAGTCCCTAAAGCGGATTTAGGATTCCTTGGAGTTGGTGACGGGAATTATCAAATTTTGTCAATATAAAAAGAGTTGAACAGCTAGCTAATGTAATATGTATTTGAGAATATCACGTCATTGACATATTTGTACTTTTTTTCCCTTGAAATGACAAAAAGAAAAATTCAAGGGAATCTCAACGCCCAATAGTTTTCCTATACACGTTAGCTAGGTTGGCACTAAATAACAAATTTGTTTTGTTATCTCCAATTTTTCAACAAAAGGAAATTGCTAATTTTCAGGACCTGTTTCTTTCACATCCTTACAACTATAGGCTTGAAGTTGACAACATATATATATATATACACTAGTTTTGATAAATGATGCTTGCTTTTTCAGAACATATATATATATAAACACTCTAGTTTTGCATGCTTTTTTTTTTTTTTTACTCTTCATTGTCTCAGTGTAGAATCAATCACATATATATATATATATTTCCTTGTCCCCCTCGTTTATTTGACTTTTTAGGACGATAATATGAAGAATCTAAACACGTCTAAAAGTTCAGAACACAGGATCTACAAAATTGTTGGGAGAAATTAAGACAATTGAAAATTATTAGAAAAAACAAGCGCATGGGATATGGAAAAATCATTAAGCTATACATATAAATGCGTATGGAAGTAATTAAAATAAACTATGATATTGACATGTCCATATTTCCATTATATACATAGCCCTACCTCATGAAATCTTAAAGCACATATATAATTAAGGATCTTACAACTAATATAAATATATACACGAAGAATCTTACCATCGATACTAGACATATCTGGTAATTTGATATTAACCGTTGGATGCAAATAAATAGTATGATCTTAGTATACAAATTTAGGGGCAAACTACTTATAAAAACTGAAATGGTCAGTTTACTAGGACATAGGTGGTAAGGAAAAAAAAATGTTGTCATATACAGTAAAGTAGAAACAAGAGACTCCACTACAGCTCAGGTGTAATTTGGTCAGATATAATAAATCATAAGATTCATGAGAGGATTGTTCAAGGAAGGTGGTAATTGGAGCTTGTCAAGATCACAAACGAATGTGGCCTATTCATGGGGCTATATATCTCAAATGGCAAGAACGATTGGAGGACTAAAGGGTGACATGGGTCAGACGGAAGAGACTCCACTACAGCTCAGGTGTACTGTGGATGCAGCTTGAAGAGAGGGTGAATTTGCAGCAGGAGCAATATGCAAGTCTGCAAGGTGGAACCAGCCGAGGATGTGCACGACGATAGGCAGCGCTTTATCTGTGCTGGAAGCTGAACTCTTGGCGATCAAGCTGGTTATTGAGGCGGTGGGGAGAAAGAATATCACCACCGTGCTCGTGTGCTCGGCCTATCTGACGTCAGTTTCGTGTTTTACAGAGGCAGATTCAAAGCCCTGAATGGTGGTGTGAGGCTCTTGTTGAAAGTTTGTAGGCTCTTTTTATTGTTTTTGAAAAGTTTATAATCAAATGGATCACTAGATCTGACAATGCAAATGCACATGAACTATGTATCTGCGCTTGTACTTCTTAAAGCTCGGGAGCTTTCACTGCTCAGGAGGTGACCCCTATTGTGGTCACCAACTCTTTATTTGCCGTCTATTGTCATGATGTTAGGAAATGCCCTAAGCATTAGAGACATTTTGATGTATTTATTTTGAACTGGATAATAAAATTATATATAGAGATTATTCATTACATTGCTGTCTGTTCTCGTCTTATTTACATGTTAAAGTAAATGTAAGCAAATATGACTCACTGACTGCTTGTGTTAAAACTGTTAGAACATTGCATGCAATGGACTTTTGTATGCGAGAAGACAATGTTCTAAAGTTAGCAGTCTAAACTATGGTCTGTAGTCTATGGGGTTAGACCGAGCATCTAACTCATGTTAAGACTATTATGTTATCTAAAGCCTTGGAGGGGACGGTTTGTCTTGACTGTCTGGAGCTGGACTCCCCAATAGAGACATAGATATGTTGCTTGGTGGTGACATATTAGACCGAGACTAAAGCGTGATTGATTTACGAAATCCGCTTTGAGTGGATCAATCTGCTTTTGACGTTTATTGTGCAATAGCCTTAATCCTGAGTAAATGAACTACTTCATGTATATGACTTGTGTACTTTGATGTTCCAATGGCTAAAGCGTCTCAGAGGTAGTAAGCTTATAGACCTGTTCGTTGGATACATGACTTGTATACGATAAAGGGTTTGTTTGCAGATATCGGAATCATAGCTCTGAGGAGTTAAAGGTATCCTCTTAAAGACATTATACTGAATGTGAAATGGGCAAGGCCTTGGGTCGTCTGCTAGGCGGATGACTTCTTATTCACATATAGTGAATAATCATTTTCTTAATTCGGTAGTATAATAGAACTTTAAGATAGCCTGATCAGTAGGATTAAACGGACTTTGACCTAAGGCTGATCATGGATATCATATGAGGGTTTTGCATATATGACAAGGTCATTGGATAGTAGCTCGTCACAGGCTTACATAATACGGTATATAATTGGGAGTTCAGTTTCAGGTTTATAGTGGTGTGACTCTGAAATTAGTGATCATATGATTGAGTTGTTCGGTACAGAATGATGATCGTATGGAATCACGGGAGCCCGATTATATATATCCAAACAGTCCCTCTACTAGCTCCACATAATTCCTTAACGTTTGGCAAATTGATTTGTGTATGCTATTGGCTAGTTTATTATGCATGGATGGTGATGACACAGGATTAGGATGGTAGACAAGATTCTCTCCGGTTGGATTCAGATTTTGTTTTGGATAATAGAGTACACAATTATTCGAACTCCAAATAAAGTTGCCATGATTTTATTTGAGATTGGATTGGAGTTGTAGAAAATTATCCATAAGAACAAGAATTTGAAACACAACCGTTTTGTGGATTTTGAAATTTGAATTTTGAAATTTGAATTTTGAAATTTGAATTTGAAATTTGAATTTGAAATTTAAATTTGAAATTTGAAATTTGAAATTTGAAATTTGAATTTGAAATTCGAATTTGAAATTTGAAATTCAAATTTTGAATCACAGTCCAAGTGGGATTCGAATTTGTTGTGGAAAATCCACAAGGTTTGAAATTCGAATTTGAGTTGGATTTGGAGAGGATAATCTTGTTAGAATCCTACTTGAATTTTGAATCTAAATCCTAACAAAAGTGGACAAAATTTTTGAGGATAATCCTCAATGGAATTTCGGTTTTTGTGGATAAGGTGCAAGGGAAAAATTCAAGTTTCAATCCCAGTTGAATTTGGATTCTCTCCTCCCTGAAAAGTGGACGAAATTTTGGAGATAATCTCCTAGGAAAATTCGATTATTTTAGATAAGGTTGAGATAAGATTCAAGCTTGAAAATCCTAGTGGAATTTTGATTCTTCCTTATCCTAAAAGTGACCGAATATTTGGAGAAGATTTTCTCCTAGGAATTTCGGATTTTTTGGTTGAAAAAGGGAGAAAAAATTCTAGTTAAAATCTTGTTTAGATTTGGATTGGATTTATCCTAAGAAAACCGAATTTTATTGTTGGATTTTCCCATGGAAAAATTAAGATTTTTTGGTTATGGATAAGGGAGAAAATCTTTTCCTAGTCCAATTCGAATTCAGAGAATCACCTCATGCAGGTCTATAAATAGAGGTCCTGCCACTCCAGTTCTCTCAGACCACAGACTCTCAGGTGAGCAGGCTTATTGTTGCACAGCTCATCGTGACAATAAAGTTCTTTAGAGATCTGGGTGGTCGGAAGAAGACTAGCAGTGCTAGCATACCGATCGAGGTTCAGAGTGCCCACACACTCAGCCATTCGGGAATTAGAGAATAGTAGAGAAGGCTAGTTGGTTGAAGCCTCCGGTCATTCTCCTCCTGCAAGATTGGCGTCCTTGAGGTATGAGTTTTAATTGTTGCTGGTTTATTGTATATGGTATCATGAGATATTTAACGATCTAAAAATTTTTATTGTTCCGCTGCGCCACTCTGATACGTTTTTACCGATTTATTATCCTACACATGATTCACTTCATTTGGAGCAAAAAAAAAAAAAAATGGAAGGGAAAGAAAAAGAAAGTAGAAACAAGAGAGAGATAGCTGGTTTACTTATTGGTTTTCTTCTTATGAGGAATCTTTTTAAGGCCGCCATTAATGGAGCTCATTTTTGTGGTTTGGAAATTTTAATCAGAGAAAATGAGAGGAGAAGAGAGAAGCAAGAGGGGCAAAAACAAAAGGGAAACACACCGGTGAAGCAGAGGATGTGCTCACTCTCTTCTGTTAGCCTTATTAATGGCCTCCTTTTCTTGCTCCAAAGGAAGTTGTTGGGGATGACGATTAAAAAAAAAAAATGGCTAAGGGTATGTTTGGATCCCAGATTTTAGGGAGGAAAAGAAAAAACAATTTAAGAGATTTTATTTTCCCTTGTTTGGAACCTAAAAAAAATGGAGAAAAAAATTAAAGGAAAAATATAAGAGAAAATTTAAAAAAGAAATGGTGCATTCAATTTTCTTCAAAAGAAGGTGAGGAAAATTAAATTTCAGCGTCATGTTTCAAATCGATGTTGAATTTTAAACTGGGAATCAGGGTAAGGTTTTAGTGTTGAATTTGATGTTAGGTTTTGAGACAGTGTCGAGGTCGGATTCGGGTTTTGGGATTGTAGTTGGGGGTCGGGGTCATGGGGTTTAGATTTCAAGACTAGTGTCAGGGTCTGATTTTGGAACTGAGATCCAGGTCTGATTTTGATACTAAGTGTGACGTCTCGTCTAGTACAACTACCCTTACTTGTACTCTGATACCAAGTATGATAGCTAGCACGTAGCTATCTCAATTTTAAACATATTTTCTTTAACATACTTATCTTAACTATTCATTTGAACGTGAAAATAGGGAATAAAATTTTTTTTTCTTCTTAAAACTTAAACTTGAAAACTGTATCATCATAAAACATCATTTCAACATCCGTTTCAATACTCTCTTTAAATAGATCAGCGGAAGACTCATAGCAATACCAAAACCCTCGCCCAGTCCCTTGGTACATGCAGATCTCGTTCGTTATCTATCACTTGTCTATCATTGTACAGGTTGCTTACCTGCAACATGAACAAATTTGTGAGTTACAGGCTCAGTAAGTTCAAACATACATGCATAACATATAAATATTCTTACCATATAGGGCAGAGCATTAACAAAATATAAAACATAACTTGCTTAAAATTTATGCTTAAACATACTTAACGTCACTCATACTATATCGGACAAAGCATATCTGATACCAATTGTAACATCAGAACATTGACATAATATACATCATACATTACCTTAAACTTCGTACTTATCATACATAACTTTGTAAACATACATTTACATACTTGAACATACTTTATATCATAATCATACTTGACATATTTCACATCGTGAACATACTTTAAACATACTTAATATAACATGAATATACTTTCATACTTAACATGCTTTTAACGTATTTTAACACCTTGAACATACTTTCATAATTAACATACTTTAATGTCGTGAACATACTTAACATATTTAATATCATGAACATGCTTTCATACTTAACATACTTTAAACATCATAGTCATACTTACGTATACTTGAACATCGTAAACATGACATACTTAACATACTTATTATCGTGAAAATACTTTCACATTTAATATCATGAATATACTTATCATACTTAAATACATCAAATTTCATAAATATGCTTAAGCATCGTAAATATACTTACGTATGCTTAAACATCCTTAACATAAAACATAGCACAGATCATTAACATAATAAATAACATGCATTACTTATGTATTACTATTTACTATGAATATTAATTTTGACCATAAACAGTACTGTGAACTGTGAACAGTACCATTGATCGTGAACAGTTACTTTGACTGTAAACCATAACTTAGAACATTAAGTATACGATTAGTACATGTTAGACTTAATTATACTCGTTTATAGGCAAAGTTTAAGTCTTAAATCTTTATCTTATATTACGTTCTGGTTTTAGGCCCCATGATTGGTCGTACCGTTCTTTCGTGCGCATGACTGGAAGGGACACTAAGGAGCGACCCACTAGCCAATCCTCCACAGTCGAACATTTCATTAATACATATATATATATGTGTGTATATAACACCATTAAACCTCCCCGTAGGTCGGGAGGCCAGTACGCCAACAGTGGTTTTGTTACCGTCTTTCATTTAGTTCCGACCAGGTGACATTTCTTATTGCCCCATGATCTGGAACCCTTTACATTTTCTTTCTTTTATTAGATGTATATTTTATTAACACCCTAACGTGCATACAGCACTTTTAAATATCATTTTACATTATACCCATAACATAAAGACATAATGAGTAAGTTCATGCTACAGACAATTAAATGTCTGAACTTACTGCATATAACACATAGACATAACATGTCAAGTTAATTTACATTTGACTTAGACACAACACATAGTTCATAACATGACTTTCGTAATATTCATATCATTTACATTTTATACATAACACGTAAACATGTCAAGTCAACTCATGTTTGACTTAGGCATGACACATAGACATAAACATATGCACATAGTTTTTATAGCATTCATATCATTACATCTTATCATTTAACAGATATACGGTAGTCAATTCATATTGCAGACAGGAAAATATTTGAAACTTATATACTGCACATAGAACACATAAACATGACCAGTCAATTCATGTTGCAGTCAACTAAATGTTTAAACTTACAGATACTTCTGTTCGTATCTCCTTTCCTGCTTTCTGAATCCACAGAAGTTCTTTCATCACATCTGGATCGGGTTCTGAAATCGTCCCATCAGCGATCGAATGTACCGTTTGGTCTCGAGCACACGAACTTTATTCCATTGTTCTTGACTTTCTAAGTTCCGGTTTACAAATCCGATGCCACAGATGTGTTCGGAATATCGAAAATAGACCAACGGGCTATTCTTCAATTTTTGGTCATCGATCGCCGTTGACCGACGTTGAACACTGCTGACCGGTCGTTAACCGGTGGTGACGTGGGCAACGATGGACACCATCTCGTAGATCTTGATGTGAGATACTCATTGGTGGTGTTAATTTTACCAATCGAGGCTCCTATGGTTGGAAATTGAGCCTCGAAAGGGTGACGGCAGCGGTGATGTCCATTCTCCATCTTCTCAGCGTTGTTGCCCAAAATTGGCTTGGGCCTTTTGATCTACGCATGATTCTGAGTCTTTTGATACCCACCACGTCACTCAACTCTGCCAGAATCGTCGGATTCCACGGCGGCGACAACGATGACGACGGGCAGACTTGAGTGGCGCGATCCAGCGGCTGTTGAACTAAAATGAGGCCTAGGTTTTGTTCTACTCTTCACCACGAATCCATTGGGACCAGAATCGTGGCATTTGGATGTCGGACGGCGGAGATATGGTGGCTGGAAGCTTTCAGCAGCTGGCCGCTTTGGGCAGTGCATGCGGCGTGCTTCGATGGCGGTTCCGTCGCGTCGACTCACTGTTGGACTCAGCTTGACGAGAGCTTTCCAACACTACTGGCGGTGTCGAAAACGGACGCCTTTTCCAATTCGTCGGTACTGTTCATTTTCGTTGTTGGTGGAGGAAAAAGAAGAGAAAAGAAAATTTGGGGGCTTATTTTGAATTTCTGAAATTCCCCCCTTTTATACCTTTTTTTTTTTATATGGTCTGGTACACGGCCGTGTCCATAACCGTGTACCTTTCTATCTAAATAGTTTCTTCTTTATACGGTTATGTTACATGGCCATGTAACTGTACATTTCATGTACACGGTCGTATCTCTGGCCATGTACCTCTCTGTAATTTAATTTTCTCACTACATGGCCGTGTGACTTGAGCGTGTTTGGGTTTCATTCTCACCACACGACCGTGTTCTTCAAGTACATGCCCGTGTTTTGTTAAAAAATTACATTTAACCTTAAAAGTCACTCATACACATATAAAATCACTACATTTCACATTTTAAACATGAAATTCATCATGTACATTCCATGGATCAATTTTTTGAGAATGATGAAATTTCCCGGTTGTCACACTAAGATTGTAGTTGGGGGTTTTGGGATTGAAGTTGGGGGTCGGGGTCATGGGGTTTAGATTTCAAGACTAATGTCAGGGTCTGACTTTGGGACTGAGATCCAGGTCTGACTTTCAAAATGGGAATCAGGGTTAGGTTTTAGTGTTGAATTTGATGTTAGGTTTTGAGACAGTGTCGAGGTCGGATTCGGTTTTAAGATTGTAGTTAGGGGTCGGGGTCATGGGGTTTAGATTTCAAGACTAGTGTCGGGGTCTGATTTTGGGACTGAGATCCAAGTATGATTTTGGTACTAGGGTCGATTTATAGGATTGGGGTTAGGGTTAGGGTCGAAGTCGAGTTTCAAGATAGCAATTGAGGTCGAGTTTTGAAACCTGAGATAGAGTCAGGTTTTAGGATCTGAGTTGAGGTCGGGTTTCCATACCAGGGTTTGGGTGAAGTCGAGTTTTGAGATAAGGTCGGGTAGAGTTCAGATTAGGATTGAGGTTAGGTTTCTAGATTGAGATTGGGGTTAGGTTTTGGAACCAAGGTTAGGGTCGGGGGTCAAGTTTCAAGACTGGGGACAAAGTTATGTTTCGGGACTAGGGTCGGGGATCAAGGTTAGGTTTTGGGACCGAGGTTGAGTTTTGAGACCGGGGGTTAGGGGGTTAGAGTAGGGTTTTAAGACTAGGGTTAGGGTTAGGTATCAGGAGCGGGTCGGGGTCAGGTCTCAAGACCAAGTTGTAGTCAAATTTTGGGACCAAGGTTTCTATTGGGTTTCAATACTAGGGTTGAAGTTAGATTTTGAGACCAAGGTCAGGGTCAAGATCAAGGTCGGATTTTGGGACTAGAGTTGGGGTCAAGTTACACTGACCTCAATCCTAAAACCTGATCCCAGCCATGATCTTCATCTTGAAACCAATATGTGATTTTGGTTTCAAAACCCATTTGTGATCCTTGTCCCTAAACTTGACCTTGACGTCGATTTTGAAACCCAACCTTACCCCAACTCCAATTTCGACTCGATCCTAAAACCCGAACCTAACCGCAGTCTTGAGACTTGACCGTGATCTCGGTCCTGAAACCAAAACCCAACCTCAGTCTTGAGATCCGACCACAACCATAACCCTAGTCCCGGAACTTGACCTCGATCCCTGTCCCAACCCTGTGACTCAACCCCAGCCCTAGTCTTAAAACCCAACCCCGACCACCAAGCTCGGTCTCAAAACCCAACCTTATCGGTCTCGAAACTCGATCATGACCCTGGTTTCAGATTCCAACCCTGATCCCAAAATTCGACCCCGACCTTGATCTTAAAACTCGACCCCGACCCTAGTTACAAAACCCAATCCTAACCCTGGTTTCAAAACACGACTCTAATCTTTGTCTTGGAACCTGATCCTAATCCTAAAACCCAATCTCAACCTTGGTACCAAAACTCAACTTGACTTTGGTCGTGAAACCCGATGATCCCAATATCGAAACCTGATACTGATCCCGATTCACTTCTCAAAATCTAACCCCAACCTCGTCCAGGAAACCAATCCCCATTTCGTTCCAAAATTCAGCCCTTACCCATGTCCTCAAATTTTAGGGGGCAAAAAATACTTTCAAGGCCTAAAATTTTTTTTCCTTATAATTTCTTTATGTTCCAAATACAAGAAAACTTTTGACTTTCATTCCCCTTCTTCTTTTTTTTTTCTTTGCACTTTCTTTTAAATTTTTTTTCCACCATAAAATCTAGCCTTCTTGTTCGCTTTATCTTTTTTTAATTATTATTATACAGTGTTTTTTCCCTCATTAAGTTTTATGAAACCAAAACACCACACAAAGAAGTTAATCAGCCATGCTCCGCATTTAGTGGAGTTTGGAACTGGAACTTTATGCAAGATCTTACAACCAATCAGCATTCAGAGCTTGAAAATGCCATTAACAATTGCAAGTATTTTCAAGCGCTCTCTGGCTTATCCCAGTCCTGTTTCCCACTTGCACAAATTTAACCTTCCTAAATTTAAGCAATGCTATATTGAGGAGTGGTACATTTTCTAACTTTCTATAGAACCAAACACCACACCGGAAAAATGCCATATCACTCCTCTCATATGTATTGTCTCGATGCCATGCCATCTTTCTCAAGGACATTGTTCTGTTACAAGTCTGAGTTTCAATTACACTTTGTTACAAATCTAATACTTTAGTACACACTTGCGTATAACTATGCTCCCATTTCAACGTCACATTTTCATAACGTCAACTAAAACATTTTTTATATTATCTATATTCTTTTTTTAATGCAATTGAATTTACTTTTAGATTCTTCAATTGAATATAAAAGAAAGTAATCTCTTAACAAAATCTTTTTTTTATATATTTTTTTATCGTCTGTAACATTTAGAGTGATTTATTCCCGTCTTAATTTTTCATTTTTTATGGGATTATCAACAATTATTATAGTTAGCATTTAATTTTTGTTGTGGACGTGATATAGAGAAATTCTCTTTTTAAAATTTGAAATTCAAATGTATCATTTTTTAGGGAAAAAAAAAAAACTTATTACACCATATCCATTCCTGTCGCATCTCCAAAACCTCAGTGTAGCGTTTATTGGAGAAGGTTTTCCTTTCACTCCAAAAACTTAGGCCCGTTTGGAACGGGGGTCTCCAGACTAAAAATTTAGCTTTTTTCTAAAATTTCAACACTTTTTACTATTTATATCTTCAAAACGCTACAGTACACTTAAAACTTTTAAAATCCATAACTTTGTGTATACAAGTCCAAATGAGATGATTTTTTTTAAATTGCATAGAATTTCGAGAGGAATAAAACAATATCCATATTGATAATTTTTTTCTAAAAAAATTTTTATAATTTTTAATTTTTTCACTCCAAACAATTTTTTTCCCTAAACATATTTTTCAAAACTAACTTTTTTCCAATTCAAAACTAATGTCTCCATACATCCTCCAAACACCCCGTTACTGTAGTTCTTATTGAAGAAGGATCTCCTTTTAGACAATAATGTTGCACCCACTTCATAAATGCCATACAATTTAATCAGACAAGCTATCCAATTTCTTAAAGTTATTGTATTGATTAGTGTTTGACACAGTAATTTTATATCAATTTTTTATTTACGTCAAGTTATATGATAATAAGTAAAAAATCATTTAGTTAGTAAATGCAATATCTAAACATTAATTAATGCAACAGTCTTTGTAACAATTTATAATGTGTTAATTGATACTAAAAAAGAAGATTAATTATATAGATCCTCTCTAAATTAATTTACATACTCTATTTTATTTTGTTGTTTGAATTATTAAAATTATTTATCGTATATTCCGATTTATATAATAACATTTAAAATATCTATTTTGTCTAATTTCGTTTATAATTTTTATGAAAAATACTATTATAACAAGTTTAAAAAAATTATTTGATCCTCTACCAAACTTATTTGTCTTAGCGTTCGTTTGGTGAACGCATTGTATTTGCATTGCGTTTAAATATAATGTATTGAATGTAATTTGTATTTGGAGGAAAAGTATTAGCATTGCATTTGAATGTAATGTGTGTTTGGGTAAAAAGTATTTGAATTGTATTTTAATAATGAATATGTGATATGATGGGTAAAAGTAAAGAAAAAAAAAGAGAGAGAATATATAATGTAATTAAAAATAATAATAAAAAAATAAAATAATAAATAGTAATTGTGTTAAATTTAAAATGTGATATGATTGGTATTTGAATGAAATATTTTTATATTTGAAAGAAAATTACATTACATTCAAATATAATGTAAAAAGAAATGTGTTGCCGAAGTATGGGCTTAATTTCATTTGTCTCAAGTTAGCCTCTATTTCAATCCTCTCACTTTCATTTGCCCGGAAGTAGCTATGGCCCTTAACCCCTTTTCGCAGAAGTAGCAGAAAAAGAAGGAGATAAGGACATCCTCGTCAGGTACGGCCGAGAAAAGTTTTGGTATTTCTCATCTGGGTGCGGAATCTAGTGCTTGGCTTTGTTGATCGTGTGGAATTTCGTGGATCTTTAACAACCCTGTTGCTTGAATTTAAATGGGTTTTTTCTTTTTTCTTTTTTTAATTTTGGTTTCTGTTCAAGCTGGAAAATTAATCCTAATAATGAATGATTTTGCTTTTATTTATGGGTAAATCAACTTCTCTGTGGCAGCAATTGTTTTATTGTACCGACATGATGAAGTTTGGCTTGATGGTTGCAAAGTTTGGGGTGGTGGAAAGGCGTTGGTAGGCATGGAAGAGAGGGAGTGGGAGATGATGAGAGAGAAACCTTAAAATTTTGATTTTATTTTAAATTTATGTTTAATTATAATTAATATCTTTTAATAAATAATTATTTTTTAAAAATATTATTTATTAGCCTCTAATTTTATGTCATATCCGTAAAAATATTAAGATTATTAATAAAAATTAATAGAATTAATATTTTGAATAATTTGATATAAACAAGAGAACAAATAATAAATAATTTTGAAAATTTGAGGAGTAAAATGAAATAGGATATAATTAGAAAGAATTTGTATAATTAATCTTAAAAGAAAATTAAAACCTCAGTTGATTTTCTTAATATTATCAAGATAATAAAGTATATAAGAAATTTTAAAAAATAATTAAATTAAATAATAAATTTAAGTAAAACTTTTATAATTTATTATATAAATAAATTATTTACATATAAATAATATTTTTACATGTTGAATAAATAATTTATTTATATTTTTATCAAATAAATAATTTATTTATATTTTATAAATTTTTCAACTACCTAATATAATTTATATTTATACGATAATTTTATTATTTATTATAAATATTTTAAAAATCGATTATTTATTTCAACTTTTTGTTCTTAATAATGCCATTTTTATTTACTGTAATAATATTTCCTCCTCTTCCGGTCCTTTCGCCCCTGAATAATGTTGGAATTGGGCTTTCTGCTGAGCCCGTTTGGATCAAACATGGGCGAAGTTTGGAAGTTTGGATCAAACGAGTACAACGAACTGTACCTGGAGTGGCTGAGGCTTTCCAGTGCCAGTCTCTACCTTGAGAAAAGAAAGATATGGCAGAAAAATGGAATCACACAGCTCTTCTTGTAATCGACATGCAGGTTCTTCTTTTAATCTTGATTTATTAATTAAGTCAAGAATAAAATGAAATTTTCAGATAAATTGATGGTATAGTTTTTATTGATTTTTCGTAAAATAATAAAATAAAATAAATCTGAACTTAAAAATTTAGATTTAGACCGGTTCAAACGTAGCATAATTTTGATTCTGGTTTCGCAGAAAGATTTCATTCGCGAGGATGGTCTCATGCGAGTAAATGGAGGCAAAGCCATAGTCCCAAACGTAATCAAGGCCGTCAAAGTAGCTAGGCAGCGTGGAATTCCCGTAATTTGGGTATTATTTGTCCAATTCTAACAAAAGGGTCTACATTAATTTTTTGCGGTTCTATATATATATATATATATATAATATGTGTGTGTATGTATCGTATGGTTAAGGTTGTTCGTGAGCATGACACACAAGGCAGAGACGTTGAATTGTTCAGAAGGCATTTGTATGGTGATGGTAAAGTGGGTCCCACAGTTAAGGGAAGTGAGGGTGCAGAGCTAGTTGAAGGGCTGGTGATTGAAGAAGGGGATTATAAATTGGTGAAGACCCGTTTTAGTGCTTTCTTTGCTACACATCTTCATTCCTTTCTTCAGGCTGCTGGGATTCGCAGTTTGGTTATCACTGGTATGCCAACAATTTTCGTGTGTGTATGTGTGTGTAAATAAGACACATATGTGTCTATATATATTTAGTCGTGTAAAGGGATTGTGATTTATGTGAGCTGGGATTATAATATATGATACAATCTGGTATGATATAATGTTTTAGGTGTTCAGACTCCGAACTGTATAAGGCAGACAGTGTTTGATGCTGTGGCTTTGGATTACCAGCCTGTTACAGTTATTTTTGATGCCACCGCTGCTGCCACACCTGAGATACACGCTGGTATGAATTTTCTGTTATTTTGGACTAGTGTTGGATTTTTGTTTGCTCTCATTTTGTGATTCTATTTTTTAAGGGGGGAGAGAGAGAGAGAGAGAGAGAGAGAGAGAGAGAGATGGTCTTCAAAGTTCAAAGTCATCATGTGGAGTAACATTTGCTTTAGTTTTCTGCATTTTTAGGAAATTGAATAGCATAAAATTTGTGTTGGGAACAAGCACTATTAGATTGTCCTAAATCAGGTCTAGGGGTCTATGGCACTGTGGATTGTTGAGGGTCTTTAATTTGTCTATTTCTAGTTTTTTTTTTTCCCCAACCAAAAATCGTGCTCGTGTGGAATATAGGGCTAATTTCATCGTCTATTAGCATCCATAGAAAGTATACAGCTATACTGCAAAGTTAAGCTAGTACATACTACTGTTTGGTAATATTGGCACAAAAATTTAATGGTTTCTACCATAACATTCCCATGGTTTCAAGTTATGATTGCTTAGATGTTTTTTTAAACCGTCTTGTAAAATAAAAAAAAATGTGGTTTTCTATACACTTGTGTTCTATGTATGTACGCTATAGTTTCTCATGGATTCTCTGTGTCTTCTAAGATGGACATGACTGATATAGAAATCTGGTGCTTTCCTAAACCAGCAAACATATTTGACATGAAGAATGTTGGAGTTGTAACGCCAACGTTACAAGACTGGTGTGAGGATGATGTCTGATCAACCAGCCAGCAACCGACTTGGGATCGGTTCCATTCAATGATCACAATAGAGCGATGCAAACACATGTCTGTTTCAATAAGAGCTGAACTTTGCCTGCCTTTGTTATAGTTGCAGTATCATCTCCTGTTTAAGTCTCGCTGCTTGCTTCTACTTAAGCTTGTTTTGTTCATTTTTTCTAATTTGACACACCCCTCTTAGTGAGCATCTTTGTTCTGTTGTGTTATGTTATGCTATGTTTGGCAATATACGTACCCTCTGCAAATAAAATATGTAGTTCTATTCTGATCCGGTTAATATTATATTGCTGAATACGAAGGAAATGTTAAGATCAATCCATATAAGTTCTTCTTCTGCTGCTTTTTTTTTTTTTTTTGCCCAGTGAATTTGTATTTATAACGTGGCTTATGCATAACGTTCTACTATTATCATTATAAGTATTTTCCTTTTTTATCCCCCCCTCATAACGTACACGATCCCATTTTCTCATATCTGGTAAATTCTAGAACGAAAATCGACCTCGAAAATGCAAAAGAAATCTTGTTTTCAAGAAAATTGAAAATTTTTTTAAATGAAACAATTTGTTGGGTTAAAGATGACATGTATTACTATAAAAAAAAAAAAAGACACGAATTTAAAGATCAAAGGCGCGTGTTTTCAACAAATGGATTGCGAATCATTGGAAAACTAATGCATCGCCTTAACAAAAAGATGTCGCCAAATTTTATTTTGATTTTAGAGGAAGAAGGTCTCACCTGCAAACTACTGTCGTTTATCACTAATAACACAACGTTCGGATTGTAAACCATATATGTCGTTTCTAGCATTCAACGCGTGCATGTTTGAACGATATGGTGTTTTAACGACTTAGAAAACATGTCGTACAAATACAATAAACAACACCAGTTATTTAGATAGGATCAGCAAAATCTCGCTGGCAAACGAATTGTCGTTTCTTCTGAACGACGCAAATAAATACTCGAAAACCACATTTCGTTTGACATAGACACCAACAAACATTCTGCACAGAACGGAATCGATTCTATTTGATGTACAAACGTGTAATAACATATTTTCAACCAAACGGCGTAAAAAAATTCCCAAAACGACAACATCAAGAAAAGAGACATCACTTGTGTCAAATTAAAACGTCGAGTCTTCTGAGGACACGTCGTAACAAGGTTAAAATGCCAATCGTGGTGTCAATTTTTCCATGAAAATGACCAGAATCTTCCCAACAGAACACAGTTTTCAAAGGAGGAAAAATACTAATTTAACTAAAATCCTTTACTCCGATGGTAACGGGAGAAAGGTTGGTCTTGCAGTTTTTATTTCTTACTAATAGGATAACACATGTCATAAAAACTATATTTGGTCCTTAAAAAAAAAACTAATTTATATAGAATTCCTTTTTTGTAGTAGCTTTTAAAGTACATTAAATAATAATTCAATAAGAAAATCTAAATCTATCTATATTTTATTAAAAAAAAATATTAGGATACTAACTCTGTTTAGTATAACTCTTCCAGCTTAAAAAAAAAAAAAAAAAAAGGTTTAGTACAACTCGATATTTTTGAGGATAGATACCAAATTGCTTGATAGACGAATAAATTCAAATATTTAATTCATGAAAACCACCAAAACAATGTAATACCTGGAGAATGGATGGTGATTGCCTATTTTCTTCGTCTGGCCTATTATTGCACACAAAGGATGGGGCTTGCCTGGCTAAATTCCGCTTGAAAATTTCTCACTCTTTTTATTTATTTATTTTCTTTGCGCCTATTTTACAAGTAAAGATGCAATGTTCCATTCAGAAAGATGTGGAAAGAGAAATTGTTCTTTTTTCTAATCTACAGCTATCTTTTCTACTAAGTAAAAGTGGTGCCTCACATGCATTTACTAAGTGACCAAAACACCCCCACTGACAATAAAAGCCCGATGGTGCGTCCATTTTATATAATGATGAAGTTAGGATCCACCAAAAAAAAAAAAAAAGGGATTAATAGAGACAACGCATAAAAATAGAATATTGGCAGATGCAATGGTGGGATTGGTTGGTCCATTGTTAGAAAGTCGAAAACTAACACCCATGTGAAAATGTTCCTTTTTTTTGTTATCTTTTTTCCCTTTTTATTTTGGGTGGGGGGTTCACTCTCTTTGTTGGCAAGTTATATTTTTGGTAATATAAATCGAGTAAACCGTAAACCCAAAAAAGTGTTCATATGTAACAGGTGGGATGTGAACAAAGAAGTCTTCTTTACAAGTACATAATCTAATATATATATATATATATGAACTTGTACCGGATAAACTTTGGCTTGTGATATTCACAAGGGAATGTATAATACTAGAGAGGAGAGACATCGATGTGTGGGACTGCATAGAACATGGATTATGTTTTCAAAGCAGCAGTCAAAAATTCCCCTAACACTTTGCCCCATATGGGTTTGGACAAAGGGAGCTTGAGAATGGTGGGGAAGGCTATTCTTAACGGGCCCTACAAGCCCATCACTCCAAGCGGGCTTTCGTCATGTGGGCCCATTCCCAACCCTCCACACGGCTCCGCTCCACCGCTCGCCTAAAAGGGTGCTTGATTGAATCAAGGATCAAAAGTTCAGCAACGAAACAAAAGCGGGCAAAGTTTTGCTTTCAAACATTTTTTTCTTTTTCCTCTCTATCTCTCTTTCTCTTTCTTTTTTTCTTTTTTTTTTTGCTTGGGATCTTTTGGAATTCATTTGCACAGCATTACTGTCTACTGACAACTCAATCCTACTTACTTTCTTTCCTTTTTTTTTTTTTTTTTCTCTCTCTCTCTTTTTCTTTTTGGTAGAATAATGTTCTTTTATTCAGTACAGAGAACATAATTTGTATTATTAAAAAAGATGTCGCCTAATAATATGGGGCAGTGTCACTTGGGACTGCGTATATGTGGTATTAATTTTTTCGAAAATTAATGTGTGAATTTGAAATAAATCTCAGTCATGTAGTTAAACTGAAGGTAGAAATTCAAAAGTTGTATACTTTTTTTTTTAAAACATGTGCATAATATGAACTCTATTCCGATATAAAGTTACCGACCACTTTTTACACTATGTTGGATAGAGGTGAAAAGTGAGGAAAGAAATTTGTGAAGAGATTTTCGAGGAGAAAATAAAACTGGAAGTTGTCTGATAAAGGAGAAAAGTAAAGAGAAAAAAAAAAGGGGGATCCACTAGATTTTACCTCTTCAAAAGTAGAGAGATTTTAAGTGAAAAAAACTTATTGCAACTCGCATAAATAGTTAAATTACTTTTTTATCCTCACATTAAACTAAAGTAATGATAATTAATAAGTAAAATAGTCATTACCCGATCACTCATTTTCTTTACTTCCTACGTACTAAATAAGATAAATGAAAAACTGCTACCTTTCTCTCCCACATTTTCTCTTTCCTTGCATGCTTTCTCTCCCTTCCCTTTTCTTTTCCCGCTTACCAATCAGTCCTGTTAGAGTGAAGTTTGAGTACTCAAAAAACTAAAAGCAAATGGATACAAAGCCATTGCAAGCAGAGAAGCATGACAGTAAAGCAAGATGAGAAGCAAGTTTTTTTTTTTTTTTTTGGGGGGGGTGGGGGGGTTTTCAAGATCTAATCAGTTAAATGAGGTGCATTATTAATGCCCAAGTCACTTTCTTTATGTGGTAAATCTGTCTTCCGAGTAAACCGTTAATGGGAGAAGATGGGACGTCATTTCTAAACCTAACAGTACGTTTGAAATCATTTCTCACTTGATAGCAGCTTGCATTCAATTAATCTAGAGACCTCGGCAGATTGAGGGGCTTCTTTTTAATTTTTGTTTTTAATTTTTTTAAATTTTTAAATTTTTTCGTTTTTGGGTTTTCAGTCTCTTATGTGACAGAAAGTTGAGAGGGACTAGCATGAAATTCAACTAACACGCAAAAGTCTAGATTATGAGGGGGCATGGTACTTTGCCAATGTAGACTGGTAGTATTCAGTGGCAATAAATGTTATTCTCTCTCAAAATAGTTTTTCAGGGCTCCACCATTTTGAGTGTCTGTGTGCAGGTCCACCAAAGATGATTGATTATTGCAGAATGGCAAGTGGGTAACGATAGAGTAACGAGTACAGTAAAGTTTTAACAAAACAAGTAATGAATTTAATCGTATATTTGGTAAGATATCCTAGTTTTAATCATGTGTATTTAGATCAAATTTAAATTTAACTCAAATAGTTTTTTGTGTATAATTTTTAATATAACTTTTCATGTCTTATTTTTAATAATTTTTTATTTATATTTTTATTTTTTTAATATAAATTTAAATTAAATTTTTACATATCAAATACTCAATTTTAGTTCTAATTTAACTTATTTTAAGTTAAATCCAAATTAAAACATGCAATTAAACGAGTGCCAAGAGTCTGTTTGAAGACTTGTGTGGGGTGCAAAAAGTTTAAAAGGGATAAATTTTTTGAGAGTACATGAAAAATATTGAAAATTATTAAAAACTAGTTTTCAACTGTAAATATAATTTGGAATCCAGACTTTATTCCAAACGGATCTAATTAATCTTCATCCATCTGTATTTACTAATGTGAAAGGCTCCATCGATCATACATTGAGATGATAAGCCTGTTTTATTAAGAAGATTTTGGATTTGATATGAAATTATTTGAGTTTTCCATCTTCTGTTATTTCAAAAAAAAAGAAGAAAACTACTGTGAGAAGTCACGTCACAGCTGAACATGGATTATGGATATTACTTTACATGATTCCTAAACAATGACTATTCATAACTTGACAATCAATGTTATTTTTTTTGTTCATACGTCTCAGTCATTAGATTTGGCACTATACAAGAGTTGTGTCTAGGATATACATTGAAGGAAACTCCCTCTTCTTTATTTATTTATTGTGCAAAGGAATGAGTTTTTATTTTTATTTTTTAATGACTATGGAGGGACATGAAGTTCAATAATTAATATTGTTATGGATAATACAAAAAAGATACATATGAAGAGTCTCAAATGCATGTACACAGGGATTGCTGGGTCCTCAAAATTTTTTTTTAAATGAGATGAGAATAAAACATTCTGCATCTTAATTCTGAAAAGTCAATCTTTTAGGCAAAAGAAAAAGGAAAAAAATTATGTAAAGTCAAAATCAGAAATCCAAAGCTCAATCCCAAAAGTCACAAAACATACCAAAAGAACACAAAAACACATGAGGAGGGAAAGGATACAAATATTGTAAAAAGATAAAAAATAATAATAATTAACTTCATGTTGGATTGGAAAAATCCCAATTACGAAGAAAGATTTAAAAAAACTGGCTGCGACGTCAGAAATAACTGACAGGTAAACAATAATGTAAATGGACAAACACCAGTAACATAGTACTGTAAATATGTTAAATCCACGTGCAAAGTAGACAAGGCGTGGCCGAATTTCAGTGCTATAAGAAAAGGAAAAAAAAAAAAAAAAGAAACGAAGAGAAAAGAATAGCCCTGAAATCCGTCTTGTCATTGGACCTTATGAACTTGCAGGCTCTTGCAGCGATACTGACCTGTGGCTGGGGCCAGGAAGCCGGTGCAAGCAAAAGAAATGGTGGACCATCCTATTCATTGTGAACCCTGCCACTTTGTTGCATCTCTCTAACTCCCCCTCTTTCATAACTGCACTCTCTATTCTCTAATAACGATGATATTTCTAAATAGGGGTGTTCGTTGGGTGGGTTGGGTGGATTTTTGACATTTTTCAACCCACCCAATGAAGTGAGTTGAAAAATTTTTTCACCCACCCAATTAACCCAATATACAAAATCGACCCACCCAATTAAAGTTTGGGTGGGTTTGGCGGGTTTTTCGGGTTCGTCGGGTTTGACAATTTATAAAAATAAAGTAATAAAACATGACTTAAAAATTTAATCACAAATCAAAATACAAACTCAAATATTCAAATAAAGAAGTCATGTAAAGATAATAAGAACTAATTAAAACATGCTTTTAATGAATACTAAGAAACATCAATCACAAACAATCAAACCTATTTCACAAGAATAATCTCTAACTCCAATGTGTGTAGTAAAAAGAACTAAAACCAGGTAAATTGAAATAAACTTGAAATCTTGTTCCTAAATCCTAACGAAAGGGAGGATTAAGAGAGGCTAGTGACAAGTGGCGGCTAGGGCTGGGCAAGGGCAAGGCACGAGACGAACACGGGCTTGGGAAGGCAAAAATGAATACGTCGAGGGGTGACGGCCGATGGTCGAAGAAAGGGACGATTGGAGGAGGCTGGTGGGACATCGAGTTTGGTAAAGGCAAGGCACAAACTTTGACTTGGGAGGAGGCATAAATGGGAAATGACAGTCGGCTCAACAAAATTAACTTAGGTTAGTCATTATATTTTTTCTAAATATAAAAAAAAAAAAATTCATTGGGTGGGTTGGGTTTTGGTCGGGTTTTAGAATTCCAACCCGAACCCACCCAATTTGACATCGGGTTGGGTGGGTCAACCCGACTTTTTTTTGGGTCTGACGTGGACCCAACCCGTCAGGTTTTCCTTGGGTGGGTTGGGTGGGTTATTTGGGTTTTCGGATTTTTTGTTCACCCCTATTTCTAAATATAGGGCCTTTTTTTTTAAATCGGCAGTGCCTAATACTTTGATCGCAGGTCTGATAATTTGTGTTGGCCAATTATGTTTGTATCAATTTATTTTATGATCATGCCAAAAAAACATCAATTTAAAGTTTCATTCAAATATGATCTTTTTGTTAATGTGTTAACATTTAAAATAATGAAGGTAAATTATTTAATTAGTTTTTAATCTTTTACAATTCATTTAGATTATAGTTTAAACTAGAAAATTTAAATTTAGTTTGAAATAAATTGAATTATGAAATGAATCTTATGTTTGATGTTTAAGTTTGAGTTTGAAAATTTCATTTTGAGTTAAAAGTGTTTGGATAATAAAAATTAGGTTTGAACTTGTATTGAAATTTATGCTTCTCTTTATTATTTCATGTGATTAGTATAATTTTTTTGTATAAGAAAAGATTTATACATAGTATTTTTGAGTTTAAAATATTATATAAATCATGAACTAAAATACTTAAAACGGATTAACAAATCATATATAAGATTGAATTTAAACTTAAATTTTTAAATTCAAATCTGTGAATTAAAAGAATCTTAAGTTTGTGTAGTTTTAATCCCCAATATTTTTTCCATTACTGGAATCCTCTAAAATATCAAAATATCACTACACTAATCCTTTTAGTTATGACCTCATGCAATCATGTCCTATCAAGTATATAAATAGAATCCAACCATACATGTCCTCCAATTACATCTTCAAATGTTCACACTAAAGCCCCGTTTGGGGCTAATTTTGAAGATATCTAAAATTATCTTTTTTCTAAAATTTTATCATTTTTCATTATTTATATCTCCAAAATGCTACAGTAAACTCCAAATTTTAAAAGTTCATAACTTTGTGTATACAAGTCCAAATGAGATATTTTTTTTAAATTGTATAGAATTTCGAAACGAACGAAACAATATCTATATTAATATTTTTTTTCTAAAAAAATTTTTAAAATTTTTTATTTTTTCACCCAAAACAATTTTTTCTTCCAAACACATTTTCCAAAATAAATTTTTTTTAACCTAAAAATAATGTCTCTAAACATCTCTCCCAAACTCTCCTAAACAATCCTCTCCTCTTCCCCAAAGGCGGATTTTATTAAACAACCAAATACAATACTTGGGCAGCACTTTAAGATCCCTTTTCAAACATGCTCCCATTTCAAGCTAAGAAATAGATAAATAGATACATTCCATTACACTAAGGGGGCATTCAAAGTGATTTAATGGTCGAGGACCAAGAAGTAAGTTATTTATTAACCAAGCATTCTTTTACTTCTAGTCTAATTTCTTGGTTCCTGCAAAAAAAAAAAGAAACATAGGTAGCGTTTGGTATTGTTTTTGAAATCTGTTATGTTTTCAAATTCTTTGAATTTGAGATCGTTTTGAAAACAATTCTGATAACGTTTCTGAAATTGTGTTTGGTTTTATTTTCTGAGTGTATGTTTTGAGAAACAAAAAAGTTAAACTGTGTTTGGTTATATTTTTGAAAATCAGTCATTTTATAAGTATTCTATAAAAACATATTTATGTTTGATTTTAAAAAAAATTTATTATGAATACCAAAAATTAAAAATTAATAAAAATTTTTAATTAAAAAATGAATTAAAAATTAATAACTATAATATTTAAGTAATTACTATATCAATTAAATCTTAATTAACCATAATAATTAAATCAGAGAAATAGGAGAAATGAAAAAAAATGAAATCAGAGAAAACGACTAAAAGTCGTTTTCAATTTTACGTTAGGAACAAAGGAGATTTTGGATTCATTTTGAAAACTGTTTTTAAAAACAATACAAACCAAACACAATTTCACACCGATTTTGAAATCGATTTTCTAGGAAATCGTGAAATATGTTTTGGAAACAAAACCAAACACGCACATAACTTCACATTCTTCTTTTAGAATATGGAGTTTTTTTTTTAATTTCTTCGTATATATTGAAACTTTCCACAGACCTTCGGAAAAAAGAATGAAACTAAGGGCATTTGGTAAACGCATTGCATTTTGATTATATTTGAATGAAATTTGTTTTTTTGAATGTTGTATTTGGTTGAAAAGTATTTGTTTTGTATTTGAATGAAATATGTGTTTAGATGAAAAATATTTTAGAATTGAAAAGTTGATGTGATTGGTAAAAGTAGAGATAAATAGTAGAATTGAAAAGTTGATTTGATTGTATTAAAAATGTTTTGAATAGTAATTATTTTCGTAACACTGTTACAAAATTTGTGTTTGGTGTAAAATTGTATTGTATTTGAGTAAAATTAAAATTGAATATTTCTCCAAATGCCTCCAACTTCCTTCACAGAAAATAAACTACTACTACAAGCATTGCCAGCTACTATATATTACTCTACGACTTAAAGTTATCAATTCAATTCTATTCCAGAGCTCAAAACTACCGTGAAAAGAACCTACCCAGTTTGGTACCTACTTTCCGCTTATCCGCCTGACTAAAAATGTGCTAAATGAAACGCCCAACTAATAGATAGAATTAATCATCTTAATTTTTCTTGTTAATCAAAAGGTGAAGTTTACTTGCAGAATTTAAAATTTAAAATATTTTATATTTAATTTATTGTATAATATTTATATTATATTTGATAAAATTAAATTGTAAATAAAATGCATAGTTAATCATGTTAAATTTATTAGGTAGGTCAATCTAAGTTCATTCTGTTTATTAATAATGTTAACCTATTATTAATTTATACTCATTAATATAAAACCGAAATCCTTTAATTTTGTATCATGTTTGTGTTGTATTATTATGTCGTGATCTATGTTATTAATCTTAATTAAAATAAATACAAAATAGATATTATACATATATAAACAGTGAAGATGCAACATTGGGGGAATGAACAGCAGAGACGCAAATTTGCGTCACCACTGTTCGTCAACACCATTTTTGACGTATTTTTTCTACTTACTTTTTTGTTTTTTTAATTATCAAAAAAGTCTAAAATATCATATGCTTTGCTATTGTTAACCAAATTTCTCTTTTTTGAACAATTTTTTTTAAAAAATTTGGTGACCATAAAAATAAAGAAAATTTTTTTGTGTACCACATTGTTAATTTTGTTTTATAATGCATTAATTTAGCCTTTATGGGAGGAGTAAATTAAATGAATATCATTATTTTAAATTTTGCATTTATGTTGAGTTATTAATGTAATGTTTAGTTCACATTTTTTTTAAATATAATTTTGTTTTTAATTAGTACATCAATAATATATTGGTCTTGTTAGTTAGTAAAATATAATTTACTGATTTATTATTTTCTATGACATTATTAAATAATACAATATATTTTATTGGATAAAATGTGAAAAATAATTGTACTTGGACATAATTTGTGAAATAGATAAATAATATAAAATTAGTAAAAAAATATAAAATTAAGAAAAAAAAGGAATATACATAGAATATTTTTTTAAGTGTTAAAAATAATATAATAGATTGATGATAAATTTATTATTTGAAGTGATAACTATATTATTTTAACGTGAAATTTGATGTTTTGGAATAAAAATGCCTTAATAATGCATTATTTCAGGAGTGATAAATAAATATTAAAAAAAATACTTATATTTTGTTTTAGTACATAAAAATTAAAACAGGTATTTTATGATACCAGTCTAAAGACAAAACACATAGTTTTACAAATGTGAATTTTTTCTGGTCTTATAGCATAAATTAAAAAAATAACAAAAACAGAAACGTTTCTTTTTCCTTGTTTCGTTTTCCACTAGCTTGCTTATCATACGACCAAACCAATTAATGTAGTACAATACGAGTATATTTAAGTCACAGCATACTCTACTCTTATTGTGTTTTGGTGGGGAAGTGGGACAGAGACCAGCAGGAGAGATGGTAAAGATCATGGAGTGTTGTCCTCACTTTTACCTCTTTCTCTTTTAGCTTCTCTCTCTCTCTCTCTCTCTCTCTCTTCTGCCGCCGTGTTCTTCTTTCTTTCTTGCATTCCCTTCCCTCCTCTCGCTTCACTATGTACTACACTAGCACTACTAGTGTCATCTTATAAATTTACCAGCTCGCACACGCAAAACAGATGCTTCTTTTTTGTCTTGAACCCAGCTAAGAAGAGTTGTGAAAATCACTCTCCGATCACAGTAAGATATTATCATTATCATATTATTCTTGTCGTCGTCGTCGTCGTCGTCGTTGTTTCTCTCTCCTTTCGTCTCTCTTTGTTAATTGTCTCCTTATTCCAGAAGAGGAAAAGCGACTACAAGTAGGAGATAATTATAATGGAAAAGAGGATGGATCAGGATCAGGATCAGAATCAGAATCACTCTCCAGATGCAGAAGAAGACATGACCAACCGACTTATTCCTGCCAAAAGACCAAAGGGTGGTCTCATAACCATGCCATTCATCATAGGTATGTACATTTCAACAAGAACACGGAAAAAAAGAAAATCTGATATTTTTTTTTTGTTTTTTTAATGGGGGTTTGTTTGAGATAGGAAAACTAGAGATCCCTTTTGAGTATTCTATTAAATGTTGGTTTTATTTGTGCAGTAAATGAAGCTCTTGAGAAGGTGGCAACCTATGGGCTTTTGCCGAACATGATATTGTACTTGATGAGAGATTATCATGTGGGATTAGCCAAAGGTGCCAGCATTCTCTTCTTATGGTCAGCAGCCATCAATTTCATGCCTTTTGTTGGGGCATTCCTCTCTGATTCTTATCTGGGTCGCTTCCGCACCATTGGATTCGGTTCCATCTCCAGTTTCATGGTAAAACTTGCCTCCTTTTTTTTTTTTTTATAATAATAATTAAGTGCATGTCTTAGTGAATGAATTCAAATATACATAATTATCTACTAATTATGACCTTTTTGCTCAACTGATTATATTATATGACTTTTAAGTCTATCTCTTTCTCCCACTTGATTTGCTAATGAAAAAGTCTTGGACATAAAAAGTAGCTTTTGGACTCCATTACTCCTGTGATGTTTGCAGAGCAGCACTGTTCTTAGTGCTGTTTAATGATGATCATACCTTTTTGGTTTTGGAAAAAAAAAAAGAAAAAGAAAAAGGAAAAGAGTGTTATTTCCCTCTTGATGCCCGTGAAAAACACTAAAACATAGTCCTTCTTTGGTTTGTATATCTTCTACTAATCCCAAAAAAAGAAAAGGAAAAAGAGATTGAAATCATCAATCTACTTGATGACAGGGAATGGCTCTCCTATGGTTAACAGCCATGGTTCCAAGGCTAAAGCCTTCTTCATGTGACATATTGACACAAATATGCAAATCCCCAACAAGTTCCCAAATGGCAATTCTAATACTGTCCTTCGCTCTCATGGCCATTGGAGCCGGCGGAATTAGGCCTTGTTCTTTAGCATTTGGTGCAGATCAGGTTGACAAAAGGGACAACCCGAATAACCAGCGGGTTATAGAGAGGTTCTTTAATTGGTACTACGCCTCGGCCGCTGTTTCTGTCATAATTGCCTTAACTGGCATAGTCTATATTCAAGAACAACTGGGATGGAAATTGGGTTTTGGAGTTCCTGCACTTCTCATGCTCTTCGCCACCGTCTTGTTTTTCGTTGCATCTTCTCTCTATGTCAAGCACAAGGCCAGTAAGAGCTTGTTCACTGGATTTGCACAAGTGATTGTGGTTGCGTACAAGAACAGGAAGCTCCCGCTTCCGTCCGGGAACAGCTCGGTACGCAGTCTGTATCACCACAAGAAGGACTCGGAGGCTGTTGCGCCCACGGACAAATTAAGGTATAATCACATTTTTGGAGTTGTCACTGTCAATGTTGTGTAAAAGTTAATACATTATGGACCTCTTTTTGTGACATTATGATTAACTGTAGGTGTTTAAATAAAGCTTGTATAATTAGAAATCATGAACAAGACATTGGCCCAGATGGGTCGGCTTCCAATCCCTGGAATCTCTGCACAGTTGAACAAGTGGAGGAGCTTAAGGCCCTTGTCAAGGTCATACCAATTTGGTCTACTGGGATCATGATGTCCATTAATACTAGCCAAAGCACCTTCCAATTGCTTCAAGCTAAATCAATGGACAGACACTTGGGAAGCTTCACAGTCCCGGCTGCGTCCTTTGCCATGTTCGTGGTTGTCGCTTTGGCTGTTTGGGTTGTTATATACGACCGCATAATTATACCTTTAGTGTCTAAAATCCGTGGCAAGCCATTTAGGATAGGTGTGAAAACAAGGATGGGAATTGGGCTAATTCTCACACTCCTGGCAATGGTAGTTTCCGCGGTGGTGGAGCATGTCAGGCGCAGGAGAGCTATTCGAGAAGGCTTCCTCGATGATCCACATGCGGTTGTGGGGATGTCGGCTATGTGGCTCATCCCACAACACTGCTTGAACGGCTTGGCAGAAGCCTTCAATGGGATTGGCCAAACGGAGTTTTACTACTCGGAGTTCCCCAAGAGCATGTCAAGCATTGCTGCTTCACTGTTCGGATTGGGAATGGCAGTGGCAAGTCTGCTGGCGACTGTCGTTCTAAGCGCCGTGGATAACGCAACTTCAAGAAAGGGAAAGGAGAGTTGGGTTTCTGGTAACATCAATAGGGGTCACTATGACTACTACTACTGGCTTCTTGCTGTTATGAGTTTTGTGAATCTGTTTTACTTTCTGTTCTGTAGTTGGGCTTATGGACCTTGTGCAGAACAAATGAAAAGGGTTAGAGATGAGCCTAATGGCACAAAAGAAGAAGAGATGACCAAGTTATCAAGTAAGATTGGGAAGGAAGGAAAAGAGGAGGGAAAAGATCAGTTACCAATCTAAGAAAAACCCCCATGAAATCTCCTGCTTGATTATTGCTCTTCTAGGCTTGCTGCAGTATTAACAGTGATTTGTATGGTTTTTTTGTGATTGTGTGATAGTGAATTTGATCATAACTTATTTTTATGTCATGTAATTGTTGAAATTTTTGTTTGATATAAATATATATTTATACATATATATATACATATATGGTTTTATAAAATTCACCGAGTAAATGAAAGCATTTTGGCCTTGGATTAGAGTTTTTGCTATTAGTCTCCATTGAAAAAAAAGTCCTTTTGAGTTTGTAATGATTTCCAATTTAATATAAAAAATTATTATGCTTTAAGTTGTACCATTGTAGGAGAGCCTTGGCCATGTTGTATTGACAAGTGTTAAGTGCCCTAATCCATCATGAAAATTCGAATTCAAATTAAAAAAAAAAGTCAAAAAATCCTCTGCTTTTAGCCCTCACTCGTAACTCTTACTTGGCAGTTTCTTCAGTTAAAAGAGTGAGAATATAGTTACTACTTAAAGGTTTTCTCCTTTAATTATGATATCTGACAATAACCATTTTTAATTTATCATCAGAAAAGTTCCTGCTTAAAACAATAATTGCCCGGCATGGGCCCAAACAGATGTTTTCTTTATTCCTTTTCTTTCAAAAATAGCAGGACTTATTTCCACAGTGAAATCATGAGCCATGAAAATCATGATGAAAACAGTAGCACTTTCCTTTCTAAGTACTAAAATGTCTTTTATCCTTAGTATTCTCCATTAGAGAAAGCAAGAGGACAAACAACTAGACTTGAGCAAATTTTATCTCAAAGCCTGCCCAAATCCCCACTAAACTCCCTAATTCTCCACAAATTTTCTTAGCCGTAGAGAAGTATGAAATGCTGAAGACCACGCCGCCGATGCAGTCAATAGCGTGCCCGTCGCTCCAACGTCCCAACCTCCATGTTGATCCTAATATGGTAAAGGGTAACATAGGCCATGAAAATATCTGTATTTCACACATAACCACCTTGTATAAACAGAAAAGGGAAAAAGGTAATACTAAAATACCACTCGGTACGTGGAAGTGAAAGAGGAAAAAAGCCCTCATGGGATGCCACTGCCCAAATGCCCTCCAAAACTGAGGTCTACAGCTCATTTCCTGTCATCCCTCTTCGATGTATAATGCTTAGAGACAGCACCGATATTAAACACTATCACTAATTAAAGATGTATTTTATTACGAGACTTATTTTCTATTAATATATGATATTTAGTATCACCAGTACTTTATAATAATACTCCTCTTTGATAGATCTTCAAGCAATTTTTCTGGACTTTTGAAGATTACCCCCTTTTATTATCTTAAAATAGGTCTGATTTATGAGAATATTTGTCTCTATATGACCCAACTTGGAAGAGGGTATTATTGCTGTAATTTTGGTGAGAGCTGTTCTTGTTTGTCTTTGTCCACTAGTTCTGCTGTGGCATCAAACTTTTGGAGGCCATCAAACTGTATATAATTAATTAGTGCATTGTTTTCTTCATTTGTTTGAATTCGATTCCTGGTATTCGACTTGTAATATTTGTCGTCTTCATAAATTCAAGACAGTTCACTTGGTGCTATAACTTTCGCCAAGGAAAAGAAAAAGGAAAAAGGTGTACTGAATTTCCATCAGAAGTGAAGGAAAAGAGGAGGGAAGAAAAAACGTTTTGGACTCAATTGGAAGTTTTGTTTGATAATAGCAAGTTTTATGCAATTGACTGAGTCAATCGAATTCAGTTCTTTGGCCTGGATTAGACTGCTAGACTTAATAAAAAAAAAAAAACTTCTTTTGAGCTTGAAATAGTTTCTCTCTGTGAAAATATGTTTGGATTTATCCCATTGGTTGAAACTTTTTTGAGCCTGCTATTTTGACTAGTGCTGTGCTACAATTCAGTGTAGACATTCATAAAAATTAATACGAAAAATTCACATAGAAAGTGCCTTGCAAATCTTGAAAATCTGTCTCCAAGGTGTAACTGTGTAACAATACCATTGATGATCCAATATTTTTCTCTCTCTGTGCAAGAAAAATAATAAACTAAAGTGTAGCAAAATTTAGGTCAAATCCTACTATGACTCCTCACTTGACCTTTCGAGGCCATCCATTGCTTACCAATGGCAATCAATTCTCCGTTACTTTTTCTTCTAACTTCCACCGCAAACGCTATAAGGTTTCCTTGTTCTCCTACAACCTTGGCTTCTATCTCAATCTCTTCCTGTGAACAAGAAATACTATTTAGCAAAATCACCGTTAACTAGGAAAAAAAATGTATTTATTGCTAGATGCCAAATGTCTCACGTGCAATGAGTATAATAAGTATAAGATGATAAGTAGATTTAAAGTACTTAGATCTGCTCTCCCTTTAAGCTGGTTTGTAGGTTTTGAGCTTTCCAAGCGGTTGCAGCGGGTTCATTATAGGCTAGATTAAAACACATCGGTTAAGTTGTTAAAGCATCAAATACGGACAACCAAGTAAAGTCACTGAAGAGAGGAAGGGCAATTGCTGGGTAGGTCAGTATCGATAATGCATGACCACTGATTTGGACTCAAACATGATAGAATTTTACAAACCATCATGTTGAGTATGGGTTGGACTGTGTGGATTACGGTTTTATAGTCGCCGTTGTGGATGGTGGTCTAAAGAGGGCGGCTACCTAATAAAAAGCGGATCCGCCAAGTCACCTATTTAGAAAGATGACCATCATGGAAAGCTGTTACCTAATGGTTTCCTAACATATATGTGCCAAGTTAACATCAAAACAATTAATAGAATGATCACCTGAAACTTAGCCGTCGCGAAGTATGAGATACTGAAGTCAACGGATGCTTTGAGGGGACCGGACAGCGAGTATGCCGTGGCGTTGCCGACGCTGTCAATCAGTGTGGCTATAGCTCCGACATGCCAGTTTCCATGTTGATCCTAAGACAGCGAAGGGTAACGAAGGTCATAGATTATTGTATGTCACAACCTCATAAAACCAGATCAAAAGATAAAAGATTATACCAAAAGTGTACTTGGTACAAGGAAGTGACAGAGGAAATAGCCTTCACGGGATGCCACAACCTTAAGGCCTTCCAGAGTTGAGGTCACCAGCTCACTTCCTATGTTGCCCTTTGACAGATGTTCAAGCCATTTTTGAGACTCCTGCAGATTCCTTCTCTGTTCCATTCTCTCAAAGAATAACTGTTTTATGATTTTTTTTTTTATTTTGTCTCTTTATGACCACAACTTGGAAGTGGAAAGGATAATATATGACTTTGTTAAAAATTGCTGTAATTTTTGAATTTTGCACCTGTCCTTGTCCACTTGGCCTGCTGTAGCATAAAACTTTGGGAGGCCCCTCGGGTGTTTATAAAATTAATGAGTGGATTGTTTTCTGATTTGTTTGAATGATTCCTTATATCCAGCTTTTAATATTTCTTGTCTTAATTAGTTAATTTTTTTTGTTTTAAATTTTTCACAAAATATGTGAAAAAATATGTTGGAGTTATCTCATTGGCTGAGAGTTTTGAGCATGTTACCCATATCCTAAAAAAGGGGAAAAATAATCCCAACTCTTAGCAGTATCTATAAATGAATGAGAAAGTAATTATAGTTGGAATGTAGTTTGACAGCTCAATATAAACAACACAAAATACCCGTACGAGTTAGTAATTGAGCAATATATGTACACAATAACTTGCTCTCTCTGTGCCAAGGGAAGTAATAAACCAAATTGAATTTATGTCAAAGTCTACCACTACTTTGGCCTCTTGAGGCCATCCACTGCCTACCAATGGCAATCAATTCTCCACTACTTTTCCTTCTAATTTCCACCACATGAGCCATGAGCTTTCCATGTTCTTTTACAACCTTGGCCTCTATTTCAACCTCTTCCTGTCAACAAGGACTAATATGAGAAAAAATTATCATGGTTTTAATGGATAATAACAATAATAATGTACAAACAAAATTAAGTCCAAAGATTGAGTGATCACTTGAAACTTAGCCGTCGAGAAGTATGAAACGCTGAAGTCGACGGACACTCTGTGAGGACCGCCTAAAGAGTATAAGGCCACGGCGCCGACGTTGTCGATCATCGTGGCTATGGCTCCGGCTTGCCAATTTCCATTTTGATCCTAATGAGGCAAAGACTAAAGATCATGAATCTTTATGTAACACCCCTAATTTCTATGGAGAACTAGGAAACAAAAATACTACAGTGGCATGCCAAACTAGTACAAATTTCACAGATTTCATTAAATTTGCAAACTATATATATATATTTGCCCCAAAAGCAGAGAAAAAGAAAATGTCAAATATATGTGGATGTGGATGTGGATATACCAAAAAGTCATCGCCAACAACGTAGTGACAGAGGAAAAAACCTTTGCGGGCTGCGATGACTTTGAGGCCTTTTGAAGTTAAGATCTCAAACTCACTTCCTGAGACACCTTTTGATAGATCTTCCAGCAGTTTTCTGGACTTCTGCAGATTACCGTCTTCCATTCTGTTTCTCTCTCAGGACCGGTTGTTCTCTCTTTCCTCTTTCTATTGGTTTTCTTACTAATGTATTGTCATTTAATGAATCTTGATTTTACATAACTACCCTTTTAAAGCTCTTTTTCACATCTAAAGTTTGAGCATAAATGATGAACACCCACTTAGAAACCCACCCCACCCCACCACCCCCCACAAAAAAAAAAAAAAAAAAAAAAAAAAAAAGCTTTTGTTGATACACTTCGGCTCCCACTTTAGAAACCCACGCACCCCACAAAAAAAAAAAAAAAAAAAAAAAGAGCTTTTCTTGATACACTTTGGCTCCTATTTATTTTGGGTATTACATTTGTATTTTATTTAAATATAATATAATTTTTATTTAAACATAAAAATATTACATTTAAATATCAATCACATCACATTTTAAATCTAATATAATTATTATTCATTATTTTATATTTTCTTTTATTTTTATTAATCGCATCACATACTCCCTTTCTATCTATTTTTCTCTTTATTTTTACTCATCACATCACATATTCATTCTTTAAATATAATTTAAATACTTTTTATTCAAACACATGTTATATTCAAATACAATGTAAATATTTTTCCTGTAAATGTAAATTACATTTAATATATTACATTAAAAATGCAATACAAACACAATGCGTTTACCAAATAAAGACTTAAACTTATCATAAAGTTATATTTTGTATCCTAAATTTTTAATTTTGGAGATTTACACCTTAAACTTCTAAATGTATAGTAATTAAAACCCCATGAGTAATATTATTAATCTTTTAAAGGAAATTGACATATTATTTGAACATATGTTGTTGATTTATGACATAGATAATTATGTTTGTCTATATTAATTCAAATTTATTAAAGTAAAGATTTTTAATTAAATTTTATCAGAGAAGTTTGAATTAACTTTGTTATAAATATAAATTTAGATTAATAATGATTAAAATAGAAACTTTATGCTATTAATTAATAACTATATGCAAATGAAATACTAATTTTCATTGAAAAATAACGTTAATTGTTTACCAATAAAGTGTAAATTGCTATAGATTTATGAGTTTGGAATGTAAATTATCAAAATTAAAAATTCAAACTCCAAATTACAATTTTGTAATAAGTTTAGAGTACACCAATAAAAGAAAAAAGAAAAACTAAGAGTGATTTGGAGGAGTCTTTTAAACATAACTTAGGACCAGTCTCGGAAATCCATCTTGAACACCATTCATTTAAATCCTTATTTTAAGTAGTTATTTAAAAATCCGTAAGTGCACCCAACAGATGAAATCGGAAAAACACCTAAATTATACGAATTTAAAAACAATTACACTATTATAACATAAAAATTTGATATTTAACTAATATAATATAAATAAGACGTTAATAAAATTAAAGTCGTGTCGTGTTGGAAAACAAAAAAAGCAATATTATGTCATTTTGATAAATGCAGGAGTAAAAAGTACTATTTAAGTAATTTTTTATATAGAATTGGGCATTTTTTCGAAAAGGTTCAAATTACACAAACCATATCTTAAATTCAAATATGCGAAACGAAATCTAACTTTTTGCAACATCTTTAAATATATGTATGAGAAAGTAGTTTTCTAGTGAGTCTTTCTCCACTTTGGAACCATGAAAATTTACAATATTACGGTCCAATAACTTGCTTGTTTTTTTGGAAAAGAAGGTATCAAAAAGCATAAACTAAACCATGAGATGGAAAATCATGTCAAAGTCTACCACTCAGTGGAGCCTTTGTGGTGGTCCATTGCTTACCAATTGCAATCAATTCTCCAGTACATTTCCTTCTAATTTCCACCACATAAGCTATAAGCTTTCCCTGTTCTCCTATAACCTTGGCCTCTATTTTAACCTCTTCCTGTCAACAAGTTTTTTTATTATTCAACAAAATCGTTATTTTAACAGAAAACATAAATTCACAATCAGAATTAAAGACAACAAGAGTGAATGTGATCACTTGAGACTTGGCCGTTGAAAAGAATGAAACACTGAACTCTACTGACGCTTGGGCATGTCCAGCAACAGAGTATACGGCGGCGGCGCCTACGTTGTCGATCAACGTGGCTATTGCTCCGGCGTGCCAATTTCCATGTCGATCCTGAGATGATTCACAGAAAAATACTTAATAGGGAATTTGAGGATTTCTCTTTTTGCACCCAAAAAAAAAAAAAAAAAAAAAAAGGATACGAAATGGATGAATGAGATTTACCAAAAGGTCATTGGGAACAACAAAGTGACATAGGAAAAAGCCTTTATGGGATTGGACGATCTGAAGACCCTTGGAACTTGAGGTCTCCACAGCAGTTCCAATACTTCCTTTGGATTTGCCTTCAAGCAATCTCCGGGACTCCTCTAGATTACTGTCTTCCATTCTGTTTCTGTCTCTCTCCCTATGCCAAACTCTTTCTTGTTTCTTGCTTCATATTGGTCATATATGAGCCAACAATTTAAAGTGGGAAGGTAAGACATTGATTAAGCTTGGTCTTTTCCGAAACTACCCTTCTGTGTTTTAGTATCTTATTGGTGGTTCACACAGTGTAGCAACAAGCTGCAAGAAATCAACCCAGCTCTTTTACTCAAAGGAAACACATTGGTGCACACAAAATGACTGCTCTATTATTATTTCAAAGCTTCAATAATTTGCTTATGTGACACAAGTTATGACATTTTTGTTTAAATTCCAACGATTTAGGGAAAAATCTATAATATTTTATTTTAGTTTAAGGAACAATTTGCTAAAATAGAATATTAAGAGGATATTAAGAGGACTTAAACACAAGAAACTCAAATAAATAAATAAATACATATATTCCCAACTTTAATTCGTATTGTCAATCCCAGATAAATTGTGCGTTGTGCGTTGTGCGTTGTGCGTTGTGCGTTGTGCGTTGAAGATATCTCCACTGGTAGTATTTTATGAACATTATCCACAAAATGAAAAAAGTAAGCTATTGGTAGGGTACTTTTTCATTCCCTACCTTATCTTTCTCATTCCTTCAATGGGCAAAAATATACAAAGATTTCAAATTCCTTGAAAAGAAGGGGGGCAGAAAATCAACAGATATGGTGGAACATTCATTAGGATACTAACATAGCTATTGTTCTGTTTTTCAGACGAAAAGGAACATCATTGTTCGTCATGTGAATAAACAATGTGAAATTTACTTTCGCTTTCTAGATCAACCTCTTGCCACTAGAAATATTTTCTAACAAAGAAACGAACGAATTAATTTTTAGCTACTGCATTTGCACGTTCAAATCATCTCCTGCTACGACCTCCAGAAGGAAGCTCCGCAACTAAAATAAACTCAACGGTGCAATGCCTCACCTTTTTCCTCCTTTCAACCGTTTTTCGCAATCTATCTCTTTCTTTATTTTGTTGGAGGAACGAATTGTATCTTCTATCTACAATCAAACGCCGTGTTCAGCTGCCAATTTTTTCTTCAGCTCTTTCTTGTTCACCTGCAATCAGAAACACACAAGCAAAACATAAAAAACGAAGTAAACGAAAAGTAAAGATTGTATATACGAATGAAAGAAGTGAAAATGGCTTACCTTCCCCATAGCATTACGGGGTAGTGAATCCCAAAGAAAAAGACGGGTTGGCAGCTGGAAATAAGAAATATAAATTGTTAGAATGAATGATTGACAATAAAGAGCAATATTACATAAGATTTACATTTTTATTCCCCTTTTTTTTTTTAAGGTGAGAAAATGGAAAAGATAGGTAGATACTTTAGGATCTTTGACTTGTACAAAAATTAAAGTTCAGATAGCCCCATAATCTTTCCTTTCTAGTCCTTAACGACTAATTAGATACGATTATTGATAATGACCAGAATCTTTTCCTCTCAACTTTGTCACTTAGATTCATTTGAAGCTTCAGATTCTAGTTTATACCTATAGTTTTTAGGCAAGGGCTATTGGCTGTGTTTTAGTATAACATAAGAAGTCAGAAAGTCCTTTTTTTTTTCCCCTCTTTTTCTTCTTCTGATGAAACTGAGAAAGATAAGGGGTTATATGTGGTTTATATCACCTCAAATCTGTAACTTGACAACTGAAGGAAAGTTTTCTAATAAATAATTGAAGAAGAGCTCGTAATCTCGAAAGGGACAGCGGAAATTTACAAAGATGATTAGGAAATGACCTTGTATGGGGCAAGTTTGTCTCGAGCCCAACTGCGAAGTTCTTCCAAGCTTATAACCAGTTGTGACTCTTCTTCTCTTCTCTTTTTTGCTTCGGCTTCTGGCACGATTATTGCAGAGACAGCTTCTCCATAATCTTTGTCTGGTAGGCCAAACACACAACACTCTTCAACAGTCGGGTGCTGCACAAAAGTAGGAGTTTTGATTGGAATGTTTAAATCGCTTGTTCAAACAAGTCACGTCAATATCTCCTTTTTTATGTTCTTTAGAAAAGGACCAATATAAAAGAACAGACTGGACCCTTTGTGGGATAAAAAATAAAATAGAGATATCTAAATTCTCACCTCTAATAGTACAGACTCTATTTCTAATGCAGATAACTTGTATCCACCAACCTTCATAATATCAGCACTAGTACCTGATAAAGTGGCATTAAGAGAAAAGGGAACAAAATCCAGAACTAGAATGAGCAATTTATAAGATAATGCATCAATATGAGAAGCCTGTAAAACATCTTTTAAGATGCATCGATATGCATATCTACAACAGCATTTGGCTATTAATTATTTCCCATGGATCATATTATGCAGGGGCACATTCTATGAAAAGAAGAAGAAATAAATAACCCGTAAATAACAGTATAACAGACATAAGTTTTAGATATGCTTACGTCCCAAAATGATGTAATATCCATCCTCGTCCAATTTAACAGCATCCCCAGTCTTGAAGAACCCATCATCTGTAAATGATTGCTTAGTTACCTACCAAACAATATCACCAGATCAGGAAGAAAAATGTAAAAATAAAATAAAATAAAGCAGCAGCATTGTCTTGAACCTCAACATTTTATCAGTCAGAAAGTACCTCAGGCCGTCTCCAATACTCCTTGAACAATGAGGGGCTTTTAACGCAAAGCTCACCTACTCCCATTGCATCACTTCCACTTCCATCTTCTGCAAGAATCTTTACCTATTAGATAACAAAATGTCACCGCTTAAGTCAACAAAAACAAAAAGAAAAACCCTCAATCAACAGTAGTATAATTTATGCTGAAAACAGCTGCACTTCTAAACACATTATGATAATCATAGTATCATATAGTGGTTTTCATGTCTCACTGTGCCGATTTTCGTTCACTAGTTAATAGTTACAGGGAGAAAGTAATTATTCATTACAGAGATATCCATGAGAATCATAATTGGACCAAAGAATCTCACTGACCTCCACGCCAGGAAATGGTTTGCCAACAGTTCCTGCTTTCCTCTCACCATTTAAGGGATTAGATATGGCCATGACAAACTGCAAACATTAAACGAGATCTATAACCTTAAGAAAGTTTCTAGAAATCCATAAAAGTAGCTTAAAGGAAATTTAGTCCATGAAAGCAACTTAAACTAAGTTCAAGTCACCTCTGTCATTCCATATCTTTCCAAAAGGCGATGTCTTGTGATGGTTTCCCATTGTTGCATGACAGGGAGAGGGAGCGCAGACGAACCACACATCTAAATATAAGAAATTAAATACCAATATATGAAAAAAGGCACTAACCAGTAAAATTTGATACACGAACAAGGAAACATAGTTGTAAAGGACATCCATGTATAAGATGGGCCATTAATTTGAGAATCTAGCTTAGCCAATAAAATACTGACACCTTTCAGGAAAAAAAAAATTCTGATCTGAGGGGTAGTTAGAACAGGGTGACAACTTACATTCTTGCGATCCCCACAGGATTGCAATAAATCAACAGTAATATTTTAGGGTAGAATCTAAGCTATTTCCAGTATAAATACAGTGCTAAACATAATAGATAGTTCACAGTCCCAATTTAAATACAAAACTATATTCAAGAATTATTTCCATGTTACCTACCATTAGACGCAACTGCTTTGCAGCAAAGGCAGAGGTTGCTTTTAGCTCTGGATCCATTGCTTCATAACCTTGTATCAGTCGAGAGTACATAGTCGGAACCTATACAAACCAAAAAAAAAAAAAAATGTGACTCAGTTTACAGCAACAAACTAACACGTGCAGAATCATACTAACAACATTTATATTGAATCAGTATATATGAATAAATGATGAACTATGGTCTAATCAAACAAAAGCTTCTTTCTACATATTTTCCTGAGGCAGGTAAAAACAAATAGCAAGCCTGTGTTTGCTCTGTGTAGTGATATTCAAGTCAGAATATAATTCAATATTTCATGTAATGCAGTCATGATTAGGGAAGCTAAAAGAAAAGGCATATATCTGGAATCCCGAAGTACAAGGATTACATATCAACCATGCCAAGAAACTTTCATTTCAGTGACATTGCATTTGTGAGAAAGAAATACAGGTAGCAGAAGAGTATGCACGTTATTAATGCAAATAATGATACTTAGTTACTTACCCCGGTAAAGACGGTTATAGAATCATCGGACTTAGTTCCATTTGCTGGATATGACTCACGCCATCTCTGCCAGATACCCCTCACACTAAACTTAGGAATGAACTCGACCTGCAACAACATAACCAGATGATGTTACAAACAAGACTGTGTACCACACCTAAACAAATCTGTTCCATATGAGTTTCCAGACTCGATAGAGTTACAAAACTGCCATAATGAGAATTAATTACCGTGGAGCCTGCATAGAGAGGGGCAAGTAGAGCATTAAAAAGCCCATGAACGTGTATAGTATAGTTAAGGATCCATTGTACAGCCAAACTGAGGATGACGACAAGGAACTAACAAAAAGTAAGCTTGATATATGTTTGTAGCAAAACTGTAAAACTGCAATAAAAAGTTCATAGAAATAGAAGGATATGATGCAGTGGTAGACAATGCAAAAACTGATCTGCAGATGTATATCCCCATGCATTTGCCAATGTTTGGACCTGAGATGAGCCAAAGTCAAGACAAAGGTCAAATAAAGGATTGCCTGAAATAAAACTTCTAGAACTATTTGATAGCAAAACTTGTTGAACCATTTTCTTACTTTTAAGTAGGACACATAATCCCATTAGTTATAAATGATGCATACCTGTGCACTAATGCTTTTGTGCGTGTGAACAACCCCTTTAGGCTTCCCTGTAGTACCGCTAGTATAGATAATCAAGGCAGGATTTTCATCTGCACCATCACAAATGAAAGCATAATTGAAATGTGTTCTTACAGTTACCTCTATGCATTTGCCACTACAGAATGTAGATTGTAAGTCGTTGGAAAATAAAATGTCTTCCTTACTTGCATTCTCTGTATTGTACAAAATTTTATCTGTATCTATTTCTCCAGCTTGTAGATGATCAATTCCACTTTCCTCTGAATGACTACTGGGAACATGTGGAATAAGAGAAAATTGAGCAGCAGTTTTTGCTGCAATGTTTTGCATAAGTTCTTGATGATCTTCCGTACTCAATATCATTGATATATCCTATAATTAGACAACCATTGTATGAATATGTAACTATTGATGATGCTTTAGTTAAGCTTTTCAAAACTATAGTAACATTGATTTTTTGAGGAAACTTGTTAAAAAAAATAATAGCTAAAATAAAAAGCAAGTAAAAAAATAAATAAATAAAGGTGTCCAAGCACACACCGAATCGGTCATCACATGCAGTAGTTCAATCTCTGGGTAGCTTAGTGCAAGCGGAACCGCAACACCCCCACTGAGCCAAGTCCCAAGCATTCCAGCAACAAATTCAGCTGAAGGTTTAGCCACGATTCCTATACGAGCTCCACCAAGAGTCCCTTGTCCTCTTGTACCTTTGATTGATGCAGAATGGGATACATTCTTTCCTGCTATTTGAATCTGAATGGTCAAAACATAAATTTAAGAAATTTCAGGAAAAAAAAAATCAACGGATAATGGATAAGGGATTATACTTCTTATCACGAAGTGACAGACATATAAAAAACGGAACATAAAATCATTCCCTAATATCAACTAACTCATTCGTAGGAGCCTAGCTATATATTTAACCATGCTACCACATTGAGTATGAAAACTTTTTTCTAAATGAAGCCAATTTTCCGAAAATCAAATTTTGACCAAATGTGTGTTATCACACTTATATTATCATTGACCAAAAAATGCAAAAAAAAGACTTGCTCTGCCCAAGAAAAACAAGCTACACTGTTTCTTCCACAAATTTGTGACGTCCCAAAAGTAAAATTCAGAACTCACGGCGTTTAACTCGCTGCCAGATAACAGGCTAGATATCCTCGAAGCCGCGGAAATGAGTTGTTTGTAAGTGTAACTTTTCTGATCAGCTCTAATGGCAACACCACCACGAGCCACGGATCCTTGCTTAGCTACTTCTTTCACCAACTCCATGAATGACCCAGAATTTAATGCTGTAAATTTAGTCCCAAAAAAAAAAAAGGAAATTAGATAAGCTTAAACTATCAGCTGAATTTCCACCACACGGCTTTTCTATCAATTGAAAGACTGGTTTAATCCAAGACCAATGCAGAATTGAGGAACAAAGCTGTTCAAAATTAGTGGTTTAACAAAAGATGAAAAATAAAATTAATAATTAATAATTCTTAATATCAAAAATTATGTTTTGAATCACCTAAAGGCTGAAGCCCCACTTCAAAGACCAAAATTTCCCCCTTTTTTATGCACAATTTGTTCTCAAGCACAAAGTATCCCAAATTCAGCCCACATCAATTCCAAAACATTGCTAAAGAAGCACTATATTGAATTAACAATACTCAAAACGTTTCAAAATCCAGTGAATTTTTCCATCAAAACACAGCTCTGTTTGGTTTCAAAGAAAATTTTACCAAAATAAAACATTCCATCGTAGAGAACGTCTCAATCCAGTTTTTATCAAATACCCAGAAGGGGAAAAAAAAAAAAGACTTTCCACGACTCTTGATATCTCCGCAACTTCCAAAGCAATCAAAGGAAAGCACCAGAAAGTGACGTTGAAAGAAAATAAGAATCACAAGAACAGAGTCATACAAGAGAAAAGACGAAACTGCGACAGGGAGAGAAAACGAAGGAGCGTTGGCGGGTAAAGAGAGAGAGAGGAGTAGCGGAATGAAGGGGAAGAAAAGCGGAGAGGTAGGAGGTGGTGGTTGAGAGCTTTCAATGGAGAAGGTGAGCGCATAATTGCGTATGAAATCGGGTGGGTGTGGGTTTGCAGATTCTGTGGTTCACCGGTCAGTCAACGCAATCCAATGGACGGTCCGTCGTTGGTTGGGCGTGGGAGGGAGGGGTGAGTCAGCTTGGGTTTGCCCAAGCGTTTTCATTCGTGAGCCTCCGAGCGGTTGGGTTTGGTTTGGCTACTTTGAAATGGAAAAGTCAATCACTTGCGTGTGCGCGCGCGCGTGTCTATACATACATACATATACACATATATATATATATATGTATATGAATATGCATGCTTAACTCCATTTGGGGGAAACATCCGAGCGTTTGTTTGTATACAGATTTAGCTTTGATTTTACTTTAGTTGAGTTAAATTTTTTAAAACTTACTTTAATAATTTTTTTATTTTTATCATTTCAATATATTTTTAATGTAAGTTTAAATTAAATTAAAATCAAATGCTTGATTAAAGTTAAAATTAAATTGGTTTATTAAATGAGCGCTAAATAAAAATGAATAACACAAGAACATTTGAGTGTACGTATTTTAGATGAAAATATTTAATATTATAAAAAAAAAGTTAAATGATCAAAATATAGTCTCATTTTGTCTAAAAAGTACAAATGCTAACCTTTTGTAACATTTTATATTATTTTAAATTTGATAAATAAAATCAAAATGCCAGAAGCTTAGAACAAAAGATGACCAATAGGATGTACAGGGCAAAATAACTTCAGCACAAAAAACTTAATTCATTTTTATCCCTTTTTTTTAAATCAACAAAAATTTAAAATAATTTTTAAAAAGTCAAACATTAACCCAAAATTTTTAACTCTAACTAAGACACAAAACACATACTAATACAAATTTGTTGATGTATTTATATTAATGAGGGAGATATCCCAGGTGGATTCATACATTGATGAAAAGTGAAAACATATTGATCATATACATACGTTTGGGTCGTCAATTTAGTTTAATATAGCTTGAAAGTTAAGTTAGATTAAACATTTCTTTCAATTAGTTGTAATTTAGTTAGATCCACTTATAAGTTCATTAAAATTCCTCTTCCTAAGACTTTTGTAGTCGATCTGTCTTATAAGATTACATGTGATTTTACATATATAAATTCCAAAAAGGTAAAAACAAAAGGTGGATCAATAGTTTAACAAAATGACATATTTTATTAATTATGGTGTTAAAATAATTGACATTTTGAACTCACTTATCTATTTTTATATCTCACAATGATATCATACTACATTATCATATTTTTTTAAAATTGATATAACATAATATTATATAATAAAATGAATATAAAAATGAACAAAATAAAAAGATATGAGAATATGAACATTTTTCTTAGTAAGTGGACAAAATACTTGAAGCCAAAAAACAAAATGAATGGATAAAAATGATTGTTAATTAACTTATCTAAATTGAAAAAAAAAAATCTGTTAAGTATTTTAGTGTTGATATCTTATGGCAACATCCTAATTCAAGTTTATAATGTAATTTGAGTTTGGATAGAATTAAGAAATTGAGCTTTTAGAATTGGATAGAATTAGGTATTCTAGGCTTTTGATCTTCGTGTACTTTTTAGAGAGAAATATCTGAATTTTAAGCTTTTATTTGTAAGTTCTTCGGGAGAAAAATTGAGATATTCGAGAAAATGCATTTTGTTCTATCATTCTTTGAAAAAGGAATTTGCAGTATTTGAGAGAAGGCATTTTACAATTGAAGGGAGTTCAATGCAAAATTCGAGAGTATATCACTGAATTGATTTGTTAACTAAGTACAAGATGACCAATGACAACAATAAAAGAGACTCTTTAGGTTGTATTAGACCTAATAACTTATAATTATCAGAGAGTTAGTGCATTATTGAATAACTGGATGTGGTCTCAAAAAACAAGTTGATTTGAAACGCATAAAAATTACTTGTGTCTTTATTTATTGATGCTTTCGATAATTTAATTAATTTAATATTAATAACTAAAAACAGATCTAACAAAACCAAAGCCTTTTATTTTTTTATTTTTTTAGTTAGTGGTAAACACATGAAGGAAAAGGTTAAACCAAAAGGTATGTAATATATTGTTTTAAATTGTGAGAGTTTCAGTAAAATCGATTGGATTTATATGTTGATGGATTTTAATGGCAACACTAGAGATGCCTACATGAGGCGTCTCCAATTTATATATATTTGTTTACTTTCTTAAAATAATAATTGGCTCTTTAAAAATTTTTTATAATTTTTCTTTAGGTACATTTTTCTACTAATATTCCAAGATTTTGAACATTTTTTAGATTTATGCACTATTTTTGCTCAAGAAACTTTTGATAGCGTGGAAGGTGCACCCATTATATTCCCTATTTGTTTTATTCTCTATAAAGGTTTGGATGGATATAAATAAGGGAAGTTGTGGTTGTGGAACAACAACAATAATAATAATAATAATAATGACAGTAGGTGTGGTAGTGCTATAAAGGCTTGCGGTTGGCTTCCATGAAAGTTCTACAAATGGATTTATTAACACTCACGGCAACTGCCATTTGCACTCATTAAATGGCCTGCGGTTGTCCTGCAGAAAAACCATGTCCGTTCTCACATACAAGCCCATGTACAGGTTATTTTTATTGAATGGAATTTCATAGACACAGTCTTTGTTTTAACCATTAACGTACTGCCAGTAGTTCTTTTGTGAATTAAGCTTTCGTTTGGTTTGGTGATTGGAGTTAAAATTTGTAATGAACGTTTGGTAAATATAATTAAAAAGTATTTGTATTATATTTTAATGTAATATATATTTAGATAAAAAGTATTTGAATTGTATTTAAATGATGAATATGTGACTTGATAGGCAAAATTAAAGAGAAAAAAAAAAGGGAGAGAAAAGAGAATTTATGATAGGATTAGTAAAAGTAATATAAAAAATAAAATAATAAATAGTAATTGTATTATATTTAAAATGTGATGTGATTGGTATTTAAATATAATGTTTTTGAGTTTGAATGAAAATTATATTGCATTTAAAAATAATATGAATACAATACGATAAATAAATAAAGTATTAGATTGGAATTGATTGATTTTTAAAAAATTAATTATAATTTTTATTCACCTTTTAAGGAAAAAAAAATCCAATTATAAAAGTATAATCTAGTTGGAGCTCAAATAGAATTCGGAACAAAACCTAAATAATTTTCTCTGCAAAAATTTACCATACTAGCACATGACGATTGCAAGACTATGCGTAAGTAGCATCAATTTGGCAAATTTCTCAAACGACAAATTGGTGAAATTGTCAACAGAATAACAGAGAGACATCCTTTTCACTAAAGAAACAAAATAATAAGGTGATTTCTATGCAGTATGTGAAAAATTATTACTGTTATAGCTATGTGATTCGGTTGCTAAATCTTTACAAAAAATTATGGTGGCGTTTGGTATTGTTTTTAAAATGTTTTCTATTTTTAAAAAAATTGAAAATGAAAATATTTTAAAAACTATATTGAAACCATTTTTAAAATTATGTTTGGTTATATTTTCTGAGTGTATATTTTAAAAAACATAAAAATAAAATTTTGTTTGGTTATATTTTTGAAAACTCATTTCATAAATGAGTATTTTATGAAAACATATTTGTATTTAGTTTTTTTTAAAAATAATTTATTAGTCATAATTAAAAAAAAAAATTGGTGGTACGTTTTGTAACGAGGGGTTAGGATAGAAAACATTGATGGTCTGAAACTTAGGTGGCAATAACGATAAGATTTGGATCACGAGTCAATGGTCGGCGTCACGAATCGATGGTCGTCGTAGCAAAGAGGTCATCACCAGTTCGTGGTCGCCACCCTTCGCCAGAAATGGAGGCTATCGTCGGACATAGTCATCATTACCAACATTACACATGCACAAAGAGAGAGAGAGAGGGAGGAGAAAGTGAGAGAAAATGAAAACAAAAAAATAAAAATAATTTTTTTTATTTTTAAAAAATCTAAAAAAACAACATAGTTGAAAACAATATTTTTAAAATCGTTTTAAAAAACGTTGAATAAACAAACATTATTTCGTGAACGTTTTCATTTTTTGTGTTTTTCAAAATGAAAAATCATTCTAAAAAATAAAAGCATATGCACTCTATATAATCTGCATACTTTATTTTATTGTGATTTTAATTATATTTAACGATTAAAAATATGTAATATCTCCGTAACTGTAAAAACTCTAATAAATTAATAATAATTAAAATTTTTCTATAAATTAAAAAATAATAATAACAAGAACAATTGAGAACGGAGGGGTGTGTGTTTATTTTCATAATGAAACGTTTATCCCCCTTTTCGTTGGTCGGCTGATACTGTGTTTATTAGTATTTGTCAGAGTTGTGGGTAAAGGGTTGGGTTCACAGAAAATAAATAAATACGGCCTACCAACACACATTTGTATTTACTCGTTGGAACACAAGCTCAGCATATGTAGGAGCGTGCTAAAATATATAAAAATTTATTATATAAATTATACGTAATAATTGAAATAGGGTGTATTAAATGAGAAAGAAAAATTAAAGAAATTTCAATGAAACAATATTTATAAGAAACAATCTATATGTCGATTAGGGAAAAAAATAGAAGGTAGTTATAAATCATGTTGGATAAAAATAATATTTTAAAAGATGTAAACAAAGTATTTAAGTGAGTATTTATTTGAAAAAATTCTTACATAATAATAAGAACAAAATATATAAAAAATAATAATAAAACTTGCATATAAAATAAAAAATAAACGATTTTAAAAGGAAAAAGTTAAAAGAAAAAATAGTGCAAGAAGCTTATACAAAAAAGATGCACCCAAGCAAAGCAAAGAAAAATATATTTCGAGTGTACATAAATTAAAAAAAAAAAAAAAGAATTAACCAAATAGCATAGAATTAACCATTGTCGGAATATGACTGCAACCTTGGTGGAAGAAAACGCAGAAGCTAGCGATTGCACGGGGAAGGGCGAAAACCACTGGTCGTCTCTTGCAAAACTCCAACGATCATGAAGATGTAGACAATTTCATGCGTCCTCTCTGATCATCGCGATGTTGATGACAACGGCGGCTGGAATGTGAGAAAAGAGGCATAAGAGAAAGAGTGGGAATTGGTAGAGAGAGAAGGGGGAGACAGAGGACAGAGAAAGAAGAGAAAGAGAGACGAATTTGAGGGTTTCTTAAAAAAAATTAATAATAATAACAATAAATTTAGATAATTTTGATAATTTATGAATAATAAATTTAAATATTAATTTTATATTATTTTAAAAATATATTATAATTTTTTTTAAAATTTTTATGTTTTATGGTATAACTTTTTAAAAGAAAAACTCAAGAAAAGAAAAAAAAAAAAAGGTGCACAGATAACCAAAAAAAAAAAAAGGACAAAACTTTGTGCAACATGTAAAGCATGTGGCAGGTTATACATTGACATTTTTATAAATCTTAAATAGGTTAGGTCAGATTTATTTTATTAATTTAAGAAAAAAAGATTTAAATTTAATATTTTTTAGATATAATTAATTACGAAATTATTATTAAATTATATTAAAAGGTTAGAATCATGGAAAAGAGATGAAAATAAAGTATGTCTGACTTATTTTGTTGATTTTGTGCATCATAAGTGTCGTCAAAAAATATTTAGTAGAAAGAGGAAAACTGTCATCATAAGTATCCAAAAAAAAAAAAAAAGTGGCATCAGAAGATAAGTAGCTTTTTTCACAGCAAAAATAAATAAATAAATAAAAAGAGAGGAAAAAAAGTAGCCTTTTTCTATTTGCCGAAACAAAAAAATATGTAGCTAGCTTGAATATTGTGGAAGGTCAAAATCAATTTTTTTTAAATTTTTTTTTCTATACCATCGTTATTTTTTATAATTTATACTTTTAAAATTTTAAAATAAATCTCAAATATTAAAAGTTCATATTTTTATATATATAAGTCCAAATAAAATAATATTTTATTAAAAATTATATAGAATTTTAAGATAAATGAAATAAAATCTATATTGATAATTTTTTTATGAATGACATTTTATATTTTTTCACTTTAAACAGTTTTTTTTTTTTTTTCAAACATGGTTTTCAAAACTTATAAAAAAATCTCTAAACTCCCCTCTAAATAGATCCTTATTCTATACGTAAGGTCTTTTTTCGAATTTTTTTTTAAACATTCGCACTCACTATCAAGCATAAATATATGTAAGGCCTTTTCGCTATGATCCTAATATGTGACAGACATTGCTTTAAGGAAAAAAAAAAAAAAAGGTGACATACAAGAGTGAAGAAATATAATATAACATGATATTTATTTTTTGTAGAACTATAATGTTGGTAAGGTATAATATAAAGAAATTGAGACTTGTAACATTCTTTTGTCTCAGTGTTGATGGTTATACCCTTTCACTATTAACGTTATTTCATGGATTAACACATAATCTTTAGAAAGTCTTGTATATATTTCTATTATGATGACAAAAGAACAAGGGTACATTCTACTAATAAAAATAAGTAACGGTTTGAGATTCACGTAAGTCTTATCCAAAATACCCACCATCCAAATACTGAGCTTTGATTTTGAGCACTGGATATAATTGGTCCCGAGAACAGCTCTGAACATAGATAAGTTTAATAAATATAGTGTCCGTATATATATATATATGAATATATATATATATGTAAATATAGTGTCGGTATAAGGAGCTTCAACCAAACCAAATTTCCTTCTCAGCTTAGTTCTATATATTGATTACATATACCATTGAGAGCACAAGGCTGCCATCAATAGGTAGTAAACCAAGAACCCCCAGTGACAACCTGTAATTGCAAATTAAACATCATAATATTTAACTAACAAGAGAAATAAATAGGACTTAGCCTATAACAGGTAAAAAAAAAATTGGGACAAATTTTCTTAGACCTTATGTTATAAGATATTCTTAAATGGTGAAGTGAAAATTAACCCAAAAAAAAATAATAATAAGGAAAAAAAAAAAAAAACCCTAGTACGAAAAGAAAAAAGGTTTACCTATTTGTCCTTCATCCATTACTTCTGCAATCTGCCCAAATGTTAAACATGGAAAAAATGCTGTCATGACGGCTGCCAAAATGCAAAGTGACAGATTTTAGAGTGACCCTTTTGGAAAATCCACACAACGAAGGAAAGCTTAAAAATGATCTCATTCGTCGAAAATTTTTTGAGCTTTTATCAGACGACAACTGATAGCTTTATTTTCAACAATTCGCATCATATTCTTTTCATCTTCCAATGTTTGAGCTACTAGCAACAATGTCAACATATAATATAAGAAGGAAAAGGAACAAAGAGATAAAAATGATGATATGTGTTAACCATTGGCATGATTCTCATGACAGTCAAACAAGCCAGTGCTCCAGGTCTTCCCAATCAGCTCCTGCTTGGGATCTGTCGAAGTCATCGAGCCACTGCGTCTGAGAGTTCGAGGGGTTTCCTGGTCAGACATGGAGCCAGCATTGGCTACTCTTTCTCCACCGTGTGGATTTACATCCTCTCCTTGTGGCTGATAGTACTCCGTGCACACGGAGTACTCTCCAGTTTGTGTGATCTCCAAGTCATCACCAGACTCCTTTTTGGAATGCATTTTTGTCACTTGTGCTTGGTGTTCAACTAACCACGTTTAAGGTTAATATGTAGGCATTCAAATCCTAAGGTATAAGTGTCTTTTCTATATTTCGAAAGATCTAAACATTATAAACAAACATCTAATGCATGCAGCGAAGAGAAATGCGGTTCGGTCTAACCAAAACCAGCTATGAAAGAGCTAGTTTGTTAGCCATTTTCCCTTGTGTTTTACCTCTTATAAACTTGCAAAAAACATTTGACATCTCCAAATTTAGTGGACATAATATGTAGTTGTATCATTAGACGTAAATTTTGGTTTGGCTAGGAGCTTAATTGAGTGGGTGTTTTAAGGAAAACTTGGTACAAACTACTGAAACTAGCACCGTTCATGTCATGCATGCGCCAATAATTTGTAAAGTGACTCTTCTATCTTGATTAAGGTCTTGTGAAAATGAGTATTTTAAGTTTCAACAGCCACATGCATTGCTTCATATGATCTTTGTGGTATTTGAAATGCTTATGTATGCCTGGACCATGACCATAGAAGGTCCTCTGAATCATGATCGACGAAGCTAACCTTCTTGTCAGAGTTTCATTCCTATTTTGGAGTTCATTGGTGTGAAAGGCATTAATTATAGGGATTTTTTGCATTATAGCAAGCATTATGAATTTATCCGTGTTTGATAATTTGGATCCTAAACTTTCAATTTTGACAAATAAGTCCTTAAATTTAGAAACATGTTTTAATTGTAGCCTAACAGCTAACAGATGTCACTTAATAAGCAGAATGCCCCACAATTTTTTGTACAAAACGGACCAAATACTTTTCGTGGGTTGGATATTGAATGGCCCGAATTTTTACTTTCTGCTGTCTTTTTGGTTTGCTATTTGGAACTCTAATTTCCAATTTCCATCCATTAATGACGTATTGGACTACATTACCAATGACTCACAAATTTAGAATACTAAATGCAATTGAAAGTTTAATATGCAATTTGAATATAACAGAAAAGTTATAATTTATGTCATTGCAAAATTCATCGTACATTGGCGTAACAAATCCAAGCCATGGTCGGATTTTCAGCTTGAGAAAGAGTTTACAGAACATAAACAGTCTCAGGGGATAAGCACTGCTTCCTACTTTACTTCTTGGAAGCAAACACCAAATCAATTGCTGTGTTTTTCTTTATTCTTAGTTCCTAAGTTTGGATTAAGGCTTGTAGAAACTGTTGCCTCAAGTCTTGAGCGGTTTTTTGCCAAGCTTATATGAAGGAAATATAAGCAAAAATTGAGCTATGTAAATGTGTGTGTGTGTGTGTGTGTGTATAAAACTTGAAAAAGGATCAACCAAGAATTGTTTTATTATAGTAGGCAGTGAACATTATACTTGCTCCAATCCTTTCCTTCCATTGCTTCCAATATAAAAGCAATCTTATCATGAACAAAGCCGGTCATTACCAAGTTGTGACAACCAGCACAAAAAATGTAAATCACAAGCATTAAAAATTAAACTCACAACCAAAGAAAGAAATATCAAATATCAAAACCAAGAATTAAAACAGCGTTGTTTTCATAAACTGCAACAAATTCTTAGGAGCCAAAGCATCACTTGTACATGGCTTGAGCCGGAGGAACGCCCAGTGTTTCACCTTGATACTGGTTTACCTGTTGTTGGGCAAGGATTCCATTCCATCCTGCAATTAAGTCAATACAAAATAAGACCGATTACTAGTTATTACTCTAGTTATTACTCTTTCTATATATACGCCTGTATATGTATTTGCGAGTAGGTGTATACGTACCGAGGGCAGGATCAAGTCCTCTGGATTTGAGCTCTCTGAATTCCTGACATAGGGAACAGCAGGGACAAAAGACATGGGAGATCACATCTGTATATGGAGCTTCTACTAAACCATATTTTGCCCTCAGCTTTGTTCGGTACTTTGATCCCATTATCCATTGAGTGCACAGTGCAGGCATCATCAGCAAGTAAATGAAGCTTCCCAAAGGACAAGCTGCAATAACAACATTTTTTCGCCAATATTGAGTAATAACAAGATGACGTTCAAGCAACTAAACTTTTAGTGACAAACTAATAAACAGTATCAACTAAACGATGGAAGCATGGAGAGAAGAGAATTACCCATCTCTCCGCCGTCAAGTACTTCCGCAATCTGCCCAAATGTAACACAGGGAAAAAAGGCTGTCATAACGGCTGCCAAAACAAAACATGACATAATCAGATAGGTCCTGTTGAAAGTATAACCATAAAACCAAGGCTCTCATTCTAGTCTTCTTTGTACTCTTCATCAACAGAAGTCCCAACTCGTGTTGGTTGGAATAGAAAAATCCAGGAATTAAGCACCATTATGAGATTGAATAGCACGCGGCCAACTCGTTAAGTTTGCCACTTGAGTTCACTACTGTGCTATTTGTCAAATTCTGTGTTTTATAAATCCATCAATATTAAGCAGAGGATGGCGGGAAAGGAGATTTACCGTTGGTCTGATTTTCATGGCAATCAAATAGTCCGGTGCTCCATGGCCTTCCGAGCGGCTGGTTTCGGTTTTCTTGGTAAGTGTAAGCCATTGGTGGTGCAGTAGGTTCACCTGTTTGTGGAACTTCCTTGCCCTGAGTCTCCTCAGTTCCACCCATTTGATCAGTTGCAGTATTTATCTCAAGTTCCTTTTATGGATGCTAACTTGTAGTATTCTACTTTGAATTCACAGACATAAGAAGCAAATCTTCTTCCTTACCAGGCTTTGAGTGGCTTGGTTTTATATCCAAATTGTAAATTGTCATGTTAAGAAGTCCTTTCCGCGTTTCCAAAGTTCTTTGTAACTTTTCAACTTTTTGAAGTCAAAAGGCACGAAACTCGTTGGTAAAAGTGTAAAAACAACAGTGAACACATCACAATACCATTGGCGTATTTCTAGAAAGTTTGGCAGTCATAGATTACAACTTGAAAATATGTAGTTTTTATCATTTTAATATACGACTTGGAAATGACTGAATAAACAGATTTCCACAAGGTTTCGTTTAAGAGAGAAAATTTCATGAACTCCCCCTAAATCACGTCACTAATGTCAACATACCGCATATCGCACGTACCATCAAAATGCCTAGTCTGTTTGTTTCCGTCAATATAGTCCGCGTTTCATTGGATTGATGCCAAGCCACGTCACCTAGGGGGACCTCGCAAAGTAGTCTCCAAGGTGTCCGTGCATGCATACAAGCAAAGTAGCCAATTTGGTTTTTGCCACTTTCGGCAATAGAAGTTCAATAATGTAAAAAGAATGGAAAAGACAATGGATAGGCGTGTGACAACACGGGAGGAAAGTTCAACGCAGACAAGATGGGCTCTCATCCAAATCTGAAAATAAGATTAAAAAAATACCAAAACGGATAGAACTTTATTTAAGGATAAAGCCAAATGATGAGACAACCATTATCAATATGGTAATATACAAAATCATCTAGAAGGATCACTAGCTACAGTACAAAGTTGTACGAAAATTGGAAGCCTATGTTGTAAACTATTTCGTTCAATGAAGCTCAAACCATTCACTAAGCCGATTCTCATCTCCGAAGGCTAATGTTTAACAGTTTAACAAATCGATTATCACCAAAGTCAACGCTAAGAAGGCAGATGGAAGGAGGCCCATCATTGACTTTGCCACCTCCTCCAAATGGAGAAAGGAGTAGTTCTCCGCTGAGGAGGAGGTTTGAGAAGGTCTAGCATAGTTTGCTTCTCATTTGGAGTCAACGGAACACTTCTGACCAGGTTCAGAGCCATGATGTGAACGTTATTCTTTGACTTGTGCCTTTGATAAGCCCATACTCCTGCAGCGGCACCGGCGAGTAGAACCTGTTCCAAAACCCAATGAAGTAAAATCACGATTAATTTTATAAATAAAAACATGTTGTAAGTTCAAATGGCTAGGCAGCTCTCTAACATACCGGTGATAGCCAAAGGGCTGCAGTCTGCAGATCAAATTTTGGCGCATATAAGACAGTCTCTCCAAAATCATCTTCGAGCTTCTTGAAGATCTCTTTGTCGGATTTTCCAGCACGAATCTCATCACGTATTAACTGGATACGTAAAAAACATCAATGATGAGGAGGTTGAGTGATCTTAATTGCATAGCTTATTCGGAAATAATTACTAGAGCAACGTGACAATGGAACAGAGAAACCATTACAAAATTCCCAAGAGTTTTAATACTCTCTCTTAAGCTTTAAAAGTTAAGGATAAGCATAAAGCAGAGTGAGAAGTCTATCCACAGGAGCTTCTCATGAAGCTGCTACATTCAATAGCATGACAATAAAATCACATGTACATTTACATGTGAGGTTACATTGTCTTGTACTAGCAGGCACTGAGCATTTTCTGTGAAGCCCGTACTAATAAATGGTGATCAACGATCAATCTAGTAAAAAAACTGCAAGGTTAAGGAATAAGAAACTTTATCCTACTATGGTTAGGGAGGTTGTTTCTACCGTCATTCATAGAGAACCCACATTCAAAATATGAAGCCAAGCTACATAAGGGTACTCCATTTCAGTTAAACTGAAGCTCGACACAGGAAAGAACTATTTTGTCATTATCTTGATATCTGAAGAGAGGCGCCACTAAAACTTACAATAACACAAACTAGAATTGGAAAAACCACAGAATCTACCTTTCTGAGAAGAATGGCAATATCTGCTTGGGAATCTTCGATGGACTGACTCCCACACTCGGTGCACCGGACATTATGGCTGATGTTCCTAGCTCGAGCTTCAACAACTTGTGCCTTCTTCACTTCATCCACGTCCTTCTCCATTTCTCATATATCCCATCGAATATTACAAACACTATCACAAAGCATGTGAAAAATGAAATTTCACACCAAGAGTCGCAAAAATACATCGTTGAAAGAATATAACATAGTACAGTTTTCAATGAAGCGTTTCATCGAACAACTGGCGTGCGTCACAGAAACCAAATGACACAAACAAAAACCGCCTCGTAACGAAGCATTAAAAACGTAAAAGCCCAAAAGTGATAATCAACAGCGAGAAAAGCAACAAATTCTAAATCTAAGAACCGCTTACTCGAAGCCCATAGACAAAAACGTATTAACTTGTTTTCAGGTACACGATCAACTCCAGCACAGAAAACATTGTATTTTTTAGTTACCCAAAAGAAGAATATCACAATTATGGGTTCGGGAAGATTCAAAGTTCAGGCTTTATGTGAAAAAACCTACTCCAGGCTTACGGAGATGGAGGTTTCAGCGAGGTCTTTTTCTCTCGGCAACTAACGGTGTATAGGAAAATTTAATCAAATAAAAAGATAAAACTTGCAAAACTAGATTGGAAGTGAAATTGCTGATATCATTTTTACCTGATCTCTTGTTCAAGCGTTTAGCTTTCTTCGCTTGGCCGGAGACTATGGTAGTTCGCCGCCACTCTAATGTGTCGACGGAGAGCTGAAGGTTCAATTAACCTTTTAACGCAAAGAAGGGTATTTTGGTCAACTCAAGTATTCTCAACTTTTCTGCCTTTTTCATCCTAAACTTCTAGGAAGTTATGGTGTGACCACTCATTTTTTTTATTTATGCCTTATTTGGCAAAAATTTTATATCTTAATCATGTTCAAACGCAATATAATTTTATAGTAAATACAAAATTTTACATTCAAATATAATACTTTTCAACGGTATTATTAAAAAAATTACTATCATTTATTTTTTAAAATAATTATATTAACGTTTCAACTTTAACTTTTTATCTCTACTTTTATCAATCACATCAATTTTAAAATATAATTCAAATACTTTTCATCCAAACATACATTTTATTTAAATATAAAACAAATACTTTTTAACTAAATACAACACTTAAAAAACGAATTACATTCAAACATAATTAAAATATAATGCATTTATCAAACAACCTATTAATCAATTGATTGCTAAAGCAGGTTTAGCTCCCTTATGCAAAAATCTATAATCTATATTTATAATATATAAGTCTATTAATTCTACCTTATATTTCACATTTTAATTATTATATTAATTTTATTTAATATTATAAATTTTTTAATTTAATATTAATTATTTATCTAATTTTATAAAATTATCCCTCACATATGTACATAAATTTATATTCTATAAAAATTATTATAAAATTATAGTCAATTTCATAATTTATTACCACTGTTAAAAAATTTTGTTGTTCTATTTTGTTCTTTAACGAATTTTTTTTTCTTTTGTTTGCGTTTTCTTTCTCTTCAGCCCTTAAATGTAAATATCTATTTTGACTATTCTTCTAGCGCTTGCAACTTGCCTTTATTTTTTTTTTTCAACTTTCCCTTGTTTTTTTTTTTTCCTGGCTTACATTGTTATATGTGTTTTAATAAATTATCTTTTATTTGAACTACTACTTATTAAAAATAATTCTTTCCTTAATATATTCTGTCCCTTTTTTTTTTTTTGCCAGAAATATTCTGTTCTATTAAAATAAATAATAATTCTATCACTATTATATAAGCTCAGTTTTTTTACTGTTCAAAACTTTGCTCCTCTTATTTTGTCCTTTTGTGGTTTTTTAAATAAAATGTTTTTGCATTCTTTAACGCTTTCATTCTCTACTGTTATTCTTTTTCATTTAATTTATTTTTGCATCTTTTACTACTTTTATTTTCAAATTTGCCCCATCAAAATACTTTTGATTTACTCCTTTCTTTTAAAAATTTAATGTCTACATTCTTTTTAAACCAAAAAATAAAAAATAAATATATACTTATGTACAACAAATTAAATCCACGCATGCAAGCACACGCCAACAACTAGTAAACAACAAATCATAGAAATTCAACAAAGATACTAATACATCGTGATTGCATGTATAATGCATAGTAGTTTCATTTCGCACTTAATATTACAAGGTGTAAAGTGGTTTTTTTGTTTTGTTTTTTCATAGGAGCTCATGCTATGAACATTTGTGACTTTTATTGAATTTTAAAAGTCTATAATCAATTTTATGATCACTAATCAGGACTAAAATTCTCAAAATATTAAGTTCATAAACTAATCCGTATAGAAAAAAAAAAAAAAAAAGATAGAGAGAAAACAAGACGGCTTAACTTACACCAGTATAATGAATAGCCCTTCTTTGCTTAACTTTGGGGATTATTATTATTATTATTTTTTTAGGTGTGCTAAAGTGCTTAATTTGGGTTTTAACACCACGGTCTGTACTCATTTTTAAAAATTTTAATGACGGTAGGTTGATTATTTCTCAATATTATCCACATTTTCACAGAGAGAGAGAGAGAGAGAGAGAGAGAGAGGTTATTAAAACAAGATTGGAACACAATATTCGTTGTTTTACACCATACTGTTTATTATAGTAAAAAGTTTGTTCTATGAACATATTATTTTTAAGCTTTTGGTTTATCATTCATTAGTTGCAAATCCATAAATTTCAATACAAAATAACATCAATATGCTCACAAAAATACGCGGGATAAAAAATAGGTCAGCAATATACATTGGCCTTCTAATGTGAGCACATGATGAACGTATATTTTTCCATGTTCTCCAGCTCTAGAATAGTCTAGCCAAGTGGATAACTTCAGAGCCTGAATCTGGGCAGGGGATCTTTAGTTTAACAATGTGCAGACTTTGAAGGTTACTATTTTTATCTTGCCTGCAAATCAACAAAGTAGAAAGATTTACCACGCTCAAAAAATAGCAGTAACAAACAAAAGGACTTAACTGGACTCATAATGCAAAAAATGATTAGGTACCTTTACTCTGGTGGAACAAGTGCAAGCTCAATTTCTTGGAGTGTTTTTCCTTTTGTTTCCACTACATTTCTCTGCACAAAGATCACCGCAGCAAAACAAAAGGCCGCGAAGAGCGAATACAAATACTGCGCTCCAATTTGCTCAAGCAAACGCAAAAACAACAGACCGACGAAGAAATTTATCACCTGTTAAAGGAATTAATCCTTTATCAGTGAAAGTACACAACCAAAAACTTAACTGGTGGACCGGACAATAAGCACTTTATGAAGCAAAATCTAGAAGCCAGAATTTAATCAGGAATGACCGGATAGGAAAATTACCCAATGCACAGCCATGCAAACTGCCATTGCCTTGGCTCTAATCCGACCAGGAAATATCTCAGAAAGGAGGAGACTTGGGACAGGGCCAGCCCCAAGAGCAAACAAAAAGACAAATCTGCATTGCACGTTTCGTGTTTGGCCAAATAAGAGTAACATAAGTAAAGCTTCTGAGCTTTATCATGGTCTAAATGTATTTAAGCCGTGCAAAGATAGAACTATTCAGATTGGATGATTTAGCAAAAGTCTTCATATTAATTTTCCCCTATGTTTATTGAGTCCTTTTATGATTAATCTAATATGTTTTTGATGTTAATTTTTCTACATGTTAATTCTGTCTCACTTATGATTAGAAATTTCAGGTTCGTCACTTACAAAAGCATGCCACCGACAGATAGGTACAATGCCCCGGATCCCGATGGAGAAGAACTTGCTCCAATTACTTGAAGGCCCAACGATACAACCTAAACAAGAAATGTGTTTAGAGTACATGTCATTTGTAGGTCGGCTCCATTTTTCGAATGGTAATTTTACGTTCTTTTAGAGCTTACCATGCCAGAAAAACTCCCAAGAAGAAGCACCTTTCTTCCAAGTTTATCCATCAATATCATTGCAATTATTGATCCTGAAGTAGCATAAAGAGTAAACGAAATTCTAGTACATGCATACATTACATGCGTGTCTCTCGAAGATGCAAAGTACGAGGAGTATATCTATACCGAGCATATTTGAGATTCCTACGCATATGTTTGCAACATCTGACGGTACCCCAAAGCTTTTAAAGACGGTAGAAGAGAAATAGAAAACAGCATTTATGCCAGATAGCTGTTGAAAAGCAAAAAGGGTAGAGCCCATGAAAACCACTGCAAAATATGGAAATGATAAGGCAATCACATAGAAGGTAACATACAGATGACGTGAGCTAAAGAATTCGTAAACAGAATTTATACCTTTAAAATGCCGGCCATAGAGTAGCTCTGAGAACTTAACTGTATCCGATTCATCCCCGAACTTGGACAGTTCTAACATTGCAGATTTGACATGCATTTCTCCTAAAAGCTTTTCAAATTCAGCTTCAGCTTCTGGACCTCTTCCTCTCTGAACCGAGTGATAAACATCAGTATCTTTTTTGGAAAATCATTAGACAGTCAAAAACAAATGACATGTGAAGGTCACATAAATTTGTTCAATGTGTTAGTAGGTGAGTTGATGATGCAAATCACTGTCAATGTGATTAATAACTATACACATGATAGTATCTAACTTTGAAAAGCCAATGAGGGCTCTCTACGCAGAACTCCATGAGGAAAGCAAGTGCCGCAGCAGGCACGGTAGATACCCAAAAACAAACACGCCACCTGAGCAAAGCATCATGTCCACGGGAAGTTATTTTTCATGTAAGTTGTTATATATATGAAAAAAGTTCTTCGCTGCAAACGAGATAAAACCAAAGTTCAATATAAATGGCTGCATTTCAAAGATTCATTTTAAACTTATCTTACCAACCAACTATTTCCTTGGAGGGGAGTCCAATAAAGAGAGCCGCCATAATTCCAAGACATGCAGCTATTTGTGTGGCACTACCAAAAGTACCCCTTATATAGGCCGGTGAAATCTGTTCATGTGGGATGAAGCATAAGACATACAAGAAACAAGCAAAGAACATTACAAATGAGAGTAAGTTTCTTTCAAATTTCAATTAGAAGTGAACAGATCACATCTCATACCTCTGCCACATAGAAAGCAGCAACAGACGGGCCAATGCCCATTCCAGTTCCAACTAAAAACCTCCCTAGAAGCATGCCCAACAGACCTTTAGTTGTAGCGCTGCAAGATTGTTTGAATTTATTGTCTAGTCTTGTGCAAGTTTAGATCAACTACACAGCGAACATGTTATACGCAAGTTGTCCAGAAATTAAAAGAAAAATTATCTTACAAAGAAGACAAACTAAACATCGCACGAACATTCACAGATTAAAAGAAAGTGCTGCATGAATTGTTCTAGACCTCAGTGATGCACCAATTATCATTGGCAGCGCACAGAGCTGGAATGCCCTTCGACGCCCAACGCCATCTGCAATCATGCCACTAAATAGAGATCCAACAAATGCACCTCCTAAACATGTACTCACCACTAGACCTACAATCAATACAACAACAGATAATATTGTTTTCGACAGTACAAAGTGCCGGAAAAACTAAATAAGACCAGAAAACCAATAAAATGAAGTACCTTCGGCTAAGGTACTCCCACGGAAGTCAAGATCCACGGAAATACTTTCTAGTGTCTCATTAACCACTCTGCATTGGCAAAGCAACAGATGACATAAACATACACACATTTTTTTACTAATTCTTGAAACACAAATTCATGGAAAAGCAAACAAGGATTTGATAGATACCCGAGATGGTAACCAAACAAGAATGAAGAAAGTGTTGCAACAAGCATGTGCGGTAAAGGGCGTTTCCATGATGGGTTCCCGACATCTCTGCCACCGAGTAAACGTACTAACAAAAGTCCAAATCAGCAACCAGCATTAGCGTCAGTCACAATTCATGAAAGTAGACTCACATAAACGGACAGATACAAATCTTAACAAAATGTGTCCTACAATATATAAGACGATTTTTCTACCAAGTGTTATAGCATCCCAACATGAGTCACATTGTTGAGATCAATAATTCCGATGTGCATAAAACTCAGAAAAAAAAAAAATGGAAAAGATCATAAACAAAAATTTGTTAAATGAAAAACAAAATCCCAAATTTAAATTAAAAAGGAATGTACTTGTAGTTTCTTTGTCGTGAGCATTATTGTGGTCCTTGGACGTCCCACGCTGACGCCCCCGCATTTCAGAGATATGCCAACCTCCAAACTCAAGATCGTTTTCTCCCTGCCACCAGTGTGTGTATGTATATAAATATATATATATCTCAATTTCTCAGTAAATCCATGTCATTTCCATTTTTGCACAGAATCAAGAATGTAAACAAAAATCGAAACAATGCATCTGATGTCCAATCAAAATGTGCTTAAAACACAAGCAGCTCCGAAGATAAAAAGGAATACGAAAAACTCACCATTTTTCTTCTAAATTAAGAGATAATCAACTAGGAACTCTGCTCGTTTATAAAAGCAGAGACATTATGCAAAAGAGAGAGAACCTTGGTGAAGTGCAGAGGTAGAAAACGATCCGATTGAATTCAGCGACAGAGATTGAAGAAGAATGGGCGGATGGATGCTAAAATGCGCCGGTGGGTGTCACTGTCAGTCGTTTTAAGTGAGCTTTTCTGAGGAAAGTAAATCTGAGCGATCAGTTTTAGAAAGCGTGTCTTATAATAATAATAATAATTATTATTATTATTATTATTGACAGGTAGTACTGGTGCAGTCAGAGTCTTGCAAATGGACGACGGTGATTACAATGTAATGACGATCACGTGGCGTTTGTGTCATCTTGTGAATCGGTTTTCTGCTAAAGAAATCTCATATCATTTTTCAGAAGAAAAAAAAAAAACTCGGGGTTGTAAAACCATAAAGATCGAAGAAAGCACCAGAGATACCGATATCTGGATCAGGTGTTTTGCAGGGTGGAGAACATTCCTCGTCATCCAATCGTGTACTGACACGGTCTTTCACAGCTTTTTGGCGTTTCGTGGCTAAAAAAACTGAACTCCTCTGTTTATTTATTAGCAATTTTTGGGTCAATCAATTGCAATTAGTTGACTTGTCCCATCTTCCTTTTTTTTTTTTTTTTTTTCTCCTTCCCTACCCTTTTCTTTTATTAAATTGTGGGGTAGGAGAGGTGATTAACAAGCAATAAAAATGAAGATTAACGTCAGGGTATAAATGGACTGATAGATCTGATGCACCCTTTATTTGTGCTCTTTTTAATCGTAAGAAAAAGCCTTGCATTCTTGCAATTTAAGCCACATAAAGTGGAAGCAATCGGAGTAAGGTTTTATTATTATTATTATTATTATTATTATTATTATTGTTATTATTATCAGACAAAGTAGGACCCGACAAACAATCGAAGTCCATCACTACCAGCAAAATATTAGTTCAAATTTTTTATTTCTATTTTTTTTCAATTTCGGTTGTTGGTGGTAAATCAGCCTTCAAAACATGGAAATTTTAAACACGACACGTAAGTGAGAACCGCAAGTTTGATCGAAAGGACAGAGACAATGGTGAATAATATATAATGCGAGAGTGACGTGAACCAAATAGTGAGTGAAGAGATGCCTAATCACGTGCGGACTTGGGCAGATTTCATGAAAGATGTCATGCTTGTCATTAGGGGAGAGTCACGATTCACCTGGGCCAGGGGGGTTCACAGGCAGCAATCTCAGAGAAAGTTTCGCGTGTTATTGTGCATGAATCAGCAATTTCTAGCTCAGAAACGGACCTTGCAAACTTTTAATAACACGCATTCTTAAAGCTGTTTACCTTTTTTTTTATTTGGATGAAAACATTCTTCAAGCATTTATGTTTTATGTGATGACAGGATCACTTTTCCTAGATATCGATTTTCAACTTCTGTTTTTTTGTTTATGAATTTCTTATTTCAGCTTATGTTTGGTTTCTAAATATAGATTAATCTAGATTTTCAAGTTACATTATATTAGTCATTTTAAATCAACCTAACTTAATTTATTTTAACTCACTTTATCTTTTTTATCTCTATTTTCATTATTTCAGTATAATTTCTAATATAAATTAAGGTAAATTGAGCTAAAACGAAATGATTAATTTAACTTAACTTTTAAGTTACATCAAGCTAGAATTGTAAACTAAACGGTTAACTTTTATAAATGCTTTTACAATGTATTGGTTTTGAATTTCAAAACTATTAAGCTATGTTTGGTAGAGATGAGAGAAAAGTAGACGGAATGAGTAGAGTATATCACTAAGGTGAAGAGATGAAGAAGGAGAGAGATGTCCTTTCTTTTATGATATTTGATATAATAAGAGGGAAAGAAAGCAAAAACCATCTCCCTTACTCAGTATAAAAATGCAAGTTAAAGAAAATAATATATTTTATTTGTAAAATAATTGTTTAATCCTTTATTAATTTACTTATTATCTTCTTATAATTACTTCAATAAAGAAAATAATCTGTCATAAATGAGTATATTATTGTAATTTTAATCTATAATTAATAAGATAAATTGATTCCCTTCAAAAATCTCTCCAATTTAAAAAAAATTAAAATTATGATCTTTTGAAAAATTTAGAATGTCTTCTTTAATCCTTTTCTTTCTCTCTTCCTTTATACCAAAAAAACCATAATTATCATAATCCTTTTACAAATCCCTCAATCCCTTTCATTCTTTCCCCTTTTCTCTCCTAACAAACATAGCATTAAGCACTTAAACTAAAAGGTGTGTGTGTTTTTTTTTTTTTCTGTGGTTAGTGATGTGCAAAAGTCTTTAATCTTCTCTTATATATTCTAGTTTATAAGGTTTTTTTAATTACCTTTTTTTTTTTTTTTGTGGTTAGTGATGTGCAAAAGTCTTTAATCTTCTCTTATATATTCTATTTTAGCACCATTTCCCTCTATTTTTTTTTTGTTTGTTTTTGTACGTTACCTCTCAAACTTTAGATTGTTAAATCCAACCCCTTAAACTTACCAAACCACTATAATGTGACATAGATTATAGTGCACACCACATTTTTTTGGCCCTTTACCCACAAAATTTTCAACAATAACAATTAGCCCCTTATTTCCATAGCTAATTTGTTTTAAAAAATTTAGAGAGTTATTTGTCAAAAACTTAGTTCAGGGGCAATTTGCCAAAGAACCAAAGCCTCAGGCGATAAAACGCCAATAACAACTATATTTTGAGTCCAGTAGATAGTCATGATAGAGCATTATTAATATAGGATTTGGATTATAATATAGGGACTAAAACGGAAAAACAAAGAAGACTCACCCTTTGACGTCTAACTACTCGAGCAGAGGGGCAGGAGGATAGGATCTTGATATTTTATATTATCCGGGGAAAAAGAATGAACAGCTCTTCGTTTATTACAAATAAATCAATAGGAAAACTTGAAAAATTTTCAAGCTTGATAATCTTGACAACAACGTTTATGCTATACAGCAAGTCAATAGTTACATATATATATCAAGTTTTTAAAAACAAATACCCTTCGCTATGGCTGCCTAAACACGTGTGGCAAAAAACAGAGACTTCAAAAGACGGGAAAATATTTGAGCAGCCAATTGCATTCATTCGAGTTTACTGTCTTCTATACCATGAAAAACGAGAATTAGCGAACAACTCCATATCTAAAGTCTCACGAGGTTGATTTTCTATGAATTTCCAATTGATGAACTCAAAATCTGGATCTGTAAATAAAATATAGGGAGGTTTAGTCAGCACATATAAGATCAAAAAAGGGATGAGAATAAAGAAACAAAATTTGCTAGTATAGCTAAGTGAAATACCTTATTCACAAGCAAGTTTACTTGCTCTCTGTACATCTCCTTCAAGTCTATAATATCAGCTCGGAGTTCCTCCAACTACACATGAAACTCTCAAAAATCAGGACTTGCAAGTAAGATAGCAAATTTTGTTCGTCAACTTCTTACAAGGGAGTAAAGGCAAACCTTTTTTTATTTTTTAATTTTTTTTTCCTACCCCTATTTTGCTAATGGGAGAAAGGCCAAACTTAAAAACCAAAAGCAGCTCTTTTTTAAAAAGAATTTGCTAGAATGACAACCTTAGTGAAATTAGCATAAGGGCCTGTTTTTTTAACTTTTACACTGAGCGTCTTGGCAAGGCGTGTGGTGTCAAACAAGCCACGCCCAAGTCATTTTGCAAAATAAAATTTTTAAAAGTCATAATGCAAATAAGACTTTCTCACTAGGTCATTTTTAACAAACGCTCTTATCCATGAGTACTTTGGGTAATCCTAAAATGCTTGAGAACTAATGCAGTGCTACGTTTGGGAAATACTCAACACTACTTCCTGATATTGAAGTCTTTGATAATTGTCAATGCAGGAAAGTTGGTACATAATTTCAAGGAAACAGGTCAGATCTTGCAATCTAATCTAATACAAGAAAGCACCTCAGAAACTGAGTTAACTCCCCATAAACCATGATAAACCTCATACCATAGCATTCAAACTTCATCGCCCAAAATTTGTTAGACATAAAGCAAAAGGAGCCAAAGAAGAAAGCCATCTATACCTCTTCATCACGTTCACCCATTAGCTCAAGCGCTGCAGAGTGTCTCCTCCTCAATGATTCCAGCTCAGCCCGAATACCAGGTAACGTAGCAGCCTCTCCCCGTAACTTTTCACACTGGAATGCGGTACAAAATTCTCAAGCTCAGTTACAAAAAAAAGCACCAAAGGGAAATTTACAGGAAGGGGAAAAAAAATTCAGACACCATAGGCGAAAGGAGAAATGCACCTGCTCGGTCATTTTGACCAACTCCTCAGCAAGAGAATCACGGATAGATTCCATTGACGCCTGAAGGAAATTATAAAAGTAAATTGTTTAAGAGAGAGAGAGAGAGAGAGAGAGAGAGATTAAACTCAGTAGAGATTAATAGTTCTCAAACCTCTGTAATGGTTCTAATAAATGAATTGTAAAAGCAAAAAAAAGCAGCTGTCCACATAGATCAAATATGTAATATCCTACAGCACTCAATATGAAAGTCAGTGGTGCCAAAATTGTTGCATATGAGGGCAAAACTCACCAAACGGGACATGTATGATGCAAGTTCCCCTTCCTTTTGACGAAGGGCAGCTTCAAAAGCACCAGGTGTCATACTCTTCATATAATAGGGGCTCATAGTTGCTTCTCCAGCAGTCCTTCTTTCAGATAAACTGTCAGATGAGTCCAGAGATGCCTGCAGATAATAGCTTTCTTCCATGCTACCAAGGCTGCTAGCACTTGAAAGTTTTCGGCTCAAGATTCCTGCAAGAAGGTTAGAAGAATCAATCTCAGAGACTGAAGACAATTAGATAATACAATACAATCCAAGAATCATACCATTCTCAAATGTGGAATTCTGCCTTGTTGGAGCTTGATCTGGTACAACAGCAGAATGGACGCGAGCTGTCCTTTCCAATTCCAAACGAGCAGCTTTCTCGTTTTCTATCTCCTGGAAAAATTCAAAAGCTTAATTCAGGAAAACTGAATAAAGTGAATCACAATTTTATTTTTTTTTTATTTTTTATTTTTTTAAGATCCATTGTAAAAATTATGGAAGGAACAAAGTCTCTCAGTAAGCTTTAGGGTATGCATTCTCTTTACGTTCTGACCAGGAAAATCTTGTTTGTATCTATCCACTGACGGACTCGTTTGCATCCATCCACCCACTCCATCAATGCTTCTCATATGGATGAATGCGACAATACCAAATTAACTCATTCAAATACTACAAAACGAAAATTAAATTTTGAAGAAAATCAAACAAAACCAGACTACGTCCTTTGAACCAAGAGATCACAATGTTAAAGAGAAATGTTCCTTGTTCACCAAAAATGTCCTTATAATTCTAACCAGGCGTCAGCATATGGAATCAGATAATTCTAGAAAAGATTGAAAAAGAGCTGATAAATTAAACTTTACTGAAACTAGAAGCACCACCTGTTGTAGCAGTTCCCTATGCGTCAGCGCTTCTTGTAACTCTTGCTTATGTTTCCGCTTGAGTTCCCTAATTTCTTCATCGAGCTGGTTAGCACGACCTTCCAGCGTATCAGCTTCCTCCTTAGCTGCAAGGTACTCCTGCCTATTTTCAGCTGCCCTTTGTCTCTCTTTTTCAAGCGACTTGCTTAACTGTGTCTGTTCAGCTCTAAGACAAGAAATCTGAAATATATATCTCGCGGAAGTTAATACAATATTAATGGAATCCCGTCATATGCAAAAGAATAGAACACGTGAAGAAGAGAACCTGAGCCTCAAGAACATTAATTCGAGATAAGGTCTGAGATAAGCGTTCATTCACTGATCGCTCTTTTTCCTCTGCAGCTGCAGATTTGGCCTCTGCTTCCTATTGGTTGAGCATAAATAAATGACATAAATTTCCTCCCTTTACAATATACATATATACATACATATATATATATGTATGTATATATATATATATCGAACCATATCCTTCTCAAGTAATATGCGAACCTGGAGCCGAGTGTTAAGGGATCTTTCAACGGCCGCCCAAGCTTCTGCTCTTCTTGCAGTTGTTTCCTATAACAGGTGAAGGAAAGGGAGACAACAAAAATAACCTAATTAGTTGATCCAGTGAAACGGAAAGGCCAGCATCCACACCGAAAGAATATCTTTGTGACATAAAAAATTCATTGGAAATGTCCTTCACCTGCATAGCTTCAATCTGCCTCAGAAGAGGCCTCGTAGATTCAGGAACTTGTGTGATCAACTCTTCACAGCGCCGTTCACTTGCCTACAAGCCAAATTAAGTTGGAATAAGAATATAAGAACTGTGGCAAGATGAGAGGGAGGGCGCACTTTAGATGAAGAAGATTCACACACTTGATAACGTTTCTGAAGGTCTTCAATGTCCCGACGAAGCATGTCTTCCCTAAATACAGCCTAGGAAAGAACAAAGGTCAGATATAAAACAATTACCTTTTTTCCATTTAGAGGAACAAAACAAAATCACAACCAACATAACAAAAACCTGCTGCTCCTTTCTGCTCAGAGTCTGCCTCAACTCTTCAAGTGCCTGAACTAGCATAGATTCACGCTCCTCAGCCTCCCTTAGACGACTCTCTAGTTCTGATCTTGCTTCATTATTGGCACGTGCCTCCGCTAAAGCTTCAGCCTCCTTGGCAGCATTCAAAGCATTGGTATAAAATTCCTTTTGCAATGCAAGCTCTGATTGGTGTCTTTCTATCGTTTCCTGCAGCAACTTTTCTGTAGCTGTCTTGTCCCGCTTTATACTCTCTACTTTATTCTCTTCAACCTGGAGATATTTTATCATGTATTGTGTAAACTCATTATTCATTTTGAATGGCTCCAAGCAACATCGCCCTCAGACTTTTAATGAGATCATTAACTAAAATTAGATCTTATTATCAAATATCACGAGGTGTATATTTTTTCAAGTACTTAAAGAAGGAAACATGCTTTCAATTTACTTTGTACTGTCTTTTGGTTAACCAATATCCTAAAATAATTGGTAAAAAATACACAAGAAACAATCTGCCTAAGAGATCGAACAATAGGCTTCACGAACCAAAGACATCTCCAAACTTGGAGAACTAAAACCAATATCTAATATAAAGACTGTGTCAAGTTTAAAAATAAAGCATGAACTGGGCAAAATCAAAGGCTCAAGTACAACTAAATTTCTAAAAAAAGTACTCTGACCAAAAGTTGAGGAAGGTCCAAGCTAATTATTTAAGTTTATTATTATTTAAGTTTATTACGGCTAAAAGAAAAGGTTGTTTATAAGTGTTTAGAAAAACAAAAGCCTTAGCCATGGATATTTAATACATGCTAGAGTAATCAAGTACCTGGAGCTTAGTAACCAACCCCTTCTTCTCTTCTTCAAGCTCCCTAATCTAGCTTTCACAAGACAAGAAAGAAACAAAAAGAAAAGAATCTTGAATAAATAAATGAAATATAAATATAAAAAAGTTAAGAACGAAAGTTCAAACGATTATAAGCATCACCATGTACCTGAGCCCTTAATTTTCTAATTTGGCCCTCTTGAGCAGCCTGCTTTTTTGAAAGCTCTTCACCTGTGCAACATAAGAGCATATCAAATACGAACTATCCATGAAAAGAGAGAAAAAAAAATGTCCTTTCTTGCACAAGTAGACATGCATCAGAAGGGTAAGAAAGCATCTTTAGAGGAGAGGAAAGGAAAGGAATCATCTACAATTCATTTTATGTATCAGATTAGCCAAAGTATGGTAATTTAATTGAAAAATTTTCCATTAATAGGGCAATCACAAGTTTTCCATCCCACACCTATTTTACTAATAGCAGGTTTAATTGGACAATATGACATCTCCGAGATTTAGTATCAGAAAACAACACGCACTATGCTAAGGTTAATGCACCTTGTGTGTCAAGGAAGAAAACTCAAAATATCAGACAGGGATAGTAGTATAGCACATTGCATTCAAATATTACAGTTTTCAAATCTCTACCTTCAGCCATAACCTGGTTAATAATTTCATCTTTTTCCTTCAAAAGAGCAGCAGCATCACTTTTTTTATTCTGCTCCCTCCGAAGAGTATCCCTTTCCTTAGTAAGAGCATAAACCTGAAATCATGTACATAAGAAGCTAAATTAAATAAAAGAAAAGAGTTAATACATGTGTGTCTGAATGTCTGTGTTACACGTAAGGAGATGAGAACCATAAGCTAATGCTGCACTAGCAACCAACCACTCTACTTCAACTTATATTCACCTTCAAATTTCAATTGCACATTTCAATGCTGTTATATTGCTATCTTTAAAACAATAATTTTGCACCAAGTGTCCTTGAAAAGTGCTCAAATGGGAACTTCGTTAGTCATTGGCCATTGATACTCGGCAAGTACCCAGGAAAATCACCCCTATTAAGACAGGACTAAATGTCAACGTCCCTTATACAATATATAACATAGTAGTATAGTACTAGCATGGACTTGCAAGTTGTGTCCATATGCATCATATCTTGATAGCGAAACACAAAAAAAATAGTAATGTGATACTGTAATTCGTCATTTCTTGAAGTCCATTAACTGTATCCTTCCATGGAATCAAGATGGCATTCAGAGTTAACAGTCTCCTTAAGCCTAGAGTAGGATTGATTATGTTGTAGATTCGCTACTCACTACTCCTTTTATATCAAAGAACATTATTAGTGAACAATGAACTAGAACTCAAGCTAAAAGATGAACAAAACTATATGAAGATATGTACCTTTCTTTCGAGAGTTGCAACCCTCTGATGGTATTCCTCCCTCAAAGTCTCAATTTCTGCGTTGCTTGTTTTTCTCTGATAGACGCATAAGTTTAAGCAGTTAAAATACAAAGATGAACGTAAGGAAAGAAAAGAACGAGAGAGAGAGAGAGAGAGAGCCCTGGAACAGTAACTACTGGAATTGCATATTATATCAATAGATAAGTGATCAATAGATGAGATAACAATAAATTGGTGTTCGTGTGTGTTTCTTGTCTACATATGTATAACAAGTCAATAAAAGACAAGTCTACGCACCTTCAAATCCTCAATCACAGATTTTAATTGCTCATTTTCATTCATTAACTTGGCAATCTCATCAGCCTTTGCCTGGAAAACATCAAACGGATGGACAGTTCATTACCGTAGAAATGCAATTAAAAGAATGTGATCTGGAATATATCCAAATGTTACACAAATAAGATGGTCCGAGATAATCTCATCACACACCTGAGCTTGTCTTGCAGCACCTTGCAAAGCATTTTCCATCATCTTCATCTCCCTTTTGACCTTTTCCAGTTCAACTTCAGAATATGAAGTGTCAGAAGCATTTGTTCCTGATCTCAAACGTTGCTTTTTAATGTCACTTTGTGTATCATCATCATGCTGATCCACACTGATCGCTTTAACAATTGCACTATTCTCACTGGAAACCAACTGTGGAACCGCATCTGAAGCTTCTTCTGAAGGAACTGCACTGGAAAAGTCATTACTAGAAGTTTTTCCAGAACTGTCAATATCCTTGGTTAAACCAGAAGGCTCAGTTGTAGTCAACTCCCTAGTTTGAACTGGAGAAATTGTCTCTAAGCCCTCCTCAGCTTGTATCTTTTGTCCATCAGCGCTCTCTACATGTATCTTCTGCTCGTCATGGCTCTCTAATTGTGCTTGTTGTTCATCAGTTCTCTCCACTTGTGTCTTATGTTCGTCAATGCTCTCTACTTCTTCCTTCTGTTCAGGTGTGATCTCATGTACATTGGTGAATTTATCTGATTCGTCAGGCATGACACCAGTCCCCTCAACTTGATCAACTTCAATTGCTCTTGATTTTTCTTGCATGGATTCTAAGTTACTTAAGACTCCAACTTCTAATGTCTCTCTCTTTTCCACAATTTCAACTGAATCAGACGACTCAAAATCCTGAACAGCAGCTTCAAGTGGTGCAGCAGGCACCAAAGACGATACAACTTCACCTTTTTCGGGGTCTGATACAACAGAATTTGTTCCATCTGCTGTCTCCCGATGTTCATTGGTTGTTTCTGCTGTTATAACTTCCTTTTCTTCTTTCACAGAAGCCTCTTCCGTTGCACCCATTGGTGATGTGTCAGTTTGGACCCCTTCTTTTTCCTCTGAAGTAGATGGATGATGAGGAGATTTCTGCTCTCCTGATGGTTTCTCAACTTCATCCGTTTCGATAAATTCAGATTCAGGTTTCTGCGATGACTCAGCATCGCTTTCCATACTCTTATGCCCCATAAAGGCCATAACAGGATTAAAGAGCGTTTTCCTGTCTGTGGACGAAGTCCATAATCCTGAAGCTTGCAGGAATGTAAGAAGAGACCATAGATCAGTCTAAACGTAAAATTTTGCTTTCTCTACAAGAGCACATTTACAAACAACATTAACTAAAAAACGACATTCTTTAAATTGAGAGCTTTGAAGTTTGCACTCGATCCAACCAACACAAAATAACATAACAAGGAATCTTTAACTGAGGTTTCAAACATGTCCATTATAACTATAACAGAAACATAAATACACACATATAGAGACATGTATGAAACTGAAGTACCTTCATTGGTGGCGGAATCGGCCTTCTCTTTCTCCTCGAATCCGAGGGCGGTATCGAAATTCTTCTCGATACTCTTGACGCTCTCCTGGAGCTTATTCACCGCCCCTCCAGCGAGATCGGCGATGTTCCCCAACGAAATATTCCCACTAAACCACGCCATCTTCTGGCTACAACAATCAAATCAGATTGCATTCAATACCGTCTCAAAAACACATAAAAACCTACACATTTTTCATATCATCAATCTTTCAAAAGAAACCCCCCAAGAACAAAGGAACTCGGGATCAAAGTTAACCGCAATTGAATGATGCAAGAATTCGACATGAAGAAGGTTTAGATCCGAATTGTAATGATATGGAATCAAAATCATAGAAACGAAATCGAAATCGAAAGTCAGAACCTGGTTAGGGGTCCGATTGAGAAGGGAAGTAGCGGAAGAAATGCCTGGGAAGTGGGAGAATCAAATCATGAAGCTTTTCTACTTTGGTTATGGCGGAATCAGGGGAGAGAAATGGCCGGGACGCGGGGTGAGGTGAGGCGAGGGGACTTCTTCTTCTTCTTGCACTGCTGAAAGATACGGGAGATCGATCTGGTACTCACTGAAATCTGTCGAGCTAAAAGTTCTTTAAAATTTCTAAAGAAATGAAAAAATAATAATCACAATAAGTAAATAATAACAAATATTTATTTTATCTTTTTTTTTTCTTTTGGGTAAATAATTAGAGGGTTTCTGTTGGGTTTTGCCAAAACCTGCCCAAATTTTCCAATATTTTGTACCAATGCAAACGTTCCCTTTTTTTAAGGGACTTTCTTTTCTTTTATGTCTTCTTTTCTTTTTGAGTCTTTGGCTAAAAGCAAACTTTACAAAACAAATTTAGAAGCAACAAACTTGATTAAAATAAATGATTATATGAGAGAAAATCAAGAAAAAAATAACTAAAATTTGTTTTTCATTAAAAAAAATTGCTACTATCAATGGAAATTATGTTTTAGCTTTTAGATCAAATTTTCAGTGGTACAATCTATAATTGAAATTAATTATATTTGTTGTGTTGTAAATTTCTAACATGAAGCCTGATATATTATATTTTAAAATATCAAATATGTATTCATATTCCTACCCTAAACGGTATATTTAAGCTTTTTTTTTTTTTTTGGAAGTGATTGTTGCACTATTTATCCGTCTAATTATGCTTTCTTACGACACTACCAAAATTGTTGTTAGTTCACTATAGCTTTTCTAGTGTTAGTCCTGCGTTTCACCAAATTGCTGTCGTTTGAAAGTAAAGTTACAGTACTCAGAATGACCTATCGTCGTTTAGAAAGGTGGAGGTGGACACCTTTTTTTTTTTTTTTTTTTTTTTCTTTTCCTTTTCTGAAATGGTGGTAGTCTTCGTGTGCGTTTGCAAATTACTCTAAATTTCTAACTAATTGTCGTTCTTTACCACATTGTTGTTTGTAATATGTAAACTGATCATTTTGAGTTGTTTGTGTGTTGTTGTCGTTTTATAACTTATTTGTCCTTTCTAGGTTGTTGCACATTTTAAGTCGTTGCCATTTGTATGCAATTGTCGTTCTTGTCGTAGTCGTTCTTCCGTTGTCGTCCACGTTTAACATTTTGCCGTTTGTCTACTATTTGTTGTTTATATTCACGATCGTTTTAGGAATTTTTTTGGTACTTAAAAAAAAAAAAAAAAGAATCAGTATTTAACTTCCGGCGTTGTGTTCAACGCAAACTTCCGTGCTTCCTCTGTTTAAATATGATTTTCTTCTACTGAATTTGAAAATCCAAATTCTGTTTGTCCGCCGAGAAAACGTAAATTGAAAAAGAAGTTGAAATTCAAACTTTTTAAGTCGGTGTTGCAAGGTTTCCGGCTAATGAAAGCCAAAACGTCGTGAAATCGCAAATTGGAAAGTGCTTAATTTGATGTTGAGTCGAAATTTTGTTTCGTGTTGTTTAGTATCCCGGAAAGTGATAGCCAAACGTCGCGAACATTCAAATTTAAAGAAAAAAGGTTTCTCTCTCTCCTTTCCTTCGGTTTCTCAGCTGCCAAACGAAAATAAACAGTATATGCTTTGTTACTTTCACAGTTTCACTTCATGTGTTTATATGTTATCTTTGTGATTAAAAAGTTTCGGTGAATCAGAGAGACAACTGAGATCTCCTGCCAAAATCAATGAGACGACGAAGAAGCAGTAATGGAGTTTCAAGGTTTCGCGCCAAAAGGCTAGAATTTTCAATGTTACGAGGCTTATCTTCATCTACTCGTTCTTCGTTGGTGGATCGCTTTCAATCGCCTGTGAAACCGAACTTGGAGCTTCAATTGTCGCCACCAAGTTCATTTTCAACACAGTGAGTACTCTGGATTTCCAGGTTTATTAGTTAAAACGTAGTACGCTATTTTCAGCTTTGTTTTCTGCTTGGTTGGTAAGAAAACAAGGGAGAAGGAACGAGAAAATTCCAGTAGATCGTATTGTTTATAGATATCTGGATTAGATTCATTAAGTTAGTTTGTTAGCTTTCCTGTTTTCCCGTTAAATCTTCTCATTTCTCTTCCATTGCTAACTTCATGTGTTGTTTGGCTAAGCCGGTACTGTTGTTGAGAAACGAAATGGAAATAATAAAAGAAAAAGAGGATGATTAATGATCTTTTGTTATTTGAAGAGAAATGATTCGTGTTTTTAGCTCTCTTCGGCAAGCTACATTTTGTTTCTTCATGCACTTAATGCAGGATTGAAGTCTAAATTCCATATACCTGTAATTTGCTTAATCGGCGTACTAATTTATAACATGCTATTTGGACAATATATATAAATATATGTATATATATATATTCAAGAACCTGTTTTCATCCTTTTGTCCATGCCTGATTGTACTTCAGAAGAGTGTCTGATTTGTTCTGTATTGCCGTTTGTTTTGATCGATATTGTCGGTCTGAAGTAGAGCGATAGATTCCTCAACATCACAACCACAGATTTATGCTGAAGGGGGTTTTAATGGTACTCCAAATCATCATAAGCAATGCGGTTGCAAGCAAACAAAGTGCTTAAAGTTGTGAGTACATTTCGTCCGTACGGACTTGTTCCATTATGCATCGTGCTTTATAGGTTGAAAATTTTTTGTTAATACACCCTTACTTTTCATTCAAAAAAGCAAGGTTGCGCCTTGCATATTTTAGTGATCTCTTGAAGTTTTTACTATTTGTAATGCATGAATGTGCCAGATTATTCTTCTTGTAAATGACCATAGAACTCGTTTTAAGGCAAGAGCAGTGAAGTATAAACAATTTTTTCCCCTTGGAAATGACTTTTCAAAGGAATTCACAGTGCTGCTTAAGTTCCTTGATAGAATTCCTGCTGGATTCAGTGTTGTATGCAGTGTCCAACCTTCAAAAACTAAATTTTGATGGATTTCTCAAGTTGATAAATTTAATTTCATGTAAAATGGTTATTAACTCTCAGGTACTGTGAATGCTTTGCTTCGGGAATCTACTGCAATCGGTGCAAATGTGCTGATTGTCACAATAACATTGCAAATGAGTCTGCGAGGCATGCAGCTGTTGAATACATTTTAGAGCGCAAGCGAAATGCTTTGAGGCGGAAGTTCGCTAACAGCTCACCTACAACCCAAGGTAGTCCTTCAGTAGCAAAAGAGAAAAAGGGATGCCAATGTAAAAAAACCTGCTGCCTAAAGGGATATTGTGAGTGCTTCCAAGCCAACCTCTTCTGTTCTGAAAGTTGTAAATGCTTGGACTGCAAGAATTATAAACGATCTGACAAGAATACCCCAATCCAGGTATTCTTGATGTCCTAACCCAATAATGTCATTGATTGCAATTTATAGGTGAGTACACTTTAACATACTACTTTACACATTAATTCCCTCTTTGCTTCATGTTTATATTCTTACTAGGCTTGCCAGGTGAATCCTCTTATAGCTTCTAGGGAATCATCTGCCTTATCCTTTGGTCCTCTCGGATACAGGTTCATATATCTGCAAATAATACTCTCTTTCCTGTGCGAACTTAAGTCATAGTTTCAGAATTTTGTTCCCCTGCAACGACTAATTATTGTTGCTGGTTTGGCTCAAGATCGTTGTTGGAAAATGTCATAAGTCCGGATTCCATAAGGCACTTCTGCTCAAAGTTGGTGGCCACATCAGATGCTAGTATAATGCACGCAGGTATGACTGACATTGGAGTATTAAAAACATACGATTCTGCTACAAGATTTGGAACAGAGATCCCTGATCTCTCTATTCAGGGCTCACTTCCTGTGTTCCATTCTTTTCGACAGGTTTCATGACCTGTATAACAAACTTATTTGTCCTTTACGTGTGGCTATATATTTGATGAGAAAGTTACCACGTTGGGACACCAAGACCACAATGCAGACAACCATACGGAGCAGGAGAGGCTTGTCTTATCAAACTTCCGGGATTTCCTTAAGAAGATTATTGCTTGCAGAAACATGAGAGGTAAGATTCACATTTCTTCTGAATTAGAATGGCTGCTAATACTCCACAACACTTATGGCTCCCACATAAAGAATTTGTTATTTCAAAATTGTCAAGAAGGTTTGAGATCTATTACACTGCATAAACATAGTATTGGTCCACTCTGTTTATGCCCATTCAAGAATAAAATTTCCTGTCAAAAACCAAGAAGAGTTTCATATATATTTTATCTTGCTCATTCTTCATATACAATATTCGCAACATTTTTATTTCCCGCATTACGTACAAAGTTCTTTCTTTCAGCTGGACCTTCAACGGTGGGCGAATGTGAAAGCGTAGGCAGCAGAATTTTGAAACGCGAAACTGACGACTCACATCTTAAATGCACAAACCGGCGATGTTAAAGAGATCTCTCTAACGACACTGACATTTATTGGAAACATGTGCCCCTTAAGGCTGTTTGTCCTGATCGAGTTAAGAATATATAATCAAGAAGTAAGGAAAGTTCTTCAAAAAGGAAGCATCAAAATCAGAGAAAGAACAGCCTTGAAGGATGAAGAAGCAACTCCTGCTGGGCATTCTACGGAGTCAAACATTTGCTGGATGATTGGCTCTCGTTTTTGCTGTTCGTCCATGACCAAGGAAAATGTCATTCCCAAGAAATTCATTCTATTCTGTTTTTGCACACCCTGTTTTCCCTATTTTCTTATAGTCTTGTCGTAAAGCTGCACAATTTGTCCTCTATATTCAGTCATTTGAAAGGTTTCCACTGTTATGGAAGCGCAATAATAAACAAAAGAACATGCAAACGCATCTACACTTCTACTTTGTCTTCTTTCATTCACCAATAATCATTGCAAGAACATAGCCCATCCTTAAAGTGATGATAACGATTAACATCTCTTATGGTGATTTCTCTTTCGGTGATTTTCGAGATGAATTTGATTGCAATGTGGCAATCTTCACAAATCCGGAGGTTCTTATTTATCAAAAGCCTTGTTCCTGGCTGTGTACTGATCAGTCCAAAAGCAATTGCCAGCCTCTCACTGTGACTACAAACCATATTACTCTTCTCATCAGCCTCCACGTCATGGAAGACCGAATCAGTGCTTGGTACATATCCAGCTTCTGCCATTAGTCTCCCTAACCTCTTTAGTTCCATATATATAGCCTCTGAATTAGGATGGGAAGTATCTCCAGAAAGAAATGCATGAACTGTGTTTCTGACTTCGATCCAGCTACAAGCAATGCTTTTCTTAATTCCCTTGTCTATCATTAGCTTTCTCAGCCTTGCAACACCTTCCCACTTCCCAGCTTGTGCATAGATGTTTGATAGAATCACATAATAACCAGCGTCGTCAGGCTCAAGCTCCATCAATTTCTCCACTGCCAGCTCAGCAAGCTCAACGTGTCCATGAATTTTACATGAATTCAGCAGAGCGCCCCATACACCAGAATCTGGTATCACTTTCATTTCTGTTATAAGATTGTAAGCCTTATTCAACTGCCCACAATGCCCAAGCAGATCAACCATACATGTATAATGCTGAACTGTGGGTTCAATATGGTACTCTCTTACCATAAACTCAAAATATATCAATCCTTTATTAAGCAAGCCCCCACGGCAGCAAGCCCCAAGGACCCCCACAAATGTTATGTGATCAGGCACAGCTCCTCCTCCTTTCATCCTCTCAAACAGATCCAGTGCTTCAGCTGCATAACCATGCATTGCATATCCAGTGATCATTGCATTCCAAGAGACAACCCTATTTTCGCCAAGTCGCTCAAACAAACTCCTAGCAACCTTCACAGAACCGCTTTTAGCATACATATCTACCAATGCAGTTTTCACCTTGTCATTTGATTCAAATCCATGCCTCAAACTAAACCCATGAAGCTCCTTCCCAGCAGGAAGAGCTGCAATGTCTGCTGAAGCCGATATGACGGTCACAAGAGTTGCCTCGGTCAGCCTCAAGCCTGTAAACGCCATCTCACAACACAGTGTAAGCGATTCATCTGGAATTCCATTTTGCACATAAGCCGCAAGCATTGAATTCCACAGCACCACATCTCTTTCTTCAATCTTGTCAAATACTCGTCGAGCGCTTTCTAGACAACAACATTTCGCGTACATATCAATTAGAGCAGCACCCACATACACATCAGTTTCACACTTGGCATATACAACATGTTCATGGATTTTCCTCCCTTCTTCAATATCACAAAGTGCCGAACAAGCTTTTAGCACGAAAGGGAAGGTAAATCTGTCAGGTAAGAGCCCATAATCAAATATTCCACGATACAACGAAACTGCAACCTCGTACGGGCCGTTCCACGCATAGCCGCGAATCAGAACATTCCAAAGAAACATGTTTCTTTTGGGAATTCTATCAAACAGGTGGTGGGCAGTCCGTAAAGAGCCACAAACGCAGTAAAGATCAACCAGTTTGGTAGCTAAAAAGGAATTAAACCCAAGACCCATTTGGCATAGGTGAGAATGCAGCTGCTTTCCGGGGTTAATCGCTTTTCTTTTGATGCAAGATTGGAGGAGAGAAGCATAGTAGGAGGCAGTTGACCTGCGTAAGCCCTGACCAACATGGCTTCTAGAAGAATAAGGAAAGGTTGGTGGGTGAATTGAGACGTGGCTTTGGGGAATAGAGGATGAAGCGAAGACGGTGGAGTGGATAAGAAAGGAAGTTGTATGTTGAGACTCAGAAAGTAAAGAGATTCTTCTTGGCTTTGCAATGTAGGGAAGTGGCATTTGAGTTTTCAGACCAGAGCAGGAAGACACAGATGTTAAGCACGAACATTAGGGGGAAAAAATATCAAATCAAATACCACTTCCTAATGTGGATGCAGCGCTGTTTTAGCATTTTTATAGATGTATAGACAGACACATTAAAAACGACAACATCCCAAAACAACAGTGAGACATGAACGACAAAAAATGAGAGAGACGGCTTAAGTAAAACAACACATTAGATAAACAAAACGACAGCGGCCAAAGAAAGCGCGGTAACTTGGAAAACAACACCTATTTCTTTGGGGTAATATCAAGTACAGATGACAATTTAGATTATAGTAAGATATATTAACATAAATACGACATAATATTAACAGGTTTAAGTTTTTTATAAGTTTTTTATAAATAAGTTTAAGTCAAAAATAGGTTAATATAATTAACATAATTAATAAACAAGTTAAGTTTGAATTTACGATTAAAATAATTAACTATATATATTATTTTTTATTTAATTGTATATGATATAAAATAAGAACTTTCGTAGTAAATAAAATATAAATAATATGAATTTTAAAGTTTTATAAATAAATTTAACTTGTTTTTCATTAAAAAAAATATATATTAACTAATAAACATATTAAAACATCACAATCATATTGAATAAATTATTATTTTATTCATATTTAATTTAAATATAATAATTCAGATTCACATTATTAGCACAATTAATAAATAAATTAAGAGTGGATTTGAAATTTAAATAAGAATATTAAATAAATTAAGTTTAGAGTTAGTGTAATAGTTGTGAAGCAATGAGTATTACATTATACAAACATAATAAGACAATAAGAATGCCAACTCTACCAACAAGTGACAACTACTACCGTAAAACGACATGAAATCATAGGAAACGACATGGTGGATTGACGACTACCCAAAAGAAAAAAAAAAAAAGGCCAATGTAGGTAAAAGGCCTTCAGCCTTAAAAACGGGAACAGACTACAAACGAGATTAATGTACATAACAACAACGAAAGACCCCACTAAAGCACAGAAAAGAGAAAAGAAAAGGAATCAGCTTCAAAAACGACATCAACTAGGAAATAACAAAAACCTTGAAAAACAACAGAAATTCAAATCTGTAACTGAAAAAGAAAAATACAGCTACGTTAGGAAAGAACAAAGATCAACTGCAACATCAACTTGATGACTTCAAAAACATCTTCTTGAAAACAGGGAAAAAAATTATTATTATTATTATTTTGAAACCCAAATGGATATCAGCGACAGAGAAGCAACCAATATTCAGAACAATGTCAAACCTTAAAACGACGACAGAACATTCGCGGACGTTAGTAGAACTTTGTCAAACCATTGTGTTTTACTAAAGCTTTGTTATGCTAAGGATCATTTTCCATTCACATAATTCCAAAGGTTGATGGGTGAAGTTGCTTGATATTCAGGCCTAAAAATTCCAAAGCCATGTAGCTAAGAATTTGTTTTTCTTTTCTTTTTTTTCCCCTTCATAACGCAGCAAAATACCAAGCAGCAAGATTTGAAGGGCGAAAAGGCTCAATTGTGAATATTGTCATAAATTGAAAAAAAACGGTTTAGAGCTTCATTACATAGAAAATTAAACATTTCAAGCAACAAAACTTAGAAAGTGATTTTGAGTGTTCATGATATTACAAGAAACTTAAATCTAAGAACAATGGTGGTACTCTTTTCTTACCACCATAATAGCCCAATATAAAGAGCCTAATTTCAAAATATACACACATATTTTGGCAGCACATTTCACTGGCCACCCAAGATATCTGAGATTGTTTTATTGCAGGTTTGGAAAAACTCCTCCCTGATACAAAGACAGAGAAAATCCAAGCAAGTCATTCAAACCGCAGAAATGGAGACTACTTAGCTTTTCTTTTGTTACTATATTCAATTATTAGACACCAGTAAATTATTTGCATGCAGTTAGAAATCCGCATCATTCATATACAACCGAGAAAACAGTCTACAGAAGATGAAACATTTTCTTACCTATCGGGCTTGAATAAGAGGTACCGATAGATAAACCACTGAAAGATGCAAAGAGGATCATGTCAAATTTTTGAATGTTAAAATGTTAAGCGCAAACAGAATATGTAACATATTTATTTGCATATAAAATTGTTATATTAACCATATACTATACATAGCACACTTACACATGTATATAATGTATGTATGCCTATGATTTCCAAGATATAAGAGAAAAAAGGGAAAAGCAAACTGAAACTTCGTTTAGGCATTTGGAAATGACATAATCCAAGAGGACAGGAAAGAGCATATATGCATCATCGTACTTACTGAAGAAAACAGAATTCCGATGACTTCCAGCACCGTTGGGATAAGAGGCAACCTGTCAATGGCCTACAGACAGAATACAGATAATGGATTCATTGTTAAAAAATAAAATAAAATAAAATAAAAGTGTGCATGTGTGTAGGGCATGTAAAAGGAGGGGAAGAGAGACAAAGTTACTCGTACTAAATCTTAGTTCGGATATATCCAATTCTACTCTGAAGCAGAAAAGCCTACTGATCCATCAATGGAAAAGACGGTATCTAAGACTCACATGCATTACAAACTCATAACACACTCCTTCCACCCCAAGTTCACTAGTTCTTGCCTATTAGCTGTACAAGTTATTAGAATTATTACTATTCTTTTTCAAGAATTCAGAAAGAGAGAGGTTTAGAAAATACCGAAACCAGATTTGTTGATGCCCATATAGCAACTATAAATGCAAACCCCAACCCAATAAGAGCTGGTCTATCTTCAGAGTTATCCCACTGCGGTAAATCAAAGCGATGTCGGAAAATAGTTAGTGGTAGCAATTATTCTTGTCTGTCATTTAAAAAGCTTAAAAAACTTGGAAAGTAAAAACAAGAAATTCAGGGAAGAAATGAAGGATCGGAACAGATTCTCCTTAGTTCAGGAATACCACATTTGGCTTTTACCAAACTATATTTTTCTTAATTTCTCTTATAACTTTTGGAACAACACGATTATGCGAAAACTTACAATATTTTGAACTGACTTAGTGACGCTCAGGGAGGTTGATGATTCGGAGCTCTCCCCATTAGCCTTCACAGCAACAGAAACACGGTACTGTCTCTCTGCAATATACAAAAATCAATTACCAGAAAAGCAAGAATAAAGCATCACAGACGTGAAATCTACCCGCGCCGGCGGCACTTTCAGAAGTAACATCGAGCACTTTTATTTTTTTAACATGACGATCAACTTTTCCAAACATCTAAAACAACTTGCAATTCATATTTAAAACAACAATTTCCAATGAACTTCCCTCAATATCAATCTGAGTCATGTCCTATCTGTTAAGAATAAAAAGAAACTCAAATTCTACATTGTAAAAACACAACAACAATAATAAATATATAAGGCTATTTGGCTACACCCCTTAACAGGTTGACCTTCTAAGATGGAAGCTCAATCCTTAAAAGTCTCGAATTCCACGCTATATCAGCCTAAATTATGTGTTATCACTAAGCAATTTGACTGAAACCAACCCCAATTGGCGAATTTTAGGTTGTTATTTTTTCCTAATGAACTTTTCTTCTAAAACAGACATTCCAAATTCCCACAATCCTACAAATCCAAAAAATTAGCAAATGTATAACTTAAACTCTAATGTAGGCAAGGCCCAAAAACCCAATTCTTCACAAATAAAAAGTCAAATATTTTTTTAACTGTAATATTTCAGATGATAATCGACAAAACTGGATTGGGAAAGAATCAGAAACTTCTATCAAAGTAGAAAGTACTGTTCAACTGAAAACATAGTACTTCCAAACGAAAACATGAAACAAAATCCAAAAAACCGTTAAGCTGACCTTTAATGGGAGAAACAGGAAGCTTGGAGAAAGCTCTCACAAGGGTTTTCCTTCCTTGGACCAACAATGGCGGAGGCAAGCTCGCAACAACGGAAGCCATGTCTACCCGTATTAATAATAATAATAAGAAAACAACGCCAAAAAGCTTTCTTTTCTTTTTTTTTTATCAAGAGAAATGGGTCTTTGATTGATGGCTCAGAGAGACTAGGACCGAGGAAATTAAGATCAATCACAGCAGAACAAAAAGAGAAAAAAAAAGATTCGGATTTTGAAAAGGAAATAAAGAACAGTGATTTGCTCCGGTGGAACAGAGAGAGAGAGAGAGGCTTCTGTGCTTGGTGTTCTATGAACCACAAAAATGGTGTTTCTTTTCCACTTTTCGGTTTTCGCAACGACAAAAGACAAGCAGGATCCTGTAGCGATAAGCGACTGCCAGGTTGAACAAACGACGTTCGTTTAAGGAAACGACCCGATAAAAGTAATGTACTTGGAGAAAGATCAACCCTTTCCATTTGCCAAAAAAAAAAAAAGTTTGCTCCTTTCGTTTGTTTCCCAAGAAAACTTGGGAGCAAAAAGGGATTTCCTTTCTTGAATCCTACTCCCCAATGCTGTTTTGGTTTTTAAGAAAATGATTTCCGAGTTTTTTTTATCAGGTATGTGGGAATTAGGTTATGAACTTAAATTAAAGTCGTTTTCCTTTTGATTAAACCAGGAAAAAGCTGCGTTGAAATGTTTTGTGCTGATTACTTTTTCTAGTTCATCGTACCACACTGTCTTTATAGATATATGCTTGTAAGCTCTCCAGGCTCCTCTCTCTCTGTTTTTTTTTTTTTTTTTTTTTTTTTTGGGTAAGTAAAGGGTCTGGCCTGTAGTTGCAGCCTTGTTTTTATTTATTTATTTTTATCTCACTTCCAACGTGACAGTAGTTGAAAGGGCCACTCATGATTGGAAGAAGTTATTTCTTTTTTTTTTTTTTAATTTTCTTTTTTCCTTAGAGCAGTGTTTCAAAGCAACTTTTGAAAAGTTTGCATTGTAGCAACTGTACTCCTTGGCTTTAGCATTTGGGACAAAATTTCCCGTCCTTTTGTGTTCTGGAACACTTGCTTTTGCTACTGTCCTTTGAATAGATGCTTAATAGAAGCTGAGCATAAGAATTGGACTGGCAAGCATCTTTCAGACAGGAATGAAGAAACATTGTAGACTTTTTCTTGTTCGTTTACGTGTTTTCTCTTCTCGGGATTGTATGCTCCTTAATTTGTGTAAAAAGTTTCCTCTCATAGCCATTTGAAACATTTTCCGAAGTGCTTTTGGCACCACAATGCCGCTAGGTCTTTGGAAGAAAGGAATCAGAGACGGGTTTTTCGCCGTAGAATTAGTAATACATCATAAGTTGTACCGAACCGATGTAGATTTCTTTCCATGTTTTTGTACCTATTAATCTTTTTGGTTGGTCAGCACATTGTCATAACCAGCAAGTTGCTCGTATCGGTTGAGGATCTCACATAAGTTATTTGCTCTTCATCAAAGTTTTTGTCTATTTTTGTCCTTCTTTGGTGTAGTCCACTTATGCCTCACTTTCCACCTTTGCTTCACATAGATTTGTCTTGTGAGGATGTCGATTTCTGAGTGAAATTATTCGGGAGTGTCTGCAAACATTATCGGACATGCATTTATTTGTTCAAATAAGGCTGCACAATTGTAAAGTCTGTTTGCATTACTTTAGGACGCACATGGATTGGATCGGTAGGGCATACAAGTTTGCGTTAGTTGTGGACTGGTAGTTGTGTAATTTTCAACCAATATGTACCGTGTTACAGGATCATTGTTTGGGAGAATTAGGAACTTTATTATCCTAACATGTTGTCTGTATGAAGTAAATACTTATAACAGCATTGCGTCCAGAAATTTCCGATGTTGTCCACATCTCTTTTCCATCATAATGCAGTATAAATGTAAAAACCTTCGTGCCAAACTTGAAAAGTCATGTAGTTAGTTAAAAAAAAAAATTTCCAACCAATGAATGTCTTGATAAACTTGAGATTTGAATTTAAGATGCTTCAAACAGATAAGACTGAACAGCGAGGGGCAGTTATTTTAAAATACCATGAACGTACTTTGTTTTCTGCCTAAGTATTAATATCTAATTTGTCTTGTGTCCATGTTAAGGCATGTGATGGTCCATATGGCGTTGTTAGAAAATCAAATAGAATTTTTTTGGCTAGAAAATCAACTATAAACTACCATAGCTATTTATGTCTTAAGTTTTGTTCAATTGTGTTTTATTCTTGATGTTAATCTTTCATTCCTGCTAAGGTCCTGTTTTCGTAGACACCAGAGTATAAATACCGGACAAACTGAGGTGGAGAATCTAATCTTGTTTCCTTTGTCACCTTGGTACGATTCACGGGCATTCATGAATAAATGACATCAAAGTGAACAGTCAAATCTCCTTTTTAAAGAGCTATAGAAATGGCTTGGCTTTTGTTTCCTTTCTTTTTATTGTCTACTCAATCTTGGAAGGCCCCGATTTGGTGGTCGCTTTCCACCTGACTTCCAAAACTACCATTTCATCTACTCTTCAATAACTAACTGTCTCTCAAGATCGGATAGGAATTCAGGTCTTTTATATAGAACTAACTTACAGGACTAATTTAATCTATCCTGAAATTGAGTGTTCAGGGTATCTGTATTTGACTAATCACTCAATGCAACCGCAGCCCATGATTGACGGTCTATTGAGGTGTCGTGGTTGGTCGATTTTGTGGGGATGCGGGCTTGCGTAGCGTGTTGGAATTTATAGTATAGCTTAGTGATTGGAAAAATGTCATTTAAGTACTGTAATCTCAGCCTTAGATGCAAATTACTACATTTGATGATTTTCATTAATGCGATGTCACACACATGCCTAATTCTGCTGAATGATGGTCATGAAAACGTAACTAGTGTCGAACGGATACGAGTTATAAGAGAGTTTTGTTTAAGGATCAACTAGGTGACTTTAATTCCTGAGTAGTTTTCTGGTGTCGCTTCCATCACTTTTCAGCATTAGTTAGTTAGATTTCGTTTCAGTTCAAATCCGAAGTAAAGCATATGGTATGACACAAGGAATGCTAAACTGAAGTATCATTTATGGTTGTCATGTGTTCTGTGATTTTTATAGCCAAATGATGAAACTAAAATGTTAAAGGCTCTTGGAATATTTCTGTCTTTCCTAAACGATCAAATATGAATTAGACCTCTCACATTTAGTTAAGGAATAAAGGAGGTTTCGAAGCCAAAAGGATCCGAAATAGTGCCTTGGGCTTCTAATTTGGAGAATTTGGCTACAAGCTTCGGTGTTGCTAATATTCAAAAATTCGATTGATTAAACGACCAAGTATGAATTAGACCTCTCCTGCTTAGTTAAGATGAGCGATCAGATTTGAAAGAAACAAAACGGCAAAAGAATAAATTGGAAACCTTGAACAAACTAAGGTCTTATAGCATCTCCAATATAATGCCAAATCCATATGCCAAAGCTAAATTTTGGTCCTTAGATGGGAAAATCTAATGTCATGCTATTTCCAATGCTAAATTTGGCAATTTCTGTTTTATGCAAGTTTTTTTAATTTTTTTTATTTTTGCTATGTGCCCTTTATTTTGCCTATACATTTGTTGTTGTATGGTGCATTTTGCTGGTGTATTTTAAAGTCGATTCTGCAAGATTGATGTCAAGATGACATCTTTCCAGGTGTTAGCTTTCTATCAACACCGTTTCGGTGAAAGTCGGTGATAGTTTTATAATCTTCTTTAAACCCCCGTAGCCCCTTTTTCCCCTACCTTTTTTTTTTTTTTTTTCCTTTGTAGGCTTTACCAATTCTTTTTTAACTTTTTCTTTACTGCATCATTACATGTCTTTTTACAGCCTCAAATTTACCACTATTTCCTCACTTTTTACTATGTTAATTTTGGAGAGCATGTGGTAAGAATTTTAAAATAATACATATAATAGATATACTTTTTTAAATTATTTAAATATAATTAAACGATTAAAATTTACTTGTTTATAATAATTACAATACACCTTAACATATAGTGTTATGTAATAAGAAGTTTAAAAAATTTGAAAAATTATTTTTTAAAAACTCAAAAATTTTCCCCCGCTCCTGTTCAACTGGTGACCAACCCCCCCCCGAATCCAGTGGTGGTTGGGGGTGTTACCGATAGTTAGAGGAAGGGGAGATGGGAGCTTACCGGTCGGGTTGGCACCAGTGAGGTAGGCTAACCAGTCAGTAAATTGAGGGTTTTTTTTTTTAATTTTTGTTTCTTGAGTTTTTTTAACTTATTAATCTATGATTCTATGAGTTATGATGTATTATAATAAGTAAATGTCAACTGTTTAATTACATTTGAATGGTTTAAAAAAGAATATTTATCGTATGTATAATTCTGAGGTTTATATCGCAGCTTTCCTTGATAATTTTTTTATTATTTTGATATATAATTTTATTTTTTTTTTAACCCCCAATCTTGTTTCATAAGAAACCTCAAAGACTTGAAAATAAAGAAAAGCTAGATACCTCCTTTTTGTGGATCTCTGGGTTTCTCTTTTTGCTTTCTCTAATGGAATATGGGAGGGAAAAAATAAAAATAAAAATAAAAAAGATAATGCATGCATTGGAATGAGACAGAAGAAAGATAATGATAAAGTGGAGAGAGGAATCCAAAAGGAACCTAAAAAAAAAAAAAAAAAATCAATTAAAACTGTTCTTTCTGTTTGGCTTGTACTAATCATGTGATTGTTTCATATTATCTACCATTCCCAACTACCATGCAGAAGAACTGGAAAAGTAAAAAACAAAAATAAAAAGGGAGAGAGAGAGAGAGAGAGATGAATAATATAGTGATGATTTGAATTTCAGATAAATATAATCATTACCTATATGGCACCAAAACTTTTAATCATGGATGCTGGTGGTGGCACATAATAAGTGTTTGATGAACTTTTGTGGAAATCCTTCAGCAACATTAAAATTGTTATCAAGGTTTCTGATACTTGAGCATTCCAGATTTAAAGGACTGAAGGTCAATGGTTAGTTGATTGAAGAGAGTAAAAAGTTTCAACCTCAAAATTATGACTTTACTTGTGTGCTTCTCTCTCTGCGGTAGGGGCTCACTGTTAGGCAAGAATAATCAGGGATTTTGGACTGTTCCTGATTGTGCTTGCCACCATATAATTCTTAATTTTGTCAATTTTATATATATATATGTATATATGTTTTTATATATTTGCTTATGAGCCTTAATTAGCTACAAACAAAGTCACACTTGGAATTAATTTCGACTAAATACTAACAGCCAGTGACGCAAAATATGTTCTGCCTTCGTCAGCAATCAATTATTTGTTTTTGACATCTCTGTTTTCCTTTGTTGCAAGCTCCAGTTTAACCCTTGTTTGTCTTTAGAGAAAAGTGCAAGGAAAGTACCAAGAAAAATATGAGTGACTTCGAGGAGTTAATACAACCATTTCTAAAGTTGAAAATAAGAAGAAAGGCACAATTAAATTCCTTTTAAGTATCATCCAATCACGCATTATTTCTTAGCTTCCATTTGAATAAGATGTTTATTTTTAAAAAATAAAAAATTTTCACTTTTTAAAAATAAAATATTGTTTAAATGAGTAAAAATAATTTATTTTCTACAAAGAACTCTTTTTTCATTTTTTAAAAATAAAAAAATTTTGATGTTCATGTATTAAAATTTTTTTAATTTCTAAAAATAGATATGAGAAACAAATAAAACATTAATTTATTATTTCGAGTGATTATTTATGAATCTTTGAAAATTAATGGAATTAATAATTCTTAATAATAAATTTATGTTTATTTATGTTTATTTTCTACAGAGGGCTATGAAATCTGAATAATATTATCTCGTTTAACAGGGTGCATATAAATTTATTTTTATTGGAAGGTGTATGTCACGTCCAAATAATAATAGGGAAATTAGGTCCCGCTAGAACAGTGCAGGAGTGTAATAAATTTTCTTAGAAAATCTGGTTGAGGATACATTATAGTAAAGAGAAGGGAAAATTATTGTGTGAAAGGGAAAAGAAAAGGTAGGTATTGCTCATGTGAAGCTGTTGTTGTGGAATTTAATATTTGTCATTACGATGTCTGAAGTCTAAGCTAACAGGATTAGGCATTTGACTTATTCAAGTTGGAGTAAAATGCTTAGATTATTTTTATTTTATATATATACACTATATATATATGCTTGGATGCAAATCATTAATTGCATTCACTTCTTTCGACCTTTTAAATGATGTAAAGACACATAGAGATATTGATATATGCTTTACACAAATATAAAAGACATGGGGACCACACTGCAGACGCTGATTCCCATAAACCATGTCTCGTTGCCAATGACTGCATATTTTGACTTTGGAACTATTGGCCAGTCTAGTTACCGAGCTGAGCCGACTTCTACTGTTTTTCTTTTTAAGCTTATTTTGGTTTCGAAAACAAAATGGAGTTTATAGGAAAACAAAAAATGAAGAAAAATCGAATTAAAGAACTTGAATAGGAACTATGAGAAAATCAAGTTTGGACCAAAAAAAAAAAAGATAAAGAAACAAAGGAGTTGGTGAAAAAAAGACAACCACTTGGAGTTAGAATAATATTGGAAAATCCTTTGGGTTAGTAAATAGATAATGGATCCATGGTTGGATGAAGATTAATTAAGTCAAATTTTAAGCCTAAGCCTATCAGTTAATGAAGCAAATTCAACAAGTGACAACTATAGTAATACCATTAAGAAAATGGGAGTCGATCGATGCATGTTGAGAAATAAATGATTTTTTTTTTTAAGTTGTTAAATCAAATGAAAATTTTCCAGAATTTTCTCTGGTAAATGTTCTAGAATTTTATCTAGTTGAAACTTTATTTTTATATTTTTTGAAAATATATGATCATATAGGTCACTTCCAAGATATACGCAAATCATAAGTAAGAGAATTTGACACGCAACTAATTTTGAGTTTTACTTATTCAAATATCTTTCCATTGGACATTTAAAAAATCTAAATTAGGTTCATGATTAGATTAAGGAAAGTGATCATTAATATTAAAATAAATAATTTTTTTTGTCAGAGAATTGTGTAAATAACTTGTTCAATGAATTTAACATCAAAAAAATTAATAAAGAATGGATTTTATAATACAACACTTATTTTATATTAATTGTAATATTTAACATCATTAATGTCATAAAATACGTATTTTTCACGTATTTAGAACCATTAAATGCACAATACTGTTTAATCCTTTTTTCTTATTGGTTGTGATCGTATTTGGAGTTTGAATATGGTGGCGAATTTCAAGTAAACACCGCCTTGTTAGCTTTAATTAATTACACTTATAAAATGGAATGTGATTCGTGCAAGTTAATTAAGTGGGGTTGAGAATAAAGGGTTTATAATTAGTAACTAATCTAAACCACGACCAAGTATGCAGTCTATAAAGTCTTAAGATGATAGCTGATTGTTGTATGGTGAGTTCACATGTGACTAATTTTGAAATCCATTTAGTTAATATCAATTTTAAGGAAAATAGTAAAAATCTACGTAGTGGTTATAAGAAAGAAATTACGTATAAATCAGAACAAGAAATATCTTCCCTTAATCCCAAAACAAACCCTTTCTAAAGCCTGCTAACCCTCAAGGAAAATCAACCATTAAAAGGTTTCTTTTTTTTTTTTACCACATTCAGGATCCGTTTGGTGAATGCATTATATTTGCATTGCGTTTAAATGCAATGCATTGAATGTAATTTATGTTTGGAAGAAAAATATTAGTATTGCATTTGAATGTAATGTGTATTTAGATGAAAAGTATTTGAATTATATTATAATAATAAATATGTGATGTGATTGATAAAAGTTTAGAGAAAAAAAGAAAAGAGAGAGAATATGTGATGTAATTAATAAAAGTAATAAAAAAAGTAAAATAATGAATAGTGATTGTATTGAATTTAAAATATGATATGATTGGTATTTGAATGAAATATTTTTGTATTTGGATGAAAATTACATTGTATTTAAATGTAATATAATATAAATGTATATACAAAATGTGCTATCAATTTCATATTAGAAATTCACACTCAACTTCACGTATGTTTTACAGGTAAGGCTTGGTGGTGATGTTGCAAACTAGAGGAGTAGAAGTTCTAGCAAAATACCATTTTTATTTTTTATTTTTTATTTTTTATTTATCGTCTAGTCGCTAGAAGACTTGAAAGTTCGATCATTTTACGCGTTTTCAAGTACATTTTCTGTATTATAGCCAAAAAAAAAAAAGGTACCTTTTCTGTACGACGTGTTTGGAAAGCATATTAATAACATTACTACTATTATTGTTGTTGTTGTTGTTGTTTTCATTTTAATGAAATAAAAGAATGGGAAGGGATAACCAACGGCGTATCTCAACTTATCTCTTTGGGTGTTAAGTGGGTTTAGTAGCCGAAGATAAGAGGGCACTAAATACACATATAAACACTATAGTAGTTCAATAATTCAACAATGTACATGAGATAAATTCAATTTCTAATGGTGATATAGATCTTATCTCTCAACAAGGAATCCTTTATTCTAGTCCAACCAATATGATAGCAATTAGGATACATAGGAGGGCATGATGATAAGTGTATAAAATAAAGTTATTTTACCATTTTTTTCATACACAAAAATTGGCTTATTCTTGAGAATTTTAGTTATTTTAATTTGTTTTAATTTATTTGTTTTGTGTACTTTAATTTAGATTTTTTGTAAATTTTATGAAGTCTTTATTTAATTTTGCTTTATTTTATATTATCTTTGTCTAATAATATATTAAATAAGTTTAAAATTAAATATTTCTAATGAGTTTACTTATACATTTTATTTTAGAAATATCTAATTTTAGTAATTTTTTTCTAGCAGTGTCAAATTAAGAAAGTAGGTTCTAGCAGATATCACTATTCATGTCAGTAAATTATAAAAACTAAGTTTATTATGCATTTTACTGCATTGGATCATTCTTAATTATATGCACCAATTGTAACTAATGTAGTTACTGTATCAAAGTTTAAAAAATGTGCATCAAATACTGTAACTATTGTAGTAAAGTGTACACCAAACACTATGGCAAATTTGAAAAGTTTGTGTTATGTGTGCATGATTACTGTAGCAAGTTTGAAAAGTTTGTATAAAAGTTAGGTGGAATAGTGTAAAAATTATGTCTATAAAAAGACATTTTGAGGGAGGCATGAAGAGATTGTACATACACTCTTTTTCTCTCATTTTTGTCATGCTTTCATTCTCATATTTTCTCTATAAAATTTTGTAAGAATGCTTTGCAAGTTAAACTAGAGTTCTTAGGTGAGATTAGAGATGATTCTCTACATGTAGTGAACTTGTTTGGGTTTTTGTTCTCTAATGATTTGTAAGTTTTATACATTTGAATAAATAATTTTCTTTTATCTTATCTATTTCCCATATCAATATATTTTGTTGTCAAATTTTATAATAATTTAGACAAGTTCTTTTTATGTGATTGTCGCATGATCAATATATTAATAGATATTATTTTATGAATTGTTTTTTATTATAATATCACCAGAGGTATATTATCGTTTTTAGATTTCTTATAAAATAATTTTTCTTAGTTCTTGACGTTAGAATTTTATTTACTTAAATACATTTTAATTCATAAGTTTTTCAAATCTTATTTTCTGATTGATTGTTTGGGATGCAAAATTTTCAATTGAGTCAATTTATGAATCAAAATCCAAATAGGTAAATGAAACATAAAGGGGATTTTCAATTTCTTACCGTTTTTAATTATTGAATTTCCTCTATATCAAATTGGCTTACTTTATTGTATTTTCTAATTTTACGTTAAATCACAAAAGCTTTTTTTTTCTTTTGTTGGTTTGATTGCTTATTTCTCTAATGCTTTTTACTAATCTTCCTTTTTTGTTTTTATCACCTTCTCATAGGACCGACCGTCCTTATTATATTACAATTGACGTCTTTGTTCTGTCATAATTTAGGCATACTCACATGATCTCTGGTACTTTAAATTAATGTTGTGCTCGTAGGAACAAGTTTTCACAATATTTAAGACCTTCAAAAGGCACTTGATTTTCAAATCTTAGACCACAAACCCAATCATAGTAATAATTTACTTGTTAATTACTTTATTCTTCCATTTACCTTACTTAAAAATCCAACTAAGCAAAATTGTTAAGCAAAAAAGAAAGACAACACTAATCACTGAAATTTGAGAGTAAGAGAAACAAAGTAATTATGTATTATATCACTGTGTGCCAATAATTTGCCATGCATGATATACTTTATTCCAAAATAATCTCTTATCTAAGAATATACTAGAAATATATAGTATAGTTATTATATAATAACCTTATAGAATAATGGCCCACCATGATATTTATTTGATGACCATGATCCAAGTTTTGTAGCCAGTACGGCCACCAAGGGATTCATGATGTTTTTGTTTCCAAAATTGTTTGAGGTAAATTGTGTGATCGAGTAGTACTCAATCCTAAATGTTCTTACCCGCCTTGCATCATGCATGGGATCTAACACACATGGGACGGACCTTTTTTCCGAACTCCAATGCGAATGAGCTTTCCTCGACTCAAATTTTCCATGACAGTGATATATATATATGCATGCATATAAATATGTGAAATGTCTCTTATCTTGTATGAAAATTTCTTCATTCCATTATCATATATTATCCAGTATTTGTAGCTTTCTGTTTAGAAACTTGTAATAATTAGTTAATTTACTTATATATTTTTTAAATCTTAATATTATTTAGATATTAATATAAAAAACAAGTATTATTTAAAAATAATATATTAAAATTACTTGATTGGTACTATATATATTACAAAAGAAGTTATAAGGGACGTGTATAAGGAGGGTGCCAGATAGCAAATCCTCTCTCTCTCTCTCTATATATATATATATTAGATGAGTTAGATACAAAGTTGATGATATTAAAATGTGACAATGTATATCTAACACTAATTATTTTGTACCCCTTCTATTTATGTTGCACATTTTTTGTCCTTCACATCTCATGATTCAGCTTGTTCAATACCAACGAAAAAGGAGAAAAGAATTTAATTCGCCATGAGAGTTAGGTAGGCTCCATTTATAGGCCGCTAGCATTATCCCAAGAAAATGCTCCATAATAACGCATTAAAATCGCTGTCTGCCCAAACACTGCTTAGCTCCAAACAGAGGAGGAAAAAGGAAAAAAAAGGCTCGAGCCAAGGAGCAGTGAGCCGAAAAAAAACAAAAGGGCCAAGTGGCTGAAGAAATAAACAGAAAAATACCGTTGAAGGGGCTATTAGATTCAACTGCATAGAAGTTAGTTGAGTCTTTCACATTCCACTCAGAATATCTAACAGTCAACCCCTACCAGCCTTATTTTCTTTTCTCTTTCTCTCTCTTTCTTTTCTCTCTTTTTTTTTTCTTTCTCTATTCTCCTCCCTCCCAAACAAAGTCTTCATAATGACAAAGGAAAACAAAACCCTTTGGGACTTCATTTTGTTTTATATCCTTTAATCAACCAGACCCAATTTCCTTTCTCTCTCCCCCCCCCCCCCCCCCCCCCTCTCTCTCCCTCTCTCTCTCTCTCTCTCTCGCTCTCTCTCTCTTTAACTTAAACCACTCTTGTCCATAAATAAAACAAACCCCATTTCTTTTATATCGTCACCTCATAAAAACAAAACAATCCACAACCCAAACCTGCCATGGGCGTGGACATGTCGAACACTCCACCCACTTCTCGCACCAAAGACTACTTTGCCTCTCCCGCTCTCTCTCTCAGCCTTGTAAGTTCTCCCAAAAAAAAAAACTACAAACCCTTTTGAGTTCTTTATCGTCCACATATTACATGTGTTCTCTCCTCTTTTATTTTTTATTTTTTATTTTTTTATTTGCGTTAAAGGCCGGGATTTTTCGCGATGCCGGGGCGGCTGCCGCGGCGAATATGGAGGTGGAGGAAGGGGATGAAGGCAGCGGCGGCGGTGGAGGCGGCGGCGGCGGAAGCGGAAAGAAAGACGACACGGTGGAGATCAGCAGCGAGACTTCAGGGCCGGCAAGATCGAGGTCTGATGATGAGTTTGATGGGGAAGGAGAGCACGATGATGATGGCACTGCTGGTGATGGAGACAAGACCAAGAAAAAGAAGAGGAAGAAGTATCACCGGCACACTGCCGAGCAAATTAGAGAAATGGAAGCGTAATTACATATTTAAACTCTAATTAATTTCCTTTCTTGTTTTTGTTATGTTTGTTAATATACATATATGTTTACTTTTTTTTTTTTTTTTGGTTTTTGCAAAAACTAAGAAGATATAGGCATATCCTTTGTTCTACCAATGGCAGATAAACTTTACAAAAAAGGAGTTATGCCATTGCCAATATTTGGAGATTAGTCGTACTATTTTGGTGGGGCAGCCATAATGGGTTACTTTCGTGTTCAGTGAATTCCACAAACATGAGTACAGTGTTTTAGGTAGATATGATTTTGGACGCACATGGTTTTGCTTTTGCTAATTGGTCGGTTAAAACCGACTTTAATGGTTGCACAGGCTACATCTCTATACACAAATATATACATATATGTGTATATATATATATATGTTTATGACAGCTTTGAAAGTATACTTTACGATGTACGATGTTCTACTGCCAAAACATTTATAACAATACTATGAAAGAGAAATTTTTGAAGCTAATGACTTTTCATTTTTCTTATTATTGTTGGGTGGTCTATCTTCATAAAACTGTCATGTGGTGCAAGCACTGAAGAGTTTTTTTTATTTTATTTTTTTGCCCTTAAAAAACTATACATATAAAAATATGTTTAGTTTACATCGAAATTTGTCAGCAATTGCGTGTGTCGGTGACTGTTGAATGAAATTTGGCCTCTAGCTTCCCTTCTGTCGTTGTACCGCACGAGCTAAAAAGCCCTTTTTTACATTTGTAATAATATTTTGCATACATTTCCAGGCTCTTCAAGGAGTCCCCTCATCCGGATGAGAAGCAAAGACAGCAACTAAGCAAGCAATTGGGCCTCGCACCAAGACAGGTCAAGTTTTGGTTCCAAAACCGTCGAACCCAAATCAAGGTACTGTCAACATCTGAATTCAAATCCATTTAATCCAATTTTTTTCTCTTTTAATTCAAATTAATTAATTTTATACACAACAAATATCATGTTATACTCTAGTTTTTTTTATTGTTATATCATTTTCAAGCCATTTAATTTAATTATTTGGTAATTTGACTTGTAATGGAGAAGGGATTGGTTTATGTTACAGGCCATACAAGAGCGACACGAGAACTCATTGTTGAAATCAGAAATAGACAAACTGAGAGATGAGAACAAGTCCTTGAGAGAGCAAATTAACAAATCTTGCTGCCCCAATTGTGGCACAGCCACAGTCAGCAGAGACGTCACCATGACGACGGAGGAACAACAACTGCGAATTGAAAATGCCAAACTCAAGGCTGAGGTATGGCTAGTCATGACTGTGGGGCCACATAATATTATCTTGATATATACAAGGATCTAGTATTCTTAATCAATCACCTGTTCACGTACCAATTTTTGTCCCCACGTACGCACTCTTAACTGGCTGAAAAAACTACTACTGATGACTCTGGGTGCTTCTTTTTTTTTAATTTTTTTAATTTATTATAAGAATTATATTCCACACTTTAATTAAAAAAGAAAAATAATTTAGTATTTTGTTTGACTCTTGATTTAATATTCATTTTGATTAACCTATTAACTTGGGAGTTCATAAATTATTTCAATTTGCACAGGCACACAAGTTTCACAACAGTTTAAACTTTTTTTAATTTCAAAATAGTAGTCAGGTGTGAAATTATATCACTGAATTATACAACTATTTTTTTTTGTTTTAATAATAAGTAGTTTAAACTGGTTGAAAAGCCATTGAATATTACTTGGGACATTAAAAGTTTTCACTTTAATTTGGAAGAAAACATGTGCATTTTCATTCATGGGAAAGACAAAGAAAAATGCTTTAAAATAGTTAAATACATGTATGATACTTCACTTTAATTGACTTTCTTTTGTTTTTTTTGGCAGGTTGAGAAGCTGAGAGCAGCTATAAGAAGGTGCCCGCCGGGGACGACATCTCCGTCGTGCTCCGCCGGAAACGACCAAGAAAACAGGAGCTCATTGGACTTTTACACCGGCATCTTCGGGCTCGAGAAGTCAAGGATCATGGAGATTGTGAACCAGTCAATGGACGAGCTCGTGAAGATGGCCACAGCCGGGGAGCCGCTTTGGGTTCGGAGCGTCGAAACGGGTCGAGAGATCCTTAACTACGACGAGTACGTGAAGGAGTTTAACGTCGATCAAAACCCAAGCAATGTCGGAGGGTCCAAGAGATCCATCGAGGCGTCCCGAGAGGCCGGCGTCGTCTTCGTTGATCTTCCTCGTTTGGTCCAGACCTTCATGGATGTGGTATAGCGAAAGACTCAACAGCTTTTTCATATTTCCTGCATGGATTATTATCTGAGAAATATCTTTACTTGTTAATATCGTTCTCATGCAAAAGCTGTGAATTTTTGTGTGTACATACATATTTATTAATTAATTTATTTATTTGATGTTTTTGTTTTGGTAGAATCAATGGAAGGAGATGTTCCCGTGCATGATATCGAAGGCGGCCACGGTCGACGTTATTTGCAGCGGCGAAGGAGATAATAGCAACAATGGTGCAGTACAGTTGGTAAGTCGTGAGCTCTTGGAATTAAATAGTTTGGTCACATTGTATAATGTCACGCACCATTAGAAAAAAAAAAAGCACTGGTAATTATTTTTGTGGTGGTGCAGATGTTTGCGGAGCTGCAAATGCTCACGCCAATGGTGCCCACTAGAGAGGTGTATTTCGTCCGATTTTGCAAGCAATTGAGTGCGGAGCAGTGGGCCATCGTCGACATTTCCATCGACAAGGTCGAAGAAAACATCGATGCGTCGTTGGTTAAATGCAGAAAGCGTCCCTCTGGTTGCATCATTGAGGACAAAACCAATGGACATTGCAAGGTACGTATCTTAGTCTTTCATTATTGTTTTGGTCCATGGAATTGTATAGAGTGTAAGGTGGTTCCTCTTCCATAAGGGTCTTTAATCCGTCATATAGTGTTAAAACATAGCCTAGTTTTGAATTGTCGGAATATTAGTTTTGATCCTGTTGGTTCTGGTCAGGGAATGCAAAAACAACTCCAAAAATGAAAAACCGGGAAACAGGTGAACTTGATGGGGTCATGCATAAACTTTTCCATGGTGAAAAACAAAGGTTATGAATAATTCTCTCTTGATTGTTTGCAGGTGACCTGGGTTGAGCACTTGGAATGCCAGAAAAGCACCGTCCACACAATGTACCGTGCCATTGTAAACAGCGGTCTCGCGTTCGGTGCGAGGCATTGGATAGCTACACTTCAACTTCAATGTGAACGGCTCGTTTTCTTTATGGCAACCAATGTTCCCATGAAGGATTCAACTGGTAATAACACCTTTTTTCTTTTTTTCAAGATGAAAAATGATCTAATGGACTTAACGGAGATTTGAGTTTTTGCGTGGTAACATTTCTTGTTGTGAATATTAGGTGTGGCCACTCTTGCTGGGAGGAAAAGCACACTGAAGTTAGCTCAGAGAATGACTTGGAGTTTTTGTCGAGCAATTGCAGCGTCAAGCTACAATACTTGGACCAAGGTCTCAAGCAAAACAGGGGAAGATATTAGAATTGCCTCAAGAAAGAACTTGAACGACCCTGGAGAACCTCTTGGTGTCATACTTTGTGCGGTTTCTTCAGTATGGTTGCCCGTCTCTCCTCATGCACTGTTTGATTTCTTAAGAGATGAAAGTCACCGGAACGAGGTTTTGCCCTACTATGATCTCTTACAGTAGGTTTGGCCATACTTATGCTAGCCAAAATAAAGTATTGATAGTGTCTTGTTGTGTAAATTTTAGTGGGACATAATCTCAAGCGGAGATACAGTTGAATCTATGGCGAACCTAGCCAAAGGACAAGATCGTGGCAATGCAGTTTCCATCCAAGTGAGTCCTATCAAAAGCCAGAGCTTTTGGAAATTACAATCTTTTCGTTCTTCTAAGATACTGAATATGACCAGAATTTCATTTTTTTTTTTCAGACGATGCAATCCAAAGAAAACAGCATGTGGATACTCCAAGATTGCTGCACAAATGCTTATGAATCCATGGTGGTCTACGCCCCGGTGGACATCACCGGGATGCAGTCTGTGATGTCAGGATGTGACTCGAGCAACCTCGCCGTGTTGCCTTCAGGATTCTCGATTCTTCCCGATGGAGTAGAGTCAAGGCCTCTAGTCATCACCTCTCGGCCAGAGGAGAAAACATCAGAAGGAGGGTCTCTGCTTACAGTAGCATTCCAGATACTAACCAATACCTCCCCGACAGCAAAACTAACTATGGAATCTGTGGATTCGGTTAACACCCTAATATCGTGCACTTTGAAGAAAATTAAGACAAGCCTGCAATGTGAGGAGAGCTGATCTACATAGTTCTACTAGGTAGGCAAACCAAGCTAATGTAGACGTAAAGCATCTAGGCGAATTGTTTGTTGTTTAAGCAAATGAGTTGTTTTCATGTGAGTTTATTTTTAATTCATTATTTGGTTGATATTGCAAAGTAAGGAACGTCTGTAGTTAGCATTGTAGAGAAAAGTATTTGTTGAAAATCTACATGGATCTACAGAACTGATAGTTCCTTCTTCCTCATGTATAAATATTATTAGTTTTTGATGATTCTAATTGTATTTAGCCTCCACTATTATAGAATAATGCAGTATATATATTCCTCTGCCAGAATCACAGCCAATTTATATTCCGATTTGACATAATTTCAAACTCTCACCGATTCGCAAAGATTAACAAACTCAAAGGCACAAATTTTCAATTCATCCAAAGGGTTCGGCATCTTTTAGCGCTAAATTTCGTCCAACATTAAAAACACAAAAAGAATTTATCTAATTCTCACTTTTGAACATATACTTTTCGGTATCTAATTCTCACTTTTCTTCATCACAGCCGATTTATCTTCCGACTACGCATAATTCCCAAACTCTTTCACAAAAAGAATCGAACTCAAAAGCCCAAAAGTTTCAAAGCATCCAACAGAGTTTCGGTTCGTGAAAAACTTCGTCCAACATTAAAAACACATCCTTGAATTTCATTATCCGGAATAAACGAATAGTTTAATTAAGAACATGATAAGAACACCTCCACAAACACAAGTTATTACCATGTCTTTGAACTATCAAATTTTCTCCCAGTTTGTTGACTTACGCTTCAGTGTCATCGACCACTACTCTACCCATATCTAATACTCACATTTCTTCTTGGTTTGATCCGGATTATGAGTCCAAGAACGTGCTTTCAGTGTTGAACGAAATTTCAGATGAAATTGTCACTTTTTAACCAAAAACAACAGCGAAAACCAATCCACCAAACAATTTTAAAAAATTAAAAAAAAAATGAAAAACACAGAGTAATTCTTTCCACATTGTATATAACGCCAATCAAAATACACCACAATCAGAAAAACGCGAAACCAAAAGCAGTCAAATTTTCACAAATCGAAAAGCCCTAAGCCTGACCCTGCTGAGACTCCAAGGGGATGCCGAGCTCCTGCTGAGAGGCTTCCCCGTCCGATTCTTTCTTCCTGGAGTTCCTGGCGGGGATGGGGACGGCGAGGAAAGTCTTGGTTTTGCTGATGGGTCTGCTCTTCTCGAGCTGAACGAAGTCGCCGACCTTGAACCGGTTGTCGGCGTCGTGAGCCTGGTACTTCTTCTTCTTCCTTACGCGCCTCTTATACTTTGGGTGTGGGGCTAATCGCACCACCTCCACGGCCACGGTCTTGTCGTTCGTGGCGCAGACGACGCGACCCTGCAGCGACCTCATGGCCCTGATGGGGGGGAGGAAAGTGGGCAGTGGTGGACGGTTGGCGGGAGATGAGGAGGGTTTGGAGAGGAGAGAGAGAGGGGTCGAGCCATGAAGGAAATGGGTCGTCGCTGTGGAAGAGGACGAGGAGGAGAGCTTGAGGGACTGTAACGCAGGGAGGTGGAGAAGTGACGCTGTGAGAGACATTTTTTTTTTTTTTAAATTTTGTGGAGGGGTTTTGGAGTTTGGGGTCCGGGAAAGAAGACGATAACAAAGGGATGAGGTTTTGTGCTTTTTGGGATTTTTCTTTTTATTTTTTAAAATTGTGGATTGGGCTGCTGGTCCGATGGACGAGGGGTTATTGGTCTTTATCGCTCTTTTTCTTTTTCCATTTTTTTTTTCGATGGCATTTTGTTTCAATTTTATAATGAAATTTCACGAGATAGATCAAGATTCAATCAATAAAAATGTCAATCCGTGGAAGGAATAATAATAATAATAATAATAATAATAATAAGATTGTCAAGGAAAATGTTAGGAAATCTATAATAATAATAATTATTATTATATTGATACCAAGTGATCTATGATTTTTGTGAGTTAGGACTAGTTTGAGACATTAGTTTTGGTGTCTTCAAAACTATTTTTTACCATCACATAATTATTTTTTACAATTTATTTTTCTAAAACATTTTAATATACTTTTAATTTTAAAAATCCACAGCTTTACCAATATAAATCCCGATGAGATGATTTTTTTTAAATTACATAAAATTTTAATACGAATAAAATAATATCTACATTAATATTTTTTTACCTCAAACAATTTTTCCCCATAAATATATTTTTCAAAACAACTTTTTTCTAATTCAAAAAAAAAATATCTTCAAATATTCCCCCAAACTTAATCTAGAAGAAAAGGACATTTCTAACAAATTTTGGAAACGTTTGGACAAATTGTGGATAATATTAAGGGCTGAATTTTTTTTATAGCACTAACATTTTTTTTTTAATAATATTTGGTGATAGATTTATGGGTGATTTGTAAGATTGTTTTTTTAACACATCTTTGAATTATTATCTTAATCATGATAATTTTAATATTTGACATCTAATTAAATAAATATAAAGGATTAAAAATCAAAACAAACAAATATGAATATTTATTTAAAATGATTGTTTCCATAATTTTCTGGAGCGATTTACATATATGGCTATTTTGAAAACCCGTGTTTAAGATTTGTCCAAAAACAAACTTAATTGCAAATATGAATAAAATAGTTAATTGCCTATTTCATATTGACCAATGTACCCATACATTTTAAATCAAGAAAAAGAGGGTAACCGGATCCTTCCTAAAAATCAGCAGAATATTTCCATAATTAAAAAAAAAAAAAAAAACAAGTGGATTATAATCCTTTCCATTTTTGCGATCATCGCAACTGAAATAAACATACCAATGTCAGAAACTATTTTCCCCATTCTTCCGTTTCTCAGTCCTCCTCTCTCCGAGCCATTCATTTCCTTCTTTTATTCCCCATTCCTCCTCTCTCTGAGCCGTTCCTCATGCCTCCTCTGTTGGTGTTGCATTAATCGAAGAAGAGCAATCAATTTGCAACATTAATGAATGACAAAATCCAAGCAAAACCACTAGGTTTTGAGGATATTCTGGTATCACCATAATCGAGGTAGTAATTAAGAAGAACTGCCAAGGATGAAGACCCATCTACTAAGAATAGACATGCTGAAAAGGTACATAATGATTTGATCATTATCTATTAGATTATGTTTCTATGGTTTCTATTACTACAGATTTTTTTTTTCTTGGGATTAGGTCGAAGGGGTTTAGGTTGGGGAATTGCGGACTCCTTCGTGAGATTTTGTTTGGCCTTTTGAGTTTTTGTAGTCGATGTGTAATATTGACTATGTGTTATTTGAAAAGACATGGCCGTTTTTTGGGGTTTTGAACTGCATGACAAATGGAGGTTTCCAAATAATATTCATTTGGTCGTTATCTGTTTGATTATTGGAATATGTTTTTGATATTTTGATTCTATATGTTATCGACTTATCTTTTTGAGGTTTTAGAACTGATATTGATTTGTTCATTAGAAAATGGATTCTTCAATAAGTTTTATTTGTTATTGACTTAATCTCTTTGAATCTTTAATTACGTTCCCTTGGTTTGTATAAGCAGGAGAAATTATCCAATGGATATTGCTAATTGACTAGGTTTTTTTAACTTCATTTATGCCGTCAATATGCTACGGATTTTTATTGTTTGGGTATGCAGGCAAAAGCTTATGGATTGTACCGTAGCAGATATTTAATGGATGAAACCATGTTTTTTTTTTTTTTAGGCATTTTGAATGGTTGAAAGTGACATTGTTTTGGTCGTTATGTTTTTCAGTTCTTTTGGTTTGTGTGGTAAGGACTAAGAAATTATCATAATAATCCTATGTATACCTATTATAAATGTGGATTTATGAAGTTTGTGAAAATGATCCTGCTCCTGCTTATTGTTATATGGACTGGTCTTACGGATTTGAAAATACATGGTCATTTGTTTGTGGCTTTGAATTGCATAACACATGTTTGACTTAGTCTTGCGGATTTTGAATGGTTAAGATTTAAGTTGATTTACTATTTTTGGATTGTATTATAAAAGATAGAGAAATTATTGTAATGATCTTAATCTTACTTATAAAAATTATAGTAATGAGATTCTACAGTTAAAATTTTTATTGATTTAGTAATTATTTTATAAATCATATTATAAAGACATGATTTTCTTTTTTCAGAATGATAAGATTATTGTCAATTTCTATTTTAACAAGTAAGTGTTAAAAGGATAAAAACCAAATTTATTAGAGGTTAAAAAGGAAAAGAAATTATGTCATCTGAAGAACATACCTACTAAACCATGTCCTGTACGGCAAGAAAGACATGTAAATACTGTAATAGTTTTTACAGATTATATTTATTTCCACTTTCTATTGACTTAGTTGTTATATTATTATTATAATTAGTGAGATGTTTGATAAAACTACATAAGCAAACAGGTTGCTGAATCCAAAGGGCAGTTGGACCATAATAAAAATCAACCTATACTCTAGAATTCAAGTCATTGAAAAAATTAACCAGAAGTCAATAAGACTTGTTTCAAAAAGGATCTTTTAGGTATTTGCTAGACATCAAGATAACAAAGTTTGTTGCTCAAAAACTACATCAACTTGTTTGCAGAAAATGTGAAAGCGACAATTCAAATTAGTTGTTTAACATCGAGGGTAACATTACTCGCTTTAGTAGCAATAAATTTGCAATTATCTCTGGATTGTCATGCAAGTTGGAGCCAAAATTAAAGGTTTGTATGAATTCTTTATTAGCCCCATAATCTATCTCTACAAATTCATTCAAAATTAATAAATTGAACTTATTATAAACACCAAATCCGTATTTCACAATATATCCCTATAAAATTCATTCAAAATTAATTAGATGGTCACTATTATAAATATCAAGTTTGTATTTGGAAAAATGTCAATCTTAAATGAAAATTCATTACATAAAAGAAGAGTGCATATCAGCATAACTTCTTTTTCAAAAGAAGAACACCTCTAAATGTTGGTTACTGTCAAATTAGAATGTTGGTCCTTATAATAAACACCAAGTCCGCATAATGTCAACCTTAAATGGATTTTTTTAAATAAAATAAAGAATCCATGTTAACATGACTTCGTGTTGTAACTAAAAAAAAAAAAAAAAAACCCAACAGTATTATAACGACATAACAAAAGAAAAAAAAATAAAGGACAAAGGAAAAAAAATTTGTACTTAAATTAAGAACCTAATATAAGTACATGGTCAATATTATTATACAACAATTAACCATAATTATATGGAATTTATTAGTATGATGACAAAAATAAATAAAAATTAAAACTTTAAAATGACATTTAGTATTATTTTTGAAATATTTTTGTGTTTTTGAGAATATTGAAAATGAGAATGCTTTGAGAATTGTTTGGGATTATTTTTAAATTATGTTTGATATTGTTTTTTGAGTGAATTTTAAAAATATCAAAAAATAAAAAATATTACTCATTAATAGCAAAAACAAAAAAACAGAAACAAAAACCCAAATCTGGTATTTCTTTCAACCCTACCCCGCCACGTATTGCCCCTGACTTCCATCTTTGGCGCCAATGGTTTGCCTCTCTGCCCGGTTATGATTGCCATCACCAAAGCAGGTTGCGAATTCAGCTTCAATGAACGCCTTCTTTTGGCCTTGGGCTTCACACTCCCTGCCCTTGCCCCTACCATCGTCTCTTGCAGTGACTCGGAAGAGCTCCTAAGATGCAGCAGACTATGAGGAAGCTCAATATCAAGCTCAGCCTCGCCACCATCAGATGAGGAGAGGTCGATTACTGACAAGGGGTTTTACTTGCACCCGTCACCACCAAGCACCCCAAGGGCGTTGGAGTCTGCAAAGGAAAGAGAGAGAGACAGATAAGAGAAAGGGAGAAAATGGAGATAGAGGGATCAGCAGCAAGTTGTCACGACAACTAGACCTTGGTTCGATGGTGAGCCTCCCTACACCGCTGTGAGTTGGGGTCAACCTTCATTGCCAAAAATGGAAGCCATCACCTTTGTCGTTGTTGGTCTGCAGAGAGAAAGAGGAGAGTAGGAGAGAATGAAAACAAAAAAGAGAAAATGATTTTTTTTGTTTTCAAAAAACAAAAAAAAAAAATTCAAAGAGATGAAAATAGTGTTTTTGAAAATGATTTGAAAATTTTGATCAACCAAACATCATTTTGAGATCGTTTTTGTTTTTTGTAATTTTGAAAATGAGAAGACATTCCCAAAAGCATAACCAAACAATCCCTGAAATATTTCATGTGTTTTAAAATATTTCAAGTGCCTTTTTTTTTTAATTTTATTACAAAAAGAAAGGGATGACCACGAACAAATGCAAAAGCAATGATATAAACAAAACTGAAACAAAAAATAGAATACCGTCGCCAAGAATGAGTTTAGGCTGAAACAAAAATGAAATAAAATTGAGGCAATATTAGCAAGAATACCTGGTTTCATCGAGAATTACAAAAATGACCAAGAATCACAAAACTGAGAACGTAACACCAACAATAAACAGCAATAAATGGAAAAAAAGAAAAAGAAAAAGAAAAAAGAGTCTGAAAAAAAAAATCAACCTAGAAGATAACGTGTTTTCAATTTGCAATTGAATTTTAAAAAGGAAACTCATGAAAAAAGGGATTCAATTAGTGCGAAAAAAAAAATTATTATTTCAAATATTTGAAAAACGTGCAGTAAACGCCATGAGTTATTGTCTTTAACTCCAAAAACTCTGCAAAACAAAGACTGTGGAGGTTTTTGTTTTTGTTTTTGTTTTTGTTTTTTTTCTTAGGGGTTAATTATACGAGTTACTGTTTTTGTTTTATTTAAAAAGGAAAACTTGAAAAATGCATTTTGTGGAGGGGTGTCTGTGGAAGGAATAATAATTAAAATTCAAAAATCGTTCAAGTTTGCAAATAAGATGTTTTATGGACATTCTTTAAAAGGGGTCAAAAATAACTATATTGTGTCAATACTTCTAATTTTCTCTTGAAAAATTATAGTAAATAGGCTTTTTTTTTTTTTTGTAATTTGGAAGTAAATAGTATTATTTTAAACATTTAAAAACTTTATAGCATATTCTATTTTATGTATATGTAACATTACATGTTTATCCTTGTAAATCAAATATTCTTCACTCATCTCTTTCATATCAGTGTTCTCTCTCCCTCCCCCTTCCATCTCTCATCCTCTCTCTATCTTTTCCTTCTCGTCCTCTCTTTCTCCTTCCTTTGTCGACAGCCACGTCTCCATCCGATAATGAAGAAAACTGGAGCTTGATTGGGATGTCAATTGACTCTTGTCTATGGTAGGACCGCGACTTCGTCTGTCTTTCTCTACATTGTGATGGTGATTGATCTCAGCAACTATAAGATCACAAAGAAATTGGAGCTCGATCATGCCGGAGATTGGAGATCAATGGTAGAGATTGCGAGAAACGGCAAGCAACAGTGCGAGATCATGAGATCTATATCATCGGAGCTAGATCTAGATTACACCTCCCCTCACACCAATTGTCTTCTCTAGCCACCGGTCGTCATTGCAGTTTGCTTGCGATCGTAGATCCGATCTAATCACGAATCTAATCGCGATCATTTTTCTAGGTTTTTTGGTTTTTTTTTAGGTCTTTATCATTCTCCTGTCGTCGTCACCATTTTTCTAGTCGCAAGCTTGCAATCTCTCATCGTTGAAGTTGCAACGAGATCAACAAGAAGTGGTTCACGATGGATAGGATCTTCTTGGCATGAGGTTCGCCAACTCTAACAGGATCAATGGGGATAGATCGACTGGACACGATTTGTGATCTCTAGCCATCGTGACAATTGCCGACCAATTTTGACAGGATCTCTCTCTTTCTTCGACTTGTGACAACGGCAATGACGACAATGAGGTGCTCCGAGAACAATGACCAATGCGACGGTAATGGTAAGGTGGTGGTAGATTTATTCTATTAAATTTATGAATGGTTCTAATCAATTTGGGGACTAGGGTTAGGGATTATTCATTTTGGGATTTTTTAACAAAATTGGTACGTCAATAATTTATACCATAAATCAAATCAACAATTTATGAATAAATCAATAATTTACTGATTTACACACACAATAAATCTAATATCAAAGTAAATTAAGAATTTACACAAATTATTAATTATTTTGTGACAACCGGGAAATTGTATCATTATCGAAAAATCGGTACATAGAATGTACACGATGAATTTCATGTTTAAAATGTGAAATGTAGTGATTTTATGTGTACACGAGTGTATTTTTTAAGGTTAAATGTAACTTTTAACGGTACACGGGTGTGTACTAGAGGAACACGACCGTGTAATGAGAATGAAACCCAAACACGCTCAAGTTACACGGCCATGTAGTGAGAAAAAAATCAAATTACAGAAAAGTACACGGCCAAAGACCCGGCCGTGTACATGAAATGTACAGTTATACGGCCATGTTACACGACCATGTAAAGGAGAGATTATTTAGACAGAGAGGTACATGGTCATAGACACGACTGTGTACCTGACCGTGTGGAACAAAATAAAATAAATAAAATAAATAATAAATATATATAATTTTGATCAGGAAACACACAGTATCAAGAAATTGATCAAGATGACCTTTTCTTGATATAAAACTGATATATTTGGGTTCAGCACGCCCAAATTAGTCAATATAGCCTATCAGAATGCTCAAAGTAATTAATTGAGCACAAAGGTAATTTTCGATTGAGAATTCACAGTACCCGAAACTGGTCAAGATGATCTCGGATGAAAACGAAACTGATATATTTGGGTTCAGTACGCCCAAATTAGTCAGGATAACCCATGTTGAAATTTTGGACAAAAAGTATATATAAGGACGAAAATGGGATAATTACAAAAAGGGCCTCATATTTTCCCTTATCTCCTTTTTCTCCCCCCACACCACCCCAAAAATGAACAGTACCGACGAATCAGAAACAGCGTCCGTTTTCGACACTACCGGTACCGTTGGAAAGCTCTCGTCGAGCTAAGTCCAACGGTGGGTCGATGCGACGGAGCAGCCGCCGGAGGAAGCCGCACGCGCCGCCCGAAGTCACCCGTGGCTGAAATCTTCTCGCCGCCATGTCTCCGCCGTCCGACGTCCAAATGCCATGATTCCGATCTCAATGGATTTGTGGTGAAGAGTAGAACAAAACCCATACCTCATTTCAGCTCAACGGCCGCCGGATCGCGCCGCCCAAGTTCGCCCGTCACTGTCACCGTCACCACCGTGGAATCCGACGATTTCGGCGGAGTTGAGTGACGTGGTGAGTATCAAAATGATTAGAATGAAGAGTAGAACAAAAGCCCCAAGTCAATTTTGGACAACAAAGCCGGCACAATGGAGAACCAACCTCGTCGCCGCTGTCGCACTTTCGAGGGTCAATTTCCGGCAATTGGAGTTTCAATTGGTGAAATTGACACCATCAATAGGTTCCTCTTGTCGAGATCTACGTTTTGGTACCAAGCTTGACCCAAATCGCCGTTAGTCAACGGTGGGTTAACGGCGACCCAGTGACCGAAAATTGAAGAATAGCCCGTTGGCCTATTTTCGATGTTCCGGATACATCCGTGGCATCAGAATTTCAAGATGGAATTTCAAATGTGAAGAACGGTGAATCAAAGTTTGTGCACGCGAGACCGAACGGTACGTTCGATCGCCGATGGGATGATTTCGGTAGTGATTTCTGTCCCTTCGTTCCTTAATTTATATTTTGGAATGATTATGTGTTAATTATGCATTTTTGGCATGTGAAATTGTAAGAAAAATGGATGAAAATAATGAAAAAGAAAATGTGTAAAATATAAAGATTTTTACATAAAAATTGAGTTTTACATAAAAATATAGGCCTCTGGTATAGTACGTGATGGAATAGAATTAGGTTAAATAGTTTCGAGGCGTTTCTTAAACGTCGAGAACCTAAGAATTAGGCGGAAATGCTGTCGAAATTTCTAAAATGACACAAAGGGTATTTAGGAACCGAAAGGTAAAAATGTGGTCGGAATGAAAACCCGAGCCCCCTCGAATAATTTTAAGGATTAACGAATGAGTTAGGCTCAGAAAAGGATGACGGATGTTTTAAGGATTAGTAAACTGAGAATTTCGACAATTAATGCTGTAAAAACTCGGTAAAGCCTAAGAAAAGTTATTTTATGATTGTTGGGCTTAAAAAATCTAGTTTGAGCATTAAAATGAAAATGATACGACCTAAAGACCCGTCAGGGGTAAAACGGCTATTTTAACCGAAAATTTCAGGAATGATAGAAAGGGTTCTAATGGACTTAGAATGACTTAATTAAGATTCTAATAGCCAAAACTAAGTTGTAAATCAAAGAAAAGTAAGGTTATGATGAAAAAATCACATTAGGGGCAATATGTTAATTTTGCAAAAAAAAATTAGCAGAAAAGTGGAAAATGAGATATTAGACCCCTAAGTTTATGATCGAGAAATGAAACGTAGAATTTTTATGTTTTATTAAATCTTATGTATGAAATAAGTATGGAAAATAACCATGATTATTTCGGTTATAGGGATCCGCTCTAGACCAGATGAAAGGACATCTGCGGATTAAGAAAGCTAAAAGGGATATGCTAGCAAGTAACTGTAAGTTCAAGCATTTATTTGTCTGCAACATGAACCAACATGTGATGTTAGGCCTATGTTTATGTGTTATATGAAAAGTTATATATGTGAGTACTATACGCACTAAAGTGTGACTAACATAACGCACATTATAAAAATTACGTTAAGAAAGAAATAATTCAAGAAATGCTTATGAAACACACTAAAGTGTGTTATATGAAATGCTTATGTAAGGTATTTCTGACCAAGGAGGCAATGATAATGCCAATTGGTCGGAATCATATGAAAGATAGTAAGGAAAGATAAGCTATGAAATGCAAATGAAAGAAAAAAAATGAACGAAAAAAAGAAACGAATTAAAAAACGCAAATGAAAGAAACGAAAGAAAGAAAGAAAAGAAATGAACGAATGAAAAAAAGGAAAGAAATGAAAGAAAGAAAGAAAGAATAAATGAGAATGAAAAGATAAAGTAAAGGAAGAGAAAGATAAGCAAGATAATAAGACTGAAAATTTAAGTGTTTAGCGTACCAGCCTCCCATAAGTGAGGTTTAAAGTTATAAATTCCACTATCATTAAACAGTTACCTCCCAAGATTTTGAGGTTAATGGCTTACAGTGAAACGCTACCTCTCAAAAGTGTGAGGTTAATAACTAAAGTTAAAGATTTGCCATATGAAAGGTTGGTGGGTCGCTCCCCCTTCCTCCCACTAGTCTGCGTGATAGAGGTACATCCAACACAGGACCCACCAGTGAAAGTAAAAAAGAAAAGAAAAAAAAATAAAGAAAGAAAAGAAAGGAAGGAGATAGAACGACCGATTAGGATATGATCCATCAGCGAAAGAAAAGAAAAGAAAAAAGACAAATAAAGAAAGAAAAGAAAGGAAGGAGATAGAACGACGAAATAGGATATGATCCACCAGTGAAAGTAAAAAGAAAATAAAAGAAACAAATAAAGAAAGAAAAGAAAGGAAGGAGATAGAACGACAGATTAGGATATGATCCATCAGCGAAAGAAAATAAAAGTAAAGAGACAAATAAAGAAAGAAAATAAAGGAAGGAGATAGAATGACAGATTAGGATATGATCCACCAGTGAAAGAAAAGAAAAGAAAAGAGACAAATAAAGAAAGAAAATAAAGGAAGGAGATAGAATGACAGATTAGGATATGATCCACCAGTGAAAGAAAAGAAAAGAAAAGAGACAAATAAAGAAAGAAAAGAAAGGAAGGAGATAGAACGACAGATTAGGATATAATCCACCAGTGAAAGAAAAGAAAAGAGACAAATAAAGAAAGACAAGAAAGGAAAGAGATAGAACGACAGATTAGGATATGATCTACCGGTGAAAAAAAAAAAGGAAAAAAAGAAAAGAAAAGAAGCAAGTAAGGAAAGAAAAGAAATGAGTGAAATAGAATGACGGAATATGATATGATCTATAGAACAAGAAGAATGACATGATATGAAAGAAAGAATGAACAATGAAAATGAAAGTTAAGTGACAAAAGAAAAGAATAGAATGACATGAAAGAAAGAAAGAACCAAAAAACAATGAAAACAAAGAACGAAAAGTAAACAAATATAATGCGACTAACATATATGCATATGTTATGTTATGCATTGGTTGATATGCATAAATCGGTCACACGATTTGATGTATGTTCGAGATGTTTAAGTATACATTATGTATGCTATGTTTAAATTGATGTGTGTATATATGTTTTATATGATGTTAAGGATGTTATGTTTAAGATGTTAAGCATACATTATGTATGCTATGTTTAAATTATGTTATGTTAAAGAAGATTAAGGTTGTTCTTAATGTTAGAATATGTTAAGTATGAAGTTAAAAGTAATGTATAATATATGATATGTTAATGTTTTGATGCCACAGTTGGTATCAGATATGCTCTGTCCAAAAAGGTACGAGTTTTTATATGTCATGAATGTATATTTGAACTTACTGAGCCTGTCGCTCACAAGTTTGTTTATGTTACAGGTAAGCATCCTGCACTAAAATAAAACAAGTGATGGATGACAAATGCGATCTGCATGTGCCAAGGGACTAGGCGAGGGTTATGGTACTGTTATGAGTCTTCTGTTGAGCTGTTTAAAGAGAGTATTGAAACGAAATGTTTATGAAGTAATAAAGTTTAAAAATTAAGTAAGATGTTTACTATAGTAAATATTTGATAATGATATAGTTTTCAAGTTTAAAATTTAATAGTTTTGAGAAAAAATATATATATTCCTAATTTTTAAGTTCCAATAAGTATGTTAAAGAAAGTAAGTTAAAAAGTAAGATGCTGACGACTCATGAGACGACGGTTTATCGTAGTCGGCTATGGAGTCCGACCACGATGGGGTACCGAGCCTCTGGGCGTGTCACATATTTAAATGAAGAAATTTTATTATAAATTAACAATTTATTGGAGTAAATCAAGAATTTATACAAATCAGTAATTGTGTAAAGAAAAGATTTACCAATCATTTAGAAGAAAATAAAAAATTTACCAAAATAAAATTATAGATTTACACATCAATGTACTAAGTAAGTAAAGAATTTACAAATAAATGAAAGATTTACATATATAAAATAAAAGATTTAAAGCTAAATAAAAAATTTACATGAGAATTTATAAGCAAATCAAATATTTACACATGTAAATAAAGGAATTATTGGTAAATTAATTATTTATATACAGGTGATATTTTTAAAATTTTAAATTATAATAAATTATGATTTGTTAAATAAATTTATCAAAATTTATCAAAATCGATAAATAAATGATTTATTAAATTAAAAAGTGACTTATCAAATAAAATATAAATTTATCAAAATTTATACATAAATGATGTTCTTAGAATTTTAAATTATAATAAATCATAATTGACTAAAAATATATTTTTTATTAATAACCCAAACTTTTTTTTTACTATTTATTTTTCTCTCATTGACACATGGATTTTCGCTGTATACAAACTCCTAAAAAGCCCCGCAATTAGCCCGCCAAATATTGTGGCCTACCAATGGCCTTTGTCCATGGACCATTAAAATGGGCAAACAACTGGACTTCTTGGGCCTGTCGTTGGGGACTAGTCCTTTAGCAATACTTTTTCTTCTGTTTTGTCGACTTCTTCCTCCTCCTCTCCCTCTCTCTCCATTTTTTTAGGAGAAAAAATGTTGGAATCTTCTTTTTCTGGTTGAAATGGAATCACTGAATTCTTCTTTCTTTCTAAATTAAACTCTTTCAAGAACCAAAACAAAACAAAACAAAAAAAAAAAAAGAAAAAAAAAAGAAAAGGGGAGCGAAGTTTTACATACATCTCAGCCAATAAAACGTGGTACACTAATTTAGCCGAATTTCAATACGGATAGGGCTTATCCACCACTTGTCCACGTGGCAGCTTGCAGATGAAATTCCATATCCTCTAAAGCATACCCGTTTCGCCACGTGTGAAGTGGAGATCCATGCAAAAGATCAAAAGCCCAAACATCCCAAACTTTCCTTGGCTCAATCACACACAAACACTCACTCCCACCCCCACCACGCCACGCCAAGACACCACCAAAGGTCATGGCTTCCCTAGCAACCGTAGCCGCTGTCCAACCCGCCACCATCAAGGGCCTCGGCGGAAGCTTCCTCACCGGTACAAAGCTCTACGTCAAGCCCACCAGTCACAGCCTCAGGCCCAAAAACATCAGGTAATAATATAGCCTGTGGTAGCTTAGCGATAAAAAATTAAAATAATTGGATCTAATTGAAGTTTTGAATGAGAAATAGCAATAGGGTCTTGAATGCAAAGGTTCGTTCTTGTCAACCAAGTGTTCCTAGATTTTTTAATAATTAATAATGATAATAATAATCAAGTTTTTGTTTGTTAATTTGGACATATAGAAGTGGTGCTGTGGTGGCGAAATATGGTGACAAAAGTGTCTACTTTGACCTTGAAGATTTGGGCAACACCACAGGGCAGTGGGACTTGTACGGCTCTGATGCTCCATCACCATACAACTCTCTTCAGGTTTGTGACTTTCTCACTACTACCTTCACTAAACTAGCTTATGGACACATTAAGCATTAAAAATTATGAATCAGTGATATTGATTGGTTTATTACTCTATTTGTTGCGGTAGAAATAGAGGGTACTAAATAAAATTTCGTGCATATTTTGGTAACATATATATATATATATATTTGAAAATGGAAATGCAGAGCAAATTCTTTGAGACATTTGCAGCCCCATTCACCAAGAGAGGATTACTTCTCAAGTTCTTGATAATTGGAGGTGCCTCATCCCTTGCTTACCTTAGCGCCACTGCCTCGGGTGACATTCTACCAATCAAGAAAGGGCCTCAACAGCCACCTAAGCTAGGACCACGTGGCAAGATCTAAGTTTACTTAAGTGTCCTCTTTTTTTTTTTTACCCCACTATCTCGTTACGTTTCAAGCTCTCGATTGTATGTGCCTGTTGATCTTAGAATTTGTTAAAAGTGTACTTAAGACCCCTTATTTGACTAATCAAAAGAGGTGTATTTCAAGTGCAATTTGGGGGATTGCTTTTCATGTTTCTATGTTTGCTTGTGATGCAACATTTTATAATCATTTTATTTTTGCGCCTTTTTTCTTGATTCTCATTCATGTAAAAGTATCGGTAACGCAAAACAAAGCCATCCAAATAACAATAAATAAATAAATAAATAAACGTTTTCTTTTTGAGTCAAACTACAAGGGACAAACCAAATTGGCTTCCCTATTTACAAACAACCGTCTCAAAGAAAATTGGTAAACCAGAACTTGGATGATTCCCATATGGGGTCTGCTAAAAAATTTACATCATTTGATGGCCGGACTTTCTCTCTCCTTTTTTACCGTACTTCTCTCTCTCTCTCTACCACTTTTCTTCTCTCTTTTCTCTGACTTCTACTTTCTCATCTGTTTTCATTCATTTTGTTTTCTTGGCTCATCCCTACACTCTTCTATCAATGGCGTGCTGTTGGACTCCTCATCCCACCCAAGTTCTCTAGATATGAAATCTTCTTGTTGGTCACTACATTGGCAATCTTATGCAGATGGGGATGCTTCATTTCTCCTTCTCTAGACACTTCATCTGAGAATTCAGCCAATTCCTTCTTAGCCTCAGCCTCTTGTTGGTCCGTATCCCATCCCATGAAATCAAATAGTGTCATCGAACTCGAATCCGAGCCGTTTGTCTCCAATTCTCCGGGGCTGGAGAACCTCTCTGATGGTGTTGTGCATTGTGGGACATCCCCTAAAGGGTTTCTCCTAAATGACGCTTGTGATGGATTTTGAGTCACAAAGTCAGCATAGAGCACGTCTTCGATCCGGGACATGACTGTGAAGGCCAAGCTCTCCAATATTCTTGAATAGCTTTCAAGAATAGCCTGTCCCACGTCCTGTACATAACAAAAGTTTTTAATTCAACCATATATCCCCTAATTTTTATTTTCTTTTTTTGTCTCTCTAACAATATTTTGATATATTTTATAACTAACATGATCTTTTAATCAATACAATACGTTATTTGTGATCATAACAAATATATTTAGTTAATGTATTTTTAATATTATTAGAAATATATAAATTAAGTGACATGAGTTGAACCCTACCAAAACTTCCTTAATTTATGTGATGATATGGGAAAGTTTTCTTTTTCTCTTTTTTTTTTTTGGATCTTACTCGGTTATATTGAATTTTGCTGATGTCTAGAGCGGACTGAGGGATTCCAGGGAACCTCTGCTTGAGAATAAGCAAGATGGTCTCTGCTCTCTCTTCAAAGAGTTCTCTTTTCTCCAAACTGACGGCCGAACCCCAAGGTGATTTCCCATCTTTTTGGTTCATCTTCCTCTTCCAAATCACAATGGAAGCTTCAATTCTGTTCTTGAGGTCTAGAATCTTGTGCTCGGATGATAAGTCCATGGTGGAGAGAAATTGGTCAGGGTCAAAGAACTCAACAGTAATGCTTTTGTATATAGAGTCCCCAAGGCTTGCTCTTCCATTCTAAACATATATTTGAAAAAGGGTTATGATTAAAAAAATAAAAGCAAAATTAAAAATGCAACAATGGAATGAGAATTTTGTCCTCTATCTTTACCTTGGGGAGGGAGTCAATGTAGTTTTCTGGTATCTCCATTTCTGACAGGGTTTGAGCATTAATAGCCATAGCTGCTTTAAGCACTTGGTTGACACAATCTTTTTGATATTGCAGAAATTTTCGTGACATTTCAGATAGACCATCTTGAGGAACTTTTGGAGTAGGCAGCCACCATTTGTCATCTTTCCTCTTTGTCTTTCCCTTCTCCGAATCGGGAGCGTCTTTGGAAACATAAGAGAACTCATTTTGGTCCTTGAAGTTGTCTAGGCAATCCTGTTAATCATAAGCTCTTTTAGAGAATATCATCTATTTCAAACAAAATAAAACAATGGACTAGGCAAAAGAGATGAAACTATCCACGAACAGTTAAATTTTTCTTACAATGAGCATCGCATCAAGCTTGCGAAGTGCAGGAATGTTCATGTGAAGATCCGTTCGTTGCCTTGTCACCATAATCTTTTGAATCAAAGAACATCATTTACTCGTTAAAAGATCTGATATGAGAAAGAGGGAGGAATAGCCAGAAAGAGTTTTTTTTTTTTTTTTCTTTCTCTTTCTTTCTTTCTTTTTATTTTTATTTACCTCCATTTGTGTCCCATCTTTGGATTTCTGCTGCGAAGGAACAAACTCAACAATGTAATCAGTGACACACAAGAGCCAGTCGATTTCTTTTCTCCATCTTGCTTTCCTATCTGCTGGCATCGGCTCTAACCGCGATTGCTCTCCGAAAACAGAAGCTGAATATCCATTGCAATCAAATCTCCACGTCAATGGTGGATCATATGGAAAGGGAAAATGACAGTTAATCATTTGGAAATCAAATTACAAACAAAAAAAATAATGCCGTTCTCCAACATTCCACCTCATTCGCAGTATACCAGATGAATAATAAAAAAGTAATCTTACCAGCCAGATTGGTAATGGCATTTGACAATGCTAAAGCCGAAGAAACACCCTTTCCTCCACCAGACATATCCTCTCCCAACAGCAATTTAGCATACCTCTCCTTCATCTGTTCCATGTCTGGTTCCCAAAAAAATAAAAAAATAAAAAAACACAGATAAATTTTAAAACCAAATTAAGATTTGCTGTTGACAGAAATCGTAGAAAGTCAATTAATAGCTGACAAATTAGACCATCCTTTTTCAATTCAAGAGATTATTATTAATCACTGAAATTGCCCAGAAATTTAAAACGGACAACTAACATTTTACACGTACAATTCAAATTGTCTTCACAAACGTGTATCCACATATCCTAAAATCAAAAACGCCATTTCTACAAAACTTTGTTAATTTGTCGGGATGAATATAATCGTTCTTTATTAACATATACAGAAAAAAGAAGAAATAGTATATATACTGGCCTGAGGTCTGAGTCTCCTTGCCAATATCTCTGGACCAGGCTTCATCTTTGCTGAACCTTGACCTGGGGCCCTTATCGGAGGGAATAAACGGCGAGCCAATTTTCTGCTTCTCGGCGGCGACGTCGTTGAGACTACTAGGCTTCCCGCCGTGCAGGCTCCGGGACACGACGACAGCCTCGGAGGACGAATGGTCGGCGTCGACGGCGGTGGCGCTCTCGACGCTGAGGCTCTTGGTGTGCCGACCACCCGCATTATCGTGCATCCCCGTGAAGTGGAACAGCCTCGACCGGTAGCTCTCCAGCTCTTGCTCCAACGCCCGAACCATGTTGTCCCTCGGCTTCTTGGAGAACACTCTTATGGTCCGAACCACGGAGAACACGGAGCCGGCGTCGGCTCTCTTCACCTTCGGGGCCGGAGGGAAGATTATCTATTATGGTTTAATGCGAGTTTTGGCACAACAAGAGAAAGAAAAGGAGAACAAGGAAGAGTAATAATAATAATAATAATAATAATAAGAGATTGAAGAAGAAGCTGCCCAAGCTTCCAATTTTTTTTTTTTTTTTTTGATAAATTGGTGAGTTTGACGAAAATGTGGAGGTTATTGAGTTGTTTTTTTTTTTTTTGGCTATTTTATTTTTTAGCTGGGTTGGAGGAACGTGGGGTGCATAATGTGAGAAATGTTGAGGTGGGTTTAAGACTTGAGAGTGATTAAAGCAAATTAATATATAAAAATATAAATATAGGATTATCATTATAATTTTGTTTTTGTTAGAATTGTTATGGGAATTTGGTATTTTTGGAAAGTGGAAGAAATTGGATGGTTGAGGCTTTAAATTGGAGGTCAACGGAAAAGCTAAAGCCCCGGGAAAGACAGACGTGCATGGCTAAAAGACATGTACACACACACACACACGTATACATACATATAAGGCCTAACTACTCGCCTTCTTGTCTAATTTCTAAATTAGACAGTTGAGGTGAGATGGGCTCGAATTAATGTCTTTTTAATTTTTTTTTTCAAATAATAAGGGAAAAAACAGAGAGGGATTTTATTTACTGCTCTCTGTTCCAGCTACTTTATTCTTCATTTTAAATTGCCCCTGAATGTGCCAACTTCCGACATGGCTACATTGAAGGAGTTTATTAATTTTTCCTAACTGTTATATATCTTTGTGATTTTTTTTTTTTAAATTTTGCATTAGTTGTGTGTGCAATTTTATAGAGTTACTAAATGATTTATCGAAAGATCATTGGAGATGCAAATATAAACACAACTGTGGAAAGTCTTTTTTTTTTTCTTTCTTTGCATTTTAGGATTGGAAAGTTGATCTTGCATTGCGTTATTAAATAAAATACCAAACAAATACCAAACAAATAGCAGAAAATAACCACAATTCTCACCAGATTAATTATAAATACCAAATTACTAAAAATATTTTGAATTCTGATCAGATTTCGTTGGAATCCATTCAAATTAGTCTTGATCTCATTAAAGTCCTCACCAACCACGTTGAAATCGCGTGACTCACCCTTCTCTCTCCCTCGCCGAAGAAGTCATCATCGTTGTACCTGGTGAACCAGAGATCACACAGAGAATCATGATAAAAAATCACGATCTCACTTAGCATAAATCGTAGAGTAACTTAGATCGTGACTATCCATCCTTATCACTGTCAACAAGGGATCTTCAACCACCCCATGCTCATTGATCATTGGCATCCGGAGCTCGTGGTCTTCTCCAATGAAGAAGCTCGAGAGAGAGGAGGTAGAAGAGAGAGAAAAGAGAGAGTGAGAGGGAGACAGAAAGGAAAGAAGGAGAGAGTAAGGGGAGAGAAACTTGATAGATTTAGAAACCAATAAATTGTTTTTAAAACAATAAATAAAATATGTTATAATTTTATAAACTTATAAAAATACGTTGTATATTTAATGAATATCTATGAAACACACTATATGGCATGATTTCTTTCTTTTTTTTTTTTCAATACTATGGCATTATTTTTGCAAGTATGAATATTATATCATATTTAGGATTTATTTGAAAATAACAAATGAATTCCATTAAAAAAAATAGCGTGATTTGTAATTTAGATATCAAATCAGCTAAATGATTTAAATCTTTGACACAAAATCAACAAATAATACTTATATTACAAAAGCCAAGAAAATAATAAAACGGATTGATTTCAAATAATGAAATAGTAGTGTAAAACTAATAAAGCTTACGACGCCAACTCAAAAATGTCTTATGTTATAATATATAATGCTGTGGTGTATACGGTATCCCGTAATTTATCAACTGATCAGTAGTGTTTTTTTTTTTAAATTATTATTACTATCGTGGATATAATAATCTTATTATTCTTATTTGAAAAAATATAATTGATATACTTGATATGCCTATGAATATATATAGGTTAAGCTCTAACCATGAAACCAAAAAAAAAAAATTTAAGCAAATTAACGAAATAAGAACAACAACAACATTTCCCTTTCAAAAAATTATGTCACCTATAGTCTTTACATTGAAAGGCTAATTTCACCCAAATTCTCTTTAGCAAAACAAAAATAATATAAAATAACTCAGATTCTTATTGACGGTGAGCCAAGTATATACAAATTCTGTCCTGTATTGCTTTATTTGCAGTGGTACATTATATCATATCATAGTCTCCTTTTCCATCTTCTACTCTACTGCAAGTCTGTAATCAGGATTATTATTGTTATTACTGTTTATTAATTATTATGGTCTTTAGATTAACTTCGAAGGACAGGTAAAAATGTTGTAAAGCGTTTACGCTAGGTTGCATCCGAAACACACTTGCCCTTGACACTCTGAAAAAAGCGGGGCCTTCAGCCAGCATATTACCGCCCCGCTAATTCATTTATATTCGGATTTTTGTACCATTGATGTTGGCATTGTTTATCAATTAAAAGTTGCTGTAGAAAATTAGTTTTGGCATGCCCTTGAAAATCAAACTTGGAAGTTTCCTTCTTGCTATAAATCTGATAAGAAACTCAACTTTTTTAAAAATATTTTGCATTCTATTAGTTTTATATTTGAAAAAGTCAACTTTGAAAGGATTTGAAAATTTGTTTTAAAAGAGTGATTTATTGTCATAAAATATTGCGTTTATTACGGCATTTTTAATCCAGGTTCATGATTAATACATGGATAGATTTGATGATAATTCTACAGAATCAGAAACTTGATAGTTTCACTGCAACAACTAGTGTTATTGCCGTTTTTCTTGTAACAAACTCTACAATTGATAGTTTGTAACAGATTTATTTGAAAAAAACTTTTTCTGGTTGCTTTGCTATATGTATTGGAAGTCTCAAGATAGTTGCTGCTCGCCTTGGGAAGTTCAAAATTCATAAAATTAAATTGCTTTTTGAGCATCTTGGTTTCTAAGTTTTTCTGGGAGAATAACTTTGGGTTATCCGGAGAAAATTTAGTTTGTTGAAAGGATTACCATGTTAAGTCAAGTGGTGCTCATTGAGAAGTCTTTTAGGTAGTTACAATATCATAAACGTCATACTTAAAGAGGGAGTCTTGAGGTAATTAAGTTTACATAGTGGATTGTTTATATCTGAACGTGATCTCAAGAAATAGGTGTAAATTAAAGCTTGTTAAAATATGCTATATCTTTTTATGTTATTATAAGTTTTGGTAATATTTTAATCAATTTAGTAACAAACTTGATAAAACAAAAAATGGGTCTTGACAATGTATTATTATATACAAACCTAGATAAGACAAAACAAAAAAACCAATTATACAAAAAGATTATTTATCGATAAAACGATCCACATCGTTTGAAGAAACTGGATTGCCGAAGTTGAGTTGATGCAAGACTCCTCGGCGTTGTCAATGATGCACTAACACCAACTATTTCATTCTTATCTTGCTCCATCACACAACACCCATTCTCCTTCAATGCGCCTCTCTCGATAACTTCAATATAGGATTCCTAACTCTATTTTTAGGGTCAGGAAACCAAAGACAAGCCAAAGGTCATCATTAGAGTCTAACTCTAACAAAGGAAAACGATTAAGAAACTCTTACTCTCATGCATCACAGAAAGAAGAGAGAGGCTGTTTTTTTTCGTAATTAAAAGTTCCAATAATTCATGTATTCTGTATAGCAGTCTATGAATAAGTGTAAAAAATCAGTTTACCATAATGGAATATGTTAGTACTTTTAATGAGTAACAAATAAGGTAAGTTGCGGACGATCCTCTTTTCTTTACGTTTATTCGTAATTTTAATCATTTTATTATAAATAAAGATTGGTCTACTTTATCATGATTTATAAGAGTGATGAGTTTCATCCACTTAAATATCAGTCTAATCTTGATTTCATATTTTGTAAACCAAATCTATAAGGATTTAAGCAGGCGCAAATTTATATTAACAATAGGTTTATTATTCTATTAGATTTAAAAAAAAAAAGAGTTGGGAGACATTTTAAAAGTGGTAAATATCTATTTTATTGTAAACCTTGATTTTATCCCAATTCCGGAGTTATATGCACAACAACTAGATAAAATTGCTAATAGATCTCCATTACTAATTAGTCCAAATAATGCTTTGATTACTTTGTTAATAATAATAATAATAATAATAATAGACGTTTGGTTATATTAATTTTTGTATTTCTATAGTATTTGCATTCATAATATTTGTTTTAATTGAATGGAAATATTATAGATGACAAGAGCTGACAGAGTTTTTATTTTTTTTAGTTGAATAATGTAACAGACGATTTGAATAATATAATAGAAAAGGAGAGTAGTTGAGTTGGTTTTTCCCCAATATATATACATCCATACATATATATGCACACACATAAATATATGACTAAAGCTATAAATATAAATCGGGTTAGATCGATTGACTTATAGTTCGACTCTTTAGCTCGCAAGCTAAACTGGCACTAATATTCGGGCTAGATTGGGTCAAGGTTTTAGGCCTACGGTCGGGCTTGGCTTGTATTTAACCCGACCGGATCACCATTTATTTCAATAGGGGCCTAACCTGACCCATATTTTCCCTTCGACTTGCACCGGACAGTTCATATTTATAGCATTATATATGATTTTTTTTTATACAACACAACTATATGTGTTGTAAAATAACCCTAAGAAATAGAGACAAAAACAGAGAGAGACTTCATAATCAAAAAATTAATAATGATACTAGAAATCACATTCCCTCAGCCATTGATTCCATAACGGAAGTGTTAGCAACTTGTTTAAAACCTAGGCTATTTTTGAAGAAACATATAAAGCTCTTAGATTCCCCATCAACGGTAAAAAGACCAAATCGAAGGCTCTTAGGGCAAGCAACATAGACATGATCACCACGAGCACCAATAAACAAATAAAACTTCATAAAAGATCTTATACCGTGGACGTTAACGGATGTTTTTCATTCTTCACCCAATCCTTTGGAATGTTTCCAAATTCAACCTAATTGTTTACTCTTGTAAAAACAAATAAAGACTCGTTTAGAGGGTTGACTGAAATCTTTATTTGAGAGATTGAATATAATTGAATTAGTTAAAATTTAAAAAAAAAAAAAACAAAACCTAACTTATGAGAGATGAATTAGAATCCATCTAAATGAGTCCAAAATTTGAGCTCACATCATGTAAATTAAAAAAAAAAAAAGTAAACAAACAAAAGAAAACAAAACGGTCCACCTCAGGCCTCGTTGGAACATCACTAACAACATCAATTTATTTTTATTTATCCATTAAAAGAACGACATCAAAAATTTTATTTTCCTTTAATTAAGAATACAATTATTTTGCTAGTTGACAAAATTTTTTCTTCTTCCAATTCTATTATTTAAGTTTTATTTGGTTTATCGTCTCACCTCCAATTAAACTATAAATTTTCATTTAAGTTTTTTTTTTAAATAACAAAAATTTATAATTAATTTTTAAAAAATCAATTAATTTTAATCTAAAAATTCTAATAATCCAAATAAACAGTTAACAATTAATAGGGGAAACTTAAGAAAAATACCACAAAATTATATTTTGGATTAATTTTAACCATGTACAAAAAAGAACTTATAAAAAATATCGACATTATAAATGGTATTTTTTGTTTATTTTAAAAATAACAATTATTTTTAAATTTTTTTCCTCTCTTTCCTCTCTCTCTCTCCGCTCTTTTCTTTCTTTCTTCTCCCTGACTCCGGCGATAAGAAAATTGGGGCAGATCCGGTAAAGAACAAAGCTTGGGAAAGGCAGTTTGGCACGTTCTTGCCTCCACCAGCGCTAGTTGAATCGTGACATCTTCGTCGCCATTGAAGGCCCATATCTGTCAGCATTGCCGCGGAAGGCCGAGTTCTCGCCACAAGAGCCCCACCACCACGAGGCGCGGTGAGGTGAAGATCGTGAATCTCTACACGAGCAACGACTGATTGTGAATACCCCATTGCCGTTGTTTGTTGGTCTAACGCTGCTTTTGGCTGATCATGATTGTCTCTTCGCCGACCAACGTTCTCTCTTCGCCAGGTTTCTTTCCCTGCCTTGGCTCGTAATGGCTCCACTCTCCATCAGTCAGAGATCAAGAGAATGGAGTCCTCTTGCAATCTAGCTCCAGCAATGAACTCACGATTAGAGTTGTAACAGCATGGTGATCACCACCTTCAATCGCTTTTTGACACTTTTGGTGGGCAAAAATGTGCCAGGAAAGAGAAACGAGAGAGAGAAGGAAGAGAGAGAGTCGCATGAAAGGGAAGGAAAGACGGAGGAGATTGGGAGGAGAGAGAAATTAAAACAAACACTTATGTTGCGTTTGCGCAAAGCTTTTTTTTTTTTTATTGTATTTGAATCCAATGTAATTTTCTCTTAAATATAAAAATATTTTATTCAAATACCAATCACTATTTTATTTAAATCTAACATAATCACTATTTATTAAATCTAACATAATCACTATTTTATTTAAATCTAACATAATCACTATTTATTATTTTATTTTTTTAAATCTAACATAATCACTATTTATTATTTTATTTTTTTATTATTTTTTTATTACATCATATATTCTTTTTCTCTTTTTTTTTTCTCTACTTTTACCCATCACATATTCATTACAAAAATACAATTCAAATACTTTTTATCCAAAAACATATTATATTCAAATACAATACTAATACTTTTTTTCTAAATATAAATTATATTCAATGTATTACATTTAAATCTAATACAAATATAATACATTCACCAAACAAACGCTTAAATTAATTTATAATATTAGTGCGTATGGCATTTTCAGCAAGACTTTTAATTTATGGTAAAAATCAACCTATATGCTGTTGTCGTGGCATGACCTGTAATTATACCACCAATAATTTGACATGGAGCCTGCCTAGCCATACGACGTCGTATATCAATCCCCTTCCTCCTAGAGCATAAAAGACAGTCCGAGACTCCGAGAAGAGTGTGTGAACCCAAATAGCCTTCAAACAACGCATAATCTCCAAGAACAGTGGGAATCCGGTGCTCTCCGATCAATCAACAATGGAGTCCATCGGTGTCCTCATGCCAATCCCGATGAACTCCTACCTTGAGCGAGAGCTCGAGAAGCGCTTCAACCTCTTCAAGCTCTGGACCGTCCCTCACAAGGCGCAGTTCCTCAAGGACAACGCCGACTCCGTCCGCGCCGTCATCGGCAACGCCTCCTCTGGGGCCGACGCCGACCTCATCGACGGCTTGCCGAATCTGGAGATCGTTGCCAGCTTCAGCGTCGGAATCGACAAGGTCGATCTCAAGAAGTGCAAGGAGAAGGGGATTCGGGTCACCAACACTCCCGACGTGTTGACCGAGGACGTCGCCGACCTCGCCATCGGCCTCATGCTCGCCGTGCTTCGGAGATTGTGTGAGAGCGATCGCTTCGTCAGGAGCGGCAAGTGGAAAAAGGGTGACTACAAGTTAACCACGAAGGTTTGTTTGGGATTTTTTTTTTCCCCTCGTTTGATTGCATTATTTTCCTTAAATATGATTATTTCGCGTTTTCCGTGGATTTGTTAATTTTTGCTAAATTCTTCATTTCGTGGGATAGATATATACATATTTGGAAGATTGTTAACAGATAAAAGAAAGTGATTGAGTCATTTTGCTAATTGATTCCTGAGTTTTAATGGTTGTGTTTTTGAAAGATACTTCAAGAAGTATTTAGGCCTTTTTGATCAATTTTCGTCAAAAATAATTCAGATCACTGATCAGCTGAGCAAATTCATCTCGTTGTGGTGGTCGTGATTGCGTATGCATCTTAAGACCCTAAGAGGCATGCACACTGTGTCATACCACTTTGTTTCCCACATTAGAACGATGTCATGAAGTGAAAAAGTTGGCACCAATTGATCTCTACGTTTGATTTTAATATCTTGAGAACTTTTTTTATTTTTTTAATGGATCATCTGCATCATGGAAAGACATCAAACAGATGAAGCAAGTAGTTATGGCCTTATGGGAATAGCACCAGGAGTAAAAGGAAGACTAACTAACGCATAATTAACAAATTGATAGAAGACTAAATTACATACTGTAGAAAATCGTGTGTCGTATCTTCTCAAAACTTGCCTTAGATCTTCTCAAACTGTATCACTGGTTTTTAACACCTGATTTTACTTTCCTTCAGTTCACTGGAAAAACCGTTGGGATCATTGGTTTGGGGAGGATCGGCCAAGCAGTTGCCACAAGAGCCGAAGCATTCAAATGCCCCATCTCTTACTCCTCAAGATCACAAAAAGCAGATGTGAAGTATAAATACTACCCAAGTGTTGTGGAGCTGGCAGCCAACTGCGATATTTTGGTGGTGGCTTGCCCCCTCACTGAAGAGACTCGGCACATCATCAACCGAGAAGTCCTGGACGCCTTGGGCCCAAAGGGTGTCCTCATCAACATTGGAAGAGGCCCCCATGTCGACGAACGTGAGCTGGTGTCTGCACTGGTTGAGGGCCGGTTAGGCGGGGCAGGGCTTGATGTCTACCAAAACGAGCCTGAAGTGCCCGAGGCGCTATTCGGGCTTGAAAATGTAGTCCTCTTGCCTCACGTTGGAAGTGGTACAGTTGAAACACGCCAAGCCATGGCTGACCTGGTGATTGGTAACTTGGAGGCTCACTTTTTGAAGAAGCCGCTGCTGACTCCAATAGTTTAAGTAGTGTAGTCAAATGTTGATGTAAGATCGATCGGAAATAAAGGCTTCCCTTCTGTATGCTGCCTTCAATTGATTTCTCCAATATCATTGTTTCTATGCTTGGTGAAAGTTGCTGGGTTAAACAGATTACTTTGTAGTTCAATACATAACATTATTTTTGTTTTTATTTTTTATTTTTTTGCTTTTTAACATTATTTTTTTTTAATGCATGTCATCATAAATTTTGAAATTCATAAAAATTTATTTTTAGTATTTAAATAATTTAGAAATAACAAATTTATAATGATAACATGAAAAAAAAAAAAGAAAAAGAAAAATGAGAGCACCATTCAATAATCAATATCAATCAAATGTTAAATTTAACAATTGTTGTATTTGATAGTATATTTGCTATCAAATTTAGTATTTGTCAAATTTGATTTTAAAGAAATCACTTTATTAAAAATCCTTTTTTTAATATTAAAAATATCAATCAAATGTTAAATTTAACAATTGTTATATTTGATAGGATTTCAAAAATATTACTTTATTAAAAATCTTTTTTTTAATGTTAAAATTTGTTATTGACAAATTAATTTGACATTCTAATGCTCATAGTATGATACTAATTTTAATCTTAATGTTACTCAATGGCACCCCAAGTTCAAGAGTCTAGCGGTTGAAAATTACATTCCATAACATTAATACCGGTAAAGTTGATTTAAGAACCAGTGGATTCTCACATGATAATCATGTCCAGGAAGCAGCCTTATAAATTCACAAGTAACGGCAGCAAGATAGCAACATTTGGAACAAATAATTACCTGGAGAACAAACCAGTGAAAATGAGGAAAATTCCTCTGCTTCCTCAACTGTGGGCAAAAAATGAAAGTGCTATATAAAGGTTGAAGAAGAAAATGACAACGGTAAAGCCGTTAGGCGATGATCAATGGCCGACAGAGGTCTTCTTGTTCTGATCTGAAGGGCGGACTGGAAGAGGCTGGAGGTGGCAGCTACGATAGGGCAGGGCTAACTAGACATCTATTCTCACTAATCTAGCATAATGTATTTTATAAATATTTAAAAAAGTATAAAATATGTTTTATGTTTAAAATTAATTGGATGGATGGGGTTTTTATAGGTTTTAAAATCACAACCTCAACCTATTTAATTAAATTTTGAGTTCAATGGGTCAACTTTTTTTTTTTCTTTCATGTCGATGTGATTCGGACCCTCGATTTTCTTTGGGTGGATTGAGTGGGTTATCTGTTGATCAGTTATTATGTTCACTCGAAAGGAACAAAATGTCATGTTGTTCATTGACTACAAACGACTTGTCTCATATTCATTAAGTTAAGAGAAAAACGACTGTATAATTTGGATAAGAGACCATAATGTTGCTTGTCACACAATAACGACAAAAGAAAAATAAGATGATAGATGAAAAGTCATTTGTGGACAAATGGCAGTATCTTAACACACGAAACGACAACCAGTTTGTCCAAGTTAATGAGAGAGAATCTATCAAAAAATCAAGAGAAAACTTTCCAAAGTAAGAAGGACATGTCGTTTTAGGGCTAAATCGACCACTAAACATTTTCTTTTTTTAATTTGAGGGTGTTAATTCAAATTTTATACCTTTAAATAAAATTAAATACAATATTATTGTTAAGTTATACATACAATTACGATGACTAAACTTTAAAACAAAAGATATGTTTTATCTACTTAAACGACAACTACCTCTATCCCCAAAACGGCATGTTATTTTATGTCTGACTAACTTAATTCTACGTCTATAATGACATGTTGTTCCAGTTTTCAAACGACTACACTTTAACATGCAAATTGTGATGTTTTGTCTGATCTAAAGTGAACAAAGGCCAACTTTCGACCGCGATGACAGAAATAAACTTGGAAAGAGAAAAAACTTACATTAGGAAATGTGTTCCACTCTGTCATAGCTAATTTATTTTAGTCATTGAAGTAACTTTTTTACTAATTTGGTTTATAACCAGAAACAATACTATGTCACATGTTATAAATTTTTAACATAATAACACACAAATCAAACTATTCAAAATATAATTTAACAATTATTAATAACAATTATTAAAGATAATATAAAAATTATTAATAAAGAAGGAGATGTCTGTTTTTTTTTTTTTTTTCTTTTGCATAAAACACGAGATAATTGACTTCGAGGATGAAACTTTGGACCACGAACAATACGTCGTTTTCAGCTCGAACGACAGCAAAAGGAAAACCTGAAACGGCATATCGTTTAACGAATAAACGACGGGAAACTTATACGACCCAAGTGAGAATAGGTCCTAAAAAATGCACCCGGAAAATTAGAACAACAAAGGCGTAAGTTCATAAAAGTTCGTTCGGAAAAGTGGAGTAAACTTCTTGTTGTTATGGAAATTTAACGAAGAACAGAAGTCGCAATCTTTTGCCCTGAATATATCAAAAACCGCCGGCAAAATCATTACAAAGAAGCTCAATTTTTCTTCTTATAGGCGTTCAAATTCACAAACAAATGGAAGGAATCGGCGTTCTGATGACATGCCCGATGTTCAGCTACCTGGAAGGGGAGCTGGAAAAGCGGTTCAAGCTCTTCAGGCTCTGGCGCTATCCTTCAACGCCGGAATTCCTGAGAGAGAGCTCTGGTTCAGTTCAAGCCGTGGTGGGAGACACCAGAGTCGGCGCCGACGCCAAACTGATCGGATCTCTGCCGAGATTGGGGATCATCGCGAGCTACAGCGTGGGACTGGACAAGATTGATTTGACAAAATGCGAGGAGAGAGGGATTAGGGTTACGAACACTCCCGACGTGTTGACCGACGACGTCGCCGACCTCGCGATTGGGCTTATTCTGGCTGTTTTGAGGAGAATTTGTGCCTGCGATGGGTTTGTGAGGACTGGATTGTGGAAGAAAGGCAAATTCGAGTTGACCACCAAGGTTCTTTTTCTGTGTTCTTTCTTGAAATTTCTCAAATGAAATTGCTTTCCTTTTTTTTTTCGTCATTGGAAGTAATGCAATTTTATGAAAAAAATTCCCATTTAAAAAAATATTTTAAATGAAAATATTTAATATCATAAAAAAAATTCAGGTAATAAAATATTAATCTTGATATTTAAAATTTTGCTTAAAAATAGTAAATAGTAATAACATTTTATATCATATTGTTTCATAAATACTCATTTTAGCAATGTGCATTATGGATCGGTGCTTCTGTTCTGACAATAAATTGATATTCTCAATTATAGCACCACATTTTATATGTATATTAGGCCGTCTTGGTCAAACGGGAGGGTTTGGATAGGATTTTTGACGTTCGAAATCTGAAAGTGGATTCATTTTTTTAGAGGATAAGTTAGAATGCCGTCTTTCGTTTTCATAAGAAACTTCCAATTTATAACGAGTTGATCCTGTAATTTGTTTATTTTCCTACTTTTTTTTTTCTTACTTGTTCTTCTTTTTTCTTTTTTTTTTTTTATCACTCAACTTTCAGTTCAGCGGAAAATCAGTTGGGATTGTTGGGTTGGGAAGAATTGGCTCAGCAATCGCCAAAAGAGCCGAAGCATTTGGCTGCAAAGTGAGCTACTTCTCCAGATCAGAGAAACCGGGTACAAATTACAAATACTGCTCCAACATTCTGGAGTTAGCAACCAACTGTGAAGTCCTGGTTGTTGCATGCTCTTTGACGGAAGAAACCCACCACATCATCAACCGTGAGGTGATCGACGCATTGGGTCCGAGAGGCATTCTCATCAACATCGGCCGAGGCCCACACGTCGACGAGCGCGAGCTTGTCTTGGCTCTAACGGAGGGCCGGTTGGGCGGAGCTGGCCTCGATGTGTTTGAGAAGGAGCCGGATGTTCCTCAGGAGTTGTTTGGACTTGAAAATGTCGTCCTTCTGCCCCATGTGGGGAGTGACACTTGGGAAACCAGCAAAGCGATGGCGGACCTCGTCGTCCAAAACTTGGAAGCGTTCTTTCTAAATAAGCCTTTATTAACACCGGCTATTTGATTTTGTTAAAGGGTAATATTTGGATCAATTACTGATTTGGAGTCTGCTACTTAGTGAGTGCATTGTTTTTCCTATGCTACTTTTGCTGAAACGGATTGTCTATTCGCAATACATTGCAATCTTTTCCTCTTTTAAGAGCTTTCCATAGCAACCAAGCATCAATAAAGTAAAGGAGTGACCCAACAAAGTTGGAATACTGAGATAGCTAAAGCTTCAATATGTACAAACAGATGGGACAATTTGAAATGCACTAAAAGAAGCATTACAACCTTTTTATTCACAAAGCCAAAGCCAACGCCTCCACATGCCTTTGTGGCTACTTGCTGTGATATCTCTCAAATGGCGTAGTTCTCTTTCTCTAATCTCCCTGTCCAATTTTTGACTTCTCAATCACCGGTCAGATCAGGAAAAAAGAGAAAGTAAAGTCTTTTCTTCTCTTTCTTTCTTTCTTTTTTTTTTTTTTTTTTTTTGTTCTTTCTCCAACTTTCTTTGCTGTGAAAAAGAAAGAAAAAAGCTAGGAGGAGGAAGAAGAAGAAGCCCCCTTGAAGACGAGAAAACTGAGAGTCTCCAGAGTGAAGTAGATGAAAGTTCCTTTAGAATGAGTGAAGAAACACCCAAAATTTGATCCCACCACGCATTGCCAACCAGGTCCATATCGCTTGTCGAACTCCTATAGTCAGAATATTATGAAATCAAAAGGGCTCATCTTGAAAAACATTTAAAAAAAAAAAAAAAAGCTATCATCTTTATACCAATATTAAGAGAGAGAAAGGAGAGACCTTTTTTATGTGGGCAGCTATAGATCTGCAATCAAAGACGTCATAGACATCCAAAGCTTGAGAAGCGGCAGCCATGGCCTGTCTCTGCATCTTAACCGGCATGTCTGTGTCCTCAATCAAAGCTTTTCCCTCCAACATCTTCACTCTTCCCCTGAGATCTGTAACTTCTTCCTAAGCTTCTTTCTATAAATCTGCTTCTTGCGGATTAATGTTTTTATATAAAATAAGAAAAGAAAAGAGAGAGAGAGGCTTATCTCCTTTGCCGATTTCCAAACGTAAAGTAGCAGATGGTCTTATTTTAAACGGAAAGCATAATGATAATATTAAAATAATAATAATAATAAGAAGAATAATAATAAGAAGCCGGCACATGGTTCAATCAATCACTTGGCTTTTGGTGTCGTTTTCCCTCCTTAGTTTTGGGGTTTTGTCCACGTCGTTAGCTCAGATTCTGAATTTTCTATGACGATGAGGAGTATCTCTCTCTCTCTCTCTCTCTCTCTCTGTGTGTGAGCGCGTAGGGAGTTGAGTCACTTTTTGTCAGTATCACGAGGATAACGATGGGGCTGGATAAAGCTGGTGAGGCCGAGATTAAGCGCAGGGTGCTGTTGGAATCTAGTGCTGCCGCTTCCTTCATAATTTTGCTGCTGAATTGCGTGGTGTCACCGGTGAATCGCCGTTGTTTCGCGAGTGTGTCGTGTTTTAAGTTGAGTTAAATAAAAATTGGTGAGCAAGGTCTTCAACATATCACAGCGGCGCAGGGGAACCGTAGTGGCCAATAATCTACAGGTCCAAGGATCGAAGCCTGGCTCTGACCGACAGGGGTTTATAAATACTCTTTTCTTTTTTGCCCGTCAAGTCTCACCTTCTTGCTTTCGAAGGTCCAAAACAACATGTCGTTTTCAACTTTCAGGGCGAACGACGTTAAAAAATGTCGTTCTTTGATCTAACAATTGCAGACCTTTTTTTTCTTTAATTTATTTTTTTAAAGTCAAACGACATAAGAAATACGACATTGGTTCTTTACCAACGACGCTAACATGAAGCCACATGTTGCTTTGGTCAAGTAATTTCAGTTAACTCACCTTTTTCGTTCTTATCTTTGTTTTTCTTAAACATGTTTTTTTTAATAATTATTTTTCTAGTGATGAATCAACATTTTTTTAACAAAAAAAAAAAAATGAGAAACCTCAATTGAACTTAATTTCTGTTGACTAAGGCGTTGTTTAGCAAAAAAATTACATTTTAATTTCATTCAAATACAATATAATTTTATATCAAATACAAATTTTTCAACAATACTACGAAAACAATTACTATTCAATATAATTTTAAAACAATCACATCAACTTTTCATCACTACTATTTATCTCTACTTTTACTAATCATATCAACTTTTCAACTCTAAAATACTTTACATCCAAACACATATTTTATTCAAATATAAAACAAATATTTTTTAATCAAATACAATATTTAAAAAATAAATTTCATTCAAATACAATCAAAATATAATATATTTATTTCACAACTTTTTTTTTTATTTGAAGAATTTTTTCGTTTTTCGATACCAGATATTATTTTTAAGTTCTATTAGTGAATATATACCCACTCTTTAATGGTCATAAACACTACGATTTCCTATGCTATTTTAAATTTTTATTTATTGTTTTGAACATTGAATGATTTGACGACAAATAGTATCCAACAATTATAAATTAACATATCCGTTGGATATCTAGTTATGGATGAAAATGACAAGTTTTTAAAGTATTGTTGAAAATGAGAACACTCTTTTTTTTTTTAAATATATTTTTTTATTCTTTTTTTTATTTTTATTTTAGAGTATACTGACAAAACACATAACTAATCGCTAATTATCCCAAAATGCAAAATATTCATTTTTATACCATTTTTAAGTTCTCTCTGTGACATTATTTCCCACTCTTTTTTTAGGTACAATATATTCTCACTCTTTTTGTGTCATGTACCCCACGATCTCCTATACTATTTTCAAATTTTATTTTCTTGTTTTGAGCATTGAATAATTTGACGACAAATTGTATGAGTATCTAACAATTTTAAATTATATCCTCTTATTATCAAATTATTAATGAAAAAAATGACATTTTTTAAAGTATTATTGAAAATGATTACTCTATTTCTCTCTCTTATGCTTTTGGTTTTAGAGTTCTAACCCACACGTAATTAATTGCTAATTACCCAAAACACAAAATATTCATTTCTTCAAGCAATATGCATGAACCTTTTCTTCTTGCCCCCAATAATAATACAAACCAAAACAATACGGTAACGTTTGGTATTGTTTTCGAAATCTGTTATGTTTTCAAATTCTCTGAATTTGATATCATTTTGAAAACAATTCTGAGAACGTTTCTGAAATTGTGTTTGGTTTTATTTTCTGAGTGTATGTTTTGAGAAATAAAAAAGTGAAACTGTGTTTGATTATATTTTTGAAAACCAGTCATTTTATAAGTATTTTATAAAAACATATTTATATTTGATTTAAAAAATATATTATGAATACCAAAAATTAAAAATTAATAAAATTTTTTAATTGAAAAATGAATTAAAAATTAATAATTATAATATTTAAATAATTACTATATCAATTAAATCTTAATTAACCATAATAATTAAATCAAAAAAATGGGAGAAATGGAAAAAAATGAAATAAGAGAAAACGACTTTTAGTCGTTTTCAATTTTACGTTGGGAGTAAAAGAGATTTTGAATTCGTTTTAAAATCTGTTTTCAAAAACAATACAAACCAAACATAATTTCACACCAATTTTAAAATCAATTTTATAGAGAATCGTAGAATCTATTTTGGAAACAAAACGAAACACGCTCTACATATCTTATTCTTTTATCCCCCTTTGACAACACGAACGATACATCAACATCCACGTCTTAAAAAAAACGAAAACAAAAGGGGCGAAAAAAAAGACAGATATTATAAAAACCAGTCACACCCTCACCGAAAAAGAAGATAAAAGCAGACACAAAAAAGAACGAGCTGTCTTTGGCATTTAGCAACTAAAAAAAGGAAAAAAATCAAAATCAAACAGTAATAGTGGGTGGACCATAAATAAAGAGAAAAGAATCTGATTAGGTACTTTGTCAAAAAAACTCCAATCAAACGCTAAAAATATTGCCATTAGGAGCCACAATTATTCCCTAAGCCGCAGTAATAAATAAATGTGCATAAATTTTTCTGCCGACATCTAGTAGCAGACTTAGGAGTAGGAGCTTGTAATTATAATAGTAGTCCAAAATAAATTATTATTGATGTGCATATTTTTATCTCTACCCTCGTTTGGCTCTACATAGTCTTAGCGTGGCCTGTTTAGCAAACTCAAAAATTATTAGCTTTTCTTCAATCTTTCTTGACATTTTTCTTGATCAAATTTTCATACTAGAAGTGTGTGTCTGTGAATTTTTTATATAATTTATTATCAGGTAGAGAGAAAAAATGTTGTCGACAACAAAGTCAGAGTCGGATATCACAAGCTTGGCCCCATCGTCGCCTTCAAGGTCGCCAAAACGGGCGGTGTACTATGTGCAGAGCCCATCGAGGGACTCCCACGACGGCGACAAGTCGTCGTCGTCGATGCAGGCGACGCCAATCTACAACAACAGCCCGATGGAGTCGCCGTCGCACTCGTCGACGTCGTTTGGGCGTCACTCTAGGAGCTCGTCGGGCAGCCGGTTCTCGGGGATATTCCGGTCGTCGTCGGGGCGGAAAGGCGGCGGAAGCGGAGGCGGCAGGAGGAAGCAGGGCAGGAACAATGACAAGGGGTGGCCGGAGTGCAATGTTATATTGGAGGAAGGGCCTTATGACGAGCTTGAGGACATGGCCTTGTCTAGGCGTGCGCAAGCCTTGATTGCTGCGTTTAGCTTCTTTGTGCTTTTTACCGTGTTTTGCCTGATCATTTGGGGTGCTAGTAGGCCTTTCAAGGCCGAGGTTACCGTCAAGGTATGCAAGTATGCTTGGTTTTGAAACTTCTTCTTAATGTCTAATATTTTGTCAAAGATTTTTTTTTTTTAACGATTTTGAAATGCCCTTAAATCGGAAATTGGGACAATAACTTAAATCACCTCCTTTATGTTGATATTTGAGTCATGGTGTTTTGTGAGAATTGGATATCGTATTGCTCTTTGGGTATGTGGTTTTTGGACCTCAATTGAAAAACATTCTAAAATTATAAGTTCTCTCCAGCACTTGAATAGGGGAAAGGAAATGGAAAACGGACTCCTGATGTTTAAAAGACGAAAAAAAAGTAAACGTTCATGTATTTGGTATTTGTTTATAAATAGGAGATAGAATTATTTATAATTAAAGAATGAAATAAAAGGGAGAAGAGAATGTTAAATTTTAAGTCGGTTTGGCAATCTGTTTACATCCACAAAATAGAAAAAAAGAGAAAATTTTCTACAGAACAGTATAAGACTGAGCTCTATATAATCGAGTTAGTTATTAAGACTATCAAATCCATTGATTTTCAAGAGATTTCCCAACATGAAAACAAATATAAATAAATTCAAGACTTATATATAAAATTTTAATTTTAAGATTAATAATTTAACATTGTGTACCACTTAACTGCTCAAAGATTGAAGTCTTGGATTCCTTTGTCAAACTCGGAATTCATTATGTGACTAATATACGTATTTAGCATTCGATCATTAAGAGGAGACAGAGTGATTCAAAATGATGCATATCATTGAGAAAATCAGTTCATGAGAGTGTAGTCAAAATTTTTCACAGATTCTTTTCTCCAACCCAGAATTCACACAAACTTGATGTACATGTATTGTTGAGTACCAAATCTTTTGAAACACATTACTTTGGTATTGGTAGCTTCCTACTATTCTTTGTGAGAAAACCAAGTTAAAAGTGCCCCTATTAACAGAACAGATTTTTATTTCTGATCTTTGCAGAGCTTGGCAGTGAATAATTTCTACGTTGGGTCGGGCTCAGACTTCAGTGGGGTCCCAACAAAGATGCTAACGGTGAACGGATCACTAAAACTCAGCGTCTACAATCCAGCTACTATATTTGGCATCCACGTTAGCTCAACGCCCATCATTCTTGTTTATTCGGAGATAACTGTCGCAACCGGTCAGGTAAATAATAACTATAATAATCTCAAATATTAGTCCCTCAACTGTAGATCAAATTTCATATTGGTTCGTGAAAAATAATGAACCAAATAGTTCATATTGGTTCATATAGTTTTTCAAATAGTGAAAATGTTTAATGTTATTAATCTGTCTATCCGCTCTCCGATGAAAAATAATACGATTTGTTTTTGTAATAGTCTTGCTTTAATGTGCAAAATCATATAATTGATCCTCACCAAGCTATACATGGTCCCCAGTGTCTTTTTTCTGTCGAAATTTTAACAACCGAATGGACTATGAGGACTGTTTTAGGGCAATTTTATAGATGAAGGACCAAGTTTGAGATATTTTGAAAGTCAATGACCAAAGTGAGTTTTTTCTATAGTTTGAAGACTAACAATGAAATTCGCCAAAAAAAAAAAAAGAAAACCCTCATGACTACCCTTTTGATTACCACAAGCAATCGTTATATTCTATCAATAATACATTTTTTTTTTTTTTTGTATTTCTGTTTTGTGATTGCAGTTAAAAAAATATTATCAGCCAAGGAAGAGCCGAAGAAATGTGCTGGTGAACTTGGAAGGAAAAAAGGTTCCTTTGTACGGTGCAGGGTCAACCTTGTTGGAGTCCCAAAACGGCGTCGTTGTTCCGTTGACTTTGCACCTGGAGATTAGATCACGAGGCAATGTGGTGGGAAAGTTGGTGAGGACAAAGCACAAACGGCAAATTTCTTGCCCTGTGGCCATCGATTCCACTAAAACCAAGCCCATCAAGTTCAAGAAGAATGCTTGCACATACGACTAACTTATTTTTTCAATGGGAGACATATTTTTCACTTTTTCACCAGCCCTTGCTGTCGTCTACTCTCCTTTGAGCAGTTTTGTGCAGAATAAAATGTGTGTATATATGAGGGTGGATCACACTTGTTTGATGCATGTATGATTTTGGTTTTATACTCGTGGAATGGATGAAAATGTCACGGGATTTTATTTCTGTATTGAAATCAAATTGAGCACTGCAAATATTCTGTTTAGACAGATTTTGGGAGAACGCTTTAATCCAAAACTTTGATTTTTTTATTTTTTTAATGTAATTGTAGATTTAGTTAAGCGATATTTAGAACCTGCTTGATAGAGCTTATTTAAAGTTGTTTTTGATTTTTTGAGTTTGAAAATTACTTTTAAAGATGTTTAGATGAGTTTCACGAGAGTTTTTGGTCTTTAGAAAAACTTCATGTCAAAACCCAAAAAAAGAAGATAGCTTAAAGATAAAAATTCTTATTAATACACTTTGAAACTTGGATTAAAGTTTAACTCTGATATTATAAAATTTATTTTAAAATTTTTATTACTTATTAAAAACATTAAAATTACTTTGATCTTAAATTTTTTTTTAATATAATTATCCAACACTTACTAAAAATCATAACTAAAAATCATAACTTTTTTTTTGTCTTCCCCTATTGATAAAAGCCAACGTAAAAATTTTGTTAAATAAACTCTTTGCACTTCTGATTCCATTACAGGATGTATGGTTTGAATCTCATCCTTACTAAAAAAAGATTTTTATTGTACGCGTAATGCTACTGCATCGACAAGTTACTTTTCCCTATCAATGAGAAAAATTTTTCAACCATCTACTGAAAATTCAATGAATCGAAGTTGCAAACTCATAGAAACAAATGTATATTCAACTATACATGATCATGTCTTTTTAAAATCCTAAAAAATAAAAAAATTCACCTTTTTTTGCTAAGGAAAAAAAATCCAACTATTGTGACGCCAGAAGGGGGAATCACAACCCATAGGCGAACCACAGTGTTGTGACCGACCAACAGAAGGGGAAATCACAACCCATGGGTGATCCACAGCCACCTGAAGGTGGGAAACTCACAGTCACGGGTACTTGGAGTCCCAATCACCATCATGGAGGGTGGCAACCACTAGGCTGCCGGAATCACCCTCGAGCAGAATGAGATGTTGGGTTCGCGACCAATGGGCTACCAACATCTAGCGAGCAGGGGGGAACTTGACGGCTCGCACGGTTCGACCCACTGCAAGTTTCCGACGACGCTGGCGCCATTAGCAACTCCGACCAGCGACCCACTTGTATAAATCGGCAGTGAATTCACACTCCGCCTTGTGAGCTCATCATGGCCTTCGTCGCGTCTCCGTCGACGAGTTTGGGAGGACAAGGTGGGTCGATTAAGGGGATGCCAGCTAAGGGAGGGGCTGCTGGGGTTTTGAACGGAGAAAGAGGGCATGATTTTTTTTTTTTTTTTCTAGTGCTTTAAGATGTAATATCGTGTAACAATCTTACATTAATTTTTGTCCGTCTTTTTCATCTGGACCATCCAAAAACAATTTAAAGGCTTTTTATTTTTATTTTTTTATTTTCCCCCTCTCTCTATTGATAAAGAAAAGCGATGTGGCCTTATGGTGGAATTACCCATTCTGTAATGGTTACAATTTTTATTACTGTAACGATGCGTTTGTTGTCACTTAGTGTAAACGACCTGCCATCATCTTTTAAAATTTACACATGCAAGTCCAATGGTTAATGTCGTTTTCTGTAAAAGTTTGTTGTCGTTTGTTCTTATAAACGACAAAAATTTTTGACAAATTTGCTTGCTGCTCTATGAAAAAACGCCATCAAATTACGGCTTTTCGATAAGGTAGTTCAAATGCCTACATTTGATGTCGTTCTTTAGGGATTATTTTCTTTAACAGAGAGACGACTTATAACAATCTGTACAAAATTTATTATTGTAAATTGAAAAAGTTACATGTCGTTCGTCAAAGCTGGTTGCTATTTGTTTGTTCATAAAAACGACACGATGGTTTCAGTCAATTTTCTGTCATTCACAAGTGAAATCAACTTCTTGTTGAGATGCCGTAAAACAACATGTCTTTTTTTGCTGAAGGTTAAACGATTTCACCTTGTACGTTTAAAATTCCTGTAGCAAGTTGAACAAAATCATGTCGTTTTCTTTTGAAAAGTTCGTTGTCGTTTGTTAATAGAAACAGCATGATTGTCCAAGTCATGTTTTTGGTCGGCTAAGAATTAAAGAATATATTTGTCAAACGACATCAAATTTCGATGAAAGAGCAATGCCATTTGACATTTTAATGTGGTAATTAGATGCCGTTTATAGGGGAGAACGTTTCCACAAAGAACAAGTCGCTTAGGGACAATGCGAATTTAGTTTATTAGCAAAAGTGAGCTGTCATTTGTTTACTAGAAATGACACGATCTTGGAGTCCATGGCCTTCTTTGGATTTACGGTTTGAGTCCAAAAAATTCATTTGGTTTGTGATTCTATTTAGGGCCGGTAATTTGGATTATTGTGTCGTGTTTGTGTCGTGTCATGCTTCTTATTTGACACTATTAGACTAAACCCAAACCCAACCCATTTATTAATCGTGTTAATCGTATCGACCCGAATTAACCTGTTTAAATTAAATATAAATAAAATAATGATTTATTCAATATGATTGCGATACTTTAATATATTTATTAGGTAACATATTTTTTCTTTTATAAAACACAAGTGAAATTTATTTATAAAATTTTAAAATTCATATTATTTGTATTTTATTAACTATGAAAACTTTTGTTTTATATCACATACAATTAAGTAAAAAAATTATATATGCTGTTATGATGAGAGGAAGGAGAGGATGATTGGGTAAGATGAGGGGGGATGAAGGGTGATTGGTCGTGTTGTCACAAAGGTCAACGGGGTGAGGGGAGGGAAAGGCGCTGGGGTGAGGTGAATGGAGGGAAGGAGGAGGAGAGGGCAACGGGATGAGGGGATGGGAGGGGGGGTTGACAATGACGAGATCAGGGACAACTAATCGTATTGTTTCGAAGGTCAATGAAGTGAGGGAAGGGGAGGACGATGGGGTAAGATGAGCAGAGTTACAAAGGCAATGAAAGACTAAAAAAAAAAAGTAAAATCTAGATTTCTTTTCGATGTTAAAAAATGTTAAAATATATATAAAAATAAAAGATATATTTTATATTTAAATTTTGAATTTTGAAAACTCAAAATTAAAAATAGTAAAACATTATAATATATATAATAATATAAATATATTAAAGATGATAAATGGGTAATTTATCAGTTACGTTCATGTTAACCCATATATGATCCATTTATTAAACGAGTTATTTCGTGTCAATTATGCGTTCGCGGGTTCGTGCAGATTTGACCTCTTATTTAATTGTGTTTGACGGGTTCGACCCTTTTTGACGCAAACTCATTTAAAGAAAACCCAAACGCTCTAATTTCGTGGGGGTTTTATGTCGTGTTATCATATCATGACCAAAATTACCAGTTCTAATTCTGTTTCAAACTTCTTAGTTCATGATTTGTATAGTATTTTAACCTTAAAAATACTATTTACAAATATTTTCTCATACCAAATATTTATATACCTCTACAAAAAGTAAAAAAAATCACAATTTTCAATACAAGATCAAACACAATTTTTATCATCAAAATATTTTTAGTTTAAGATGAAATTCTCTAGTTCAATTTTGAACACTATACACAAGATGTATTTCATGATTCCACTCATTCCAAATTTAACATAAATTTTTATGCTCAAAACCTTACCAAACGAGCCCTACATTTACTGTCGTTAGTTTTTTTGTAAGCGACGTTGTTCATTGCTAAAGTTGGATGTCGTTTGTGGGTGGTACAGATATGGTTCGTCGTTTCACCTGAATTTTTATTCTCTCCCCAAGGATGCACGTTTGTCTGCTTCTTCTTCTTATTATTTTTTCATTGAAATGCACGTTAGTTGCCTAGATTAGGCTTCAAAAGTGTGGCTACAAGTATTGGTTTGGGATTAAAAAAAAAAAAAAAGCAAAAAGAGATAGTTGAAACAACAGGCCTCCTTTGCTAATTGAGCTCTTTTTTTTTTTTTTTAAATCAATAAAAATTATAATTAAGATAACTAATTTAAATTTAAAAATTTAATTTTAATTCATACTTAATTCATTAATCAAATAAAATGAGACAGATTCAACTTTAATGTTTGCTTATTTTCTTAATATTAAGACATGTCAATTAAAATATTTTTAAATTATAATATTAAATTATTTAATTAAAAAATAATTTTTATTAAAAAAAATAAAAATAAGCATATATTTATCGCAATAATATTAGCATATATGAATCAAATCCAAAAACCAAAATGAAGGGAGGCAACGCCATCAATCATGGCAATCAAAGTGGAGGTTCGATCGTCCAAATCGCCTGCCTTAAATTTTGACTGTTACTAATCCCGCTTTACTGGCTTATGAATCCTAATTTTACACTTTAAACATTTATGGAATATAGATGTAGGATCTTCCCAGTTCTTGTTCACACACCAATATAAAAGCAAAAAGGCAAAACTAACACAAAATTCTTCAACTCTCCGTACTGACGGCCTTGTTTTCTCGACATTAACACACAGATCTCATAAGATCCGCAAGTTCTGCTCTTTCCCACAACAGAATTCCCAACCAAAACCTCTTCACCAACATCACCACCATCACCACCACCACCACCACCATGTCCGACGCAAAACCCACTTCCAGATTCATCCATCTCTTCCTCATCCTTCTCCTGCTCTTCACTCTCTTCACCTCCGCCCTCTCCTCTGAACCCCTCGCGGCTGAGACCGGCGACGAAGACTCGGAGGGCATCGAAGAGTTACTCGCATTGGACGAAGAGGCGGAGCGAGAAGAGCTCCAGGGAGCAGAGGCGGGCGCGAGGTCTTCGGAGGCCGAGCTCCTGACGAAAGCGCAGCGGATCGTGGTCGAGCTCGACGGGGACAACACGAAGAAGTTAGTGGAAGGGAATGAGTTCGTTCTGGTCTTGGGTTACGCGCCGTGGTGCCAGAGGAGCGCCGAGCTCATGCCTCAGTTCGCAGAGGCCGCGACCTCGCTCAAGGAGCTCGGGAGTCCCCTTTTGATGGCCAAGCTTGACGCCGACCGTTACCCCAAGGCCGCTTCGCTTCTCCAGATCAAAGGGTTCCCCACTTTGCTTCTGTTTGTCAATGGCACTTCTCAAATTTACACTGGTGGATTCTCGGCGTAAGTGGTTGAAAATGTCGATTTTTTTGTTTAATTTGTTGTCAAAGCAAAAGGGTCTGTTGTTTTTAACGTTTTCATTCAATGATGAATACATATATATATATATATGTATTATTCAGGGAAGAGATAGTAATATGGGCAAGGAAAAAGACTGGAGTGCCTGTGACTAGAATAAACTCTGTGGCAGAGGCAGAGGAAGTTGTCAAGAAGGGTCATACATTTGTAATTGGTTTCTTCGAAAAATTTGAGGTATGTGATTACTGAATAAAATATTGTTTTTCTATTATGACTTTAGAAATTTAGAAAAGACGTGTGTTTTGCTGTTTCATTTTTTATTTTCTCTTGTGTCTCTTGTATTCATAAATGTTATTCTCGTCCAAAAATGGAAAATAGGATAATGTGTTAGTTTAGTAAAAGTTATGCTTTAGCTTGAAGTTCAATGATGGAAAATGCAAATTATTTATACGCAAATTCTACTTTTTCAGGGACATGATTATGAGGAATTTGTAAAGGCAGCTTCAGCTGACAATGAAATTCAGTTTATTGAGGTTAGCACCATTGAGGTTGCCAATTTCCTGTTCCCCAACATTAAGCCTACCAAAAGTTTTGTTGGCATCGTCAAGAGTGAGCCGGAGAGATACATCGCATTTGGTGAGTTGGGGAATATCCATATTACTTAAACTGTTCTTCGTAATTGGTGAATGTGGAACGCGTAGCTCAATTCCTTGAATCCTTTCAATTTTCAGTTGTTGTTTTCCTTGTTGACGTGATAAATATGTATGCTATTATTATCTGTCTGGTTACATTGTCCGGGTGTAGATTCTGTAAATAGAGATGACTTGAGTTCTTGGATTTGGCCTTTTGTCGCTGTATGTAGAAAATGGCCAGAATTTGCTAACTTTATGAGTTTGTAATTGCAGAAGAGACCACCTTTGAAAAGGAGAAATTGTTGCAGTTTTTAGAGTACAACAAGTTTCCATTAGTTACAAAACTGACGGAGATAAATTCTGTCAGAGTTTACTCAACTCCTATTAAGCTTCAGGTTGGTGATGCTTACCAATTTATCCACTCTTTTCATTAGCCTATGGTAAACTAATCTTTGTTGTTGCTGGATTTTTTTTTTTTTTTTTTTGTGGAAGTCAATCTAAATTTTTCACTTTGTAACACGAGTTGCTTAACTTGAAAAAGAAGAACAATGTTAACTGAAACTAGTCTAAAATGAGCCCATAGGTGGGACCCTCCGTAATAAACTGTTTTCAATAACATAATTAAAATCTATACCGGAGGAGTTCAAAATGGGAAATTTTTTTGACAATGCTTCCTTTTAGAGTTCAAGATGAAATTTCCAGCCTTTTCATGTGGAAGCATGCTTGGAAAAATAACAGTAAGTTTCTTCCATTGTTGTCAAGGTTATTATATTTGCAGACGAGGATGACTTCCAAAAGCTTCTTGAGCCTCTTCAAGATGTCGCAAGAAAGTTCAAGTCAAAGGTAGGAAATTTGTCTAAATGTTGAAGCTGTGAGTCAAACCAACAGTGTCTTGTACTATGATTTTCCTGATTGAATCTTTTTATGCAGTTATTCTTTATATATATCGACATCACAGACGAAAACCTTGCAAAGCCCTTTCTAACCTTATATGGGATTGAAGAATCAAAGAAAACTGTGGTTAGTCATTGTTTCTCTATAAAGGTTTACTTCATTCAGATGATCTATTATCAAGGCCTTACAGAGCTGATGTCGTTTCCTCTGTGTGGTTTTCACAGGTGACTGCTTTTGATAACAGTATGAGCTCCAAGTATCTCCTCGAGTCAGATCCAACACCCAGCAACATAGAGGTGATAGTTCTTCTTCATTTGAGTTTTCATTATGAAAAAAAATATACCTAGGTGGCTAAAGTCGTTTTTGTAATTTGCTTCAATAGGGTTTCTGCTCCAGGCTTCTGCACGGTACTCTTGCTCCATACTACAAATCACAGCCCATCCCTGATAACGTAAGCCTTTCTCTCCCTCTCCCCAAACTCTCCACCCCACCACCCAACACCACACCCCCCCCCCCCCCAAAACAAAAAAAAACAACCAGGTAAAGAGGATGAGGGTATTTCTTATAATAATAAGAAACTCTTATATGTTATTAAACATTTTGTTTGCATCATATAAGAAGCATGGTTTACAGACGTGTTTAGACTTGTATAACACATGTATTACAAAATGCCAGTATGAGATGAATCTGTAACTCACTCTCTGTTTCTAATGTTTACACACTGTGTTTCTAATGTTTATTATGTTCCACTTACTGCAAACTTGCAATCTTGACGTCACCTTTGTGATTTTGCGAAAATTGTAGGTAGATGCGACTATCCAGGTCATTGTGGGAAAAACGTTTGAAGATTTGGTCTTGAATAGTCCCAAGAATGTTCTTCTGGAAGTATGATATTATATCCACAGATCTCTCTTGTCCAGTTTTCAAATCAAAAAGTTTTTTTTTTTTTTTTCCATGGTATTCCACAAATCTAAGCTTCCTAATTGGATCAGATATGCATCTTTTTAGAACCACCCCACACCCCCACCACCACACACACCCCCCCCCCCCCCCCCACAAAACAAAAATCACAATTCCCCTCAAATTTGTCAAAAAAAAAAAAAAAAAAAAAAAGTTGGGTTGTGGGGTTTTTTTGGGGGGGGGGGGGGGGGGGGGGGAGATGTGGGGGGTAATGCTTTCAGTATTCTGGTGAGAAAACTAGTTGGGAGCCTGATATTCGATATTATGAAATAGGTATTCACACCATGGTGCATCACTTGTGAGACTACAAGCAAGCAAGTGGAGAAGCTAGCTAAGCACTTCAAAGGTTCAGATCTAGTCTTCGGAAGGTTTGATGCTGCTATGAATGAACATCCCAAACTTCAAGTAAGTGTTGTTAAAAAAAAATTCTAGAATCTTCTATGTAATCGAAGTTAATAATATGTTAAATGAATTCAAATCCAGCTCATAGCAGAGAAATTAATTTTGCGGAATATCAAATTATCACTTTGAATGCAGGTTGATGACTATCCTACACTTTTGTTCTACCGAGCTGGTGACAAAGCAAATCCGGTAATTTCATAACCAAGAATTGACTTTCTGCATTATAAAATGGTCACGATCCATATGTAACTCCTTCAGGAAATCTGTTGGTCGTTGCAGATTAAGCTTTCTACGAAATCCAGCTTGAAGGACTTGGCGGGATCCATCAACAAACACTTGAAAGCCAGAGATAAGGTCACAAAAGATGAATTATAGGAAAATATACTAAGTACTTTCTACTTAGAACTTGATATTAAAAAAAAAAATAGTGAGCAAATCTGTAGAGAAGAAAAGATAGTAAAAGGAAAATAATTAATATTACAAGGAGACTCAAACAAGCTTGAGGCCCTTGGTCAAGTTTTTTCGACTAAAAGCATCCCATTCGTTTCCTTGTCCTTTCTTGCTTTCGATTTTCTTTGTTGTTTGATCTAAGAATATTACCACCAAGGCCTTTGTTATCCTTATTTATAACCTGAACGTTCATAATTAATTGAAGTCTCAGATGGAGAAGTTACTTGTCTCGTTTCTTTCTACCTGAGAAGAGTTATAGACAGCGTTGGTCATAGACTGCCTTGTGAGATAAAATAAAAATAAGAAATCATAATTGCCGTTCTTTTATAAAGAGTTAATTACGATAGTTTTATTATTATTGTTGTTGTTGTTGTTGATGTTATTATTATGGATGTTTAATACGTTCAGCCTTCCTAAAGCATTCAAGGATTTGTTGACCGTGTTCTTTTCCGGTCTATTTGACGCCTCGATTTTCTTTTATTAATATCAACAGATAAATCGTTAACAAGTTACTGCCTAAGCTTTTGATTTTGACTAATTGCTCCTTGAATTTGACCAATGTTTCTGAATCAATGATGATCGTGAAAATTCAAAAAAAAAAAAAAAATAAATAAATAAAAAGGCTTTTGTACATCTTACATAAGCTCGTTTGAAAGAAGAAACTAGAATTAAAAATGATAAGTAAGGAGTCATATACATATATGTGTGTGTGTATATATATATATATGAAGGTATTTTCCATCAAATTTTAAAATTATTCATCAACTTAGGAGCACTCCTCAACATTTTGTCAGATTCAGAGTAATTTACCACGGTCAAATTTCAACGAAAAACCTGTTAATTTCATAAAAATTCAGGAGGCAAAAGTAGCAAAAACTGGTTGTTTTACTTTTAACATAGCAAATAAAATGGAATTGGGCGTTTGTTTTTGTTTTTAAAAATAATTTTTTATTTTCAAAAACATAAAAAATGAAAACAGTTATAAAATGGTGTTTGTTTATTTAACGTTTTTAAAATTATTTCGAAAACGTTATTTTCAATTATGTTGTTTTTTTTTTTAGTTTTTTGAAAGCGAAAAAAAGTTATTTAGTAATGGGATCTTTCAAAACTTACTATTGAGGTAGGGTCCTTTCCTTTATTTGGTAGTGGGATGTGAAAGTCAAAAAATTCCCCGCATCTTTTGCATTAATCCGCGGAGTATAATGACCCATGGATTGGTTAGTCAATGATCTCCTCTCTCCAAATCAAAGAATTAGCGTATCAATTATGTTTACCCGAGGACGGGGGAAACAAGGGTTCAATGAGAAAGAGCTACGAAAGAAAGAAGGCAGCATAAGCTTTCATTTCTTGGATTTTCCACTTCTTTCTGTGCATAGGAGGAGTTTGTCGGGAAGCACAACATGAACTAATGAAGAAAGGGGTTATGGCCCTTGCTATGACTCCAGTATCTCTTTACTAGGAGAAAGTTTGACATATTATAACAAGAAGTCTTTTTTGCCAAACAACAGCCTAAAGGGTGATCGCCTAAGCAATTGATTCGGTTTCACAAAGATCTTTCTATTCGACAAATTCACCAGTGATTCAGATCTAATAAGCGGAGGAAAGTCTTAATTCAAAGGCACCAGCGCCAAAACTTGTTGATGTTATACATATATAAAATTCATGTTGGTTGATGAATGGAATCTCTGACTTTATTGGGTGGTTTCACACAGAGGGTTTCGCTTCCTTATCTTCTCTCTTTAACCAGATGATGCATGCTCTTCTATAATGGTGATAAAAAAGCTTTCCATTGATCTCTGATAGGTTGGAAGGATGAGAAGGCCGACATGTTAGTTAAGCTATACTTGTATTTATTCTTAAGCTCAACAAAGCGTATAGTCTTTCGACAAGAATCCAAGTCTAATGAGTCGGTAGTCTCTGAGCCTTTTATTTCAACCTCTAGTCTTATTTAGTGAGTGAGAAATGTGTACTGTTGTATAAACGATATATTCGTAGGATGTTTGATATTCCTATGGATGTCGGACTCTGCTGGTATCCTCTTTGGACTTTGGCCCCTTTCCTTGTTTGAGGGACTGGCTCTCTTTCTTTAGGGAGGACCAGCTTCAAAGACCTTTTAGCTCTTAGCAGCTGTTATTCTCTTGCTTTGTGAGAGTAACTATTTCTTTTTTTATTTTACTGCGATGAAGCCTTCAAGCCTTACTCTGATGGAGCAGATTTAAGGGGCGGAGCCTGTGTGAGCATAATTGAAAAAAAGTTATTTTTATTTTTTGTTTTCATTTTCTCCCTCCGTCTCCTCTCTCTCCCTCTTTACCTGATGATCATGTCTGACGATGGCATTCATTTTTGGCAAAGGGTGACAACTAAGAACTAGCAACAATAGCGATGGCTTCCTTGCGACAACGACCACTAACTTACGGTAATGACCATCGACTCGTGATCTAAATCTCGTCGTCACCGCCACTTAGAGTTCAAACCATCAATGTCTTCCACCCCTATCGCTCATTATAAAACCTACCATCAATGGTTTTTTTTTATAATTATGACTAACAATTTATTTTTCGTTATTTTTTTAAATTAAAAATAAATATATTTTCATGAAACATTTACTTATAAAATGGGTTTTCAAAAAATATAACCAAATAAAATTTCATTTTTATGTTTCTCAGAATATACACTTAAAAAGTATAACCAAATGCAGTTTCAGAAATGATCTTAATACAGTTTTCAAAATATTTTCATTTTCAGTTTTTTTGAAAACAGAATGCATTTCAAAAATAATACTAAATACTGCCATCGTTTTCAACTATGTTGTTTTTTTGAGATTTTTGAAAATAAAAAAAAGTTGTTTTTACTTTTTGTTTTCATTTTCTCCCTCCATCTCCTCTCTTTCCTTCTCTGCCTGACGATCATGTCTAACGATAACATCCATCTTCGACAAAGGGTGACAACTACGAATTGACTATGATGGTGACATCTCCCTTATGACAACGACCACCAACTCACGGCGACGACCATCGACTCGTGACCTAAATCTTGCTGTCACGGTCACCAAAAGCTTAAACCACCAATGTCTTTCAACCCTACCTCCTATTGCAAAACCCACCATCAATGGGTTTCTTTTTTTCAATCATGACTAACAATTTATTTTTTGTTATTTTTTTAAATTAAAAATAAATATGTTTTCATAAAATACTCACTTATAAAATAGGTTTTCAAAAAATATAATCAAACAAAATTTCATTTTTATGTTTCTCAGAATATATATTCATAAAACATAACCAAACGCAATTTCAGAAATGATCTCAATACAATTTTCAAAACATTCTCATTTTTAGTTTTTTTGAAAACAGAAAATATTTCAAAAATAATACCAAACGCTACCGAAATATTCTGTCTTAACAGAATTTGGAAGGGCCACAGCCGTTTGTTATGCAGTAAAAAGAAGTGGAATTTTCATTTGTTACTTAACAAGAAGATATTGGAATATTCATCAATACTATTAAGAATTCAATATTCTATTGCTGGTGTGAAAGGCTAACTAGCTAGGGTATACATTGTATGTTAAGAGTGAAAGCTTTGAGAATCAAGACGTAAATCAAAAGATTAGGATTTGCATATATTTTCAAATCCCATGTATTCCTTGTTGTGAATCCTTTCAACCGTGTTTGCTATGCCTACCCCACCTGTGTTCAAGGCCAAAAAAAAAAAAAAAAAAACTGTAGTTATCGTTTGATAAAAAAAATTAACAAAATGAAAAATGCAAGAGATTATTGTGTTATATATTGGAGCACATATATTTTGTATTATACATAATACATACCTAGTGTTAATGCACTGACGAAGATCATTGAAGACAAAATGAAGATAATCAAAGATGCTCTTCCAAGTATACTAATCACTTTTCCTACCACATGTTGCCCCACAAGTGCGGAAAAGATTGCCACAGCTGCAAAGTAGAGAGCTGCAAAAAACAAAGTTGATAAATCAATAAATTAGTTAAAAAAAAAAAAACAGGATTACAACAAGCTTAATTTTGTTGATTTTCAATTACTAGTTTTGAAGGAGATGATAAATTAAATAAAAAAATTACCATAAGGAACTGGAAATCGCTTTAAGAGGTAGTATTCTATGACTGACATTGATGAGGAGAATAACATAACAAGGGTTGCCGTGGCACTTGACACCTACATAAAAAATTATTCCAGCTCAGACATTAAAAAAAAAAAAAAAAGGACCCATTTTGACTTGACAATAGTATGTATATTTTAATACTAGATCTAATAGAACTCTTATTATTATTATTAATTTTTTTAATAAATGTACCTGGGGAGGTATTCCTAGCTCAAGAAAAAGAGGTCCCATTATGAAACCCCCACCAAGGCCAAGCAATCCACCAACCATTCCAGCTAGTAATCCAAATGCACAACAAATGATGAGCCTGTATACACTCCACTCCGTGACTACCTCTCCTTTGGATGAAATCACTCTCCGTCCTTTGTGCAGGCTAACCGCTTCGTAAGCGGTCAATCCAACGGTCACCGGAATCTGAAAACCAAAAATTTGATTTAACGAATTTTTTAGACCACATTTCAATTCCAAGCTGCAAACGTTTTATGAAAGTAAAAAGTAAGATACCTGCAAGAAATTTAGCAGCCAGTAAAGGGCTGAACACTTCGTGGTGTAATTCTGTGTAAAGACATGGTAAGTCCTATTAGTCCCACTCCTTAATGCCATTAAAGCCGACGAATTTTCGAATTATATATATATATAATAGAGAGAGAGAGAGAGAGAGAGAGAGAGGAAAAATAAGCTTTCTTTATAGACAAGACCTTGGCAATTTGGAGACCAAGTATTATTAACCAAACAGCAAGAAGGAGTCCAAGTTCCTTCCAATAAATGTTGTCCAAGACAGAAACCTGTGAAAGTTAGAGTGAGTCTCTGAAACTATGAGATAAAGGAATTCGGATGCGGGCTTTCATGTTTTTCTACCTCTTTTGTCTTTGAAGCCTTGTTTTCTGCTGTGGTATTGTTGTTATATGCAACCTCTTCATTAGTATTACCTGATGAATGCAAAGATTGTATTAGCCTGGAAATGAATTTATATGATTCAAAACCTGAAGAGACTTGGGAATTCTAGACTCGCTTGACTGACCGGTAGCTTGCATGCGCATCGCAGCCTCCTGAAGATTAAAAAAACCCGGTAAAAAGAGAGAGTTAGATTGATCAAGTTTAGCTAATGATGATAAAATTTAAAAATGAAAAAAAAAAAAAAATCCAAAGACTACCTTTTTCATTATTGTTTCCTTTTTCCAGGTTTTTATGCCTTTGAGAAACGACATCGTTGATGTGGCTGCAGAGTATCATGATAACCACATGATTAAGATGTGGCAAAGAATGATACCAAGGAGAAAATTATTGCAAATTTAGGCTAAATGTATTACTGAGGAAGACGATGATCAGCAAGATTATGATCATCCAGTCTGCAAAAATCACGTTAAAAGCGACTCCGAGGCTGATCCCAAGCATCAACATTGGTTGAAACAGGAGGGCCAAGTCGTAATCTATGACGGGTAAGTCAAGTGTTGGATGCCTTTGCCTTAAGTTATATAAAACTGTGGCAGCTGCTCCACCCACAACCATACCTGACAAATTATTAAAAAAAAAAAAGGCATTTACATGTTATATATGTTTCTGAATCAGACGATTCAGAAACCTTTATTACCATAAATCTTTGCAATAACTTGAATGTAAAGCAAGAAAATAAGGAATTTAATAGGAAATTAATTACTTACACTTTGAAATAGCAGCTGAAGATTTCTCATCGAACCCAATAATAAGAGTGAGCATTGGCACAAAAATCCCACCTCCACCAACTCCTCCTACACTCCCAAATGCTGCTCCAAGGAAACAGATTATCCCGCCGACTATTATTTTCCACCCAAATTTCATGTCCTGATCAGAACCCAATCAATTCTTTAGGTAACTAGAACTTTCAAATCTTTGTAGTTTACGAACATTACCAATATGTTTTTATTGACTGCTGACTAGATTGGGGAACCCACTAACAAGGTTAAAATACCGTACATTAACTATCATTCTGTTCTGTGGGAAAATGGAGAAAAGGCAAGGGTAAAAGAAAATAAATTTTGGAACTAGTTGTTTGTTTTCGGATTTTCTATGGAGGAAAAGTAGACTTTAGTCCTCCAAACTGTTCCCAAAATAAAATGTACAGGGCTTATTAATCATTCTTCTACAAACTTTCCTGAGCAGACAAAAGCACAGTGTATCCTAGAATCACTTGAGAGAAAAAAAAAAAAAAGGGAAAGAAATCCAGCCAAAAGTAACAAAATACCACGGAGTGTAATTAATGAAATATTGATACTCACTG